>CANTUV010000031.1:48918125-50288750 GCA_947685225.1 Garcia nutans | reverse complement strand
ATGTGAAAATACCCAAAGAAATTGGGTAATGAGTTGTGAATGCAAAAATGAGATATGTTTAATAATGAAATGAATTGATATTGATAAAAATGAGAAAAATGAGAAAAGTGAGAAAAATGAGAAAGATGTGAAAAATGTGAAAAGTGAAAAAAATGTGAAAATAAGGCAATGTGCTTAGATTGAATATGTAACAAAGAGAAAGAGATTGATAATGAGAAATATAAATAAATTGTCTGCCTAGTATGTTATTCAATTTTCAGAGTTCTGGGTTTGGCAGCATGCCTATGATTGCCTACGGGCTACACGCTGGAATGGTGAAAAGACTGGTCGTAAGCCAGGCCAGCTGATAAATATGATGTTTTTGGGATGAAAAGACTGGGTCGTAAGCCTCAAAAACTGTAGTAGTCTAGCCGAGTTGAGGGCCAAGATACTGGGGCCTAAGGGTCTAGTCGGGTTGAGGTCCAAGAGACTAGGGCTGTTACATTATCCATGTATATATATATATTGCCTATGGGGCTAGACATATGGTGTCATTATGGACCAAAGCAGTAACTCTGAAATTTGAATAGAATATTAGATCCTTTTTGGGCCCATGCTTGTCTTTATTTTAATGTGAATTATGAATTATGAAATATTTGAAAAATATAAGAAAATGGATTGGTGTGACATCTATATGCATTATGCATTGGCATTGCATTGAGTTTTATTGTTATTATCAATGTTTGTACCACTAGGCTTCGGCTTAGCGCGATTGTTTCCATCGCGCAGGTGACAGGGTAGACCCAGCTGAGCCAGAGAGTTCTTCTAGACCAGGTCTGGTCTAGACTTGTAGTTGAACTTGTTGAGTTGCTATTGAGATCAGAAACACTGCCAGTACAATTTTTATATTTTTATGTTATTGTACATTTTTGAGTTTTATGCATAATATATTATGTTTTGGATTTTACGTATTATATATTATAATGAATGTTTGGATCAATGTATTTGAAATGGGAAAGTAAGTGTGTTTTAATTTATATATATCTATATGTATAAATGTTTGAGAAACTTGGTGAAATTGAGAAGTATGGTTGAGATGGTGATTTGAAATTATTTGGGAGTGTTTTCTTTTTTGCAGGTTGTGTTTTGATAAATTTTGGGATATTCAAATTATAGACAAAACTCTGGCAAATTTTTCCCAGAGATTTTTATATATATTATTTATTTTGGGTTCTTATAACAAGTAAAGAATATTTGTATTCTATTTAATTTTTATATATTTAGAATTTGAAATTTTAAATCGAAAATGTGAAAAAAAAATTATTAAACCGGTCGGTGACATTTTTGTATCGTATATGCGTATTTTACATATGCTGGAAATATGTTTTGTACGTATATAGGGTACAAGGGTGTTACATTTGTTTTGGTATCAGAGCCTAGGTTTGAGGTTCTCGACCTAGGTGGGATGATAGAGAGAGAAAATAGGGGATTTGAAAATAGTTATTAATTGTAATGCATGCATTGGCACTGGCAGTTTTTGATCTCTGATATAGTATTTTCTGCTTTGTTTGCAGATATAGGTAGTTATTACTTCTCGGCCGCATCAGGCTGTTGAGGGTAGTGCAGAGAGTGTGGCTCCAGATGAGGGTAGAGATGGAGCTAGAGTTGTATCTGCTGGTGAGGCATCTGTTTCTGTGCCTGTGAGACAAGCAGCTGATGAGGTTTCGCCTGGCTGGGTATGGCATATGGTAGAGTTGTTGAGGCAGGCTCCATTTCCGCAGCCGCCACAGCCACAGCCGCAGCCATAGTTGCCGGTGAGGCAGTATGATAAACTGAGAAAGTATGGGGCTGAGGACTTTGTTGGTACTATAGATCCTGCTGTAGCAGAGCAGTGGCTAGACCGGGTGCAGAGGATATTTATTCAGTTACAGGCTAGTCCAGAAGAGAAGTTTGATTATGCCAGATCTCTTATACAGAGAGATGTATATGATTGGTGGAAGATGATTCCACATGCTCTAGATGATCCACCAGTCCTTACCTATGATGATTTTCTGCTGAAATTTGAGCAAAAGTATACTCCGAGAGAGTATAAAGATGCAAAGAAGATGGAGTTCCTGAGTCTGAGATAGGATACCAAGACAGTGACCGAGTATGAGATCAAGTTTATCCGGTTGAGTCACTATGCTGGTAGGATCATTTCTTACGAGCTTGACAGGTGCAGGAGGTTTGAGGAGGGATTGAGACCCTCTATCATGTGCATCATCGCAGGCTCTCGGTATAAGGATTTCTCCCAGTTAGTTACAGCTGCCAGGAGTGTTGAGAGGGCACAGAGCCTTGTAGCAGCTGCCAGGGTTGAGGAGACCAGAGTTAGGACACTCCAGAGTGAGGCAGGGTCTTCATCAGTGAAGAGAGTCTGAGGGGGACATTTTCAGAGTTTTAGTAGAAGTTAGGGGTAGTTTGGCAGGTCAGTACAGCAGCAGAGACAGAGATAGAGACCTACAGTTTTAGTGGCTAGTGCTCCGACCCAGTGGCTCAGAGACCTACTCCACCTATTTGCGTTCATTGTGGTAGAGAACACAGAGGTGTCTGCTGGTGGAGAGGTGTTTTGGGAGTGTGCTTTAGATGTGGGTCTTCAGACCATTTTATCAGAGATTATCCCGAGCCACCAAAGGTTAGGCAGGCAGATACTGCAGCTTCTCAACCCAGTGTCAGAGGGGGTCATGGTGGCAGAGGTTTTAGTAGAGGTGGTCGACCTGGGTTTAGTCAAAGAGGAGGCTCTACATCTGGAGGTAGTAGGCCAGATGAGACTAGCCATCTCAGCGGGTTTATGTGATACAGAGGTAGCCGGATGCTTCAGCCGTCATTGCGGGTACATTTTCTTTATTTGGTATTTCAGTCTTTGCTCTATTAGATCATGGATCTACGCATTCATACATAAGTGCATCTATCTTGCCTATGATAGAATTGCATTCTGAGTCCCTAGGATTTGATGTTTTGGTCACAAATCCCTTAAGGCATAGTGTTGTGGTGAGCAGGGTGCACCGAGATAGTCCAGTTGTTGTTCAGGATGAGGAGTTTCTCGGTGACCAGATTGCGATGCCTTTCAAGGAATATGATCTGTTTTTGGGCATGGATTGGTTGTCCAAGCATGGGGTTATGGTATACTGTCAGAAGAAATGAGTTACTTTGAGAACACATGATGGTAGGGATTTGATAGTATCTGGTGAGCAAAGGTATCTTTCATCTATGTTTGTTTCAGCTGTTTCAACTGGGAGGATGATTCGGAAGGGATGTGAGGCTTATCTTGCTCATGTTATAGATACTAGAGTAGTGGGATCCCTGCTTGAAAATATACCCATAGTTGCCAAGTTTCCAAATGTTTTCCCTGATGAGTTGCCAGGGGTACCTCCTGAGAGAGAAGTGGAGTTTGGTATCGATTTGTTGCCTGGTACCACTCCTATCTCTATTACCCCTTATCGGATGGCACCTGCTGAGTTGAGAGAGTTGAAGGTGCAGTTGCAGGAGTTATTAGATAAAGGGTTTGTCCACCCTAGTGTGTCCCCGTGGGGGGGGGGGGCTGTGTTGTTTGTGAAGAAGAAGGATGGCACCATGAGATTGTGTATTGATTATAGGCAGTTGAATAAGGTGACCATCAAGAACAAGTATCCTTTGCCTCGGATAGATGATCTCTTTGATCAGTTGAAGGGAGCAGCAGTATTCTCTAAGATTGATCAGAGATCAGGGTACCATCAGTTGAGAGTCAGAGATGTGGATTTACCCAAGACAACTTTTCATACGAGTTATGGGCATTATGAGTTTCTGGTGATGACCTTTGGATTGACGAATGCACCAACAACTTTTATGGATTTGATGAACAGAGTATTCAGACCATATTTAGATCAGTTTGTGGTGGTCTTCATTGATGATATCTTGGTGTATTCGCGTAATGAGGAGGATCATGATAGGCATTTGCGGATCGTATTGCAGACTATGAGAGAAAAGCAGTTGTATGCTAAGCTATCTAAGTGTGAGTTCTGGCTTGATCAGGTAGCTTTTCTTGGCCATGTGGTTTCAGCAGAGGGTATTAGAGTTGATCTGATAAAAGTTGAGGCTATCTTGAATTGGAGTCCACCAAAGACTGTGACAGAGGTTAGAAGTTTTCTAGGATTGGCAGGCTATTATCATCGATTTGTGAAGGGTTTTTCTATAATATCTACACCACTCACCAGATTACTTCAGAAAGGAGTTAAATTTGTGTGCACTGATCGGTGTCAGGCGTGTTTTAAGTAGCTGAGGGAGATGTTGACTCAAGCTCCTGTCCTTACCCTGCCTATGGAAGGTAAACCATATGTGATATATAGTGATGCTTCACACAATGGTTTAGGTTGTGTTTTGATGCAGGAGGGTAGAGTTATAGCTTATGCTTCACGGCAGTTGAAGCCATGTGAGCTAAATTACCCGACGCATGATCTAGAGTTAGCAGCCATAGTTTTTGCTTTGAAAATTTGGCGACATTATCTTTATAGGGAGAAGTGTTTCATTTATACGGATCACAAGAGTTTGAAATAGCTGGGTGTTCTGAGAGTGCTGAATCTTCGGCAGAGACGGTGGTTAGAGTTGATTAAAGACTATGACTGTTTGATTGATTATCATCCTGGTAAGGCAAATGTTGTTGCTGATGCCTTGAGTCGAAAGTCTTTGGCAGGTTTGACTGCTTATTCGCTCTCGTGCTTTGATGGCTCAGTTGCAGTTGAGGCCAGTCTTGTTGGATCATATTAGGGAGGCTCAGTTGGTAGATGAGAGAATTCAAAAAATTGCGTTGGTTTGTCATAAGAGGGAGAGTCGAGACTTTTATGTGAGAGATGATGGTAGTCTATGGTACAGAGATAGATTGTGTATTCCTGATGATGCAGAATTGAAAAGAATGATATTAGAGAAAGCACATCTGTCACTTTTTTCTATGCACCCTGGGAGTACCAAGATGTATCAGGACTTGAAGCGATATTATTGGTGGTCAGGTATGAAGAGGGACATAGCAGAGTTTGTATCCAGATGTCTCACTTGCCATAAAGTGAAGGTAGAGCACCAAGTTCCTTCAAGGTTGCTCCAACCTTTATTAGTGCCAGAGTGGAAATGGGAGCGAGTGACAATGGATTTTGTGACTGGACTGCCTTTGACCCAGAAGAAGCATGATGCAATCTGGGTGATAGTTGATCAGATGACAAAGACAGCTCATTTTCTTCCAGTTCGGATGGATTTTTCTCTTGAGAGGTTGGTTGAGCTATATATCAATTAGATAGTCAGGTTGCATGGAGTCCCAGTTTCTTTAGTGTCGGATCAAGATCCTCGATTTTCTTTGAGATTTTGGAAGAGTTTACATGATGCTTTGGGTTCTTGATTGCATTTTAGTACTACTTTCCATCCTCGGACAAATGGACAGTTAGAGAGAGTGATACAGATTCTGAAGGATATGTTGAGGAGTTGTATCATTGATTTTACCGGGAATTGGGATAAATTTTTGTCATTAATAGAGTTTGCTTATAACAACAGTCATCAGTCGAGTATTGGAATGACTCCTTATGAGACTTTATATGGCAGGAGATGCAGGACACCTTTTTGTTAGGATGAGGTTGGAGAAGATAAACTGGTTGGTCCCGATTTGATTAAGGAAACAGAGGAGAAAGTGAAGGTGATTCGGGGTCGTTTGAAAGCAGCTTCAGACTGACAGAAATCCTATTTAGATTTAAAGAGAAGAGACATAGAGTTCAGTGTGGGAGATAAAGTGTTTCTAAAGGTGTCTCCTTGGAAGAAGATTTTGAGATTTGGCTGCAAAGGGAAGTTGAGTCCTCGTTTCATAGGACCATATGAGGTATTGGAGAGAGTTGGTCCAGTGGCTTATATACTAGCTTTGCCGCCTGAGTTGGATAGAATACATAATGTTTTCCATGTATCAATGCTTCGGAGATACAGGTCTGACCCATCTCATATCTTGTCAGTGGAGTCCATTGAGGTGAGTCCAGATCTGACTTACGAGGAAGAACAAGTGGCGATTTTAGCACCAGAGGTTAAAGAATTTGAGAAATAAGAAGGTGCCACTTGTGAAAGTCCTTTGGAGGAATCATGCCACTGAGGAGGCGACCTGGGAAAGTGAGCAGGTGATGCAGAGTCAGTTTCCTCAATTATTCCATACTTGAGGACAGGTAATTTCGAGGACGAAATTTATTTTAGGGGGAGAGAATTGTAACATCCTAAAAACAACAACAACAACAACAACAAAGCCTTAATCCCAAGTCAATTGGGGTCGGCTATATGGATTCTTCTTTTCCATTCAATACGATTTAAGATCATCTCTTCTGGTAGATGTAACATCATAAGATAATTTTGGACCACTTTTGACCAAGTCAGTTTAGGCCTACCTCTGCCTCTCTTAGTTATATCTACTCTAACTTGTTCGGTTTTTCTAACTGGCGCATCGCTAGGTCTTCGTTTCACATGGCCAAACCACCTCAATCTATGCTCTCTTATCTTATCCTCAATAGGTGCTACCCTCACTTTTTCTCTAATGCACTCATTGCAAATTCTATCCATCCTAGTATGACCGCACATCCATCTTATCCTAGTATGAAGCCTTTAATTACTTCAAAACATTTGCAAAAAGAGTTCAAAATGAAAAAGGATATGTGATCACATCTATTAGAAGTGATCATGGCAAAGAATTTGAGAATGAAAATTTTGAAGGCTTTTGCAATGAACTTGGCATTTCACATAATTTTTCTGCTCCTAGAACTCCACAGAAAAATGGTGTAGTTGAAAGGAAAAATAGAACTTTAATTGAAATGGCTAGGACAATGCTCAATGAATATGATTTACCATCTTATTTTTGGGCAGAAGCCGTTAATACAGCTTGTTACATTGCAAATTGTGTTTACAAAAGGCATTTAACTAATAAAACCTCTTATGAGCTATGGAATGGAAGAATACCCAGAATTGGATATTTTAGAGTATTCGGATGCAAATGCTTCATATTGAATACCAAGGATAATCTTGGAAAATTTTCATCCAAATCAGATGAAGGCATATTCCTAGGATATTCATCATATAGCAAAGCATATAAGGTATTTAACATGAAAACTCTAGTTATAGAAGAATCAATGCATGTTGTATTTGATGAATCATCTAATCGTGATCAGAAGAAAGTTATTACTTTCAATGACCCTGCAGATAATCTTGAACCTCTTGAATCTATTGATGCTCCAAAGATCAATCAGCATGAACTTGAAGAAAAGACTCAAGATCTACCTAAGGATTGGCAATACAAGAAAGACCATCCTAAGGAACTCATCATTGGAGAAACATCTAAGGGAGTAATTACTAGATCTAAAATTAATCTTGTAGATGTTAATTTTGCTTTTGTTTCTCAAATTGAGCCAAAGACTGTTGAGGAGGCTTTAAATGATGAAAATTGGATAACTGCAATGCAAGATGAACTTAATCAATTTGAAAGAAATAATGTTTGGCAACTTACTCCTAGACCTACAGATCACTCTATAATAGGATGCAAATGGGTCTATAGGAATAAGCTTGATGATAATGGTCACATTGTTAGAAATAAAGCAAGATTGGTAGCCAAAGGCTATAATCAAGAAGAAGGTATTGACTATGATGAAACCTTTGCCCCCGTAGCCAGATTAGAAGCTATTAGAATATTACTTGCTTTTGCATGTCACATGAACTTTAAGCTTTTTCAAATGGATGTTAAAAGGGCATTTCTAAACGGACTTATAAGTGAAGAAGTTTATGTAGAACAACCTCCTGGTTTTGAAAACTACAAATTTCCTGATCATGTTTTCAAACTTACCAAAGCTTTACATGGATTGAAACAAGCACCAAGAGCTTGGTATGATAAACTTAGTGCATATTTACTTGAAAATGGTTTTTCAAAAGGAAAAGTAGACACAACTCTCTTTGTTAAAAAGGACAAGCATAACATTTTAATTGTACAAGTTTATGTGGATGACATAATATTTGGAGCTACTAATGAAGCCTTGTGCAAAGAATTTGCTTCTTGTATGACTAGGGAATTTGAAATGAGCATGATGGGTGAACTCAAGTTCTTCCTTGGACTGCAAGTCAAGCAATGTGAAGATGGGATCTTCATCAACCAATCCAAATATACAAAAGAACTCATCAAGAAATTTGGAATGGATGGCTGCAAAACTAGCAAAACTCCTATGAGCACATCCTTGAAATTAGGTAAAGATGAAAATGGTAAAGCAGTAGATGAGAAGAAATATCGAGGTATCATCAGATCACTACTTTACTTAACCGCTTCTAGGCCTGATATAATGTATAGGGTATGTCTTTATGCTAGATTTCAAACTAATCCTAAAGAATCACACTTGAATGCCACTAAGAGAATTTTGAAATATTTGAGTGGTACAATGCATTTAGGACTTTGGTATCCTAAAAACACATCATTTCATATCATAGGCTTTTCAGATGCAGATTATGCTGGTAGTATCTTAGATAGGAAAAGCACTATAGGAGCATGTCACTTTCTTGGTAATTGTCTAGTTTCTTGGCATAGTAAGAAACAAGCATTGATTGCTTTATCCACAACGGAAGCTGAATATGTTGCAGCATGTTTTTGTTGCACACAAGTATTATGGATGAAACAACAATTGCTTGACTATGGTAAAGTATTTAACAATATCTCCATTAAATGTGACAACACTAGTGCTATCAATTTGTCTAAAAATCCTATCCAACACTCTAGATCCAAACATATAGATATTAGACATCATTTCTTGAGAGAAAATGTACAAAATCAGAATATAATCCTAGAATTTATAGATACACAAAATCAACTTGCTGATATCTTTACAAAACCCTTGCATGAAGATAGACTTAACTTCATTAAACTTAATTTAGGAATGATTGATGGAACCACTTTGAATTAATTGCCTATCAATGAAGTTTCTATGTGCATTTATATATTTTATTTCTCTAAACATTAGAAAAATCTTCCATCTTTCCTTGAATCTTTCATTTCTAAGTTAGTCGCGTTCGCTCCAGTGTCCATAGCGATCGCTATCTCGTCTGCCAGATTCATTCAAACAAAAATCTCTGTGCGCGGTCGAGAAAATTTGTGCGCGGACGCAATAATTTGAACAGTTTCAACTGTTACAGATAGTTTCTTCACCCGCGAGCGTACTGATCTTGCTAATGGTCGCTAGACTGCATTTCGCGATCGCACCCTTCTAAATCTGCGACCGCACTCTGTACACTCTGCTCGAAATTTTGTAACAGTTGGCTGTATGACAGGTCGCAACTCTTAACTTTCAACAGTCATAAACGGATATTTGCTTAATTTCTTCTATTTAAGAGTATGATACATCAATTTCTGTGATATTTTGTTTATTAAAACATATAAACTTCCCTCTAAATCTCGAAAATCCTCTCAAAATCATCTGTTTCTGAATCACCCTCTGTTTTCCAGTATCATTTTCTTAATCTAGTTTTCTTCTTTTTCTTTCTATTCTAATGGCTCCCAAAAAGAAGACAACCTCCAAAATAAAAGGAAAAGCAAAGAGAGCTCCAGGAATCACAATAAGAGAACCAATCGTTGATCCTCCATCTCCTCCACAATCTAAAAGAGGTGAGAAAATTCACAAACCTCACCACCAAACTTCTGAGGAAGATGTTAGATATGCTATGCTGAAAAGAAAGAAAGTTGAGGGAACCAAATCTCCTTTTGGTGGGATGCTTTCTGCCCTAAATATCAAGGATGAGATTGAGAGATTACTAGATGTCCTTGGATGGAGAAAGTTTGTATTTCTTGAAGAGGTAGGTTATTCCAGTCTAAGCAAGGAATTTCTTATGTCTTTCCAAATAGAAAAGAGTGCTAACTCTGCACTGGGATGGTATAGGGTTAGGTTTAAACTATTTGATCAATACCAAGCCTTAACCCTAGAAGACTTTGGCAATATTTGGAACTTTCCTACTGATGGTATAACCTCCTACAATGATCAAATCTTTTCTAACCAAACTCTCTCTGCATTCTGGCAAGAAATTTATGTGGAAAATTCTTTTGAAAAAGAATCAAAAGCCAGACACATCAAATCCCTCTCCCATTGGATGCTCCATAGGATTATCACCTACACCATCCATCAAAGAGTAGATGGTAATGAAAAGGTAACCAAAAGAGACCTCATCTTTTTATATGCTTTCACCCACAACATCCAAATGAACACAACCAAGTTCTTGATTGACACCCTCTATCATCATGCAGTTACAAGAACTGGAACTTTCTTCTTATCCTCACAAATTACTCAAATAGCTAGGCACCTGAACCTTCTAAATGATCTAAACCTAGCTACATTGAGAAACCCTTTCAATCTTGCCTCTAGTGCCATCACAATTGATTATCTAGAACATGCTGGATGTGTAAGGAAGATTGAAGGCACATATGTATACTATATTGGCAAGAAAGGAGTTGTGGATAGACAAAAGAAAAGGCCAAGGTATGCAATTGAGGAAGAGGGAGACTCTGTGGAAGTTGTAGTGGAATTACCTCCAAAAGCTACTTCATCCAAAGCTACTCAAGAAACTACTTCATCCTCTACACAACTCATCCTCAATGCTATCAAAACTCTCTCCAGGAAACTCTCTAGGTTCAAGAAAAGTGTCTCCAAGAGATTTCAGCACTTGAACAAGAGAATTGACCTTATATCTCACATGCATCATGATCTATATGATATGCATGGCAAACTGGACTTGCCTCAATGCAATCTTGAAGATTGGGATATAAGTGATCATACCCAAAGCCTTCCTGAAGAAGAAGAGTCCATTAGCACTAGCTCTACCTCTTTTGCTCCTCAAGATAAAGGAAAAGCTCCTTTAGTAGAAGAAGAGATAGATGAGGATGATGATTCTGAATAGTTTAATAGTTTAAATTTTTAAGATGTTTAGTCTTAATAGTTTGCATTTTATGTTATGTCTTGAATGTTTGTTGCTTAATTTCCTTGTACTTTCCTCCATCTTTTAATAAACAAGATGTTTACTATCTTTTTAATCAACTTATTGCTTTCTATTATGCATTTTGCCTATGACAATGGGGGAGAAATAGTAAACAACTTGGAACTTGGAATGATTGTTTAAACATGATTCAATACACCAAGATAATCAAATAATATCAATGCACCAAGATTACTTAACCATGATTCATGCATATGTTAAGGGGGAGCATTTTAGACTTATTATTTTTCTTATCATTCCATTTGAATTGTCAAAGTCAAAATGGGGGAGATTTTTAGACAAATGATCTCAATTTTGATCCTTGACAACTCAAATGAATGATCCATTTACCATGTATTTGGAGATTCTTGTTGCAGGCTTAGGTTACTTCAAATAAAGCTGAACAGAACACTTCTAGCGGTCGCACCAAACATGAATACGACCGCACCATTCAATTAAAGGATGAAACCTTATCACAGTAGGTTTCACGATCAGAAACTCGACCTCAGTAGCGACCGCTCCTAAAGAAGAGCGATCGTCCCATGTTATGGACGACCGCTACTCAAGGAACTCAAATCATTCTAATCACAGTAAGGTTCACGGTGACAAGAACGGCGAATGACTAGGCCTCACTTACCATTTTAGCGACCGCGCTTCCATATTAGCGACCGCTCTTGCAATGCAGAAGAAAATTGCTTAAAGAGACAGTAGTGTTCGTGTCCTCAGGTGCGTCCAGAAGTTCGACGCGAGAATCTCAATTCGACAGCGAGATGCTACCTAGGGCGACCGCAACATTCAAATTATGGTGGACATCTCTTCTGCCCTGTCAGAGAATGACACATGACATGACCATTATAAACCCACTTCAATATTAAAAAAGGGCGACCGCACCTTTGCTAGGCGCGACCGTCCCGACAATCACAGCATGGGCAAGATTCCTGCTGCAGAGAAGTAAAATTCGACCGTTGAAGCTTTTTTTAAATGTAGCGACCGTCCCTTGTCCAAGGACGACCGCGTGTGATGTGAGCGCGACCATCCTTGTTTGAAGGACGACCGTGAAATGCTTCAGACAGTTTTACTAAAGAAGGTCTAAACTACCAAGACTTTGTTCTCATTATCAATAACGGCTAGTAAGACCACATTGGCTATAAATACAGTGCTTCTACAAGAAAAGAAATATAGAAGTGAAGCAAAAAAGATTTTGATAGCCAAGCAACAACTTTTCTTTTACTTAAACTTACATTTGAATTGTAATGAATGTTAGGTGTAAGCATTGAAAGCACCATTGTATAAGTTTGAGTGTGAGCTTGGAAAAACACTTGGGTTATGAGAGTAAGCCTTGTAAAACTCTTGTTTGGGTTGTGAGAGTGAGCCTTAACCTTAACAAGTTGTTAAGGAAGTGGATGTAGGATTGAAGTAAATCCGAACCACTATAAATCTTGTGTGTTCTTTCTTTCTTCCATTACTCAACCATCTTTCAATTCCGCATTTCTATTTTGTTGAGTTTTTTAATTGTCATTATTTCTTATGGAAACCAATTCACCCCCCCTCTTGGTTGCCATCTTGGGACAACAACCATGTAACTCCTGTATCTCCCAAACATTTCCAAACATCAATAGGTATCTCATCTGGTCCACAGGCTTTACCAACTTTCATCTTCTTCAAAGCTTCTTTAACTTCCTATCCGTCTAGTGTATTTCACATTTTTCTCCGGTCTAATGTCTAAACCCTCAATGTTATCACTATGGTTACTATTAAGAAGTTCCTCAAAATAGCTTCTCCATCATTCCTTAATATCCTCTTCTTGAACCAGAACCTTATTCTCTTTATTTTTAATGCACTTAACTTGGTTTAAATCACAACATTTCTTTTCTCTTATCTTAGCCAATTTATAGATAGCTTTTTCTCCTTCTTTTGTTCCAAGTTTCTCATACAAACTCTCTAAAGATTGCGCTCTTGCTTGACTAACTGCCTTTCTAACATCTTTTTTTGCTTGTTTGTACTGCTCAAAAGCATCATTGTTATTACACTTGGGAAAACTCTTATACCATTCCCTTTTACTTCTTACCGCTTTTTGCACTTCCTCATTCCACCCCCAAGACTCCTTCGTGGGATGTCCACACCCTTTAGATTCTCCAAGAATCTTTCTAGCTACTCTTCTAATTGTTGTAGACATACATATCCACATATCATTTGATGACATACTCACATCTTCCTCCCACCCACTAGCTTTGACCAACTCATTCTTGAACAACAATTGTTTTTCACCTTTTAAAGTCCACCACCTAATCTTAGGACTATTGTTCCTCCTTGGCCTACTAGTCAACCTCTTAAACTTGATATCCAAAACTACTAACCTATGTTGAGTGGTCAAAGCCTCACCTGGAATAACCTTACAATCCTTGCATCGAGTTCGATTGGCTTTTCTTTTGAGTATCAAGTCAATCTGACTTCTATTTTGCCCACTTTTAAAGGTCACTAGATGTGATTCCCTTTTTGTAAAATATATATTTGCCAGAATCAAACCATAGGCTAAAGCAAAATCAAGGATACTCTTACCTTCTTCATTTCTAATTCCAAAACCATACCCTCCATGTACCTCCTCAAAACCTACTCTGTCTTTTCCTACATGTCCATTTAAGTCTCCTCCTATAAAAATATTTTCATCATTTGGAATCCCTCGCATAAGTTCATCCATATCATCCCAAAAATTTTGCTTGCTCTTCCCATCCAATCCAACTTGAGGGGCATATGTACTAACTATGTTGATGGTCTCATTCTGGATCACATGTTTAATTGAAATAATTCTATCGCTTACTCTTTTCACGGATATAACCGTCTCCTTTAGGTTCCGATCCAAAATTATACCTACTCCGTTTTTACTTCTATCTGTACCTGTATACCACACTTTATACCCAGTATTCTCAACGTCTTTACTTTTCCCTCCAACCCATTTAGTCTCTTGGATACAAGCAATACTAATTTTCCTTCTCTCCATAGTATCAACAAGTTCTCTCAGTTTACCTGTAAGAGATTCAATATTCCAAGTTCCTATTCTGATCTTACTCCCTAATTGTTCTTTCTTATGCTTCTTCCTATAAAATCTTTTAACATTATCTAAATTTGTATCTCTCGTATTACTCTTATTATTCGTATTTTGGACTAACTTCTTTACCCACATCCGTCCATAATGTGAGAACCCTTGTTTATTATGCACCACATCCGGGCGCCGACATGGAGCGTCGCATTCGGAGAACATATATATGAAGGGATTTTAAATGAAAAAAGTGGAATATATATATGATATATATGCAAAATATACATAACATATAAAATCAACACTTTTTAAAAGAAACGGGTATTTTGGTAATTAAATCTTATAAATTCAAAATTAATAAAATAATTCAAAAATAAATTAATTTTGAATGGAAGAGGAAAATTAGGACTTTTAATTTATTAAAAAAATGATTAAATATTAAATTATTTTAATATATATATATATGTGGTTAAAAAAATGAAAGGAAAAGAATATTAAAAGTCTTCATCATCTTCTTCTTCTTCTTCAAGGACGTGGCTTCCATGGGAGCTTGAAGACCAAGGATTTTGCTTCTTCCATACTCCATAAATTGAAGGTCAAGTGGATTTTTGGTGATTTCCTCCAAAATTAGCAAGTTTCCATCTCTTTTCTTTGAATTCCTTGGAAATTTGGATTATGTGAGAATTTAGATTTTGATGTAGTATGTTATAATTGTTGGAATTGGTGTGTATGATGTTATTTTGGGTAGTTAACAATGATTCTAAGGTTAGATTGAAGAGATGATGGAGTTTGGTTAAAGAATGGTGAAGAGAGAGAATTTAGGGTTATGGATTTTTGGGGTTTTGAAAACATGAATTTTAAATGTGCAAATTGTTTCCAAATGAGTTGTTTTGATTCATAAACAAGTATTTTAAAGTCAAATATTGGATTTGGTGGTGTTGGGTTGGAGTTTGAGAATGGAAGTGGAGATTTAGGGTTTTGAAAAAGTGATTTTCCAAAGTGGTTGAATTGTGTGATTTTATTTGTTTAAGCATGTTGTTTAGTGTTAAAAGTGATGAATATAAGCTTGGAATGAGTAATAGATTGTGTTGAAATGGAAAACCTTCAATGGGGGAAGGTTATGCCATTTTTGATATTTTGTGTATAAGAGTGTATTTTTATAATATAAATGATTTAAATGTATTAAAATATGTTTTTAATAATATGAATAAACTTAAAACACTAATTTAATTGTAGTAGAATGGAATTCCAATGTTGAAGTAAAGAAAGGCTAAATTTTTAGAAATTTGTAGGAGTGATGTGTAATTATGGTTTAATGTTGGAAATTCCATTAAATGTGATACTAAATGATTATTTGCTATCACATTTGGTTTAGGCATTGAGGGAGGTTGATTTGCTTCATCCAATTTGTGAAGGGCAAGTTAGAAAGATTGGATTGATGGTTGTTTTTAGCTTTCTTTGAGTTGCTAGTGGAGGTACAAATTTTGAAAATATTGTTTATATTTGAATGACATTTGGGCTTAACACATTTTGATTGGAAAATGTGTTAAGCTACTTGGTTCATTGATTGTGTATGAATAATATGCTATGACATTTGTAATGTCATGTATGTGTTAAATGCATTGTGAAAAGCCATTGATAATGGCTAATTTATGTGACATGTGAAATATGCATATTATGTGAAAATACCCAAAGTAATTGGGTAATGTGTTGTGAATGCAAAAATGAGATAAGTGTAATAATGAAATGAATTGATATTGATAACAATCAGAAAAGTGAAAAAAATGAGAAAGATGTGAAAAATGTGAAAAGTGAGAAAAAAAAAGTGAAAATAAGATAATGTGCCTAGGTTGAATATGTGACAAAGAGAAAGAGATTGATAATGAGAAATATAAATAAATTGTGTGCCTAGTATGTTATTCAATTTTCAGAGTTCTGGGTTTGGCAGCATGGCTATGATTGCCTACGGGCTACACGCTAGAATGGCGAAAAGACTGAGTCGTAAGCCAGGCCAGTTGATAAATATGATGTTTTTGGGGTGAAAAGACTGGGTCGTAAGCCTCAAAAACTATAGTAGTCTAGCCGGGTTGAGGACCAAGATACTAGGGCCTAAGGGTCTAGTCGGGTTGAGGTCCAAGAGACTGGGGTTGTTGCATTATCCATGGATATATATATATATATATTGCCTACGGGGCTAGACACATGGTGTCATTATGGACCAAAGCAGTAACTCTAAAATTTGAATAGCATATTAGATCCTTTTTGGGCCCATGCTTGTCTTTGTTTTAATGTGAATTATGAATTATGAAATATTTAAATAATATAGGAAAGTGGATTGGTGTGACATCTATATGCATTATGCATTGGCATTGCATTGAGTTTTATTATTATTATCAAAGTTTGTACCATTAGGCTTCGTCTTAGCACCATTGTTTTTATTGCACAGGTGACAGGGTAGACCCAGCTGAGCCAGAGAGTTCTTCTAGACTAGGTCGGGTCTAGACTTGTAGTTGAGCTTGTTGAGTTGCTATTGAGATTAGAAACACTGCCAGCAGCATGTATATATTTTATGTTATTGTACATTTTTGAGTTTTATGCATAATATATTATGTTTTGGATTTTACGCATTGTATATTATAAAGAATGTTTGGGTCAATGTATTTGAAATGGGAAAGTAAGTGTGTTTTAAATTATATATATCTATATGTATAAATGTTCGAGAAACTTGGTGAAATTGAGAAGTATGGTTGAGATGGTGATTTGAAATTATTTGGGAGTGTTTTCTTTTTTACATGTTGTGTTTTGATAAATTTTGGGATATCCAAATTACAGACAAAACTCTGGTGAATTTTTCCCAGACATTTTTATATATATTATTTATTTTGGGTTCTTATAACAAGTAAAGAATATTTGCATTCTATTTAATTTTTATATATTTAGAATTTGAAATTTTAAATTGAAAATGTGAAAAACAAATTTATTAAACCGGTCGGTGATATTTTTGTACCGTATATGCATATTTTACATATGCTGGAAATATGTATTGGACGTATATAGGGTACAAGGGTGTTACAACCCTAATTCAGTTTAAGGCCGAGAAACCAAATCTAGCATAGGGTCGAGAACTCAAAATCCAATCTCGGGTCGATAATCCAAATTTAGTTTAGGGTCGAGAACCTAAAATTGAGTCTTAAGTAAAGAATGCAAATCTAGTTTAGTGTCTAGAACCCAAAATTCAATCATGGGTCAAGAATCCAAATCCAATTTAGGGTAGAGTACCCAAAATTCATTCGGCGTCCAAAACCCAAATCTATCCAGGTATAGAACCCAAATCTTTTTTTAGTCTAAAACTCATTCCGAGTCCAGAACCCAAATAGAATAACATCTCGGGTACAAAACCCAAACCAAATCCAACCTCGGGTCGAGAACCCAAGCTCATCCAAAATCAACTCAAAATCATGTTGCTTTTCACTCTCTTCTACTGAAGTCTCAGATCATTCAAGCAGGGGCAAACTAGGAGAAGATATAAGGGTCAACTAAAAATAGCTAAATTTTTTGCAAAAGGAAGAATAAAAAGAATAAAATAATAAGAAAGTTAGATTCTCAAAAGAATAAAGATGCAAAAGACAAAAGATTAGTCTAGCTAGAATAGCTGAAGCAAATATTGGACAAATCTCCAAAGGATGATGATCCATTTTGAAGGGTGAAAACCTGATGTCCAAGGATGAAGATCCATTTTAAAGGGTGAAGACCTAATGTGCTATGATGAAGATCCATTTTAAAGGGTGAAGACTCGATCTCCAAAGGATGAAGATCCATTTTGAAGGGTGAAGACCTAAAGACCATGTATGAAGGTCCAAGGTCCAAGGATGAAGATCCATTTTTAGGGTGAAGACCCACAATCCATTGAAGAATGGAACAACCTGCTAGAAGAAAGCCAGAATTCTCAAACTGACAGAAGGTCAACAAAGTCAGTTTCAGGTCGAGAACCCAAATCCGATTTTAGGTCGAGAATCCAAAATTAAGTTTTGGTTTGAGAACCCAAAATTCATTTTTGGGTCAAGAACCCAAATTCAGTTTAGGGTCGAGAACCCAAAATCTAGTCTCGGGATGAGAACTCAAATCCAATTTACGGTCGAGAACCTAAAATTCAATCTCAGATTAAAAACTCAAAATCCAGTTTAGGGTTGAGAACCCAAAATTCAGTCTCAGATCGAGAACCCAAATCCAGTTTTGGGTCGAGAACCCAAAATCCAGTCTCGGGTTGAGAACACAAATTCAGTTTTGGGTTGAGAACCCAAAATCCAATTTTGGGTGGAGATCCTAAAATTTATTTTTGGGTCGTGAACCCAAATCTAGCTTAGGGTAATCCAGTCTCGGTTCAAGAACCTTAATCCAGTCTAGGGTTGAGAACCCAAAATTCAATCTCGGGTCGAGAACCCAAAATCCAGTCTCAAGTCAAGAACCCTAATCTAGTTTAGGGTTGAGAACCCAAATCCAGCTTAGGGTCGAGAACATAAAATTTAGTCTCGAGTGGAGAACTCAAATCTAGTTTAGGGTCAGAAATCCAAAATTGACTCTCGAGTCAAGAATGCAAATCTAGTTTATGGTTGTGAACCTCGGTTTCCACCCGAAAAGGATTCGGATGAACGTTCACTTGTTGTTAGGAGTCGCCACTCAGTTTTTTATGTTCAAAGGGAAAAACTAAGAAAATCCTTGTTTGACTCCAATTAATGCATCCAATATAAAGGTTTCTAATCTACGAACCCAAGGAGGATTCGGGGACTATGTCATGTATTCTATTAATTTGCCCAAAAGAAATAAACCCAAAAGGGATGAAGAAAAGAAGACAAGCAGATTGTTAGTAAATTGTGGACTTGCTATTTGGGGTGAATCCCAAATATGCCTACATACTCTCATTTTTAAGAGAGATCAAAGCCCATGTAGTTCGGAAAAGCCTATTTAAAGGCAATTATGCATTATGCATGTGTATGTGTATGCTTCGTGCATTATCGGGCTTTTTGCCAAAATTGTGAGATTTTCAGCACTTATTACCAATTTTGATGAAATTTGGATACTTAGTACCAAAAAGATTGCAATTTAGGCTCCGTGCCAAAAAGATTAATTCATTCGTGGCTTCATTCCGAAATGTTGATTGATTAGTTAATTAGGCCTTAGACCTAAAAGGATTAGGTCTTTGACCGGAAAGAAATTGAGAAGAAGGTGCAATGTTTAGGACATGCTTGGATTGACAAATGATGAATTAGGATACTACCTTGTTTAGGATTCTCCCACTTTGAAGTTCCAGATCTTGTTTTCTTAGACCTTGGATTATGATTCTTGATTCCTGCAGCACAGGGTTAGATTTATGCAAAGAAAAGTCCAAGAAGAGTTCTTAAGCGTGTGAAAATAGAGAGTTCGTCAGCACAAGGCCCACCCGAGAAAACCCCACCCATTTTTCTGAAAAGTTGAGGCCTTTTATAGACAAAATTTCGGACTGGACGGCGGTCGGACCGCCGTGGAAGTGACCAGCCCAGGAAAAAAGGAAAAGCAGAAACGGCGGCGGTCAGACCCCCGCAATCGGCGTAGACCTTTAGGTTCTTAATCCCCAATCCCAGGGCGGCTTCGAGCCCATTGATGCAAGCTTCATATTCTGCTTCATTGTTTGTGCAGCTAAAGTAAAGTTTAACTGCAAAGGGAATGTATTCTCCACAAGGAGTTTTGAACACAATCCCAATTCCATTTCCATGATAATTGGATGCCCCATCAAAATACATCTCCCAAACACTTCTTTCCACATTCAAGAGGTCTTCGTCAGGGAAATTCATTTCTCGCATCTCGTCTTTTATGGGTAATTCTGCTAACTGGTCAGCTATTGCCCCACCTTTCACAGCTTTCCTTTGAATGAATTTTAAGTCAAAAGCTGCCAATGTTGACACCCACCTTGCCATTTTGCTGTCCAAAATAGGCCTCTCCATAAGGAATTTCAAGGGACTCTGTTCTGCGATGACACAAGTAGTGTAAGAAGACAAGTAGTGTTGTAACTTCATGCAAGCCCAATACAATGCTAAACACAACTTCTCAATCTTGTTATACTTTAGCTCATAGTCCAGCATCCTTTTGCTGAGGTAGTAAATTGCATTTTCTACCTTTGTATCTTCGGCCTCTTGAGCTAGCATTGCACCCATGGCTTCATCTGTTACAGACAAATACAAGAGCAGAGGTTTTCCCATTCTGGGAGGTTGCAGAATTGGCGGACTTAACAAGTATTCTTTAATCTTGTCGAAGGCCTTCTGGCAGTCTTCATTCCATTCTTGTGAAGCACCTTTCCTTAGTAGCTTAAAGATAGGACCACAAGTCTCTGCCAACTGCGATATGAATCGACTGATATACTGTAATCTACCTAGCAAGCCTCGAATCTCCTTTTCTGTTCTTGGTGGAGGCATTTTCAGAATAGCCTTTGACTTTGCTGGATCAACTTCTATTCCTTTCTTGCTGACCAAATATCCCAAAAATAAGCCTGATGTTGCTCCAAATAGGCACTTTGCAGGATTAAGCTTCAAATTGTACTTGCAAAGTCTAAGGAAGAACTTCTCAAGTGCTTCAATGTGCTCTTCCGGAGATTTTGACTTAACAATCATATCATCAACATACACTTCTACTTCTTTGTGAATCATGTCATGAAAGATTGTTGTCGCCATCCTCTGGTAAGTAGCCCCTGCATTTATCAATCCAAATGGCATAACCCTATAACAAAAAGTGCCCCATTCTGTAATGAAAGCTGTCTTCTCTTTGTCTGATGGGTGCACCATGATCTGATTGTACCCAACTGCGAGGTCAGTCATGGAAACCATCATATGCCCAGCCATCCTGTCTATTAGAAAATTGATGTGTGGTAGCGGGAAATCATCCTTAGGACAAACCTTATTCAAATCTCTATAGTCAACACACATCCTGACCTTTCCGTCTTTCTTCGGGACCGGCACAATGTTCGCCAACCAGGAAGGGTAGGCAATTGGTTCTATGAACCTATTATCCAGTTGCTTGGCAACCTCTTCTTTAATTTTCAAAGACCATTCCGGCTTCATTCTTCTCAACTTCTACTTAACCGGCTTTGCACCGGGGTATAGCAGAATCTTATGAACTGCTATTGCTGGGTCTATTCCCGTGACATCACTTGTCTTCCACATGAAGCAGTCGGCATATCCTCTGATGCACTCAACAACCTGTTCTTTATTCACACAATCATATGCAATGTATGTATATTCATTTTCTTTACCAATTATTATCTTTTCATTTATTTCTTTTATTTTATTTTTGCTAGATGATACTTGGAAAGCGAAATACACAGGGTAACCAAGAACTTGAACAGTTTCATTAATAATGGCGGAGTCATCCTCCAGAGTTACATTATATTTGACATCAGGGTTTTCTATTCTTGAAGCTAAGGAAGACTCAGCACTAAACTCTGACTCGGTGTTTGACTCAAGATTTGACTCGGTACAAGACTCAGGTTCGGGGTGTGACACAGGACTAGGTTTGATCGTAGCTGCTTGTCCCTCCTCGGTATACCAGTTCATCAGTGGTCCATCTGTTGTCTTGATCAGCTTCGTGAGGTCCCTTTTGTCTTCGACATTGGTTATCATAGCAACCTCATCAAAGAGACTAGGCTGCATGAAATCCTCCACTTGTGAGCCAGTTATAGGTTCTGGTTCTTCTTCCTTTATGGTCAAAACATCATCGAACATCTCAAAACCCGGTAGCTTCTTTCCAGTCATAGGAGAATAGAATGGCTCCTGGAAACCACAGTAAGGAACTGTTTTCCCAGGTTTGCAGAAGTGACCGTTCAGAGTTCTAAAGTAAGGGCGCATTTTGAGGCTTTTTGCCCACAAGTCTTCTTTTTGTTCTTCCCATGCTCAAACTCTTCTATCTCCTCGTCTGTGGGTTTGTACCCCAAGCCAAAAGTTCCCTTATTCTCAGGCTCTTCCCATGGCCGCACTATAGATGATTTTCTCCTAGACTTTATCATTTCCATCCCGGGTAGCAGATCTACCCTCAACATCATTCCAACCAGGCAATTGATTTGGATCCCCCCAAAGTCATATAGGATAAATGGCCCTTTGGGCCTCTCTCCTTCGATGCATTGAGCAGTGTCGTAATGGAACCCAATCAAGGCCATAGCAGTTTCACCAGGAACAACCTCAAAGAGAGACTGATCCGTGGTTTTCTTGTTGATTTCACATGTGTCCCCTTTGATAGTGATGATTTTTCCTTCAAAAGGGAACTTAAGTTTTTGATGTAATGAAGATGGTACAACATTATTCTGATGAATCCACGGCCTTCCAAGGAGGAGATTAAAGCTCGCGGGTACATCAATGACCTGGAACGGCACTCCCATTTTCACCGGTCCAATAGCAACTTCCAGAGTAGCAACACCCAAAATTTCTCTTCGAGTGTTATCGTATGCTTTAACAATTTGATCAGAATGTGTAAGATCTGTAACGTCCAATCCCAGACAGCTTGCTACTTTCAAAGGACATACATTTAAGGCTGACCCATTATCAAGGAGAACCATGGGCACAGTCTTTCCCCTAGTTTGTAAGGTGATGTATAGAGCATTATTGTGTCTCATGCCATATTCTGGTAGGTCTACATCAGAAAATTGGATACTCAACGCCTTGGTTGATTGGGTCAAAGTGGAGCTTCTGGGCTTGTGTCTACTAATGTATCAAGCTGACTCAAAGCTTTACTGAGAGACTGACGGTGTGGGAATGAGGAAGCAAGGAGCTCCCAAATTGACACCTTAGCTTGAGTTTGTTTAAGCTGAGTGAGGACAGGGTCTTCCTTTGGTTCTAGCGTCTTCTTATATGGGTGATTTGGGGTTTTAGGGGTCTTCCCCAAGTCAAGTGGCTGATATTGCATTCCACTTCTTGTCAAAGTATCGACCTCTTCAGCAAGGTCATTCAGATCCAGCACACATACTTCATTCATTTCCAAGAGAAGTTTGAAAGGATCAAACAACTCTTCTTCTACAGTGATGGCGTGGATGGAATGATTGGCCAAAGGGTTAGTATTAATGTTTGGTTGACTCCTGAGAGGAATGATATCACCACTATCCACCAGATCTTGGATGCAATTTTTTAGAGTCCAGCAAGCATCTGTTCTATGCCCATTTCCTTGGTGGTATTCACAGTACTCATTGGCCCTATAATTGGAGGGTAATGGGTTTGGAGGAGGCCTTGGGTCCAAAGGCTTCAAGTACTTTCCTTCCATAGCTTTTTTAAACACCAGATGGAGGGGCATCCCAAGGTCGGTATATTGCCTTCTTGGCTGATGTCTCTGCCTAAGATTGCCCACACGTAAAGGATTCGCAGGGGCAATATTGGCCACTTCATTGACCTTGCTTGAGGAAGCAGCTTGACCCTGTTTCTTATACTTTGAAGTAGCTCCCTCATCTACTATCTTACCCAATTGCATCAAATCTTCTACCTTAGTTGCAGTCGCAATGAGCGATTTGAAAGTAGGTAGTTATTGAGTTTGCAGTTGAGCTTGATATGTAGGCCTTAAATTCTTGATTATGATATCAATTTGCTCCTGTTCTGAAGGGCGATTGATCATTTGGGAAGCCTTTGCCCTCCATCTGGTGGTTGGACCGCTAGTTCCGGCGGTTCATCCCCAAAATGGCACAAAAACTCGCACTTTTTCGTTCAAACTGATTTTCTGGGAGCTGCGAACTTCCAAAAATTATTCCGAGACCATATCCGTGATCCTTACGTTGCTCCGGACATTTCAAGTACCATGAAGACATACTTTCGGTGAACTTTGTCATGGTCATCCGGTCTGGCTTGGTCTTTTGCAATCTGAGAAAATTAGCTTTCCGAGCCTCAAAATTCGAGTATTCACAATGGTCGAGGACCTAAAATTCAATCTTGTGTCAAGAATCCAAATCCATTATAGGGTGGAGAATCCAAAACCCAAATCTATTCGGGTCCATAACCCAAATCTTTTTTTAGTCCAAAATTCATTTCGGGTCTAGAACCCAAATCGAATCACATCTCAAGTACAGAACCCAAACCAACTCCAACCTCAGGTTGAGAACCCATCCTCATCCAAAATCAGCTCAAAATCATGTTTCTTTTCACTCTCTTCTACTAAAGTCTCAGATCATTCAAGTAGGGGTAAACTAGGAGAAGATATAAGGGCCAGCTAAAAAATAGCTGAATCTTTTGCAGAAGGAAGAACAAAAAGAATAAAACAATAAGAAAGTAAGAATCTCAAAAGAATAAAGATGCAAAAGATAAAAGATTAGTCCAGCTAGAAGAGCTGAAGCCAATATAGGACAAATCTCCAAAGGATGAAGATTCATTTTAAAGGGTGAAGACCCGATCTCCAAGGATAAAGGTCCATTTTGAAGGATGAAGACCCAATGTACATGGATGAAGATCCATTTTAAAGGGTGAAGGATTGATCCCCAAAGGAAGAAGATCCATTTTGAAGGGTGAATACCCAAAGGCCAAGGATGAAGATCCAAGGTCTAAGGATGAAGATCCATTTTTAGGGTGAAGACCCATAATCCATTGAAGAATGGAATAGCAGGCTAGAAGAAAGCCAAAATTCTAAAACTGATAAAAGGTCAACAAATTCAGTTTCAGGTTGAGAACCCCAATTCGATTTTGGGTTGAGAACCCAAAATCCAATTTTGGTTTGAGAACCCAAAATTCACTTTCTAGTCGAGAACCCAAATCCAGTTTAGGGACGAGAACCCAAAATCTAGTCTCAGATTGAGAACTCAAATCCAATTTACGGTCGAGAACCTATAATTCAATCTCGGGTCAAGAACCCAAATCCAGTTTAGGGTAGAGAATCCAAATTTTAGTCTCGGGTTGAGAACCAAAATCCAATTTAGAGTCAAAAACCCAAAATCTAGTCTCGGGTCGAGAACACAAATCCAATTTCAGGATGAGAACCTAAAATCCATTCTCGAGTCGAGAACCCAAAATCGAGTCTCAGCTCAAGAACCCAAATCAAGTTTATGGTCGAGAACCCAAAACTAGCTTATGGTAGAGAACCTAAAATTTAGTCTCAAGTTGAGAACCCAAATCCAGTTTAGGATTGAGAACCCAAAACCCAGTCTCGGGTCTAGAACCTAAATCTAGTTTACGGTCGAGAATCCAAAATTCAATCTCAGGTCGAGAACCTAAATCCATTTTAGGGTCAAAAATCCAAAATTCAGTTTTGGATCGATAATCCAAATCCAGTTTAGGGTCGAGAACTAAAAATTCAATCTCGAGTCGAGAACCCAAATCAAATTTAAGGTCGATAACCAAAAATCCAGTCTCTGGTTGCAACCCAAATCCAGTTTCTGGTCAAGAACTCATAATCCAGTTTTAGGTCAAGAAACCAAAATTTATTTTTGGGTTGAGAACCCTATCTAGTTTAGGGTAATCTAGTCTCGGGTCAAGAACCTAAAACCAGTTTAGGGTCGAGAATCCAAAATTTAGTTTCGGGTCGACAACTCAAATCCAGTTTAGGGTCTAGAAACAAAAATTCAATCTCAAGTCGAGAACCCAAATCATATTTAGGGTCGAGAATCCAAAATGCAGTCTCTGGTCGAGAACCCAAATTCAGTTTTGGGTTGAGAACTCATAGTCTAGTTTTAGGTTAAGAAATCAAAATTCATTTTTGGGTCGAGAGCCCAAATCTAGTTTAAGATAATCTAGTCTCGGGTCAAGAATCCAAAAATAGTTTAGGGTTGAGAACCCAAAATTCAGTCTTAGATCGAGAACTCAAAATTTGGTCTCGGGTCGAGAACCCAAATCTAGCTTAGGGTCGAGAACCCAAAATCCAGTCTCGGGTAGAGAATCCAAATCTAGTTTAGGGTCGAGAACCCAAAATCTAGTCAAGAGTCGAGAATCCAAATCTAGTTTAGGGTCGAGAACCCAAAATCTAGTCTCAGGTCGAGAACCCAAATCTAGTTTAGGGACGAGAATGCAAAATTCATTCCGGGTCTAGAGTCCCAATCTATCAAGTTCAAAACCCAAATTATTTTTGAGTTCAGAACTCATTTTGGGTCTAAAACCTAAATTAAATCACATCTCGAGTACTGAACTCAAACCAACTCCAACCTCGGGTTGAAAACCCATCCTTATCAAAAATCAACTCAAAATCATATTGCTTTTCACTCTCTTCTACTGAAGTCTCATATCATTCAAGCAGGGGCAAACTATAGACCTTTGATATTGGCCCTGACTAATTTGTGGCCTGAGTCATAAATCTTTTGATTAGATGGTATAATTTAATAGGATGGTTGAACCTTTAAAACCCTAAAGAGGTTTGTTTTGAAGGTTCAGTCGGGTCTTATTGGATGTTAAGGCATTCAGGGGTGTATCCAAGTCAAAGTGGGCCTCCCAATTCAATATGGGACAGCCCATATCGAATTGGGATGCCCCCATATCGATTTGGGATGTTTCCAATTCGATATGGGACCTTAAGTTTGGCTCCCATATCGAATTGGAAAGCCTCATTTTTCTATGGGATAGTCCCATATAGAATTGGGACCTTCCCAATTCGATATGCAACCTTAGTTTGGCTCCCATATCGAATTAGGGAAGGGGGCCTTCCCTAATTAGATATGGAGCTTATTAATTTTGATTCCATGTCAGATTAGGAGATGGGGGAGTCCGACATGGACTCGGTTTACCACAAATTCAAGTTGTTTTAATTCGATATGCTTTAGTAATCCATTTTTAAAATGGGAAGTTTTCATGATGTTTTAACCTAATGTACGCTCAAATAAATACAGGTTTTTAAACTTTCAAAAAGAGGACAGGTAGCCAAGAAATGGCAGAAAATATTAGTAGCCTTCAACAAGGACTTTTGAACTTCAGCATGAGAGGCAGCAGCCCAAAAGTAATAGATATACAATAAGAACACGGAGAGGAAAGGACGAGGATTAGCAACCATTGAGCTCAATACAGTATCAAGCACGGAGCAACATCTTGATCAGGAAAAGAAAAGCAATGATTAAAAATAGATAACATTATCAAACAAGGCAATGGCTTACTGTCTTTTTTTTCAACCAAGAGTTCCAGGTTGGTGCAGGCAAGATATTGTATCAACATTTAATTTTTGTGGAATCTACAAATGAAGGTATATCTTTCTAACTTAATTCATTTAAGCTTACACTAAGTTAATTTTATTATTATTCCATCCATCAAAATATCTTTGTTTAAGGTTTATTCTTTTAACTATTAATTTATACACAAATATACAGTAAGGATAGTAGCCTATGTTTATTGTTTGTATGGCTAGTAGCTCGTCTCGTTAAATCACCATAGTACTAGAGTTATTCACACAATGTCTTATACATCCCGTAGCCATATCACATATAATTTTTCATAAAAATTCACGTTACAGCAGTCTTTGAGTCTTCTTCGATAAAACCCTAATATGTTCTTTTAATTTTCTAAAACCCTAAAATCTTATTTATCATTTATTTAATTTTTCTTCAATAAATAAATCTTATTTTAATACGTATAGTAGCTCAATCCTTTTCAAAAAATATATAAAATCTTAGTTTTTAATTCTAAACCCTCAAAACCCTAATTTTATTCAAGAAACCATAATTGAGATGTAAACATTACATTTAAATATCTATTGCTCTACTTAAGTTTGGATGCATGCTTATTATATGTCTCGATGGATGATTTATTTTTATTTGATTTTATAATGAATGCTTAACTATTTACTTATTGATTTATTTGATTATTACTCCAAAGAATTGTAAGATGTATGTTTCCACATTGTGGGTACCTCATTTGTTAAGCTTCATGTAATTTAATTTATTTTAAGTTTTAAATCAATGTACAGGATATGTTTCCACCAATTGGTGGGTATCCTATTTTATTTGTTTTCTTTTGGACATTGGACGATTGTAAAGGTATGTTTCAATCCGTGGATGGGTGCCTATTTATTTATTTTATTTAAACTTGTTGTGATTTTAATAAAGTGATTATTTATTTTTATGATTGCATGTATTATGGATAATATCATATTAACTAAGAATTTTATAATATTAAGACTTAAAAAGGAGGTAGCTTCCAATGAAACGGGCATTGTGGGGTTGCTGGTTAATCTCACCTTCCCCACACATACCCAACTTTTCGAACCCAATAGGGGGTTGGGGATTCCTTAGGAATCAAGTCATCCACCCTTTTCTTTTTCCTGGCCCATTCAGGTGGCGACTCCATTTTCTCTAGGTTTAGACCCATGTTCTCTAAGCCCCCGAGCCTAACAGTGCCAAAGACATAAGAACCATTCCACAAGGGAGTAGGGGCGAAAATTTCTGCTCACAAATACTTACCTAATGCTTGATTAATCTTTAAAACTACCTTGAATCCCTGAAATCCTTGTAAAATTTGGTGTGAATGAAGAACAAAAAATCTCCTCACCCTCTCTATTGGTGGCTGGCCATGCTTGAAGAAGAAGAAGAAAAGAGACTTTAATTTTTCTTTCTTTCCAACCATATATATAATTATTAATTAATCAATTAAATATTAGATATTTTTAGTCTTTCCACATCCATAAATAATTTTAATTTTCCTTTTTTTAATATTAAATGCATATTTCACTTTTTAACTTTTTTTAACTTTTTACTTAACTTTGTTTATTAGTGAAAATATATATGTTAGGTATATACCATGTATACATTATGTATCCAATGTATATTTTAGGTATAACTTGTGTATAGATTATGTATATATTATGCATACCCTCCTTCCAACACATTAATTAACCCTCCATATTGATTATTTAATTGTGTTTAATAAAAATACAGGTGAAATAATTCTCTCCTCCTTAAAGAATTTTGTCCTTAAAATTACCTGATGTTTAACTCTGGAAAAGTTGTGGATGCTAGTTGTTAGCCAAATAATCTTAATTTTGATCTTTAGCACTCAAATTGAATGATGCATTTAACTTGTCTTTAAGTTACTTTTTTTAGGACGATCATCTAGAAATTAGGACGATCGCACCCTAAGTGACAAAAACTCCAACATTCACAGTAGGGAATGTGGTGACAAGCACGGTCTGAGGAATGGTCTCTCCAAACAATTTTGCGACCATCCCTTCTCAATGGCAACCGTCCATACAATTTGAGAGAAAACCACAAAGATTGGCAGTAGTGTTTGCGGTCTTGGGTGCATATAGAAGTTTGACGTGAGACATCCAATCCTACCGCTATTTCAGTACTAGTGCGACCGTACCTTTCATATTTTGGCAAAAAATTACTTTGTCAAATGAAGGAGTGACACGTGAAATGACTTTTGTAAGAGCATATTTAAATTCAAAAAGGGCGACCGTCCCTGACCTTGAGCGACCATCCCGACAACCATAAGATGTGCAAGATTCCACTAGTAGAGCACTCATATTTAACTGTTGGAAGAATTTTTAAATGGTATGGCATATGGTAGAGTTATTGAGCCCAGTGGAAGAAATGGTACTGGATTGCGCTCGCTGGCTTTCTTAAGGGAGAGGTTAGGTGTTCGATCTGGGGAGGAGACTTGAATGGTTTGTACACCATTTATGCCAAATAAACAAATCCTGTTGGAGGGCCCATGAGGGCAGTCTAGTACTATAGCATGCTCTTGAAGCTAGGTTGATAACCTGGGTTGGCTGATGCTGAGCTCCACTTGAAGCTCAGGGCCTTGTTGGGATGCTACAGTTAAACAAGTGTAACACCCCTACCCCTAATATACATACACTACATATACCCACTATATGTGATATACATAAAGAGGATATAAGAATGTCACAATCTATTTTCAACAAATAAATCTTTTGACTTTAACATCAAATCATTATAAATCAATCTGAGTAAATTTAAAACATTTAACTTAAAATATAGAAAATAATAGATAAAAACATTCGTTGTTAAAATATATATATATCTTCATTACCCAAAAGTTTATCCAAAAAATTTCTTTAATAAGCAGTGGAATATGCAGCGGAATATACATAGGTATACATCAAAATCAATAAGTACAAAAATATAGAATTTATACATGCTAGTAGTTCATTTCTGATCTTGATGTCCCACTGCTCTCACAATCTCAAGCCTAGACTCGACTTGATCTAGCTGAACTTTCCTGCTCAACCGGATCTACCCTGTCACTTGTGCGATAAATCACAATCTCGCTAAGCCAAAAGCTTAGTGGTACAAACCTTGAAAACAATATGATTCAAATATAATGCCAATGTCAAACTTTCAAGAATTAGAAACAATATACAAGGATATAATATTTCATAACATTAAATCTCATTTTATTGATCAATTGTTCCATCATTCATAATTCACATTAAAGCAAAGACAAGCGTGGGCCCAACAGAATCTAATATGCCATTCAAATTCCAGAGTAACTATTTTGGTCCAATAATCACATTTATCTAGCCCGAAGGCAAATCATAATCACAATGAGGATTACCTCATATGTAACATCCCAACTAGTCTTCAAAGACTAGTCCCAACCCAGCTTAAAGGGGAGCACAACATCACCCAACTAGGCTTCAAGGACCAAGCCCAACCCAGCTTCAAGGGATTGTTACTTTTTAGGCATGCTACCAACAACAAAACTCTGAAAATTGAATAACATACAAGGCATAAAATTCTTTCTTAATTTCATACATTACACGCTCAATACGGGCGTGTCCTGACCGTGCCCTAAACCTAAAACACAGAAGCTTTGACACGCTCAATGACATGGGCGTGTCACTGTACATGTCAATCCTCCTCCAACACAGAAGCTATGGCATGCTCAGTGACATGGGCGTGTCACTGGACGTGTCGATCCTCCAACAACACAGTAGCTATGACATGCACAGTGGCATGGGCGTGTCACTGGACGTGTCAATACTACTACTACACAGAAGCTGTGACATGCTCAGTGACCTAGGTGTGTCACTGATTGTATCACCCACACTAAAAATAGAACCATTGACATGCCCAAAGACATGGCCCTGCTATTGGGCGTGTCAGGCCAAAAACCTAAAATCGACATCAAAAATGCCATATCCAACTATCATCTTTCTTTACCCTTATCAACTCCAAATAAACTCAACCAAAACCATCATAAACTTGAATAAACATCAAAATAACTCAATTACATGCATCAAAACACAATCACAACCATATCTCACATCTCAAAACTTACACAATCCACAACTCTTATTTTCTTCACCAAACTTAACCTTTTTCTCAATCCAGCCCCAAATATCAAAGTTAACAAGACAAAATACTTCAAACATACCAAAATCAACCATACACACAACTACACTAACCATCCAACAAACTCAAAAACACAAAGTCAAAGAAAATCAAAGAAACAAGTTGGAAACTTACCAAATATGAAGAAAATTCTTAAAACTCCAACTTGATCTCTTGAAATCCTTCAATATCTTGAGTTAGAAAGCAACAAAACCTCTCTTTTCCTTGCTAATGGTGATGGCCGGCCTCTTGGAGAAGAAAGAAGAAGATGATAAAAAGTCAAACTAACCACTACTCTTAACCACTTAAATCTCCACTTAATCTCCACCAAGCAATTAAATTATTATTATAATATAATAAACAAAAATCATCTTCCACTATCATTATTTAATATATAATTAATTTAAATATCTTTTGACCTTATAATTAAAATGTTGACTTGTATATGTTGTATATATCTTCATATATACAACATATATACACTTCCCTTTTCCTTTCTTTGCACTTAATCATATATACATTTAAAATCATTTAATTCAATTTCAAAAATTAGCATTTCCAAAATTTTAGGGTATTATTTGGGATATTACAATTCTCCCCCTCTACAAATAAATTTCATCCTGGAAATTACCTGTTCTCAAATCTGGAATAATTGGGGATACTAATCTTGCATCACTTGCACACTCTCCCAAGTTGCCTCTTCCTTAGCATGATTCTTCCAAAGAACCTTCACAAGTGGAACTTTCTTATTTCTCAACTCTTTCACTTCATGTGCCAAAATAGCCACTGGTTCTTCTTCAAAAGTCAAATCCGGACTCACCTCAATGGATTCTACTGACAGAAAGTGAGATGGGTTTGACCTGTACCTCCGTAGCATAGAGACATGGAAGACATTGTGAATTCAATCCAATTCAGGCAGCAAAGCAAGTCTATAGGCTACTGGTCTAACTCTCTCCAGTACCTCATAAGGTCCAATGAAATGAGGAATCAACTTCCCTTTGCAGCCAAATCTCAAAATTTTCTTCCAAGGAGATACTTTCAAAAATAGTTTATCTCCTACATTGAACTTTGTCTCTTCTTTTCAAATCTAAATATGATTTCTGCCGATCTGAAGCTGCTTTCAAATGATCCCGAATTATCTTCACTTTCTATTCCGTTTCTTTAATCAAATCGGGACCAACCAACTTACCTTCTCTAACCTCATCCCAACATAGAGGCGTCCTGTATCTTCTACCATACAATGTCTCATAAGGTGCCATTTTAATACTGGATTGATGACTGTTATTATAGGCAAATTCCATCAATGGTAAGAATCTGGCCCAACTCCCAGAGAAATCAATGACACAGCTTCTCAACACATCCTCCAAAATCTGAATCACTCTCTCTGACTGCCCATCTATCTGAGGATGAAAAGTAGTGCTAAAATGCAACCGAGAACCCAAAGCATTGTGCAAACTTTTCCAAAACCTTGAAGTAAATTGGGGATCTCGATCCGACACCAAAGAAATTGGGACTCCATGCAATCTCACTATCTCATTAATATACAGCTCAACCAACTTTTCAAGAGAATAGTCCATCTGGACTAGAAGAAAATGAGTTGTCTTCGTCAACTAATCAACAATCACCCAGATTGTATCATGCTTCTTCTGAGTTAAGGGTAAACCAATCATAAAATCCATCGTTACTCGCTCCCATTTCCATTCTGGCACCGATAAAGGTTGGAGCAACCCCAAAGAAAATTGGTGCTCGGCCTTCACTCTCTAACAAGTGAGACATTTGGATACAAACTCCACTATGTCCCTCTTCATACCTGACCACCAATAATATTGCTTCAAATCATGATACATTTTAGTACTCCCAAGGTGCATAGCAAAAGCTGAGTGATGTGCTTCCTCCAAAATAATCTTTTTCAGTCTTGCACCATCAGGAACACACAATCTATCTCTGTACTACAAAATGCTATCACCTCTCACAAGAAAATATTGGCTCTTCCCCTTTTCGCAATTGATAGAGTGAAAATATAGTCATTGTTTTATGCAATTTTAACTTTGATTTTTAATATTCTCCAATTGAATTTGATGATTTTTTATTATTTGAGTTAGAATTACACTTTGTGAGCATGGAAGACAAGGCTGAAGGTTTTTTGATGATTAGTAAGGAAAAATTCAAGAAAAACAAGCAAAAATTAAGGCAAAACATAGACCACGACCGTGGGATCCATTTCACCACTGTCTGAGCTAAAAACAAGAAGAAAATAAGTTTGGCAGCTTCATTTCAAAAGCCACGACCGTGGCCCACCAGGCCGACTTGGGCAGCTGAAAAGTTTGACGAAACAGGCAGAATTCACACAGGCCACAACCGTGGCACTCCAAAAGCCACGACCGTGGCCCTTATTTTATGATTTGTGAGCTGCAAATGTTGAAGATGAACTCACCAACCAAGTCTTGTTTAAACCTTTTTCAGTTTTTCTCCACTAAAGAAGTTTCCAAGCACTCTATATAAACACATTTCCTCCAAGGATTCAAGGAGAGCATGAATGAAGAGAATATGAAATTGATTAGATTAGATTCATCCAAATAAATTTAGTATAGAAGTGTAAAATTCTATTTCAAGGAGGAGTTCAAGATCCAAGTCAAGATCTTCTTCAAAGAAATAGAGTTTGATATTTCTTGTTCCTTTTAATTATGTCTACATTTACCATTTTTAATATTTGTAATGTTTTTATTTCAATAATGAAGAACTAATCCTTTTTAAGGTTGGTCCCTTTAATTGAATTTATCATGGAGCTATAAATGTCTATTTGGTTAATTTAGTTATCCTTTGATTATTTTGTTGTCTTTAATCTTAATGCTTTGATTATTTGGCCAATGATTAATTGACCAGAGATGTTGTGTGATGGAGCGAGAGTGGAAGCATGACATTAGTCCAAGGAGATAACAATATTAAGTAAGTTTCTCACTTAGAGATAAGGTTAAACCCTTAAGAGGTTGATTCAAGATTCTCATAAAACTTAATGAATTGATTTAATTACTTATAATCACAAGAGTAGACGTAAGGATTAAAGTTGATATTAGTTCTAGTACTTGAGAGAGACTTGAGCTTGATTTAGGAGAATCTAACCATTAATCGAAAGGAAAACTGAATTAAATCGATACCTTAGAAAATCCATGATAAATCAATAAAGGTGACTAAACCCTAAGTCTTAAAATTATTAGAAATTTATTCTTGATTTATTGTCATTTTAGTTAGTTAAATCATAAAATCAAATTTGATTATCCAAATATTAATTAGTTTAATTGTCTGGTACTTAGAATTAACCTCCTCGTGGGAACGATACTCTACTCATCATTATATTACTTGTTAACGATCTGTGCACTTGCAGATAGTGAGGCTGAGTCCGCAACAAGTTTTTGGCGCCGTTGTCGGGGATGGATATATTCTGATATTGATAATATTAAACTGTTATTACTTTGGATTTTTACTTTTCTGCATTATTTCTTTAAATTTTAAAGGTTACATGCGTAGCAATCCAAACACTCAACTTGTACCCTATAATCCTGAAATTGAGAGATTTTATAGAAAGAAAAACAAGGAAAGAAGAGAAAGACAAAGAGGAGAAGGAACTTCAACTGAAATCCATTTAGAAGAAGGAGCATTTTCTGCAGAAGAAGAAGAAGAAATCATGGGAGATCCACAGAACATGACCTTGAAACAATATGATATGCCATCTGCTCACCCAAGATCTAGCATAGTCAAACCTCCTGTGCAAGCCAAAACATTTGATCTAAAATCAACACTTATTAATTTAATTCAGTAATCTATTTTTCATGGCTTACCACATGAGGATGCTTATGCTCATATTTCAAATTTTTTAGAAATGTGTGATACATTTAAAATTAATGGTGTATCTGATGATGCTATTCGGTTGTGAATTTTTCTAGTTTCATTAAGAGATGAAGCAAAATATTGGCCCATTTCTAAGGCACTAGGTACATTCTCCACTTGGGATCAATTAGCCGCTGCATTTTTGGCAAAATATTTTCCACCTGTAAAGACGGCTAAATTAAGGAATGATATCACAAGTTTCATTCAACAAGATGGGGAGAGCTTATATGAAGCTTGGGAATAGTTCAAGAATTTGCAAAGAAAATTTCCTCACCATGGAGTCCCGGAATGGCTCTTAATTCAAACTTTTTATAATGGACTTCATCCAAATATTAAGGGAATGATTGATGCAGCAGCATGAGGTGCTCTAATGAACAAAGCTCCTTCTGAAGCAACTGATTTAATTGAAGAAATGGCTGCAAATAATTATCATTGGACTTCAGAACGAGGTATGCAAAAAAGAGTTGCATGTTTACATGAGATTGACCATTTTTCTTTACTTGCAGCTAAAGTGGATACAATTGCCAAGAAATTGGAGCATGTCAATTTATCATCAGCATCATCTCAAAGTAGTGAAGGATGTGGAGGTAGCCATGATGTAGCTGATTGCAAGATAATGGAGCACGTCCAGTTTGTGGGGAATTAAAATAGAGGTCCAACTTTCCCACAAGGAAACACTTACAACCCCACATGGAGAAATCATCCTAATTTGGCATGGGGAAATCAAGGCAGTCAAAAAGCACCATATCAACCACAATACATGAAAAATCAAAATCAAGGCTTTCATCCTTCTGAAAAGCCATCATATGAAGTAGCATTGGAAAAATTCATTGGAGCAACATCGGAAAGATTTGATAGAATGGAAAAGCGACATGAAAGACTTGAGCAAAAAATTGAACTTCTATCAACTCAAAACAGAAGCCTTGAAACACAGATAGGTCAAACTGTAAATTCTCTCCATAACCGGAATAAAGGAGCTCTTCCAAGTCAGACAGAAATCAATCCAAGAGAGTATTGCAAGGTTGTGACCTTAAGGAGTGGTTTGCAACTAGATGATCCTTCACCAACCCAAATCCCAAAATTGGTAAAGGAAAAAGAAGAAGAAGTCAAAGAGAAAGAAATACCAAAAGAAACATTCAAACCATATGTTCCTCAAATTCATTTTCCTCAAAGACTTAAAAAGCAAAAATTAGATAAGCAGTATGAAAGTTTTTAGAAGTATTTAAACAACTTCACATTAATATTCCTTTTGCAGAAGCTCTTGCACAAATGCCAACTTATGTGAAGTTTCTTAAAGAACTGCTATCTAATAAAAGGAAACTGGAGGATAATGCAAAAATTGCATTAACAGAAGAATGTAGTGCGGTGATCCAAAACAAGCTTCCATCAAAGTTAAAAGATACAGGGAGTTTTTCTATACCTTGCACCATTGGTGAAGTTGATTTTCGTAAAGCATTATGTGATTTAGGAGCTAGTGTGAGTCTAATGCCTAGTTCTATTTGCAGGAAACTTGGCTTCACACAATTACAACCAACAAAAATGTCTCTTCAATTAGCTGATCGATACATAAAATATCCTATTAGCATAGTTGAAGATGTACTTGTGAAAGTAGATAAACTTTACATTCCAGTAGATTTTGTAATTCTGGAAATGGATGAAGACATCGAAATTCCTCTCATTTTAGGAAGGCCATTTTTAGCTACAGCTGGAGCCATGATAGATGTTCGAGGGGGAAAACTTACTCACCAAGTAGGAGAAGAGAAAGTGGAATTTAACTTGACAAAAGCAACAAAACATCCAGCAACTCTTGATGATTGTTTTCTAATTGATGTTATAGATGAATGTGTGCAGGAAATAGGTAACCAAATGCATGATGATCCTTTGGAAATATGTCTTGCACAACGTTCTATATTTGAAGAGGGAAACAAAGAAATAGCCACTGATGTTTTATCATTTCAACAAAATCCACTCATGTACTTTCAAAGATTCGAACCTCTTGAAAAAGGTAAAACTTTACCACTACCATCCATTGATAGGGCACCAGAATTAGAGTTGAAACCTCTTCCAAATCATCTCAGGTATGCATATCTTGAAACAAATAATTCTTTGCCTATTATTGTTAGTGCTAATTTGTCTTAAGATCAATTAAGTCAAACCTTGAATTTAATTAGACAATATAAAAAAGCTATAGGTTGGACTATATCTGATATTAAGGGAATTAGCCCTTCAATTTGTATGCATAGAATATTGTTAGAAGAAAATTCTAAACCTGTGATAGATCAACAAAGAAGATTAAATCCAAATATGAAGGAGGTAGTAAAAGCAGAAATAACTAAGCTTTTAGATGCAGGAATTATTTATCCCATTTCTGATAGCTCATGGGTAAGTCCTATACAAGTGGTTCCAAAAAAAGGAGGGATGACAGTTATAACAAATGAAAATAACGAATTGATCCCTTCAAGAACAGTCACTGGATGGCGAGTTTGCATAGATTATAGGAAGTTGAATAAAGCTACCCAAAAGGATCATTTTCTATTACCATTCATTGATCAAATGTTGGAAAGACTTGCAGGAAATGCTTATTTTTCTTTATTGGATGGTTATTCAGGATATTTTCAAATTCCTATAGCACCAAAAGATCAAGAGAAAACTACATTCACATGTCCTTATGACACTTTTGCCTATCGAAGAATGCCTTTTAGATTGTGCAATGCACCAACAATCTTCCAACGATGCATGATGGCCATATTTTCTGATGTTGTAGAATCAATGGTTGAAATTTTTATGGATGATTTTACAGTTTATTGTTCAACTTTTGATGATTGTTTACAACATTTGGAACAGGTACTGAAAAGGTGTGAAGAAACTAACCTTGTCCTCAACTGGGAAAAATGTCACTTTATGGTAGAAGAAGGAATTATACTTGGACATAAGGTTTCAAAAGAAGGAATTGAAGTAGATAGAGAAAAAGTGGAAATCATTGAAAAACTACCACCGCCCACCAACGTGAAAGGAGTTCGAAGTTTCTTAGGACATGCAGGGTTTTACAGACGTTTTATAAAATATTTTTCAAAAATTACTAAACCTTTGTGTGAATTATTAAATAAGGATGATGTTTTTAATTTTTCTAATGAATGTTCAATTGCCTTTAATAGGTTAAAAGCAGCACTTACGACAACTCCTATTATATCACCACCAGATTGGTCTTTGCCATTTGAACTTATGTGTGATGCCAGTGATTACGCAATTGGGGCAGTTTTGAGTCAAAGAAAGGATAAGAAAAATCATGTCATCTACTATGCAAGCCGAACCCTTGATGATACTCAAATCAATTATGCCACTATAGAAAAGGAAATGCTTGCCATAGTGTTTGCATTGGATAAATTTTGATCTTATCTTTTAGGTTACAAAGTTATTGTTCATACTGACCATGCAGCTATCAGGTATCTCATGAACAAGAAGGAAGCTAAACCAAGACTGATTAGATGGATTTTGCTCTTCCAAGAATTTGAACTTGAAATTAGAGATAAAAAAGGGGCTGAGGATCTTGTAGCAGATCACCTATCCAGAATAGAGAAGCAAGCAACTCAGAATATTTTTCCTATTAATGAATCATTCCCTGATGAACAATTGTTTTCCATTAAACATTACATCCCTTGGTATGCTAATTTTGTGAATTATTTGGCAGGTGGCGTCCTTCCATCAGAATTGACTTATGCTCAACGAAAGAAATTTCTTTTTGATGTTAAACATTACATATGGGAGGAACCATTATTTTTTAAACATTGTGGGGATGGAATGATTCGTAGGTGTGTTTCAGAAGAGGAAATGAAGAGTATTTTACAATTCTTCCATTCGAAAGAATGTGGGGGACATTCTGGTACGTCTAAGACAATTGCTAAGATTTGGCAATCTGGATTCTTCTGGCCAAGTATGTATAAGGATGCCAAAAATTTTGTTCAACCATGTGATAGATGCCAAAAGGTAGGTAATATTTCAAAAAGACAAGATATGCCACTTAACTCCATTTTAGAAGTTGAATTGTTTGATGTTTGGGGAATTGATTTTATGGGACCATTTCCACCATCATTTAATAATCAATACATTTTAGTGGTTGTAGATTATGTTTCAAAGTGGGTAGAAGCAATAGCTAGTCCAACAAATGATTCTAAGGTTGTGACCATATTTGTAAAGAAAAATATTTTCACTACATTTGGAGTTCCTAGAGCCATAATTAGTGATGGGGGTACTCATTTTTGTAATAAGACTTTTGAATCTATCCTTAGGAAATATGGAGTACAACATAAGGTGACAACACCTTATCACCCTCAAACTAGTGGAGATTTCTAATAGGGAACTTAAGTGGATCTTAGAGAAAATTGTTAGCAATTCAAGGAAAGATTGGTCAATCAAGTTAGATGATGCTCTTTGGGCTTATAGAACAACATTTAAGACTCCGATCGGCATGTCACCATATAGACTTGTCTTTGGAAAAGCATGTCATTTACCAGTTGAGCTAGAACATAGGGCATATTGGGCTATTAAGCAATTGAACATGGATTGGAATAAGGTAGGACAAAAGCGACTTTTGCAATTGAGTGAATTAGATGAGATTAGGTTTCAAGCTTATGAGAATGCTAAAATTTATAAAGAAAGAACAAAGTCATGGCATGATAGATTTATCAATTTTAAGCAATTTCATGAAGGACAACAGGTTTTGTTATACAACTCAAGATTAAGACTCTTTCCTGGAAAGCTTAAATCTCGTTGGTCTGGACCCTTTACAATTGTCAAGGTTTATCCTTATGATGCATGTGATATTCAAAATCAAAAGGGAGAGATCTTCAAGATTAATGGACAACGACTGAAACCTTATCTCATTGGTGATCCCATAGATGCTGGAGCCATCTATCATTTCAACTCATAAGTATCTACACAAGTCAATGTCAAGCTATCGACGATAAATTTAGCGCTTTTTGGGAGACAACCCAATTCTTTTCCCTTGTGTTCTTTTCGATTAATTTTTCATTTCAAACTTTTTAATAGATTGTGTTTAAATTTTGTTTTGAAGGTGATCATAAGTGCATATATATAAGAAATGGAAGGAATTAAGATGCCACGACCGTGTCCATCCATCCCCAGGGCCATGGGATTCAATTTGAAACTGTAAAAATTAAAACAGAGGAAAAATTTTGATAAAACAACAAGAAAACAAAAGAAACGGTCGTGGCCTCCCAAAGGCCATGCCCGTGGGATCCAAAATGAGGCTGCCAAAATATTCCTCTCATAGAAAACAAGGAGGCAGAAGTAAAACCAAAGCCACGATCATGGCCTCTCAAGGGCCACGGCCGTGGCCTCCCATGCAAATCGCCATTGACCAAGTCAAACCAAGGCCACGACCGTGGCACTTACATGCCACGACCATGGCCTCCCAAGAACTATATAAACATCTCATTTTCTCTCCTTCCTTATCCCTAGCCACCCAAGTTTGAAAGCCACGACCAAAACCTCTCAACCCACGCCCTAAACTTCAATTTTCATTCAATTTTCTTCAATTCTTCTATATTTTCATCAAATTAAACACAAAAATGGTGAGAAGCAAGACTATAGCCACAAAATCAAAGGGAAAATCAAAAGGTGGAGGATCAAAGGGAGATAGGTCTAAAAGAAGATACCAAGAAACATCTTCCTCATCATCATCTACACCATCTCCACCAACATCTCTAGGACCAAGCAGGTATCATGAAATTCGTTTTCAGGATGAAGAACAAAGGCAAAGGTACCAAAATTTAAGCTCTAGAAAAATTATTCCATCTCGGTTTATTGATGGAAATGTTGTGAGAAAATTAGGATGGAATAATGAATTGCTGAAAATGTTTACTGACATGCAATGGATTATGTTTGCTAGTATGTGTTTCCCCACTTATGCTGAATTAACCCTGGAATTCTTGAGTGGTTTTAAATTTTTTCCACCCAATTTTCAAGCTGGATTCAATGGGAGAGTGGAATTTAGATTGGGAAATCAACATTATAATTGGCTTATGCTTGAATTCGGGGATGCAATTGGATTATCAAATTTGCAGGGGATACTTGGTAGAATGGAGGAGTTTGATGAAAATTCCACATGGACTAGATTAGGAGGCACGAGACAATTTAATAGCAAAATATCTAAGGCCTCTAATTTTACAAACCCATTCTATAGGTATATTCATATTGTACTAGCAAACACCATTTTTGGAAGAGGAGAGAGTCAAGGAAATGTAAATTTAAAAGAATTGCACTTCTTTTATTGTGCCATGGAGGAAAAAGTGTTTAATGTTGGTTATTGGTTTGCTAGAAGATGTGAGGAAGTGATTAGACAACGGAGTGGAAAAATTGTAATTGGGGGGATGATCACCAAAATTGCACATTATCTAAATATTAGATTTGATCACCTTGTCCCCATACCTGGTAAAATTACAATTGATATGATCACTGTTTTAGCCATGCGGATAGCAAGAAAAAGAGGGGACCAATATAAGATTCTAGGGCCACCGGACGCAGATATAAACATTGACATAGATGAGTTGTTTGGAGAAGGGGGAGATTTTGATGAAGCTGAAGATCAACCACCACCTCCACCTTTTGAGGCTGGTCCATCCGCACCACCACCATCCGAAGCCGGACCATCTGCTCCACCACCAAACACATTTGAATATATTTCTAACAGACTTGACTCTTTTGAAAATGAGATGAATCGCAGGAATGAAGTCTGGGAACAACATTTTGATAGCATGGAGCAACGATTCAGAGGGGTTGAGCACGAGGTACGTACCATTTCTACTCAGATGACGGGACTTAGTGAATAGTTCAACACTTTCTTTGCTTAATTTGGACTGCACTACCTGCCTCCACAGCAACCACCTTCGCCTGGTGATGACCCTAATACAGGCACCCACTGAGACAGTGTGATTAAACGTTTGGGGGGAGTTTTATGAAAGTTTAATCTTATGCACAATTTGGTTATTTTTATATTTTGTTTAATTTGGTTACTTTTATATTTTGTTTAATTATTGTTTTTTGTTTTTATGGCACTTTCTATTTTAAACTTTGCTTTTGGTTACTTATGGTTTAATTTTTGTTTAGTATTTTTATTTCTTTATATGTTCTTTTATAAAATATGATTCAGTTAAGTTTTATTTCTAAAAGTTAAAATTCGGTGGAATACTAATACCTTATGAATTTTAATATTCCAAATGAGCTCTTCAACGCAATTAAAAGTGGTTCATTATTGAATTTTAGATTGAGTTTATATTTTTTTTACCTAGGCCTAGAACATGTTTAAAAGAGCTTTTGAGGCGAAAAAGAATCAAGCTAGATAAAAGGGAAAAATGATTTAGGCATTGTTTGAAAAGCCAAATCCTTATATCCACCATATTTGAACATTGCCTCTAGTTGTCCCTTTTGAGCCTAAACCAATATTTTAGCTTGAGAATTTCTTGATAAGCAACAAAAAAAGAAAACCACCCTTTTCAAGGTTAACTATCTTTTGAAAAATTACTATAAGGATACAAGTTAAAAATTAGAAGCTCCTAAAGTTTAAAGTTTGGGGGAGTTTTACAGATATAAAGAAAAAAAATGATATATAAATATGATTCTAAGGTTGTGACTCCCTAAAAAGAAAGGAAGGAGCAAAGCATTCAAAAATCCTCTACAAAAGTTTAAAAAAAACAAAAGGAAGATACTTAACCTATTTTTTTTATCTAAACCTTATTTTAGCCTATACCTTTTAGACCTCATTACAAGCCTATTAAAGACCTTTTGATTTCCCTTAATCTAGTGTGGTCTATTAGTGGAGAAGGCTCGATTAAGCATGCATATGAGACTAGGATATATATATATATATATAATTGCTCATCTAAAATTTGATGATTGATTGCAATTAATTAAGTTCTTGAGTAAAGGAGGAAAAGAATGAAGTAAGGTAAAATTATGAAGCTAATTGCAGCTTAAGGTTTTAAAACTTCGATTGTTTAAAATTTTGCATATAAACTAACATATAGAAAAATATATAAACTCTAAATTGCTTGAGGACAAGCAATAATTCAAGTTTGGGAGAATTTGATGGAGTGAAAATATAGTCATTGTTTTATGCAAGGCCACGACCGTGGGATCCATTTTGCCACTGTCTGAGCTAAAAACAAGAAGAAAATAAGTTTGGCAGCTTCATTTCAAAAGCCACGACCATGGCCCACTGTAGACCCTTAATTTTTGACCCGATCCGATCTAATATGTTTTATTTAGCCCAAAATAATTTTTGTTGTTTAATTAGTCCAAAATAATTTTAATTAAATAATTTTTACCTTAGTATCTAATTTTTCTTAATAAAAAAATGAAAATAAACAAATAAAAAAATAAAAAAATAAAAATAAAAATCGGAGTAGGAAAAAAAAATCGGCAGCGAAAAGTAGTAGCGAGGGCCCGTCGGCCCAGCAGCAGCTCACCCGCGGGCCCGCGGGTGTTTCGCCTGCAGGAATTTCCTGCGGGTGAAATAACTCGCCCGTAGGAAATTCCTGCGGGCGAAATAACAGCCTGCAAGATTTTCTTGCGGGCCGGCGCGCCTCCTGCAGGCTGGCACGCCCACTGGCCCCAGCCACGGGCCCGCTGCCACAGTTTTTGCCAGTGCAAAATTTTTCGACCCAAATTTTTGAAACCTAATCCAATTAGGTTTTAATTTCTTTTTTTTTTATTAATATTACTTACCTTAATTAATTAGGAATAAACAACCTAAAAACCATTATAAATAAGGACCAATAGAACCAAATTAAAGGGGGAAAAATTTACATAGTAAGTATAGGATTTGAAACCAAATCAAGGAAAAGCAATAAATCAATTCAATTGATTTTTAAAGGGAGGAGCACCACGAATTAAGCAATTCAAAGGCAACAAAGGCTTGTCTTTGGAGCTAGTTCATCCAAGAAGAGTTATTTTTTGGAAAATCAACAAAAGAAGGTATGTTAAATTCTTTTTTATTTATGTAACACAGTAGCAAATCTATACAATTTAAGGTTTTTTTAAATCAAAACTTTAGAACTTTAATTTAATTCTTCCAAGATTAAAACACTAAAACGTGACTTTCTTTTCCAAAAAGACTTAAAATTGTTATTTTTTCTTCTTAAAAATCTTAAAACTCTCATTGAACATATTTTTCAACAAAACCAAAATCAAATTCTGTTTCTTTCAAAATTTTAAATTAGGTTCTATTTCATTCAAAAAGCCTTCAAAAACATCTTTTCTACTTATAAAAACTTCAATCCATGTGTTTAAATTCATAAAACTTCATAAATCATCAAATTGCTTTTTAAAACTCTAATTCAAATTCATTACCCGAGAACCCTAATTTCAAAGCCTAAAACCAAAATTCAACTTTTAAACCTAAAACAATGAACCTTAATCCTTTTAAAACCTTAAACCTTAATTTTTATGAACCTTAATCCTTTTAAAACCTTAAACCTTAATTTTTATGAACCCTAATCCTTTTAAAACATTAAAAACCATAAAGACATAAAAAACTCTAAAATCACACAGTAGCTTAAATCACTATTTAAAATCATGAATTAAAAAGTATTTCAAAGTGTCCAAAACCCTAGTTTCATGATTTCACCATTCAAATCTTAATTTGTTTAATCAAAGTGTCTTGCCAACCTTTAAAAATACATAAAACTCTAATCAATTTTAATTCCCTAAAAAGTTACAGTAGCTTAACTTTAGAATTTCCAAAACCTTAATACATGAGATAAAAAACCCTAAATGGAAATAGTAGCTATACTTGAACTTTTATTTGCTTTATTCAATTCTATACTTGATTATGCTTTGATTTATTTCTTATGCTTTAATTTATTTGAATTCAATACTTGATTTATTTAATTTATCATGGATAGATGTTTATTTTATATCTTAATTAATAGTTTTGATGAATGATTTATTTATGATGAATGATTATTTATTTTTACCAATTAATTTAGACTTCCAAAAGTTGTAAGAGGTATGTTTCCACTTGGTGGGTATCTCATTAGTTAAACATCATGTAATTTAATTTGCTTTTCTATTTTAGAACTTATGTAAAGGGCATGTTTCTACCTTTTGGTGGGTGTCCTATCTAGGCATGTGATGTAAGGACATGTTTCCATCCTTGGATGGGTGTCCATTTATTTGTTTTATTTTGTTTGGACATTGCTTTGATTTTAATATAATGATGCTTTCTTTTTATTGTGTGTAGTATGGATAATATTGTTATATTTAAGAATTTTATAATATTAAGACCTGTAAAGGAGGCCAGTTCCAATGAACCGGGCGTTGTGGGGGTGCTGGGCCATTTCTCACCTTCTCCACACGTACCCAACTTTCCGAACCCATTAAGGGGTTAGGGATTCCATAGGAATCGAGTCATCCACCCCTTTCTTTTTCCCGGCCCTTCCGGGTGGCGACTCCATTTTCTCCGGACTTAGGTCTGTGTTCTCTAAGGCCCCGAGCCTAAACAGTGCCGAAGTCTTAAGAACCATTCCACCGGGAGTGGGGGCGAAAATCCCCGCTCACACCCACCAGGCCGACTTGGGCAGCTGAAAAGTTTGACGAAACAGGCAGAATTCACACAGGCCACAACCGTGGCACTCCAAAAGCCACGACCGTGGCCCTTATTTTATGATTTGTGAGCTGCAAATGTTGAAGATGAACTCACCAACCAAGTCTTGTTTAAACCTTTTTCAGTTTTTCTCCACTAAAGATGTTTCCAAGCACTCTATATAAACACATTTCTTCCAAGGATTCAAGGAGAGCATGAATGAAGAGAATGTGTAATAGATTAGATTAGATTCATCCAAATAAATTTAGTATAGAAGTGTAAAATTCTGTTTCAAGGAGGAGTTCAAGATCCAAGTCAAGATCTTCTTCAAAGAAATAGAGTTTGATATTTCTTGTTCCTTTTAATTATGTTTACATTTACCATTTTTAATATTTGTAATGTTTTTATTTCAATAATGAAGAACTAATCCTTTTTAGGGTTGGTCCCTTTAATTGAATTTATCATGGAGCTATAAATGTCTATTTGGTTAATTTAGTTATCCTTTGATTATTTTGTTGTCTTTAATCTTAATGCTTTGATTATTTGGCCAATGATTAATTGACCAGAGATGTTGTGTGATGGAGCGAGAGTGGAAGCATGACATTAGTCCAAGGAGATAACAATCTTAAGTAAGTTTCTCACTTAGAGATAAGGTTAAACCCTTAAGAGGTTGATTCAAGATTCTCATAAAACTTAATGAATTGATTTAATTACTTATAATCACAAGAGTAGACGTAAGGATTAAAGTCGATATTAGTTCTAGTACTTGAGAGAGACTTGAGCTTGATTTAGGAGAATCTAACCATTAATCGAAAGGAAAACTGAATTAAATCGATTCCTTAGAAAATCCATGATAAATCAATAAAGGTGACTAAACCCTAAGTCTTAAATTATTAGAAATTTATTCTTGATTTATTGTCATTTTAGTTAGTTAAATCATAAAATCAAATTTGATTGTCCAAATATTAATTAGTTTAATTGTCTGATACTTAGAATTAACCTCCTCGTGGGAACGATACTCTACTCATCATTATATTACTTGTTAACAATCTGTGCACTTGCAGATAGTGAGGCTGAGTCCACAACAGCAATCCAAAACAACCTTCTGAATTTTCTCATCCTCCAACTGAGCCTCTCTTATAAGATCCAGCAACATCGGTCTCAATTGCAACTGATCCAACAAAGCAGCATCATCACATGATTCAAATCTAGCATGCAACGCTCTCAACTCAACAAGTAACGAGAGTGAATAAGCAATCAAACCTGACAAAAACTTCCGACTCAAGGCATCAGCAACTACATTTGCCTTACCAGGATGATAATCAATCAAACAGTCATAGTCTTTAATCAACTCCAACCACCATCTCTGCCGAAGATTCAGTTCTCTCTGAACACCCAAATATTTCAAACTCTTGTGATCCGTGTAAATGAAACACTTCTCCCCATACAAGTAATGTTGCCAAATCTTCAAAGCAAAAACTATGGCTGCAAACTCCAAATCATGCGTCGGGTAATTAAACTCATGTGGCTTCAACTGCCGCGAAGCATAAGCTATAACTCTACCTTCTTACATCAAGACACATCCTAAACTACTATGTGAAGTATCACTGTAAATCACATATGGTTTACCTTCCACAGGCAATGTAAGAAGAGGAGTTTGAGTCAACATCTCCTTCAACTGCTCAAAGCTTGCTTGACACTGATCTATCCACACAAATCTAACTCCCTTTCGAAGTATTCTGGTGAGTGGAGTAGCTATCAAAGAAAAACCCTTCACGAACCATCGATAATAGCCTGCCAAACCTAGAAAACTTCTAACTTCAGTCACTGTCTTCGGTGGACTCCAATTCAAAATGGCCTCAACTTTACTCGGATAAACTCTTATACCCTCTGCTGAAACCACATGATCAAGAAAAGTTATTTGATCAAGCCAAAACTCACATTTAGATAGCGTAGCATACAATTGCTTCTCTCTCAAAGTCTGCAATACAATCCGCAAATGCTTGTCATGATCCTCCTCATTATATGAATACACCGAAATACCATCGATAAAGACCACCACAAACAGATCTAGATAGGGTCTAAACACCCTATTCATCAAATCCATAAAAGCTAGTGGTGCATTTGTCAATCCAAAAGGCATCACCAAGAATTCATAATGCCCATACCTTGTGTGGAAAGCTGTCTTAGATACATCTTCCTCTCTGACTCTCAACTGATGGTATCCTGATCTCAAATAAATCTTAGAGAATACTGTTGCTCCCTTCAACTGATCAAAGAGATCATCTATCCTAGGCAAATGATACTTGTTCTTGATGGTCACCTTATTCAACTGCCGATAATCAATGCATAATCTTAAGGTACCATCCTTCTTCTTCATAAAAAAAACAAGAGCTCCCCACGGAGACACACTAGGGCGAACAAACCCCTTATCCAACAACTCCTGCAACTACACCTTCAACTCTCTCAACTCAGCAGGTACCATTCGATAGGGAGTAATAGTGACGGGAGTGGCACCAGACAACAAATAGATACCAAAATTCTTTCTTAATTTCATAACATACTCTGAAAATTGAATAACATTCTAGGCACAAAATTCTTTCCTAATTTCATTATCCAATTTTTTTTTCATTTTCTCATGATCATTATAAGCACAATGCCTCAAATATCCTATCTATATCATTATAGCCATCACTAATGGCTTCACACACTATCATTAGTGTATACATAACAAATTACATTATCCATACATTTTGAATCATCATTATATTTTTCACATAGTTCACATTATGCAAATCATAGCACTATTCTCATATACCAACAATATAGTAGGTAACTTAACACATTTTCCAACCAAATGTGTTAAGTCCCAAAGTCATGTAAATGTATGCAATCATTTAAGGTTTGTACTTACCTCTAAGAGCAACAAACACCAATTCAACCTCCTCTTCAAATATATCCCTCAATCCTTGGATTGGGTAACTCAATTCTCTTCAAAACCTAATTCAAATGTGATTATACATACTCACTTAGTAATACATATAAGAAAATAAGGAAAAGTAATATCTAGGGAAAACTCTACACATGACACACTCAACAACACAGGCGTGTCCTGACTGTGCCCTAAACCCAAAACACAGAAGTTTTGACACGCTCAGTGACATGGGCGTGTCACTGCATATGTCAATCCTCCTCCAACACAGAAGCTATAACACGCTCAATGACATGGGCGTGTCACTGGACGTGTCAATCCTCCAACAACATAGTAGCTATGACACGCACAGTGGCATGGGTGTGTCACTGGACGTGTCAATACTACTACTATACAGAAGCTGTGACACGCTCAGTGACATGGGCGTGTCACTGATCGTGTCACCCACACTGAAAATAGAACCATTGACATGCCCAAAGACATGGCCGTGCTACTCGGCTTGTTAAGCCAAAAACCTGAAATCGACACCAAAAATGCCATATCCAACTATCATCTTTCTTGACCCTTATCAACTCCAAATAAACTCAACCAAAACCATCATAAACTTGCATAAACATCAAAATAACTCAATTACATGCATCAAAGCACAATCACAACCATATCTCACAACTCAAAACTTACACAACCCATAACTCTTATTTTCTTCACCAAACTTAACCTTTTTCTCAATCCAGCCCCAAATATCAAAGTTAACAAGACAAAACAGTTCAAACATGCCAAAATCAACCATACACACAACTACACCAACCATCCAACAAACTCAAAAACACAAACTCAAAGGAAATCAAAGAAACAAGTTGGAAACTTACCAAATATGAAGAAAATCCTTAAAACTCCAATTTGATCTCTTGAAATCCTTCAATATCTTGAGTTAGCAAGTAATAAACCTCTCTTTCCCTTGCTAATGGTGATGGCCGACCACTTAGAGAAGAAAGAAGAAGATGATGAAAAATAAAACCAACCACTACTCTTAACCACTTAAATCTCCACTTAATCTCCATCAAGCAATTAAATTATTATTATTATATAATAAACAAAAATCATCTTCCACTATCATTATTTAATATATAATTAATTCAAATATCTTTTGACCTTATATTTAAAATGTTGACTTATATATGTCGTATATATTTTCATATATACAACATATACACACTTCCCTTTCCCTTTCTTTCCACTTAATCATATATACACTTAAAATCATTTAATTCAATTTCAACAATTAGCATTTCCAAAATTTTAGGGTATTATTTGGGATATTACAAGATGACTCGATTCCTAAGGAATCTCCAACCCCCTAATGGGTTTGAAAAGTTGGGTATGTATGGGAAAAATGAGAAATGGCCTAGCACCCCCACAATGTCTGTTTCATTGGAACCGATCTCCTTTTCAGGTCTTAATATTATAAAATTCTTAAATATAATGATATTATTCATATGACATGCAATCATAAGAATAAATAAATACTTTAATAAAATCACAACAATGTCCAAACAAAATAAATAAATGGATACCTGTAATATCCCAAAGTATACCCTAAAAGTTTTGGAATTATTGTTGTAGTTGGATTTAATGTATATGTTTGATAGAAAGAGAAAAGAAGTAAAGAGAGAGTGTATATGTTGTATATATAGATATATATATAACATATACAAGTCAAAGAGATGGAAGTCAAAAGAAGATAAATTATTATTTTAAATTAATTAAAAGGAAATATTATAAGAGATAGATGTATATGAAGGATAATATGTATATATGGTATTTGAAAAATATGGGAAATATAAATACAATATATAAGGCATATGCAAATACCAACATATACATCACATATACATAATTTATAAATTGGTGTAGGAAAAGTAAGTGTATATAATTAATTAATTAATAATAATAATAATAAAAGAAAAAGAAGAAAAGAAAGTCAAAGGATGGACAAAGTAGCGGTGGAGGATTTTTAGAAATATTTAATTATATTATTATTATATATATATGATAAGTATGAAAAAGAAGAGAAAAGATCTTCTTCTTCTTCTTCTTGTACGAGAGAGAGAGAGAGAGAGGGAGAGAGATGTGATTTTATTTAAATACACATCAAATTCTTAAGGGCTTAAAGAGAATTGAAGGTGGATATTGAAGATTTGGCAAAGAATTCAAGTAAGTGTTCATTTCTTTGTATTGATTTCTATTGATTGAGCTTATATTTGATATGGTTAGTGTGTGAAGATGATGATAATGAAAGATTGAAGTATATAGATATGTTGAATTGGTATTTAGATGATGATAAAATGGTTATTTGTGAGGATGATGATGGATTGTTGAAATTGTTTAGTAAAGGTTTAATATAAATGAGTTGGGGAATTGAATAATTGATATATGGATGATGTATATAATGATTATTATTATGATATGTTGAAGTTATATAACTGTTAGATTAATTGGTAATTGATGTATGTTATGAGTTTGATCAATTATTATCTCAGATTTTCTATATGTTTGTGTTTATTGAAGTTAAAAACACAAAATACATGAGTTTGGTCCGAAACAGAGGCAAAATGTATGCCACGGTCGTGGCTAGTGAGGGACACGACCTTGGGGGTTTAGAGAAAGGTGGGCAGATTCGGTTGCTAACCCATGGTCGTGGGGTTGTGAGGCCACGACTGTGGGGACTTAGATAATGGTTTTGGTTTGTAATTTGTGATCTATGGGTCTAGTATGTGACTAATAGGTGAATAAGTGTATTGGAATTCATGTGTATTTGTAAGTAAGTGTGTATTCTTCCTTTTAGATTAGGTTGTGAAGAGGTTGAGTAGCCTTAAACTAGATGTGAAGAATTCTTGGAAGAGGAAGTGTATAGATTGATGTGAGTTGCTCTTGAGGTAAGTACAAACTTACATGGTTGCATTCATTTACATGATTTTGAGACTTAACACATTTGGTTACAAATGTGTTAAGTAATCTACTATATTGTTATTACTATTTGATTAATGTTATGATTTGTATAAGGTGAAAGATATGATGATCATTTAAAAGGTATGTGCAATGCAATTGGTTATGATGAATACTTTAATGAAGATAATTATATGTTTTAAGTCTCAAGATCATATAAAAGTATGCATTAATATAGGGTTTGTACTTACCTTAGGAACAACTCACATCAATTTACCACTTTACTCTTCCAAAACTTCTTCACCACTTAGGTTAAAGCAAATCAACCTCTTCACACCCTAAACCAAAAGAAATAGTACAAATGAGATGCAAAACTCTACACATGACACACTCAACAACACGAGCGTGTCCCTGACCGTGCCCTAAACTCACAACACAGAAGCTTTGACACGCTCAGAACCACGGGCGTGTCACTGGACGTGTAATACATTCTTGTCAATTCCCCACCAACACAGTAGCTATGACACACTCAGTGACATGGGCGTGTCACTGCTCGTGCCACCCATCCAAAAACACAGAACTATTGACATGCCTAAAACCTGGTCGTGCTCATGGGCGTGTCAGGCCAAAAATACAGATTCCGGCCACAAGAACACTTAATCCAACAAATCACTTCCTTTCACCAAAATCCACTTCAAACAAACTTAGCTCAACATACCCAAGAACCATAACAAACTTGCAAAAACACCAAAACAACCAAAAACATACATCCAATACAAATCAAAATCATCACCACAAACCCAAAACACACCTACAACACTACCTCTTCCACAAACTTACTCTTTCCTTCAATCCAAACTCAAAAATCCAAAAATCAAATGAATCAAACACTCTTAAACACAACACAATCAAAACACACTCCTATCATCAACAATAATCCTTCAAACTCAAACATAACTCCAAAATAAACAAGAGAAATCAAGAGAGAACTTACCAAAGTTGATGATAGTTCACAAATTGCAACTTATTCCCTTGAATCTTCCTTCAATTGGAGCTTGGATCACAAAACTCACTCCCTCTCTTTCTTGCTTTAGATGGCCATCCAACAAAAGGAAAATGAAAGAAAATGAAAAAGAAAATGAAGAAACCAAAGTCAAATACTTCTCTCTTTAAACCTCCTCCAAGCAATTATAATATTAAATAATCCAAATTAATCTCTTCCATTCATTTAAATTTCCCATTTTCCACTAATTAACTTAATTAATTAAAATAACTAAATATCTTCTTCCTTTGACCATCACAATTGACTTGTATATATGTTGTATATATTTCCATATACACAACATATACACTTTCCTTTAAATTTCTCTTTATAAAATTTAACATATACATTCAATACAATTACAACAATAATATCAAGACTTCTAGGGCATACTTAGGGATATTACAATTCTCCCCCTTCGTCCTCGAAATTACCTGATATCAAGTCTGAAACAGTTGAGGATATTGATCTTGTATTGCTTGCTCTCTCTCCCAAGTTGCCTCTTCTTTACCATGATTCTTCCAAAGAACCTTCACCAATGGCACTTTCTTATTCCTTAACTCTTTCACTTCATGTGCCAAAATAGCAACTGGTTCTTCTTCGAATGTCAGATCCGAGCTCACTTCAATGGATTCAACTGGCAAGATATGAGATGGATCCGATCTATACCTCCGCAACATAGAAATTATGGATTCTATCCAACTCAGGCGGCAAAGCAAGACGATAAACAACTGGCCCAGCTCTTTCCAAAACTTCATACGGTCCAATGAAACGAGGACTCAGCTTCCCTTTCTGACCAAATCTCAAAATCTTCTTCCAAGGAGACACTTTCAAAAATACTTTATCTCCAATATCAAATTTTATGTCTCTCCTTTTTAAGTCTGAATAAGATTTCTGTCGATCTGAAGCTGCTTTCAACCGATCCCGAATTATCTTCACTTTTTCTTCATTTTCTTTAATCAAATCAGGACCAACTAACTTGCCCTCTTCAGTTTCATTCCAACATAAAGGCGTTCTGCATCTCCTACCATACAATACCTCAAATGGTACCATACCAATACTGGATTGGTGACTGTTGTTGTAAGCAAATTCCACAAGTGGCAAAAATCTGTCCCAACTTCCAGAGAAATCAATGACACAGCTTCTCAACATATCCTCAATAATCTGTATCACTCTCTCTGACTGGCCATCTATCTGCGGATGAAAAGCAGTACTAAAGTGTAATCGAGAACCCAAAGCACCATGTAAACTCTTCCAAAACCTCGAAGTAAACCGGGGATCTCGATCAGACACTAAAGAAATTGGGACTCCATGCAACTTCACTATCTCACTAATATACAGCTCAGCCAACCTTTCAAGAGAATAGTCCATTCTAACAGGAAGGAAATGAGCTGTCTTTATTAACCGATCAACAATCACCCAAATAGCATCATGTTTCTTCTGAGTCAACGGCAATCCAGACACAAAATCCATTGTTATTCTTTCCCATTTCCATTCAGGCACCGTTAAAGGTTGCAGCAACCCAGTTGGAACTTGATGCTCAGCTTTCACCCTCTGACAAGTGAGACATTTGGACACAAATTTCGCTATGTCTCTCTTCATACCAGACCACCAGTAGTGCTGTTTCAAATCATGATACATCTTTGTACTACCCGGATGCATAGAAAAACCCGATTGGTGTACTTCCTCTAAAATAATCTTCCTCAAACTATCATCATTAGGTACACACAACCTATCCTTGAACCAAAGACTACCATCACTCTTCACATAGAAATCTCGGCTCTCCCCATTTTGGCAATCTGACACAATCTTCTGAATTTTCTCATCAGCCAATTGAGCCTCTTTAATCTGATCTAACAATACTGGTCTTAACTATAGCTGAGCCAATAATGCACCATCATGACATACTTCAAAACTTGCATGTAACGCTCTCAATTCAACAAGCAATGAGAGCGAATACACAGCCAAACCTGCTAAAGACTTCCGACTTAAGGCATCAGCAACCACATTTGCCTTTCCAGGATGATAGTCAATCAGACAGTCGTAGTTTTTAATCAGTTCTAACCATCGCCTTTGCCGAAGATTCAGCTCCTTCTGAACACCCAAATATTTTAAACTTTTATGATCCGTATAGATAAAACATTTCCCCCCATATAAGTGGTGTCGCCAAATCTTCAAAGCAAATACTATAGCTGCTAATTCCAAATCATGTGTTGGATAATTGAGCTCATGCGGCTTCAGCTGCCGAGAAGCATAGGCTACCACTTTACCCTCTTGCATTAAAACACATCCTAAACCATTATGTGAAGCATCACTATAAATCACATATGGTTTATCTTCCATGGGTAAAGTAAGAACAGGCGCTTGAGTCAACATCTCTTTCAACTGCTCAAAACTATCTTGACACTGATCCGTCCACACAAATCTAACTCCCTTCCGAAGCAATCTGGTGAGTGGAGTAGCTATTAAAGAATAACCTTTCACAAATCGACGATAATAGCCTGCCAAACCCAGAAAACTTCTAACTTCAGTCACAGATTTTGGTGGACTCCAATTCAAAATAGCTTCAACTTTACTTGGATCAACTCTTATACCATCTGCGAAAACTATATGACCCAGAAAAGTTACTTGGTCAAGCCAAAACTCACACTTTGATAGTTTAGCATACAACTGCTTCTCTCTCAAGATCTGTAATACCATTCGCAGATGCTTGTCATGCTCCTCCTTATTACATGAATACACCAAAATATCATCGATGAAAACCACCACAAACTGATCCAAATAGGGCCTAAACACCCTATTCATCAAATCCATGAAAGCTGCGGGTGCATTCGTTAACCCAAAAGGCATTACTAAAAACTCATAATGCCCATACCTGGTGCGGAAAGCTGTCTTAGAAACATCTTCAGCTCTAACCCTCAACTGATGGTACCCTGATCTCAAATCAATCTTGGAAAACACTGCTGCTCCCTTCATTTGATCAAAGAGATCATCAATCCTAGGCAAATGATATTTATTCTTAATAGTCACTTTGTTCAATTGCCTATAATCAATGCATAACCTCATAGTACCATCTTTCTTCTTCATAAACAACACAGGAGCTCCCCAAGGAGAAACACTGGGGCGAATAAAACCTTTATCCAACAACTCCTGTAACTGCACCTTCAACTCTCTCAATTCAGCAGGTGCCATTCGATAAGGGGTGATAGAGATGGGAGTGGTACCAGGCAACAGATCGATACCAAACTCAACCTCCCTTTCAGGGGGTAACCCTGGCAACTCCTCAGGAAACACATCCAGAAAATCTGCAACTGTGGTGATATTATCAAGTTGAGAACCCATGACTCTAGTATCCACCACATGAGCAAGATAAGCATCACACCCTTTTCTAATCAACTTCCTAGCTGTTACAGCTGATACAAACAAGGATGCAAGTTGTCTCTGCTCACTAGATACTATCACATTCCTACCATCACTGGCTCTTAAGGTGACACACTTCTTTTGACAATCCACCACATGTAATATCCCAATGTTTGCCCAAGAAGTTTGGATATAATTGTTGTTTGTTTGAATTATGTGTATATGTTATGTTGATAAGAAAAGAAATTGAAAAGAGAATGTTTATGTATTGTTTAAAAAGGAAAGGAATGTGTAGAGAGAAAGTGTATATGTTGGGTATATGGTAATATATATAACATATACATTAGTCAAAATGGATGGTCAATGCAAGAGGATATTTATTTGTGGTATGTGAAATTACTTAAATGGGCATATAAGTGACAAAAGTTAAGTTAAATGGATGAGGGCATTTAGGTAATTGCCTTGTTAAAATTGCTTGGTGGATATTTAAAGAAGAATAGAAGTTGGATTTGTCTTCATTTTCTCTTCTTTGTTTGGTGTGGCCGGCTACCAAAGGGAAAGGAAGAGCAAGTGAGGTGTTTTGATTTCTAACATCAAATTGAAGGAAGAATCAAAGGATGAAGTTGGAGATTTGTGAAATTTCTTCAATTGAGGTAAGGACTCTCTTGTTTTCCTTTGTTATTTTTGAAGTTGTGTTTGAAATGAGTTGTGGTTTGTTAACATTATGATTTGGTGTGTTTGAGATGTGTTTATGAGTATTGGAATTGATTGTGAGTTAAAAATATTAAATTGGTGTTGGTTTTGTTTGAAAATGGTAAGTTAAGTAGATGTTGTTATTGAAAGAAGAAGATTGATGTTGGTTTTAGGGTTTGATGTGGTAATTGATTGAATGTATGGTTAGTGTAGTGTTAATGTGAATATTGTGATGAATATGTGTTAATAACATTGATTACATTCATTTGAATGAGGTTGTGTTGTGTATAAGGTGTTGTTAATTCAATCGAAGGAGTTTTGGTTATGTTTAGGGTTTCATTCATGAGAGACACGGCCAAACCAAGGGAGAGACACGGCCAAACTAAAGAAATTTTGAGAGACACGGCCAAGTCTATGAAATTTTGGCCGTGTTGGGTGATTTTTGGAGGAGACACGGCCGTGTCCCTTGCCCATGTTGGCTTCTGTTGCTTTTGGTTGAGAGGCTTTTGGTTGAGAGACACGGCCACAAGCTTGGTCGTGTCCCTTGGGTGTGTTGGCTACTGTGATTGTCCTTTGCTCTTCTTGCTTTATGGAGATTGAACATACATTTGATGATGCATATGATTCTAAATGAACAATGTTATGTTATGCATTGTGAATCTTGTGAATGATAATGTGTTATATGAATAATGTGACTAATATTATGACTTGTATAGTGTGGAAGAGATGTGGATCATTCAAAAAGGTATGTGCAATGCAATTTCTTATGATGAATTACCTTAATGTTAATTGAGACATAAAGAAATGTAGAACTAATGTTTTGAGTTATAATGATGTGAATGATATGATTGAAACATGCCTAGATGATATGATTGAATAATGGTATGTTGTTTAGTTAATGTAATTGATGTTGTATATTATAATGATGAATCAAATTGGTTATGAAGTCATTGTGATTGGCTATGATGATTTAATAGAGTTGTGAAGCCATTGTGATTAGCTATGATGATTCAAATGTGATGTGAAGCCATTGTGATTGGCTATGATGATACAATTGTGATAATTGAGGCATGTTTGCCTAGATGATGATTCAATTGAGAATGGAATGGATAATGAAATAATAAATGAATTGTATGGCTAATGTGTTATTCCATTTTCAGAGTTTGTTGTTGGTGGCATGCCTAATATTAGTAACAATCTCTTGAAGTTAGGTTGGCTAAGTCCTTGAAGCCTAATTGAGATGTTACAACCCTTGAAGCTAGGTTGGATTGGTTCTTGAAGCCAAGTTGGGTTGATACTTAGCATGCTTTGTTCCCCTTGAAGCTTGGTTGAACCTAAATCCTTGAAGCCTAGTTGGGATAATGATAATGATAATGTGATAATTAAACCAAAGCATTAACTCTGAAAGTCGAATAGCATATTAGTGTCTGTTGGGCCCGAGTCTGTCTTTGTTGACAATGTGATATACAAATGTTGAAATAAATGAATAAATGAGATATATGATTGCCTCTATTGGAAATGTGATTTATGATCTGTGAATTGTGAATAAAGTAATGTTATGAAGTGTGAAGTGCAATATGTGTATTGATATATTAATTGTGAGGATTGATGATGGATTATGGTTGCTGATAATGATATGTATATATGTATATCATATATGAAATGAGTTGAGATATATGAAAGGTGCAATTCAAAAGGAAAATCATGATAGGAAACTAATGGTACATGGAATTGATATATCATCATATGTTAATATTTTTATAATGTATGTTTATATTTTATATTTGTACTACTAAGCTCTCGGGCTTAGCGCGGATGTGTAATCGCGCAGGTGACTAGGTGGAAGATGTGAAGTCTTTCGTTATGCCACGAGAAGAGTAAGAGTTGTCGAGACCAACTAGAGGGTAATGCATACATGTATAACTTTTAATTATGATGTATTTCTGACGAGAGAATATTTATATGTATAAAAGAAGTTTTGATAAAGATAATGATTTTGTAAATGTTATTTAAATTAACGTATTATGGTTTGAACTTTGTTACAGGTTTTAAAAATGTAATGACAAGTGGCATCCTTATACTTTATATACTTATTGTATGTATACTAGGTACATGTATAGTACTTATATAGGGTATCGGGGTGTTACACCACAGCTCCATATTTAGACAGCCAATCCATGCCTAAGATCAAATCATATTCATTAAAAGGCATTTCAATCAGATCACCAAGAAACTCCTCACCTTGTACCACAACTGCACTATCACGGTGCACCTTACTAACAACCACACTATGTCCTAAAGGATTTGTCACCAAAACATCAAATCCTAAGGATTCTGAATGCAATTCAGACATAGGCAATATGGATGCACTTATGTATGAATGAGTAGATCCTGGATCAATTAAAGCAAGTACTGAAATGCCAAATAAAGAAAATGTACCCGCTATAACTGTTGAAGCATCTGGCTGCCTCTGCATCACGTATACCCTCTGAGAAGATCCGGCCTCCTTTGGCCTACTGCGTCTAGATGAAGATTCTCCTCTCTGACTAGATCCGGGTCTACCACCTCTGCTAAAACCTCTGCCCCCTCGACCCCCTCTACTGACACTGGGTCGAGAAACTGCAGTATCAGTCTGCCTATCATCTTGCATATCAGGACAATCTTTAATAAAATGATCTGGTGACCCACATCTATAACATACTCTGGATACACCAGTCCTCCAACAAACACCTCCATGGGGCCTGCCACAGTGAACACATACAGGTGGAGTAGACCTTTGCATCATGGGAGTCGGGGCACTAGCTACAGAGACTGTCGCTCTCGGCCTCTGCCTCTGATACTGCACTGATCTGCCTAACTGCCTCTGACTCCTACTAACCCTCAGAGCAAAACTTCCTCTACCCCTCTTCACAAATGAAGACCCTACCTCAAACTGGGGTCTCCTAACCCTAGTCTCCTCCTCAGTAGCAGCTGCGGCTATACTCTGAGCTCTCTCCACACTCCTAGTTGCTGCAACAAGCTGAGAGAAATTCTGATACCGAAAACTAGCCACCAGGCACATAATAGAGGGCCTCCATCCCTCTTCAAATCTTCTACACCGGTCTATTTCATCAGAGATAATTCCCCCGGCATAACGACTCAACCGGATATACTCAATCTCGTATTCTGTCACCGTCCAATTGTCTTGCCTCAAATTCAAAAATTCCATCTTCTTAATATCTTTATACTCCCTCGGAGTATATTTTTGCTCGAACTCCCTCAAGAAATCACCATATGATAGTGTAGGTGGATCATCCATAGCATGAGGGACCATCTTCCACCAGTCATAGGCATCTTTCTGCAGGAGGGATCTGGCATAGTCAAATTTCTCATCCGAAGTGGCTTGCAACTGAATGAATATCCTCTGTATCTTATCCAACCACTGCTCAGCCACTGCAGGATCGGTAGTGCCTAAGAAATCTTCATCCCCATATTTTCTCAACTTATCATAATGTCTTACCGGCACCTGAGGCTGTGGTGGTGAGGGTGGCTGCACTGGAGCTTGTCTAAATAATTCCATCATATGCCTTAACCAACCTGGCAGAGCCTCATCTGCAGCAGATCTCTTCGGCATAGAAACAGGTGCCTCACTAACTCTCTCAACCCTAGCTCCCTCTCTACTCTCTCCTGGAGCTACACTCTCGGCACTTCCTTCTACAGTCTGACGTGAATGGGACTCCATTACTACCTATATCTGCAAACACAGCAGAATATACCTCATTAAAGATCAAAGACTGCCATACCAAAACATGTATTTTACTCAAAAATCAACTTTTAAAATCAAAATATTATTTTTCTTACAATTCACCTAGGTTGAGAATCTCAAACCTAGGCTCTGATACCAAAATAATTGTAACACCCCTATACCCCGTATACGTACACAGCATGCTAATACGATCGTAATATACGTATACTGAATATAGAAATGCTATAGTATACATAACAAATGAATCATCCCTTTACAAACACATGAACAAATTTAAATCATTTAAAAGAAGTTAAAAAAAAAACTAAAGATAAAATGTTTATTTAAAAGCAGCGGAAAAGATAACAATTATTTATAAATACTTATACATTAAAACTCAAGATTTACAAAACATAAAGTATATACATGTTTGGCAGTATATCTTCGATCTTTAAGCTTTACTATCACCACCTCAAGATCTAGCCTCTACATGGCCTAGATGAACTCTCCGGTTCTTCCCTGTTACCTGCGCGATAAATCATAATCGCGCTAAGCCAGCGGCTTAGTGGTACAAGCCATAGTAATAATAATGTGTTGCAATGCAAAGCCAATATAATATGTTCAAACACCATACTCTATACATAAGAATATCACCTTTCAAAGTCTTACATTAAATCTCATTATTCATTAGTTTTACAATTCATAAATCAGAATTAAACAAAGACAAGCATGGGCCCAAAGACACTAATATGCCATTCAACTTTCAGAGTTAAGGTTTTGGTTTAATTATCACATTTATCATTATCCCAACTAGGCTTCAAGGATTTAGATTCAACCAAGCTTCAAGGGGAACAAAGCATGCTAAGTATCAACCTAACTTGGCTTCAAGAACCAACCCGACCTAGCTTCAAGGGTTGTAACATCTCAATTAGGCTTCAAGGATTAGACCCAACCAAGCTTCAAGGGGAGTTAAGCATGCTAAACTTCAACCCAACTTGGCTTCAAGGATCAAGTCCCACCTAACTTCAAGAGATTGTTACTATAGGCATGCCACCAACAACAAACTCTGAAAATGGAATAACACATTAGCCACACAATTCATTTATTATTTCATTATCAATTTCATTCTCAATTCTCATCATCATCTAGGCAAACATGCCACACTTATCTCAATTGAATCATCATAGCCAATCACAATGGCTTCACATCTCATTTGAATCATCCTAGCCAATCACAATGGCCTCATATCTTATCATGTCTCAATTCACATTATGATACTTCATTATTCAAATATACATAATCAATTACATTGAACATCATCATAAAGGCATACATGCCTCAATTATCTCAATTCACATTATGCAAAACATAACATTATTAATGTGCATCAACAATGCAATAGATTACTTATCACCTTTTTAATTATATGTTTTAAGTCTCAAGATCATATAAAAGTATGCATTAATATAGGGTTTGTACTTACCTTAGGAACAACTCACACCAATTTACCACTTTACTCTTCCAAAACTTCTTCACCACTTATGTTAAAGCAAATCAACCTCTTCACACCCTAAACCAAAAGAAATAGTACACATGAGATGCAAAACCCTACACATGACACGCTCAACAACACGAGCGTGTCCCTGACCGTGCCCTAAACTCACAACACAGAAGCTTTGACACGCTCAGAACCACGGGCGTGTCACTGGACGTGTAATACATTCTGTCTCACAGAAACATTGACACGTCCAACAACATGGGCGTGTTCATGGTCGTGTCAATTCCTCACCAACACAGTAGCTATGACACGCTCAGTGACATGGGCATGTCACTGCTCGTGCCACCCATCCAAAAACACAGAACTATCCTAAAACCTGGTTGTGCTCATGGGCGTGTCAGGCCAAAAATACAGATTTCGGCCACAACAACACTTAATCCAACAAATCACTTCCTTTCACCAAAATCCACTTCAAACAAACTTAGCTCAACATACTCAAGAACCATAACAAACTTGCAAAAACACCAAAACAACAAAAAACATACATCCAACACAAATCAAAATCATCACCACAAACCCAAAACACACCTACAACACTACCTCTTCCACAAACTTACTCTTTTCTTCTATCCAAACTCAAAAATCCAAAAATCAAATGAATCAAACACTCTTAAACACAACACAATCAAAACACACTTCTATCATCAACAATAATCCTTCAAACTCAAACATAACTCCAAAATAAACAAGAGAAATCAAGAGAGAACTTACCAAAGTTGATGATAGTTCACAAATTGCAACTTATTCCCTTGAATCTTCCTTCAATTTGAGCTTGGATCACAAAACTCACTCCCTCTCTTTCTTGCTTTAGATGGCCGGCGAACAAAAGGAAAAGGAAAGAAAATGAAAAAGAAAATGAAGAAACCAAAGTCAAATACTCCTCTCTTTAAACCTCCTCCAAGCAATTATAATATTAAATAATCCAAATTAATCTCTTCCATTCATTTAAATTTCCCATTTTCCACTAATTAACTTAATTAATTAAAATAACTAAATATCTTCTTCCTTTGACCATCACAATTGACTTGTATATATGTTGTATATATTTCCATATACACAACATATACGCTTTCCTTTAAATTTCTCTTCTCTATAAAATTTAACATATACATTCACTACAGTTACAACAATAATATCAAGACTTCTAGGGCATACTTAGGGATATTACATATATAATTATGAGATTAGTACAAACATATAAAAAGTGTAATTGAAATGGGGAAAACATGATAAGAAAATAATGATACATGAATTTAATATACGAGTATGATTTTCTGTAATGTATGTTTATAATATTTATTTGTACTACTAAGCTTTCGAGCTTAGTGCGGTTGTGTAAATTGCGCAGGTGAGTAGGTGGTTGATCTGAAGTCAAGTCATTATGCCACGAGAAGGGTAAGAGTATTTCGAGACCAACTAGAAGGTGGTGCATACATGTATAATTTAATTATGTTGTATTTTGATAAAAATGTATTCATATGTATCAGTGAATTTTAGTAAAAACAAGATTATTATATATATGTAATATCATCAAAAGTATAATGAGTTTGTAAATGTTCTTTAAATAAAATGTATTATAGTTTGGAATTAGAGTAAAGGTTTTTAATCTGAAATGAAAAGTGACATTCTTATACTTTATATACGTACTGTATGTATACAAGGTATATGTATAGTACTTATATAGAGTATGGGAGTGTTACAATTATTTTGGTATCAGAGCTTAGGTTCGAGATTCTCGGCCTAAGTAGAATTAAAAAGAAAAGTTTTAAAAAAATGAAATGAAATTTGTGATGCATGCATATGCATTAACACCTAGGTTAGTCTCGGATGTGGCATTATGTGTATTGTAATGTATTTGAATTAGATAAGACGGATAATAGTGTGTGGATGAGGTTCTACATGAAAGGAAAATTAGAGAAAGAAATGATATGGAAAAAAAACGTATATAAGTTTAATTGATAAATTAAAGAATGGGAATTTATCCAAGTAAAGTAAATTTTTAAATTTTTGATTTTTGAAATGTGTTTGAATTATAAAGAAATGAATAGGAGAATAAAGTTGGAAATGAGTTAAAAACAAAATCAAGATTAAAGTATGTATTCTTTCCTCTACAATTTGAATCTCTTTCTAATAAACCTTATGTTTGGATTATTAGAGAGAGGAAATATTGTTGGATTGTTAATATTGATAGATATGTTATTAAAATGAAGAGAGTATAGTGGAATATTAAGTGAGTTGATTGGTATAGCCAAATGTGACCATTTAAGGTTTGGGTATGTAAAGTTAAGGTTTTTTTTTAAAAGAAAAAGAGATGATGTTGGTTAAGTAGGGAGATATAACGGTGTTGTTTGTTTGTATTGTTATTTTAATGCAAACATTGTGATTTCAGATATAGAAATGAGATATGCTTAAGTGTTGTTAAAGCTCATGTTAATGGTGACAACACCAAGTCTACTATCCCACATACTTTTCGTGAAGGCAACCAAGCTGCCAACTACCTTGCCATGGATTGTAGAATGCGTATGCGATCTTCTGTTTTCTTGTCCTTTGATTCTTTGCCTAATTTCCTTAAGTGTATTATTAATTCAGATAATATGGGATTGCCATATATCCGGTTCAAATAATTGCTTTTTGCCCGTTTTTTCTATAAGGGCTTTGTATTAAATTTTGTATGGTTTTCCACTCTATTTGATATTATTAATAAAATACTCGGTGGTTCCGTCCACCTTACCTAAAAAAAAAAGCTCATGTTAATGGTGGTAATATGTGACATTTGGATTTTTGAAATGAGCTTTAATAATTGTGAAATTATATGTTTTGATATTGCTTTGTGGTATATATGTATATAAGATGTTTTTAAAGTTGATATTAAGAAAAATGAGATGAGTAAATTGAAGTTTAGGTAAGGTAGTAATTTGAGAATTTAGAGTTTTAATGGAAAGTTGATAAAGATTATTTAGATATCGATAGTTTAATGTATGTTAAACATATGAGCTATTTGAAGGAATATTATTGCATATGAGAATACTATGAATTGGGTAATGTGATTGATGGTATGAAAAATTGTTTTGAAATAAAAGGAAAGTGAATAAGCAAGTGAAAATGAGTTACTTTAAGTCATTTGACTGGAAAGGGTGAAAATGGATATGAAGGTATATTAAATGCTCTAAACAAAATGAGAGAGATGTCACTTTAGAAATGTGACTACAATGTATGTGAAGTGTTATTATGGTTAGAATGCATATATTTGTTGTGTTAATGAATAATTTAAGTCATGTTAAAAGAATGAGAATGATAATGTTCAAAGAAAAGTAATAAACATTAAATTTGTATAGATTGTATGCAAAAGAGAAATTAAATAAAATTACATGATTATGTGTATACATATATAGGATATGTGAGATGAGTCTTTCGATATGAATGTAATTGTAATATGTAAGAAATGTGAAAAGTGAGTCACATTATGAAGGTGACCTATGAATGTGTATGTGGTATAACAATTGGTTTAGTGATATGGAGAATGATATGGCATGTATTAGTGGACCTAAGAGAGATTAGGTCTTGATATGCGTAAAGTTAGATAGATTATGTGACGGAATTGAGAGTGGGAATGGACTCGAGTAATACTGGACAGTGAAATTGTTATGGTGATCACTGAACTTGATGATCATATAATATTTTGAGTCCCAAAGTATCTACATGTGGAAAAGTTCTATGTATTTGTATATAATAGGAGATTGTGAATGGATTAGAAAAGGAGTAACAAATGGAAATTGTGTAAGATTTGCATATGATCGAATATGTATATGTAAGAGATGTTAATAGTAATATTGTTGAAACATAAATTAGGCTAATGATGATCATATAATTGACTGCAAGATGGTTTGAAACAGAGTTGAAATGTGTTAACTCTTGGTGTAGCAAAAGTTTATAGAATGAATATGTAATCCTTGTGATACAACTTAGCATTGTAATTGGAAAGGTTGGAAACAGAATAATAGAGGGACAGTATTGATTTATAAGCCACAGGCGTGACTATTAATCTCCTATGGCCATATGATTTTTTTAGCATATCTGGTCAGTTAGTTTTGTTATTCACAGATTTGGGACTAAGATAACATGATTGTAGTACAATTTTGGTAAGATTGATAATTATGTTTCTAGAAACATGGTCAAGAGTTATGATTGGTAAAGTTGTACCTTATCATATTATGTTAGAAATTTGTTTATAATTATAGAAAGTAAGGAAAGAGAAGAGAACTGTGAAAATGTTTTAAGTTATGGATAATGTGGTAAAAAGGTAATTATTATAAAAATAGCAATGGTATAAAATGTGAGGAGATATTAAATGGGAGAAATTACAGAATGTGATTGAAAGTTATACTGAATATGATTTTGGTATAAAGTGAATAAGTGGATGGGCTTAAGGTTTAAGTGAGTGAAATATGGGTAGTTAATATGGTATGAGATAATCCTGAGAATTTTGTGGAAATTGTACTAAGATAATTTGAAGTGATTTGTTATTAATAATCATAATTTTAAAAAGTTGAATATGGATCTGAAGATATTATAATTTGAATATAAGTTTGACCTAATGGAATTGGGTCATGTATATATATATATATATTGTGAAATGTAATGATAAATTTAAATAAGTTAATTGTTGGTTTGAATTGACTAAGATTGAGATGTTAGTATATGGTGATAGATAGATCAATTGATCTAGATTCTATTAAGATTGTGAATTATTGTTGAGATTTAATATGTATAGTTGTACTAAGAGTATAAAATTTAAATGATAATGTATATGATGTAATATTCTGACAAATGAATGGACATGAATGTATTGAGTTATATTAGTTGTAAATGATGATAAAAGGGAAAAGATTGATTACTTGTAAAGTAAGTTTAAAGGCATTATACTAATATTTATGTTAAGTGAGAAGCATGCTAAAGAAGGAATTAAGTGTATGAAAAATAAGGATGTTATTATCAATTAAGGTGTAATAAATATCTATTCTGAAAGTGATTGTAAGGACGGGATAATCAATATTAAGATATAAATCAATGATTTTTAAGGGTAAAGTTAAGAGAGTAATTATAAAGAGATGAAGTGATAAAATATCTTGAATGTAATAATTGGACGAAATATAAGTATATTATAAGATGATCTGATTCTTGTATAAAGATAAATTAATTGAGAATGTAATGAGTTATTTTAACTGCTTGGTTGAGGAAGTAATAAGATATATAAACATATACAATGATGAATTATGAAATTTAGAGAAGATGATTGACTCTAAGGGGGAGAGTAGAAGTTATGTGATTTGATGACATAATAATGTAAGAAAATAGTTAACTTTATATGAAAGTTAAGATGGTATTTTGATAAGAGTGGATTGTTACTGCACTGGATAATTTCGAGGACGAAATTTCTTTTTAGTGGGGGAGAATTGTAATATCCCAAAGTATACCCTAAAAGTTTTGGAATTATTGTTGTAGTTGGATTTAATGTATATGTTTGATGGAAAGAGAAAAGAAGTAAAGAGAGAGTGTATATGTTGTATATATAGATATATATATATAACATATACAAGTCAAAGAGATGGAAGTCAAAAGAAGATAAATTATTATTTTATATTAATTAAAAGGAAATATTATAAGAGATAGATGTATATGAAGGATAATATGTACATATGGTATTTGAAAAATATGGGAAATATAAATACAATATATAAGGCATATGCATATACCAACATATACATCACATATACATAATGTATAAATTGGTGTAGGAAAAGTAAGTGTATATAATTAATTAATAATAATAATAATAAAAGAAAAAGAAGAAAAGAAAGTCAAAGGATGGACAAAGTAGTGGTGGAGGATTTTTAGAAATATTTAATTATATTATTATTATATATATATGATAAGTATGAAAAAGAAGAGAAAAGATCTTCTTCTTCTTCTTCTTGTACGAGAGAGAGAGAGAGAGAGAGAGAGAGAGATGTGATTTTATTTACATACACATCAAATTCTTAAGGGCTTTAAGAGAATTGAAGGTGGATATTGAAGATTTGGCAAAGAATTCAAGTAAGTGTTCATTTCTTTGTATTGATTTCTATTGATTGAGCTTATATTTGATATGGTTAGTGTGTGAAGATGATGATAATGAAAGATTGAAGTATATAGATATGTTGAATTGGTATTTAGATGATGATAAAATGGTTATTTGTGAGGATGATGATGGATTGTTGAAATTGTTTAGTAAAGGTTTAATATAAATGAGTTGGGGAATTGAATAATTGATATATGGATTGTAACACCCCGATACTCCATATAAGTACTATACATATACTTGGTATACATACAGTAACTATATAAAGTATAAGGATATCACTTTTCGTTACAATTTAAAAACCTTTAACCGAGTTCAAACCACAATACATTAATTTAAAGAATATTTACCAAATCATTATAGTTTTAATGATCTTGCAAATATATAATAATCTTATCTTTATCATAACTTCATTTATACATATAAATACATTCGTATCGGAAATACACCATAATTAAAAATTATACATGTATGCATTACCCTCTAGTTGGTCTCGATAAACTCTTATTCTTCTCGTGGCATAACGAAAGACTTCATATCTTCCACCTAGACACCTGCGCGATTACACATCCGCGCTAAGCCCGAAAGCTTAGTAGAACAAATATAAAATATAAACATACCTTATAGAAATTCTAACATATAATGAAATATCAATTCCAGATACCATTAATTTCTTATCATGCTTTTATTTTCCTTCTTAATTTCACCTTTCATATATTTCGTCTGATTTCATATGTTATCTACATATAAACATATCATTATCACTAACCACAGATCCAACACTAATACTCACAATCAATATATCGATACACACATTACATATCATAGCATTATCACCAATCACAGATCCATCGCTAATACTCACAATCAATATATCGATACACACATTACATATCATAGCATTATCACCAATCACAGATCCATCGCTAATACTCACAATCAATATATCGATACACACATTACATATCATATCATTATCACCAATCACAGATCCATCACCAATACTCACCATCAATATATCAATACACACATTACATATCATATTTCATAACATTTCATGTCATTATTTTATTCACAATTCACCAATCATGAATCATATTTCCAACAAAAGCAACCATAGATCTTATTACTCGTTTATTTGAACATTAGAATATCACATTGAAAACAAAGACAGACTCGGGCCCAAAAACACTAATATGCCATTCAACTTTCAGAGTTAATGCTTTGGTTCAATCATCACATTTATCATTATCCCAACTAGGCTTCAGGATTAGGTTCAACCAAGCTTCAAGGGGAACAAAGCATGCTAAGTATCAACCCAACTTGGCTTTAAGAACCAATCCAATCTAGTTTCAAGGGTTGTAACATCTCAATTAGGCTTCAAGGATTAGACCCAACCAAGCTTCAAGGGGAGTAAAACATGCTAAACTTCAACCCAACTTGGCTTCAAGGATCAAGTCCAACCTAACTTCAAGAGATTGTTACTAATATTAGGCATGCCACCAACAACAAACTCTGAAAATGGAATAACACATTAGCCACACAATTCATTTATTATTTCATTAGCACTTTCATTCTCAATCCTCATCATCATCTAGGCAATCATGCCTCATTTATCTCAATCAAATCATCATAGCCAATCACAATGGCTTCACATCACATTTGAATCATCATAGCCAAACACAATGGCTTCATATCACATTTAAATCATCATAGCCAAACACAATGGCTTCACATTACATTTTATCTCAATTTACATTATACACTTTATCATTCAAGCATACATAGTCTGTAACGACCCTCCCCGACCAGGTCGGCTGCCCGGCCCACTAGTGGCTTATGGCCCGGCCTTTTCACCACCTGGGCACGGAGTCCGCAGGAGGCAAGCGATCGCTACGGTACTGGACAGCCCTCGCGGCCCACCCAGCAGGAATTTGTTTATTTGGCTCCCTAAGGAGTCGCCTCCCTGGATCGAACCCCTGACCTCCCACTTAAGAGAGCCAGCAAGAACCATCCAGTACCATTTCTGCTTAAATAATTGTAACACCCTCATACTCTATATAAGTACTATACATATACCTGGTATACATACAATACGTATATAAAGTATAAGAATGTCACTTTTTGTTTTACTTTAAAACCCTTTATTCAAGTTCAAGCGATATTACATTAAATTAAAGAACATTTACGAAAATCATTATTCTTATAAAAATACAACATAATTAAAATCACATATGTATGCATCACCTTCTAGTTGGTCTCGAGACACTCTTACCCTTCTCGTGGCATCACAGCTAGACTTCCAGATCAACCGTATAAATACCTGCGCGATAAAACATCCGCGCTAAGCCCGAAAGCTTAGTAGTACAACTAAATAATAAAATACACTTTACCAAAATTATCATACCTCATATGTTTAGCATTATGTTTTAATGTTCTCTTACCACGTTTTCCTTTCTCAATGCATTCTTCATAAGTTCCCACTAACTCATATACATAAACATATACATTAATTCAACCAATTACCATTCAAAGACATATTCAACACCTTTACGAAAGCAATTCTCACAAATTCCATATTCATATATATATATATATATATTTTTTTTACACATCATACTTTATTTTTATAAAATCATATATCAAGAAAGTCCCTCAAAACATATTCACCTTCAATACATCAATGCACATATTACAAAAGCATAATTCATAACATTATTTTATCCACAATTCATCAAACATGAATCATACTTCCAATAAAGGCAGTTGTAGATCTCATTACTCATTTATTTCAACATTTAATATCACATTGACAACAAAGACAGACTCGGGCCCAAACAACACACTGATATGTTATTCCAAGTTCAGAGTTACTGCTTTGGTCCATAATCATAATCATCAAGCCCGTAGGCATCATCTATAAATATCTCTATCCATGGATAGTGTAACAGACCCAGTCTCTTGGACCATCAACTCGGCAAATCTCGAGGAGATCCTCAACCCGGCAAGACTGTTACTATAATTCACATTTCACATTTATCAAGTAACAGACCCAGTCTCTTGGACCATCAACCCGACTAAATCGAGGAGATCCTCAACCCGGCAAGACTGTTACAAATCATATATCTCATAATCACAATTAGCATAGTGTAACAGACCCAGTCTCTTAGATCTCAATTCGTCTCAAATTGAAGAGATCCTCAACCCGGCAAGACTGTTACCTTTCATTTTATAGGCATGCCTCCAAACTCAGAACTCTAAAAATGAATAACATATCAGACACAAAATTCATCTATTATTTCATTATCAATTCTCATCATCATCTAGGCAAACATGCCCCACTTAATTCAATTGAATCATCACAGCCAATCACAATGGCTTCATATCACATTATATCTCAAATCACATTTCGAGTTTCATCATTGCTATATGCAACATCAATTACATTACTAAACAAACATATCATGAATCAATCATACCATATAGGCATGCTTCAATCATAAAATTAAAGTAATTCATCATCAATGATCTCATAATATTCCACATTATACACAACATGCCATTATTCATATGCATCATCAATCTACATATAGTACAATACAATTCATGAGATTGACAATGCATAAAACCTAACATGGTTCATATAATATCAACGTTATCATCAAATCATATTGATCAATTCAATTCATCACTCAAGTATACATAATCAATGACATTGCACATACTTTTTCATTGATCATTATATCTTCCACATTTCCTATATAATCATTGATATATTCATACATAACAATTTACCTTATTCAAGAACTTAGAATCCTCCATATACATTTGGTTGGATCATTATCGTTTTAAGTGTGTTTAGGTACAAAAGACATTTGAAGATCCAACAATGTTTGAAGACCAAATAACAAACACATTTGCAAACACCCTCAAGGGACACGACCAAGCTTGTGGCCGTGTCTCCCAATATAAACATCCAGTAGCCAACACGCCCAAGGGACACGGCCAAGCTTGTGGCCGTGTCACTCAACACCAATTCAAGCAGTAGCAAACACGGGCAATGGACACGGCCAAGCCAGTGGCCGTGTCTCTCAACACAACAATCCAGTACCAGACACGGGCAAGGGACACGGCCGTGTCTCTCAACATAAATTAGACAGTAGCAAACACAGGCAAGGGACACGGCCAAGCCAGTGGCTGTGTCTCTCCAAAACTCATCCAACACGGCCAAATTTGCCCTGACTTGGCCGTGTCTCTTATAACTTGGCCGTGTCCTACAATAATTTAAAGACCAAACACTCGAAATTCATCCAAACCAAACCCCAAATCAACATTTCATCATTTTCCTTACAATTATCTCAACTCATCATCACTTAGATATTAATTTCACACATTTATATACTTCAATCTCTTGTTATCATCCACTTACACACCAATCAAACCAAACATAACCTAAATCCAAAAGAAATCCAACTAAGAAGATAAAAACTTATATATATAAGTATAATCAATAAATTCAACTCAAGAGATGAGTACTTACCTGAATATGTTGCCAAATCTTCATCTCCATCTTCAATACTCTTAACATCCTTAAGAAATTTTGATGAAGATCACCTTTCTCTCTCTCTCTCGTGCTCTCTCTCTCTCTCTCGTGCTCTCTTGTCCACGAAGAAGAAGAACAGAAGAAGAAGAAAGAAAGAAAGAAGGTTCTCCTCTCTTCCTTCGTTCTTATCTCATATATATATATATAATAATAATAATAATAATAATAATAATAATAATAACAATTATACCATTAAATCTCCACCACACACAATTCCTTTTGACTTTCTTATTCTTTTCTCTTTCCTTCAATACACACATTGAATCCAAATACAACAATAACCCCAACACTTTTAGGGTATACTTTAGGATATTACAATTCTCTCCCCCTTAAATAATTTCGTCCTCGAAATTATCCAGTATAATAACAACCCATTTAGAACAATTCACCATCTTAATTTCCATATGAAGATAATCGTATCTTACAATATAGTTTTATCAAATCTCATATCTTCTACTCTCCCCCTTAGAGATAATCATCTTCTCTGAAATTCATAATTCATCATTGTATAGGTATATATATATATATATCTTTACCTCTTATTACTTTCTCAACAAAGCAATCAAGATATCTCATAACATCTCCAATACATTTTATCTTTGTACTAAAGTCAGATTATCACTTTAACTCTTTATAGATATTCTCTTAACTTTAACCTCAAAAATCATTAATCAATATCTTAGCATTGTTTATTCCATTCTTACCATCACTCTCAAAATAAACATTTACCAAACATCAATGGATAACTATATCCTTACTCTCATGAGTTTATTTCTCACCATGTACAATTAATATACCTCAATTTATTTATGTTCATTCATAAATCAGAATATTACATCATACACATTACCATTAAATCTTACACTCCCAATACAATTGCACATATTAAATCTCAATATTGCCTTGCAACTTTAATGAAACCTAGATCAATCGATTTATCTATCACAATATACTAACATTTCAACTTTATTGATTCAAACCAACAATTAACTTATTGAAATTTATCATTGGATTTTACTATATATACTCATATATAACCTAAGTTCATTAGGTCAAACTTATATTCAAATTCTAATCTTTCCAAATTCATATATTCAATCAATATGAATCATGCTTATACATATACATTTCCTTATTTCAATAATTATATTATCATTTCTTATACTCATTCAAAATTTATCAATATTGCCAACAACTATAACTTCATAAACGAGCTTTTTCCCCAACCAGGTTGGTAATCCAAGTTTGGTTGCCCAACACATTGGGTCCGCATGGTTCCACAGGAGGAAGATAAGTCCGTTCATTTATCTTTTCACAATTCATTTTTCATAATCAATTAGGTACTCTACCTCCATTATAAGTCATTTCTAACATCATTGCCAATAATCATAGTTTCTCATTACATCAAAATAGTATACACGTATATCATTAATTATATTTAACATCTCATTATACAATCATATCATTCCCAACATTATTGATATATACATATTAATTTACATTATTCATACTCCCATAAATTTTAAGTTCATTCACATAATCACTTTACACTGTAAATGTATCCTATAAAATTTTCAGTCATGATTACAATTTCTTCCCTTTTATTATTTCTTCACTTCACCCAATATTACTATATTTATATAATTATTGTTCTATCACACAATTCATAGCTTAAAACATTATCACAATTCTCTTCCCTTGCTTTACTTCTCATAATTACAATTAAATTTTTAATATCGTAAATATAAGATATAACTTCACCAATCATATCTTTTAACCATGTTTCTGGAAACATAGTAATCCATCTCAGTTCTAAATCTGAAGATAATAAAACTAATCACTAATCACACTAACCAAATCATATGACAATGATATATTAACAATCACACTTAGGGGTTGTAAATCAATATTGTTCTTCTATTATTCAATTTCCAACTTTTACAATTATAATACTAACTTGTATCACATAAATTATATATTTATTCTCCAAGCTTTTATTACACCAAAAATTAACACATTTTAATTTCATCTCCAAAACAATTGCTTTTGTTGAATTTATCATTATTAACCCAACTCATGTTCAATAATATTATCTTTAACATTTCCTAAGCCCAACCTTCAATTAGATACCAATCTTACACAAGTATCTTTCATTACTCCATTTCCAATCCATCTCTTCTAAAAATTTTCAAATATATAACTCCTTCCTTACAATTTCTTATTACACACTTATACATAAAAATATTTCCACATAAATTCTTTGAACTCCAACACATTTTATGATAGTCTCATTTAGTTATTACTATAACAGTTTCACTGTTCAATATTACCCAGGTCTATTCTCACTCCTAATACCATTAAACATGTAATGATATAAAATAATAAACATATTATCCACACCTTCATAGATCACATTCATATCAAAAGTTCATTTCACAAATCCTCTTTATATAAACACATAATTATACAATTTATTAAATTTCCCTTTTTCATATAGTTTATACCAATTTAATATTTATCACTTTCCTTTGACTATTATCATGCTCATTTGTTTATCATAACTTAAGTTATTCATTAACTTCAATAAATATATACACTCTACTTATGACCTTATTTCATAAGGAGCTTAATCACATTTCTAATGTGATATCTCTCTCATATATGTTTTTGTTTTTTTTAAATATCTTTTAACATATTCTTCCTAGTCATTTTCATCCTTTCCAATCAAATTACTTAAAAATAACTCATTTTCATTTGCTCAATTCCTTTTCTTTACTTTCAAACCAAATTTTCTTACTATCAATCACATCCCCTCAATTCCTAATACCTTCATGTGCACTAATATTCATTTCATATATCTCATGTATTACATACATTAAATTATCACTATTTACTTGGTCTTTATCCACATTCCATTTAAAACTATAAATTTCCAACTTACTAATTTACTTAAACTTCAATTTATTCATCTCACTCTCTTAATATCATTTTAAAACATCTTATGTGAATATACCACCAAGCAACACCAAAACATATATGTTTCACAATTTTTGAGCTCATTCCAAAAATCTAAATATCCCATATTACCACCATTAACATGAGCTTCCACAATATTCAAACATCTCACATTTCTAATATTGAAATCACCATGTTTGCATTAAAATAACAATACAAACAACACCAATATCTCTTTGTACTTAACCAACATCATCTCTTTTTCCTTTAAACAAAACCTTAAATTTGCCTATCCACACCTTCATTTATCACACTTAATCTATATCAATCAACTCATTCAATATTTCACCATACTATTATCGTTTAAACAATATATCTTTCCATATTACCCATTCAACAGTATTTACTCTTTCCAGAAATCCCAACATAAAGTTTATTAAAAAGAGATTCAAATATTAGAGGATAGATTACATACTTTAATTCTTAATTTTGTTTCTAACTCATTTCCAACTTTATTCTTCTATCCATTTCTTTATAAATCAAACACATATCAATAATCAAACTTTTTACTTATTAACTCCATATCATTTCCTTATATCACAATCACCTCTCAATTATCAACATTTCAAAATTTACTTTCATATGAAACCTCATTTACATACTATCATTTATCTCATGTAATTCAAATACATCACAATTCACATAATGCCACGTTCGAGACCAACCTAGGTGTGAATGCATATGCATGTCTTACCAATTGCATTTCCAAAATCTTCTTTTCAATTCTTGTTTAAACTCTTCAAAATTTTTCTTTTTAATTTCACTTAGGCCGAGAATCTCGAACCTAAGCTCTGATACCAAAATAATTGTAACACCCTCATACTCTATATAAGTACTATACATATACCTGGTATACATACAATACGTATATAAAGTATAAGAATGTCACTTTTCGTTTTACTTTAAAACCCTTTATTCAAGTTCAAGCGATATTACATTAAATTAAAGAACATTTACGAAAATCATTATTCTTATAAAAATACAACATAATTAAAATCACATATGTATGCATCACCTTCTAGTTGGTCTCGAGACACTCTTACCCTTCTCGTGGCATCACAGCTAGACTTCCAGATCAACCGTATAAATACCTGCGCGATAAAACATCCGCGCTAAGCCCGAAAGCTTAGTAATACAACTAAATAATAAAATACACTTTACCAAAATTATCATACCTCATATGTTTAACATTATGTTTTAATGTTCTCTTACCACGTTTTCCTTTCTCAATGCATTCTTCATAAGTTCCCACTAATCTCATATACATAAACATATACATTAATTCAACCAATTACCATTCAAAGACATATTCAACACCTTTACGAAAGCAATTCTCACAAATTCCATATTCATATATATATATATATATATTTTACACATCATACTTTATTTTTATAAAATCATATATCAAGAAAGTCCCTCAAAACATATTCACCTTCAATACATCAATGCACATATTACAAAAGCATAATTCATAACATTATTTTATCCACAATTCATCAAACATGAATCATACTTCCAATAAAGGCAGTTGTAGATCTCATTACTCATTTATTTCAACATTTAATATCACATTGACAACAAAGACAGACTCGGGCCCAAACAACACACTGATATGTTATTCCAAGTTCAGAGTTACTGCTTTGGTCCATAATCATAATCATCAAGCCCGTAGGCATCATCTATAAATATCCCTATCCATGGATAGTGTAACAGACCCAGTCTCTTGGACCATCAACTCGGCAAATCTCGAGGAGATCCTCAACCCGGCAAGACTGTTACTATAATTCACATTTCACATTTATCAAGTAACAGACCCAGTCTCTTGGACCATCAACCCGACTAAATCGAGGAGATCCTCAACCCGGCAAGACTGTTACAAATCATGTATCTCATAATCACAATTAGCATAGTGTAACAGACCCAATCTCTTGGATCTCAATTCGTCTCAAATTGAAGAGATCCTCAACCCGGCAAGACTGTTACCTTTCATTTTATAGGCATGCCTCCAAACTCAGAACTCTAAAAATGAATAACATATCAGACACACAATTCATCTATTATTTCATTATCAATTATCATCATCATCTAGGCAAACATGCCCCACTTAATTCAATTGAATCATCACAGCCAATCACAATGGCTTCATATCACATTATATCTCAAATCACATTTCGAGTTTCATCATTGCTATATGCAACATCAATTACATTACTAAACAAACATATCATGAATCAATCATACCATATAGGCATGCTTCAATCATAAAATTAAAGTAATTCATCATCAATGATCTCATAATATTCCACATTATACACAACATGCCATTATTCATATGCATCATCAATCTACATATAGTACAATACAATTCATGAGATTGACAATGCATAAAACCTAACATGGTTCATATAATATCAACGTTATCATCAAATCATATTGATCAATTCAATTCATCACTCAAGTATACATAATCAATGACATTGCACATACTTTTTCATTGATCATTATATCTTCCACATTTCCTATATTATCATTGATATATTCATACATAACAATTTACCTTATTCAAGAACTTAGAATCCTCCATATACATTTGGTTGGATCATTATCGTTTTAAGTGTGTTTAGGTACAAAAGACATTTGAAGATCCAACAATGTTTGAAGACCAAATAACAAACACATTTGCAAACACCCTCAAGGGACACGGCCAAGCTTGTGGCCGTGTCTCCCAATATAAACATCCAGTAGCCAACACGCCCAAGGGACACAGCCAAGCTTATGGCCGTGTCACTCAACACCAATTCAAGCAGTAGCAAACACGGGCAATGGACACGACCAAGCCAGTGGCCGTGTCTCTCAACACAACAATCCAGTACCAGACACGGGCAAGGGACACGGCCGTGTCTCTCAACATAAATTAGACAGTAGCAAACACAGGCAAGGGACACGGCCAAGCCAGTGGCCGTGTCTCTCCAAAACTCATCCAACATGGCCAAATTTGCCCTAACTTGGCCGTGTCTCTCATAACTTGGCCGTGTCCTACAATAATTTAAAGACCAAACACTCGAAATTCAACCAAACCAAACCCCAAATCAACATTTCATCATTTTCCTTACAATTATCTCAACTCATCATCACTTAGATATTAATTTCACACATTTATATACTTCAATCTCTTGTTATCATCCACTTACACACCAATCAAACCAAACATAACCTAAATCCAAAAGAAATCCAACTAAGAAGATAAAAACTTATATATATAAGTATAATCAATAAATTCAACTCAAGAGATGAGTACTTACCTGAATATGTTGCCAAATCTTCATCTCCATCTTCAATACTCTTAACATCCTTAAGAAATTTTGATGAAGATCACCTTTCTCTCTCTCTCTCGTGCTCTCTCTCTCTCTCATGCTCTCTTGTCCACGAAGAAGAAGAACAGAAGAAGAAGAAAGAAAGAAAGAAGGTTCTCCTCTCTTCCTTCGTTCTTATCTCATATATATATATATATAATAATAATAATAATAATAATAACAATTATACCATTAAATCTCCACCACACACAATTCCTTTTGACTTTCTTATTTTTTTCTCTTTCCTTCAATACACACATTGAATCCAAATACAACAATAACCCCAACACTTTTAGGGTATACTTTAGGATATTACATAGTCAATTACATTGCTCATGTATCTTAAATTCATTGTCATATAAACCATATGTCCATTTATTTCATTTTGATCATTATTAGCAACCTTAATAACATCACATTTCATCATTTCTCAAGACACATTTACACCATTCATTATTAAAACATTTAACATAACAAATTACATTGCACATACCTTTTTGAATGATCCTCATCTCTTCCACACTATACAAGTCACAATATTAGTCACATTATAATACTTCATCACTCAAGTATGCATAATCAAACACATTAAACATCCATTAAGAATGATCATCATTGTTATACACGTATGTAATTTACCTTAGTCTTAGATTTAGAATCCTCAATATACATTTGTTTAGGTCATCTTTGTTTTAAGTGTATTCAAAGTGTAGATACAAAAAGACCTTGGAAGGATTCAACAATGTGAGAAAAGCAAGGAACAAATCACAGTAGCAAACACCTTCAAGGGACACGGCCAAGCTTGTGGCCGTGTCTCTCAACCAAAAGCAACAGAAGCAGACATGGGCAAGGGACACGGCCGTGTCCTCTCCAAAAATCACCAAACACGGCCAAATTTCCATGGACTTGGCCGTGTCTCTCAAAAATATTTTAGGTTGGCCGTGTCTCTTCTTTGGTTTGGCCGTGTCTCTTATGTATACAAACCCTAACTATGGCCAACTCTCTTTTGATTGAATAAAAACACAATATACACAACATAAACTCATTCAAATGGATGTAATCAAAGTCATTAACACTTATTTTGCATGTTTAACACAATATTCACATTAACCATACATCAACAATCTATTTAATCATCTACCATTTCAAAACCCTAAAACCAAACATCACTCTTAACTTATCATCTTCCAACCAAAACCAACATCAATCCAACCTTTTTAACTTATAATCAATCTCAACACTTATAAACACATCTATAACATACCAAATCATAATATTAACAAATCATAACTCAACTTAAACACAACTTCAAAATTTACAAAGGAAAACAAGAGAGTACTTACCTTAAATGAAGAAATTTCACAAATCTCCAACTTAATCCTTTGATTCTTCCTTCAATTTGAGCTTAGAACATCACAAGCCTCTCTTGCTCTCTTGCTTCCTCTTCTCTTTGGGTGAGCCGGCCAACACAAGAAAGAAAGAAGAAAATCTCTTTAAAAAATCAAAGTCAATATCTCTTTAAATCTCCACCAAGAATTTCACATTAAGCAATTACCTAAACACCCTTCTTTACTTTGTTTTAACTTCCTTTAAAAACAATTACCCTTTTTGTAATTTCACATATCACAAGTTAAAATATCTTCTTACCTTGACTCCCCATTTGACCAACTTATATGTTATATATATTACAATATACACAACATATACATTCTCTTAACACACTCATTTCCTTTGCAAAACCATATATACATTTAATTCAAATCAAAACAACAATTGTATCAAAACTTCTAGGCACACTTTGGGATATTACATGGATGATGTATATAATGATTATTATTATGATATGTTGAAGTTATATAACTGTTAGATTAATTGGTAATTGATGTATGTTATGAGTTTGATCAATTATTATCTTGGATTTTCTATATGTTTGTGTTTATTGAAGTTAAAAACACAAAATACATGAGTTTGGTCCGAAACAGAGGCAAAATGGATGCCACGGTCGTGGCTAGTGAGGGACACGACCGTGGGGGTTTAGAGAAAAGTGGGCAGATTCGGTTGCTAACCCACGACCGTGGGGTTGTGAGGCCACGACCGTGGGGACTTAGATAATGGTTTTGGTTTGTAATTTGTGATCTATGGGTCTAGTATGAGACTAATAGGTGAATAAGTGTAATGGAATTCATGTGTATTTGTAAGTAAGTGTGTTTTCTTCCTTTTGGATTAGGTTGTGAAGAGGTTGAGTTGCCTTAACCTAGATGTGAAGAATTCTTGGAAGAGGAAGTGTATAGATTGATGTGAGTTGCACTTGAGGTAAGTACAAACTTACATGGTTGCATTCATTTACATGATTTTGGGACTTAACACATTTGGTTACAAATGTGTTAAGTAATCTACTATATTGTTATTACTATTTGATTAATGTTATGATTTGTATAATGTGAAAGATATGATGATCATTTAAAAGGTATGAGCAATGCAATTGGTTATGATGAATACTTTAATGATGAATTGCTTAAAAGTGAATTGTGATATGATGAGATGTGATGCCATTGTGGTTGGCTATAATGATTCAAATGAAATAAATGGGGCATGTTTGCCTAGATGATGATGAATTCAAAATATATGTCCAATGCGATTGGTTATGTATACTCTATTGATGAGATGTGAAGCCATTGTTGTTGGCTATAATGATGCAAATGAGATGATTGAGGCATGGATGCCTAAATGATGATAAGAAAATGAGAATGAAATTGATAATGAAATAATGAATGAATTGTGTGTCTAATATGTTATTCCATTTTCAGAGTTTTGTTGTTGGTGGCATGCCTAATGGTAACAATCTCTTGAAGCTAGGATGGGCTTGATCCTTGAAGCCAAGTTGGGTTGAAGTTTAGCATGCTTAACTCCCCTTGAAGCTTGGTTGGGTTTAGTCCTTGAAGCCTAGTTGAGATGTTACAACCCTTGAAGCTAGGTTGGGTTTGGTTCTTGAAGCCAAGTTGGGTTGATACTTAGCATGCTTTGTTCCCCTTGAAGCTTGGTTGAACCTAATCCTTGAAGCCTAGTTGGGATAATGATAATAATAAATTTGATAATTGAACCAAAACATTAACTCTGAAAGTTGAATGGCATATTAGTGTCTTTTGGGCCCATACTTGTCTTTGTTTCAATGTGATTTATGAATGGTGAAATAATTGAATAAAGTAATGGAATGTAATGTTATGAAGTATGTTATGATTACAATACATAAGTAAATTATTGAAAAGAAATATGGCCTGAGAAGCTATGTTGAAAGATGAGATTCTGAAAGTATAATACGACATGTAATATGCATATGGATGTGGACATTGTGAGTATTATTTTATGAATGTTCTAATAAGTTATGGAATTGTGGTTTATGTTAATGATATATGTATATAATTATGAGATTAGTAGAAACATATAAAAAGTGTAATTGAAATGGGGAAAACATGATAAGAAAATAATGATACATGAATTTAATATATGAGTACGATTTTCTGTAATGTATTTTATAATATTTATTTGTACTACTAAGCCTTCGAGCTTAGCGCGGTTGTGTAAATCGCACAGGTGAGTAGGTGGTTGATCTGAAGTCAAGTCATTATGCCACGAGAAGGGTAAGAGTATTTCGAGACCAACTAGAAGGTGGTGCATACATGTATAATTTAATTATGTTGTATTTTGATACAAATGTATTCATATGTATCAGTGAATTTTAGTAAAAACAAGATTAATATATATATGTAATATCATCAAAAGTATAATGACTTTGTAAATGTTCTTTAAATAAAATGTATTATAGTTTGGAACTAGAGTAAAGGTTTTTAATCTGAAATGAAAAGTGACATTCTTATACTTTATATACATACTGTATGTATACAAGGTATATATATAGTACTTATATAGAGTATGGGGGTGTTACAATTATTTTGGTATCAGAGCTTAGGTTCGAGATTCTCATCCTAAGTAGAATTAAAAAGAAAAGTTTTAAACAAAATGAAATGAAATTTGTGATGCATGCATATGCATTAACACCTAGGTTAGTCTCGGATGTGGCATTATGTGTATTGTAATGTATTTGAATTAGATAAGATGGATAATAGTGTGTGGATGAGGTTCTACATGAAAGGAAAATTAGAGAAAGAAATGATATGGAAAAAAAATGTATATAAGTTTAATTGATAAATTAAAGAATGGGAATTTATCCAAGTAAAGTAAATTTTTAAATTTTTGATTTTTAAAATGTGTTTGAAGTATAAAGAAATGAATAGGAGAATAAAGTTGGAAATGAGTTAAAAACAAAATCAAGATTAAAGTATGTATTGTTTCCTCTACAATTTGAATCTCTTTCTAATAAACCTTATGTTTGGATTATTAGAGAGAGGAAATATTGTTGGATTGTTAATATGGATAGATATGTTATTAAAATGAAGAGAGTATGGTGGAATATTAAGTGAGTTGATTGGTATAGCCAAATGTGACCATTTAAGGTTTGGGTATGTAAAGTTAAGGTTTTTTTTTAAAAGAAAAAGAGATGATGTTGGTTAAGTAGGGAGATATAACGGTGTTGTTTGTTTGTATTGTTATTTTAATGCAAACATTGTGATTTCAATGTTAGAAATGAGATATGCTTAAGTGTTGTTAAAGCTCATGTTAATGGTGACAGCACCAATTCTACTATCTCACATACTTTTCGTGAAGGCAACCAAGCTGCCAACTACCTTGCCATGGATTGTAGAATGCGTATGCGATCTTCTGTTTTCTTGTCCTTTGATTCTTTGCCTAATTTCCTTAAGTGTATTATTAATTCGAAAAATATGGGATTGCCATATATCTGGTTCAAATAATTGCTTTTTGCCCGTTTTTTCTATAAGGGCTTTGTATTAAATTTTGTATGGTTTTCCACTCTTTTTGATATTATTAATAAAATACTCGGTGGTTCTGTCCACCTTTACCTAAAAAAAAAGCTCATGTTAATGGTGGTAATATGTGACATTTGGATTTTTGAAATGAGCTTTAATAATTGGCAAAATTATATGTTTTGATGTTGCTTTGTGGTATATATATATATAAGATGTTTTTAAAGTTGATATTAAGAAAAATGAGATGAGTAAATTGAAGTTTAGGTCAGGTAGTAATATGAGAATTTAGAGTTCTAATGGAATGTTGATAAAGATTATTTAGATATCGATAGTTTAATGTATGTTAAACATATGAGCTATTTGAAGGAATATTATTGCATATGAGAATACTATGAATTGGGTAATGTGATTGATGGTATGAAAAATTGTTTTGAAATAAAAGGAAAGTGAATAAGCAAGTGAAAATGAGTTACTTTAAGTCATTTGACTGGAAAGGGTGAAAATGGATATGAAGGTATATTAAATGCTCTAAACAAAATGAGAGAGATGTCACTTTAGAAATGTGACTACAATGTATGTGAAGTGTTATTATGGTTAGAATGCATATATTTGTTGTGTTAATGAATAATTTAAGTCATGTTAAAAGAATGAGAATGATAATGTTCAAAGAAAAGTAATAAACATTAAATTTGTATAGATTGTATGCAAAAGAGAAATTAAATAAAATTGCATGATTATGTGTATACATATATAGGATATGTGAGATGAGTCTTTCGATATGAATGTAATTGTAATATGTAAGAAATGTGAAAAGTGAGTCACATTATGAAGGTGACCTATGAATGTGTATGTGGTATAACTATTGGTTTACTGATATGGAGAATGATATGGCATGTATTAGTGGACCTAAGAGAGATTAGGTCTTGACCTGCGCAAAGTTAGATAGATTATGTGACGGCTGGATAGTGAAATTGTTATGGTGATCACTGAACTTGATGATCATATAATATTTTGAGTCCCAAAGTATCTACATGTGGAAAAGTTCTATGTATTTGTATATAATAAGAGATTGTGAATGGATTAGAAAGGGAGTAACAAATGGAAATTGTGTAAGATTTGCATATGATCAAATATGTATATGTAAGAGATGTTAATAGTAATATTGTTGAAACATGAATTAGGCTAATGATGATCATATAATTGACTGCAAGATGGTTTGAAACGGAGTTGAAATGTGTTAACTCTTGGTGTAGCAAAAGTTTATAGAATGAATATGTAATCCTTGTGATACAACTTAGCATTGTAATTGGAAAGGTTGGAAATAGAATAATAGAGGGACAGTATTGATTTATAAGCCACTGTGAATACTCGAATTTTGAGGCTTGAGAAGCTGATTTCTCCAGACCACAAAATGTCGACTCAGGCTGGGTGACTTTGGAAAAGTTCACCGAAATTATATCAATATCGTACTTGAAATGTCCGGGACGACACGTGGATCATAGAAATGGTCTCGAAATATTTTTTGGAAGTCCGTAGCTCCCAAAAAATCAGTTTGAGAGGAAATTGTGTGAGCTGATGTGTTTTTTTGGAGGTCGAACCGCTGCGCGCAGCTATCCAACCACTGTGCACAGCGGTTCAACCGCCGCACCAGCGGTTCAACCGCCATGCACAGTGGTTCAACCACCGCGGTCCAACCGTCGCACGTGGCGGTTTGACCTCCGGTTTTTCTTCTGGCAAGTTAACCGCCGTCCACAGCGGTTCAACCGCCATCCAGGTCCGAATTTAGTCTATTTTCGCTTTAAATAGCCCCCAAAATGGTCAGAAAAGGGGTCCCGGCTTCGTGTTGACGAGCTCTCTATCTTTCTATGCGCTTACCCGGCTTCGTGTTGACGAGCTCTCTATCTTTCTATGCGCTTAGGCGCTTCTCTTCTACTCTTCTTTGCATAAATCTAACCTTGTGCTGCAGGAATCAAGAATCATAATACAAGGTTCAAGAAAACAAGATCTGGAGCTTCGAGGTGGGAAAATCCTAAGCGAGGTAATATTCTAATTCATCCTTTGTCAATTCAATCATGTCATAAGCATTGCACCTTTTTCTTAACTTCTTTTTTGGTCAAAGACCTAATCCTTTTAGGTCTAAGGCCTAATTAAGTAATCAATCAATCTTTCGGCATTAAGCCCTGAATCAATCAATCTTTTTGGTCAAAGACCTAATCCTTTTAGGTCTAAGGCCTAATTAAGTAATCAATCAATCTTTCGGCATTAAGCTTTGAATCAATCAATATTTTTGGCCAAAGGCCTAAAATTTGCATCCTTTTGGTACAAAGTACCTGAATTTCACAATTTTGCACCAAGTGCTAATTAAATCTCACAATGCACAAAGCATACACTCACACATGCATGAAGCATGATTGTTATCACCTTTGAATAGGCACTATCGAACTACATGGGCTTTGATCTCCCATTCAAATGGGGGTATGTAGGCATATTTTGAGATTCACCTCAAATAGCAAGTCCACAATCCACTAACATTTTGTTTGTCATTTTGTTTGTTTTTTTAGGTTTGTTTCTTTTTTTTTTTGTAAGTTAATCAAATGCATGACATAGTCCCCGAATCCTCCTTGGGTTCATAGATTAGAAACCTTTACATTGGATGCATTATTGGAGTCAAACAAGGGTTTTCTTAGTTTTACCCTTTGAACAAAAAAAAAACTGAGTGGCGACTCCCAACAACAAGTGAATGTTCATTCGAATCCTTTTCGGGTGGAATTAGAGGTTCACAATCTGGCGACTCCACTGGGGACTCATCCTAGTAGACTACAAATGCTTATTTGACTAACTTGCCCTTCTTTAGGGTACTTTATTTGTTTTGTAGGGTACCTTAGCAATGTTTATCCTTTCTTTAAGGATATTGGAATTGAAGATTGATAAAAAGGAATCTTTTTCCTTTGATGGATCCCTTGTTTGATTAATTGTGCATTTTTTTTGTCATTTAGAGAATCTTTTTCTCTTACATTATATGGGGGAATCCTTTTCCTCCATTGCATAAAAATTCTTTTCAAATGAATTTCTTCTCTTTCTGTTCAAAGTTTTGAGTCTGGATAGCAAGTAGCGCTGACCGGCAGGTCTCCTTGATTATGCCGGCGGATAGCCAAAGCGTCCTCCCTGTTACCGTAAACCATTTCAATCCTTTTGGAATGGCCCACGAGTATATCGTACACTTTGACCCACGCGAAACTCCTTGTTTCACATGTGGCAGGTATATCTTACTCGAGGTTCAAGGGTCCCTATCATAAGCCCATTCTCTATTTTTCATTCAACAATAGAACCCTCCCTTAGGTTGTATGTACCCAATGATAGTGCCACATTCCATTAAAATGAATTATGATGTGATGAGGTGCATTCATGCAACATAACAACATGGTTTTGGGGAAAACCTTTTGATGTATACAAGTGGACCAAGAGTCTTCCTACCCTACACACTACCCTAATCCTTTACCCTTAACCCTTGCAGGTATCCACCACCCGTGTGCCATCACCTACACAAGCTACACCAACTCCAACTGTGCAGTCACCCACAAGTTATACTACCCCAACTTCACCAACTACCCTAATTGCTGGAATGGCTACTATTGAACAGATTAAGGCCTTGCTAGATGGACAGGTTAGGGAGATTGAAGCTAGGATGCAAGAAAGAATTGATGAAGCTTTGACTACCCAAAGGGTAGCCATCTTGGCCGAATTGGGAGGGGCACCAAAGACAGCCACTACTCCTGGAAATCTAGGGAAGGAACCTATTGTGGGACAAACTAGTACCCCCATGACTGCTCAGAATAATACCCCTGTCATCAATTTGGAGGATCCACCCTCTAAGAATGCTACTGAAACTGATGAACTGAAAAAGAAACTTGAATTGCTTGAAAGGTCAATCACCGCCATGAAAACTCATAAAGAGGTGGTAGACATGGATTCCTTATCCTTGTTTCCCCAAGCTAGATTGCCTCTAAAATTCAAGATGCCGGGGATGGACAGATTTGATGGGACTACTTGCCCTAAAACCCACCTGAAGATGTATGTGGGGGCCTTAAGCCCTTGGGGTTTAAATGATGAGCTCTTTGCTCAACTATTCCAACAATCCTTGACTGGTGCTGCCCTTAAATGGTTTGTAGGCCTGGATCGTGCCAAGATCAAGACCTGGGAAGACATCTGCAATGCATTTAACACTCAATACCACTACAATATTGAGGTGGATGTCACTAGAAGTGAGCTTGAGACTACCAAGCAGAACAACAATGAACCCTTCTTCTCGTTCCTTACGAGGTGGAGGGCAAAGGCCACCCAAATGATCAATCGCCCTTCAGAACAGGAGCAAATTGATATCATAATCAAGAATTTAAGGCCTACATATCAAGCTCAACTGCAAACCCAATACATGCCTACTTTCAAATTGCTCATTACGACGGCAACTAAGGTAGAGGATTTGATACAATTGGGTAAGATAGTAGATGAGGGAGCTACTTTGAAGTACAAGAAACAAGGCCAAGCTGCTTCCTCAAGCAAGGTCAATGAAGTGGCCAATATTGCCCCTGCGAATCCTTTACGTGTGGGCAATCTTGGGTAGAGAAATCAGCCAAGAAGACAATATACCGACCTTGGGATGCCCCTTCATCTAGTGTTTAAAAAGGCCGTGGAAGGAAAGTACTTAAAGCCTTTGGACCCAAGGCCTCCTCCAAACCCATTACCCTCCAATTATAGGGTCAATGCATACTGTGAATACCACCAAGGAAATGGGCATAGAATAGATGCTTGCTGGACTCTGAAAATCCGCATCCAGGATCTGGTGGATAGTGGTGACATCATTCCTCTCAAGAGTCAACCAAACATTAATACTAACCCTTTGCCCAATCATTCCATCCACACCATCACTGTGGAAGAAGAGCTGTTTGATCCTTTCAAACTTCTCTTGGAGATGAATGAAGTATGTGTGCTGGATCTGAATGACCTCGCTGAAAAGGTCGATGCTTTGATAAGAAGCAGAAGGCAATATCAGCCACTCGACTTGGGGGAAGCCCCTAAAACTCCAAGTCACCCCTATAAGAAGACGCCAGAACCAAAGGAAGACCCTGTCCTTGCTCAGCTTAAACAAACTCAAGCTAAGGTGTCAATTTGGGAGCTCCTTGCTTCCTCATTCCCACACCGTCAGGCTCTCAGCAAAGCTTTGAGTCAACTTGATACATCAGTAGACACAAGCCCAGAAGCTTTGGTAGCCACTTTGACCTAATCAACCAAGGCATTGAGTATCCGGTTTTCCGATGTAGACCTACCAGAAGATGGCAGGAAACACAATGATGCTCTATACATCACCTTACAAACTAGGGGAAAGACTGTGCCCATGGTTCTTGTTGATAATGGGTCAGCCTTAAATGTGTGTCCTTTGAAAGTAACAAGCTGTCTGGGATTGGAGGCTACAGATCTTACACCTTCTGATCAAATTGTTAAAGCATATGATAACACTCGAAGAGAAATTTTGGGTGTTGCTACTCTGGAAGTTGCTATTGGACCGCTAAAGATGGGAGTGTCGTTCCAGGTCATTGATGTACCCACGAGCTTTAATCTCCTCCTTGGAAGGCTGTGGATTCTTTAGAATAATGCTGTCCCTTCTTCCTTACATCTAAAACTTAAGTTCCCTTTTGAAGGAAAAATCATTACTATCAAAGGAGACACATGTGAAATAAACAAGAAAACCACAGATCAGTCCCTCTTTGAGGTTGTTCCTGATGAAACTGCTATAGCATTGACTGGGTTCCATTATGACACTGTTCAATGCATTGAAGGAGAAAGGCCCAAAGGGCCATTCATTCTATATGACTTTGGGGAGGTCCAAGTCAATTGTCTGGTAGGAATGATGCTAAGGGTAGGTCTGCTACCCGGAATGGAAATGATAAGGTCTGGGAGGAAATCATCCATAGTGCGGCCATGGGAAGAACCTGAGAATAAGGGAACTTTTGGCTTAGGGTACAAACCCACAGATGAGGAGATAAAAGAGTTTGAGCATGGGAAGAAGAAAAAGAAGACTTGGTGGGCAAAAAGCCTCAAAATGCGCCCTTACTTTAGAACTCTGAACGGTCACTTCTGCAAGCCTGGAAAAGTAGTTCCTTACTGTGGTTTCCAGGAGCCATTCTATTCTCCCAAGACTGGAAAGAAGCTACCAGGTTTTGAGATGTTCGTTGATGTTTTGGCCATAAAGGAAGAAGAGCCAGAACATATAATTGAGTCACAAGTGGAGGATTTCATGCAGCCTAGTCTCTTTGATGAGGTTGCTATGATAATCAATTTCGAAGACAAAAGGGACTTCACGAAGCTGATCAAGACAACAGATGGACCGCTGACGAACTGGTACGCCGAGGAGGGACAAGTTGCTATAGTCAAACCTAGTCCTGTGTCACACCCTAAACCTGAGTCTTGTACTGAGTCAAATCCTGAGTCAAACACCGAGTCAGAGTCTAGTTCTGAGTCTTCTATAGCTTCAGATTTAGAGAACCTTAATGTCAAATTTAATGTAACCTTGGAGAATGACTCCGCCATTATCAATAAAACTGTTCAAATTCTTGGTTACCCTGTGTCTTTTGCTTTCCAAGTATTATCTAGCAAAAATGAAATAAAAGAAATAAAAGAAATAAATGAAAAGATAATAATTGGCAAAGAAAATGAATATACATACATTGCATATGATTGTGTGAATAAATAACAGGTTGTTGAGTGCATCAGAAGGTATGCCGACTGCTTCATGTGGAAGACAAGTGATGTCACGGGAATAGACCCAGCCATAGCAGTTCATAAGATTCCGCTATACCCAGATGCAAAGCCGGTTAAGCAGAAGTTGAGAAGAATGAAGCCATAATGGTCTTTGAAAATTAAAGAAGAGGCTGCCAAGCAACTGGATAATAGGTTCATAGAACCAATTGCCTACCCTTCCTGGTTGGCGAACATTGTGCCGGTCCCGAAGAAAGATGAAAAGGTCAGGATGTGTGTTGACTACAGAGATTTGAATAAGGTTTGTCCCAAGGACGATTTCCCGCTACCACACATCGATTTGCTAATAGACAGGATGGCTGGGCATATGATGGTTTCCATGACTGACCTCGCGATTGGGTACAATCAGATCATGGTGCACCCACCAGACAAAGAGAAGACAACTTTCATTACAGAATGGGGCACTTTCTGCTATAGGGTTATGCCTTTTGGATTGATAAATGCAGGGGCTACCTACCAAAGGATGGCGACAACAGTCTTTCACGACATGATTCACAAAGAAGTAGAAGTGTATGTTGACGATATGATTGTCAAGTCAAAATCTCCAGAAGAGCACGTTGAAGCACTTGAGAAGTTTTTCCTTAGACTTCGCAAGTACAATTTGAAGCTTAATCTTGCAAAGTGCCTCTTTGGTGCAACATCAGGCATATTCTTGGGATATTTGGTCAGCAAAAAAGGAATAGAAATTGATCCAGCAAAGTCAAAAGCTATTCTGGAAATGCCTCCACCAAGAACAGAAAAGGAGATTCGAGGTTTGCTAGGTAGATTACAGTATATCAGTCGATTCATATCGCGGTTGGCAGAGACTTGCGGTCCCATCTTTAAGCTACTAAGGAAAGGTGCTTCACAAGAATGGAATGAAGACTGCCATAAGGCCTTTGACAAGATCAAAGAATACTTGTTAAGTCTGCCAATTCTGCAACCTCCCAGAATGGGAAAACCTCTGCTCTTGTATTTGTCTGTAACAGATGAAGCCATGGGTGCAATGCTAGCTCAAGAGGCCGAAGGTACAAAGGTGGAAAATGCAATTTACTACCTCAGCAAAAGGATGCTGGACTATGAGTTAAAGTATAACAAGATTGAGAAGTTGTGTTTAGCGTTGTATTGGGCTTGCACGAAGTTACAGCACTACTTGTCTTCTTACACTACTTGTGTCATCGCAGAACAGAGTCCCTCGAAATTCCTTATGGAGAGACCTGTTTTGGATAGAAAAATGGCAAAGTGGGTGTCAACATTGGCAGCCTTTGACTTAAAATTCATTCAAAGGAAAGCTGTGAAAGGTGGGGCAATAGCTGACCAGTTAGCAGAATTACCCGTAAAAGATGAGATGCGAGAAATGAATTTCCCTGACGAACACCTCTTAAATGTGGAAAAAAGTATTTGGGAGATGTACATTGATGGGGCATCCAATTATCATGGAAATGGAATTGGGGTTGTGTTCAAAACTCCTTGTGGAGAATACATTCCATTTGCAGTTAAACTTGACTTTAGCTGCACAAACAATGAAGCAGAATATGAAGCTTGCGTCAATGGGCTTGAAGCCGCCCTGGAATTGGGGATTAAGAACCTAAAGGTCTATGGGGATTCTATTTTAATAGTATCACAAGCTTTAAGGAAATGGAAGATAAGAGAAGAGTGTTTGGTTCCTTACCTACAATGCCTTGATCATTTGGCACAACAATTCGATGATCTGTCCTTCGAATATCTCCCAAAAGCAAAGAATCAGTTTGCTGATGCCCTGGCTACTTTAGCTTCCATGGTCAATATCAAGGGGGGGAAAGCCATTCGTCCATTGAAAGTTCAGCTTCAAAAACAGCCCGCCCATATAATGAACTTGGCCGATGGTAAGCCATGGTTTTGGGATTCAAGAGTTATCTCAAGGATAGAAGTTATCCGGAGGGATCATCAAGGGTTGATCAGAGGGTAATAAGGCAGCTAGCCATGGGTTACATTCTTAATGGAGATATCCTCTATAAAAGAAGTTGGAATGGGATACACCTAAGGTGTGTGAATGAAGCAGAGGCTAAGCAGATAATGGAAATGGTACATGGTGGCGAATCAGGACCACATATGTACGGGATCACCTTGGCTCAAAAAATAGCCAATCTAGGATATTATTGGTCCACCATGAATACAGACTGTGTGGCATTCGTGCAAGAATGCCATCAGTGTCAGGTATTTACTAAACTGCAGAAGCAACCTCCCGTTGCCCTGAATCCAATCACTTCTCCATGGCCCTTCGCTACTTGGGGAATAGATGTAATTGGCAAAATATATCCAAAAGCCTCGAATGGACATAAGTTTTTCTTGGTCGCAGTGGATTACTTCACAAAGTGGGTTGAAGCAGCTTCCTATGCAGAATTAGACGCCAAAAAGGCAACACAGTTTGTCCGAACCAACATCCTTTGTCGGTACGGAACGCCATTTGAGATTATCATTGATAATGGAACTCATTTCCAAGCAGAATTTGCTAAACTCTTGAAGGATAAGAAGATCCAGCATCATAAGTCCTCTCCTTATAGACCTCAAACAAATGGAGCTATAGAAGCAGCAAATAAGTCTATAAAGGTGATCATACAAAAAATGATCAAGGAACATAGGGGTTGGCATGAGAAGTTACCACTGGCCTTGTGGGGATATAGAACATCAATTAGAACTCCTACCGGGGCAACCCCGTATTCACTGGTGTACGAAATGGAAGCAGTACTCCCCATTGAACTGGAAGTTCAATCAGCGAGAATAATTCAAGAAAGTCGGATAAATGAAGCTGAATGGATCAGCAATTATCATCATCAGTTGTTGGGTCTGGATGAAAAAAGACTTCAAGCTTTACATCAGATTCAAGGGTACCAAAGGCGAATGGCTAGGCATTTCAACAAAAAGGTCAAAAACTGGAAGTTGGAAGAAGGTTGATTGGTCCTAAAAGAAATCAGAGCACCTGTTTCAGATCCTCGTGGGAAGTTTCGTCCTCATTGGGCAGGACCCTACATTTTGAAGAAAATACTTTCCGGTGGAGCCGTCATCTTAACTTATTTGGATGGGTTAGAATTCACAAATCCATGTAACATGGATCAGTTAAAGATATATTATGTATAAAGAAGCACTTAAAAAGGAACTACATTAGACCTGATTCTCGCAAACTAATTCGAGATATGTAGGCAGCTCTCCTTGAGCAAGGTCTAAATTTTAATAAAAATCATTGATTCATTTTTCTTTTGCCAACATAAAAAAATAAATAAATAAATAAAAGAAAGAAAAGAAAGAAAAATCCCGCTAAGTCGAAAACCCACAAAGGGCGGCTTAGGCAATAGTGGGGCCCGCTAAGTCGAAAACCCGCAAAGGGCGGCTTAGGCAAGAATGGGTAAGAGCTCGCTAAGTTGAAAATCCGAAAGGACGGCTTAAGCAAAAATTAGAGCAAGTAAATAAAGTAGATAATGCTTGGAAAGCAAATAAAAGAGTCATTCATTCCAAAAAGAGTCATTCATTCCAAAAAGAGTCATTTATTCCATGAAATATCAAACCAATCAAAAGGGTCAAACCATAAGTCCAAAACATCAAATGAACCAAAAAGGTAAAAACAATCCAAAAAAGTAGATAATAGAGTCAACCCTAGGGCCTAAATCTTACGCCTCCTACGTGGAGCAGAGTCTTCGGTATCTTCTTTAGCTCCGGAGCTCTCTGCAGCATCTATCTTCTCCTCGTTAAGAGGAACCACCTCCTCTTCCTCCAGCTCCTACAGTAATGCATGCCTCCTTGGCTTTTCAATTGGCCAAACTTCAGCTATAAACCAAGTCCTATACTCTGGAGTAGGCTGGACAAGGGAAGGCTCTGCAAAAGGCCTGATCATCTGATGGTTCCTAACCCAAGTTTGAAGAACAGCTCGAGTAACTCCGGGAGTAATAGGGGCAGCAATGGTAAGCCCAACAGGAAGAGGAACCCTCTGATCAATCCTCATCTGCCTAAGGATGTGAGAAGCACTATACCATGTACTATGAGTGAAACCAAGAAGGTAGACATGGTTATGCATTGCATTTGCCTCCATGAAGCGAGAAATTCTATACCAAGAGATGTACCACAGCAATTCTTCTGGTTCAAGCTCATACAACCAGATAATCCACCTGGTCATAGAAGGAAAAGAAACCTGGATTCTTCTAGTACGATACTGAGAAGGGTTATAAGTCAAGGCATGGGGAGCAGCAACCACTTGGAGATGGTCTCTCAGCCAAACCTAAAAAAAAATAGATCCTTTCTATTTACAAAGGAAAAAAATGAGAAGAAACAAAAGGTATAACAAAATTACCTGAAGAATGATCAGAGTAACAGTCCAATCTTCAAATCCAAGTGCAGTTCTGTCAAGACTCTGTATAGTCTCAGCCAGGATCATACCACCAATGCAGTTAAGTTCTTCCATCTGCCTAATCATGGGGCAAAGCTTTAAATCTCCAAAGCCAGGGTCAAGGTTGAAAAGAAACCCAGCTAACAGGCAGAAGACAAAAGCTCGCATCCTATGCTTCAGTTGAATCTCATCTTCAAAATTAGCAGTTAGGAATGCAACAATCAAAGGAAGCAGGATCGCCTTATTCCCATCCATAATTATAGCTTGAGCTTGAGGCCTTGTAAAGTTGAAAAGCCTCTAAAAAGACCCCACATAGCCAACTCGAACCTCATGCCTTACAAGAGGGGCATTTGGGTCACATCCAATAATGGAGCAGAATTCCTCAAAAAGAGGACACATCTCGTCCATCCGGGCACCAAATCTGAAGACGTGAACTTGGGGATCCCAAAATCTGATACAAACATGCTAGAAATCCCAATCTACAGCTACGCCTCTAAGAGTAGCAACAGTTTTCAATCCATATCTTCCCATATTGATCCTTTCAACATTATGGAGGCTCTTAGTCCATTCATGCATCACATGGTTAAAAAGAGGGTTCATTGTTGAGAGTCCATATTGCACCTTGCTCAAAATTCTCATTTTTGACGACCACTAGGCCCCATAAATCATTTTTATGGACCCCAGTGGGGGCAATTGTGAATACTCGAATTTTGAGGCTTGAGAAGTTGATTTCTCCATACCACAAAATGTCGACTCAGGCTGGGTGACTTTGGAAAAGTTCACCGAAAATATATCAATATGGTACTTGAAATGTCCGGGACGACACGTGGATCGTAGAAATGGTCTCGGAATATTTTTTGGAAGTCCGTAGCTCCCGAAAAATCAGTTTCAGCGGAAATCGTGTGAGTTGATGTGTTTTTTTGGAGGCCGAACCGCCATGCACAACTGTTCAACCGCCGCACCAGCGGTTCAACCGCCGCGGTTCAACTGCCGCGGTCCAACCGCTGTGCACGGTGGTTCGAATTTAGTCTATTTTCACTATAAATAGCCCCCAAAATGGTCAGAAAAGGGGTCCCGGCTTCGTGTTGATGAGCTCTCTATCTTTCTATGCGCTTAGGCGCTTCTCTTCTACTCTTCTTTGCATAAATCTAACCTTGTGCTGCAGGAATCAAGAATCATAATCCAAGGTTCAAGAAAACAAGATCTGGAGCTTCGAGGTGGGAAAATCCTAAGCCAGATAATATTCTAATTCATCCTTTGTCAATTCAAGCATGTCATAAGCATTGCACCTTTTTCTTAACTTCTTTTTTGGTCAAAGACCTAATCCTTTTAGGTCTAAGGCCTAATTAAGTAATCAATCAATCTTTCGGCATTAAGCCCTGAATCAATCAATCTTTTTGGTCAAAGACCTAATCCTTTTAGGTCTAAGGCCTAATTAAGTAATCAATCAATCTTTCGGCATTAAGCCCTGAATCAATCAATCTTTTTGGTCAAAGACCTAATCCTTTTAGGTCTAAGGCCTAATTAAGTAATCAATCAATCTTTCGGCATTAAGCTTTGAATCAATCAATATTTATGGCCAAAGGCCTAAAATTTGCATCCTTTTGGTACAAAGTACCTGAATTTCACAATTTTGCACTAAGTGCTAATTAAATCTCACAATGCACAAAGCATACACACACATGTATTAAGCATGATTCTTATCACCTTTGAATAGGCACTATCGAACTACATGGACTTTGATCTCCCATTCAAATGGGGGGTATGTAGGCATATTTTGAGATTCACCTCAAATAGCAAGTCCACAATCCACTAACATTTTGTTTGTCATTTTCCTTGTTTTTTTAGGTTTGTTTCTTTTTTTTTTGCAAGTTAATCAAATGCATGACATAGTCCCCGAATCCTCCTTGGGTTCGTAGATTAGAAACCTTTACATTGGATGCATTATTGGAGTCAAACAAGGGTTTTCTTAGTTTTACCCTTTGAACAAAAAAAAACTGAGTGGCGACTCCCAACAACAAGTGAATGTTCATTCGAATCCTTTTCGGGTGGAATTAGAGGTTCACAGCCACAGGCGTGACTATTAATCTCCTATGGCCATATGATTTGTTTAGTATATCTGGTCGGTTAGTTTTGTTATTCACAGATTTGGGACTGAAATAACATGATTGTAGTACAGTTTTGGTAAGATTGATAATTATGTTTCTAGAAACATGGTCAAGAGTTATGATTGGTAAAGTTGTACCTTATCATCTTATGTTAGAAATTTGTTTATAATTATAGAAAGTAAGGAAAGAGAAGAACTGTGAAAATGTTTTAAGTTATGGATAATGTGGTAAAAAGGTAATTATTATAAAAATAGCAATGGTATAAAATGTGAGGAGATATTAAATGGGAGAAATTACAGAATGTGATTGAAAGTTATACTGAATATGATTTTGGTATGAAGTGAATAAGTGGATGGGCTTAAGGTTTAAGTGAGTGAAATATGGGTAGTAAATATGGTATGAGATAATCCTGAGAATTTTGTGGAAATTGTACTAAGATAATTTGAAGTGATTTGTTATTAATAATCATAATTTTAAAAAGTTGAATATGGATATGAAGAGATTAGAATTTGAATATAAGTTTGACCTAATGGAATTGGGTGATGTATATATATATATATTTTTTGAAATGTAATGATAAATTTAAATAAGTTAATTGTTGGTTTGAATTGACTAAGATTGAGATGTTAGTATATGGTGACAGATAGATCAATTGATCTAGATTCTATTAAGATTGTGAATTATTGTTGAGATTTAATATGTATAGTTGTACTAAGAATATAAAATTTAAATGATAATGTATATGATGTAATATTATGACAAATGAATGGACATGAATGTATTGAGTTATATTAGTTGTAAATGATGATAAAAGGGAAAAGATTGATTACCTGTAAAGTAAGTTTAAAAGCATTATACTAATATTTATGTTAAGTGAGAAGCATGCTAAAGAAGGAATTAAGTGTATGAAAAATAAGGATGTTATTATCAATTAAGGTGTAATAAATATCTATTCTGAAAGTGATTGTAAGGATGGGATAATCAATATTAAGATATAAATCAATGATTTTTAAGGGTAAAGTTAAGAGAGTAATTATAAAGAGATGAAGTGATAAAATATCTTGAATGTAATAATTGGACGAAATATAAGTATATTATAAGATGATCTGATTCTTGTATAAAGATAAATTAATTGAGAATGTAATGAGTTATTTTAACTGCTTGGTTGAGGAAGTAATAAGATATATAAACATATACAATGATGAATTATGAAATTTAGAGAAGATGATTGACTCTAAGGGGGAGAGTAGAAGTTATGTGATTTGATGACATAATAATGTAAGAAAATAGTTAACTTTATATGAAAGTTAAGATGGTATTTTGATAAGAGTGGATTGTTTCTGCACTGGATAATTTCGAGGACGAAATTTCTTTTTAGAGGGGGAGAATTGTAATATCCCAAAGTATACCCTAAAAGTTTTGGAATTATTGTTATAGTTGGATTTAATGTATATGTTTGATGGAAAGAGAAAAGAAGTCAAGATAGAGTGTATATGTTGTATATATAGATATATATATATAACATATACAAGTCAAAGAGATGGAAGTCAAAAGAAGATAAATTATTATTTTAAATTAATTAAAAGGAAATATTATAAGAGATAGATGTATATGAAGGATAATATGTATATATAGTATTTGAAAAATATGGGAAATATAAATACAATATATAAGGCATATGCATATACTAACATATGCATCACATATACATAATGTATAAATTGGTGTAGGAAAAATAAGTGTATATAATTAATTAATAATAATAATAATAATAAAAGAAAAAGAAGACAAGAAAGTCAAAGGATGGACAAAGTAGTGGTGGAGGATTTTTAGAAATATTTAATTATATTATTATTATATATATATGATAAGTATGAAAAAGAAGAGAAAAGATCTTCTTCTTCTTCTTCTTCTTCTTCTTGTACGAGAGAGAGAGAGAGAGAGAGAGAGAGAGAGAGAGATGTGATTTTATTTACATACACATCAAATTCTTAAGGGCTTTAAGAGAATTGAAGGTGGATATTGAAGATTTGGCAAAGAATTCAAGTAAGTGTTCATTTCTTTGTATTGATTTCTATTGATTGACCTTATATTTGATATGGTTAGTGTGTGAAGATGATGATAATGAAAGATTGAAGTATATAGATATGTTGAATTGGTATTTAGATGATGATAAAATGGTTATTTGTGAGGATGATGATGGATTGTTGAAATTGTTTAGTAAAGGTTTAATATAAATGAGTTGGGGAATTGAATAATTGATATATGGATGATGTATATAATGATTATTATTATGATATGTTGAAGTTATATAAGTGTTAGATTAATTGGTAATTGATGTATGTTATGAGTTTGATCAATTATTATCTTGGATTTTCTATATGTTTGTGTTTATTGATGTTAAAAACACAAAATACATGAGTTTGGTCCAAAACAGAGGCAAAATGGATGCCACGGTCGTGGCTAGTGAGGGAAACGACCGTGGGGGTTTAGAGAAAAGTGGGTAGATTCGGTTGCTAACCCACGGCCGTGGGGTTGTGAGGCCACGACCATGGGGACTTAGATAATGGTTTTGGTTTGTAATTTGTGATCTATGGGTCTAGTATGAGACTAATAGGTGAATAAGTGTATTGGAATTCTTGTGTATTTGTAAGTAAGTGTGTTTTCTTCCTTTTGGATTAGGTTGTGAAGAGGTTGAGTTGCCTTAACCTAGATGTGAAGAATTCTTGGAAGAGGAAGTGTATAGATTGATGTGAGTTGCTCTTGAGGTAAGTACAAACTTACATGGTTTCATTCATTTACATGATTTTGAGACTTAACACATTTGGTTACAAATGTGTTAAGTAATCTACTATATTGTTATTACTATTTGATTAATGTTATGATTTGTATAATGTGAAAGATATGATGATCATTTAAAAGGTATGTGCAATGCAATTGGTTATGATGAATACTTTAATGACGAATTGCTTAAATGTGAATTGTGATATGATGAGATGTGATGCCATTGTGGTTGGCTATAATGATTCAAATGAAATAAATGAGGCATGTTTGCCTAGATGATGATGAATTCAAAATATATGTCCAATGCGATTGGTTATGTGTACTCTATTGATGAGATGTGAAGCCATTATTGTTGGCTATAATGATGCAAATGAGATGATTGAGGCATGGATGCCTAAATGATGATAAGAAAATGAGAATGAAATTGATAATGAAATAATGAATGAATTGTGTCTAATATGTTATTCCATTTTCAGAGTTTTGTTGTTGGTGGCATGCCTAATGGTAACAATCTCTTGAAGCTAGGTTGGGCTTGATCCTTGAAGCCAAGTTGGGTTGAAGTTTAACATGCTTAACTCCCCTTGAAGCTTGGTTGGGTTTAGTCCTTGAAGCCTAGTTGAGATGTTACAACCCTTGAAGCTAGGTTGGGTTTGGTTCTTGAAGCCAAGTTGGGTTGATACTTAGCATGCTTTGTTCCCCTTGAAGCTTGGTTGAACCTAATTCTTGAAGCCTAGTTGGGATAATGATAATGATAAATTTGATAATTGAACCAAAACATTAACTCTGAAAGTTGAATGGCATATTAGTGTCTTTTGGGCTCATGCTTGTCTTTGTTTCAATGTGATTTATGAATGGTGAAATAATTGAATAAAGTAATGGAATGTAATGTTATGAAGTATGTTATGATTACAATACATAAGTAAATTATTGAAAAGAAATATGCCCTTATAAGCTATGTTGAAAGATGAGATTCTGAAAGTATAATATGACATGTAATATGTATATGGATGTGGACATTGTGAGTATTATTTTATGAATGTTCTAATAAGTTATGGAATTGTGGTTTATGTTAATGATATATGTATATATGTATATAATTATGAGATTAGTAGAAACATATAAAAAGTGTAATTGAAATGGGGAAAACATGATAAGAAAATAATGATACATGAATTTAATATATGAGTATGATTTTTTGTAATGTATGTTTATAATATTTATTTGTACTACTAAGCTTTCGAGCTTAGCGCGGTTGTGTAAATCGCGCAGGTGAGTAGGTGGTTGATCTGAAGTCAAGTTATTATGCCACGAGAAGGGTAAGAGTATTTCGAGACCAACTAGAAGGTGGTGCATACATGTATAATTTAATTATGTTGTATTTTGATAAAAATGTATTCATATGTATCAGTGAATTTTAGTAAAAACAAGATTATTATATATATGTAATATCATCAAAAGTATAATGAGTTTGTAAATGTTCTTTAAATAAAATGTATTATAGTTTGGAACTAGAGTAAAGGTTTTTAATCTGAAATGAAAAGTGACATTCTTATACTTTATATACGTACTGTATGTATACAAGGTATATGTATAGTACTTATATAGAGTATGGGGGTGTTACAACACCCATCCGAGTATGGAAACACGTCCTTACATCATCCATATCTATTTCTAAAACTAAATAGTACACCTACCGAAAGATGAAAACATGTCCTTTACATTAATTTCAAAATATAAAAATAAATTAAATTGCATAAAGATTAATTACTAAGGTACCCAATCATGGAAACATACCTCTTACAATTTTAACAAATAATAATAATAATAAAGAAATCATGCATCCATGATAAACAAATCAAATATTGAAATTAAATAAATCAATCATCAAAACATATAATAAACTACATAATTAAATCTAAAACTAAATAAAGCAATAAATGTATAAGTTTAGGGTTTACGTCTTAAAATAGGGTTTTAGAATTTTAATTACTAAATTAGGGCTTTGGAAAAAAGAAAGTTAAATACACAGACTCTTAATACACAAATAAATTTTGAAAACTAGTTTTAGGGTTTGAGAAAAATATGATTAGGGTTTTAGAAAACAAGGCTAGGATTTTTAGTTTAGAAATTAAGGTTAGGGTTTTGATAAAAACATGAAACTTTTACAAAGATAGTGCTAGGGTTTAGGATTTTGACAAACACATGGTCACTGTATTTTAAATTAGGGTTTCTAGGGTTTTAAACATGAAATATGGTTTTTTAGGGTTTTAGACGGGAAATTAGGGTTTAACTGAATTGTATTTTAGGTTGGATTCAAAGAGGTTGAATTAAATCAAGTTATTTAAATTTTATAATAAATCACAACCAAACTTTATTTGCTACTAGACTAAATAACTATAATATAATATTATTGGATTTAAATCAACAATCTTCATGCTACTAGATTCAAGCAATTGTAAAATATTATAAAACTAAATGAAGTAAACAAAGAATTACACACCTTCGTTTGTTGGCTCCACCAAATTGAAGAAATTAAAACAAGCTACTGCCTACTTTAATACAAGATTTTCAGCAAAGCAAAATCAAGGCAATGCGTTCACTGCCTTTGTATAATTCTGTTTCCATTGTTGCTTTCGTCTTCCTTGCTTTCTTTTCTTTTTCTTCCCTATTTTTCTATGGTTTATGCCTCAAGTCTCAGAAAAAATTAAAAGTCTAAAGTTTCCTTTAAAAATTGCCACCTCAAGTCCATGTGTTTAATACTATTATTTATAGAAAAACAAAAAGACCTAATCTTATTTTAATAAGGAAATACCAGCTGTTTAGGAAAAAATCACAAAACTGTGTGAAACAAGGTTTGGTCAAAAAAATCGGCAGCGCGCGAGGGTTGCTGGGCCTGCGAGGATTGCTGCGGGCTGGCACTCGTATTGCGCTGGGAGAGGCAGTGGGCAATTTATGGGCTGGGTGAACTAGGCAAGCCAGTTCACTGTAGGCAGCCCCTGCGGTGAACTGGGCAGTGCCTAGTTTGTTCTTGAGGTGAATTGGGCAGTGCCCAATTCACCACAGATATTTGCTGTGGCGAAGTGCCCTTGCTGCCGCACTGTCGCGCGTCGCTCGCTGATCTGTCTAATTTTTTTTATTTTTTACTTTTTATTAAAAATAACTATTAAATATTATGAAGATAAATATTATAAATAGTAAATAAAATAAATTCCACAAATTATTTTGGACTGTTTAAAAATATCGGGCTGGATTGGGTTAAAAATTAAGGGTCTATAATTATCGAATTACTTCTTTACTTAACCACTTCTAGACTCGATATAATGTATAGTGCATGTTTGTGTGCTAGATTTCAATCATGCCCTAGAGAATCACACTTGAATGCCACTAAAAGAATATTGAAATACTTGAATGGGACACTACATTTAGGACTTTGGTATCCTAAGAATACATCATTTGACATACTAGGCTTTTCGGATGCGGACTATGCCAATAGTCTTTTGGATAGAAAAAGCACGACCAGAGCATACCATTTTCTTGGCGATTACTTAGTTTCTTGGTTTAGCAAGAAACAAGTGTCGGTTGCTTTATCTACCACCGAAGTCAAATATGTTGCTTCATGTTTTTGTTGCACACAAGTTCTTTGGATGAAACAACAATTGCTTGACTATGAAAAAATATTTGATCACATTCCTATTAAATATGACAATACTAGTGCAATCAATTTATCTAAGAACCCCATTCAACATTCTAGGTCTAAGCATATAGACATCAAACATCACTTTTTAAGAGATAATGTTCAAAACCAAAATGTTGTCTTAGAATTCATTGATACATAAAACCAACTTGCTGATATCTTTACAAAACCATTGAATGAACATAGATTAAACTTTATCAAGCATAACTTAGGAATAATTGATGGAAGCTCCTTGAATAAATAAACCATATGCATTTGATTCATTGTATTATGTTTGAAAGGTTTTATCCTCAATTTAAAACATCAATTTTGATCATAAATTGTCCATATAAAAAATCTGTCTCTATTCTTTTCTTTCTATTTTTTTCTCTTAATTGTTTAGTGCGGTCATCCTACCCTATCCCGCGGTCGCAAGTTGCTTTGGTTAGTTTCATTCCAAATAGACCTTTTTGGGAGCGGTCAGGCAGATATGACAGCTAGTAAGAAAAATTTAAAAAGTTTTGACAATTACAGGTTTCTTTACAGCTAGCTAGCGCCCCACCTTGTATAATGGTCTCTCCGTGGTCTCTAGCAAGCGTCCTTATGCAAAATAATGGTCGCGCCTCATACACTCTGTACAACACTTTCTAACTGTTATTTGTCTATCAGTTTCAATTTATTTCATCTCTAACAGCTATAAATGGCTAGTTTTTCATAAGTTCTCTATTTAAACCCCCCAAACATCAGTTACATACTTCTTTGATCACTCCCATAATATAAACATAACATCAAACTCAAAGATCATCTCAAAACCCTTTCAATCTAAACATACTCTATTTCTCTATCTCTTTCTTTTCTCCAATATCAAATGGTTTCCAAAAAGAAGATTCCTTCTAAAGGGAAGGGAAAAGAGAAGAAACCATTAGGAATTGTCATTAGAGAACAACAAGAAGCTCCTCCTTCTCCTTCACCATCTTGAAGAGGTGAGAAAATCCACAAACCTCATCACCAAACTTTAGAAGAGGACATTAGATATGCCATGCTTATGAGGAAGAAGATAGAGGGAACCAAGAGCCCTTTTGGAGGCATGCTCATAGCCCTAAGCATCAAGGATCAATTAATAGATTTCTAGATGTACTTGGGTGGAGAAAGTTTGTATTCCCAAAGGAGATAGGCTACCCTAGTTTAAGCAAAGAATTCTTCATGTCCCTTCAAATAAAAAAGAGTGAAAACTCTGCCTTAGTTTGGTATGGGATTAGATTTAAGCTTTTTGACCAATACCTTACCTTAGCCCTAGAAAATTTTGCCAAATTTTGGGATTTTCCAACTGATAGGGCCACATCCTACAATGATACAACATTTTAAAACTAAACAATCTCTACCTTTTGGCATGAAATATCTATAGAAAAATTATTTTTGAAGGAATCCAAGGCTAGACACATCAAATCACCCACTCATTGGATGCTCCATAGGATCATAACCTACACAATCCACCAAAGGGCTGATGGGAATGAAAAAGTCACCAGAAGGGACTTGATTTTTCTTTATGCCTTCACTCACAACATTCCCATCAACACTCCCAAATTCTTGATATATACATTCTCACCGTCCAACCAAAAAATTTGGAACCTTCTTTCTTTCCTCACATATCACTCAAAATTGCTAGGCACTTTCATTTATTAAATGACCTCAACCTAGCCACCTTGAGAAATCCATTTGATCTCTCCTCTAGTGCTATCACCATAGAGTACCTAGAGCATGCCGATTGTGTTAGGAAAATTGATGGCTCATATGTCTATCTCTTTGGGGAAAAGGGTGTAGTGGATAGGAATAAAAAGAGACCTAGATACACCATAAAAGGAGAAGATGAATCTATAGAAGTTGTTATAGAAATGCCTCATAAACCCTCTTCCTCCAAGTCTAGCAAGATTGGCTCTCCAACAAACTTATCCTCAAAGCCATCAAATCTCTTTCCAAGTAACTAGTTCACATCAAAAGGGATGTGTCCAAGAGATTTAAGTACTTGAACAAGAGAATTAATCTTCTATCCCATATACATCATGATCTATATGACATATAAGGGAAGATGGAATTGCCTTAATGTGATCTCAAGGAATGAGATATAAGTGATCATGAAGAAAGCCTTTTTGAATAAGGATCCTTAGGAGATGATGTTAGCTCTAGTTCCAGCGGTGGTGTGCTTGCTCCTCTTGACAAGGGCAAGGCCCCTATAAAAGAAGAAGAGCCTGAGGATGAAGATTCAGATTAGATGTTTCCTTGTTATTTTATCTTTTGTTTCTATTTTTCTTATTTCTGCCTTTTATTTTTTCTCTTTCTTTTGTTTGTTCTTGTACTTCATGTTTGTGAATGAACATGTATTATTTATACCTTAATCTTCTTTTATATTGATGTTTTATAATTCATCCTTCTTTTTGCCTTTGTCGATGTGGGAGAAGATAATTGAAGAGAATTGAAACAATGATGATAATTAATGATCAAATAATTAAGCTTTATATAATCAAATTTGGAAGTATACATTTAGGGGGAGATAATTATAAAGCTAAGTAAAGACAAAATAAATTACAAGAAGCTAAAACTTAAAAGTAATATTATCATTATTTTGTCATTATTTTACTTATCTTTTATCATCATTCCATTTGATTGCCAAAGTCAAAAAGGGGGAGATTGTTAGCCAAATAATCTCAATTTTGATCTTAAGCACTCAAATTGAATGATGCATTTAACATGTCTTTAAGTTACTTGTTGTAGGAATAAGTTGCTCAATATATTGCCAGAACAGGGTAAAATGTTTAGTCACCCTAGGCCAATGGATAACCGTCCTTGAAGCTTTGAAGAACAAACTAAGTTACAGTAGGGTTCACAGTTAGAATGTCAACTTGAGAAGTGACCATGAAAGAGCTACCCTCGGTCATCCAAGAATTTGGATGATCACATCTCAAGTGTCAAAAACTCCAACATTCACAGTAGGGAACGCTATGACAAGCACAGTCTGAGGAGCAGTCTCTAAACCATTTCGCGAGTGTCCCTTCTCAAAGGCTACCACTCATACAATTTGAGAGAAAATCACAAAGATTGGCAGTAGTGTTCACGGTCTTAGGTGCTCCCAGAAGTTTGATGCGAGACATCCAATCCGACCGCTATTTCAGTACTACTATGATCGTACCTTTCATATTTTGGCAAAAACTTACTTTGTCAAATGAAGGAGTGACATATGGAATGACCATTGTAAGAGTAGATTTAAATTAAAAAAGGGAGACTGTCCCCTGACCTTGGACGACTGTCCCGACAACTACAGGATGGGCAAGATTCCACTAGTAGAGCACTCACATTTAACCGTTGGAAGAATTTTTAAATGGAACGACTGTCCTTAGCCAATGTACGATTGTCTAGCATGGTTGGGCGACCATCCTTTGTGCCTGGACGAATACTCCATGGGAAAACTTCTATTTATCACAAAGACTAGCCTAAAAAAATACATCACATGATTTATAACTGCTAGTTAAACCAAATTGGCTATAAATATCTTAAGAAATCTCTTGTTTAAGAGGTTCTTGAGATTGAAATAGCTAAGGATAAAATTTTCATTTTCCTTGTATCAAATTCTATACTTGTATTGATTAAGTGTTGGGTGTAAGCATTAAATACCATTGTACGTTTAAGTGTGAGCTTGGAAATACTTAGGTTATGAGAGTGAGCCTAGAAAAACTTTTGTGAGGGCTGTAAGGATTGATCTCAAACCATTTTATTAGTTTTGTGTGAGCAAGGGAAAACACTAGTTAGAGTTAAGCTTGTAAAAACTAAAGATTAGTGGAACCTTAACAAGTTGTGAAGGAAGTGGATGTAGGATTGAGGAAATTCGATCCACTATAAATTCTCTTATGTTCATTCTTCTCTACTCCTACTCTTACTTCAATTTAATTTTTATTTTTTTAATTTACCATCAATTCTTCAAATCAACCAATTCACTCCCCCATCTTAGTTGCTAGTTTGGGATAACACTAGCTCTGCATAATCTCCTCGCTTTCCCATGTTGCTTCTTTGATAGAATGGTTTCTCTATAGGATTTTAACCAATGGAAAAGGAATCTTCTTATTCCTTAAATCTTTCAGATCCCATGCTAAAATTTCCACTAGCTCCTCCTTATAGGTCATATTCGAATTCACTTTAATTGATACAACTTACAATACATGTGATAGATCCAATCTATACCTCCAAAGCATGGCGACATGGAAAACATTGTGAATCTTCTCCAACTCAGATGGCAAAGCTAGTCTGTAAGCAACAGGTCAATCCCTTTCCAAAATCTTATATGGCCCAATGAATCAAGACTCAACTTACCCTTCCAACCAAATCTTAATATTTACTTCCATGGAAACACCATTAAAATTAGTTTATCACCCACATTTAACTCTATGTCCATTCATCTCAAATTTGAATAGGACATCCATTGGTCTGAAGGTTCTTTCAATCGATCCTGAATCATCTTAACTTTCTCTTCCATTTCTTTAATCAACTCAAGGCCCACTAGTTTTCCATCTCTAACTTCATCCCAATATAAGGGTGTTCTATAATTTCTACCATATAATACCTAATAAGGTGAATTCTCTATGTTGGACTTATAGTTGTTGTTGTAGGCAAATTCAACTAAAGGTAAATGTTGATCCCAGCTTATAGACCCTTAATTTTTGACCCAGTCTGGTCCAATATTTTTTATAGTCCAAAATAATTTTTGTGGTATTTTATTTAAAAAATATTTATTTTAATATTTATTATTTATAATTTTTAATAAAAAATGAAAAAGATAATATTAGTAAAGTTAGAAAAATAATAAATAAATAAAAATCGGCGACTGAAAAATTGGCGACGAAAAATTTTTGTCGCCGAAAGTAAATTGGCTTGGGCCAAATTGCCGTAGGAATTTCCTGTAGCGATTGGCCCGAGGCTATTTTGCCGTAGGCAAATTGGCCGCAGGAAATTCCTGCGGTGAATTGTCTAGCCCTCTCGTAATTTTTCTTGCTGGCCCGCAACAATGTTTTACCAGCGTAATTTTTTCCAGCGCTGTTTTTTCCGAAACCAAATCCTATTTGGTTTTGATTTCTTTTCCTAAATGGTTTTAATTTCCTTAGACAATTAGAATTAGGTTTGGATTTGTTTCTATAAATACCAAATTAAAACACTTCAGAAAGGGATCTGGACTTTGGAGACGAAACTTAGATCTTTCAAAAAAAGAAATTAGGAACCAAACTTGGGACTCTCAAAAATTCTTTCGGCCAAAAGAAAATCCTAGCAAGCAAGGGGAAATTCAAGAGATAGCAACCAAAGGAAGCAATCATCTCCAGATTGCTTTGCTCAACCAAAATCAAATCTAAAGTAGGCAACAGCTTGGTTCAATCTCTTCAAATTTGGTGGAGCCTTCAAACGTAGGTAAATTGCTCTAACTTTAGTTTATTAAATCATTAATCATCTTCACTTTTTAAGCTATCATCACACTGCCTTAGTTATTTAATTCTTCTTTCAATTTAGTTTAGGCAGTAGCATAAATTAATTCATACAATACTTAAGGTCTTAATTAAAGTAAAATAATATAATCATTCAACACAAATCTAATTTCATAAACCCTAAGTTATTCAAACCCTAAATCTTAATTAACTTTGTTTTCAAACCTTCACAGTAGCTATTTTGTTTTAATTTCATTCAGTGAGCTATTTTAATCTTTCAATAATAAATTTGGCTTTGTATATTTGTTTTCACCTAAAAATACATAAGTAGTTGATATAGTCAATATTAAAAGCACACTCAACTTTGATTACGGTAAAGCATCAAATTCTAAATTCAAAATCATAATCTATAGAATCAAGATTTCAAACCATAAAACCCTAATATTTTAACCGTAAAACCCTAAATTTTTAATATCCATTAAAACATGTTTTTCAAATCTAATATCCTAATTACACCTTTCTAAAATCCAAAACAACAATCTATTTTCTTAAAACCCAATCTTGTAAACCCTAGTTTTCCTAAACCCTAATTCTTAAAACATCAAAACTTTATGAAAAGTTAATCAACACCCTAAAGCCCTAATCTAATGAACTTAAAACCCAATCTAGTAAATCTAAATCCTAATTCTTAACTCGGTAACCATAATCCAATGAACCTAAAACCCAATCTTTTAAAATTATAAACCCTAATGTCTTAAGGTTCCAAGACCGTAATTTCATGATGTTAGCCCTAAACCCTAATTTGATTAACCAAAAACCTTACTACTTTCTTAAAATTATAAAACCCTAATCAATTCCATTTTTCCAAAAATCCTAACAGTAGCCTAAATAATAATAATAATAATCTCAAAATCCTAAATGTTAATTAAAGAACCCTAAATTGAGACATAAACCTAAATTTGTATCTCTATTTGCTTTATTTAATTTTAGATTTGATTATGTAGTTTATTATATGTTTTGATGGTTGATTTATTTAATTTCAATACTTTATTTATTTAATTTATCATGGATGGATATTTTCTTTATTATTATGATTATTATTTGTTTATTTTGGTATTAAAATTGTAAGATGTATGTTTCCACTTTGTGGGTACCTCATTAATTAATTTTCATGTAATTTAAATTGCTTTTATATTTTGGACCAATGTAAAGGACATGTTTCCACCTTTCGGTGGGTGTCCTATGTAGTATAGACATCGATGATGTAAGGACATGTTTTCATCCTCGGATGGGTGTCCATTTATTTGCTTTGTTTGGACATTGCTTTGATTTTAATATAATGATGCTTTATTTTTATTGTTGCATGTAGTATGGATAATATTATTATATTTAAGAATTTTATAATATTAAGACCTGAAAAGGAGGCCGGTTCCAATGAACCGGGCGTTGTGGGGGTGCTGGGCCATTTCTCACCTTCCCCACACGTACCCAACTTTTCGAACCCATTAAGGGGTTGGGGATTCCTTAGAAATTGAGTCATCCACCCCTTTCTTTTTCCCGACCCGTCTGGGTGGCGACTCCATTTTCTCGTGGCTTAGGCCCGTGTTCTCTAAGGCCCCGAGCCTACACAGTGCCGAAGTCGCAAGAACTATTCCACCGAGAGTGGGGGCCAAAATCCCCGCTCATGGAGCTTCTAGTAAAATTAATCATACAGCTCTTCAACACATCCTCCAGCACCTGTATTACCCTCTCTGACTATCCATCTATTTATGGATGAAAAGCAGAGCTAAAATGTAATCGAGTACCTAAGGCATCTTGAAAACTCTTCCAAAATCTCAATATAAACCACAGATCTCTATCTGATACTAATGAAATAGGGATACCATGCAACCTCATAATCTTATTGACATATAACTCAGCCAGCCTATTAGGAGAATAGTCTGTCTTAACTGGAAGAAAATGCGATGACTTTGTTATCCTGTCTGCTATTACCCAAATTGCATCATATCTTCACTAGTTAAGAGATAGTCCAGATACAAAGTCCATTGTTACAAACTCCCAATTCCACATAGAAACTAATAATGGCTGCAACAAACCTGAAGGAACCTAGTGTTCAACCTTTACCCACTGACAAGTGAGGCATCTGGACATAAATTCTACTATGACACTCTTCATTTCCAACCACTAATAATGTCTTTTCAAATCCTAATATATCTTGGTACTCTCGAGATGCATAGCATAAAGAGATTAATATGCCTTTTCCAAAATCTTGTTTTTCAACTTAACATCATCAGAAACACATAACTGATCTCGATACCACAAATTGCCATCATCTTTAACCTGGAAATCTCTACTCTTCCCCTTATGACTCTCCTTAACAATCTTTTGAAGTATTAAATCTCCCTTCTATGCTTCTTTAATATGATCTAGAAGCACTAGACTAACTCACCACTGAGCCATAAGAGCACCATCATCATAGATCTCCAAGCTAGCATGCAAAGCTCTCAAGTCCACCAGCAACAAGAGAGAGTAACAGTCAACCCTGCCAAGGACTTCCCCCTCAAGGCATCAGCAACATTGGCCTTGCCTGGGTAGTAATCAATCAAATAATAATAATTTTTAATCAATTCAAACAATTGTCTCTATCTAAGATTTAGCTTCTTCTGTACACCTAGATACTTCAAACTCTTAAGATCTATGAAGAAAAAACATTTCTCTCCGTACAAGTAGTGTCGCCAAATCTTCAATGTAAATATTATAGCTGCTAACTCCTAATCATGAGTTGGGTAGTTTAACTCATGAGGTTTCAATTGTCTAGAAGCATAACCAATAACTCTACCTGTAATAGCCTTAAACCTTATATACATATAATATATGCATCCTATATATATGAATACATATACAGAATATAAGGATGTTATAGTAATTATCCATAGAAAATTACCAAAAATAATATAGCTTTAAAAGGATTAATTTATTAGACAATTATAAATATTTAATAAACAAAATTAATATGTATAAAAGAAAATCTCTGAAAAAAATTTGCTAGAGTTTTGTCTATAATTTAACAATATCCCAAAAAAAAAACAATAATACACAACCTACATAAAATAACATTCCCAAGTTTTCAATCTATAAAATTCACCATTTCTCCTTACATAATCTAGTATTTAACACATACATTGAATGTACATTATACTTATTCATAAACTATACACAATTTTGTTTGTTACCACCATGTTTACATTTAATATTTACAACACACACAAAACCAAAAGTCATAAACAAACTTTTACATACAATGCAGCACAACTGGTTTGGTCTCATGGCACAAAAACTCTACCTTCAAGTTCAGTCTCTAGCCTAGACCTGCTCAGGTCTACCAGGACTATCCTGCTCTGCAACTCTTTCACTTGCTCGATACAATTAACTGTGCTAAGCCTGAAAGCTTAGTGGTACATACTTTGATAACATAAATGATTTAAAACTAATACAAATTTATTATCGCATGATAACATCTAATATCATTGCCATATTATATTCATTATTTATCCATTAACTCTACACTTATATACATCACATATCACAACACATACATTGGGCATAATAAGTCTATACACAATATCCAAGTTCTAGAACAATTGATTTGGTTTATAACAACATCAATTTCACAACCCAGTTCTGTTAAGTTCTATCTTCTATCTCAACCTCAAAACCTAGTTGTACTTAAGATCAAACTTGGAAGGAAGAAAGCTTCTTGAACTTGAATGGCTTCTTGAACAAAACTCTTCCTTCTATTTAGCTTAACTATAATTTAAAATCTAAAATTTTTAACCTCAATTCTAATGTATATATTATGAAATAAGTCTAGGGTATTTCTCCAAATCCATCACTTTCTCCAAAATCATCAAGTATTTCACACATGCATATATAATGTATTTGGTTCACATTTATAATACTTTATAATACCATAATTACATAAACATATTTACAAAAAGATGTAATGCACATAAACATATGAAATTTAAACAAAATGTATATTGACATGGTATGCGGTCTAGCACCAAGTAAACTAGTCTTGTGGCAAAAATCATTAACTTTAAGAGCAAATCAAAAGCTAGATCTGGTCAGGACTATTAGGGCTCCATCTTTAAGTAACTCTATCAACTATGTAATAAAATTAAACCATATTAATCTCAAAGCTTAGTAGTACATACTTTGATAACCAGTATTTTTAAAAACCAAAATATGTTGTTCATGGAACACAATGCTTTATACCAACAACGCAATGCATTATTCATTTTAACATTCTTTAACTCATAAAATTCATCAAATTTGTGCCCAAAAGTCCCTACATAATATTCAAATTCTAAAATAATTGATTTGACCTATTGTAACCCTAAGGTCCTACACTGGAGATCTAAGTGTCATATATATACTACCCGAAGGTCGTCCCCTATTGACACTAAGGATCTAAGTATCATATAATTATCACCTGAAGGTCATCCCCTTAGCACAATAGTGCCCAACACCAATGTGTGTCGCCCGAAGGCATAATAATAAATATGATTCCAATTATCTCACCTGAAGGCATATATAATGTCATGGAATATCATTGGCACGTTAACTCAACAATGCCAAATTCAATTCTCTTGAACAAGTAATTATGCAAGGCAACAAACATCACCTTTTTTATTACATTTCTCTCATATTCATCTCATTAACCATTATTTTACAATTTCCACATTATTCCATAACCATTTCCACATTTTCTAATCACAGTGAATATAATTCTTTAATTATATTCGCAATGTGTCTCATTTTCACAATGACAATTTACAAATCACGTTCCCAACAACATTACCTAGCTTATGTGAGTAACCACATTTCAAAGTGACATAGCATATTTCAAAATGACAATGTCCATACCTTAAAATAATGGTTTTAAACCAATACACAAAGCACTAATAATGTTACTTTAAAGAATAGTAACATTATATAAAGTATGCCAATCTGGATGATGCTAAAGATGAATATTCAATTTAAATGTTAACAAAGTATGTACTAATCTTGAAAAGTCCCAAAATCAAGCTAAAGTCACCTTTCAAGCTTAACTTCCCTTAAACGCTAAACTTCTTCACTTTAAAGGAATTTGGCCAAATCACTCCTAAACAAAATAAAAGTAAAATTGTTCCATCAGAATCATTCATATACTCATTTTATTCAAAACATCTCCCAATTAAACAATTCCTAATTGAACTTCCATCAAAACCTTAATTCCTTACTACACTTCTCAAACTTCTCCAATACAAACTCTTTTCCATCATCCAACAATAAAACCATCACATCCACATCAAAATAGCTTCATAACAATCCATTTCAACAATCATAACCACCTCTATTAAAAATTCAAATTCCTCATATCTTGAATTTAAAGAGAAACTTACTTAAATTTAAAGAATCCTTACCTAATTCTTGATTTATCTTTATAACTACCTTGAATCCCTTGAAATCCTTGTAAAATTTGGTGTGTATGAAGAACAAAAGCTCTCCTCACTCTCTCTAATGGTGGCCAGCCATGCTTGAAGAAGAAGAAGAAGAAATGAGACTTTAATTTTCTTTCTTTCCAACCATATATATATAATTATTAATTAAATAAATAATAGATATTTTTAGTCTTTCCCCATTCATAAATAATTGTAATTTTCCTTTTATTTAATATTAAATATGTATTTAACTTTTTACTTTTTACTTTTTACCTAAGTTTATCCTTTAGTGAAATTGTATATATTAGGTATCCAATGTATATTTTAGATAAACTTGTATATACATCAGGTATATGCTATGCATATCCTTCTTCCAACACATTAGTTAACCCTCTATATTAATTATTTAATTTTGTTTAATAAAAATACATGTGTTAAACTTATAGCTTCAAGCCCATTTGAGAAAGAATCTTGCTAGATGCACATGGTCGGACCTCAAGTTTAATATTTTAGTGCCCTTTCGCAATGGTGTCAGTCCTTACATATGAGGTGGAGCTACGATCCGATGTCTAAAGCCCCGTGGAAGTAAGGTATGCATCTGTCTATTCCCTTCTTTAATTTATTTATTTATCACTTCATTTATTGGCTTTCTTTTTTAATTAATATTTATTTATTTATTTCAACTTATGCTTTTTTTTCTTAAATAATAGACTAGGATATTCAATCTAGCTATTAGACTTATAATAGTTAAACCAAAACTCTCATAGTGAGTCAAACCTGAGTTGATCCAAATCAAACCAAATTCGTCCAACCAACTAGACTTGACCCGAACTAGTCCAATAGAGCTAACTCAACCCAAGCTAGTATAGTCAAGTCAACCTGAATAGAATCTGTCCAACTGAGCTGACCCAAACCAAAATGATCCAATCGAGCTAGTCCAACCCGAATAGATCCTGCCTACCCAATCTAAACCAAACTGACCCAATCTGAATTGAATTGATCCAGTCGACCCAATCTTAGTTAAACTAATGTAATCAAGCTAAAATAGTCAAATAATTTCCAAATCCCTAAATTGCTTTAGGCAAATCAAATCATCACCAAACATTAAAATGAATTTAAGGTAAACTTAGTCAATCAAGTTCTTGTCGAATTGAGCCTAGAATTAAACTTAAGTTATGATCAATTCACATAATCAAGTAATCAATCAAATGTCTTCAAACCTAAAATAGTAATTAGTTTGTAACAATTAGTCTTTTTGAAAACTAAAATAATAGCTAGTTTGTATCAAGCAATCAATCAAATGTTTTCAAACCTAAAATAGCAATTGGTTTGTAACAATCAATCTTTTTCGAACCTAAAACAATAACTAGTTTATATCAAGCAATCAATCAATATTTTTCAATTCTAAAATAGTAAATGGTTTGTAGCAATCAATCTTAACCTAAAACAAATAGTTGTTTTGTAACAATTAATCAATCAATCATTTTTTCCAACCTAAAACTGACATTGTTTGCCACCAAAATAATTTTTCAAACCTAAATCTAAGTTGGTTTATCATCAAATCATTTTATAAACCTAAATCTGAGTTGGCTTATCATCAAATCATTTTCTAGACGTAAATCTAACTTGGGTTATAATATTTTTCAAGCCTAAAACACACCTGGTTTGTATTAAAATATTTTCAAACCTAAACTTGAACTAGTTTGAGTCAGCCTTAGGTCCTTATCCTTAGGTTCTCTAAGACCTTAGCACTAGGTTACACTCCCTCCCATTTTTACACTCTTGCGAGTGGACAGAACTGCATAAGGTTGTGATTCTTATACCAAAAAGATATGTAGGCTTGCTTGGAATCTAAGTGCAAGCATCAAGCCCACAATCCTATGTCCATCTCATGTTTTCATCATAATATGTTATTTTTATTGTTCCTTTAAATGCTTCCTTTTAGGGAATGTGTGCCGATCCTAGTACCCATAAGGGCTAGAGTGTAATATCCCAATTTTTTGATGTACTTTGAAATAGTAAATATTGGAGAGTAAATAGTTTTGATGGGTAGCGAAAATATAAGATGAATATGCATAATAGATGTAATATATATGTATATGTTATATATACTTGATATATGTTTGAAATAAACATGACATATATAAGATATATACATATACCTAAAATATACAACACATATGCATGAGGTATACATTGGTGGTGGGAAAGTTGATAGTGATGATTAAAATAATAATAATAATAATAATAATAATAATAATAATAATAATAATAATAATAATAATAATAAAGAGAAGTAGAAGTCAAAAGAAGGAAGAAGATGATTGGTGGGTTGTTAATTAATTAATTAACATATATTATTTTTTATATATAGATAAGGATGGAATTAAAAGGAAGAGGATATTTTCTTCTTCTTTCTTCTTCTTCTTTGAATGTGAGATAGAGAGAGATGTGAGAAGAGAGTGAGTTTTTCATATAAACACCAAATTAACAAGTGATTTCAAGAGGATTTAAGTAGATATTGAAGGTTTAACAAGGAATTGAAGTAAGTGTTCATTTCTAAGCTTGTTTTTATGGATTTTAAATATATGAGTGATATGGGTAGTTTTATTATTGTGTTGAGATATAGATGATGAAAACATGATTAGATGTTGACGATGATGATGGATAGTGCAATTTGGGAAAAAGGGTGATAAGGAAAATAATAAGGGTTTTGTAGAGATGAGTTGGGAATTGAGTGAATTGGTATATGGATGATTGTGTGAATGAATTATCATGATGATTGTTGTTGATGATGTTGTGTTTAGGCCAATAGGGATCAAGTGGAGAAGAGTAACTTGGGATAGCCAAGGTTTGTGCATATAATATCTTTGGTTTGTACATATAATCTCTTTGGTTTGTACATATTAACCATTCTTTGTGATATCTGTGTTGTAGTGATGAAACTTGTGCAAAGTCTGATTTTTGGGTTCCATTAGCGTGGCAATGGAGAGCCATAGTCATGGGTCTTAAACCGACTTTGTTTGCTTAAGATTTTTAGGAGAAACAGAAGTATTTTGTATGCCATGGGCGTGGGCCTTGAGTGCCACTGGTGTGGGGTTAGATATGAAGCTATTTCGGGTGAATTTTGGGCAGAGGTAGTGGCAAATCACATGCCACAGGCGTGGTCCTTGGATGCCTAAGGTGTTTGATAGTCTTCTTTCACATCCCATGGGCATGGCTATTGAATGCCACGACCGTTGGGTAGGTTTGTCAAGGTTTAGAGTTTCATTTTATGGTATACAAGCATGGTTTGTGGCTTGCATGACTATAACTTTTTATATTATGTTGATTATATTAAATGGAAGTATATGTATGTGAATTAAGACATATGATGATTGTGACTCATGTATGTATTATGTGAAATAGAAATGTGAAGTGATCGTGGACAGTGGTGATCATGGGAAATGCATAAAGTAATGAGCATGTGATAATGAAATGTAAAGTGATGTTTTATATGTGTAGCCTATATAATTACCTGTCCAGTTGTGTTGAGATTAATTGGATATGCATGAGAAGTCATGAGCAGAGCTAGGCCTTGAGGTGCATATGTTGATGAACCTAAGTAGAGCTAGGTCTTGACCTGAGCAATTTACAAGAGCATTTTCAATATTCAAGGTCAAATTAGAAGAACTATATGGGTTAGAAGCATCTAATAGCCATGGGTGTAGACCCTTAATTTTTTACCCAATCCGGTCTAATATGTTTTATTTAGTCTAAAATGATTTTTGTTGTCTAATTGGTCCAAAATAATTTTTATTAAATAATTTTTGCTTTAGTATCTAATTTTTATTAATAAAAAATAGAAATAAACAAATAAAAGTCAAAAAATAAAAATAAAAATAATAATCAGAGTCGGAAAAATCGGCGACGAAAAAATCATCACGCGGGCCCGTGGGCATTTCGCACGCAGAATTTTTCTGCCTGCGAATGTAGAATTTTTCTGCCTGCGAAATGGTTATGGGAGCATTCCGCGCGCACTGCAGCAGCCAACTGTGGCAGAATTTTTTTGCCAACGCATTTTTTCCTGCGGCAATTTTTTTCGGCAGCGCAATTTTTCCGACGCAAATTTTTCGAAACTTAATTCATTTAGGTTTCGGTTTCTTTTTTTTATTAATATTACTTACCTTAACTAATTAGGAAAAAACCACATCAAACCACTATAAATAAGGACCAAAGGCAATTAAAAAAGGGGGAGGCCAAAAATCAAACAGAAGCTTGAAAAGTGGAACCAAATCCGTGAAGGAAAAGTAATAATTCAATTCAATTGATTTTTAAAGGAGCAGAAACATGATTTAAAGGATTCAAGGGCAAAGAAGGCTTGTCTTTGGAACTAGTTCATCCAAGAAGAATTGTTTTTTGGAGGAATCATCAAAAGAAGGTATGTGTTAATTGATTTTCTTTAATTGTTTTTTTTTACACAGTAGCTAAAACTAGGATTTTGTGTTTTTCAAAAGTTAAAATCTTAGAACTTTAATTTAGTTTTTCTAAGGTAAAAAAAACTTTATTTCGTTGGTTTATTTTCCAAAAGACTTAAAATTGTTATTTTTACTTCTTAAAAATCTTAAAACTCTAATTGAACATATTTTTCAACAAAACTAAGATTTAAATTCTATTTCTTTTAAAATTTTAAAGTATGTTCTATTTCATTCAAAAAGCCTTAAAGAAACATCTTTTCTACTTATAAAAACATTAATTTGTTTGTTTAAATTCATAAAACTTCATGAAATTATCAAATTGATTTCCAAATTCCTAAAAATTAATTCACCACCCGTGACCCTAATTCTAAATCCTAAAATCCTAAATTCAACTTTTAAACCTAAAATAATGAACCCTAATCCTTTTAAAACATTAAAAACCATAAAAACATAAAAAGATTAAATTTACACAGTAGCTTAGAAACCCAATAACCGAAAATCATAAATCAAAGTATTTTAAAGTGTCTAAAACCCTAGTTTCATGATTTCACCATTCAAACCTTAATTTGTTTAATCAAAGAGTCTTACCAACCTTTCAAAACATAAAACCCTAATTTATTTTAATTCCATAAAAAGTCACAGTAGCTATAATTGGACTTTTATTTGCTTTATTTAATTCTATACTTGATTATGCTTTGATTTATCTCTTGTGCTTTAATTTATTTAATTTCAATACTTGATTTATTTAATTTATCATGGATGGATATTTACTTTCTATTTTGATTAATAGCTTTGATGAATGATTTATTTATGATGAATGATTATTTACTTTTATCAAGTAATTTAGATTTCCAAAAGTTATAAGAGGTATGTTTTCACTTGGTGGGTACCTCATTAGTTAAACATCATGTAATTTAATTTGCTTTTCTATTTTAGAACCTATGTAAAGGGCATGTTTCTACCTTTTGGTGGGTGTCCTATCTAGGCATGTGATGTAAGGACATGTTTCCATCCTTGAATGGGTGTCCATTTATTTGCTTTGTTTGGACATTGCTTTGTTTTTAATATAATGATGCTTTCTTTTAATTATTGTGTGTAATATGGATGATATTGTTATATTTAAGAATTTTATAATATTAAGACCTGTAAAAGAGGCCGGTTCCAATGAACCGGGCGTTGTGGGGGTGATGGGCCATTTCTCACCTTCCCCACACGTACCCAACTTTCCGAACCCATTAGGGGGTTGGGAATTCCTTAGGAATCAAGTCATCCACCCCTTTCTTTTTCCCGCCCCATCCGGGTGGTGACTCCATTTTCTCCAGACTTAGGTCCATGTTCTCTAAGGCCCTAAGCCTAAACAGTACCGAAGTCGCAAGAGCCATTCCACCGGGAGTGGGGACGAAAATCCCCACTCACAATGGGTCTTTTGAAATGTAGATTTCAGAGAATTTGCCAACTCTCTTCCTACACCCCCATTTGAGATATTCTTGTGTTGCTAGTAGACTGCACCAAACATGGCTAAGATTGCTTCCTATATTTGCTTCAAGAAAGGTCAATCTTGGGAAGTAGCAAGCTTTGAAAACTTGGGCTACCAAGGATTATGGGTTGGTTATCAATCTCCAACTTTGCTTTCCAAGAAGAGCTAGATTAAATTCCCTGAGTTTCCTGAAGTTCAAACCCCTATCTTTCTTATTTCTACACAATGAATCCTAGTTTAGCCATTTTATCTCTACTGTCCAATTATTAGAAGTCCACCAAAAAGCATTAATCAACCATTCTAGGTCCTCAAAAAGATCATTTAGGAAATAAAATTGCTTATTACATATGAAAGGATGGTTTGCATCTCAACATGTCACACCCTCAATTTTAAGGGTGTGACGGTCCTAGGGTTAGGGTCAGCTTAAAGCCACCAAACACCATGAAGAACCATTTTTAGAACATATCCAGATTAGTAAACATTATCTCTAAAGTACTTTTATTTATTATTTTAATTCTACTTTAATATATATGCTACAATCTTCAATTTTTATTACATATCGTTTAGTACCCAAAGGCCAATAAATTTAAATTAGCTTAACATTGGGTAGATTATTTAAAAGTTTAATTAATTTTCCAAATAGATTTTAATACATATCTTGTAATGATAACCTACTCCAGGCTGGGGTATTACACAACCTTTATTAATTAACACTTCTTTACCAGCCTTAGATAAATATTTGTTCTTTGATGAAGGAGAAAACTTTTTTTCTTTTTCCTCCCAATCAAGGAGGATAGGCTGAGGTGTTTACAACGGTCCTTGGTTTGATGAACATTCAAAATATTGTAAACATCATCCCTACTACTGTAAATATTGTAAATATTATGGGAATGAGAAGGTAACAAAAAGAGACCTGATATTTTTATATGCTTTCACCCACAACATCCAAATGAACACAACCAAGTTCTTGATTGACACCATCTATCATCATGCAGTTACAAGAACTGGAACTTTCTTCCTATCCTCACAAATTACTCAAATAGCTAGGCACCTGAACCTACTAAATGATCTGAACTTAGCTACTTTGAGAAACCCTTTCAATCTTGCCTCTAGTGCCATCACTATTGACTACTTAGAGCATGCTGGATGTGTAAGGAAGATTGAAGGTACATATGTGTATTATTTTGGCAAAAGAGGAGTTGTGGATAGACAAAAGAAAAGGCCAAGGTACACAATTGAGGAAGAGGGAGACTCTCTGGAAGTTGCTGTGGAATTACCTCCAAAAGCTGCTTCATCCAAAGCTACTCAAGAAACTACGTCATCCTCTACTCAACTCATCCTCAATGCTATCAAATCTCTCTCCAGGAAACTCTCTAGGTTCAAGAAAAGTGTCTCCAAGAGATTCCATCACTTGAACAAGAGAATTGACCTTATATCTCACATGCACCATTACCTCTATGATATGCAAGGCAAAATGGACTTGCTTCAATGCAATCTTGAAGATTGGGATATAAGTGATCATACCAAAAGTCTTCCTGAAGAAGAAGAGTCCATAAGCACTAGCTCTACCTCTTTTGCTCCTCAAGATAAAGGATAAGCTCCTTTAATAGAAGAAGAGATAGATGAAGATGATGAATCTGAATAGTTTACTTTTTAAAGATGTTTAGTCTCTATAGTTTGCATTTTCATGTTATTCCTTGATATGTTTATTACTTTATTTGTTTAATATATCTTTGTACTTTTCTCTACCTTTTAGTAAACATAATGTTTAGTATCTTTTAATCTTCAAGATATGTTATGCAATGGGGGAAAAACATTTTGCCTATGACAATGGGGGAGAAATAACTTGAGATTGGAATTCAATGCACCAAGATAATCAAATGATAATCAAATAATTTCAAATGCACCAAGATATACTTAACCATGAATCATGCATATGTTAAGGGGGAGCATTTTAGACTTATTATTTTTTATCATTCCATTTGAATTGTCAAAGTCAAAATGGGGGAGATTGTTAGACAAATGATCTCAATTTTGATCCTTGACAACTCAAATTGAATGATCCATTTAACTTGTGTTTGGAGAATCTTGTTGCAGGCTTAGGTTACTTCAAATAAAGATGAACAGAACACTTCTAGCGGTCGCACCAAACATAGATACGACTGTATCATTCAATTAAAGGATGAAACCTTATCACAGTAGGTTTCACGATCAGAAACCCGACCTCCGTTGCTACCTCACTTTAATGAAGAGCGACCGTCCCAAGTTATGGACGACCGCTACCCAAGTAACTCAAATCATTCTAATCACAGTAAGGTTCGCGGTGACAAGAACGGCGAATGATACGGCCTCGCTTATCACTTTAGCGACCGCCCATTTATATTCGCGACCGCTCTGCCAATACAGGAGAAAACTGCTTAAAGAGACAGTAGTGTTCGCATCCTCAGGTGCGTCCAGAAGTTCAACTCGAGTATCTCACTTTGACCGCGATATGTCACCTAGGGCGACCGCGACTTTCAAATTTTGGTGGACATCTCTTCTGCCCTGTCAGAGAATGACACGTGACATAACCGTTAAAAACCCACTTCAACATTTAAAAAGGGCGACCGCACCTTGGTTTTGTGCGACCATCCCGACAACCACAGCATGGGCAAGATTCCAGCTGCAGAGCACTCAAATTCGACCGTTGAAGATTTTTTAAATTCAGCGACCGTGCCTTATTCAAGGACGACCGCGTGTGACTACAGCACGACCATCCTTATATGAAGGATGACCACGAAATGCTTCGGACAGTTTAATAAAGAAGGTCTAATCTGCCAAGACTTTATTCTTACTTCAATAACGGCTAGTAAGACCACATTGGCTATAAATACAGTGCTTCTATAAGAAAAGAATAACAAGAAGCAAGAAAAAAAGAATTTCATAGCCATGCAACAAACTTTCTATTACTTAAACTTACATTTGAATTGTAATGAATGTTAGGTGTAAGCATTGAAAACACCATTGTATAAGTTTGAGTGTGAGCTTGGAAAAACACTTGGGTTTTGAGAGTAAGCCTTGTAAAACTCCTGTTTGGGTTGTGAGAGTGAGCCTTAAAAACTCCTTTAAAGGTTCTTGAGTGTAAGCCTTAGAAAAACACTTGTGAAGTTAGGTGTGAACTTGTGAAAACACCAAAGTTGGAAGTGAGCTTGTAAAAACTTCAAAGATTAGTGGAACCTTAACAAGTTGTTAAGGAAGTGGATGTAGGATTGAAGTAAAATCCGAACCACTATAAATCTTGTGTGTTATTTCTTTCTTTCATTACTCAAACAACTCTCTATTCCGCATTTCTAGTTTGTTGAGTTTTTTAATTGTCATTATTTCTTGAGAAAACCAATTCACCCCCCCCCCTCTTGGTTGCCATCTTGGGACAACAAAACTATTCCCAATTTAATACCATTAATATTAGTTGTCAGCTAAATTGAAGGCACATAACTCATTATTAAATTGATCCATCTTCTATGAAATTCCATGGTTATCATCATTTTCTCCTCAAGTATGAGTATGATTTTTATCATTTTAAAACTACTTTTAAATTATCCTAAATTACCTTCACTTTCTCTTCTACTTCTTTGATCAAATAAGTGTTAGGAAATCAAGGAGATCACTGCAAACCAAAAACACGCAGCGGAAATTTTTTTTTTTGATCTCTGATTTCCCACCAGGATCCATGTTGTTCGTTTAATTTGACGAAAGTGTTCAAAGAACTAACCTGTTGATGATTCGAAATCACAATTTGGAAGAGATGCCTCGATCGCGAAACACCCTCTATCGCGTATCCACACGAATGCTACCATCTGGAGTGCTAGCTCTCTGCAACGGCGAAGGCTGAAAAAACATTTTCTCTAAAACGTATTAGGGTTCCATTGTTTTCATTCTCTTTTGTTTTCTAATGTTACCTCTGAGGAGACTTAACATCTAGAGTGAATATAATCACTCCAGAATCCAATTCGAAATTGGATAAGGTAAGTCAAAATCAGAATCCAAATCTAATAATGATTCTGAATATATTATCTAATAATATATATAAAAAATGAAAATAATAATAATAATAAATATTAATATCTAATATTAATATTATTAATATTATATCCAGCCCAAAGCGCATTCTTGTGTGTGACCCGATAGGCCCATATTAATTGGCAGTCAATTTAATCTCTATTAAACCAACAAGTCGTAATTGACCTCTAGCAAGGCGTTACAACTACCCAATTAATATAAGGAATGTCCAATTTGCCTAATAATAGTACATGCATTAATCCCTTTGTCACACGATATCTAGCTTGAACATAAGTCATGGTCAACGTCATACTTATATTGTCCAAACTTATGATTACTCGATCTCCAAGTAGACTGATAAAAAACAATTGAAATTGATCACACTATCAATTCATTTGAGCACGGCCATGCATTTCACAGTCTCACTTATCGAGGGGCCCAAAAGATATCTCTCTCAAAGAGAGGGACAAATTCTATCTTGATTGTTCATTATCCTCTACATAATTTCTATCATATATGATCATAACCTTTATTACTATCCAGTTATGGATAATGTTTGATGATGTCAAAATATAATAGTCCTTCTATTGGAAACTATGACAATCTCAAGTCAAAGAATTAATACATAACTATCATGAGATTTACTTATGACACTAACCCATGTAGTAATCTCATGATGGGTCTATCCAATACATTGTTCTCTAACAAGTATCTGTGAAATTGATTTGTATCACTATACACATAACCATCTGATGATTATCAAATCAATGTTCATACTGGTTAAGAATTATTTTTTTTTATCTCTATAACAATAATAAACCAGGGACAAATATCAAAGTTGTGTAACATGCAAACAAACAATAATGATAATAAAACCTCATTTATTAATAATGAATGTATAACATAAAGATCCAAATAAATGGCCTAGGGCACATAAACTAACAATCTCCCACTTGCACTAGGCCTACAAATTTCTAAGACCCATAGATCTAGTGTGATGATCATGCTTGACCCGTGAAAGAGGCTTTATTAATGGATCTGCTATGTTATCATTTGTGTCAACTTTGCATATCTTGATATCTCCTCTATCGATAATGTCTCGAATGAGGTGAAAATGCCTGAGTATATGCTTAGACCTTTGATGAGATCTAGGCTCTTATGCCTGTGCAATGGCACCATTGTTGTCACAATAAATGTCCACAGTATGAATTTCTTCAACCAGACTGCTTCCTTAGCTGCATCTGATGCTGCTATATACTCAGCCTCTGTTGTCGAATCAGCCATAGTGCTTTGTTTTGAACTCTTCTAACTAACAGCTCCACCATTCAATGTGAATACAAAACCTGACTGCGATCTAAAATCATCTATGTCAGTTTGGAAACTAGCATCTATGTAACCATTTACAACTAGCTCATCTTCCAAACCTCCATAAACCAAGAATACATCTTTAGTCCTTCGAAGGTACTTAAGAATATTCTTGACAACAGTCCAGTGACCTTCACCAGGATCAGCTTGAAATCTACTAGTTGCACTTAATGGATATGAGACATCTGGTCTAGTACATAACATGGCATGCATAATAGATCCTATAGCAGAAGCATAAGGAATCTTATTCATTCGATCTCGCTCATCAGATGTCATAGGACATTGACTCTTGCTGAGATGAATGCCATGAGACATAGGCAAGAATCCCTTTTTGGAATCTTGCATGTTGAACTTCTTCAACACTTTATCTATGTATGTACTTTGACTCAGGCCAATTATCCTTTTAGATCTATCTCTATACATCTTTATACCAAGGATATAGGCAGCCTCACCTAAGTCTTTCATTGAGAAAGAATTCCCTAACCAATTCTTAACCTTTTGCAAGGTAGGGATATCATTCCCAATGAGTAATATGTCATCCACATATAAGAATAAAAGCACTACTGCACTCCCACTAACCATCTTGTAAACACAAGGTTCATCTTCATTCTTGATGAAACCAAAGTTCCTAACTGTTTCATCAAAACGAAGATTCCAGCTTCAAGATGCTTGCTTCAATCCATAAATGGATCTTTGAAGCTTGCAAACCTTTGTAGAATTCTCAGGATTTACAAAACCCTCAGGTTGTGTCATATACACATCCTCAAGCAAGTTTCCATTAAGGAAAGCGGTTTTGACATCCATTTGCCATATCTCATAATCATAGTATGCTGCAATGGCAATGAGAATTCTAACAGACTTAAGCATAGCATCTGGTGAAAAGGTTTCATCATAGTCTATACCATGAGTTTGCTTGAAACCTTTTGCAACAAGCCTTGCTTTATAGGTCTGCACATTCCCATCCATGTCAGTTTTCTTCTTGAAAACCCATTTGCAACCAATAGTCTTAATATTCTCTGGAGGATCAATTAAAGACCAAACTTGGTTGTCAAACATAGATTGCATCTCAGATTTCATGGCTCCAAGCCATTTGTCTGAATCTGGACCTGACACAGCTTCTTGATAGGTAGTAAGCTCATCTTGATCTATGAGCATTACTTCACTATCATCAGTCACAAGAAATCCATATCTCTCTGGCTAACGACGTGTCCTATCATACCTGCGAGGGATTTGTGTTACATCTTCAGACTCCACAACTATTTGTAGTTCTGAAATAGGCTCTATAGACGGCTCAATGATTTCTTGTGGTACTTGAGTTTCCTCAAGTTCTACTATACTCCCACTAGTTCTCTTAGAAAGAAATTCATTTTCCAAAAAGATCCCATTTCGAGCAACAAACACTTTGTTCTCTGAAGGAGTATAGAAATAGTATCCTTTAGTTTCCTTAGGATACCCCACAAAATTACATTTGATAGACTTTGGAGCTAACTTATCTGAAACTGGTCTTTTCACATAAGCTTCACAACCCCAAATCTTAAGAAAAGACAAACTAGGTGTCTTACCTGTCCATATCTCATATGGTGTCTTTTCAACCGCCTTAGATGGTACACGGTTCAGAATGAATGCAGCTGTCTCCAAGGCATAACCCCAAAAAGATAAAGGAAGATCCGCTTGACTCATCATTGATCGAACCATATCTAATAGAGTTCAATTTCTCCTTTTAGAAACTCCATTCCACTATGGAGTTCCTGGAGGAGTCAGTTGTGAAACAATTCCACAATCCCTTAGATGATCATCAAACTCTTGGCTCAAATATTCACCACCTCGATCTGATCGAAGTAGTTTAATTGTTTTACCAAGCTAATTTTGTACTTCATTTTGAAAAGTTCTAAACATTTCAAAAGACTCATGCTTATGTTTCATTAGGTAGACATAGCCATACCTACTGAAATCATCAGTAAAAGTAATGAAGTATCGAAATCCTCCTCTGGCACTAATGCTAAAAGGACCACATACATCTGTATGTATTAAGCCCAATAAATCATTAGCCCTTTCACTATGCCCAGTAAAAGGATCCTTTGTCATCTTACCAAGCAAACAAGACTCACATGTTTCAAATGATTCAAAATCAAATGAATCTAATAATCCATCTTGATGGAGCTTAGATATGCGTTTCTCATTTATATGGCTAAGGCGACAATGCCATAAATAAGTAGGGTTTAACTCATTTGGCTTAGTTCTCTTAGAAGTTATGTTATAGATATCATTACCATTAGAATCATCAAGATTAAGGATATAAAGGCCATTATAAGAATTTGCAATGCCATAAAGCAAATCATTTTTATCAAAAATAGAACATTTCTTATTCTTAATAAAAAATGAATAACCTTCATCATCCAAAACAGATACTGAAATAAGATTCCTACTCATAGTAGGAACATAAAAGCAATTGTTCAAAATTAACAAAAACCCATTGGGCATAACAAGTTCATAAGTTCCTACAGCTATAGCAGCAACTCTTGCTCTATTGCCAACACGTAGGTCCACTTCGCCCTTCTTCAGCATCCTACTCCTTTTGAGTCCCTGCATATTTATACAAATATGAGATCCACATCCGGTATCTAATACCCAGGAAGAAGGAATAGATAAATTAATTTCTATAACATAAACACCTGAAGATGTAGTCGCACTACCCTTCAACTTCTTTAACTCATCCAAATAGAGTGGACAATTTCTCTTCCAATGCCCAGGCTTGTTGCAATGGAAACAAGTCCCTTCCTTAGGAACTTTAGCCTTAGGTTCAGGTTTTGGTTTAGCTTATCCCTTGGACCCTTTAGCACCTTTTGCCTTACCCTTGCCTTTAGGTATCTTTGGCTTTCTTTTTCATTTGTTTAATATTGACATTCAATATTTGGGTAGGCTTTTTGATATTCCCCTCAGCAGTTTTGAGTTTACCATGTAGCTCAGGAATGGATTTCTCCATGTCATTCATGTTATAGTTCATGACAAACTGTGAGAAACTGCTAGGCAATGAATGTAGGATCAAATCCGTGGAGAGTTCTAAACTCAGGGGATATCCAAGTCTAGCAAGGTGATCTAGATAGCCTTTCATCTTCAAAACATGAGCGCTAACCGATTCACTTTCAGACATTTTGCAGTCAAATAATGCAACAGCGGTGTCAAACCTATCTTGCCTAGCCTGTTGTTGGAAAGCTTGTTTGAGATGCACACTCATCTCATAAGCCTCTAAGTGTTCCAGATCCTTCTGAAGTCCTGGACACATAGTAGCCAACATAAGACATCCTATGTCATTGGAATCATCCACATGCTTCTTATGCTTACTCTTAGCAGCATTAGAAGCATCAGTAGGAGGTGGGTCAGGGACAGCTTCATCAAGCACGTAGGACTTTTTCTCTTGTTTGAGAACAATTCTCAGGTTCCTAAACCAGTCAACAAAATTAGTCCCACATTCTTTCAGTTTTTCCTTCTCAAGGATATATCACAGTGATAAGGTGGAATTGTTATTAGCAGCCATCTACAAAATAAATATGCAAATTCAAATTTTAATTAATAATGAGGTTAAAATTATTTAAACTCCTACAAAAAATATAACCCTCTAAAGAAATATTTTAGTAGGCTAAGATCCGTATTTCACTTAATTCTAAACTCAGCTTTGGCGTGACGCTTAAAATCAAGTTATTTAGGTAGGTAACATCTTTACCAATTACATCTCATGTAACTCTTAGTAATTATGGAATATTGACATCATATGTCATAGCATGTTGAATTCCATCTAATGCCTTAGGCCCAAAACCATTTTGATAGCCTAATTAAGTCTAACCAATTTTAAAACATATGAGTAGCACTATTACTCATTCTACTTAGCTAGGAATGTTTAAAACATATTGCTTTGGCAATACCTACTTTAATACAATCTTAGTTTTTATAGGTGTTCAAAACGTGGATGGCATTTAGACTTAAATTATTAATGAGGGTTCAACTAAATTATTATCATGTCTTGCATTACATATCATTATATTTTAGCATCCTATATGCATATATATAATTTATCACATAAGCATCATATACCTAATGACAAAATAAGTAAACGTGACATAGCATGGCCAAACTAAATATGATCTTCAAGAGACCAAATGAAGATCATAAAGGCAACCCTAGGTGAAAAACCTATCTATTACAACACTTGCAATATTACATATCTTCAAAACTTAAGCTTGTGCTTCCATCACCATGGAACCATCTTCTCCTTGGTATGAATCTCCATCACAAACATTGTAGCTTGAATCTTCATTTAGTACAATAAAAGAAAATCTAACTACTAGTAAAATAAATTACAACAAAATAAACGACATGCAGGCCGTATTTACCAAAAATTAAGATATGAATAAACCAATCACATAGGTCATAAGGCCATGCTATGCACCATGCCAAGACATCAAACAAACATAACATATTTATCACCAACATGTTAAATAGAAACAAATATATTGACATTCTTAATGTCGCAGTAACGAACTATAGGGCGCGAACATACGGCGGTCCCGCTAGCCGATTAGCTTTGATGGATATTTACTTTCTATTTTGATTAATAGCTTTGATGAATGATTTATTTATGATGAATGATTATTTACTTTTATCAAGTAATTTAGATTTCCAAAAGTTGTAAGAGGTATGTTTTCACTTGGTGGGTACCTCATTAGTTAAACATCATGTAATTTAATTTGCTTTTCTATTTTAGAACCTATGTAAAGGGAATGTTTCTACCTTTTGGTGGGTGTCCTATCTAGGCATGTGATGTAAGGATATGTTTCCATCCTTGAATGGGTGTCCATTTATTTGCTTTGTTTGGACATTGCTTTGTTTTTAATATAATGATGCTTTCTTTTAATTATTGTGTGTAATATGGATGATATTGTTATATTTAAGAATTTTATAATATTAAGACCTGTAAAGGAGGCCGGTTCCAATGAACCGGGCGTTGTGGGGGTGATGGGCCATTTCTCACCTTCCCCACACGTACCCAACTTTTTGAACCCATTAGGGGGTTGGGGATTCCTTAGGAATCGAGTCATCCACCCCTTTCTTTTTCCCGGCCCATCCGGGTGGCGACTCCATTTTCTCCAGACTTAAGTCCATATTCTCTAAGGCCCTGAGCCTAAACAGTGCCGAAGTCGCAAGAACCATTCCACCGGGAGTGGGGACGAAAATCCCCGCTCACAATGGGTCTTTTGAAATGTTGATTTCAGAGCATTTGCCAACTCTCTTCCTACACCCCCTTTTGAGATATTCTTGTGTTGCTAGTAGACTGCACCAAACATGGCTAAGATTGCTTCCTATATTTGCTTCAAGAAAGTTCAATCTTGGGAAGTAGCAAGCTTTGAAAAATTGAGCTACCAAGGATTATGGGTTGGTTATCAATCTCCAACTTTGCTTTCCAAGAAGAGCTAGATTAAATTCCCTGAGTTTCCTGAAGTTCAAACCCCTATCTTTCTTATTTCTACACAATGAATCCTAGCTTAGCCATTTTTCTCTACTGTCCAATTATTAAAAGTCCACCAAAAAGCATTAATCAACCATTCTAGTTCCTCAAAAAGATCATTTAGGAAATAAAATTGCTTATTACATATGAAAGGATGGTTTGCATCTCAACATGTCACACCCTCAATTTTAAGGGTGTGACGGTCCTAGGGTTAGGGTCAGCTTAAAGCCACCAAACACCGTGAAGAACCATTTTTAGAACATATCCAGATTAGTAAACATTATCTCTAAAGTACTTTTATTTATTATTTTAATTCTACTTTAATATATATGCTACAATATTCAATTTTTATTACATATCGTTTAGTACACAAAGGCCAATAAATTTAAATTAGCTTAACATTGGGTAGATTATTTAAAAGTTTAATTAATTTTCCAAATAGATTTTAATACATACCTTGTAATGATAACCTACTCCAGGCTGGGGTATTACACAACCTTTATTAATTAACACTTCTTTACCAGCCTTAGATAAATATTTGTTCTTTGATGAAGGAGAAAACTTTTTTTCTTTTTCCTCCCAATCAAGGAGTATAGGCTGAGGTGTTTACAATGGTCCTTGGTTTGATGAACTTTCAAAATATTGTAAACATCATCCCTACCTTTAGCTAACACTGAAAAATATGGTTGATTTCTAGAAATTCACCATTTGTCCATATGCTTTTTCATAGACTTGTAATGCTAGCTGAATTGCTAAACTTTTTTGTGTAAAAGCATTGAAAAAGAAGAAGCAGTCGTCAACGAAAAATAGATTGAGATAGTAAGGGCTCCTCTAACTATTTTGCTTCCATGAATCTCTCCCCTTGATTCATCTTTCCTTAAAAGTGTTGAGAATCCTTTAGCACATATACTAAATAGGTAAGGTGACAAGGGGTCACCCTGTTAAAGCCCCCTCTTTGGTGAAACTATTCCCAATTTAATACCATTAATATTAGTTGTCAGCTAAATTGAAGGCACATAACTCATTATTAAATTGATCCATCTTCTATGAAATTCCATGGTTATCATCATTTTCTCCTCAAGTATGAGTATGATTTTTGTCATTTTGAAACTACTTTTAAATGATCCTAAATTACCTTCACTTTCTCTTCTACTTCTTTGATCAAATAAGTGTTAGGAAATCAAGGAGATCACTGCAAACCAAAAACACGCAGCGGAAATTTTTTTTTTTTTGATCTCTGATTTCCCACCAGGATCCATGCTGTTCGTTTAATTCGACGAAAGTGTTCAAAGAACTAACCTGTTGATGATTCGAAATCACAGTTTGGAAGAGATGCCTTGATCGCGAAACACCCTCTATCGCGTATCCACACGAATGCTACCGTCTGGAGTGCTAGCTCTCTGCAACGGCGAAGGCTGGAAAAATGTTTTCTCTAAAACGTATTAGGGTTCCATTGTTTTCGTTCTCTTTTGTTTTCTAATGTTACCTCTGAGAAGACTTAACGTCTGGAGTGAATATAATCACTCCAGAATCCAATTCGAAATTGGATAAGGTAAGTCAAAATCAGATTCCAAATCTAATAATGATTCTGAATATATTATCTAATAATATATATAAAAAATGAAAATAATAATAATACTAAATATTAATATCTAATATTAATATTATTAATATTATATCCAGCCCAAAGCGCATTCTTGTGTGTGACTCGATAGGCCCATATTAATTGGCATTCAATTTAATCTCTATTAAACCAACAAGTCGTAATTGGCCTCTAGCAAGGCGTTACAACTACCCAATTAATATAAGGAATGTCCAATTTGCCTAATAATAGTACATGCATTAATCCCTTTTTCACACGATATCTAGCTTGAACATAAGTCATGGTCAACGTCATACTTATATTGTCCAAACTTATGATTACTCAATCTCCAAGTAGACTGATAAAAACAAATGAAATTGATCACACTATGAATTCATTTGAGCACGGCAATGCATTTCATAGTCTCACTTTTCGAGGGGCCCAAAAGATATCTCTCTCAAAGAGAGGGACAAATTCTATCTTGATTGTTCATTATCCTCTACATAATTTCTATCATATATGATCATAACCTTTATTACTATCCAGTTACGAATAATGTTTGATCATGTCAAAATATAATAGTCCTTATATTGGAAACTATGACAATCTCAAGTCAAAGAATTAATACATAACTATCATGAGATTTACTTATGACACTAACCCATGTAGTAATCTCATGATGGGTCTACCCAATACATTGTTCTCTAACAAGTATCTATGAAATTGATTTGTATCACTATATACATAACCATCTGATGATTATCAAATCAATGTTCATACTGGTTAAGAATTATTTTTTTATCTCTATAATAATAATAAACCAGGGACAAATATCAAAATTGTGTAACATACAAACAAACAATAATGATAATAAAACCTCATTTATTAATAATGAATGTATAACATAAAGATCCAAATAAATGGCCTAGGGCACATACACTAACAATAAGGACCTACAAGCTTGCCTTCTCTAATCTCATTCCTACACAACGATGTCCTACACTTCCTTCCATCACAAGGTGCCATCCCAATGTTGGACTGGAAGTTGTTGTTGTATGCAACCTCAACTAGAGGTAAGTGTCTATCCCAACTCCCAGTAAACTCGATGACACAGCTCCTCAACATCTCCTCCAGAACCTGAATTACTCTCTCTGACTGCCTATCTGTATGAGGATGAAAAGTAGTGTAACATCCCTAATTTTTCAAAATTAAATAAAATAAATTAAAATTAGATTGAATAAATTAAATAAATGACTTAAATGGAAAATGAAAGGATTTTAAATGAAAGAAAATGATATTTTCTTCTTCTCCTTCTTTTGTTCCATTGAATATGAGCTAGAGAGAGAGAGTAAGAGGAGTTTCTTCTTCTTCCATAGATCAAGGACTGAAGGAAGTTTAAGAATTCAAGTGGAGCTTTTGAGGATTCTTCATCAATTGGGAAGTTGCTTTATCAATCTTGCAAGTTATTTGGAATTATATGGAAGAACATGATATGTGGATTGTGGGATTGTGTATTAGCATGTTTTAATAGCTTATTTGGGTATGTATGAAGTTGTTGTGAGTAGTTAATAATGATTTTAAGGTTGAATTGAAGAAGTGATAGAATTTAAGTTGAGCTTGGAAGTAGTTATGTTGAATGGTTGAGGGTGCGAAATGCAGAAATTTTGCCTGACACGGCCATGTCATTGGGCATGTCAACGGTGCTGAGTTTCAATGTTGATGACAAGACCAGTAACACGGCCATGTCTCTGAGCATGTCGTAGCTACTGTAAGGCAAAATAATTGATATGGCCATTAACACTACCATGTTGTTGGGCATGTCAAAGTTTTTATAATGCAGAATTAATGACATGGTTAGTGACACGCCCATGTCATTGGACGTGCCAAAGCTTCTGTAAGAGTCGGTTAATGACACGGTCATTAACATACCTATGTTATTGGGCGTGTTATTTGAGGAAATTATTCCAAAATAACTCTTTTCTTTGTCTTTCATATGCAATTCCTAATTTAAATGATTTGATGTTGAGAATGCCTTAGAATGTGATATTAAATGGTTGTTTATGATCTCATGTGGCTGAGGCATTGAGAGAGAGTAGTTGGCCCAACCCTAATGCTGAAGGACAACTTGGAAGAGAAGGTTGGAGGGAGTTTTGAAGCTTCTTTTTAAGTGCTTTCTAAGGTAAGTACAAACATTTGATAAATTTGATATATTGGCATTAAGTTGGGCTTAACACATTTTGGATTGAAAATGTGTTAAGCTACTTGATATATAAACATTATGTTGTGACATGAAAATCATTATATATGCATTATGAAAAGCCATTGTTAATGGCTAGATTGAATAAAATGTGAATTATGTGCAAAATGTGAAAATGACCCAAAGTGTTTGGGTAATGTGACATTTTTATGGAATATTTTACAATGTGATAAATTGAAATGAAATGAAATGACATTGATATGAATGAGATAAATGGGATAATGAGAAATGAATTGAGGATGGAAAATATGAAATAATTATGTGTCTTGTATGTTATTCAATTTTCACAGTTCTATGTTTGCAGGCATACCTATGAAGTTATCATCACTATTTGCCTTCGGGGCTAGATGCTTGGGGTCACTGTGATATGAATTGCCTTCGGGGCTAGCTTTTGAGATTTACTTGATTTACCTTTGGGGCTAGACACATGGTGTTATTGTGGACAAAAATAATATCTCTGGGATTTGAATGATGTATTAGTTGTTTGGGCCCATACTTGTGTATGTGTTTGTGTGAATTATTAAAAGATGGAAGAATATATTTAATAGTGAGCTTGGATGTCACATTATGACATAGCATATGAGTATTTTGTATTGGCATTATTTTTAAGTTTTGTTATTATCAAAGTTTGTCCACTAGGCTTTTGGCTGAGTATGATTATAACTCATCGCACAGGTGACAGGTGTGATCCGGTAGAGCTGGAGAATTCTACTAGACCAGGTATGGTCTAGGCTTTTGTTTATTGAGCTTGAAGCATTTCTGATCCATCAAGATCAGAGCCATTTTGCCAGCATGTATATATTTTATATTATAGTACATTTTGATATTATGTATAATGTTTTATGTTTTTGAGTATTTATATATATTGTAACTTATAAAGAATGTTTTGTATAATTGAGTAATGTGAGGTTTTATATATTTTGATATATATAAATTTAAATATATATCTGTATAAGTATAGATGTTTTAAGAAAATATTAAATTTTTTATTAAATCATATTGTGATATTTTTATACCATATATACATATTTTACATATAATGGGTATGTGTATTATACGTATATGGGGTATAAGGGTGTTACATTTATTTTGGTATCAGAGATTAGATTTGAGGTTCTCGACTTAGGTGGGTTATTAGAGAGAGAAAATGAAAATTTTAATTATGGTTTTTAATTGTGATACATGCATTGGCACTGGAATTTTCTGATTTTTGATGTGGTAATTGCTACTGTTTTTGCAGAAATAGGTGGTCATGGAATCTCAGACGCATCAGTCTGCAAAGGGTAGTACAGAGAGTGTAGCTCATGATGAAGGTAGCGTTGGAGCTGGTGTTGAGTCTGTTGGTGAGGCGTCTGCTTCTGTGCCTATTGGACTAGCAACTGAGGAGATTCTGTTGGGTTGGGTATGGCATATGGTGGAGCTATTGAGGCAGGCTCCAGTTCAGCAACCGCTGCCTCCACCACAGTGGTAGCCATAGCAACAATTGCCGATGCGGAAGTACGATAAGCTGAGGAAATTTGGAGCCTCATGTTTTGTTTAAACTACAAATACTGCTGTAGTAGAGCAGTGGTTCGATGGGGTCCAGAGAGTATTTATTCAGCTGCAGGCTACTTCAGATGAGAAGTTTGATTATGCTAGATCACTTCTGCAGGGGGATGCCTATGAGTGGTGGAAGACGGTTCCCCATGGTATAACTGATCCACCAGTTTTGACTTATGCTGATTTCTTGCGGGAATTTGAGAATAATTATACTCCGAGGGAGTATAAGGATGCTAAGAAGATGGAATTCCTGAGTTTGAGATAGGACACTAGGACATTGGCTGAGTATGAGATTGAGTTTATTCGGCTGAGCCAATATGCTAGAGGAATTATTTTAGATGAGTTTAGCATATGCCGAAGGTTTGAAGAGGGGTTGAGACCCTCTATCATGTGTTTAGTGGTAAGTTCTTGGTATCATGATTTTTCTCAGTTAGTTGCAACTGCAAGGACTGTATAGAGGGCATGGGGACTTACAGCAGTAACCATAGTAGAGGAGAGCAGAGGTAGGAGACCCTAAGGTGAGGCAAGGTCTTCATCATCAAAGAGAAGCCGAGGGGGATATCCTCAGAGATTTAGTAGGAGCCAGGGGTAGTTTGGCAAGTCAGTACAGTAATAGAGGCAGAGACCTACAGCCTCAATGGCTAGTTACTCAAAGGCTTGCTCCACCTACCTATGTTCATTGTGGTAGGTCACATGGAGGTGTCTGCTGGAGGACAGGTGCACCAACAGTGTATTACAAATGTGGATCATCAGACCATTTTCTTAGAGATTGTCCATAGCCACTAGATGATAGAAAGATAGATACAATAGTTTCTAGATCCAGTGTCAAAGGGGGTCATGGTAGCAGAGGTTTTGGTAGAGGTAGTCGATCAGGGTCTGGGTTTATGTGATACAGAGACAGCCGGATGCTTCAGCTGTTATAGCTGGTACTTTTACTTTATTTCATACTTCAGTTCTTGCATTGATAGACCATGGGTCGACTCATTCATACATCAGTGCATCCATACTATCTATGAGTGATTTGCATTCTGAGTCCCTAGGATATGATGTTTTAGTTATAAATCCTTTAAGGCATAGTGTTGTGGTTAGCAGAGTGCACCGAGATAGTCCAGTTGTTGTTCAGGATGAGGAGTTTCTTGGTAACCTGATTGAGATGCCTTTTATGAAGTATGATTTGATTCTAGGAATGGATTGGTTATCCAGGCATGGGGCTATGGTAGACTATTAGTGAAAATGTGTTATCCTAAGAACATGTGAAGGTAGAGATGTAGTGGTATCTGGTGAGCAGAGATACCTTTCATCCATATTTATTTCTGTTGTTTTAGTTAGAAGGATGATTCGGAAGGGATGTGAGGCATATCTTGCTCATGTTATAGATACTAGAGTAGTGGGGTCCCATCCTGACAGTATACCTATAGTTGCTGAGTTTTCAAATGTTTTCCCTGATGAGTTTCCGGGGTGCCTCCTAAGAGAGAGGTGGAGTTTGGTATTGATTTGTTTTCTGGTACCACTCTCATCTCTATTACCCCTTATCAAATGGCACCTATAGAATTAAAGGAGTTGAAGGTGCAGTTGCAAGAGTTGCTTGATAAAGGATTTATTTGTCCTAGTGTGTCTCAGTGGGGAGCACCTGTTTTGTTTGTGAAGAAGAATGATGGCACTTTGAGATTATGTATTGATTATAGGTAGTTAAATAAGGTGACCATCAAGAATAAGTATCCATTACCATAGATAGATGATCTCTTTGATCAGTTGAAGGGAGCAACATTATTCTCTAAGATTGATCTAAGATCAGTGTACCATCAGTTGAAAGTTAGAGATGTAGATGTACCTAAGACAGGTTTTTGCACGAGTAATTGGCATTATGAGTTTCTAGTGATGCCCTTTGGATTGACAAATGCACCAGTAGTATTTATGGATTTGATGAATAGGGTGTTTAGGCCATACTTATATCAATTTGTGGTGGTCTTCATTAATGATATTCTAGTGCATTCGCATAATAAGGAAGATCATGTTAGGCATCTGTGGATTATATTACAGACATTAGGAGAGAAATAGTTTTATGCTAAGTTGTCTAAGTGTGAGTTTTGGCACGATCGGGTAACTTTTCTCAGTATTGTGGTATCAGTAGAGGGTATTAGAGTTGATCCGAGTAAAATCGAGGCTATCTTGAATTAGAATCCACCTAAGACTATGATAGAGGTTAGAAGTTTTCTGGGTTTGGCAGGCTATTATCATCGATATTGAAGGGTTTTCTATGATAGCTACACCACTCACTAGATTAATTCGGAAAAGCGTTAGATTTGTATGGATTGATCGGTGTCAGGTGAGTTTTGAGCAGTTGAGGGATACGTTGACTCAGCCTCCTGTCCTTACTCTGCCTGTGGAAGGTAAACCATATGTGATATACAGTGATGCTTCACATAGTAGTTTAGGTTGTGTTCTGATGCAGGAGGGTAGAGTCATTACTTATGCATCTCGACAGTTAAAGCCACATAATTTGAATTATCTGACTCATAATTTGGAGTTAGCAGCCATAATTTTTGCATTGAAGATTTGGCGACATTACTTGTATGGGGAGAAGTGTTTCATTTATACTGATCACAAGAGTTTTAAGTATTTGGGTGTTCAGGAGGAAAGGCAAAGGTTGTTGCTGATGCCTTGAGTCAAAAATCTTTGGTAGGTTTGACTGCTTATTCACTCTTGTTACTTGTTGAGTAGAGAGTGTTGCATGCTAAATTTGAGTCTTGTGATGATGGTGCATTAATAGCTCAATTGCAATTGAGGCCAGTGTTGTTGGATCAGATTAGAGAAGCCTAGTTGGTAGATGAAAAGATCCAAAAGATTGTGTTAGATTGTCAAAAGGAGGAGAGTCGAGACTTTCATGTAAGAGATGATGGTAGTCTATGGTATAGAGATAGATTGTGCCTTCCTGATGATGCAGGATTGAACAAGATGATATTAGAGGAAGCACATCAGTTAGTTTATACTATACACCCCGATAATACCAAGACGTACCAAGATTGGAAGCAACATTATTGGTGGTCAGGTATAAAGAGGGACATAGCAGAATTTGTGTCTTGATGTCTCACTTTCCAGAGAGTGAAAGCTAAGCACCAAGTTCCTTCAGTGTTACTTCAGCCATTGTCAGTACCAGAGTGAAAATGGGAGCGAGTGACGATGGATTTTGTGACTGGATTGCCTTTGACCCAGAAGAAGCATGATGCAATGTGGGTGATTATTGATTGGGTGACAAAGATAGCTCATTTTCTTCCAGTTCAGATGGATTACTCACTTGAGAGATTGGCTGAGTTGTATATCAGTGAGATAGTGAGGTTACATGGAATCCTAGTTTCTTTATTGTTGGATCGAGATTCCCGGTTTACATTGAGATTTTGGAGGAGTTTACAGGATGCATTGGGTTTTTTATTGCATTTTAGTATTGCTTCCCATCCTCAGACAGATGGGCAGTCAGAGAGAGTGATACAAATTCTAGAGGATATATAGAGGAGTTATGTCATTGATTTCACAGGGAGTTGGGACAAATTCTTGCCACTGATTGAGTTTGCACATATAACAGTCATCAGTCCAATACTGGAATGTCACCTTATAAGGCCTTGTATGGCAGAAGATGCAGAACACCATTGTGTTGGGATGAAGTTGGAGAAGGTAAACTGGTTAGTCCTGATTTGATTAAGGAAACAGAAGAGAAAGTAAAATTGATTTGAAGTTGTCTGAAAGTAGCTTCAGATCGACAAAAATCCTATATAGATTTGAAGAGGAAGAATATAGAGTTCAGTGTGGGAGATAAAGTATTTCTAAAGGTATCTCCATGGAAGAAGGTTTTGAGATTTGGTCGCAAAGGGAAGTTAAGTCCTCGTTTCATAGGACCATATAAGATTCTGAAGAGAGTTGGCCCAGTGGCTTACAGGTCGGCTCTGCCACCTGAGTTAGATCAGATACATAATATCTTCCACGTCTCTATGGTTCAGAGGTACAGATCAAACCCATCTCATATTTTGTTAGATGAGTCCATTGAGGTGAGTCCAGATCTGACTTATGAAGAAGAACTAGTGGCAATTTTAGCACGAGAAGTGAAAGAGTTGATAAATAAGAAAGTACCACTTATGAAAAGTCCTTTGGAAGAATCATACCACAGAAGAGGTGACATGGAAGAGTGAGCAATTAATGCGGAGTTAGTATCCCCAGTTATTCTAGAGTTGATAGCAGGTAATTTCGCAGACAAAATTTTCATAAGAGGGGGAGAATTGTAACAGCCCTAATTTTTGGAAATTAAATAAAATAAATTAAAATTAAATTGGATAAATTAAATAAATAATTTAAATGAAAAATAAAAGGATTTTAAATGATAAAGTAGAATGTATATTTGAAATATATTTGAAATAAACATGACATATACAAGACATATGCATATACCTAAGATATACATCACAAATATATATTTTCTAAATAAGTGTATAGTGATTATAATATATATATATATATATATATAAGGATGGATTGGAAAGTGAAGATGATATTTTCTTCTTCTCCTTCTTTTGATCCATTGAACGTGAGCTAGAGTGTAACACCCTTATACTCTATATACGTACAATACATATTTTCAGCATATGTAAAATATGCATATACGGTATAAAAATGTCACAGATCGATTTAATAAAAATTTTCACATTTCCATTTTAAGATTTCAAATACTAATATATAAAATAAATAGTATATAAATATTATTTGCTTGTTATAGGAATCCAAAATAAATATTTTATATAAAAATCTCTGGAAAAAATTCACCAGAGTTTTGTTTATAATTTGAACGTTCCCAAAATTCAGCAAAACACAACCTACATAAAGCAAACACTCCCAATAAAAATCAATTCACCATTTCACTAATACTTCTCAATTTCTCTATATTTTCTAAAAATACTTATATATAGATATATAAATTAACAACACATATAAAATTCATCTGAACAAATTATTCAAAACATTCTTTGCAATTTACATTATATACTTCCAAAAACATATCATAACATATATAATATCAAAATACATTGTAATATCAAATATCTACATGCTGGCAACTGGCTCTGATCTTAATGTACCCAAAAACAACTCTTCAAGCTCAATAAATACAAACCTAGACCCAACCAGGTCTAGTAGAACTCTCCGGCTCTACCAAATCATCCATGACACCTGCGCGACGAATTACAATCGCGCTAAGCTGAAGCCTAGTGGTACAAACTTTAATAATAATAATAAAACTCAATGCAATGCCAATGCACAATGCATATAGATATCACATCACTCTACTTTCTTATATTTTTCACATATTTCATAATCACAACTCATAGCATTATATTGCTCAATTGTATCATAATTCATAATTCACATTAAAGCAAAGACAAGCATGGGCCTAAAAAGGATCTAATATGCTATTCAAATTTCAGAGTTACTGCTTTGGTCCATAATGACACCATGTGTCTAGCCCTGTAGACAATATATCCATGGATAATGTAACAACCCCAGTCTCTTGGACCTTAACCCGGCTAGACCCTTAGGCCCCAGTATCTTGGTCCTCAACCCGGCTAGACTACTACAATTTTTGAGGCTTACGACCCAGTCTTTTCACCCCAAAAACATCATATTTATCAACTGACCTGGCTTACGACCCAGCCTTTTCACCATTCCAGCGTTTAGCCCGTAGGCAATCATAGGCATGCCGCCAAACCCAGAACTTTGAAAATTGAATAACATACTAGGCACACAATTTATTCATATTTCTCATTATCAAATTCTTTCATAATTCCTTTATCAAAACTTTTCTCATTTTCTCATGATCAAACTAGGCATATTGCCTTATTATATCATCTTTTTCTCACTTTTTTTTTCCTTTATTTATTTTTCTCATTATTAATCTCTTTCTCATTGTCACATATTCAATCTAGGCACATTGCCTTATTTTCACATTTTTTTCTCATTTTTCTCATTTTTCACATCTTTCTCTTTTTTTCTCACTTTTCTCATTTTTCTCATTTTTATCAATATCAATTCATTTCATTATTCCACATATCTCATTTTTGCATTCACAACACATTACCCAATTACTTTGGGTATTTTTACATAATATACATATTTCACATTCTACACAATTTAGTCATTATCAATGGCTTTTCACAATGCATTTAACACATATAAGACATTACAAATGTCATAGCCCATTATTCATACTCAATCAATGAACCAAGTAACTTAACACATTTTCCAACCAAAATGTGTTAAGCCCAAATGTCATGCAAACATAAACAATATATTCAAAGTTTGTACATACTTCCACTAGCAACCCAAAGCAAGGTTAACACAACCTCCAATCCTATCCTTCCAACTTCCCCTTCACCACTTGGATGAAGCAAATCAACCTCTCTCAATGCCTATACAAAATGTGATCATACATAATCATTTAATATCACATTTTAAGGTATTCTCAACATCAAACCATAATTAAATATCACTCTAAACTAAATTCCAAAATTAAGCTTCACCTCACTTTAACTTTGAAAAATCATATCAAGCCATTTAAATTAGTGTTTTCAGTTTATTAATATCATTAGAAACATGTTTTAGCATATCATTAATTAACCACATGCTTATGCTCGAAACCCTAAAATGGCATAGCCTTCACCATTGAAGGATCTCCATTCCAACTCAATACAATTATCATTTCAATCTTATTTCCGCCACTTATATCATTAAATAACATGATTTAATTAAAATCAAACAATTAATCATTCTTTGAAAATTCACTTTTCCAAAATCCTAAATCAATACTACCATCTTCAAACTCTATCCAAACTTAACTAAATCCATCATTTGATTTTAAAATCCTTGTTTATGCATCAAAACAACACATTTGGAACCAATTTACACAATTAAAACTCATGATTTCAAAAACTCAAATGTTCCATAACCCTAAATTCTCTCTCTTCACCAAACTCAACATAAATTCAACTATTTCTTAAATCTAACCTTAAAATCATTGTTAATCACTTAAAATAACTTCATCCATATCCAAATAGATAATTAAATCTTAGAACTTCAAAAACCCAAAACACACATATTCAAACTTTCATGGAAATTACAAAGAAAAAGTGAGTAAACTTACTAATTAAAGAGGAAAACCTTAAAAATCCACTTGAAACTTTGTAAATATTTCAATTAAATGCATTTGGAAGAAGTGTAACACCCCTATACCCCGTATACGTACACAGCATGCTTATACGATCGTAATATACGTATACTGAATATAGGAATGCCACGGTTAACAAAACACACAAATCATCCCTCGGATGAATTATGAAAAAATTTAAAACGTTTAAGGAAATTTATAAAACACAATAAATAAAAATATTTATTCAAAACGCAGCGGAAAATATAACAAATATTTTCAAGTTCATATACATTAAGATCAAAATTTACAAAACATGAAATATATACATGATTGGCAGCTTGACTCTCTGATCTTTAAGCTCTAAACCAACTCTTCAAAACCTCAACTCAACTAGGTCTAGCAGAATTCTCCGGCTCACACCTATCACCTGCGCGATGAAACACAATCGCGCTAAGCCCACGGCTTAGTGGTACAAACCATAACAATGATATGCTTCGATGCCTTGTCAATGTTATACATTCAAACAATAGAGATCATACTCATAAATGTTACATTTCATTATTTCAATAATTGTATCATCATCCATCACACACATTCAACATAGACACACATGGGCCCAACAAGTATTTAATATGATATTCAAAGTTCAGAGTTACTGCTTTGGTCCATAATCACAATGATCAAGCCCGTAGGCAATATATATACATCTCTATCCATGAATAGTGTAACAGACCCAGTCTCTTGGACCATCAACCCGACTGAAATCGAGGAGATCCTCAACCCGGCAAGACTGTTACCTGTAACAGTCCCAATCTCTTGGACCATCAACCCGACTGAAATCGAGGAGATCCTCAACCCGGCAAGACTGTTACTTATCATATATTTCATATTCATAATTCATATAGTGTAACAGACCCAGTCTCTTGGACCTCAATTCAACTCAAATTGAAGAGATCCTCAACCCGGCAAGACTGTTACCTTTTTACATTTTATAGGCATGCCGCCAAATCCAGAACTCTGAAATTGAATAACATATTAAACATACAGTCAATTCATTCACTTCTTTACCATTCTCTTTCTCAATTCATATCTCATAATCACATAGGCAATCATGCCTTAATAATTTCATTTTGCATAACCATAGCCAACAACAATGGCTTCATTATATCTCAACTCACATTTCATATATCATCATCAATATACATATAACACATTACATTTCACAAGGTTAACATTATTCATATATATATATATATATATATATCAACAATGCAATAAGATTTCTTAGTACATTCATATCCAAATGTGTAAGTTTCAAAATCACATGAATGTATGCAAAAATGCAAGGTTTGTACTTACATCAAAAGCAACCCACACAACTATAAACACTTCCTGTTTCAAGAATCTTTCACCTCTTGAATTAGGGCAATTCACCTTCTTCACAACCTATTTCAAAAGAATGATGCAACCCACATTAGATCATAAGGCTAAAAATCAACTAGGACAACCTCTAAACATGACACGCTCAACAACACGGGCGTGTCCCTGACCGTGCCTAAATCCACAACACAGAAGCTTTTATACGCTCAGAACCACTAGCGTGTCACTGGGCGTGTAATACATTGTGCCTCTCTGAAACATTGACACGTCCAACAACATGAGCGTGCTCATGGCCGTGTCAATTCCCCAATAACACAGTGGCTATGACACGTTCAATAACACGGGCGTGTTACTGGCCGTGTCAATCCTACTGCCACACAGACCTATTGACACGCCTAAAGACCTGGACGTGCTCATGGGCGTGTCAGGCCAAAAACCCAGATTCCGGCCAAAACAACAGAACACCCAACAAATCACTTCTTCCACCAATATCCACTTCAAACAAACTTAACTACACACATCCAAAAACCATCTCAAACTTGAAAAAACACCAAAACAAGACAAAATATACATTAACCACAAATCAATATCATCACAAACCCTAAACACCACTACAACACTATCTTCACCAACAAACTTACTCTTTCCTTTAATCCAACCACGAAATCCAAAATCAATTAAACCAAATACTCTTAAACACAACACAATCAAACCAAACACCTATCCATCACAACTTCAACTCACAAACCCAAAGAGATCAAAGAATCAAGTGGAAGGACTTACCAAGGATGAAGAAACTCTTAAATCTCCAACTTGATCTCTTGAAAACTTCCTTCAATCTTGAACTTGGAAGATCAAATCTCTCTCTTGCTCTCTTGTTTCTTTGATGGCCGGACAACAAAAGGAAAGGAAAAGAGAAGGAAAAGAAATGAAAGAAAGCCACGAAGGAAGAAGAAAAGAAAGAAAACCAAAGAAAGCAAAGTCAACTCTTTTTCCTTAAAACCCTCTCATCCAAGCATTTATTATCAAATAATCAAAATATCATCTTCCACTTCCACTAACTCTAATCCCACTTAATATTAATTAATTCTTTAAACACAATTAATAATAATTAATCTCTTCCTTTGACTTTCTCATTGACTTGTGTATATGTTGTATACATTTTCATATACACAACATATACACTCTCTTCACTTCTTTTCTCTTTTCTTTACAAATTAACATATACACATAATCCAAATAAAACAACAATTATATCAAAACTTCTAGGGCACACTTTGGGATATTACAATTCTCCCCCTCTAAAAAGAAATTTCGTCCTCGAAATTACCTGTTATCAAGTCCGAAACAACTGAGGTTACTGATCTCGCATTGCTTGTTCACTCTCCCAAGTTGATTCTTCTCTACCATGATTCTTCCAAAGAACCTTCACAATTGGCACTTCCTTATGTCTCAACTCTTTCATCCCATATGCTAAAATAGCAACTGGTTCTTCTTCAAAAGTCAGATCCGGACTCACCTCAATAGATTCAACTGAAAGAATATGAGATGGATCTGATCTGTACCTTCTCAACATAGAAACATGGAAGACATTATGGATTCTATCCAACTCAGGTGGCAAAGCAAGACGATAAGCAATTGGTCCAACTCTTTCTAAAACTTCATATGGTCCAATGAAACGAGGACTCAGCTTCCCTTTTCGACCAAATCTCAATATCTTTTTCCAAGGAGACACTTTGAGAAATACTTTATCTCCCACATCATACTCTATGTCTCTCGTCTTTAGATCCGAATAAGATTTTTGCCGATCTGAAGCTGCTTTTAATCGATCTCGAATCATCTTCACTTTCTCTTCTGTCTCTTTAACCAAATCAGGACCAATTAACTTACCTTCTCCAGTTTCATTCCAACATAAAGGCGTTCTACATCTTCTCCCATACAATGCTTCAAATGGTGCCATTCCAATACTGGATTGATGACTGTTGTTGTAAGCAAATTCCACAAGTGGTAAAAATCTGTCCCAACTTCCAGAAAAATCAATGACACAGCTTCTCAACATATCCTCGATAATCTGGATCACCCTCTCGGACTGCCCATCTGTCTGCAGATGAAAAGCAGTGCTAAAGTGCAATAGAGAACCCAAAGCACCATGTAAACTCTTCCAGAACCTCGAAGTAAACCAGGGATCTTGATCCGACACTAAAGAAATTGGGACTGCATGCAATTTCACAATCTCGTGGATATACAGCTCAGCCAACTTCTCAAGAGAATAATCCATCCGAACCGGAAGAAAATGAGCTGTCTTTGTCAACCTATCAACAATCACCCAAATAGCATCATGTTTCCTCAGCGTCAATGGCAAACCAGATACAAAGTCCATTGTTACTCTTTCCCATTTCCATTCAGGCACTGATAATGGTTGAAGCAACCCTGTTGGAACTTGATGTTCAATTTTTACCCTCTGACACGTGAGACATTTAGACACAAACTCAGCTATGTCTCTCTTCATACCTGACCACCAGTAATGCTGTTTCAAATCATGGTACATCTTCGTATTGCCCAGATGCATAGCAAAAACTGACTGGTTTGCTTCTTCTAAAATAATCTTTCTCAAATTAGCATCATCAGGTACACACAATCTGTTCTTAAACCAAAGACTCCCATCACTTCTCACAATAAAATCTTAACTCTTTCCATTCTGGCAATCTGAAACAATCTTTTGAATTTTCTCATCTGTCAACTAAGCCTCCTTAATCTAGTCCAACAATACTGGTTTCAATTGCAACTGAGCCAACAATGCACCATCATCACATGCTTCAAAACTAGCATGTAACGCTCTCAACTCAACAAGCAACAAGAGCGAGTAAGCAGCCAAACCTGCCAAAGACTTCCGACTCAAGGCGTCAGCAACAACATTTACCTTACCAGGATGATAATCAATCAAACAGTCGTAATCTTTGACCAACTCCAACCATCGTCTCTGCCGAAGGTTAAGCTCTCTCTGAACCCCCAAATATTTTAAACTCTTATGGTCCGTATAGATGAAACACTTCTCCCCATACAAGTAGTGTCGCCAAATCTTCAAAGCAAACACTATGGCTACTAACTCCAAATCATGGGTCGGATAATTGAGCTCAAGCGGCTTCAACTGTCGAGAAGCATAAGCTATAACTTTACCTTCTTGCATCAAAACACAACCCAAACCACTATGTGAAGCATCACTGTAGATCACATATGGTTTATCTTCTACAGGTAAAGTAAGAACAGGCGCTTAAGTCAACATCTCTTTCAACTGCTCAAAGCTAGCCTGACACTGATCTGTCCACACAAATCTAACTCCCTTTCGAAGTAATCTGGTAAGTGGAGTAGCTATTAAAGAAAATCCCTTCACAAACCGTCGATAGTAGCCTGCCAAACCCAGAAAACTTCTAACTTCAGTTACTGACTTCGGTGGACTCTTATCCAAAATAGCCTCAACTTTACTCGGATCAACTCTAATACCATCTGCTGAAACTATATGATCGAGAAAAGTCACATGATCAAGCCAAAACTCACACATCGACAGCTTAGCATACAATTGCTTCTCTCTCAAAATCTGTAGTACAATTCGCAGATGTTTGTCATGCTCCTCTTCATTACACGAATACACCAAAATATCATCGATAAAAACTACCACAAACTGATCCAAATAGGGACTAAACACCCTATTCATCAAATCCATAAAAGCTGCAGGTGCATTTGTCAATCCAAAATGCATCACTAAAAACTCATAATGCCCATACCTTGTGCGAAAGGTTGTCTTAGGAACATCTTCAGCTCTGACCTTCAACTGATGGTACCCTGATCTTAAATCAATCTTGGAAAACACTGCTGCTCCTTTTAATTGATCAAAAAGATCATCAATTCTAGGCAAGGGATATTTATTCTTAATAGTCACCTTATTCAATTGCCTATAATCAATGCACAATCTCATAGTACCCTCCTTCTTCTTCACAAACAAAACAAGAGCTCCCCACGGTGAAACACTAGGGCGAACAAATCCTTTATCCAACAACTCCTGCAACTGCACCTTTAACTCTCTTAACTCAGCAGGTGCCATTCTATAAGGGGTAATAGAGATAGGAGTGGTACCAGGCAACAAATCGATACTAAACTCCACCTCTCTATCAGGAGGCAACCCTGGCAACTCCTCTGGAAATTCTGCAACTGTGGATATACTATCAAGTTGAGAACCTACTACTCTAGTATCCAAAACATGAGCAAGATAAGCATCACACCCTTTTCTAATCAACTTCCTAGCTGTAACAGCTGAAACAAACAAGGATGCAAGCTGTCTCTGCTCACTAGATACCAACACAATTCTACCATCATTAGTTCTCAAAGTAACACATTTCTTTTGACAGTCCACCACAGCTCTATGTTTAGACAACCAGTCCATGCCCAAAATCAAATCATACTCTTTAAAAGGCATTTCAATCAAATCTCCACAAAACTCCTCACCTTGCACCACAACTGCACTATCTCGATGCACCTTGCTAACAATCACACTATGCCCTAAAGGATTTGTCACCAACACATCAAATCCTAGGAACTCAGAATGCAATTCAGACATAGGCAAAATAGATGCATTAATATATGAATGAGTAGATCCTGGATCAATCAAAGCAAGAACTGAAATGCCAAATAAAGAGAAAGTACCCGCAATAACTGCTGAAGCATCTGGTTGCCTCTGCACCACATATACTCTATGAGAAGGCCCAGCCTCATCTGGTCTACTATCATTGGATGAAGATCCTACTCTCTGACTAATCCAAGGTCTACCCCCTCTGCTGAAAACTCTGCCTTCTCGACCACCTATCACACTAGGTCGAGAAACTGCAGAATCTGTCGGCCTCGGTTCCTGCATCTCAGGACACTCTCTAATAAAATGATCAGGTGATCCACATCTGAAGCACACAGCTGGTCCACTATTCTTCCAACAGACACCCCTATGTGTTCCACCACACTGAACACATATAGGTGGAATGGATCTCTGAACTACTGGAGTCGGAGCACTCGCTACTGAAACTGTAGGTCTCGATCTTTGCCTCTGAAACTGAACTGACTTACTAGCCTTCCTCTGACTCCTACTGATCCTGGGAACAAAACTTCCTCTACCTCTCTTCACAGATGAAGCCCTGCCTCAAACTGGGGTCTCCTAACCCTGGTCTCCTCCTCGGTAGCAGCTGCTGCAATACCCTGGGCTCTCTCCACACTCCTAGCTGCTGCAACAAGCTGGGAAAAATCCTGGTATCTAGAACCAGCCACAATACATAATAGAGGGCCTCAATCCCTCCTCAAATCTTCTGCACCGGTCTATCTCGTCTGAAATAATACCTCCAGCATAGTAACTCAACCGGATGAACTCGATCTCATATTCTGTCACAGTCCGACTGTCCTGCTTCAAATTCAGAAATTCCATCTTCTTAACATCTTTATACTCCCTCGGAGTATATTTCAGCTCAAACTCCCGTAGAAAATCACAGTAGGACAATGTAGGTGGATCATCCATGGCATGAGGAACTGTCTTCCACCAATCATATGCATCCTTCTGCAACAGTGATCTAACATAGTCAAAATTTTCTTCTGGAGTGGCTTGCAACTGAATGAATATCCTCTGTACCTTATCTAGCCACTGCTCAGCTACTGCTGGATCAATAGTACCTAGAAAATCTTCTGCTCCATACTTTTTTAATTTATCGTAATGTCTCACTGATACCATTAGCTGTGGTGGTGGCGGTGGTTGCACTGGTGCTTGCCTCAATAATTCAACCACATGCCTAAGCCAAACTGGCGGAACCTCCTCACCAGCTGGTCTCCCTGACACAGAAGCAGGTACCTCTCCAGCTCTATCGACTCTAGCTCCATCTTTACTCTCTTCAGGAGCTACACTCTCAGCACTACCCTCTACAGACTGACATGAATGAGAATCCATTACAACCTATATCTGCAAACACAGCAGAATACACCTCATTAAAGATCAGAGACTGCCAACACCAAACATGTATTTTATTCAAAAACCAACTTTTAAAATCAAAATATCCTTTTTCTTACAATTTACCTAGGTTGAGAATCTCAAACCTAGGCTCTAATACCAAAATAATTGTAACACCCCTATACCCCGTATACGTACACAGCATGCTTATACGATCGTAATATACGTATACTGAATATAAGAATGCCACGGTTAACAAAACACATAAATCATCCCTCGGATAAATTATGAAAAAATTTAAAACATTTAAGGAAATTTATAAAACACAATAAATAAAAATATTTATTCAAAACGCAGCGGAAAATATAACAAATATTTTCAAGTACATATACATTAAGATCAAAATTTACAAAACATGAAATATATACATGATTGGCAGCTTGACTCTCTGATCTTTAAGATCTAAACTAACTCTTCAAAACCTACACTCAAATAGGTCTAGCAGAATTCTCCGGCTCACACCTATCACCTGCGCGATGAAACACAATCGCGCTAAGCCCACGGCTTAGTGGTACAAACCATAACAATGATATGCTTCGATGCCTTGTCAATGTTATACATTCAAACAATAGAGATCATACTCATAAATATTACATTTCATTATTTCAATAATTGTATCATCATCCATCACACACATTCAACATAGACACACATGGGCCCAACAAGTATTTAATATGATATTCAAAGTTCAGAGTTATTGCTTTGGTCCATAATCACAATGATCAAGCCCGTAGGCAATATATATACATCTCTATCAATGGATAGTGTAACAGACCCAGTCTCTTGGACCATCAACCCTACTGAAATCGAAGAGATCCTCAACCCGGCAAGACTGTTACCTGTAACAGACCCAATCTCTTGGACCATCAACCCGACTGAAATCGAGGAGATCCTCAACCCGGCAAGACTTTTACTTATCATATATTTCATATTCATAATTCATATAGTGTAACAGACCCAGTCTCTTGGACCTCAATTCAACTCAAATTGAAGAGATCCTCAACCCGGCAAGACTGTTACCTTTTTACATTTTATAGGCATGCCACCAAATCCAGAACTCTGAAATTGAATAACATATTAAACATACAATCAATTCATTCACTTCTTTACCATTCTTTTTCTCAATTCATATCTCATAATCACATAGGCAATCATGCCTTAATAATTTCATTTTGCATAACCATAGCCAACAACAATGGCTTCATTATATCTCAACTCACATTTCATATATCATCATCAATATACATATAACACAATACATTTCACAAGGTTAACATTATTCATATATATATATATATATCAACAATGCAATAAGATTTCTTAGTACATTCATATCCAAATGTGTAAGTTTCAAAATCACATGAATGTATGCAAAAATGCAATTTTTGTACTTACATCAAAAGCAACCCACACAACTCTAAACACTTCCTCATTCAAGAATCTTTCACCTCTTGAATTAGGGCAATTCACCTTCTTCACAACCTATTCCAAAAGAATGATGCAACCCACATTAGATCATAAGGCTAAAAATCAACTAGGACAACCTCTAAACATGACACGCTCAACAACACGGGCGTGTCCCTGACCGTGCCTAAATCCACAACACAGAAGCTTTTACACGCTCAGAACCACTGGCGTGTAATACATTGTGCCTCTCTGAAACATTGACACGTCCAACAACATGAGCGTGCTCATGGCCGTGTCAATTCCCCAATAACACAGTGGCTATGACACGTTCAATAACACGGACGTGTTACTGGCCGTGTCAATCCTACTGCCACACAGAACTATTGACACGCCTAAAGACCTGGACGTGCTCGTGGGCGTGTCAGGCCAAAAACCCAGATTCCGGCCAAAACAACAGAACACCCAACAAATCACTTCTTCCACCAATATCCACTTCAAACAAACTTAACTACACACATCCAAAAACCATCTCAAACTTGCAAACACCAAAACAAGACAAAATATACATTAACCACAAATCATCAATATCATCACAAACCCTAAACACCACTACAACACTATCTTCACCAACAAACTTACTCTTTCCTTTAATCCAACCTCGAAATCCAAAATCAATTAAACCAAATACTCTTAAACACAACACAATCAATCCAAACACCTATCCATCACAACTTCAACTCACAAACCCAAAGAGATCAAAGAATCAAGTGGAAGGACTTACCAAGGATGAAGAAACTCTTAAATCTCCAACTTGATCTCTTGAAAACTTCCTTCAATCTTGAACTTGGAAGATCAAATCTCTCTCTTGCTCTCTTGTTTCTTTGATGGCCGGACAACAAAAGGAAAGGAAAAGAGAAGGAAAAGAAATGAAAGAAAGCCACGAAGGAAGAAGAAAAGAAAGAAAACCAAAGAAAGCAAAGTCAACTCTTTTTCCTTAAAACCCTCTCATCCAAGCATTTATTATCAAATAATCAAAATATCATCTTCCACTTCCACTAACTCTAATCCCACTTAATATTAATTAATTCTTTAAACACAATTAATAATAATTAATCTCTTCCTTTGACTTTCTCATTGACTTGTGTATATGTTGTATACATTTTCATATACACAACATATACACTCTCTTCACTTCTTTTCTCTTTTCTTTACAAATTAACATATACACATAATCCAAATAAAACAACAATTATATCAAAACTTCTAGGGCACACTTTGGGATATTACAAGAAGCAAATCCCTCTCTTGAAGCCATGAAAGTTGGCCTTGAAGGAAAGAAAAAGAAGATGATAAAAAGTGATTTTCTCTTTCCTCCCACTCACATTTTCAACCTTATATATATTATTATTTTAATATATTTTAATTAATTAATTATTTAATTAATTAATTAAAACCCCAAAATATTATCTTCCATCCAAAATTATTTATTTTTTAATTATTTTATTAATTTTAAATTTTTAAGATTTAATTATCAAAATACCCTTTTACTTTAACGTTTTTTTAAAAAAGTATTGACTTTTATATGTTATGTATATTTTACATATACATCACATATATGTTCCACTTTTTTATTTAAAACCCCTTCATTTTTCATTTAAAATCATTAATTTAATTTATCCATTTAAATTATAATTTATTTTATTAAAATTCCAAAAATTAGAACTTTTCAAAAAATTTGGGATAAGTAATGTGTATCTTATATACAAATCAAATGTACCTTATATGTGCATTAAATATATTAAGTATGTAATGTATTAATCAAACATATATAATTAATATACCATATATATATGTTATATATACTCTAGATATATATATATATTGAGTATATATAAAATTTTATATCTCTAAAATTACGGATGTGACAATTTTCTCCCCCTTAAATAATTTCGTCCTCGAAATTATCCAGTACAGTAATAAATCATCTAAATTAGTATTTCATCAAATTACATAATTTCTATTCTCCCCCTTAGGTACATTCTCAATTACCTTTTTACCATTCTATAACTCATCATTATACTGTCTATTTACTCAAAAAGTCACAATAAATTATCATATCTTCAATCGAATTGTCATTAGACAAAATTAGTTCATCTCCTTAATATATATACACCACACACCTATTGCACTCAAGATATCTGATCACTTCATTATCTTAAAGATATACTCTCATCACCTTAAATTCAAATGTTGATAACTTTTATCTTAACACAATAATTTTACACATCTTCACTTTGATCCTACTCTTTAAACAATTACCACATATTAATTTAATATCACCATTATACAACAACAAAATCTTATTTCCTTATTAAGATTCATTCCAATTATACTATAACTAAAACTTTTCTCTTATAATTATTTGAAACTAATATAACTTAGCTCCTTTTATATGCATATACATATCAGAATGTTGTGTTAAGCATATTATCATATAGCTTGCATATTCTTAATACAACTACACACATTGAATTTCAATAAATACTTGTAAACTTATTACATTTCGGATCAATTGATCTAACTATCACAATATGACCATCACAACCTTATTCTATTCTGACCAACCTTTAGTCTATTTTAAATTCATCAATCTGTTTTTAATTCATGACCTAATTCTATTAGGTCAAATTTATTCTCAAATTTTAATTCTCTTCGAATTAATCATTACAGATAATATTCACTTCCCCTAGTCTCGTTTACTTTACACATCATTTTCATCAACTTATTCATTTTATACCACTTTCAAACACATTCATTATAACTCTTACTCACATTTCATAATTCCTTTCATTTGCCATTTTCTCACATATTTTTATAGTTACCTTATTTACACAAATCACTTTTCTTACACATCATTTAAAGCTCATCATATTTTCACAATTCTCTTCTTTTTCCACACTTTCTATAATTATAAACAAATTTCTAGTATGAAATTATAAGATATAACTATGCAAACCATAAGTCTTGACCATGTTTCTTGAAGCATAACTATCAATCTCACCAAAACTATCCAACAGTCATGCCATAATAGTGGTCACGCCTGTGGCTTATAAATAAATACTGCTCATATATCATTCTTCTTCAAACATTTCCAATCACAATGTTAAGTTCGTATCGCAAAAATCACATATTCATTTTCTAATCTTTTGCTACACAAACGTTAACACGTTTCAGCCCTGTTTCAAAGCAATTTACTCTTGATCACTTGATCATCATTAGCCTAACTCAAGTTTCAACAATATTATCATTAACATCTCTTACATATACACATTCGTTCATATATTAATTTTATACAATTTCCATTTTTTACTCCATTTCTAATCTATCTCTTATAAAAATTTTCATTCATTTTTTTTTCACTTCCCTACTTTCTTCATTATACTTTCCTTTTCCTTACAATCTCTTATTTATACGCATATACTTTAGGCCCAAAACACTATACAATCATCAAGTTCAGTTGTTAAAATAACAATTTCACCTTCCAGCTCTGTTCGGGACCATTCGCAATTTCAATTCATCACACGACCTAACTCTAAGTAGGTCAAGACCTAGTCTCTCTTAGGTCTATTAATACTTGCAATATCATTCTCAATATCACTAGACAAGTAATTGTATAAGGTAACAAACACTCGATAATATTTTTTTTAATCATCCAAATACACATTCATAGGTCATATTCACAATGTGACTTACTTTTCACATTTTCTTATATATCACAATTGTGTTTATATTGAAAAATCTCATCACACATATCATACAATTATACGCAATTCCTCTTTTACATACAACCTATAAAAAGTTAACATTTATCACCTTTCAGAGAACATTATTATTTCTCATTCTTCTGACATTACTTAGGTTATTCATCAATTCAACATATATATACACTCTTACCACAATATAATTAACATCTTCCTTATTTAATCTCCCATCTCTTAAATAAATTTCTTATTATATATATATATATATATATATTAACACCTCACATAAATCTTAGTCACATTTCCAATGTGACATCTCTCTCACATTTTTTTTATGCATTTATCATACCCTTCATATCACTTTTCATCATTTCCAATGCAATTACCTAAAGTAACTCATTTTTACTTACTTAATCATTTCCCTTTTATTTCATAACAAATTTCTATATTATCAACCACATTACACGTTACATGATATTTTCATAAATAATATTACTCATTCAAAATTACTCCCATGCTTATTAAATATTAAACTATCAATATCTAAACAATCTTCATCAAAATTCTCTTACAACTCTAAATTTTCAACTTACTACTTTACTTAAACTTCATTCTATTAATCTCACTTTCAAGAGCTAACTTTATAAACATTATTCTTATATTAATATAACATCAAAACACATCACTTTCATAATTATAGAAGCCCATTTCAAAAATTCATTTTTCATATAATGCAACCAACAACATGAACCTCACCAAATCTCATCCATATCACATTTTCAATCTTAATATCATAACATTTACTTTTAAACAACACTAATTAACATCATCAATTAGATATCCTACTTTTACATACTGAAACCCTAAATCATGTATCATTTATTTTTTTTTTATGAACTCTTTGTTCTAAATTATTAAAACTCCATATTCCTTCTTCATACTTCTACCCATATGCACATAAATTTTCATAATTGTTCTTAATCATTTGTCTCATAAAATTAATTTATTACTCATGTACACAAAATTGTTTGACTTCCTTAGTTTCATGTCACTCTTACTTTCAATTTTTTTATATTCCTTACCAAATCTTTATAAAAGCTTGTAAAATTTTATCCATGTGCACTTGACACATATATGGACTTATATTTAAAGTTTTAGATTTTTCCAAGCTGATTTAATATATTTAAAAATTAAATCTTCCAAAATTAGAGAATCTGTCTCTTTAATAATTTCTCTGGCAGCACCCGGTTGTCCATTTTTTTAGGTATCAAACCTTAATAAAAATTCATGAAATTTTAACCATATATTATAGGAATACAAATGATATTTTATGTAAATATTCAGATTTTTTTTGGTTGGTTTACCATAGTTTCTAAATTTATATTTTTCTCAATTTCTACATATTCTGAGTTGTTGGAATTACTCCAACAATCTGTGTTCTTTTATTTTTCTTAATTAGAGATCCGTCTTTAAAATTTATAAACTTTTATAAATTGGATTCTAACATGTAGAAAAACTTTCTATTAAATGTTCAAACTCATCCAACATTTCTAGATTTGTCCAAAAATTCAGACAATATCACTTTGCAATACACCTATAAAATTTTCTGTAACTATTATGCTCATTTCTCAAACTTTTTATTTTTATATCTTAAATCATTTCCTAGATTGCTTTTTCTAATTTCACTTATTCATCAATTGAATCAGCTATAAATTTTAAATTTCAAATAAAAGTTCCAAAAATTCTTAATCCATAATCTCTAGAATGACGCTTCCACTGCGCCACTCCGATCTATGCAAGCCAGACGTCATCTCAACTCATATCCATTATATCAAATGGACATTGCCACATCAGGGATCAGATAAATTGCAAGTGTCAATGCATGAATCACAATTGAAAATTATTTTTTTAAAATTCCAATTTTCTCTCTCTAACAACCCACCTAGGTCGAGAACCTCAAACTTAGGCTCTGATACCAAAATAAATATAACACCCTTATACTCTATATACATACAATACATATTTTCAGCATATGTAAAATATGCATATACGGTATAAAAATATCACAGACCGATTTAATAAAAATTTTCACATTTATGTTTTAAGATTTCAAATACTAATATATAAAATAAATAGTATATAAATATTCTTTGCTTATTATAGGAATCCAAAATAAATATTTTATATGAAAATCTCTGGAAAAAATTCACCAGAGTTTTGTTTGTAATTTGAACGTTCCTAAAATTCAGCAAAACACAACCTGCATAAAGCAAATAATCCCAATAAAAATCAATTCACATTTCACTAATACTTCTTAATTTCTCCATATTTTCTCAAAATACTTATATATAGATATATAAATTAACAACACATATAAAATCCCATCTAAGCAAATTTTTCAAAACATTCTTTGTAATTTACATTATATACTTCCAAAAACATATCATAACATATATAATATCAAAATACATATATAATATCAAATATATACATGCTGACAACTGGCTCTGATCTTGATGTACCCAAAAACAACTCTTCAAGCTCAATAAATACAAACCTAGACTCGACCAGGTCTAGTAGAACTCTCCGGCTCTACCAAATCATCCATGACACCTGCACGACGAATTACAATCGCGCTAAGCCAAAGCCTAGTAGTACAAACTTTAATAATAATAATAAAACTCAATGCAATGCCAATGCATAATGCATATAGATATCACATCACTCTACTTTCTTATATTTTACAAATATTTCATAATCACATCTCACAGCATTATATTACTCAATTGTATCACAATTCATAATTCACATTAAAGCAAAGACAAGCATGGGCCCAAAAAGGATCTAGTATGCTATTCAAATTTCAAAGTTACTGCTTTGGTCCATAATGACACCATGTGTCTAGCCCCGTAGGCAATATATCCATGGATAATGTAACAGCCCCAGTGATAGGACTATATTTTGCACATAATTTAATGATTATTCTAGTTATATTTTTATTGTTATCAATTGAATTTGATCAATCTTTATTGTGAAAGCTAGAATATTCCTCATTTCAAGAATAGAGTTGCAAGTATGAAGAAAAAGCTTATTTTGGCTAAAAATCATGGAAAAATTGAAAGGAGGTCAAATCAAGCTCAAAAATGGAAAATAATGAATTGACATGGTCTTATAAACCATGAAACATAATTTTGAACTTGAAAATGGAATTAAAGATGAGAAATCAAGAGGTCCAGAGTCGTTTTTGAATCCCAGGGCCAAAGCTGTCAAAAAGCTATGGCAATGGGATTTGATTTGAAGCTGTCCAAGTTTTTCAATGATAGAAATTGCAAAGGCATAAGCATTTGGAAAGCCACGACCGTAGGGCTTAAAGGCCACCACCGTGGCATGGATTTTGGCTCTGTTTTGAAGATATTTTGCATATTTAGAAGCATATTGAAAGCCACGACCGTGGCACTCAAAAGCCATGACCGTGGGATTGATTTCTCTACTATCCGAGCCAAGAAAGAGAAGAAAAATCAAGTTGGCAGTTTCAACTTCAGTGCCATGACCGTGGCATGGAAAAGCCATGACTGTGGCCTTCCAGACCGACCATTTTATAGCTCTAAAGTGCTCAAACTGACCAAACTAACTCAGGCCATGACCGTGGCACTCAAAAGCCATGACCGTGGGGCCGAAAATCATGGCTTTGAGCAAACAATTGGGTTAGTGGTGAACCAAACAAGATGTGGCCTAACCTTTTCAATTTTTCCCCACTAAAGAAGCTTCCAAACACTCTATTTAAACACACTTCCTCTAAGGTATGAGATATGTAATAGATTAGATTAGATTCATCCAAATAAATTTAGAAAAGAGGTGTGAAATTCTGCTTCAAGGAGGAGTTCAAGATCCAAGTCAAGATCTTCTTCAAAGAAATAGAGTTTGATATTTCTTGTTCCTTTTAAATTATGTCTTCATTTACCATTTTGAATATTTGTGATGTTTTTATTTCAAGAATGAAGAACTAATCCTCTTTAGGGTTGGTCCCTTTAATTGAATTTATTATGGAGTTATAAATGTCTATTTGGTTAATTTAGTTATCCTTTGATTATTTTGTTATCTTTAATCTTAATGCTTTGATTATTTGGCCAATGATTAATTGATTTGAGATGTTGTGTGATGGAGTAAAAGTGGAAACATGACATTAGTCCAAGGAGATAACAATCTGCATACCCTTAATTTTTGACCTAATCCGGTCCATTATGTTTTATTTGGTTTAAAATGATTTTTATTGTTTAATTGGTCCAAAATAATTTTAATTAAATAATTTTTACCTTAGTATCTAATTTTTATTAAGAAAAAATAAAAATAAACAAATAAAAATCAAAAAATAAGAATAAAAATAAAAATCGGAGTCGGAAAAAAAAATCGGCAGTGAAAAGTGGTCGTGCGGGCTCGTCGGGCCAGCAGCACCTCACCCGCAGGCCTGCGGGCGAAATAATTTCCCGCAGGAATTTCCTGCGGGCGACTGTGGGGGAGTTATTTCCCCCGCAGGAAATTTCTGCGGGCGAAATAACTTTCCCGCAGGAATTTCCTGCGGGCTGGGGCGCCCACACGCCCAGCCACGGGCCCAGCCGCAGTTTTCGCCAGCGCAAAAATTTTTGACGCAAACTTTTTGAAACCTAATCCAATTAGGTTTTAATTTCTTTTTTTATTAATATTAATTGCCATGTGGAATTAGGAAGAAATACCCTAAAAACCACTATAAATAAGGATCAAGTAAACCAAATTAGACGAGGAGAAATTTACATAGTGAGCTTGGAATTGGAAACCAAATTAAGGAAGGAAAAGCAAGAAATCAATTCAATTGATTTTTAAAGGGAGGAGCACCATGAATTAAGCAATTCAAAGGCAACAAAGGCTTGTCTTTGGAGCTAGTTCATCCAAGAAGAGTTATTTTTTAGAGAATCAACAAAAGAAGGTATATTAAATTCTTTTTGATTTATGTAACACAGTAGCAAATCTATACAATTTAATGTTTTTTTTAAATCAAAACTTTAGAGCTTTAATTTAATTCTTCCAAGATTAAAACACTAAAACGTGACTTTCTTTTCTAAAAACACTTAAAATTGTTATTTTTTCTTCTTAAAAATCTTAAAACTCTCATTGAACATATTTTTCAACAAAACTAAAATCAAATTCTGTTTCTTTCAAATTTTTAAATTAGGTTTTATTTCATTCAAAAAGCCTTCAAAAACATCTTTTCTACTTATAAAAACTTCAATTCATGTGTTTAAATTCATAAAACTTCATAAATCATCAAATTGCTTTTTAAAACTCTAATTCAAATTCATTACCCGAGAACCCTAATTTCAAAGCCTAAAACCAAAATTCAACTTTTAAACCTAAAACAATGAACCTTAATCCTTTTAAGACCTTAAACCTTAATTTTTATGAACCCTAATCTTTTTAAAACATTAAAAACCATAAAAACATGAAAACTAAAAAAATCACACAGTAGCTTAAATCACTATTTAAAATCATGAATTAAAAAGTATTTCAAAGTGTCCAAAACCCTAGTTTTATTTTTTCACCATTCAAATCTTAATTTGGTTAATCAAAGAGTCTCACCAATCTTTTAAAACATAAAACCCTAATCTATTTTAATTCCATAAAAAGTCACAGTAGCTATAATTAAACTTTTATTTGCTTTATTCAATTCCATATTTATTTATACCTTGATTTATCTCTTATGCTTTAATCTATTTAATTTCAATACTTGATTTATTTAATTTATCATGGATGGATGTTTATTTTATTGATATTTAAATACTTTTGATGTAACACCCCTATATCCCGTATACGTACCAAACATGCTTATACGATCGTAATATAAGTATACTGAATATAGAAAATGCCACCGTTTAAAAATTACACAACATATATCTTTATAAATAAGTGAAACCAATCTTAAACATTTAAAAGAAATCCAAAAGACACCATATATAAAAACGTTTATTAACTAGCAGCGGAAGTTATTACAAATATTTGCAAATACAAATATGTTATAAATCAAAGTTTACAAAACATAGAATATATACATGATTGGCAGCTCTTCTCTGATCTTTAAGTTCCAAAAATAAATCCTTCAAAGCCTAGTCTCACTTGGTCTCGAGGAGCTCTCAGGTTCAACTCTGTCACCTGCGCGATCAAACACTATCGCGCTAAGCCAACGGCTTAGTAGTACAAAGTATACTAACATTATGCTTTAATATGATATAATGTCACAATTAATCTCATACATCATTTAAAAGAAATATCACAATTCCATATCATACTTTGATCAATGTCATAACAACATTCATATTATATCTTCATAATTCCATTAATTTCACCATTCAAGAATCACATTAAATACAAAGACAAGCATGGGCCCAAGAACACTAATATGCCATTCAACTTTCAGAGTTAATGTTTTGGTTAAATTATCACATTTATCATTATCATTATCCCAACTAGGCTTCAAGGATTTAGGTTCAACCAAGCTTCAAGGGGAACAAAGCATGCTAAGTATCAACCCAACTTGGCTTCAAGAACCAATCCAACCTAGCTTCAAGGGTTGTAACATCTCAATTAGGCTTCAAGGACTAGATCCAACCAAGCTTCAAGGGGAGTAAAACATGTTAAACTTCAACCCAACTTGGCTTCAAGGATCAAGCCTAACCTAACTTCAAAAGATTGTTACTATAGGCATGCCACCAACAACAAACTCTGAAAATGGAATAACACATTAGCCACACAATTCATTTATTATTTCATTATCAATTTCATTCTCAATTCTCATCATTATCTAGGCAAACATGCCCCACTTATTTCAATTGAATCATCATAGCCAATCACAATGGCTTCACATCACATTTGAATCATCATAGCCAATCACAATGGCTTCACCTCTCATTATATCTCAAATCACATTTCATATTTCATCATTGATATATACATAACAATTTACATTAATCATAGATTTAGAATCTTCCACATACATTTGTTTGGATCATTTTTATTTTAAGTGTGTTTAAAATGTTTATTTTTATGTTTAGGTGCAAAAAGACCTTTGAAGAATCAAAACAATGCAAGAAGAGCAAAGAACAATCACAGTATTTAACACACTCCAGGGACACGGCCAAGCTTGTGGCCGTGTCTCTCAACACAAAATCAGCAGTAGCAGACACGGGCAAGGGACACGGCCAAGTCAATTGCCGTGTCTCTCCAAAATTGATCCAACACGGCCAAATTTCCTTAAACTTGGCCGTGTCTCCCAAAAATCTTTAGTTTGGCCGTGTCTCTTCTTTAGTTTGGCCGTGTCTCTCATGAATAAAAACCCTAAACATGGCCAAGTCTCTTTTGATTAAATTAAAACACATTATGCACAACATAACCTTATTCAAATGGATATAATCAATGTCATTAACACTTATTTTACATGTTCATCACAATATTCACATTAACAATACATCAACAATACATTTAATCACTTACCACTTCAAAACCCTAAAACCAACATCACTCTTATTCTTTCAATATCAACATCCACTTAACTTACCATCTTCAAACCAAAACCAACACCAATTTAACTTACTATCAATTTCAACACTTATAAACACATCTCAAACACACCTAATCATAATATCAACAAATCATAACTCACCTCAAGCACAACTTCAAAAATAACAAAGGAAAACAAGAGAGTACTTACCAAAATTGAAGAAATTTCACAAATCTCCAACTTAATCCTTTGATTCTTCCTTCAATTTGAGCTTATAACTTCAAGATCCTCTCTTGCTCTCTTGCTTTCTCTTGTCTTTGGAGGAGCCGGCCACACACATGGAAAAGAAGAAAAGATGATGAAAAAAAACAAAGTCAACTTCTCTTTAAATCTCCACCAAGTGTTCCAACAAGACAATTACCAACATACCCTCTTCTCACTTGTTCTTGCTTTCTTCTTAATCAAGTGCCCTTTATAGTAATTTCACATACAACAATTAAATATCTTCTTCCCTTGACTATCCATTTTGACTAATGTATATGTTATATATATAACCATATACCCAACATATACACTTTCTCTCTACACATTACTTTCCTTTTTAAACAATACATAAACATTCTCTTTTCAATTTCTTTTCTTATCAACATAACATATACACATAATTCAAACAAACAACAATTATATCCAAACTTCTAGGGTACACTTTGGGATATTACAATTCTCCCCCTCTAAAAAGAAATTTCGGCCTCGAAATTACCTGATATCATCTCTGAAACAGTTGAGGATACTGATTTCACATTGCTTGCTCACTCTCCCAAGTTGCTTCTTCTCTTCCATGATTCTTCCATAGAACCTTCACCAAAGGCACTTTCTTATTTCTCAACTCTTTCACTTCATGTGCCAAAATAGCAACAGGTTCTTCTTCAAATGTCAGATCTGGACTCACTTCAATAGATTCAATTGGCAAAACATGAGATGGATCCGACCTGTATCTCCTCAACATAGAAACATGGAATACATTATGGATCCTATCCAACTCAGGTGGCAAAGCAAGCCGATAAGCAACTGGTCCAACTCTTTCCAAAACTTCATATGGTCCAACAAAACAAGGACTCAATTTCCCTTTCCGACCAAACCTCAAGATCTTCTTCCAAGGAGACACTTTCAAAAATACTTTATCTCCAACATCAAATTTTATATCTCTCCTCTTCAAATCTGCATAAGACTTCTGTCGGTCTGAAGCTGCTTTTAACCTATCTCGAATCACTTTCACTTTCTCTTCAGTTTCTTTAACCAAATCAGGACCAATTAACTTACTTTCTCCAAGTTCATTCCAACATAGAGGTGTCCTACACCGTCTACCATACAATGCTTCGAATGGTGCCATACCAATGCTGGATTGATGACTGTTATTGTAAGCAAATTCCACAAGTGGCAAAAATCTATCCCAACCTCCAGAGAAATCAATGACACAGCTTCTCAACATGTCTTCGATAATTTGTATCACTCTCTCTGACTGCCCATCTATCTGTGGATGAAAAGCAGTGCTGAAGTGCAGTCGAGAACCCAAAGCACCATGTAAACTCTTCCAAAACCTCGAAGTAAATCGGGGATCTCGATCAGACACTACAGAAATTGGGACACCATGCAACTTCACAATCTCATGAATATACAGCTCAGCTAACCTCTCCAGAGAATAATCCATCCGAACCGGAAGAAAATGAGCTGTCTTGGTCAACCTATCAACAATCACCCAAATAGCATCATGCTTTCTTTGTGTCAATGGTAAACCAGACACAAAATCCATTGTTACTCTCTCCCACTTCCATTCAAGCACTGATAAAGGTTGAAGCAACCCTGTTGGAACTTGATGCTCAGCTTTTACCTTCTGACAGGTGAGATATTTAGACACAAATTCCGCTATATCTCTCTTCATGCCAGACCACCAATACTGCTGTCTCAAATCATGGTACATCTTTGTACTACCCGGATGCATAGCAAATACTAACTGATGTGCTTCTTCTAAAATAATTCTTCTCAAATTAGCATCATCCGGTACACACAATCTGTTCTTAAACCAAAGACTACCATCATTCTTCACATGAAAATCTCGGCTCTCTCCATTTTGGCAATTTGATACAATCTTCTGAATCTTCTCATCAGCCAATTGAGCCTCTTTAATCTGATCCAACAATACTGGCTTCAATTGCAACTGTGCCAACAATGCACCATCATCACAAGATACAAAACTAGCATGCAATGCTCTCAACTCAACAAGCAACGAGAGCGAATAAACAGTCAAACCTGCTAAAGACTTCCGACTCAAGGCATCAGCAACAACATTTGCCTTACCAGGATGATAATCAATTAAACAGTCGTAGTCTTTAATCAACTCTAACCATCTCCGCTGTTGAAGATTGAGCTCTCTCTGTACACCCAAATATTTTAAACTTTTATGGTCTGTATAGATAAAACACTTCTCCCCATACAAATAGTGTCGCCAAATCTTCAATGCAAACACAATAGCTGCCAATTCTAAATCATGAGTCGGATAGTTAAGTTCGTGCAGCTTCAACTGCCGAGAAGCATAAGCTATAACTTTACCTTCTTGCATCAGAACACAACCCAAACCTCTATGTGAAGCATCACTGTAAATCACATATGGTTTATCTTCCACAGGTAAAGTAAGAACAGGCGCTTGAGTTAACATTTCTCTCAACTGTTTAAAGCTAGCCTGACACTGATCTGTCCACACAAATCTTACTCCCTTTCGAAGTAAGTGGAGTAGCTATCAAAGAAAATCCTTTCACAAACCGTCGGTAATAGCCTGCCAAACCCAGAAAACTTCTTACTTCAGTCACAGACTTTGGTGGACTCCAATTCAGAATAGCTTCAACTTTACTCGGATCAACTCTAATACCCTCTGCTAAAACTATATGAGCGAGAAAAGTTACTTGGTTCAGCCAAAACTCACATTTCGACAGTTTAGCAAACAATTGCTTCTCTCTTAAAATTTGCAGCACAATCCGCAGATGCTTATCATGTTCCTCCTTATTACGCGAATACACCAGAATGTCATCAATAAAAACTACCACAAACTGATCCAGATAGGGCCTAAACACCCTATTCATCAAGTCCTTAAAAACTGCAGGTGCATTCGTTAAACCAAAAGGCATCACTAGAAACTCATAATGCTCATACCTTGTATGAAAGGCCATCTTAGGAACATCTTCAGCTCCGACTCTTAACTGATGGTACCCGGATCTCAAATCAATTTTGGAAAACACCGCTGCACCCTTCAATTGATCAAAGAGATCATCAATTCTAGGCAAAGGATATTTATTTTTAATAGTCACCTTGTTCAATTGCCTATAATCGATACACAATCTCATAGTACCATCCTTCTTCTTCACAAACAAAACAGGAGCCCCCCACGGTGAAACACTAGGGCGAATAAACCCTTTATCCAACAACTCCTACAACTGCACCTTCAATTCTCTCAATTCAGCAGGTGCCATTCGATAAGGAGTGATAGAGATGGGAGTGGTACCAGGCAATAATTCAATACCAAACTCCACCTCTCTCTCAGGAGGCAACCCTGGCAACTCCTCTGGAAACACCTCTGGAAACTCTGCAACTGTAGGTATATCATCAAGTTGAGAACCCCTTACTCTAGTATCCACAACATGAGCAAGGTAAGCATCACACCCTTTTCTAATCAACCTCCTAGCTGCAACAGCTGAAACAAACAAGGATGCTAGCTGTCCATGCTCACTAGATACTATCACCTCTCTACCATCACCAGTTCTCAAGATAACAAATTTCTTTTGACAATCTACCACAGCTCCATGTCTAGATAACCAGTCCATGCCTAGAATCAAATCATATTCCTTAAAAGGCATTTCAATCAAATCTCCAAGAAATTCCTCACCTTACACCATTACTGCACTATCTCGGTGCACCTTGCTAACAATCACACTATGCCCTAAAGGATTTGTCACCAACACATCAAATCCTAGGGATTCAGCATGCAATTCAGACACAGGCAAAACAGATGCACTAATATATGAATGTGTAGATCCGGGATCAATCAAAGCAAGTACTGAAATACCAAATAAAGAGAAAGTACCCGCTATGACTGCCGAAGCATCTGGCTGCCTCTGCATCACATATATCCTCTGAGAAGATCTAGCCTCCTTGGGTCTACTCTTCCTGGATGTAGAACCTCCTCTAGGACTGAACCCAGATCTGTCCCCTCTGTTGACATTTCTGCCTCCTCGACCTCCCCTCACACTAGATCGAGAAGCTACAGAATCTACCGACATCTGTTCCTGCCTCTCAGGACAATCTCTAACAAAATGATCAGGTGATCCACATCTGAAGCATACCCCTGCTACACCAGTCTTCCAACAAGTACCACCATGTGGCCTACCACAATGAATACATATGGGTAAAGTGGATCTCTGAATTACTGGGGTCGGAGCACTCGCCACTGAAACTGTAGGTCTAGATCTCTGCCTCTGAAACTGTACTGACCTACCAGCTGGCCTCTGACTCCTGCTAACCCGAGGAACAAAACTTCCTTTACCTCTTTTCACAGATGAAGACCCTGCTTCAAATTGGGGTCTTCTAACCTTGATCTCTTCCCCAGAAGCAACTGCTGCAATACCCTGAGCTCGCTCCACACTTCGAGCTGCTGCAACAAGCTGGGAAAAATCATGATATCTAGATCCAGCCACAAGACACATAATAGAGGGCCTCAATCCCTCCTCAAATCTCCTGCATCTATCTATCTCATCATATATAATACCCCCAGCATACTGGCTCAACCGGATAAACTCTAGCTCATATTCTGTCACAGTCCGGTGATCTTGCCTCAAACTCAAAAACTCCATTTTCTTCACATCCTTATACTCCCTCGGAGTATACTTCAATTCAAACTCTCTTAGGAAATCAGCATAGGACAATGTTGGTGGATCATCCATAGCATGGGGCACTGTCTTCCACCAATCATATGCATCCTTTTGCAACAATGATCTTGCATAATCAAATTTTTCTTCTGGAGTGGCTTGCAACTGAATAAATATTCTCTGTACTTTATCTAGCCACTGCTCCGCTACAACTGGATCAATAGTACCCAAAAAATCTTCTGCTCCATACTTCCTTAATTTATCGTAATGTCTCACAGGTACCAAAGGCTGTGGGGGTGGTGGCGGTGGTTGCACTGGTGCTTGCCTCAATACCTCTACCACCTGCCTAAGCCAAACTGGTGGAACCTCCTCACCAGCTGGTCTTCCTGACACAGAAGCAGGTACCTCCCCAGCACTATCCACTCTAGCTCCATCTCTAACCTCATCAGGAGCTATACTCTCAGCACTACCCTCGACTGACTGACGTAAGTGAGAATCCATCACAACCTATATCTGCAAACACAGCAGAATACCTCTCATTAAAGATCACAGACTGCCAATGCCAAACATGTATGTTATTCAAAAATCCACTTTTTAAAATCAAAACATTCTTTTTCTTACACTTGACCTAGGTTGAGAATCTCAAACCTAGGCTCTGATACCAAAACAATTGTAACACCCCTATATCCCGTATACGTACCAAGCATGCTTATACGATCATAATATATGTATACTGAATATAGAAAATGCCACCGTTTAAAAATTACACAACATATATCTTTATAAATAAGTGAAACCAATCTTAAACATTTAAAAGAAATCCAAAAGACACCATATATAAAAACATTTATTAACTAGCAGCGGAAGTTATTACAAATATTTACAAATACAAATATGTTATAAATCAAAGTTTACAAAACATAGAATATATACATGATTGGCAGCTCTTCTCTGATCTTTAAGTTCCAAAAATAAATCCTTCAAAGCCTAGTCTCACTTGGTCTCGAGGAGCTCTCAGGTTCAACTCTCACCTGCGCGATCAAACACTATCGCGCTAAGCCAACGGCTTAGTAGTACAAAGTATACTAACATTATGCTTTAATATGATATAATGTCACAATTAATCTCATACATCATTTAAAAGAATATCACAATTCCATATCATACTTTGATCAATGTCATAACAACATTCATATTATATCTTCATAATTCCATTAATTTCACCATTCAAGAATCACATTAAATACAAAGACAAGCATGGGCCCAAGAACACTAATATGCCATTCAACTTTTAGAGTTAATGTTTTGGTTAAATTATCACATTTATCATTATCATTATCCCAACTAGGCTTCAAGGATTTAGGTTCAACCAAGCTTCAAGGGGAACAAAGCATGCTAAGTATCAACCCAACTTGGCTTCAAGAACCAATCCAACCTAGCTTCAAGGGTTGTAACATCTCAATTAGGCTTCAAGGACTAGATCCAACCAAGCTTCAAGGGGAGTAAAACATGTTAAACTTCAACCCAACTTGGCTTCAAGGATCAAGCCCAACCTAACTTCAAGAGATTGTTACTATAGGCATGCCACCAACAACAAACTCTGAAAATGGAATAACACATTAGCCACACAATTCATTTATTATTTCATTATCAATTTCATTCTCAATTCTCATCATTATCTAGGCAAACATGCCCCACTTATTTCAATTGAATCATCATAGCCAATCACAATGGCTTCACATCACATTTGAATCATCATAGCCAATCACAATGGCTTCACCTCTCATTATATCTCAAATCACATTTCATATTTCATCATTGATATATACATAACAATTTACATTAATCATAGATTTAGAATCTTCCACATACATTTGTTTGGATCATTTTTGTTTTAAGTGTGTTTAAAATGTTTATTTTTATGTTTAGGTGCAAAAAGACCTTTGAAGAATCAAAACAATGCAAGAAGAGCAAAGAACAATCACAGTAGCTAACACACTCAAGGGACACGGCCAAGCTTGTGGCCGTGTCTCTCAACACAAAATCAGCAGTAGCAGACACGGGCAAAGGACACGGCCAAGTCAGTGGCCGTGTCTCTCCAAAATTGATCCAACATGGCCAAATTTCCTTAAACTTGGCCGTGTCTCCCAAAAATCTTTAGTTTGGCCGTGTCTCTTCTTTAGTTTGGCCGTGTCTCTCATGAATAAAAACCCTAAACATGGCTAAGTCTCTTTTGATTGAATTAAAACACATTATGCACAACATAACCTTATTCAAATGGATATAATCAATGTCATTAACACTTATTTTACATGTTCATCACAATATTCACATTAACAATACATCAACAATACATTTAATCACTTACCACTTCAAAACCCTAAAACCAACATCACTCTTATTCTTTCAATATCAACATCCACTTAACTTACCATCTTCAAACCAAAACCAACACCAATTTAACTTACTATCAATTTCAACACTTATAAACACATCTCAAACACACCTAATCATAATATCAACAAATCATAACTCACCTCAAGCACAACTTCAAAAATAACAAAGGAAAACAAGAGAGTACTTACCAAAATTGAAGAAATTTCACAAATCTCCAACTTAATCCTTTGATTCTTCCTTCAATTTGAGCTTATAACTTCAAGATCCTCTCTTGCTCTCTTGCTTTCTCTTGTCTTTGGAGGAGCCGGCCACACACATGGAAAAGAAGAAAAGATGATGAAAAAAAACAAAGTCAACTTCTCTTTAAATCTCCACCAAGTGTTCCAACAAGACAATTACCAACATACCCTCTTCTCACTTGTTCTAGCTTTCTTCTTAATCAAGTGCCCTTTATAGTAATTTCACATACAACAATTAAATATCTTCTTCCCTTGACTATCCATTTTGACTAATGTATATGTTATATATATAACCATATACCCAACATGTACACTTTCTCTCTACACATTACTTTCCTTTTTAAACAATACATAAACATTCTCTTTTCAATTTCTTTTCTTATCAACATAACATATACACATAATTCAAACAAACAACAATTATATCCAAACTTCTAGGGCACACTTTGGGATATTACATTTGATGAATGATTTATTTATTATGGATGATTATTTACTTTTATCAATCAATTTAGACTTTCAAAAGTTGTAAGAGGTATGTTTCCACTTGGTGGGTACCTCATTAGTTAAACATCATGTAATTTAATTTGCTTTTCTGTTTTAGAACTTATGTAAAGGGTATGTTTCTACCTTTTGGTGGGTGTCCTATCTAGGCATGTGATGTAAGGACATGTTTCCATCCTTGGATGGGTGTCCATTTATTTGTTTTGTTTTGTTTGGACATTACTTTGATTTTAATATAATGATGCTTTCTTTTTATTGTGTGTAGTATGGATAATGTTATTATACTTAAGAATTTTATAATATTAAGACCTGTAAAGGAGGCCGGTTCCAATGAACCGGGCGTTGTGGGGGTGCTGGGCCATTTCTCAACTTCCCCACAAGTACCCAACTTTCCGAATCCATTTGGGGGTTGGGGATTCCTTAGGAATCGAGTCATCCACCCCTTTCTTTTTTCCCGGCCCATCCGGGTGGCGACTCCATTTTCTCCGGACTTAGGTTCGTGTTCTCTAAGGCCCCAAGCCTAAACAGTGTCGAAGTCGCAAGAACCATTCCACCGGGAGTGGGGGCAAAAATCCCCGCTCACACAATCTTAAGTAAGTTTCTCACTTAGAGATAAGGTTAAACCCTTAAGAGGTTGATTCAAGATTCTCATAAAACTTAATGAATTGATTTAATTACTTATGATCACGAGAGTAGACGTAAGGATTAAAGTTGATATTAATTCTAGTACTTGAGAGACTTGATCTTAATTTAGGAGAATCTAACTATTAATCGAAAGGAAGACTGAATTAAATCGATACTTTAGAAAATCCATGATAAATCAATAAAGGTGACCAAACCCTGAGTCTTAAAATATTAGAAAATTATTCTTGATTTATTATCATTTTATCTAGTTAAATCATAAAATCGAATTTGAATATCCAAATATTAATTAGTTTAATTGTTTGGTACTTAGAATTAACCTCCTCGTGGGAACGATACTCTACTCATCATTACATTACTTGTTAACGATTTGTGTACTTGCAGGCCGCAACACCCAATCTCTTGGACGTCAACCCTGCTAGACCCTTAGGCCCCCAGTATCTTGGTCCTCAACCCGGCTAGACTGCTACAATTTTTGAGGCTTACGACCCAGTCTTTTCACCCCAAAAATATCATATTTATCAGCTGGCCTAGCTTACGACCTAGTCTTTTCACCATTCCAGCAATTAGCCCGTAGGCAATCATAGGCATGCCGCCAAACCCAGAACTCTGAAAATTGAATAACATACTAGGCACACAATTTATTCATATTTCTCATTATCAAATTCTTTCATAATTCCTTTATCAAAACTTTTCTCATTTTCTCATGATCAAACTAGGCACATTGCCTTATTATATCATCTTTTTCTCACTTTTTTTTCCTTTATTTATTTTTCTCACATTGCCTTATTTTCACTTTTTTTTTCTCATTTTTCACATCTTTCTCATTTTTCTCACTTTTCTCATTTTTATTAATATCAATTTATTTCATTATTCCACATATCTCATTTTTGCATTCACAACACATTACCCAATTACTTTGGGTATTTTCACATATTATACATATTTCACATTCTACACAATTTAGCCATTATCAATGGCTTTTCACAATGCATTTAACACATATATGTCATTACAAATGTCATAGCTCATTATTCATACTCAATCAATGAACCAAGTAACTTAACACATTTTCCAACCAAAATGTGTTAAGCCCAAATGTCATGCAAATATAAACAATATATTCAAAGTTTGTACATACCTCCACAAGCAACCCAAAACCAGGTTAAGACAACCTCCAATCCTATCCTACCAACTTGCCCTTCACCACTTGGATGAAGCAAATCAACCTTCATCAATGCCTATACCAAATGTGATCAGACATAATCATTTAATATCACATTCTAAGGTATTCTCAACGTCAAACCATAATTAAACATCACTCTAAACCAAATTCCAAAATTAAGCTTCACCTCACTTTAACTTTGAAAAATCATATCAAGCCATTTAAATTAGTGATTTAAGTTTATTAATATCATTATAAACATGTTTTAGCATGTTTAAACCAATTTCATTAATTAACCACATGCTTATGCTCAAAATCCTAAAATAGCATAACCTTCACCATTGAAGGATCTCTATTCCAACTCAATCCAATTATCATTTTAATCTTATTTCCACCACTTATATCATTAAATAACATGATTTAAGAATTAAAATCGAACAATTAATCATTCTTTGAAAATTCACTTTTCCAAAACCCTAAATCAATACTACCATCTTCAAACTCTATCCAAACTTAACTAAATCCATCATTTGATTTTAAAATCCTTGTTTATGCATCAAAACAACACATTTGGAACCAATTTACACAATTAAAACTCGTGATTTCAAAAACTCAAATGTTCCATAACCCTAAATTCTCTCTCTTCACCAAACTTAACTTAAATTCAACCATTTCTTAAATCTAACCTTAAAATCATTGTTAATCGCTTAAAATAACTTCATCCATATCCAAATAGATAATTAAATCTTAAAACTTCAAAAACTTAAAACACACATATTCAAACTTTCATGGAAATCCAAAGAAAAAATGAGTAAACTTACTAATTAAAGAGGAAAACCTTAAAAATCCACTTGAAACTTTGTAAATATTTCAATTAAATGAGTTTGGAAGAAGCAAATCCCTCTCTTGAAGCCATGAAAGTCAGCCTTGAAGGAAAGAAGAAGAAGAAGATGAAAAAAAAAAGTGATTTTCTCTTTCCTCCCACTCACATTTTCAACCTTATATATATTATTATTTTAATATATTTTTAATTAATTAATTATTTAATTAAAACCCCAAAATATTATCTTCCATCCAAAATTATTTATTTTTTAATTATTTTATTAATTTAAAATTTTTAAGATTTAATTACCAAAATACCCTTTTTCTTTGACTTTTCTTTTAAAAAGTGTTGACTGTTATAAGTTATGTATATTTTACATATACATCACATATCTATTCCACTTTTTCATTTGAAACCCCTTCATTTTTCATTTAAAATCATTAATTTAATTTATCCATTTAAATTATAATTTATTTTATTAAAATTCTAAAAATTAGAACTTTTCAAAAAATTTGGAATAAGTAATGTGTATCTTATATACACATCAAATGTACCTCATATGTGTATTAAATATATTAAGTATGTAATGTATTAATTCAACATATATAATTAATATACCATATTTCTATTTTTTATATATTCTAGATATATATATTGAGTATATATAAAATTTTATATCTCCAAAATCACAGATGTGACATAGAGAGAGAGAGTAAGAGGAGTTTTTTCTTCTTCCATACACCAAGGATTAAAGGAAGTTCAAGAATTCAAGTGGAGCTTTTGAGGATTCTTCATCAATTGGTAAGTTTCTTTATCAATCTTACAAGTTATTTGGAATTCTATAGAAGAACATGATATGTGGATTGTGGTATTGTGTATTAGCATGTTTTAATAGCTTATTTGGATATATATGAAGTTGTTATGAGTAGTTAATAATGATTTTAAGGTTAGATTGAAGAAGTAATTGAATTTTAGTTGAGTTTGGAAGTGGTTGTGTTGAATAGTTGAGGGTGCATAATGAATAAATTTTGCCTGACATGGCCAGTGACACAACCATGTCGTTGGGCGTGTCAACGGTGCTAAGTTTCAATATTGATGACACAACCAGTAACACGGCCATGTCTTTGAGCGTGTCGTAGCTACTACAAGGAAAAATAATTGACACGGCTATTAACACTGCCGTGTTGTTGGGTGTGTGAAAGTTTCTATAATGCAGAATTAATGACATGGGTAGTGACACGCCCATGTCGTTGGACGTGTCAAAACTTATGTAAGAGTGGGTTAATGACACAGTCATTAACACGCCCGTGTTGTTGGGCGTGTTACTTGAGGAAATTGTCCCAAAATAACTTTTTTCTTTGTCTTTCATTTGTAATTCCTAATTTAAATGGTTTGATGTTGAGAATGCCTTAGAAAGTGATATTAAATGGTTGTTTATGATCACATTTGGCTTAGGCATTGAGAGAGAGTAGTTGGCCCAACCCTAGTGTTGAAGGACAACTTGGAAGAGAAGGTTGGAGAGACTTTGAGGCTTGTTTTGGAGTGCTTTCTAATGTAAATACAAACTTTTGATAAATTTGATATATTGACATTAAGTTGGGCTTAACACATTTTGGATTGAAAATGTGTTAAGCTACTTGATACATAAACATTGTGTTGTGACATGAAAATCATTATATATGCATTGTGAAAAGCCATTGTTAATGGCTAGATTGAATAAAATGTGAATTATGTGCAAAATGTAAAAATGACCCAAAGTGTTTGGTTATTGTGACATTGTTATGGAATATTTTACAATGTGATAAATTGAAATAAAATGACATTGATATGAATGAGATAAATGGAATAATGAGAAATGAATTGAGGTTAAAAAATATGAAATAATTGTGTGTCTAGTATGTTATTCAATTTTTAGAGTTCTATGTTTGGCGGAATGCCTATGAGGTTATCCTCACTATTTGCCTTCAGGGCTAGACGTTTGGCATCACTGTGATATGAATTGCCTTCGGGGTTAGCTTTTGAGCTTTACTTGATTTGCCTTCGGGGCTAGACACATGGTGTCATTATGGACCAAAACAGTAATCTGTGATTTGAATGATGTATTAGTTGTTTGTGTCCCTGCTTGTGTATGTGTTTGTGTGAATTATTAAATGATGGAAATATATATATATAATGGTGAGCTTGGATTTCACATTATGACATAACATATGAGCATTTTGTATTAGCATTGTTTTTAAGTTCTGTTATTATCAAAATTTTTACCATTAGGCTTTTGGCTTAACGCGATTGTAACTCATCGCGCAGGTGACAGGGGTGATTTGGTAGAGCCGGAGAGTTCTACTAGACTAGGTTGGGTCTAAGCTTGTGTTTATTGTGCTTGAAGCATTTATGCTACATCAAGATCAGAGCCATTTTGCCATCATGTATATATTTTATATTATAGTACATTTTGATATTATGTATAATATTTTATATTTTTGAGTATTTATATATATTGTAACTTATAAAGAATGTTTTGTATAATTGAGTAATGTGAGGTTTTATATATTTATATATATATAAATTTAAATATATATCTATATAGGTATAAATGTCTTGAGGAAATATGAAAATTTTTATTAAATCAGGTTGTGACATTTTTATATTGTATATGTGTATTTTACATATAATGGATGTGTGTATTATATGTATATGGGGTATAAGAGTGTAATAAGTAGTGCTAAAATGTAACCTAGTGCCCAGCGTATCTTGCAAACTCTTCTAAAATCTAGATGTAAATCTGGGATCTCGGCCTGATACCAGAGAAACTGGCACTCCATGTAGTCTTACAACCTTATTCACATAAATCTCTGCTAACCTATCAAGGAAGTAATCCATCTTGACTGGAATAAAATGAGCTAACATCATTAATCTATCAATTATCACCCAGATTGCATCATTCTCCCTCTGGGTCAAAGGCAGTCCAGCTACAAAATCCATGGTCACTCACTCCCACTTCTACTCAGGCATCGATAATGGTTATAGCAACCCCAAAGGAACATGGTGCTTAACCTTCACTCTCTGACAAGTGAGACATCTGGATATAAATTCTGCTATGTCCCTCTTCATACCTGATCACTAGTAGTGCTACTTTAAGTCTTGATACATCCTGGTATGTATAGCATAGGATGATTGATGTACTTCCTCTAAAATCCTCTACTTCAATTCCACATCATCAGGAATACATAATCTATCTTTGTACTGCACACTACCATCAACTCTCACCTGAAAAACTTTTCTCTCCCCCTTTTGGCAATCCTTCACAGTCTTTTGGATTTTTACATCTGTCTGTTGTGCTTCTTTAATCTAATCAAGCAATAATGACCTCAACTGCAATGGAACCATAATAACACCATCATTACATATCTCAAATCTAGCATGTAGATCTCTCAATTCAACAAGCAAAGAGAGCAAATAGGTAGTGAAACCTGCCATAGACATTCGAATTAAGGCATCTACAACCATATTTGCCTTGCTTGGGGTGGTAACCAATTAAACTATCATAATCTTTTATTAATTCCAGCCACCGTCTCTGCCCAAGATTTAGCTCTTTCTAAACAGCCAAATACTTCAAACTCTTATGATTAATATAAATGAAACACTTCTCTCTATATAAGTGATGTCACCAAATCTTCAATGGAAAAAATATGGCTGATAACTCTAAATCATGAGTTGGGCAATTTAGCTCATGAGGCTTTAGCTCTCTAGAAGCATATGCAATAACTCTACCATCCTGCATTAGCGCACAACCCAACCCACTATGTGAAGCATTATTGTATATCACATATAATTTTCCTTCCACCCATAGAGTAATAACTAGAGCTTAAGTCAGCATGTCTCTCAACAACTCAAAGCTCGCCTGACATTGATCAGTCAACACAAATTTCACATCCTTCCAAAGTAATTTGGTGAGTAGCATAGCTATCATAGAAAACCCTTCATAAATCGATGGTAGTAACTTGCCAATCCTAGAAAACTCCTAACCTCTATCATATTCTTTGGTGGACTCCAATTCAAGATTGCCTCCACCTTTCTCGGATAGACTCTAATACCCTCTGCTGAAACAACATGTCTAGGGAAGGTCAATTGATCCAACCAGAACTCACATTTAGACAGCTTAATATCTGCAATACAATACGCAGATGCCTATCATGCTCTTCTTTACTATAAGAGTAAATCAAAATGTCATCAATGAACACTACCACAATCTAGTCCAATTATGCCCTAAAAACCTGATTCATCAAGTCTATGAATACTGCTGGTGCATTCGTCAACCCAAAAGACATCACCAAAAAATCATAGTGCCTATACCTTGTGCAAAAAGCAGTCTTGGGAATATCTGCATCTCTAACTCTCAACTGATGATACCCTGATCTCAAATCAATCTTAGAGAATATGGATGCCCCCTTCAACTTATCAAAAAGATCATCAATATGAGGCAATGAGTATTTGTTCTTGATGGTCACCTTGTTCAACTGCCAACAATCAATACACAATCTCAAGGTGCCATTCTTCTTCTTCTTAATAAATAACACTGGTACTTCCCACTATGAGACACTAGGGTGAATGAACCCCTTATCTGACAATTATTGCAACTGCACCTTTAACTCCTTCAATTCTACTAGTTCCATCTGATAAGGGGTAATAGAGATAAGAGTGGTACCCGGCATCAAATCGATACCAAACTCTACCTCTCTTAGGAGGTAACCCTGGTAACTCATCAGCGAACACATCTAAGAACTCTGCTAATATAGGTATACTATCAAGCATTGACTCCACTACTCTGGTATATACCACATGAGCTAAATAAGCCTCACACCCTTTTCGGATCATCCTCCTAACCAAAATGGCTTAAACAAACATGGATGAGAGATGTCTCTACTCATTAGATACCGCTACATCCTTCCCATCATGTGTTTTTAGGAAAATACATTTCTGCTGATAGTCTACCATAGTCCCATGTCTTGATAACTAGTCCATACCAAAAATAAGGTCATAATCCCTAAAAGGCATCTCAATCAGATCACCGAGAAACTCCTCATCATGCACCATAACCAGAATATCTCGATAAACTCTACTAACCACCATACTGTGCCCAATGGGTTGGTTACTAGCACATCAAACCCTAATGACTCATAATGCATATAACTCACAGGCAGGATGGATGCACTAATGTATAAATGTGTTGACCCAGTGTCTATCAATGAATGATCTGAAACACTAAGTAAAGAAAATGTACTAATTACAACATCAGAAGCACTCGGCTGTCGCTGCATCATATATACCTTCTATGATGATCTAGCCTCCTCTTGTATACCCTCAGCTGTAGATCCTCCTCTCTGACCAAAACCTGATCTGCCATCTCTACCACTACCTCTATCGCCTTAACCCCCTCTACCACCAGGTATAGACACAATGGTCTCAGCCTAACCAATCTCTGTCGGCTCTAGACAATCTCTAATGAAGTGATTTGGTGACCCACATGTAAAATAAAACTACTAATGCACTAGCCCTCTAACAAACACCCCCATGTGCCCTTCCACACGTAGAACAGGTGGGTAGAGTAGATCTCTATGATGCTAGAGTTGGGGTACTAACCACTAAAGCAGCAAGTCCCTACCTCTATCTCTACTGCTGATACCCCCTGCCAGGCTGCCCCTAGCCTCTACTAGACCTCTGTGAGAAACCCTATTGGCCTCTCTTAGATTATAAAGACCCTACCTCTGACTATGGTCTCCTATCCCTACTCTTTGTTCTGGCTGCAGTTGCAATACCCTGAGCCTTCTCAACATTTCGGGTAGTAGATACTAATCATGAAAAGTCCTCATACTGCACAACTACCATCTGGCACATGATGGATTGCCTTAGCCCCTTCTTAAACCTCCACCATCTATTAATCTCATCTGACACAATCTCTCCTGCATACTTACTTAGCCGGATGAAATCCTTTTCATATTCTGTTACTATCTTTGTATCCTGCTTTAGACTCATAAACTTATTCTTCTTAGCATATTTATACTCTCGAGGGGTGTATTTCTTCTCAAACTCTCTCAGAAAATCAGTGTATGTGAGCACCAGAGGATCAGCCATTCCATAGGGAACTGTCTTTCACCAGTTGTAGTCATCCCCCTGTAGAAAAGATAAAGCATAATCAAACTTCTCTTTTACAATGTCCTGCAACTGGATATATACCCTCTAAACTCTGTCCAGCTACTGCTCCATTACGGCTGGATCAATGGTGCTAAAGATCTTGATGGCTCTATCCTATCTCAGCTTATCATACTTCCTAGTCTATTGTTGTTGTTGTGGCTACTGTTGCGATACTAGGGCCTATCGTAGCAACTCTGCCATCTGCCACACCCATAATGGAGAAACCTCTTAAACTGCTGCTCTAGCTGGCACTGATGCCTCCCCAACAATCTCTGCACTGGCTCCAATAATGCCTTCTCTGGGAGTAATACTCTCTACACTCCCCTTTCCAGGCCGGTACATCCTTGATGCCATATCCACCTATATCTGTTACAATAATAGAAATTGCCACATCAGAAACTAGTTTAAATGGTAATGCATATGCATGTATGACACTTTAAAATTACATTTAAAATCACCTTTCCCTCTCTAAAAAAACCCACCTAGGTTGAGAATCTCAAACTTAATGATGAGGAATTACATGCTGATCAAAAATTGGCCAAGCACCAACAGTCCAATGATGACATGAACAAACAATTCAAAGATCCACTAGCCATATATGGAGGACCAATGACAAGGTCTAGAGCTAATAAGTTGAAAGAGGCTTTAATTTCCTTCATGGATCAGATTTGGAGAAAACAAGTTGCTCAATATTTGCTTAAGGATGATCCATGGATGCAAGAAGAGCTTAAGTTGGTCAACATAATTCAAGCAAGACCTAATCTTGAAGGCTATTCCAGGCTTATGAGAGTAAAGATTTAGGTCCATTTTTAATAATAACAGTTAATTTGGCCATGGTCTTGAAGTCTAAAAGACCAATGGCCTAAGACAAATTAATAGGTTGTTTAAGACTATTTGTGTTTTAATTCTGCATTTTGACTTTTATTAGGGTTTATTCTTATTAAGTATGAGTTACAAAGGCTGAAATATGAAGAAAAAGAGTTACAAAAGCCAAGAAAATAATGGTCCAACGTTCACATTGAGTTGGCAAAGTAATGAGGCTATTTATTAGGAGTAATGGGGCTGTCAATTAATATGGGAATTACATATGAACTTAATTCTGATGCTCTCTTTGTATATGGCCTTCTTCTATATAAACAAGGCTGATTTCCTTTGTAATCATACAATTATTCAAAAAGATATAAAAGATATTTTGAGCACTTGTGAGTGTTTTGTCTTAAGTTCTTGCATGAACTTTGGAACTTATCAAGCTATTTAGTTTGTGGCGTTCAAATTCCAGAATCTTTGTTTTCATCCTTAACTTATCAAACCTTCTTTGTTTGTGGCATTTTGAGGAAATCAAAGTGCTATTCTAATTACTTAATCATAATTCCATTGATAAAAGTGATTAGAATAGTTAATCTTACTTCATTCTTGAATGATACAAATTTTGATTCAACTTTTGGAGGGTGTTAATTTGCATTCCATATATATCATAGTTCCTTAACTATTGGGGTGTATGATTGCTAAATTGATGATTTTCATCATTTTGGTATCAGAGCAGCTATCAAGTTTGAGGTTTGCGTATCCCTTTTAAATTGCAGATTGTTTCACTTTTAATAATTCTATGTTTTATTCTTCTCTTTATATCACCATGGATTAAAAAAAAAGGTTCTTTCTTCATTCTAATTCTGTGTTCCTAGAGGAAATTGTTATTCCTACTCCTTATACAAAAAAAAGTAAAAGAAAAGCAAAAAAAAAAGTAAAAGAAAACAGAATATTCATCTATTGATATTGGAATTATATATTTTGCTTGTATCCTTGTGTAAACCACTATTAATTTTTTTAGCTTACCTTTATTTGCTCTTTAGACTTGCCAAATTTCATTCTATTGAATCAGCCATAATCTGAATTATTTGGTTTAAGGACCTTAGTTTATCAAAGAACCCAAAGAACAAAACATGAGAGGTAAAAGGCATGAGTGGTGAGATAAGCATCGAGAAAAGCCAAATAATTGTATGAAATAAGAGTGGTGTAAATCAATTCATCGAGTTAAACATGTGAGGGAGTGCTGGTGAGGTTTTTTTTTTTTTTATTCTTCCTTATTTTACAGGATTTAAAGATGTCTTACAAAGAAAAATAAGGGAGTTCTTCCTCAAATGATCCAATGATACAAGCTATGCAACAACAATTTTAGAGAATGTTTAACATGATGGGAGAAATCAATGATCTCCTCGAAAGGCATGATGATGTTCTCAAATGTTTGCATGGTGAACCGACTCAACGAAGACAACCAGCCTTTGATCAAGAAGATTATTATGGCGAGGATGATATGCATGATGATCAAATCACTTTGGTTGGTCAAAACATCAATCCTAGGAGGCAAGTTAGGAGGGGACATGTTGATGATGTAGATCGCAACATTAGCATCATTAAGATGAAAATTCCTCCATTTCAAGGAAAGAATAAACCAGATATTTACATGGGATGGGAGCAAAAAGTGGAGCTGATCTTTGAATGTCATAATTATTTCGAAGGGAAAAAGGTAAAACTTGTTGTTGTTGAATTTTGTGATTATGCTATTGTTTGGTGGGATCAAATTTGCAAGGAAAGATGTAGAAATGGTGAAAGACCCATAGAGACATGGAGGGAGATGAAGCAAATCATGAGGAAGAGATTTTTCCCAAGTTATTACTATAGAGAATTGCATCAAAGACTGCAAACTTTTACTCAAGGCTCTATGAGTGTAGAGGAGTACCACAAGGAGATAGAAATGGCCATGATAAGGGCTAATATGGAGGAAGATCATGAGGCTACTATGGCACAGTTTTTGAGTGGACTAAATAACCAAATTGTTGATCGTTTGGAGTTGCAACATTATGTGGAGATGGAGGACATGCTAAATATGGCCATGACAATAGAAAGACAACTCAAAGAAAAAGGCACAAGGTATGATTCTAAACTTTCTTCGGTTTCTTCTTCTTGGAGATCGAATTGGAGTAAAAAGGATGATAAATCCATTGTTAAGCCTAAAATAGATGAAACTAAAAACAAAAATGAATTAGGTAGCAAGGGTAAAGTTGAGAATCAACCTAACCAAACTAGAAGCATTAAATGCTTCAAGTGCCTTGGACATGGTCATATGGCACTTGAATACCCTAATAAAAGAATAATGATCATGGGGGATGGGATTGTAGAATCATAAAGTGAGAGAGAGGATGAAGATGATATGCCACCTTTGGAAGATGATAGTGATGTAGAATATGCTAAGGGTGAAACTTTGGTTGTACAACACACACTTAGTTTGCAAAATAAACAAGATGAACATGGGGAGCAACGTGAGAATTTGTTTCATACTCATTGTTTGATTGCTAATAAGTTGTGTAACTTGATTGTGGATAGTGGAAGTTGTACCAATGTAGCAAGCACTTTGCTAGTAGAGAAGTTGAAGCTACCCACTATTAAACACCCAAAACCATACAAGCTTTAGTGATTGAATGATAGTGGTATGGTGAAGGTAAATAAGCAAGTTTTGATTTCATTTTCCATTGGTAGATATAAGGATGAGGTTTTGTGTGATGTGCTACCCATGTATGCTGGACACATGTTATTGGGTAGACCATGGCAATATGATCGAAAAGTGTTGCATGATAGGTTCAAAAATCGTTATTCTTTGAGTATGAATGGGGAAAAGTACCAACTTGGTCCATTATCTCCAAAAACACTTTTTAAGGAACAAATGCGCATCAAACATCAATATGAAGAACTTAACTCTTCATTGGGGATGAGTTTGGGAAGGGAAACCCAAGAGAGAAAAGAGAAAGGTGAGATAAGTGAGTTAAGTGAATTAAGAAATAAAAATGGGAAACACAAGGTAAGAGAAAACAAGGAAGACTTGAGTGAAAAAAAATGAGTGTTTATGCTAAAATGAGTGATGTGAAGGAAGCTTTGACAATGAGGCAGCAAATGCTTGTACTTATTTATAAGAAAGTTTTGATTATTTCTAATGAAGTAACCAAAGATTTGCCTAGTGTTGTTGTTGTTGATCTTTTGCAAGGAAATGAGGATCTATTTTCGGAAGAAGTACCTAATGGATTGCAGGCAATTCGAGGCATTGAACATCAAATTGACTTCATTCCAGGTTCAGGCATTCCAAATAGACCTGCATACAGATGTAATTTAGAGGAAACAAAAGAGATCCAAAAGCAATTAAGTGAGCTTATGGAGAAAGGGTATGCCCGTAGGCCCGTTTCGCCCGCAGATGCCTCAGCTTTTTCGCCAGCGCAATTTTTCCTGCTGCAATTTTTTTTGCCAGCACAATTTTTCCACAGCAGTTTTTTTTCGCCAACGAAATTTTTCGACGCAAATTTTTCGAAACCTAATGCAATTAGGTTTCGGTTTCCTTTTCTTAATAAATAATGTATGCCGTGAGCAACTAGGAAAAAAACCATAAAAACTTCTATAAATAAGGAGGCGGAAAGAGGAAAAAATCAATCAGAAATTGGGACAAAATTGGGGATTTTGAAACCGAATCTGTGAAGGAAAACTTTAATCAAGCTGAGTTTTTGAGAGAAGAAGAATCAAAGCCAGAAATAAAATATCAAAGGCAGCAACTGCCTTTGTTTTTATTCATCCAAGAAGAATTATTTTTGGAGGAATCATCAAAAGGAGGTATGTATTAATTGTTATATTTTTTTCACAGTAGCATAAACTATGAAATTGTGTTTTTTAAATCAAAAACCCTAGAACTTTAATTTAGTTTTTCTAAAGTTAAAAACACTAATTCGTTGCTTTATTTTCCAAAAAGACTTAAAATTGTTATTTTTACTTCTTCAAAATCTTAAAACCCTAATTGAACATGTTTTTCAATAAAACCAAAATTTGATTTTGTTTCTTACAACAAACCCAAAAAAACACCTTTTTTATTTATATAAACCTTAAATTGTTGGTCTACTTTCATAAAATTATAAATTATTTTTCCAAACTCTTAAAAACCTAAGCATCCACCGAAACCCTAATTCAAAAACACTAAACCCAAATGCAACTTCCAAACCTAAAATAGTAAACCCTAACCCCTTTAAAACCTTAAACCCTAATTTTTTCTAAACCCTAATCCTTTAAAACTTTAAAAACCATAAAAACACAAATATTTTAATTTCACATAGTAAACTTGAAACCATATATCAAAAGTATTTTAAAGAGTCCAAATCCTAGTTTCATGATTTTACATAACAAACATTAATTTGGTTAATCAAAGAGTTTTACCAACTTTTTAAAACATGAAATCTTTAATCCATCTTTATCACAGTAGCCTAAATTCTACAAATTCCAAAACCCTAAACATATAAAATAAAGAACCCAAAATGGAAATAGTAGCCATAATTTAGGTTTTATTTGCCTTATTCAATTCTATATTTGATTATGCTTTGATTTATTTTATACGCTTTAATTTATTTAAGTTCAATGCTTGGTTTATTTAATTTATCATGGATGGATGTTTACTTTCTATTGATGTTTAATACTTTTGATGAATGATTTATTTATGATGAATGATTATTTACTTTTATCAATTTATTTAGATTTCCAAATGTTGTAAAAGGTATGTTTCCACTTGGTGGGTACCTCATTAGTTAAATATCATGTAATTTAATTTGCTTTTCTATTTTAGAACCAATGTAAAGGACATGTTTCTACCTTTCGGTGGGTGTCCTATTTAGGCATGGGATGTAAGGACATGTTTCCATCTTCGGATGGGTGTCCATTTATTTGTTTTGTTTTCCTTGGACATTGCTTTGATTTTAATATAATGATGCTTTCTTTTTATTGTGTGTAATATGGATAATGTTGTTATATTTAAGAATTTTATAATATTAAGACCTATAAAGGAGGCTGGTTCCAATGAACCGGGCGTTGTGAGGGTGCTGGGCCATTTCTCACATTCCCCACACGTACCTAACTTTCCGAACCCATTAGGGGGTTGGGGATTCCTTAGGAATCCAGTCATCCACCCCTTTCTTTTTTCCCGGCCAGTCCGGGTGGCGACTCCATTTTCTCCGAATTTAGGTCCGTGTTCTCTAAGGCCCCGAGCCTAAACAGTGTCGAAGTCGCAAGAACCATTCTACTGGGAGTCAGGGCGAAAATCTCCGCTCACACGAAGAATAGTGGTACAAACCTTGATAACAATATAGTCCAAATGAAATGTCAATGCACAACACATATACATATCACAACTCATAACATTATATCTCATTATATTGCTCAATTTTATCACAATTCATAATTCACATTAAAACAAAGACAAGCATGGGCCCAAAAAGGATCTAATATGCTATTCAAATTTCAGAGTTACTGCTTTGGTCCATAATAACACCATGTGTCTAGCCCCATAGGCAATATATCTATGGATAATGTAACAGCCCCAGTCTCTTGGACCTCAACCCGGCTAGACCCTTAGGCCCCAGTATCTTGGTCCTCAACCCGGCTAGACTGCTACAGTTTTTGAGGCTTACGACCTTGTCTTTTCACCCCAAAAACATCATATTTATTAGCTGGCCTGGCTTACGACCCAGTCTTTTTACCATTCCAGCGTTGAGCCCGTAGGCAATCATAGGCATACCGCCAAACCCAGAACTCTGAAAATTAAATAACATACTAGGCACACAATTTATTCATATTTCTTAATATCAAATTCTTTCATTATTCTTTTATCAAAACTTTTCTCATTTTCTCATGATCAAACTAGGCACATTGCCTTATTATATCATCTTTTTCTCACTTTTTTTTTCATTTATTCATTTTTCTCATTATCAATTTCTTTCTCATTGTCACATATTCAATATAGGCACATTGCCTTATTTTCACATTTTTTTTTCTCATTTTTCACATCTTTCTCATTTTTCTTACTTTTATCACTTTTCTCACTTTTATCAATATTAATTCATTTCATCATTTCACATATCTCATTTTTGCGTTCATAACACATTAACCAATTACTTTGGGTATTTTCACATAATATACATATTTCACATTCTACACAATTTAGCCATTATCAATGGCTTTTCACAATGCATTTAACACATATATGACATTACAAATGTCATAGCACATTATTCATACACAATCAATGAACCAACTAACTTAACACATTTTCCAACCAAAATGTGTTAAGCCCAAATGTCATGCAAATATAAAAAATATATTAAAAGTTTGTACATACCTCTACTAGCAACCCAAAGCAAGCTTAACACAACCTCCAATCCTATTCTTCCAACTTGCCCTTCACCACTTGGATGAAGCAAATCAACCTCCCTCAATGCCTATAACAAATGTGATCATACATAATCATTTAATATCACATTCTAAGGTATTCTCAACATCAAACCATAATTAAACATCACTCTAAACTAAATTCCAAAATTAAGCTTCACCTCACTTTAACTTTGAAAAACCATATCAAGCCATTTAAATTAATGTTTTAATTTTATTAATATCATTAGAAACATGTTTTAGCATGTTTAAACCAATTACATTAATTAACCACATGCTTATGCTCAAAAACCTAAAATGGCATAACCTTCACCATTGAAGGATCTCCATTCCAACTCAATCCAATTATCATTTCAATCTTATTTCCACCACTTATATCCTTAAATAACATGATTTAAGCATTAAAATCAAACAATTAATCATTCTTTGAAAATTCACTTTTTCAAAACTCTAAATCAATACTACCCTCTTCAAACTCTAACCAAACACAACCAAATCCAATATTTGACTTTAAAATACTTGTATATGCATCAAAACAACTCATTTGGAATCAATTTGCAAAATTAAAAATCATGATTTCAAAAACTCAAATGTTCCATAACCCTAAATTCTCTCTGTTCACCAATCTTACCCAAACTCAACCATTTCTTTAATCCAACCTTAAAATCATTATTTACTCATCAAAAGAACATCTTCCATACCCATTCCAACATTATAACATGCTCTTTCAAAAACTCAATTCATACATATTCATAAGCTTTAAAGAACTTCATAATTTTGGAAATAAAACTTACTTACTTGTTGAAAAATCACCAAAACTATTCTTATTCCCTTGAAACCTTGAAGAATTTGATGATGGAAGAAGCTAAAAATCTTCCTCTTTGGCCATGAAAGTCGTCCTTGAAGGAAAAAAGAAGAAGAAGAAGAAGAAGACTTTATTTTTTTATTTCTCTTTCCTTTCACCCTTTAATTTTAAACCATATATATATATATTAAATTAATTTAATAATTAATTATTTAATTATTTATTTAATAAATTAAAAGTCTTAAATATCCTCTTCCATTCAAAAATAATTTATTTTTTAATTATTTATGTAATATCCCTAAATATGCCCTAGAAGTCTTGATATTGTTGTTGTGTTATTTGAATTGTGTATATATATGTTAATTTGAGAAGAGAATGTTTGTGTTGTTTGAAAGAGAAAAAGGAAAGTAAGGTGTAGAGAGAAGTGTATATGTTGTTTATATAGCAATATATATCACATATACATAAGTCAACTATGTTGGTCAATAATACTTAGTGGAAGAAGATATTTTTATTTAATTATTGATTATTAGATAATTAATGGAATTATGAGTGGAAGAGGTTGATTTGGAATATTTTAATAATATAATTGCTTGGAGGAGAGGATTGGAAGGAAAAGTGTGATTTTGACTTTTGGTCTCTTTCTTTTCTTTCTTTTCTTTCTTCTTCACGGTGGCTTCTTCCATTTTCTTTCTTTTTCCTGTTGTGGCCGGCTCATCCAAAGACAAAGGAAAACAAAGAGAGCAAGGGAGAGATTGAAGTTCTAAGCTCAAGTTGAAGGGAGAATCAAGTGATCAAGTTGAAGATTTGTTAACTTAGGTAAGTTCTTTCTTGATCTCTTGTATTGTTTGAGCTTGGGTTGATTTTGATGATGTGTTTGTGATGTTAGAAGTGTGGATGAGTGTGTGAAGTGTGTTTGTGAGTGATTGATTCTTGTGATTTTGGATTTTGGGGTTTGATTGAAGAAAAGAGTAAGAATGTTAGTAAAGGTGGAGATGTGTTGATGTTAATGATTTGTAATGATGAGTATGAGTGGTGATTTGTGTTTGATGTATATGTTTTGGGTTTGTTTTTGTGGTTGTTGTAAGTACAAACTATATGGTTGCAAACATGCATATAATGTTTAAACTTAACACACTTTTGTTTGTAAATATGATAAGGTATCAAATGTATTGTTAATGAATGTTGGTGATGAAAATATTGTGATGAGTATGTAAAATAATTGCTAATGATGTTGTTTATGTCCATTTGAATGCGGTTATGTTGTGTACAATGTGTTTTAAGTTAACCAAAAGAAATTTGGCTACATTTAGGGTTTATGCATGAGAGACACGTAATTTGGGACGGTCGCTATTCTTCATGAGCGGTCGCGACTTAGGTCGGACTTTTGACCGCGAAACCTACTGTGATAAGGTTTCATCTTTTGGTTGTGCAGCGCGGTCGTATTTTGGGTTGGTGCGACCGCTAGAAGTGTTCTGTTCTGCTTTATTTGAAGCAACCTAATACTGCAACAAGATTCTCAAACACATGTTAAAATAGAGATCATTTGTCTAACATCATTGATGAAATTGATTATACATTTGAGGGTAATGACGATGCATATGATACTATATGAACGATGTTATGTTTATGCATTGTGGACCTTGTGATTGGTGATGTGTTATATGAATGATGTATTTTGTAATGTTACATTAATGATGCTATAGGTAAAATGTAAAGGATATGAGGAGGTAATTGACTATGTATAGCTTGATGGGAGTAGTTCTTGAGGTGAGTATAAATTTACCTAGATGCATTCTTTTATATGATTTTGAAACTTAAAACAATGTTAAGTAGATTAATATATTGTTAATACAGTGATTATCCAAAAAGGTATGTGCAATGCAATTTGTTATGATAAATGTTTTAATAATGAATGGTGTAAATGTGTCTTGAGAAGTGATGAGATGTGATGTTATTAAGGATGAAAATAATGATCAAAAATGGACATTTGGTTTATACGACAATGAACTCAAGATATATGTGCAATGTAAGTGATTATGTATGCTTGAATGATAAAGTGTATAATGTGAATTGATTCAAATGTGATATGATGCCATTGTGATTGGCTATGATGATTTAAATGTGATATGATGCCATTGTGATTGGCTATGATGATTTAAATGTGATATGATGCCATTGTGATTGGCTATGATGATTTAAATGTGATATGATGCCATTGTGATTGGCTATGATGATTTAAATGTGATATGATGTCATTGTGATTGGCTATGATGATTTAAATGTGATATGATGCCATTGTGATTGGCTATGATGATTTAAATGTGATATGATGTCATTGTGATTGGCTATGATGATTTAAATGTGATATGATGCCATTGTGATTGGCTATGATGATTTAAATGTGATATGATGCCATTGTGATTGGCTATGATGATTTAAAGGTGATATGATGCCATTGTGATTGGCTATGATGATTCAATTAAAAGAAACAAGGCATATTTGCCTAGATGATGATGAGAAGTGATAATGGAATTGATAAATGAATTGTGTGTCTAATATGTTATTCATTTTCAGAGTTTTGTTGTTGGTGGCATGCCTAATAATAGTAACAATCTCTTGAAGTTAGGTTGGATATGATCCTTGAAGCCTAATTGAGATGTTACAACCCTTGAAGCTAGGTTGGATTGGTTCTTGAAGCCAAGTTGGGTTGAAGTTTAACATGTTTTACTCCCCTTGAAGCTTGGTTGAATCTAAATCCTTGAAGCCTAGTTGGGTCAATGATAATGATAATGTGATAATTAAACCAAAGCATTAACTCTGAAAGTTGAATGGCATATTAGTGTTTTTGGGCCCGAGTCTGTCTTTGTTTTTAATGTGATATGCAAAGGTTGAGCTAAATGAATAATGAGATCTATGGTTGCCTTTGTTGGAAATGTGATTCATGATTGGTGAAATGTGAATAAAATAATGACATGATATGTTATGAATTATGAGATGTAATGTGTGTATTGATATATTGATTGTGAGCATTAATGATAGATCTGTGATTGGTGTAATGAAGTATAATGTTATGCAGTATGGCATGATAATATTGTATAAATGAATTATTGAAAGGAGTTTTGGTTTGAGAAGTTATGTTGAAATATGTGATTTTGAAGGTACAATGTGACAGGTAATATGTATATGAGGTAGAAATGGTAAGTATCGTTTTGTGAATGTTCTATGTAAATATGTATATAATTTATGAGATTATTAGGAACATATGAAGAATGCATTGAGAAAGAAAGAATAGGATCAAGAAACAATAAAACATGAGGTTAAACATATGAGGTATGATTCTTTTGTAACGCATATTTTATATTTATTTGTACTACTAAGCTTTCGGGCTTAGCGCGGATGTGTAATCGCGCAGGTGACTAGAAGGAAGAAATGAAGCCTTTCGTTATGCCACGAGAAGAGTAGAGTTTGTTGAGACCAACTAGAGGGTGATGCATACATGTATAATTTTAATTATGATGTATTTCTGACAAAGTGTATTTATATGTATAAACGAAGTTTTGATAAAGAAAGAGTTATTATATATACGTAAGAGTATTAAAAGTATAATGATGGAGTAAATATTCTTTAGATGAATATATTTATGTTTGAATATAATTTAAAGGATTTTAAATTGTAACTAAAAGTGACATCCTTATACCTTATATACTTACTGTATGTATACCAGGTATATGTATAGTACTTATATGGAGTATCGGGGTGTTACAATTATTTTGGTATCAGAGCTTAGGTTCGAGATTCTCGGCCTAAGTAGAATTAAAAAGAGAAAGATTTGAAAAATTTAGAGAGAATTAAAAAGAAAAGTTTTGAAATGAAATTTGTAATACATGCATATGCATTCACACCTAGGTTGGTCTCGGATGTGGCATTATGTGAATTGTAATGTAATTGAATTAGATGAGATGAGATGAATAATAGCATGTGGATAAAGTTCTGCATGAAAGGAAAAATTAAAGAAAGAAATGATATGAAAAAAAAAAATTAATATGAGCTTACTTGATAAAATGAATAATAGGAGTTTACTTAAGGAAAGCAAATATTGAATTATTGCTTATTGAAATGTGGTTGTAATATAAAGAAATAAATAGAAGAATAAAGTTGGAAATGAGTTAAAAAAATAAAAATCAAAATTTAAGTAAGTACTCTTTTCTATACAGTTTGGGTTTCTTTTTAATAAACCTTATGTTTGGATTACTAATATAGATAGATATGTTATTAATTGATGAAAGTATGGTAAAATATTAAGTGAGTTGATCAATATAAACAAAATTTATGTGGATGATTCTAAAATTTTGAATAAGATAAATTGATATATATGTATCAATGATGATACATGAAATGTGAAAGGTATGATGATCATTGAAAAAGTTTGTGTAATGCCATTGATTATGTACATTTGGGTGATGAATTGAGTAATGTGGTTTGTGATGATTGAGGCATGTTTGCCTAATTTGATTATGAGAATGAAATAAATTGAGAAAGTAATGTTTAAAGATATAAATGAATGAACTTGTCTGCCTCCTGCGGACCCCTGAGATTTGCAGTGGCTTGAGGCCCAGTGGGCAACCGACCTGGTTCGGGGAAATTTCATATGTGAGGTCATGGTTGTTGATTGAAGATGAATTTTGATTATAATATTAAATACTTGTTAGGTTATGTGTGTCTATGTTGAATGAGCATAATGGATGATGATATAACTATTCAAACAATGAAATGTGATATTTATAAGTATGAGCTTTGTTGGTTGAATGCATAACATGAATATTGATATTGTTTTTATTGTTATGGTAATGCAACATTGTGATTTCAATGTTAAAAATGTAATATGTTTGAATATTGTGAAAGCTCCTGTTAATGGTGATAATATGTGATATTTGGATTTTTGAAATGAACTTAATAATTGTGAAAATTATATGTTGGATGTTGCTTTGTGGTATGTAAATAAGATGTTTTTAAAGTTAATATTAAGAAAAGATGAGTTTAACAAATTGAAGCTTAAGCGAAGTAGTAAGTTGAAAAGTTAAAGTTTTATTAGAATTTGATAAAGATTATTGGGATATTGATGGTTTAATGTATATTCAATACTTGAGCTAGGTGAAATGATTAATATTGCACATGAATTTATTATGAATTGAGTAATGTGATAGATAACATGAGAATTTGTTTGAAGTAAAAAGGGAAGTGGATAAGCACATGAAAATGATCTATTTTAAATTATTTTATTTGCAAAGGGTAAAAATGAATATGGAAGTATATTGAATGCTTTTAAAGACGAAAGTGAAAGAGATGTCACATTGGGAATGTGACCAAGATGGATGTGAAGTGTTATTATAGTCAGAATATATATATACATATATGTGTGTTGTGTGAATAAATATTTTATATCATATTGATAGAATAAGAAGGATAGTGTTTAAAAGAAAGTGATAAATATTAAATGTGTATTGAATGTGTGAAGAAGGAAAATAAAATAAGAGCATACAAATAAGTGTATACATGTATATGATATATGTGTGTGAATCACATTATGAAGGTGACTTATGAATGTGTATGTGGTATAATTATAGAAATTGTGATATGGAAACGATGTTGTAAGTAATAGTGGACCTAAGAGAGATTAGGCTTTGAATTGTGTAAAGTCAAATGGATTATGTGATGGATGTGAGAATGGAATGGACTTGAGAGATACTGGACAGTGGAAATTATTATATTGAGCATTGAACTTGATGATCATATGATATTTAGAGTTCCAAAGTAATTACATATGGAAAGTTCTATGCAATTATACATTATAAGAGATTGTAAATGGATTAGAAATAAAGTAACAAATAGAAATTTGTATGGGAATTGCATATGATTGAATCAGTATATGGTAATATTATTGAATATGAATTAAGTTGATAAAGATCATATAGTCAAGTGTAAATTGAGTTGGAACGGAATTTGAAATGTATTAACTTCTGTTATAGCAAAAATGTAAAGAAGGAATATGTACTTCTTGAGATACACCTTAACCTTGTATTTGTATAGATTGAGAATAAAATTATGAAAGAATAGTATTAATTTGAAAGTACCAGACTTGAATATTAATCTCTTAAAACCAGGTGTTTTGTTCAGTATATTTGATCGGTTAGTTTGTTATCCATGGATTTGTGTCCTAGATCAAATGATTGTAATATAGATTTGGTGAGATTGAAAATTATGTTTGAGAAGTATAGTTAAAAGTTATGATGGGTAAAGTTGTACCTTATCATTTTATGTTAAGAATTTGGTTATAAATATGAAGATAAAGAGAGCAAAAGAAATTATAGAAATATTTTGAGTTATGGATTAAATGACAAAAAGGTAATCAAAATAAATATGACCATGATATGAAATATGAGGAGATTTTAAAGGGAGAAATTATAAATTGTGACTGAAAGTTATACTGAATATGTTTGTGGTATATAATGAATAAATGAATGGATTTGAGGTTTAAGTGATTGAACTATAGATAGTATATATGGTATAAAATTATTAAAAATTTGTGTGAATTATACGAAGATAATTCAAAGTGATTTGCTATCTTGATAATTTGACTGAAATTGGATCGGAAGAGATCAAGAATTGAATGTAAGTTTGCCCTAATGGAATTAGGTTATATGTATACATATATGAATAATATAAAATTTCATGATGAGTTACATAAATTAATCGTTGGTTGGATTTGAACAGGATTGGAACGTGAGTATATTGTGACAGATAGATCAATTGATCTGGATTTGGTTAAGATTATGAAACATTATTAAGATTTATTAAGTATAGTTGTATTAAGAGTATAATTATTTATATGATGAAGTATATGAGGTAAAACAGTAAAATGTGATGGGACATGAATGAATGGAATTATAATAGTTATAAATCATGATAAAAAGGGGAAAAGATTGGTTATTCATTAAATAAGTTGAAAGGTAGTGTATTAATATGTAAGTTAAGTGAAAAACATGTTAAAGAAGTAACTTTATTTGTGAAAAATAAGGATTTTGTTATCCATTGAGGGTTGATAAATGTTTTTTTTTAGACAGTGATTGTAATGCAGGGATAATTAATGCTAAGAGATATGAACACATAAATGATGAGTTATGGAATTTAGAGAAGATGGTTGATTCTAAGAGGAGAATTAAAATTATATGATTTGATGACTTAATAACTTAAGCATATAATTAACTTCATATGGAAGTTAAGATAATATTTTGTTAAGAATGAATTGTTACGGTATTGGTAATTTCGAGGACAAAATTTCTTTTTAGAGGGGGAGAATTGTAATATCCCTAAATATGCCCTAGAAGTCTTGATATTGTTGTTGTGTTATTTGAATTGTGTATATATATGTTAATTTGAGAAGAGAATGTTTGTGTTGTTTGAAAGAGAAAAAGGAAAGTAAGGTGTAGAGAGAAGTGTATATGTTGTTTATATAGCAATATATATCACATATACATAAGTCAACTATGTTGGTCAATAATACTTAGTGGAAGAAGATATTTTTATTTAATTATTGATTATTAGATAATTAATGGAATTATGAGTGGAAGAGGTTGATTTGGAATATTTTAATAATATAATTGCTTGGAGGAGAGGATTGGAAGGAAAAGTGTGATTTTGACTTTTGGTCTCTTTCTTTTCTTTCTTTTCTTTCTTCTTCACGGTGGCTTCTTCCATTTTCTTTCTTTTTCCTGTTGTGGCCGGCTCATCCAAAGACAAAGGAAAACAAAGAGAGCAAGGGAGAGATTGAAGTTCTAAGCTCAAGTTGAAGGGAGAATCAAGTGATCAAGTTGAAGATTTGTTAACTTAGGTAAGTTCTTTCTTGATCTCTTGTATTGTTTGAGCTTGGGTTGATTTTGATGATGTGTTTGTGATGTTAGAAGTGTGGATGAGTGTGTGAAGTGTGTTTGTGAGTGATTGATTCTTGTGATTTTGGATTTTGGGGTTTGATTGAAGAAAAGAGTAAGAATGTTAGTAAAGGTGGAGATGTGTTGATGTTAATGATTTGTAATGATGAGTATGAGTGGTGATTTGTGTTTGATGTATATGTTTTGGGTTTGTTTTTGTGGTTGTTGTAAGTACAAACTATATGGTTGCAAACATGCATATAATGTTTAAACTTAACACACTTTTGTTTGTAAATATGATAAGGTATCAAATGTATTGTTAATGAATGTTGGTGATGAAAATATTGTGATGAGTATGTAAAATAATTGCTAATGATGTTGTTTATGTCCATTTGAATGCGGTTATGTTGTGTACAATGTGTTTTAAGTTAACCAAAAGAAATTTGGCTACATTTAGGGTTTATGCATGAGAGACACGTAATTTGGGACGGTCGCTATTCTTCATGAGCGGTCGCGACTTAGGTCGGACTTTTGACCGCGAAACCTACTGTGATAAGGTTTCATCTTTTGGTTGTGCAGCGCGGTCGTATTTTGGGTTGGTGCGACCGCTAGAAGTGTTCTGTTCTGCTTTATTTGAAGCAACCTAATACTGCAACAAGATTCTCAAACACATGTTAAAATAGAGATCATTTGTCTAACATCATTGATGAAATTGATTATACATTTGAGGGTAATGACGATGCATATGATACTATATGAACGATGTTATGTTTATGCATTGTGGACCTTGTGATTGGTGATGTGTTATATGAATGATGTATTTTGTAATGTTACATTAATGATGCTATAGGTAAAATGTAAAGGATATGAGGAGGTAATTGACTATGTATAGCTTGATGGGAGTAGTTCTTGAGGTGAGTATAAATTTACCTAGATGCATTCTTTTATATGATTTTGAAACTTAAAACAATGTTAAGTAGATTAATATATTGTTAATACAGTGATTATCCAAAAAGGTATGTGCAATGCAATTTGTTATGATAAATGTTTTAATAATGAATGGTGTAAATGTGTCTTGAGAAGTGATGAGATGTGATGTTATTAAGGATGAAAATAATGATCAAAAATGGACATTTGGTTTATACGACAATGAACTCAAGATATATGTGCAATGTAAGTGATTATGTATGCTTGAATGATAAAGTGTATAATGTGAATTGATTCAAATGTGATATGATGCCATTGTGATTGGCTATGATGATTTAAATGTGATATGATGCCATTGTGATTGGCTATGATGATTTAAATGTGATATGATGCCATTGTGATTGGCTATGATGATTTAAATGTGATATGATGCCATTGTGATTGGCTATGATGATTTAAATGTGATATGATGTCATTGTGATTGGCTATGATGATTTAAATGTGATATGATGCCATTGTGATTGGCTATGATGATTTAAATGTGATATGATGTCATTGTGATTGGCTATGATGATTTAAATGTGATATGATGCCATTGTGATTGGCTATGATGATTTAAATGTGATATGATGCCATTGTGATTGGCTATGATGATTTAAAGGTGATATGATGCCATTGTGATTGGCTATGATGATTCAATTAAAAGAAACAAGGCATATTTGCCTAGATGATGATGAGAAGTGATAATGGAATTGATAAATGAATTGTGTGTCTAATATGTTATTCATTTTCAGAGTTTTGTTGTTGGTGGCATGCCTAATAATAGTAACAATCTCTTGAAGTTAGGTTGGATATGATCCTTGAAGCCTAATTGAGATGTTACAACCCTTGAAGCTAGGTTGGATTGGTTCTTGAAGCCAAGTTGGGTTGAAGTTTAACATGTTTTACTCCCCTTGAAGCTTGGTTGAATCTAAATCCTTGAAGCCTAGTTGGGTCAATGATAATGATAATGTGATAATTAAACCAAAGCATTAACTCTGAAAGTTGAATGGCATATTAGTGTTTTTGGGCCCGAGTCTGTCTTTGTTTTTAATGTGATATGCAAAGGTTGAGCTAAATGAATAATGAGATCTATGGTTGCCTTTGTTGGAAATGTGATTCATGATTGGTGAAATGTGAATAAAATAATGACATGATATGTTATGAATTATGAGATGTAATGTGTGTATTGATATATTGATTGTGAGCATTAATGATAGATCTGTGATTGGTGTAATGAAGTATAATGTTATGCAGTATGGCATGATAATATTGTATAAATGAATTATTGAAAGGAGTTTTGGTTTGAGAAGTTATGTTGAAATATGTGATTTTGAAGGTACAATGTGACAGGTAATATGTATATGAGGTAGAAATGGTAAGTATCGTTTTGTGAATGTTCTATGTAAATATGTATATAATTTATGAGATTATTAGGAACATATGAAGAATGCATTGAGAAAGAAAGAATAGGATCAAGAAACAATAAAACATGAGGTTAAACATATGAGGTATGATTCTTTTGTAACGCATATTTTATATTTATTTGTACTACTAAGCTTTCGGGCTTAGCGCGGATGTGTAATCGCGCAGGTGACTAGAAGGAAGAAATGAAGCCTTTCGTTATGCCACGAGAAGAGTAGAGTTTGTTGAGACCAACTAGAGGGTGATGCATACATGTATAATTTTAATTATGATGTATTTCTGACAAAGTGTATTTATATGTATAAACGAAGTTTTGATAAAGAAAGAGTTATTATATATACGTAAGAGTATTAAAAGTATAATGATGGAGTAAATATTCTTTAGATGAATATATTTATGTTTGAATATAATTTAAAGGATTTTAAATTGTAACTAAAAGTGACATCCTTATACCTTATATACTTACTGTATGTATACCAGGTATATGTATAGTACTTATATGGAGTATCGGGGTGTTACAATTTATGTTTCCTTTCACCCTTTTACTTTGACTTTTCTTTTAAAAAGTGTTGACTTTTATATGTTATGTATATTTTACATATATATCACATATATGTTCCACTTTTTTATTTGAAACCCCTTCATTTATCATTTAAAATCATTAATTTAATTTATCCATTTAAATTATAATTTATTTTATCAAATTTTCAAATTTTAAAACTTTTCGATATTACACATATGCACAAGTAATGTGTATCTTATATACACATCAAATGTACCTTATATATGTATTAAATATTAAGTATGTAATGTATTAATCCAACATATATAATTAATATACCATATGTATATGTTATATATACTCTAGATATATATATTGAGTATATACAATTTATATCTCCAAATACTTTTTTAATTTCTCCAAAATCACGGATGTTACAATTTTCTCCCCCTTAAATAATTTCGTCCTCAAAATTATCTAATATAGTAATAAATCATCCAAATCATTATTTTACCAAATTATATAATTTCTATTCTCCCCCTTAGGTTCATTCTTAATTTCCTTTTTATCATTCCCTAATACATCATTATACTGTCTATTTACTCAAACAGTCACAACAGATTATTATATCTTCAATCGAATTGTCATTAGACAAAATTAGTTCATCTCCTTAATATATATACACCACACACCTATTGCACTCAAGATATCTGATCAATTCATTATCTTAAAAATATACTCTCATCACCTTAAATTCAAATGTTAATAACTTTTATCTTAACACAATAATTTTACATATCTTTATTTTGATCCTACTCTTTATATAATTACCACATATTAATTTAATATCACTATTATCAACAACAAAATCTTATTCCCTTATTAAAATTCATTCTAATTATACTATAACTAACACTTTTTTCTTATAATTATTTGAAACTAATATAACTTAGCTCCTTTCATATGCATATACGTATCAAAATGCTGTAGTATGCACATTATCATGTAGCTTGCATATTCTTAATATAACTACACACATTGAATTTCAATAAATACTTGTAAACTTATTACATTTAGGATCAATTGATCTGACTATCACAATATGACCATTTTCTCACATTTCTTATAGTTACCATATTTACATAAATCACTTTTCTTACACATCACTTAAAGCTCATCATATTTTCACAATTCTCTTCTGTTCCTACACTTTCTATGATTATAAACAAATTTCTAACGTAAAATTATAAGATCCAACTACGCAAACCTTAAGTCTTGACCATGTTTCTTGAAGCATAACTATCAATCTCACCAAAACTATCCAACGGTCATGCCATAATAATGGTCACGTCTGTGGCTTATAAATAAAGACTGCCCTTCTATCATTCTTCTTCAAACATTTCCAATCACAATGTTAAGTTCGTATCGCAAAAATCACATATTTATTTTCTAATCTTTTGATACACAAAAAGCTAACACGTTTCAGCTCTGTTTCAAAGCAATTTACTCTTGATCACTTGATCATCATTAGCCTAACTCATGTTTCAACAATATTATCATTAACATCTCTTACATATACACAATCGTTCATATGCTAATTTACACAATTTTCATTTATTAATCCATTTCTAATCTATCTCTTATAAAAAATTTCATTCATTTTTTTTCACTTCCATACTTTCTTCATTATACTTTCCTTTTTCCTTACAATCTCTTATTTATACGCATATACTTTAGGCCCAAAACACTATACAATCATCAAGTTCAGTTGTTGAAATAACAATTTCACCGTCCAGCTCTGTTCGGGTCCATTCTCAATCTCAATTCATCACATGATCTAACTCTACGCAGGTCAAGACCTAATCTCTCTTAGGTCATTAATACATGCAATATCATTCTCAATATCACCAGACACGTATTTGTATAAGATAGTAAACACTCAATAACATTTTTTTTAATCATCCACATACACCTTTATAAGTCATACTCACAATGTGACTTACTTTCCACATTTTCTTATATATCATATTTGTGTTCATATTGAAAAAAAATCTCATCACACAAATCATACAATTATACTTAATTCCTCTTTTACATACAATCTATACAAAGTTAACATTTATCACCTTTCAGAGAACATTATCATTTCTCATTCTTTTGACATTACTTAGGTTATTCATCCATTCAACATATATATACACTCTGACCACAACATAATTAACATCTTCCTTATTTAATCGCCCATCTCTTAAATAAGTTTCTTATTATATATATATATATATATTTTTAACACCTCACATAAATCTTAGTCACATTTTCAATGTGACATATCTGTCACATTTTTTTATATATTTATCATACCCTTCATAACCCTTTTCATCATTTCTAATTCAATTACCTAAAGTAACTCATTTTTACTTACTTAATCATTTCCCTTTTATTTCATAACAAATTTCTATATTATCAACCACATTACACGTTACATGATATTTTTACAAATAATATTACTCATTCAAAATTACTCTCACGCTTATTAAACATTAAACTATCAACATCTAAACAATCTTCATCAAATTTCTCTTACAACTCTAAATTTCCAACTTACTACTTTACTTAAACTTCATTCAATTAATCTCATTTTCAAGAGCTAACTTTATAAACTTTATTTTTATATTAATATAGCATCAAAACACATCACTTTCACAATTATGGAAACCCATTTCAAAAATTCAAATTTCATATATTACAACCAACAACATGAACCTCACCAAATCTCATCCATATCACATTCTCAATCTTAAGATCATAACATTTACTTTTAAACAACACTAATTCATTTCCTTACACTAATTAACATCATCAATTAGATATCCTACTTTTACGTACTCAAACCCTAAATTATGCATTATTGTTCCATAATAAATAATTAGCTATCATATGTGATTTCGCTCTTTGATTTTAATTATGAACTCTTTGTTGAAAATTATTAAAAACTCCATATTCCTTATTCATAATTTTACCCATATGTATATAAATTTTCATAATTTTCTTCATTCATTTGTCTCATGAAATTAATTTATTACTCATGTATACAAAATTGTATGACTTACTTATTTTCATGTCACTCTCACTTTCAATTTTTATATTTCTTACCAATTCTTTATAAAAGCTTGTAAAATTTTAGCCATGTGCACTTGACACATATATGGACTTATATTTAAAATTTTAGATTTTTCTAAATTGATTTAATATATTTAAAAATTAAATCTTCCAAAATTAGAGAATCTGTCTCTTTAATAATTTCTCTGGCAACACCCGGTTGTCCATTTTTTTCAGGTATCAAACCTTAATAAAAATTCATGAACTTTTAACCATATGTTATAGGAATACATATGATATTTTGTGTAAATATGTAGAATTTTCTGGGTTGGTTTACCATAGTTTCTAAATTTATTTTGTTTTTCGATTTCTACAGATTCTGAGTTGCTGAAATTTCTCCAACAATCTGTGTTCTTCTATTTTTCTTAATTAGAGATCCATCTTTAAAATTTATAAAACTTTATAAATTTGATTCTAACATATAGAAAAACTTTGTATTAAATTTTCAAATCCATCCAACATTTCTAGATTTGTCTAAAAATTCAAACAATATCACTTTACAGTACACCTATAAAATTTTCTGTAACTATCATGCTCATTTCTCAAACTTTTTTTTTATATCTTAAATTATTCCCTAGATTATTTTTCTAATTTCACTTATTCATCAATTGAATCAGCTATGAATTTTAAATTTCAAATAAAAGTTCCAAAAATTCTTAATCCATACGCTCCAGAATAACGTTTCTATTGTGCAACTATAATCTATATAACCCAAACGCCATCTCAATTCATATCCATTATATCAAATGGACATTGCCACATCCGGGATCAGATAAATTGCCAGTGCCAATGCATACATCATAATTGAAAATAATTTTTTTAATTCTAATTTTCTCTCTCTAACAACTCACCTAGGTCGAGAACCTCAAACCTAGGCTCTGATACCAAAATAAATTTAACACTCTTATACCCTATATATGTACAATACATATTTTCAGTATATGTAAAATACGCATATACGGTATAAAAATGTCACAGACCGATTTAATAAAAATTTTCACCTTTTTGTTTGAAGATTTCAAATACTAATATATAAAATAAATAGTATATAAATATTATTTGCTTGTTATAGGAATCCAAACTAAATATTTTATATGAAAATCTCTGGAAAAAATTCGTCAGAGTTTTGTTTGTAATTTGAACGTTTCCAAAATTGAACAAAACACAACCTGCATAAAACAAATAATCCAAATAAAATCAATTCACCAATACTTCTCAATTTCTCCATATTTTCTCAAAATACTTATATATAGGTATATATATATATATATCAACATTACATATAAAATCCTATCTTAAACAAAATTATTCAAATCATTCTTTACAATTTACAATATATGCTTCAAAAACATATCATAACATACATAATATCAAAAATGTACATGTTGGCAACTGGCTCTGATCTTGATGTATCCAAAACAACTCTTCAAGCTCCATAAATACAAATCTAGACCCGACCAGGTCTAGTAAAACTCTCCGGCTCTCCAAAAATATCCATGACACCTAAGTGACGAATTACAATCGCGCTAAGCCGAAGCATAGTGGTACAAACTTTGATAACAATATATTCAAAATAAAATGTCAATGCACAACACATATACATATCACAACTCATAACATTATATCTCATTATATTGCTCAATTTAATCACAATTCATAATTCACATTAAAACAAAGATAAGTATGGGCCCAAAAAGGATCTAATATGCTATTCAAATTTCAGAGTTACTGCTTTGGTCCATAATGACACCATATGTCTAGCCCCGTAGGCAATATATCCATGGATAATGTAACAGCCCCAGTCTCTTGGACCTCAACCCTGCTAGATAGGCCCCAGTATCTTGGTCCTCAACCCGGCTAGACTGCTACAATTTTTGAGGCTTACAACCCAGTCTTTTCATCCCAAAAACATCATATTTATTAGCTGGCCTGGCTTACGACCCAGTCTTTTCATCATTCCAGCATTTAGCCCGTAGGCAATCATAGGCATGCCGCCAAACCCAGAACTTTGAAAATTGAATAACATACTAGGCACACAATTTATTCATATTTCTTATTATCAAATTCTTTCATAATTCCTTTATCAAAACTTTTCTCATTTTCTCATGATCAAACTAGGCACATTGCCTTATTATATCATCTTTTTCTCACTTTTTTTCATTTATTCATTTTCCTCATTATCAATTTCTTTCTCATTGTCACATATTCAATCTAGGCACATTGCCTTATTTTCATATTTTTTTTCACATTTTTCTCACTTTTCTCACTTTTATCAATATTAATTCATTTTATTATTCCACATATCTCATTTTTGCGTTCACAACACATTACCCAATTACTTTGGGTATTTTCACATAATATATTTATTTCACATTCTACACAATTTAACCATTATTAATAGTTTTTCACAATGTATTTTAACACATATATGACATTACAAATGTCATAGCACATTATTCATACACAATCAATGAACCAAGTAACTTAACGTATTTTCCAACCAAAATGTGTTAAGCCCAAATGTCATGCAAATATAAACAATATATTCAAAGTTTGTACATACCTCTACTAGTAACCCAAAGCAAGCTTAACACAACCTCCAATCCTATCCTTCCAACTTGTCCTTCACCACTTGGATGAAGCAAATCAACCTCCCTCAATGCCTATACCAAATGTGATCATACATAATCATTTAATATCACATTCTAAGGTATTCTCAACATCAAACCATAATTAAACATCACTCTAAACTAAATCCTAAAATTAAGCTTCACCTCACTTTAACTTTGAAAAATCATATCAAGCCATTTAAATTAATGTTTTAAGTTTATTAATATCATTAGAAACATGTTTTAGCATATTTAAACCAATTACATTAATTAACCACATGCTTATGCTCAAAACCCTAAAATGGTATAACCTTCGCCATTGAAGGATCTCCATTCCAACTCAATCCAATTATCATTTCAATCTTATTTCCACCACTTATATCCTTAAATAACATGATTTAAGCATTAAAATCAAACAATTAATCATTCTTTGAAAATTCACTTTTCCAAAACTCTAAATCAATACTACCCTCTCCAAACTCTAACCAAACATAACAAAATCCAATATTTGACTTTAAAATACTTGTATATGCATCAAAACAACTCATTTGGAATCAATTTTCAAAATTAAAAATCGTGATTTCAAAAACTCAAATGTTCCATAACCCTAAATTCTCTTAGTTCACCAATCTTACCCAAACTCAACCATTTCTTTAATCCAACCTTAAAATCATTATTTACTCATCAAAAGAACATCTTCCATACCCATTCCAACAATTATAACATGCTCTTTCAAAAACTCAAGTCATACATATTCATGAGCTTTAAAGAACTTCATAATTTTGGAAATAAAGCTTACTTATTGAAAAATCACCAAAACTACTCTTATTCCCTTGAAACCTTGAAGAATTTGTTGATGGAAGAAGCTAAAAATCTCCCTCTTTGGCCATAAAAGTCTTTCTTAAAGGAAAGAAGAAGAAGAAGACTTTATTTTTTTTATTTCTCTTTCCTTTCACCCTTTAATTTTAAACCATATATATATATATTAAAATAATTTAATAATTAATTATTTAATTATTTATTTAATAAATTAAAAGTCTTAAATTCCCTCTTCCATTCAAAAATAATTTATTTTTGAATTATTTTATTAATTTTAAATTTATAAGATTTAATTACCAAAATACCCTTTTACTTTGACTTGTTGACTTTTATATGTTATGTATATTTTACATATATATCACATATATGTTGCACTTTTTTATTTAAAACCCCTTCATTTTTCATTTAAAATCATTAATTTAATTTATCCATTTAAATTATAATTTATTTTATCAAATTTTCAAAAATTAGAACTTTTCAAAAATTTGGGATATTACACATATGCACAAGTAATGTGTATCTTATATACACATCAAATGTACCTTATATATGTATTAAATATTAAGTATGTAATGTATTAATCCAACATATACAATTAATATACCATATGTATATGTTATATATACTCTAGATATATATATTGAGTATATACAATTTATATCTCCAAATACTTATTTAATTTCTCCAAAATCACGGATATTACAGAATGCGTGTTGATTGTCGAGCCATCAACAAAATCACGGTGAAGTATAGACACCCTATTCTTAGGCTAGATGATATGTTGGATGAATTGCATGGTTCTTGTGTGTTTTCAAAAATTGATTTAAAATGTGGGTATCATCAAATAAGAATGCGTGAAGGTGATGAATGGAAAATAGCTTTCAAAACTAAACATGGATTATATGAGTGGTTAGTAATGCCTTTTGGTTTAACTAATGCACCTAGCACTTTCATGAGATTGATGAACCATGTTTTGCGAGATTTTATTGGAAAGTTTGTGGTTGTTTATTTTGATGATATTCTAATCTATATCAAGACTTTAGATGAGCATGTACAACATTTGAAATCTGTTTTTGATGTGCTTAGAAAGGAAAAGTTGTATGCAAATCTAAACAAATGCATCTTTTGCACTAATGAAATTACTTTTCTTAGTTATGTTGTTAATGATAAAGGAATATATGTTGATCAAGAAAAAGTGAAAGTAATTAGAGAATGGCCAAAACCCACTAGTGTCAGTGATGTAAGAAGTTTTCATGGTCTTGCTAGCTTTTATTGGAGATTCATTAAGGATTTCTCTACAATTGCTGCACCTTTAACTGATTGCATTAAGAAAAATGTAGGATTTAAGTGGGGTAAAGAACAAGATGAGGCTTTTAACTGCTTAAAGATAAACTTTGTTCAGCACCTTTACTTGTTTTGCCTAATTTTTCTAAAACTTTTGAAATTGAGTGCGATGCCAGTGGCATAGTATTGGTGGAGTCTTAATGCAAGAAGGTAAGCCAATTGCATTCTTTAGTGAGAAATTAAGTGGAGCAAGTTTAAAATACCCTACATATGACAAAGAGTTCTATGCTTTGGTGCGAGTTTTGAAGACATAGGAGCATTATCTTTACTGCAAGGAATTCATAATCCACACTGATCATGAGTCCTTGAAGTATCTCAAAGGACAAGGGAAGTTGTGTAAAAGACATGCAAAATGGGTGGAATTCATTGAATCCTTTCCTTACATCATCAAGTACAAACAAGGTAAGAAAAATGTGGTTGTTGATGCTCTTTCTAGAAGGTATGCTCTAATTTCTAAACTTTATGCAAAATTATTAGGTTTTGAGTACATTAAAAATTTATATAATTTTGACCTTGATTTTGCTAATGTTTATGGGGCATGTGAGAAAGGTGGGTTTGACAAATTCTATTGGCATGATAGTTTTCTTTTTAAAGAAAACAAGTTGTGTGTTCCTCAATGTTCAATGAGGGAATTACTTGTGAGGGAAGCACATAGTGGTGGGTTAATGGGACATTTTGGAATTAAAAAGACTCTAGGTGTGTTAAGTGAGCATTTCTTCTAGCCACAAATGAAAAGAGATGTTGAGAGGATATGTGAGAAATGCATTACATGCAAACAAGCTAAATCTAGAGTAATGCCTCATGGGCTATATAACCCTCTTCCTATACCTAATGAACCTTGGGTTGATATATCAATGGACTTTGTATTGGCTTTACCTAGGTCTAAAGGGGGGAGAGATTCTATTTTTGTTATTGTGGACAGGTTAGCAAGATGGTACATTTCATTCCATGCAACAAAACTAATGATGCAACACATGTTGCGGGGTTGTTCTTCAAAGAAATTGTGAGATTACATGGCATCCCTAGAACAATTGTGAATGATAGAGATGTGAAGTTCCTTAGCCACTTTTTGAAAACACTTTGAAGCAAGTTGGGTGCAAGGCTGTTGTATTCAACCACTTGTCATCCATAAACAGATGGACAAACACAAGTGGTAAATAGGATTTTATCAACTCTTTTGAGGGCCATAATAAAAAAGAATTTGAAGAATTGGGAGGAATGTTTGCCACATGTGGAGTTTGCTTATAATCGCAGTGTGCATGCTACAACAAACCATTCACCATTTGAAGTTGTGTATGGGTTCAATCCATTAACTCCAATGGATTTGCTACCTTTACCATTAGAGAAAGCAAATTTGGATGGTAAACAAAAAGCTGACTTTGTTAAAATTTGCATGAAAAGGTGCACACACAAATTGAAAAGAAGACTATGCAATATGAGAAGCAACACAACAAAGGCCGAAAGAAAGTAGTATTCGAACTAGGAGATTTGGTTTGGCTACACTTAAGGAAGGAAAGATTTCCTAGCCAAAGGAAGTTAAAACTAATACCTAGAGGGGATGGTCCATTTCGAGTCCTTCAAAGAATAAATGACAATGCATATAAGCTGGAATTGCCAAGTGAGTATGGTAATGTTAGTGTAACCTTCAATGTTTCTGATTTGTCTTTGTTTGATGTAGGTGATGAAGGATCAGATTCGAGGACAAATCCTTGAGAGGAGAGGGGGAATGATGAGGAATTACATGCTGATGAAAAATTGGCCAAGCACCAACAGTCCAATGATGACATGAACAAATAATTCAAAGATCCACTAGCCATGTATGGAGGACCAATGACAAGGTCTAGAGCTAATAAGTTGAAAGAGGCTTTAATTTCTTTCATGGATCAAATTTGGAGAAAACAAGTTGCTCAAGATTTATTTAAGGATGATCCATGGATGCAAGAAGAGCTTAAGTTGGTCAACATAATTCAAGCAAGACCTAATCTTGAAGGCTAATCCAAATTTATGAGAGTAAAGATTTAGGTCCATTTTTAATAATAATAGGTCATTTGGCCATAGTCTTAAAGTCTAAAAGACCAATGGCCTAAGACAAATTAATAGGCTGTTTAAGACTATTTGTGTTTTAATTCTGCATTTTGACTTTTATTAGGGTTTATTCTTATTAAGTATGAGTTACAAAGGCTGAAATATAAAAAAAAAAGAGTTACAAAAGCCAAGAAAATAATGGTCCAACGTTCACATTGAGTTGGAAAAGTAATGAGGCTATTTATTAGGAGTAATGGGGCTGTCAATTAATATGGGAGTTACATATGAACTTAATTTTAATGCTCTCTTTGTATATGGCCTTCTTCTATATAAACAAAGCTAATTTCCTTTGTAATCATACAATTATTCAAAAAGATATAAAAGATATTTTGAGCACTTGTGAGTGTTTTGTCTTAAGTTCTTGCATGAACTTTGGAACTTATCAAGCTATTCAGTTTGTGGCGTTCAAATTCTAGAATCTTTATTTTCATCCTTAACTTATCAAACCTTCTTTGTTTGTGGCATTTTGAGGAAATCAAAGTGCTATTCTAATTACTTAATCATAATTCCATTGATAAAAGTGATTAGAATAGTTAATCTTACTTCATTCTTGAACGATCCAGATTTTGATTCAACTTTTGGAGGGTGTTAATTTGCATTCCATATATATCATAGTTCTTTAACTATTGGGGTGTATGGTTGATAAATTGATGATTTCCATCACTTAGGCTCTGATACTAAAATAAATAAAATATCCTTATACCCTATATATATAATACATACTCCCCGTATATATAGAATACATATATGGAATACAAGAATGTCACAATTCTACCCATATGAAACCTTACATATTTATAAGAAAATATTTTAATTTTCATAAACCCTTATTGAATATATATATAATCATACATATTAATAATACAACCACTAAAAGATATATAGTTTAAAGAAAAATCTCTATAAAAAATTTGCCAAAGTTTTATCTGTAAATTTGACATTTCCCAAAAAACACAAATCAACCTGCAATAAGAATTTTGCACTCCCAAATATATATATTTAACTTATTCCCCTCATTCTCCAAACATGTAATCATATATCAAAAAATATATAAAATTTTCCTAGTTCACAACATTAAACCAAAACCTTTAATGTTTACAATATTTTCCAAATATATATTTAATGTACATAGTTATAATAAATTTCACCAAATAAACATTTACATATTTGTACTGGCATTGGTCCTATTGCAGCCTATTCAAAACTTCTAGTATATCCAAGCAACCCTATACTTAATTAGGTCTAGCAGGGCTCTCTATCTCAACCCTATCACCTGTGCGATAAACAAATAGCACTAAGCTTTCCGCCTAGAGGTACATACTTTGATAATACTAAAATTTAAATAAGACAATGCACAATACTTTTTCCGTGAAACTACAATGTGGCATGCAAACTCATATTAAATCATAAGCATTTTTTTCATTTTAAGCCATCTATATTACATTCACATGCATTGGGTGCAAATGGCCCTATGTAATATTCAGGCTCTAGAGATAATATTTTGGACTATTTTTGACACCTAGTGTCTAGCCTAAATGCAATACAATTGATGCCTAGCGTCTAGCCTGAAGGCAAATCATATATCAGTAAAAACCAGCATCTAGCCCAAAGGCAAGTCATATATATCAATGATGCCCAGGGTCTAGCCCGAAGGCAAATTATAGGCATGTCGCCAAATACAAAACTCTGAAACAGAATATTATATAAGGCAATACACATATGCTACACATTTTTATAATCCATTTTCTTATCATATTTTCTCAATTAGTCATTCTTTTATTTCACAATCATGTATAAAGGCTTTAACTCAATATGATTTATCACATTTTCAATAAATTATGTCACCTTTTTAATGTGTCTACTTTACCTAAAATACTTTAGGCTATTTTCACACATTTCTCATTTATCACATATAACTCATTTTAGCTATTCACAATGGCTTAACTTAATGCACATAAGGCATTTATCACCACTTCACATTCACATTACAATGCACTTGAAAATTCAAAAGGCTTAGTAGGTTGGCACATTCACTATCACAATGTGCTAAGCCAAATTAAATACAAATGCGTCTAAATTCATCAATTTATGTACATATATTGGTTTAAACTATTTTTAAGCTAAAAATCACCACTTTCCCTTCACTTCCCTCAAGTTTCCTTCACCACTTGGTACAGACAACTTGCTTCTACTTAATGCCAATTCAAAATCTGAAGGTTTATAATTATTTAGAATCACATTCTAAGGCTTTTAAGCTATTAAATACCAATTAAACATCATTCCTTCCAATTTTTAAATTTTTATCCTAATTCTCTTTAATTCTAAACATCTATTCTACTCAATTACAAATGATATTTTAAGTTCATTTCTATCATTAGAAGCTTATTATAACATGATTTAAATAATAAAATCACATGAACATCCTTTCTTTAACCAAGTTCTTCCAAAACCCTAAATTTGTTACTAACTCTTCCAAACTCCATCTAAACTTAACCAAATTAACTATTCAACTATAAAATCCTTCTATCCTCATCAAATTAATTTCATCCATACCGATTTCAACAATTAACATACTCAATCAAAAACCGATATCATACATATTCTCATCTTCCTACGAATTCCATAAGCAAGAAAGCTTACCTTTGGTGGGAGGAACTTTAAAATCACCCCAAAACTCTATGAAAGCTTGAAGAATTTGATGTAGGAAAGAGCAAAAATCTTCCCTACACAACCATGGAGAAATCGGGTTTGAGAGGAAGAAGGAAGAAGGAGAAGTAAAATTTTGATTTTTCTTTTCTTTCTCTTCATTTTTAACCATATATATATATAATATTTTATTATTTTAATTATTTATTTATTTTAAAAATCCCTATTTTAATCTTCCAAATTTATTTATTACTTTAATAAAATTTATTTTAGGGAAAATACAGATGTTATAATTGTGCTCAACCTATGACCCATAAAGGCTAGTGTAGAAGCTCCCATGAAACCATTATTTTGAAGGAGTTGTAATATTCTAATATTTTGTATTGTATTTGTGGATGTTATCCTTATTAAATATACATTATATATATTGCCATTCATATTTATCTATGACACAATCAATAAAAAATTATATTTTTTCAATAAATCAATTAAAAGGACTAAATTAATCAAAGAGGGGTAAAAGAAATCATTTTCTTTTATTAGTATGAAAATTTAGTCTGGAACCCATCGTGATTGGTTTTGGACTAGTGAATTTTTTGAAAAAATTAACTGAATTTAATGGAGTCAATTAAATAAATTTTTTCCCTTAAATTTTTCAGATAACCAAATAAAATTTAGGTGGCGACTCTCCAATTTTTACTTTTCAAAATAAAAAGCCACAATCTCTTTTTAAAATAAAAGGAGAGTAGTCTTTTCAAAATAAAAAAAATAAAATCTTTTCAAAATAAGAGATAATTTTAAACTCATACTTATTGAACCAACCGGAGATCGTACGCAGTGGTATTGTGTGGAACTAAGCCCAAATGAGTATTTTAGCTCATCAGCAGGCCGGATCAGTGCTCGGGCGAGGCCTCACAATAGGCCTTAGCTTCATAACTTTCTATGGGTTAGGCTTTTTGGGAATAAGAACTGAAATTTTTTGATTCCATTCATCTAGTATTGACCCTAATTGCAAAATATTCAGGCATTCTTTAGTGATCTGAACCAATTATATAGAAACCTTGATAAAAGCTCGGGTTCATATCATCTGACCTAGGAGATTTATCATGATTCATGGAAAAAATGGCCTCATTGATCTCAGTTGTTGTAAATGCTTCTCCTAAAAATTGATTTTGTTCCTATGTGATTCAACAATAAACACATTGGGTGATAGTCTCAAATTCACTCCCATTAGAGGTAAACAAATTCTCAAAGCAATTTACTATGAATCAATCCAGACCATCCCATCAAGAGTACTAGTTTCGACTTTCATCCTTTAGACCATCAATTGAAATTTTCATTTGCCTAGCTAAAACTGTTGAATGAAAGTATCTTGAGTTGATATCGCCAGATTGAAGCCAATGCTAGTTGGCTTGCTGCTTCCAAAATGCATTTTGCTGGCCAAGTAGGCTTAAGGATTTCTCTTGCGCCTCTATATATAGAGATATTGAGGCTTCATATGTTATGCTTCTTAAGTCTTTTCGATCCATCTTATAACTGATAATTTTTTCCTTAAATTCTTTTGTGGTCAAACCACCCCATTGTGCTAAATCCCTTCCGCACGCTAATAATCTTAAGCGAAAAGGGGAAGTGTGACCATGTCCTTGATACAATTTCCCCACACTAATTATCTTGTAATCAAGAATTTTCAAAGTGAAATTTTCTTACTTTAACTTTGAATTACTTCATCATCACGTGAAGGAATAGGGGGGAGTGATTTGAGCAGGAAGCTTTAAGGTTTATCACCACTACAACAAATTTTATATACAGCCACGATTTCTTAGTCACAATAGGTAAAATTGCAGCAAAAGGATTGTATTAGCTACAGAAATTAAATTTTCGCAACTATACATAATTTAATTAAATTCGTTAGTTATAAAAACTTATCATTTGTAGCAAATATATTTTTGTTATGATATCTCAATATTGTAACAATAAACTTAAATTTAACTATAATATTTTAGCTACATAGAAATATTATAGTTATTTGATCCAATTAGTCACAAAGATTTAAAGTTTATAGCAAAAGTAGTTATAAAATTTCAATTTTAGCCACATAATAAATTAGTAACTAATAATAATTTATTGCTATATGAATGATCGATGTGTGGCAAATTAAAATTTTTAGCAACTAATTTATTATAAGATATAATATGTGTAGCTATGATTAATTTTATATGTCTTTTAACTAATACTATATACTTTAACTATACTAAAATAATATAGCTACTTAATCTAATTAGCCATGTAGATTAAAATTTATAACAATAATAGTTATAAAAATGTAATTATAGTCACATAAATAAATTAATGACTAATAATTATTCATTGCTATACAAATGATTGGTGTGTAATAAATTAAAATTTTTAATGACTGATTTGTTATAAAATATAACATATCTAGATACAATATTTTTATATATCTTATAGCTAATACTACATATTTTAGAGCTACCAAAAATTTTAAATGTGGCAGAGTAATAACATTTTAATTAATGAAATGAATTATAAGAATTAAATATGAATTCGAGTAAATTAGTGGTATTAATTTATAATTCTAATTTGAATTATATTTAAAAAAATTTCACTAACATAATAGTAATATCTATAATTTTCAATTGCAAAATTTTTTTCATTATCATGTAATTGGTATAATAAATATTATAGCAGTTAAAAAATATAAATTATTGAAAGGAGTGTTAAAACTAAAAGTTAGAGAAAACCATGAGAATGATAAAGAGCATGGAAAAGAGTGGCAATGGAATGTGAGTTTATAGTATTTTTTGTTATCTGGGTTCTAATATGATAAATATATAAGCTTTTAATTTTGTATAAATTTTTTCATATATTCAAGATTTTTAACTAAAAAAAATATAAAGCATTTAATTGTCAAATTTTATTTCATTCCCACATAATTAGAGTGAAAGAATTAAAAATAAAAAATAACAAAAAATTTAGACAATACTAAGTAATATTATGCCCTAAAAATTCTATAATTCGCCAGATGTTTTCTCAATATAAATTTTCATTGGTTTTTCGGAAAACAGTTTTTATATTTATTGATATTTTAAATGTTTTGATAAATTAGTCAATGAAATATTTTTTCTCAAAATTTATAAATTTTAATAAACTCATTGTAATAAAATAAAAGTTTATATATAAACAAAAAACTATTAATTAATCAATAGTTCACTACTATGCTAATTGACAATTACGATATTCACTATTAATGATTAGCCATATCAAATTTATTATTTTTAAATATATTTATGGTATTATAAATAAAATTTTTTAATTAAATTCTTGCAAAATCAAATTATAGCTAGGTAACTCTTAATTCTAATTATTAAAATTGGTCCCACTTAATAACAATTATCTAAGAAATGTTAAAGCTGAGCTCCCATATTAGCTTTGCATTACGATGGACGATGCAATATTCCCACATCGTTTAGAATACTTATATTATATATGAGAGACTGTATATATAATCACTTTTTACAGTGCTGTGTGGTGAGCGTGGAGCAAATTATATATTTCTTCACCCCTCATCCAAAATTACTTTAATTTCTTTCAATCAATCTCTAAATTAAAATTTAAATAAATATATTTACATTTTGCTAATATTTATATTTTTTTTGCATATTTTTTCTTCATAATAATTAATTATACTATTTAATTATAATTTATTAGTTTTATAGCTAAAAAAAATATTTTTGCCTGAATATTATATTTATGATAAGAAAATCTATTTTTTATCTATGAATTTATTAGATTTATAGTTTAGATGTAAAAATATTTTCCATAATATTAAAAATGTGACAAACATATAGATTTATTTAGTTACGGTTTTATTAAGATGTAATTAAAATATATATAACTATAATTATTAATAGCGTGAATAGTTTATTTAATTATTTGCTACATGTTTCTCTCTTTTATGACAATATATTATAATATTTATCATAAGAAAATAAATTTTATAGCAAAATAAATTAATCTTCAGTCGTAAAAATTATAAATTATGTTGCTAACTTTTAGTTATGTCATTTCTAATAATAAAATTTTTTTATTGTGGTTAAAATAATTAGTTATAATTTTTTATAATCTTACTACCATTTTTGCAGTAACTAAAGACATTAATTATTGTAGTGACTTTCACACTATCGAACTGCTCTCTCCAACTCCAAGTGGTCAAGGCTCTATCCGGTCTTTCCTCAATCTAAGTATCAGTTCCTCTACCGTACTCCTTTTCAGTAATAAAATAAAATAAAATTTTAAATATATTAAGTAATAAAATTATAAATAAAATATAAACAAAAGAGAAGAATTTATCGCTATCCTACAACATATGAAAATTAAAGGTAGAATGATATTAATCAAATGTGTAAAAATATATATATATATATATTTATATTTAACAAAAATTTATGTATTTTTATTAAAATTTAATTCAAATCAATCGACGAATTAAAATTAAGTGAATTGAGATTAATGAGTTTAATCATTTCAAATTTCTATAAATTCAAGCAAATTCAAATAAATAAATTCAATTCAAGTTTGATTGAAAATTTGTCATTCTTTAATTTTCGTGAATGAAGGGTTTAGCAAATACAAATCTTTATTTGGGTTAACACCTAATGCTGGATTTTCTTCAAATATATGGATTGGCAAATTATTTTCTTGTATACCAAGGTTTGCCTATTCTCGAAATTAGACAGTTGGAGGTCTTTTATTTTATACCATATATATTAATATAATTAGCGTTTCAAGAAGTTCCTGCCGCATGTATATTATTTATTTATTTAGTTATAACAATATAAATGTTATTTTCACTTTAATTTTTTTGAGGTAATTTTCACTTTAATTTTACCCCTTAATTTTAATATAGTCCAACACAAGAAACTTCTTTAAAGAGAAATTGATTGTTGAAGAAACATTGAAAAAGATGATTGTGCCGGAGGAAAAGATTAATTGGTTGGTAAACATTGTTTTTGCCTTTCAATAGATCCATTCCATGTCAAATCATTTATCTTAATTAAGCCAACAAATTGTTTTGGGGATAATTAATCAATGATCAAGTTTGGTCTTTAATTAATTTAGACTCTTTAGTTACTTATCCTGCTCATTAATCAATGTATTGACTTATTAGATTTGTTTAAATTGTTAATTAATTATCAATAGGAACAAAAGTATCAGTTGCCTTAAAAAATTTAAAATTATTTATTGCAATAAAATAAGTAAAAATTAATAATGATGCAAGCGAATCAATTACAAATAATTAAATGAATTTAGTATATTATGTGATTCTTATTATGATATGTCGGTATTGAATATCATTATTATATTATTTTTTATTATATAAAAAGTAAAATTAAAAATTAAAAAGATATTACTTTTATTTGTGTAGTCAGGTTTCGAATTCACCAATAATAATGAAAAAAAAAAACTGACTAAATTCACTTATCGAAACTTGAAAGATTTCCGATGCAACATTTTGTACATACAAGGGTGGAGCCTTTTTTTTTTTTTTTTTTGGGTCTGTGAGGAGCCTATAATTTCTTTAGCTCATGATACACTTGATATTCCATTCTTTGAAAATATTAATTTGAATGCATCGAATAAAGATAATAAAAAGGGAAAAAAGAGAAATAAAATATTAATATGGAATAAGGATAAGAAAAGAGATTGGATGTTGGACAACGCAGAACAAGTAGGGGTAGGGTTGTAATTTTAGTAAAACGCATGGATTGGGAAATTTCCAAAGATTATGTCCAGGAATGATGTTGGCAACGAGAAAATGTTATGTCACTACTAACTGACTGACCTTTCTCTGTTGTTTCTGCTTCTGCTATTTCTGTCTCTCAGACTTAGAGCCTCCTCTGTTTCATATAACACCAGAGAAAGAGAGCCCCAGCACACCTAATTACTCCATTGCCACTGGCCATTTTGGGCTATATTATATATATATATATATATAATATATTATATATATTACAGGGCAGCCCAATCCAAACATTTTTAAAGCCATAAAGTAAATATCACCTATCATTTTTGGAGACGACCCACACAAACACACACCACATAACTCCAAATGACCAACTGCATGATTTGACATTTCAGATTCTGTATTCTTAGACCCATCAAATCATTTAAGAAAAAAAAATCCCAACTTTTGTTTTTTAAATTAATCTCTTGTAGCCTTAATATGTTATCAAGACTAATTTTTATGGTAAAACCACTCCTTTAATTACATTATTTATTTAAATATTTATTGTGATTAAAAATAGTATTCTAAAAAAATAAATACTCATTTGTAGCCTAATATGGGGAGAGAGATCCCTTTAATTAATTTTTTTTATTAATTATATATGTAGAATTCCTAGAACTCTAATTTCAAATTTTATGAGAATAACATACATTTTTGCCACCAAATTATAATTTTAACACTATCAATTATTCTGTATTCATGGAGATTATATTTGATTTCAAAATAAAATTAGTTTAGATTTAACATTTAATAAATTTGAGCTATTTTAAAGTTTAGATAGAGTGTGAATTGAATTATTATGAGACGTATATTTAGGTGGTGTTTGGATTGGAATAGGATTGAGAATGAAAATTAGAATGGGTTATTCTCTTTCTACTATTTCTTTATATATATATATATATATAATAGAGAGAAAATCAAAATTTTACTACCATAGCAAAGTGAATAAGTGATTCTCTGCTATTTTCTATTAATTGATTTTGATTTCTTATTGGAATTCAAATTAAAAAACATATTTTTTTGAACGAAACAGCATGTATTTATTTCTTAATTATTTATATTTTTTTTATTATGTGCATTTTCTCACAAATTAAATTAATGTTTTTTATTTTTTATTCTTTTCCCACTTTTTACAATCTAAATGGGTTTTTTTTTATTTTGCAATCATGCTTACTGATTATATAATTTCCAACCATAATTTTTTTTGGTATGTTTTTGTTTTAATTTATTGGTTGACTTGTATAATTTCAAACCAAGAATGCTTGTTGTCTTCGTTCTTAACATCTCATTCTTAGTTTGAATTATCACATTTATTATCATATATATATATATATTAAAAATTCCTATTCATTCCAATTTCAATCATAGCTTTATAGAAGATCTGATTCTAATTACAGACTAAATCAAATAAAAATAAATAAATAATCATTCTAATTTTGATTCTATTTCATTTTGATTTCAATTTTCATTTTCATTTTGAATTCCCAACCAAAATGTCCTCTTAAATTATATATGAGTTAAATTTTGCTATATGTGTGTGTGAGAGAGGGAAGAGAATGGTAAACCGCCTGTCTATTTGCAAATAATAATTCAATTTCAGTATACAGCGTATATACCTTTTACCAATACCCTCACTCTCTCTCTCTCTCTGTGGGTATCATTGCGTTTGCCTTTTTTACTATGCAGTAGGATTCATGCTGGCTGCACAAATAGGCATAGTTGCAGGAATCACAAATATACAACCCATCTTTTTGCTTGCATGCTTCTTTTTTTTTTTTTTTTTCTGTTACAGTAAAATGTTAAAAACTAGGCTTTTAATTGTTCCTTCAGGCCCCGCAAATAGACCCACTTTCCTCTCAGACAACGGTGGAAACAAACTCATTATAATCAACAAAGAAATTAGATAGGGTTTTAATCACGTCAGCATGACAAGAGGCAACAGTTGACAGGTCTTGTTAATTATACAAGTGTATAGTACTGGAGAGAGAAAGATAAGGAACCCTAGGCAGGCACATGTGAGGTAAATAATAATGAAGTTTCTATATATATATATCTAGTTAGATTATATGATGAAGAATAATTACATTGCTTAAGAAGTTGCCTATCCCTAGTACGCGAATGACTGGCGTGTATACTTGACCAAACCCTAAATGGAATCTGAATTAAATCATATATATATATATATATATATATAAATTCAAAATGGCGTCGTTTGACTTAGGATTGTGTAACTCTGCTAATTATGGATTGGCTTGATTTATCTAAAAGCGCTGTCGTTTGACTTAGGATTAGCTATTTTGTAACTTTTGCCATATATGCCTTTCCTATCAACCTCCGAGGTTTCATGTCTGCGGTAATTGATAGGCGTGTATATGGGGTACAAATATAGGTAAGGTAAAATTCATTGAAAGTTATTATTAATGTTGGATATTATTATAAAAACGAGAAGGGCAGAACTCATGAGAATGGTATGAACTCATGGTCCTTTGAGTGGAAAAATAAATCATAATGTCATATTGGTTAAGTGGTCCTCTCTCTCCCTCTATAGTCTCTATCACAGTAGTCAAGGTGGCCATCTATTTTGTCCTCCATGAGAGAGAGGAGAGAGAGATGATGATGATGATGATAACAGCAACAACAACAACAACAACAACAACAACAATAATGAAAATAAATCCATAACAATTGAAGGAAAATCTCGTTTACTTAGACATAGAATAAAACTTTCAAAATAAAGGCAATAATCACAACAATAGCAGCACTCCTTAAATTGTTAGGAAATGGAACACGCTCACAAATTTATATTATAGTAACGAAAACAAAAATAAAAATAAAAAAATAAAAATAATAATAGTAATAAAAAAATTTGAAGTCATGAGGTTTTGCATGAGGGCTTTTCCTATTTTGGTTAGGAAGAGACATTTGCTTCAGACCTCTCATTTTTATATATGTTTAAGTTATTATTATTATTATTATTATTATTATTATTATTATTATTATTATTATTATTATTATTATTATTATTATTATTATTATTATTATTATTATTATTATTATACATAGAGTAACCTAGCATATTATTAGTGATTATAAATTAATCATCTAACCCACAGGGTACCGTTGATCTCGTAGAGTCCATTATTAGATTTTTTAGTACCCTCTCCAGGAAAATGACTGGTGGTCTAATTTTGCATGCTTGTTCCCATTCAGCTTCAGCCCAAAGTGGATGTGAGGAAAATGTGCCCACTGCAATCCCATATATATATATATATATATATATGCATGTATGTTAATTAATTAGCTAGCCAAAGCCAAAGCAAACTTAATTGTACATATGTATATATAACCATTTCCATTTTGGTGAATATTAGAGGAAACCTAGACTTCCAGAATAAAATTTTTTGTTATGTCAATTTATTTCAAACAGATTTGATAATAAAACAAACACACCCTTCCAAAGTCGAAATGATTCCTATACATTAATCATGAAAGTTGTAATTTCATCTGTCATAATCAAAGTACAATTTTTAAAGAGCTAAGACAATTAAATTTTTGTCTCTGACAAAAAAAAAAAGGTATAACAATGGTAATTTCGGACTATTGGTACTTGCTCATAAACGAATCGGCTGATATTTCTTTTTCATTTTTTTGTTTAATTGATACCTTCAGTATAACAAATTAACAATAGAAAGTATTGTACATTCATAGATTCATAAGTGAATAAATTTTGTTAAAATCCACTCGGGTTCAATATCTACTCATCTAAAATTATCAAGTTATTTTATTATTGTTACTCAGATTAAGTTATTTTCTAGCCCACCCCTCAAAACAACTGGATTGGCTAGTGGCTCAATATCAACAAACCGGTTGATACCTTCTTTAGCTTTGGTTCGACTGCATCAATCTAGTGATGGAAGGTTTGTATATGATCATATAATTTAGGACGTTGGAACATGAAACTCTAGTGTCATATTAAAGTCCATGAACCCCTACACAAATAGGCTTATAAATGAACAAGTGTTTGAATCCATTTACACAAAACTAATTGATTTATGCTAAGTCTAATATCCACTTACTTATCAACTCTTAAATTATTTTATTGCTATTCAACATCAAACCACTTCGTATTTAATTCTTGAATTATTAGTAAATTACGCTTTCTTTTAAATTCTTATCATGAAAACTTTTCCAGGTACACTTACAACTTGTACTATTTAGCTCCTACATATCTATATTATTCCAGTTGAAATGATAGTTGAAGGTCCTCATTTCTTTGGATTAATATATAGCACAAATAAGAGTCCTCTACGAATAGTTTCTAATAAGTTGATGCACTAAATTGTGTTTGGGCCTAATTTAAAAAATTTTATGAAATTTTTTTTAAAAAAGTACTATTTTAATGTAAGAATTATTTATCATAACCAATACTGCTTTTTGCTACTTGTACATAGCAGGAAATGTGTGTTCATGTAGATTATGGATGTTAAATATACTTTGTATGCTAGCACTAGTTTATATAAAGAAAGCACAACTCAAAAGTTTATTCTTTTGGATTGAAAAAATAAAATTTAAGCATAGCAGCAGCAGCAGAAACAAACTTCAAGAAATAATAATCATTTGATGGGCAGTTACATTTTCTATCTCCAAATAATTTTTGACAAGCAACTTTAGATTTTATTATTCTAATACACAATCTTAGTTATTATATATTATATAAACAAAATTTTTAAAATATCATGTTTAACTTGAACAAATATTAAAACATAATAATATTTAATTGAATAATTTTATTTCCCTATTTCGAAGAAGTATCTATTTACCACATAAATTTTATTAATTTTAGTAAAATTAAAATATAATATTACTTTCTAAAATTAAATATGTAATATAATTGTTTTCAATGATGTTCAGATTTGTTGGTTCTCTTTTTAATATTTTTTATTTTCTTTTTTAATCATTCTCCTTTCATGGGTTTTTTTAATTTGTTTTTTATCCCCTTTATAGTATATTTATCTTTTTTCTATTGATTTTATTTTTTGATTGCTAGTTTAATCAAAATTGCAACCTTTATTAATTTCGGTATCACATCTATATTTGTTGGAATCAAATTTGCAATATATATATGTGTATATATATATATATCATAAAAGTTGAAATCAGCTATTATTTGCCGCTGAATACAAACCAATATTTTAAGCCAAGAATATTGGTTATTATTTATATTTTTTTAATCTATTTTAACACTATGTTTGAGAAATTATAATATTGCAATTATATATTATTCTATTTTACCACTTAGTGAATATTTAATTTTATATAAAAAAGTTAAAATATGTAATATTTTGAAAAGTTACGAATATTTTTTTTAATTTTAATTAAATATGTCAACATTTTAATTATGTTAATAAACTTGAAATTTCAATTTTCATAAAAAATTACAAATAACTAAAATATTGAAAAATGCTAAAATTCTAATTAAGGTTTTTTAAGAGTAAAAGATTGATTAAGTTTTTAATTTACAATAGGCTTTTTTAGCTGGGTACATGGCATAGACCTTTTGCATTTGCCACCATGATAAACTGCCGTGGCTCTAATTAAAACTGAATTCTTGGTTAATTAATAACAGAAATTAAGGAGTAAAACGTACATTTTTTGCTGCTGTGCTAAAAGCTTCCCTGTGGCTGATGTCAGGATTACTAGCCTTGATCCTTCGGATTTCCTCCCTGAAAATAATGATAACAAATATATGTTCATATTTCTGTAAATTAAAAATTGTATCTAATCAATCAATCAATTCCGAGAACAACTTGTACATTTCTTTAGTGATGTAATTGATTATATAATAAAAATTTGATTAAGAAAAATTAAGATGATGAACTTACTTAATGAACCTGTTATATGCAGAAGGAACGCGCTGCCTCTTCTCCGGGGCTGCATATTTAGAATTAATTCCATGAAAAAAAAGGGATCCTATTTAGAGAAGTATCATGTGTAGAATAATACAACATAAATATATAAAAACTGAGTCGGACTCATCCTAACTCAATTAGTTTTGTGTAAGTGAATTCTCCATGTATAAGAATATCTATGTGTCATGTGTGAGTCATAAACTTTTATATGGATAAATTTTATTTTTGTAAAACTGTACCTTATATATATATATATATAATTTGGGTCGTTCACTGACACAAATTAAGGAGCATTTGCAAAACTATGGATACTGTGTCCTTAATGAGGCCAACTGCACAATTGCTATCTATCATATTCCATCAGGAGATACCTAATCTCAATTCTCTATGCCTTTGGTAGTTCAGCCCGTGCGATAGAACAATGAGATTGTAGGTATTCATGGACTGATCAATGGGTAATTATCACCCGAGATTGGCTAAAGGAAAAGTAAAAGAAAGAGAGAAAAAAAATCAGAAATCATTAGTTCTCAATTTATATATTGGCTACTTTCAGGTCTTATATAATTTGTTTAAGGAAGAATAGTACCATTAGTCCATAACCAGATGATGATTATAAATCAGATAACGAAGAGCAAAAACTAGGAAATTTCAGCTGGGGGAAATATATAAAAGCAAAGAAAAGGAAAGTGTTAACCTTTTGTAATATCCCAAAGTATGCCCTAAAAGTTTTGAAATTATTGTTGTATTTGGATTTAATGTATATGTTTAAGTGGGAAGATTAAAGATGAAAAGAGAGATGTGTATATGTTGTATATATAGAGATATATACAATATATACAAGTCAAGGTAATGAAAGTCAAAAGAAGATAAATTAATTATTTATAATTAATTAAATTAATTAGTGGAAAATGAAAAATTTAGTGAGTGAAAGAAGATATTTTAGATTATTTTAATATTATTTGCTTGGTGAAGGTTTAAGTGGAGAATAAGAGTTTGACTTTGTCTCTTTTTCTTCTTCATTTTCTTCTTTCTTTGGTTGGCCGGGTATCACAAAGCAATAGAGAGAAAGAGAGTTTTTGTTTTCCAAGCTCAAAATTGAAGAAGATTTCAAATTATCAAGTTGAAAATCTAAGAAATTTCATCAACTTTGGTAAGTTTCCACTTGATTTTCTTGTTTTATTTTAAGTTGTATTTGAGTTTGATGATTGATTGTGGATTGTATGAGTATGTTTAATTGTGGTGTGTTTGAGAGTGTTGGGTTTAATTGATTGTGATTTTGGAGTTGAATGGAAGAGTAAGAGTTGTGTTTAGGTTATGGTTTTGAATTGGTAATTGATGTCAATGTTGAGTTTGATCAATTATTTTTGGTAGATCTTCAAGATGTTTGTGTTTAATTAAGTTTAAAACATAGAATACATGAGTTTGATTGGAAACAGAAGCATTTTGGATGCCACGACCGTGGCCCTTGGATGCCACGACCGTGGGGGCCTTTGGATGCCACGACCGTGGGGGTGTTGAGCAAATTGGACAGATTCGTTTGCTAACCCACGACCGTGGGGTTGTGAGGCCACGACCGTGGGGTCTTATAAAGTGGTTTTGGTTTGTAATTTGTGATCTATGGGTGTAGTATGAGACTAATAGGTGAATAATTGCATTGAAATTCATGTATTTGTAAATAAGTGTGTGTTATTCCTTTTGGATTAGGTCTTGAAGAGATTGAATTGCCCTAATCTAAGTGTTGAGGATTCTTGGAAGAGGAAATGTATAGATTAGTGTGAGTTGCTCTTGAGGTAAGTACAAACTTACATGGTTGCATACATTTACATGATTTTGAGACTTAACACATTTGGTTGTAAATGTGTTAAGTAATTTACTATATTGTTAATACAGTTTGATTAATGTTATTATTTGTATAATGTGAAAGATATGATGATCATTCAAAAGGTACGTGCAATGCAATTGGTTATGATGAATATTTTAATGATGAATTGCTTTAATGTGAATTGAGATATGATGAGATGTGATGCCATTGTGGTTGGCTATAATGATTCAAATGAAATAAGTGGGGCATGTTTGCCTAGATGATGATGAATTTAAAATATATGTCCAATGCAATTGGTTATGTATACTCTATTGATGAGATGTGAAGCCATTGTTGTTGGCTATAATGATGCAAATGAGATAATTGAGGCATGGTTGCCTAAATGATGATGAGAAAATGAGAATGAAATTGGTAATGAAATAATGAATGAATTGTGTGTCTAATGTGTTATTTCATTTTCAGAGTTTTGTTATTGGTGGCATGCCTAATGGTAACAATCTCTTGAAGCTAGGTTGGATCTATTCCTTGAAGCCTAGTTGAGATGTTACAACCCTTGAAGCTAGGTTGGGTTTGGTTCTTGAAGCCAAGTTGGGTTGATACTTAGCATGCTTTGTTCCCCTTGAAGCTTGGTTGAACCTAATCCTTGAAGCCTAGTTGGGATAATGATAATGATAATGTGATAATTGAACCAAAACATTAACTATGAAAGTGGAATGTCATATTAGTGTCTTTTGGGCTCATGCTTGTCTTTGTTTCAATGTAAATCATAAGTGATGAAATAATTGAATAAAATAATGAAATGTAGTGTTATGAACAATATAAAGATATCATTTATGAATATTGTCTTATTTGTTGAAATGTGTGACATTGGCATTGTATTGAAGCATATTGTTATTGTAGTTTGTACCACTAAGTCGTTGGCTTAGCGCGAGTGTGGTTCATCGCGCAGGTGACAGGGTAAAGCCAGAGAGTTCATCTAGACCGAGTCGAGTCTAGACTTTGAGGTGTTGATTGTAGGTTTAAAGATCATTGCCAAACATGTATAAATGTTATGTTTTTGTAAAAATTGATTTGGATGTTTATGTATCTTGATGTATATATATATATGTAAATACCACTATATTTTCCGCTGCGTATTGAATGAACGTTTTTATCTATTGTAATTATAATATAACTTAAATGTTTAAGTTTGCTCATATTATTGTAAAAAGGGATGATTTGTTTATTTAGAAAACTGTGGCATTCTTATATTCAGTATACGTGTATTACGACAGTAGTGGTATGTAGTATGCATATACGTGATATATGGGTGTTATACCTTTGGTGAGAGGATAGGGAGAATAGAGGAAGGGAAAAAATTTAGAAAATTAATTTTATTTATAGGAAAATATATTTGTTCAAATTTTGATAAATGACATTAAAATATTACAATTGATGCAAAAAATTATAAGGTGAAATTGAAAAGGCATTGAAAAAATTCAGATATTTTTAACAATTAGGTTTTTTTTTCTTGCGTCACCGTATTGAAGTTGCAATATCTGAATGTGCAGGCTATGTGCCATATCAAACTTCTATATGCATGATATATTTCTCGTTAATACGAAGGTTTTGTTTGCTTAACTAGTTTTTCTTTTTACTGAGAATATCTTAGAATAATAACTAACAAAAATTAAAATAGTTGTTTTTTTTGATAAAAAAAAATATTAATCAAACAAAGCTAAGTAATAAATGTAGCTGTCCTTTTGGTGCATTCAACTTCTTTTTAGATAAAGGCTGTCATGTTTTGTTAACCAATAAAGAAAAGACTGTCAGAATTTTGAAGTCAATAACCACCTAATTAAAGTTCCAACTAAAAGGTAAAATGAATTATTATTATCTTGATTGAAGTGAAAGATCCTCCCAGAATATGAAATAATGTCCAGTCTAATTTGCTCGCTTTAACATGGTTATACACTTTCTCTTGTTGCTACTAAAATAACAAAAAGGTACATTATTGAGACTCTATTATATAAAATTTAAATTAAGAAAACTTAAAAAGCAGAAGAAGAAGAAGAAGAAGAAGAAGAAGAAGAAGAAGAAGAAGAAGAAGATGATGATGATGATGAAGAATGGGTATTGTTTTCCATTTTAATATCTTGCTTTGGTGAAGTTTCGTTAGTATGCCAGGTAGGGCACTGCCATTGAAAATAAATGGTCTGTTTATAATTTTTTTATGTAAGGTCAACATCTTAGATAGGCTATGAATGGAGGGTAAAAGCACATATTTTTTATCTACCCTTTTGAGAGTGATGCTGTGACTGAGCAACTCATTTACATAACAACTAGCCTTAAAACAGATTACTCCTCAGTTTTTTTGTGAAGAAGCCACACTCTCAAAGTTTCTAATGTTTTCTATACTATATGTATGTACATATGCATACATACATATGTGTATATATATATGGACAGAGAGAGTGAGAGATAGAGAGGCTAACGTCGGATGGGTGGCATTATAGGTGGCTCGTGATCTGCTGATTCAAAGGCAGTAACCTTGCTGCATTTGGAAGATGACCCACAATCCTTGTTCAAATCTTCTGAGTTCAAGTGCACTTTCTGTGACTGTTTTCAAACATATTAGAGAAAGTAAATCATCTGAGATCTAACTATTTATTTTTATTTTTTCTAATAGGGTAATTAGTATAATTTTTTTTTATTTCCCAAGGAGATATAAAAGTTTGAATTTCTGATATGCCACAATACTAGATAAACACTCCACAATCAAGTTATTGTAATATAATAAAGCAGAATAATATTTCCACCTCCAATTGTCTATCACTAGCTACCAGCGAAGCAAAGGATTAAATCCTTCGATGGCATTTATTTGGAAAATCAATGCCAGTAGCTTTTAGTAACACACGAAGAAATTAAATATATATATATATATATATGTATGCATATAAAGCAGAAAACTTTTGAAAAGATGAGGAAGGAAAACAAGTCAAATCAAACTGAATGAGCAATAATTATGTTATATAATTTTCTGGAAAACCAGAAGATGTTATCTGTTCGGAATAGTTAAAGGGGAAAAGTCATAAATAGAAAACAGAAAACGAAAACAAAAACTGTATTTTATTTCCTTATCACATGTAAATCCTTGTATAGAATTAATGTGTAAAATAGACAGAGTTAGGCATAAGAATGTCCCCAAAAGGAAGGGTCAAAACAAAGAATGTGAAAATTATACATACCTGTGGATCTTGAAGAGGAAATGTCTGAAGTGAAGCTCCCATGTTCACAGACAGTAAATTGGCACAATGCCCACATCTAACAGTCACGACAGTGAACAAATTGTTGCTTGGAACATTAACCTGCCAACAAAAAATAACAGCTTCTAAACAATCAACTTCACTCCTTTTCTATATATATTCACATATTTCTCTCTATCTTTTTTTCTCATCTTCAAATAAACCCACTTATTACAACATAAAGAAACCCTATCTAACATTCAAAACCTATCATTAACTCACCATGTATCCCTCTTTTAATTTCAGTTTTAAGTTATGTCCAAGTTGGACCAATATCTATAGAAGATAAATTGATGAATGAAGCAACAAGGAGTTGCATTGCATGTCTATACTAAAACTCATTAGTTTAGAGTTGTAAACAAGTAATTAAAACCGCAACTATATGCTTTGTCTGTATTTTTTGAACTTACCTACTTTGCTTAGCTTTAAGTGTATATCTTATTTTAACATGGAATCAATACTCAGAAAAAAAAAAAAAGCATCTATCTATTGATCGCATTCTCAAACTCACTTCGATCTAAGTGTACATCTGACATGATCAGTACTGAGCCTTGTTCGAATTCATTCCCCCTATATTGTAAATACACATCTATATAAACATAAAACTTTTGTAATAGCTTTGAAAATTCCCATTAGATCAATGAAATAGGAAAAATAAAAGCTTCTAGCAAGAAAGATGGAGAAGAAGAGTGGAAAAGAATGATATGGAAAGCTGGAGAAGTAGAAGAAAGAAACGAAAAATAAATCTCAGAAAAACTACGAAAAATAAATCTCAGAAAAACTAAGTGTGATATATGTTATTCGTTGATTTAGGGCTAATTGGTGGCAATAGGATTTAAAGGGAAATTTGTTTCTTATGTATATAAAGATCGAATGCCTTGTTCCCAGTTATCACTGACCTCCCAGACACCTCACATGGGTAATAACAATGAGAACTTGACAAATTATAATTATAATTCTAAAAAATAATAATAATAAATTTCTTCCTTCTTTCTGTGGGTACTGACTTTTTCATTCCTGACACAGTAAGCAATAGAATGATAAAAGATTGAAAAAAAAAAGTAGGCAACAATCTCTAGAACGAGAGAGAGAAAGAGAGAGAGAGAGAAAGGGACATGACTGGAATGGAAACCATAAAGACTGTGACCAGTAAACACAGCTATCGATAGATAGCAATGAATAAAGAGAGATTGAAATCATTTTTACTGATCTTTGTGCACTGCTTATAGGATCTCCATGTCCGAAAAAGATTTTCTATTACACGTAAACAGATAAGAGATATATATACAATAACAAAAAAAAATGATATATGTATTAAATTAATTCGTATCAAAATTATTTTATACTTTAATTTTATTAAAAAAATAATTATTTTAATTTATATTTATTATTATTTTTAACAATAAATATAAAATTAGAATAGTTATTTCTCTAATATATTTAATATATAAAATATTTTTAATCCGAATCAATTTAGTTTATTTAGCATTAATTTATAAAAAAAAATTAAATTCTTTGTTTTAACAGAGAATTGTTATTATAAAAACAAAGCTTGTTATTATAAAAACAAAGCGAAAGGGGTTGAAAAAGAGACACTAAAAAGGAAATTTAGTTTCTCTATCCATTAATTGATTCTCTCTCTCTTTCCTGCCATATATCGTTATCACTCAATTTCTTTGTAGAAACTAAGAACGCTTTCTTTTGTACTTCAGAGACAAAAATCCTCAAAATATGCAAGAACACTTGATGATAATTTGTTTTTGTGATGAAAATTGATTCTTCTTCAGTGTTGTGGTAAGCAGCAACAGAACCACCCACTTCCAAGAAAGAGAGAGATCTTGAAAAAAATTAACCAGTGATGATAGATTAAAGATCATCACTAGTCTAATGAATGCAAAATGGAAAGCATATAGTGAAAGTTACAGGCTTAGAGTAGCATGACATATGAAAAACTGTTTTTCCTAAGACTGGTAAAGAAAAAACAAAACAAAAGCATTTTCATTCCCCTTTGAACTCATGAAACTAGTGATAAGAGCCATTAAACCTAAATGTAGCCCTAGTAAAAGAACTCATCAGCTAAAAGGATTTGCTCTTCTTCGCAAGTATTTGAATCTTTTGTATATCTGACCTGTATTAAATAGACTAATTTCTAGCTTATTCAATTAGTAAATCGAGGGAATATTACAAATTCATATGGGTTGTGACAAATTCTACTAGTTCTTCATTTTATAACCACTGTATAAAGCTCTCAATACCCATTACTACATCTTCAAGATTCAATAATTATTCTTTGTTTTGATCGCTTTTCAAGTCTTTGGAGAAAAACTCAGTTAGAATTGGTCATAAAATATGACATCATAGAGAGATTCTGGAGGTATTTCTGAGAAAATTCTTGATCCTAGAATGCCTCGGAAAGGAAATTATACAAAAAAAATTAAAAATTAAAAATTGGGTTATAAAAAACCCCAAATCTGTAGTTTGTATGCTCCCATAAAAAAAAACCCAAAATTTTTGTTTGTATACTCTCATCACCAGTCTTTTCAACTGGATTCTACTTCATGGGTGTCATGTCCAATTCACGAGAGAGAGAGAGAGAGAGAGAGAGAGAGAGAGAAGAACCCATGGATGTTGGTTATGAAAAAGAGAAAGATTATATATATATATATATATATATAATCTTATATATATATATTTATATATATAAGAAAGAGAAGAGAGATAGCGAAATAGAGAGGGAAGTGTAGCTGTGTACCACTAAAATGGTGTTGCAGAAGTTGCAATGAACATAACACACACGTTCAGAAACCGAATCCAGTGACATCTCTTAATGCTTAAAAGTTGTTGTAGTAGTAGGTATATGGCAAGGCTAGATCAAGAAGAGAAATCTTTAACCAAAGAGAAAAAAAAAGGCAAAGGTTAAAGGGTAGACAATAAACGAATTAGGAGGAATATAGATCAAGAAATATTTTTTTTATAAAGAAAATGGGTACAAAGACAAACAAGGAAGATAAAAAAAATGAAATTATTATAACTTATTACAACAAGAATGAGAGAGAGAAAATAAAAGAAGCGTACAAAAATAATGTGAAAGATGAGGATGGGACTAGACTGGTCAGGCAAAACTGGGATGGAAGTTGGGTGTGTTAGTGGTTTTTTATTTATTTATTTTTAAAAATTATTTATTTTTATTAATTTAATCTTTATACAAGAAAAAAAAAAGTTGGATTATGGATTTATGAAGAGAGAGAAAGAGATATGTATGTTTGTGAGAGAATGCATAAACTTATTAAAAGGGGCTCAATTTAAAAAAAAAATTACAGTAATTGATTTGTGACTGGTAAAAACTTTCTCGCCGATGCTGCTTGTCATCCTATCGCTTGTCGCCGCACCCACACTTATAGTGACAGAATCAGAAATTCATCGAAGAGTCTAAATTTTTTTTTAAAAAATAGATTACTCTACTATAAATTTAAATATTTAATATTACAATAGTTCAATAATTAATTTATACAATTGTATTAACTACACTTAAGAAATAATAATTATGGTAATTATATCTTACAACTTTATATATTTTAAATACGTTACATAATAGTATAATTTTTAATTTTTAAAAAATATTTTTTCACGTAATATATGAGCAGTTAATTATTTATTTATATTTAAATTTTGGTAAAGATTTTATAAATTAAAATAAAATTTATTTAAATTCACACACACATATATATATATATATTATATATACATAATTCACATATATATAATACATTTAAATTATATATATAATTCATTTAAATTTTAATATATGTTCAAATTCATTTAAATTTAAATTTAAATTTAAATATATAAATTTATATATAAATATATAAATAAATGTGTGTATATACATACACATACATACATATATATACAAATATATAATTCATTTAAATTATATATATAATTCATTTAAATTTAAATATATAAATGAATATATATAAATTCATAAATATAAAATTTATAAATATATAAATAAATGTGTGTGTATATTTTATATATAAAAAAAGAATATATATGTATATATATACAGATACATACATATATATACACATATACACACACACATATATATATATATATGTATGTATGTATATGAATGAAGGGGGTTCAGAGTCCCCCTGGACCCTGTGTGTCCGCCCCTGTTTGTGAGAGAGTTATGATTGAGAGAATGAGTGGGTGGGAATCATCCATCTCTAACCATCCTTTCTTTTTGTAGCGGACGAGGGGGGCGGGATTTAATGCTTTGGAATGTTTAGTGAAAAGAGAGAATGAGACAAAGTGGGTTATAATACTTATACAAGTTTTTGTCTAGTGTAAAATAATAATATTAAGTATTAATTTATTTATTAGGTTATGTTTGCTCATTTATTAATTATATATCTCTCTTATCATGATTAATTACTTTCCTCTTATTATTATTGACTTTAATTAACTCTTCACGTGATCATAACATCTTAACATCCCAAACCACAATGTGCTCGTTGATGTAAAAGTACTTTTTGCAATTAGCTCTTTTACCTAGCTAATTTTGCAGTTAGTCAGTTACAACCAAATTAATAATTATTTGATCGATTGGTCAATCAATTAATTAATTAAAGACCTTTTAAACTTTATTTATTTTTAAATTATTTATTTTAGAGCTATAAGGGGATTCTAGCTATGGAGACAATTTAGAGTTCGACTTGGATGTGCCCTTTGCTTTGCTTTTTGGCTCATTTGCCAAAAGCATACATAGGTAGGTTGTAGTTTATATACCCGATCATTTGGATAGAGTCAGGTTAGCTTTTGATAGGATCTTTCTAGAACATACAATTGTAGGATTAACCATCTGAAAAATCCCCAAGAATACATGTTTGTTCTCAATTTAAACTCTATTTTATTTTTGTTATTTGGTGTCATAAGTTATTAATTTGAATTAATTTAATCTTACATCGGGTTAGGAAAATCACAAAGTCAATGTGGATGCTTATGCGTCAGACTTGGTAATGTTATTAGTATATACAAGTATATATTATAGTATATATACTAGTATAAATAAGTATATATTAGTATATATACATTAATATATACAAGTATATATATAAGTATATATTAGTATATATAAGTATATATTAGTATATATATTAGTATATACAAGTATATATATTAGTATATATTAGTATATATACAAGTATATATATTAGTATATACAAGTGTATATTAGTATATATATTAGTATATACAAGTGTATATTAGTATATATTAGTATATACAAGTATATATTAGTGCTAGTTCTTTGATAAATTTTTGCTCATATACTTCTCACATTCCACTAATGTTTCTCAAATCATAATCATAATCTTCCCTTTCATTTGTTAAACTAAATAATATATATATTAGTACAAATTAGTATATATATATTAGTATATACAAGTATATACAAGTATATATATTAGTATATATTAGTATATATATTAGTATATATAAATATTTATATTAGTATATACAAGTATATACAAGTATATATACAAGTATATATTAGTATATACAAGTATATATTAGTATATATATAAGTATATATATTAGTATATACAAGTATGTATATAAGTATATATTAGTATATATACAAGTATATATAAGTATATATTAGGAATACAAGTATATACAAGTATATATATTAGTATATACAAGTATATAATAGTATATATATTAGTATATACAAGTATATATTAGTATATATATATATTAGTATATACAAGTATATATTAGTATATATATTAGTATATACAAGTATATATTAGTATATATATATATTAGTATATACAAGTATATATTAGTATATATTAGTATATATATTAGTATATACTAGTATATACAAGTACATATTAGTATATATACAAGTATATACAAGTATATATATTAGTATATACAAGTATATACAAGTATATATATTAGTATATACAAGTGTATATTAGTATATATTAGTATATACAAATATATGTTAGTGCTAGTTCTTTGATAAATTTTTGCCCATGATCTTCTCACATTCCACTAATGTTTCTCAAATCATAATCATAATCTTCACTACCATTCGTTAAACTAAATTATATATATATTAGTATATATATATTAGTATATACAAGTATATATTAGTATATACAAGTATATATATTAGTATATATTAGTATATACAAATATATATATACAAGTACATATTAGTATATACAAGTATATATATTAGTATATATACAAGTATATACAAGTATATATATTAGTATATACAAGTATATATATTAGTATATATTAGTATATACAAATATATATATACAAGTATATATATTAGTATATACAAGTATATACAAGTATATATGTAATATCCTGGAATAGACCCTAAGAGTTTTGGAGTTATTGTTGTTGTATTTGGATTTAATGTATATGTATATAGGGGAAATATAAAGATAATATATATAAGACATATACATGGGATATAAAATGGTGTAGGATAAGTGAATGGTATATATATATATATATTTGTGTAATTAATTAATAATAATAATAATAAGGACAAAAAGAAAAGAGAAGAAGAAAGTCAAAGAAAGATTATGTGGTGGAGATTTAAAGTGTTATTATTATTATTATTATTATTATTATTATTATTATTATTATTATTGTTATTGTTATTATTATTATTATTATTATTATTATATATATATATGATAAGAACGAAGGAAAGAAGTAGAAACTTCTTTCCTCTTCTGCTCCTTCTTCTTCGTCTTCTTCTTGCTGCTTGGACGAGAGAGAGAGAGAGAGAGAGAGAGAGAGAGAGAGAGAGAGAGAGAGAGAGAGAGAAAGAGAGAGAGATGTGATTTTGTTGCTTTTCACATCAAAGTTCTTAAGGATTCTAAGAGAATTGAAGATAGAGATGAAGATTTGGCAACATATTCAAGTAAGTATTCATTTCTTTGAGTTGATTTTCATTAATTGAGTTGAGTTTTGAGGTAGTTAATATGGTAAGATGATGATAGTGAAAGATTGAAAGATGTGTATAGACTCAAATGGTTATTGGTGAAGATGATGAAGGATTATTGAAATTGTTTAATAAGGATTTAATATAGGAGTGGGGATTTGAGTAATTGATATATGATTGTGTTTAAGGGAGTTGAAAACATAAAATATTTGTATTGAAATTCATGTATTTTATTATTTGATTTGAATTAGGTTGTGAAGATAGTGGATTTCTAAGTGGTGAAGAGTTCTTGGAAGGTAAAGTGTGTAGATTTGTGAGTGATTCTTAAGGTAAGAACAAACTATCTTAATTAATGTTTTGACATGATATTCAAACTTAAAACACATTTATTAGTACTTGTGTTAATGAATTTAGTGCATGGTTGGTGTGTATTGGTATTGTGTTGTGAATTAATGAGAAAAGAAGAGGTTCGGTTAGGTTTGGGTTGAATTTTGTGAGTGACACGGCCAAAAGCAAGGAGAGACACGGCCAAGTCAAGGAAAATTATATGTGTTGGATTGGTTTTGGGAGAGACACGGTCACAGTCTCAGCCGTGTCCTCTGCCCGTGTTTCTTACTGTCTGATTTTTGTGGAGAGACACGGCCGTGTCCATTGCCCGTGTTTGTTACTGTCTGAATTTGTGTTGAGTGACACTGCCATGTCGCCTGGCCGTGTTCACTACTGCCAATTAGGGTTGAGAGACACGGCCACAAGCTTGGCCGTGTCCCTCAAATGATGCTGGCCATGTCCCTCAAATTGGTTAGTTAATGATTCTTATTCTTGATTATTCTTGTATTGTTGGATCCTCCAAGGGTTTTTTTGAATCTATATTTCAAATATATATGAAACAAATGTATGTTGAGGATTCCAAATCTAAGAATAAGGTAAATTATATATGTGTATATCAATGATGATCATTCTTGATGAATGTTAAATGTGTTTGATTATGAATATGTAAGTAATGAAGTATTCTAATGTGAATTGAGACCAAATAAGATGTGATGTAATTGTGATTGATAATGATGTTATATGAAATGTGTAGTATTTGAGATAAATGATTGTGTATTTGAAAGATGAAAAGCTATGATATGAATTGACATATGATGATTTAAATGATATGAGAAGCCATTGTGATTGGCTATGATGATTTAAATGATATGAGAAGCCATTGTGATTGGCTATGATGATCTAAATGATATGAGAAGCCATTGTGATTGGCTATGATGATTTCAATTGATAATGAACTCATAAATGAATTGTGTGTCTAATATGTTATTCATTTTCAGAGTTTTGTTGTTGGTGGCATGCCTAATAGTAACAATCTCTTGAAGTTAGGTTGGTTTGATCCTTGAAGCCAAGTTGGGTTGAAGTTTAACATGTTTTACTCCCCTTGAAGCTTGGTTGGGTCAAAACCTTGAAGCCTAATTGAGATGTTACCACCCTTGAAGCTAGGTTGGATTGGTTCTTGAAGCCAAGTTGGGTTGATACTTAGCATGCTTTGTTCCCCTTGAAGCTTGGTTGAACCTTAATCCTTGAAGCCTAGTTGGGATAATAATAAATGTGATAATTAAACCAAAACATTAACTCTGAAAGTGGAATGGCATATTAGTGTTCTTGGGCCCATGTGTGTGTTTGTATATATATATATGTGATTCCTGAATAATGAAAATGAATAATGAGATATATGTTTGTCCTTGTTTTAATGTGAACTATGGAAGGAAATTAATGTTGTGTGATATATAGTGATAACTATGGAATGAGATGCATACAATACATAAGTGAATTATTGAAGATGAGTATAGCTTGAGAAGCTATGTGAAATGATGAGTTTATGATGTGTAAATTGTATATGATGATATATGATGTGTGAAATGTATATGAATGTGGAAATAGTGGATATTGTTTCATGAAGAATTTGATAAGTCATTGGATTGTGAATTACTGAAATAAAATGTATGAATATGTATATTGGTAAAACATTAGTAGAAGTATATATATATATGAAAAGTATAGCCAAAAAGGGAAAAAACATGGTAAGAAAATAATGACATAATAAGTTAAAATGAAAATATGATTTTCTCTATTATATGTGTATATGATTTATTTGTATTACTAAGCTCTCGGGCTTAGCGCGGTTGTGTGATCGCGCAGGTGATTATGCGGTTGATCGGGAAATCAAGCAGTTATGCCACGAGAAGGGTAAGAGTGTTCTGAGACCAACTAGAAGGTGATGCATACATGTAAAGTTTAATTTTGTTATATTATTCACAATTATATATTAATATGTATAATGACTTACTAAATGTTATTAAAATCTAAAGATAGTATTGTTTGAACTTGGATAAGATTTTTAAATTAAAACTAGTAGTAACATTCTTACACTCTATATACGTATTGTATGTATACTAGGTATATGTATAGTACCTATATAGAGTATGAGGGTGTTACAATTATTTTGGTATCAGAGCTTAGGTTCGAGATTCTCGGCCTAAGTAGAATTAAAAAGAGAAGTGAAAAGAAAAGTTTTGAAATGAAATTTGTAATACATGCATATGCATTCACATCTAGGTTGGTCTCGAACGTGGCATTATGTGATTTGTGATGTATTTGAATGACTTGAGATGAATGATAGTGTGTGAATAAAATTTTAAATGGAAGTAATAATTTGAAAAAGAAATGATATGATCATTTGTACAAGATTAATTGATAAATTCAGGAATGGGAGTTTACTTAAGGAAAGTAAATTCTGAAGTATTGATTATTGAAAAGTGATTGGAAAATAAAGAAAATGAAAAAGAGAATAAAGTTGGAAATGAGTTGAAAATAAAATCAAGATTAGAGTATGTACTCTTTCCTCTATGATTTGAATCTTTTTATGACAAAGTTTATGTTTAGTTTGTTAGAAAGAGGAAATATGGTGAGATTGTTATTATGAAAGGATATGTTATTTAAAGGAAGAGAGTATGGTAGAATATTGAATGAATTGAGTAAAATAGATAAAGTGTGATTATTTAAAGTTTGGGGTATGTAAAGCTAAGGTTGTGTTTAAAAGAAAAAGAGATGATATGGGTATAGTTTGTACTGTCTTTCTTTATGTAAACATTGTGATTTCAATGTTGGAAATGTGAGATGTTTGCATATTGTGAAAGCTCATGGTAACAATGATAATATGTGATATTTGGATTTTTGAAATGAGCTTAAGATTTGTGAGAATTATATGTTTGATGTTGCTTTGTGATATATATATATATATATAATATTTAAAAGTTGATATTAATAAAAGATGAGTTTGGTAAACTGAAGTTTAAGTGGAGTAGTAAGTTGAAAGGTTAAAGTTTTAGTGGAATTTGATAAAGATTATTTGGATACTAATAGTTTAATGTATATTCAATACATAAGCTATGTGAAGTGAATAATATTGCACATGACAATATTATAAATTGAATAGTGTGATTAATAATATGAGAATTTATTTGAAGATTAAAGAAAGTAAGTAAGCAAGTAAAAATGAGTTATTTTAAGTGATTTGAGTAGAAAAGGTAAAAATGGATATGAAGGTATATTAAATATTTTAAAGATAATAGTGAAGGAGATGTCACATTAGGATTGTGACTAAAATGTATGTGAATGTTATTATGGTTAGAATATTTATATATTTGTTGTAATGATAAATACTCTACATCATATTGAAGAAATGAGAATGATAATGTTCAAAGGAAAGTGATAAACATTAGATTTGTATGGAATGTATGAAAAAGGAAGTCAAATAAGAGCATATAATTAAGTATACACATGTATAGGATGTATGAGTTGAGTTTTTCTATATGAATGAAATTATGATATGTAAGAAATATGAATCACATTATGAAAGTATATGTGGTACAAATATTGGATTAGTGATATGGATAATGATATTGTATGTATTGGTGAACCTAATAAAGATTAGGTTATGATTTGAACAAATTAGATGAATTTTATGATGGAATTGAGAGTAAGAATAGACTTGTGTAATATTGGACAATGAAATTGTTATAGTGATCACGAGATTTGATAATCATATAATATTTAGAGTTCCAAAGTATCCACTTATGGAAAAGTTTATGTATTTGTATATTGTAAGAGATTGTAAATGGATTAGAAATTATGTGACAAAAGAGAAATTATGTAATGTTTATATGATGGAATATGTGTTCATACAAGAAGATGATAATATTGTTGAAACATGAATTAAGTTAGTGATGATTATATAATCTAGTGCAAATTGGGTGATAACGGAGTTGGAATGTGTTAACTCTTGAGGTATCTAAAGTTTAGAAATGAATATAAAATTCTTGAGATTCAATTTAGTATGGTAATTGGAAAGGTTGGAAGCAGAATAATAAAGGAACCATATGGATTTATAAGTTTTACACATGACCCTTAATCTTTTATAATCCTATGGTTTGTTTAGTATATTGTGGTTGATTAATTTTGTTATTTTCTGATTTGGGATTGAGATAACATGATTCTCGTATAGTTCTGATGAGATTGATAATTATGATGTGGTAAAGTGATATTTTATGATTTTATGTTAGAAATTTGGTTATAATTATGAAACGTAAGGAAACAGAAGAGACTTTCGAAAATGTGTTAAGTATGGATAACATTTTTTGTTAAGATAGCAATGGGGTGATATGTGAGAAGATATTATAAAGAGAGAAATTTAAAAAAAAAAGATTGAAGGTTATGCTAAAAATGTGTATGGTATAAAGTGAATGAGTTTAAAGTTTAAGTGAATGAATTATACATAATCAACATGATATGAGATTATCATAAGAATTGGTGGAAATGATAATAAGATAATAGAAAACAAAATATATATATATACTGAAGAGCAATCTGAAGTGCTTTGTTATTATGATAATGTGATTAAATATGGATCTGAAAAGATCAGGAATTGGATATAATATTTTGATTGAGTGGAATGAGGATATATATATAATGTGAAATCTAAGGATAAGTTTAAATAAGTTACTTGTTGGTTTGAATTGAAGTGTGGATATTTTGTGATAGATGAACCAAATGATTTAAGTTGCATTAAGATTGTGAATCATTATCAAGATTTAATATGTATAGTTGTACTAATAGTATAAAAAAATTTACATGATAATGTGGATGATGTAATATTTTGATGGATGTATGGACATTGATGAATTGAATTATATCAATTGCAAATAGTGATATAAAGGGAAAAAAAAAGTTGATTATCTGTTAAATAAGTTTACAGAGGTTGTATTAATATTAATGTTAAGTGAAAAATATGATAGCGAAGGATTGAAGTGTAAGCAAAATGAAAAGATTGTTATCAATTAAGGTTTAATAAGTGGCAATTTTCAAAAGTGATTGTAATGACAAGATAAGTAATAGTATGATGTAATTCAATAATTTCTAAGGGTAAAGTTAAGAGATTATTTTTAAAGAGATGAAGTGATATATATATATATATATATATATTTTGAATGTAATAGATGAATGGAATATATATATAGACTATAAGATGAGTTGATTATTGTATAAAGAAAATTCATTGGGAATGTAATGAGCTATCTGGGTGGCTCTGTTGAGAAAGTTATAAGATAAAAATAGATTAATAATGATGAGTTATGATTGGCTTAAAGGGGGAGAGTAAAAGTTATGTGATTTGATAAATTATAATGTAAGATACGATTATCTTCATATGAAAATTAAGATGGTATTATGTTAGGAATGGGTTGTTATTGTGTTAGACAATTTCGAGGACGAAATTATTTAAGGGGGAGAGAATTGTAATATCATGGAATAGACCCTAAGAGTTTTGGAGTTATTGTTGTTGTATTTGGATTTAATGTATATGTATATAGGGGAAATATAAAGATAATATATATAAGACATATACATGGGATATAAAATGGTGTAGGATAAGTGAATGGTATATATATATATATATATATTTGTGTAATTAATTAATAATAATAATAATAAGGACAAAAAGAAAAGAGAAGAAGAAAGTCAAAGAAAGATTATGTGGTGGAGATTTAAAGTGTTATTATTATTATTATTATTATTATTATTATTGTTATTGTTGTTGTTATTATTATTATTATTATTATTATTATTATTATTATTATTATTATATATATATGATAAGAACGAAGGAAAGAAGTAGAAACTTCTTTCCTCTTCTGCTCCTTCTTCTTCGTCTTCTTCTTGCTGCTTGGACGACAGAGAGAGAGAGAGAGAGAGAGAGAGAGAGATGTGATTTTGTTGCTTTTCGCATCAAAGTTCTTAAGGATTCTAAGAGAATTGAAGATAGAGATGAAGATTTGGCAACATATTCAAGTAAGTATTCATTTCTTTGAGTTGATTTTCATTAATTGAGTTGAGTTTTGAGGTAGTTAATATGGTAAGATGATGATAGTGAAAGATTGAAAGATGTGTATAGACTCAAATGGTTATTGGTGAAGATGATGAAGGATTATTGAAATTGTTTAATAAGGATTTAATATAGGAGTGGGGATTTGAGTAATTGATATATGATTGTGTTTAAGGGAGTTGAAAACATAAAATATTTGTATTGAAATTCATGTATTTTATTATTTGATTTGAATTAGGTTGTGAAGATAGTGGATTTCTAAGTGGTGAAGAGTTCTTGGAAGGTAAAGTGTGTAGATTTGTGAGTGATTCTTAAGGTAAGAACAAACTATCTTAATTAATGTTTTGACATGATATTCAAACTTAAAACACATTTATTAGTACTTGTGTTAATGAATTTAGTGCATGGTTGGTGTGTATTGGTATTGTGTTGTGAATTAATGAGAAAAGAAGAGGTTCGGTTAGGTTTGGGTTGAATTTTGTGAGTGACACGGCCAAAAGCAAGGAGAGACACGGCCAAGTCAAGGAAAATTATATGTGTTGGATTGGTTTTGGGAGAGACACGGTCACAGTCTCAGCCGTGTCCTCTGCCCGTGTTTCTTACTGTCTGATTTTTGTGGAGAGACACGGCCGTGTCCATTGCCCGTGTTTGCTACTGTCTGAATTTGTGTTGAGTGACACGGCCGTGTCGCCTGGCCGTGTTCACTACTGCCAATTAGGGTTGAGAGACACGGCCACAAGCTTGGCCGTGTCCCTCAAATGATGCTGGCCATGTCCCTCGAATTGGTTAGTTAATGATTCTTATTCTTGATTATTCTTGTATTGTTGGATCCTCCAAGGGTTTTGTTGAATCTATATTTCAAATATATATGAAACAAATGTATGTTGAGGATTCCAAATCTAAGAATAAGGTAAATTATATATGTGTATATCAATGATGATCATTCTTGATGAATGTTAAATGTGTTTGATTATGAATATGTAAATAATGAAGTATTCTAATGTGAATTGAGACCAAATAAGATGTGATGTAATTGTGATTGATAATGATGTTATATGAAATGTGTAGTATTTGAGATAAATGATTGTGTATTTGAAAGATGAAAAGCTATGATATGAATTGACATATGATGATTTAAATGATATGAGAAGCCATTGTGATTGGCTATGATGATTTAAATGATATGAGAAGCCATTGTGATTGGCTATGATGATCTAAATGATATGAGAAGCCATTGTGATTGGCTATGATGATTTCAATTGATAATGAACTCATAAATGAATTGTGTGTCTAATATGTTATTCATTTTCAGAGTTTTGTTGTTGGTGGCATGCCTAATAGTAACAATCTCTTGAAGTTAGGTTGGTTTGATCCTTGAAGCCAAGTTGGGTTGAAGTTTAACATGTTTTACTCCCCTTGAAGCTTGGTTGGGTCAAAACCTTGAAGCCTAATTGAGATGTTACCACCCTTGAAGCTAGGTTGGATTGGTTCTTGAAGCCAAGTTGGGTTGATACTTAGCATGCTTTGTTCCCCTTGAAGCTTGGTTGAACCTTAATCCTTGAAGCCTAGTTGGGATAATAATAAATGTGATAATTAAACCAAAACATTAACTCTGAAAGTGGAATGGCATATTAGTGTTCTTGGGCCCATGTGTGTGTTTGTATATATATATATATGTGATTCCTGAATAATGAAAATGAATAATGAGATATATGTTTGTCCTTGTTTTAATGTGAACTATAGAAGGAAATTAATGTTGTGTGATATATAGTGATAACTATGGAATGAGATGCATACAATACATAAGTGAATTATTGAAGATGAGTATAGCTTGAGAAGCTATGTGAAATGATGAGTTTATGATGTGTAAATTGTATATGATGATATATGATGTGTGAAATGTATATGAATGTGGAAATAGTGGATATTGTTTCATGAAGAATTTGATAAGTCATTAGATTGTGAATTACTGAAATAAAATGTATGAATATGTATATTGGTAAAACATTAGTAGAAGTATATATATATATGAAAAGTATAGCCAAAAAGGGAAAAAACATGGTAAGAAAATAATGACATAATAAGTTAAAATGAAAATATGATTTTCTCTATTATATGTGTATATGATTTATTTGTATTACTAAGCTCTCGGGCTTAGCGCGGTTGTGTGATCGCGCAGGTGATTATGCGGTTGATCGGGAAATCAAGCAGTTATGCCACGAGAAGGGTAAGAGTGTTCTGAGACCAACTAGAAGGTGATGCATACATGTAAAGTTTAATTTTGTTATATTATTCAAAATTATATATTAATATGTATAATGACTTACTAAATGTTATTAAAATCTAAAGATAGTATTGTTTGAACTTGGATAAGATTTTTAAATTAAAACTAGTAGTAACATTCTTACACTCTATATACGTATTGTATGTATACTAGGTATATGTATAGTACCTATATAGAGTATGAGGGTGTTACAATATATATTAATATATACAAGTATATATTAGTATATACAAGTATATATTAGTACTAGTTCTTTGATAAATTTTTGCTCATGTTCTTCTCACATTCCACTAATGTTTCTCAAATCATAATCATAATCTTCACTTCTGTAACACCCCGATACCCTATATAAGTACTATGCTTATACCTAGTATACATACAGTAAATATATAAAGTATAAGGATGTCACTTTTCGTTACCTTTTAAAAACCTGTAACAGAGTTCAAACCATAATACATTAATTTAAATAACATTTACAAAATCATTATCTTTATCAAAAACTTCATTTATACATATAAATACTCTCTCGTCAGAAATACATCATAATTAAAGTTTATACATGTATGCATTACCCTCTAGTTGGTCTCGACAAACTTTACTCTTCTTGTGACATAACAAAAGACTTCATATCTTCCATCTATATACCTGCGCGAATAAACACCCGCGCTAAGCCCGAGAGCTTAGTAGTCCAACTATAAAATATAAACATATAGTATAGAAGTATTGACATATAATGATACATCAATTCAATATATAATTAGTTCTTATCATATCTTCTTTTCTTTTTAATTTCATCTTTAATATATCCTAGCTAATTTCAAATATGATGTACATATATACATAATATTATCACCAACCCCAATGCATCACCAATACTCAAAACCAATATATTAATACCCCTACATTATATATACCATACCAATCATTATTGCAATACACAAATTACATATCATACAAATCATAAATCACATTTACAATAAAGACAACCTTTATCATCAACCACAATTCATTTACATATTACACTTAATAACATTATATTATTCACAATTCACCAAGCATAATTCATTATTAATACTCACAATCAATATTTCAATACTTGCAATTCACATTGACAATAAAGACAGACTCGGGCCCAAAACACTAATATGTTATTCAAAGTTCAGAGTTACTGCTTTGGTTCATAGTCACAATCATCACGCCCGTAGGCAATGTATATACATGTATCTCTATCCATGGATAGTGTAACACACCCAGTCTCTTGGACCATCAACTCAACACATATGAGGAGATCCTCAACCCGGCAAGACTGTTACAAATCATATATCTCATATTCACAATTCTCATAGTGTAATAGACCCAGTCTCTTGGACCATCAACTCAACACATATGAGGAGATCCTCAACCCGGCAAGACTGTTACCTTTCATCATTTCTTAGGCATGCCACCCAAATCCAGAACTCTGAAACTGAATAACATATTAAACAAACAATTCATTTATTATTTCATTATCAATCTCATCATCAATTAGGCCAACATGCCTTATCTCTTTCAATTGAATTATCATAGCCAATCACAATGGCTTCATATCATATCATATCTCAATCCATATGATACATATAGCATCATTGATATCACATTTCAAAGTATATTATTCATATAATACATTGCCATACACAAGATTCACAATGCATATAACATAACATTTTCTCACTTCTCAAAACACATTAACATCATTCATTACTAGAGCATTTATCATAACAAATTGCACATACCTTAAGAATGATCCTCATTTCTTCCTACCTTTCCCATTTCATATTTCATCCTTTATATATATATATTCTTCATTTACATTCACAATATAATAGCTTATTTAACACTTTCATCCCAATGTGTTAATGTTCAAAGACATATAAGGATATACAATCAAATAGGGTTTATGCTTACCTGGTTAATGATCTTCACATCCTTCACATCATTCAATCATCACCTTAGTCCAATTATGTTAACAATATAATAGATCACTTAACACATTTGCAAACAAATGTGTTAAGCTTCAAATTATGTAATTAAATACAATCATATGTATTGGTACTTACCTCAAGAACTAGTCCCATCAATCTATACATTTCTTTTCTTTCCAAGAATTCTCCACATTTAGGTTAATGCAACCCAATCTCTTCAAAACCTAATCCAAAGGAATATTAGCAAAATGACCATATGAATAGTACATTCTGGTTTAAGACTCCATTTTATCCTTATTTTGAAAAATTGTATAAAATAATCTACTTGACTAAAAATTCTAAAATTTTTACAGAATTTAGTTTTGTATCTTAAAATCATTCCTTTAAAATTTCAGATCAAACTGAACACAAAATCTTGGTCAAATAGTTCACCTAACCAGACTGCCCCAATTGCCCTGCATCCTGGCAGCAGTTCTGAACTTTGTGAATTCCATAAATCAAATTCAATCAACGTGGTTCCAAATTATTTTTCTCAAATACTAGACTCACTAAGCAACAACATATCCAAAATTCAATTGGATATGATTTTTCTACATTTTATTAAAAATCCCGAAATATAGCTGTCTCAGTTAAGGTACCTGCTGGAACAGGTCTAATAAAAATAATCTTTCTAAACTCATAACCATTCCAAAATCGAATCAACATATTTTTCAGTCATTCTAGACTCATAGAGGCACAACATATCAAAAATTCACTTCAAGAACATTTTTCTATAATTAATTAAAAATCATACAAGTCACAGCCTTTACTAATTGTATAACAGAAAAAAATTCACTAAACACAACTCTTACTCTTCCATCACCAACACCAACCTAGCTTCTTATCTTTAATTCCATTTCAACACTTTTACACACACCATACACAAACACACTCCATCAACCATCCATATCAACTCACCAATCCCAAACACAATTTCAAAAGAACAAAGGAAAATCAAGAGAAAGAACTTACCTAAGTTGTTGAATTCCACAAATCTTCAATTAAATCCTTTGATTCTCCCTTCAATTTGATGTTAGAATTAAACAAATCTCACTTTGCTCTCTCTTGTCTAAGGAGGAGCCAACCAACGTGGAGAAGAGAAGAAGAAGAAGAAGGAAATGAAGAAAAGACAAAATATCACCTCTTTAAATCTCCACCAAGTGATTCAACAAGAGTAATTACCTAAACACCCTTATACCATTTGTCTTGATTACCATTCATTACATGCCCTTTATAGTAACTTCACACTTAACAAAAATAAATATCTTCTTTCCTTGACTCTTCATTTTGACCAACTTATATGTTATATATATCATCATATACACAACATGTACCATTCTCTCTAAACCCTAAATTCTTTCCCAAATCACATATACATAAACATTCTTTTCTCTATTTCTTTTCTCTTGTAATTTAACACATATATTCAATCCAATTATATAACAACAACAACAACATAATCACAACTTCTAGGGCATATATGAGGATATTACAACTTCCATTTGTTAAACTAAATTATATATATATTAGTATATATTAGTATATATATATTAGCATATACAAGTATATATTAGTATATACAAGTATATACAAGTATATATATTAGTATATATTAGTATATACAAGTATATATATTAGTATATATACAAGTATATATTAGTATATACAAATATATATTAGTATATATACAAGTATATACTAGTATATATATTAGTATATATTAGTATATATACAAGTATATAAAAGTGTATATTAGTATATACAAGTATATATTATTATATATATTAGTATATACAAGCATATATTAGTATATATATATTAGTATATATTAGTATATATATTAGTATATACTAGTATATACAAGTATATATATTAGTATATACAAGTATATATTAGTATATATAAGTATATACAAGTATATATATTAGTATATATTAGTTTATATTAGTATATATATATAAGTATATACAAGTATATATTAGTATATATTAGTATATATATTAGTATATATTAGTATATACAAGTATATATTAGTATATATTAGTATATATATTAGTATATACTAGTATATACAAGTATATACAAGTATATATTAGTATATATAAGCATGTATTAGTATATACAAGTATATATTAGTATAAATATTAGTATATATAAGTATATACAAGTATATATATCAGTATATATTAGTATATATATTAGTATATATTAGTATATATACAAGTATATACAAGAATATATATTAGTATATACAAGTATATATATAAGTATATATTAGTATATATACAAGTATATATAAGTATTTATTAGTATATATAAGTATATATATTAGTATATAGAAGTATATATTAGTATATATATTAGTATATACAAGTATATATTAGTATATATATTAGTATATACTAGTATATATTAGTATATATATTAGTATATATAAGTATATACAAGTATATATATTAGTATATATATTAGTATATATTAGTATATATACAAGTATATACATAAGTATATATTAGTATATATACAAGTATATATAAGTATATATTAGTATATACAAGTATATATTAGTATATACAAGTATATATTAGTATATATATTGGTATATACAAGTATATATTAGTATATATATATATATTAGTATATACAAGTATTTATTAGTATATATTAGTATATATATTAGTATATATAAATATATATTAGTATATACAAGTATATATTAGTATATATATATTAGTATATACAAGTATATATTAGTATATATTAGTATATATATTAGTATATACAAGTATATACAAGTATATATTAGTATATATATTAGTATATATAAGCATATATTAGTATATACAAGTATATATTAGTATATATATTAGTATATATAAGTATATACAAGTATATACATTAGTATATATTAGTATGTATTAGTATATATATTAGTATATATTAGTATATATACAAGTATATACAAGTATATATATTAGTAGATACAAGTATATGCAAGTATATATATAAGTATATATTAGTATATATACAAGTATATATAAATATATTAGTATATACAAGTATATACAAGTATATATATGAGTATATACAAGTATATATTAGTATATATATTAGTATATACAAGCATATATTAGTATATATACAAGTATATACATGTGTGTTCTAAGTTTAAACTCTATTTTATTTTTGTTATTTGGTGTCATTAGTTATTAATTTGAATTAATTTAATCTTCCATCGGGTTAGGAAAATCACAAAATCAATGTGGATGCTTATGCGTCAGACTTGGTAATGTTATTAGTATATACAAGTATATATTATAGTATATATACTAGTATATATAAGTATATATTAGTATATATATATTAGTATATACAAGAATATATATAAGTATATATAAGTATATATTAGTATATATATTAATATATACAAGTATATATTAGTATATACAAGTATATATATTAGTATATATTAATATATATACAAGTATATACTAGTATATATATTAGTATATACAAGTATATATATAAGTATATATACAAGTATATATAAGTATATATTAGTATATACAAGTATATAAAAGTATATATATTAGTATATACAAGTATATATTAGTATATATATAAGTATATTCAAGTGTATATTACTATATATTAGTATATACAAGTATATATTAGTGCTAGTTTTTGATAAATTTTTGCTCATGTTCTTCTCACATTCCACTAATGTTTCTCAAATCATAATCATAATCTTCACTTCCATTTGTTAAACTAAAATATATATATATATATTAGCATATATATATTAGTATATACAAGTATATATTAGTATATATTAGTATATATATAAGTATATACAAGTATATATATTAGTATATACAAGTATATATACAAGTATATATTAGTATATACAAGTATATATATTAGTATATACAAGTATATATTAGTATATAGACAAGTATATATATTAGTCTATACAAGTATGTATATAAGTATATATTAGTATATATACAAGTATATATAAGTATATATTAGGAATACAAGTATATACAAGTATATATATTAGTATATACAAGTATATATTAGTATATACAAGTATATAATAGTATATATTAGTATATATATTAGTATATACTAGTATATACAAGTATATATTAGTATATATATTAGTATATACAAGTATATATATTAGTATATATTAGTATATATATTAGTATATATACAAGTATATACAAGTATATATATTAGTATATACAAGTATATACAAGTATATGTATAAGTATATATTAGTATATAAAAGTATATACAAGTATATATATTAGTATATACAAGTATATATTAGTATATATATTTGTATATACAAGTGTATATTAGCATATATTAGTATATACAAGTATATATTAGTATATAAAAGTATATATTAGTGCTAGTTCTTTGATAAATTTTTGCTCATGTTCTTCTCACATTCCACTAATGTTTCTCAAATCATAATCATAATCTTCACTTCCATTTGTTAAACTAAATTATATATATATATATATTAGTATATATTAGTATATATATATTAGTATATACAAGTATATATTAGTATATATAAGTATATACAAGTATATATATTAGTATATATATTAGTATATAAAAGTATATATTAGTATGTAGTAGTATATATATTAGTATATTAGTATATATATTAGTATATACAAGTATATATTAGTATGTAGTAGTATATATATTAGTATATACTAGTATATACAAGTATATATTAGTATATATATTAGCATATACAAGTATATATATTAGTATATATTAGTATATATACAAGTATATACAAGTATATATATTAGTATATATTAGTATATACAAGTATATATTCGTATATATATTAGTATATACAAGTACATACAAGTATATACAAGTATATATATTAATATATACAAGTGTATATTAGTATATATTAGTATATACAAGTATATATTAGTATATACAAATATATGTTAGTGCTAGTTCTTTGATAAATTTTTGCTCATGTTCTTCTCACATTCCACTAATGTTTCTCAAATCATAATCATAATCTTCACTTCCATTTGTTAAACTAAATTATATATATATTAGTATATATATATTAGTATATACAAGTATATACAAGTATATATATTAATATATATTAGTATATATATTAGTATATATTAGTATATATATAAGTATATACAAGTATATATATTAGTATATACAAGTAAATATACAAGTACATATTAGTATATACAAGTATATATATTAGTATATATACAAGTATATACAAGTATACATATTAGTATATACAAGTATATACAGGTATATATATTAATATATACAAGTATATATTAGTTTATACAAGTATATATTAGTACTAGTTCTTTGATAAATTTTTGCTCATGTTCTTCTCACATTCCACTAATGTTTCTCAAATCATAATCATAATCTTCACTTCCAATTGTTAAACTAAATTATATATATTAGTATATATTAGTATTGTAACACCCTCATACTCTATATAGGTACTATACATATACCTAGTATACATACAATACGTATATAGAGTGTAAGAATGTCACTTCTAGTTTTAATTTAAAATTCTTATCCAAGTTCAAAAAAATATTATATTAATTTAAAGAACATTTACAAAAGTCATTATTCTTATCAAAAATACAACATAATAATATTAGATATGTATGCATCACATTCTAGTTGGTCTGAGAACACTCTTACCCTTCTCATGGCATAACTGCTTGATTTCCCGATCAACCGCATAATCACCTGCGCGATCACACAACCGCGCTAAGCCTGAGAGCTTAGTAATACAAATAAATCATATACACATATAATAGAGAAAATCATATTTTCATTTTAACTTATTATGTCATTATTTTCTTACCATGTTTTTCCCTTTTTGGTTATACTTTATATATATATATATATTTCTACTAATGTTTTACCAATATACATATTCATACATTTTATTTCAGTAATTCACAATCCAATGACTTATCAAATTCTTTATGAAACAATATCCACTATTTCCACATTCATATACATTTCACACATCATATATCATCATATACAATTTACACATCATAAACTCATCATTTCACATAGCTTCTCAAGCTATACTCATCTTCAATAATTCACTTATGTATTGTATGCATCTCATTCCATAGTTATCACTATATATCACACAACATTAATTTCCTTCCATAGTTCACATTAAAATAAGGACAAACATATATCTCATTATTCAGGAATCACATATATATATATATATATATATACAAACACACACATGGGCCCAAGAACACTAATATGCCATTCCACTTTCAGAGTTAATATTTTGGTTTAATTATCTGTGAACACTCGAATTTTGAGGCTCGGAAAGTCGATTTTCTCAAACCGCAGACGACTGAGCTGGACCGGAGGTCCACGGTAAAGTTCACCGAAAATATGTCAATATGGTACTTGAAATGTCCGGGACGACGTGAAGATCACAGATATGGTCCCGGAATAATTTTTGGAGGTCTCTAGCTCCCGAAAAATCAATTTGAGCAAAAACCGGACGAAACCGGCGGCCCAGCCGCTGTGATTCCTGCTGCCCAGCCGCCAAAACCGGCGGCTCGGCCGCCGGAAAATCGTTTTTTGCCTATAAATAGCAGTTCAGATTTTCAGAAAAGGGGGTTGGACTTTTCCGGGTGGGCCTCATGCTGTCGAATTCTTTTCACGCTTAAAAACGATTAAAAACTTTTATTTGCATAAATCTAACCGTGTGCTGCAGGAAACAATCTGTAATCAAGAATCATAATTCCCGGTTCAAGAAAACGAGATCTGGAACTTCGAAGCGGGAAAATCCTAAGCAAGGTAATATTCTAATCCATCATTTGTCAATTTAAGCATATCATAAGTATTCTATCTTCTTCTCAATTTCTTCTCGGTCAAAGACCTAATCCTTTTAGGTCTAAGGCCTAATGGACTAATCAATCAACCTCTTTGGCACAAAGACTTAAATTACATCTTTTTGGTACAAAGTACCTACATTTCACAATTAAAATCAATCTGTTGGCACGGAACCTAAATTACACCATTTTGGTACGAAGTACCTAAAATTTCACAATTTAGCACTAAGTGCTGAAATTCACATTTTTGGCATGGAGCCCAACCACACTTGGCCAAAGGCCCAAAATTTGCACTCTTTTGGTACAAAGTACCTAAAATTGGAGAATTTAGCACTAAGTGCTAAATCTCACATCTTTGGCATGAAGCCCGACAACACTTGGCCAAAGGCCTAAATTGCACTCTTTTGGTACAAAGTACCTAAAATTGCACCATTTAGCACTAAGTGCTAAATTTCACAACTCTGGCATGAAGCCCGACTCAATTAAAATCAACCTTTGGCATGGAGCCTAAATTCCACTCTTTTGGTACAAAGTACCTAAATCTCACATCTTTGGCATGAAGCTCGACAATGCACGAAGCATACACACACATGCATGAAGCATAATTTTCATCGCCTTTAAATAGGCTTTTCCGAACTACATGGGCTTTGATCTCCTATTCAAACGGGAGTATGTAGGCATGTTTGGGATTCACCCCAAATGGCAAGTCCACAAACTACCAACAATCTTTTTGTCTTTAAATTTGTTCCATTTTTGCAAGTTAATCAAAAGCATGACATAGTCCCCGAATCCTCCTTAGGTTCGCAGACTAGAAGCCTTTACATTGGATGCATTATTGGAGTCAAACAAGGGTTTTCTTAGTTTTTCCCTTCGAACAAAATAAACTGAGTGGCGACTCCCGACAACGAGTGAACTTTCGCCCGGATCCTTTTCGGGCTGAAAACCGAGGTTCACATTATCACATTTATCATTATCCCAACTAGGCTTCAAGGATTAAGGTTCAACCAAGCTTCAAGGGGAACAAAGAATGCTAAGTATCAACCCAACTTGGCTTCAAGAACCAATCCAACCTAGCTTCAAGGGTGGTAACATCTCAATTAGGCTTTAAGGTTTTGACCCAACCAAGCTTCAAGGGGAGTAAAACATGTTAAACTTCAACCCAACTTGGCTTCAAGGATCAAACCAACCTAACTTCAAGAGATTGTTACTATTAGGCATGCCACCAACAACAAAACTCTGAAAATGAATAACATATTAGACACACAATTCATTTATGAGTTCATTATCAATTGAAATCATCATAGCCAATCACAATGGCTTCTCATATCATTTAGATCATCATAGCCAATCACAATGGCTTCTCATATCATTTAAATCATCATAGCCAATCACAATGGCTTCTCATATCATTTAAATCATCATATCTCAATTCATATCATAGCTTTTTATCTTTCAAATACACAATCATTTATCTCAAATACTACACATTTCATATAACATCATTATCAATCACAATTACATCACATCTTATTTGGTCTCAATTCACATTAGAATACTTCATTATTTACATATTCATAATCAAACACATTTAACATTCATCAAGAATGATCATCATTGATATACACATATATAATTTACCTTATTCTTAGATTTGGAATCCTCAACATACCTTTGTTTCATATATATTTGAAATATAGATTCAACAAAACCCTTGGAGGATCCAACAATACAAGAATAATCAAGAATAAGAATCATTAACTAACCAATTTGAGGAACACGGCCAGCATCATTTGAGAGACACGGCCAAGCTTGTGGCCGTGTCTCTCAACCCTAATTGGCAGTAGTGAACACGGCCAGGCGACACGGCCGTGTCACTCAACACAAATTCAGACAGTAGCAAACACGGGCAATGGACATGGCCAAGCCATTGGCCGTGTCTCTCCACACAAAAATCCAATAGCAGACACGGGTAAGGGACACGGCCGTGTCTCTCCACAAAAATCTAACAGTAAGAAACACGGGCAGAGGACACGGCTGAGACTGTGACCGTGTCTCTCCCAAAACCAAACCAACACATATAATTTTCCTTGACTTGGCCGTGTCTCTCCTTGCTTTTGGCTGTGTCACTCACAAAATTCAACCCAAACCTAACCAAACCTCTTCTTTTCTCATTAATTCACAACACAATACCAATACACACCAACCATGCACCAAATTCATTAACACAAGTACTAATAAATGTGTTTTAAGTTTGAATATCATATCAAAACATTAATTAAGGTAGTTTGTTCTTACATTAAGAATCACTCACAAATCTACACACTTTACCTTCCAAGAACTCTTCACCACTTAGCAATCCACTATCTTCACAACTTAATTCAAATCAAATAATAAGATACATGAATTTCAATACAAATATTTTATGTTTTCAACTCCCTTAAACACAATCATATATCAATTACTCAAATCCCCACTCCTATATTAAATCCTTATTAAACAATTTCAATAATCCTTCATCATCTTCACCAATAACCATTTGAGTCTATACACATCTTTCAATCTTTCACTATCATCATCTTACCATATTAACTACCTCAAAACTCAACTCAATTAATGAAAATCAACTCAAAGGAATGAATACTTACTTGAATATGTTGCCAAATCTTCATCTCTATCTTCAATTCTCTTAGAATCCTTAAGAACTTTGATGTGAAAAGCAACAAAATCACATCTCTCTCTCTTTCTCTTTCTCTCTCTCTCTCTCTCTCTCTCTCTCTCCCTCTCTCTCGTCCAAGCAGCAAGAAGAAGACGAAGAAGAAGGACCAGAAGATGAAAGAAGTTTCTACTTCTTTCCTTCGTTCTTATCATATATATAATAATAATAATAATAATAATAACAATAACAATAACAATAATAATAATAATAATAAAAATAACACTTTAAATTTCCACCACATAATCTTTCTTTGACTTTCTTCTTCTCTTTTCTTTTTGTCCTTATTATTATTATTATTAATTAATTACACAAATATATATATATATATATATATACCATTCACTTATCCTACACCATTTTATATCCCATGTATATGTCTTATATATATTATCTTTATATTTCCCCTATATACATATACATTAAATCCAAATACAACAACAATAACTCCAAAACACTTAGGGTCTATTCCAGGATATTACAAGTATATATATTATAGTATATACAAGTATATATTAGTATATACAAGTATATATATTAGTATATATTAGTATAAATAAGTATAAACAAGTATATATATTAGTATATATACAAGTATATATTAGTATATACAAATATATATATTAGTATATATACAAGTATATACAAGTATATATATTAGTATATATTAGAATATATACAAGTATATAAAAGTGTATATTAGTATATACAAGTATATATTATTATATATATTAGTATATACAAGCATATATTAGTATATGTATATTAGAATATATTAGTATATATATTAGTATATACTAGTATATACAAGTATATATATTAGTATATACAAGTATATATTAGTATATATAAGTATATACAAGTATATATTAGTATATATTAGTATATATATTAGTATATATAAGTATATATTAGTATATACAAGTATATATTAGTATATATTAGTATATATATTAGTATATACTAGTATATACAAGTATATATTAGTATATATATTAGTATATATAAGCATGTATTAGTATATAGAAGTATATATTAGTATATATATTAGTATATATAAGTATATACAAGTATATATATCAGTATATATCAGTATATATTAGTATATATATTAGTATATATTAGTATATATACAAGTATATACAAGAATATATATTAGTATATACAAGTATATATATAAGTATATATTAGTATATATACAAGTATATACAAGTATATATTAGTATATATAAGTATATATATTAGTATATAGAAGTATATATTAGTATATATATTAGTATATAGAAGTATATATTAGTATATATATTAGTATATACTGGTATATACAAGTATATATTAGTATATATATTAGTATATATACAAGTATATATATTAGTATATATTAGTATATATACAAGTATATATAAGTATATATTAGTATATACAAGTATATATTAGTATATATATTGGTATATACAAGTATATATTAGCATATATATATATATATTAGTATATACAAGTATTTATTAGTATATATTAGTATATATATTAGTATATAAAAGTATATATATTATTATATACAAGTATATATTTGTATATATATATTAGTATATACAAGTATATATTAGTATATATATTAGTATATACAAGTATATATTAGTATATATAATCATATATTAGTATATACAAGTATATATTAGTATATATATTAGTATATATAAGTATATACAAGTATATACATTAGTATATATTAGTATGTATTAGTATATATACAAGTATATATATTAGTATATACAAGTATATGCAAGTATATATATAAGTATATATTAGTATATGTACAAGTATATATAAATATATATTAGTATATACAAGTATATACAAGTATATATATGAGTATATACAAGTATATATTAGTATATATATTAGTATATACAAGTATATATTAGTATATATATAAGTATATACATGTGTTTTCTCAGATTAAACTCTATTTTATTTTTGTTATTTGGTGACATTAGTTATTAATTTGAATTAATTTAATCTTACATCCGGTTAGGAAAATTACAAAGTCAATGTGGATGCTTATGCGTCAGACTTGGTAATGTTATTAGTATATACAAGTATATATTATAGTATATATACTAGTATATATAAGTATATATTAATATATATATATATTAGTATATACAAGTATATATATAAGTATATATTAGTATATATTAGTATATATGTAAGTATATACAAGTATATATTAGTATATACAAGTATATATATTAGTATATATTAATATATATACAAGTATATACTAGTGTATATATTAGTATATACAAGTATATACAAGTATATATATAAGTATATATACAAGCATATATAAGTATATATTAGTATATACAAGTATATATATTAGTATATACAAGTATATATTAGTATATATATTAGTATATACAAGTGTATATTAGTATATATTAGTATATACAAGTATATATTAGTGCTAGTTCTTTGATAAATTTTTGCTCATGTTCTTCTCACATTCCACTAATGTTTCTCAAATCATAATCATAATCTTCACTTCCATTTGTTAAACCAAATTATATATATATTAGTATATATTAGTATATACAAGTATATACAAGTATATATATTAGTATATATTAGTATATATATAAGTATATACAAGTATATATATTAGTATATACAAGTATATAAAGTATATATACAAGTATATATTAGTATATACAAGTATATACAAGTATATATATTAGTATATACAAGCATATACAAGTATATATATAAGTATATATTAGTATATAAAAGTATATACAAGTATATATATTAGTATATACAAGTATATATTAGTATATATATTAGTATATACAAGTGTATATTAGTATATATTAGTATATAAAAGTATATATTAGTATATACAAGCATATATTAGTGCAAGTTCTTTGATAAATTTTTGCTCATGTTCTTCTCACATTCCACTAATGTTTCTCAAATCATAATCATAATCTTCACTTCTTTTTGTTAAACTAAATTATATATATATATTAGTATATATATATATTAATATATACAAGTATATATTAGTATATACAAGTATATATATTAGTATATACAAGTATATATTAGTATATACAAGTATATATTAGTATATATATTAGTATATACAAGTATATATATTAGTATATATATTAGTATATATTAGTATATATGCAAGTATATATTAGTATATATATTAGTATATACAAGTACATATAAGTATATATATTAGTATATATTAGTATATATTCAAGTATATACATGTATATATATTAGTATATACAAGTATATACAAGTATATATATTAATATATACAAGTGTATATTAGTATATATTAGTATATACAAGTATATATTAGTATATACAAATATATGTTAGTGCTAGTTCTTTGATAAATTTTTGCTCATGTTCTTCTCACATTCCACTAATGTTTCTCAAATCATAATCATAATCTTCACTTCCATTTGTTAAACTAAATTATATATATATTAGTATATATATATATTAGTATATACAAGTATATATATTAGTATATATTAGTATATATATTAGTATATATTAGTATATATATAAGTATATACAAGTATATATATTAGTATATACAAGTATATATATAAGTACATATTAGTATATACAAGTATATATATTAGTATATACAAGTATATACAGGTATATATATTAATATATACAAGTATATATTAGTATATACAAGTATATATTAGTACTAGTTCTTTGATAAATTTTTGCTCATGTTCTTCTCACATTCCACTAATGTTTCTCAAATCATAATCATAATCTTCACTTCCATTTGTTAAACTAAATTATATATATATATATATTAGTATATATTAGTATATATATATTAGTATATACAAGTATATATTAGTATATACAAGTATATACAAGTATATATATTAGTATATATTAGTATAAATAAGTATATACAAGTATATATATTAGTATATATACAAGTATATATTAGTATATACAAATATATATATTAGTATATATACAAGTATATACAAGTATATATATTAGTTTATGCAAGTATATATATTAGTTTATATTAGTATATATACAAGTATATAAAAGTGTATATTAGTATATACAAGTATATATTATTATATATATTAGTATATACAAGCATATATTAGTATATATATATATTAGTATATATTAGTATATATATATTAGAATATACTAGTATATACAAGTATATATATTAGTATATACAAGTATATATTAGTATATATAAGTATATACAAGTATATATATTCGTATATATTAGTATATATTAGTATATATACAAGTATATATTTGTATATATATATTAGTATATACAAGTATATATTAGTATATATTAGTATATATATTAGTATATACTAGTATATACAAGTATATATTAGTATATATTAGTATATATATTAGTATATACTAGTATATACAAGTATATACAAGTATATATTAGTATATATAAGTATATATACAAGTATATATTAGTATGTATTAGTATATATGTTAGTATATATTAGTATATATTAGTATATATATTAGTATATATTAGTATATATACAAGTATATACAAGTATATATATTAGTATATACAAGTATATGCAAGTATATATATAAGTATATATTAGTATATACAAGTATATATATGAGTATATACAAGTATATATTAGTATATATATTAGTATATATAAGTATATATTAGTATATATATAAGTATATACATGTGTTTTCTCAATTTAAACTCTAATTTATTTTTGTTATTTGGTGTCATTAGTTATTAATTTGAATTAATTTAATCTTCAATCGGGTTAGGAAAATCACAAAGTCAATGTGGATGCTTATGCGTCAGACTTGGTAATGTTATTAGTATATACAAGTATATATTATAGTATATATACTAGTATATATAAGTATATATTAGTATATATATATTAGTATATACAAGTATATATTAGTATATATTAGTATATATGTTAGTATATACAAGTATATATTTGAATATATAAGTATATATATTAGTATATATTAATATATATACAAGTATATATATTAGTATATACAAGTATATATATAAGTATATATACAAGTATATATAAGTATATATTAGTATATACAAGTATATACAAGTATATATATTAGTATATACAATATATTAGTATATATATTAGTATATACAAGTATATATTAGTATATACAAGTATATATTAGTACTAGTTCTTTGATAAATTTTTGCTCATGTTCTTCTCACATTCCACTAATGTTTCTCAAATCATAATCATAATCTTCACTTCCATTTGTTAAACTAAATTATATATATATATATATTAGTATATATTAGTATATATATATTAGTATATACAAGTATATATTAGTATATACAAGTATATACAAGTATATATATTAGTATATATTAGTATAAATAAGTATATACAAGTATATATATTAGTATATATACAAGTATATATTAGTATATACAAATATATATATTAGTATATATACAAGTATATACAAGTATATATATTAGTTTATGCAAGTATATATATTAGTTTATATTAGTATATATACAAGTATATAAAAGTGTATATTAGTATATACAAGTATATATTATTATATATATTAGTATATACAAGCATATATTAGTATATATATATATTAGTATATATTAGTATATATATATTAGAATATACTAGTATATACAAGTATATATATTAGTATATACAAGTATATATTAGTATATATAAGTATATACAAGTATATATATTCGTATATATTAGTATATATTAGTATATATACAAGTATATATTTGTATATATATATTAGTATATACAAGTATATATTAGTATATATTAGTATATATATTAGTATATACTAGTATATACAAGTATATATTAGTATATATTAGTATATATATTAGTATATACTAGTATATACAAGTATATACAAGTATATATTAGTATATATAAGTATATATACAAGTATATATTAGTATGTATTAGTATATATGTTAGTATATATTAGTATATATTAGTATATATATTAGTATATATTAGTATATATACAAGTATATACAAGTATATATATTAGTATATACAAGTATATGCAAGTATATATATAAGTATATATTAGTATATACAAGTATATATATGAGTATATACAAGTATATATTAGTATATATATTAGTATATATAAGTATATATTAGTATATATATAAGTATATACATGTGTTTTCTCAATTTAAACTCTAATTTATTTTTGTTATTTGGTGTCATTAGTTATTAATTTGAATTAATTTAATCTTCAATCGGGTTAGGAAAATCACAAAGTCAATGTGGATGCTTATGCGTCAGACTTGGTAATGTTATTAGTATATACAAGTATATATTATAGTATATATACTAGTATATATAAGTATATATTAGTATATATATATTAGTATATACAAGTATATATTAGTATATATTAGTATATATGTTAGTATATACAAGTATATATTTGAATATATAAGTATATATATTAGTATATATTAATATATATACAAGTATATATATTAGTATATACAAGTATATATATAAGTATATATACAAGTATATATAAGTATATATTAGTATATACAAGTATATACAAGTATATATATTAGTATATACAATATATTAGTATATATATTAGTATATACAAGTGTATATTAGTATATACAAGTATATATTAGTGCTAGTTGTTTGATAAATTTTTGCTCATGTTCTCCTCACATTCCAATAATGTTTCTCAAATCATAATCATAATCTTCACTTCCATTTGTTAAACTAAAGTATATATATATTAGTATATATTAGTATATATATATGTATATATTAGTATATACAAGTATATAGAAGTATATATATTAGTATATATTAGTATATATATAATTATATACAAGTATATATATTAGTATATACAAGTATATACAAGTATATATACAAGTATATATTAGTATATACAAGTATATATATTAGTCTATACAAGTATGTATATAAGTATATATCAGTATATATACAAGTATATATAAGTATATATTAGGAATACAAGTATATACAAGTATATATATTAGTATATACAAGTATAAATTAGTATATATATTAGTATATACAAGTATATATTAGTATATACAAGTATATACAAGTATATATATTAGTATATATTAGTATAAATAAGTATATACAAGTATATATATTAGTATATATACAAGTATATATTAGTATATACAAATATATATATTAGTATATATATAAGTATATACAAGTATATATATTAGTTTATGCAAGTATATATTAGTATATATATTAGTATATACAAGCATATATTATTATATATATTAGTATATACAAGCATATATTAGTATATATATATATTAGTATATACAAGCATATATTAGTATATACAAGCATATATTAGTATATACAAGTATATATTATTATATATATTAGTATATACAAGCATATATTAGTATATATATATATATTAGTATATATTAGTATATATATATTAGTATATACTAGTATATACAAGTATATATATTAGTATATACAAGTATATATTAGTATATATAAGTATATACAAGTATATATATTAGTATATATTAGTATATATTAGTATATATATAAGTATATATTAGTATATATAAGTATATACAAGTATATATTTTAGTGTATACAAGTATATATTTGTATATATATATTAGTATATACATGTATATATTAGTATATATTAGTATATATATTAGTATATACTAGTATATACAAGTATATATTAGTATATATTAGTATATATATTAGTATATATAAGTATATATTAGTATATACAAGTATATATTAGTATATATTAGTATATATATTAGTATATACTAGTATATACAAGTATATATATCAGTATATATTAGTATATATTAGTATATATATTAGTATATATTAGTATATATATTAGTATATACAAGTATATATTAGTATATATATATATATATTAGTATATACAAGTATATACAAGTATATATTAGTATATATATTAGTATATATAAGCATATATTAGTATATACAAGTATATATTAGTATATATATTAGTATATATAAGTATATACAAGTACATACATTAGTATATATTAGTATGTATTAGTATATATATTAGTATATATTAGTATATATACAAGTATATACAAGTATATATATTAGTATATACAAGTATATGCAAGTATATATATAAGTATATATTAGTATATGTACAAGTATATATAAATATATATTAGTATATACAAGTATATAAATGAGTATATACAAGTATATATTAGTATATATATTAGTATATACAAGTATATATTAGTATATATATAAGTATATACATGTGTTTTCTCAGTTTAAACTCTAATTTATTTTTGTTATTTGGTGTCATTAGTTATTAATTTGAATTAATTTAATCTTACATTGGGTTAGGAAAATCACAAAGTCAATGTGGATGCTTATGCGTCAGACTTGGTAATGTTATTAGTATATACAAGTATATATTATAGTATATATACTAGTATATATAAGTTTATATTAGTATATATATATTAGTATATACAAGTATATATTAGTATATATTAGTATATATGTTAGTATATCCAAGTATATATTAGTATATACAAGTATATATATTAGTATATATTAATATATATACAAGTATATATATTAGTATATACAAGTATATACAAGTATATATATAAGTATATATACAAGTATATATAAGTATATATTAGTATATACAAGTATATACAAGTATATATATTAGTATATACAATATATTAGTATATATATTAGTATATACAAGTGTATATTAGTATATACAAGTATATATTAGTGCTAGTTGTTTGATAAATTTTTGCTCATGTTCTTCTCACATTCCAATAATGTTTCTCAAATCATAATCATAATCTTCACTTCCATTTGTTAAACTAAAGTATATATATATTAGTATATATTAGTATATATATATTAGTATATACAAGTATATATTAGTATATACAAGTATATACAAGTATATATATTAGTATATATTAGTATATATATAAGTATATACAAGTATATATATTAGTATATACAAGTATATACAAGTATATATACAAGTATATATTAGTATATATAAGTATATACATTAGTATATACAAGTATATATTAGTATATATACAAGTATATATATTAGTCTATACAAGTATGTATATAAGTATATATTAGTATATATACAAGTATATATAAGTATATATTAGGAATACAAGTATATACAAGTCTATATATTAGTATATACAAGTATATATTAGTATATATATTAGTATATACAAGTATATATTAGTATATACAAGTATATATTAGTCGTATATATTAGAATATATATTAGTATATACTAGTATATACAAGTATATATTAGTATATAAATTAGTATATACAAGTATATATATTAGTATATATTAGTATATATTAGTATATATATTAGTATATATTAGTATATATATACAAGTATATACAAGTATATATATTAGTATATACAAGTATATACAAGTATATATATAAGTATATATTAGTATATAAAAGTATATACAAGTATATATATTAGTATATACAAGTATATATTAGTATATATATTAGTATATACAAGTGTATATTTGTATATATTAGTATATGCAAGTATATATTAGTATATACAAGTATATATTAGTGCTAGTTCTTTGATAAATTTTTGCTCATGTTCTTCTCACATTCCACTAATGTTTCTAAAATCATAATCATAATCTTCACTTCCATTTGTTAAACTAAATTATATATATATATATATATTAGTATATATTAGTATATATATATTAGTATATACAAGTATATATTAGTATATACAAGTATATACAAGTATATATATTAGTATATACAAGTATATATACAAGTATATATTAGTATATACAAGTATATATATTAGTATATACAAGTATATATTAGTATATATACAAGTATTTATATTAGTCTATACAAGTATGTATATAAGTATATATTAGTATATATACAAGTATATATAAGTATATATTAGGATACAAGTATATAAAAGTATATATATTAGTATATACAAGTATATATTAGTATATATATTAGTATATACAAGTATATATTAGTATATACAAGTATATATTAGTATATATTTGTATATATATTAGTATATACTAGTATATACAAGTATATATTAGTGTATATATTAGTATATACAAGTATATATATTAGTATATATTAGTATATATTAGTATATATATTAGTATATATTAGTATATATACAAGTATATACAAGTATATATATAAGTATATATTAGTATATAAAAGTATATACAAGTATATATATTAGTATATACAAGTATATATTAGTATATATATTAGTATATATTAGTATATACAAGTATATATTAGTATATACAAGTATATATTAGTGCTAGTTCTTTGATAAATTTTTGCTCATGTTCTTCTCACATTCCACTAATGTTTCTCAAATCATAATCATAATGTTCACTTCCATTTGTTAAACTAAATTATATATATATATATATTAGTATATACATGTATATATTAGTATATACAAGTATATATGTTAGTATATACAAGTATATATTAGTATATATATTAGTATATACAAGTGTATATTAGTATATATTAGTATATACTAATATATACATGTTTATACAAGTATATATTAGTGCTAGTTCTTTGATAACTTTTTGCTCATGTTATTCTCACATTCCGCTAATGTTTCTCAAATCATAATCATAATCTTCACTTCCATTTGTTAAACTAAATTATATATACATTAGTATATATTAGTATATATATATATATTAGTATATACAAGTATATATTAGTATATACAAGTATATATATTAGTATATATTAGTATATATATTTATATATATTAGTATATATATAAGTATATACAAGTATATATATTAGTATATACAAGTATATATACAAGTATATATTAGTATATACAAATATATATAATAGTATATCTACAAGTATATACAAGTATATCTATTAGTATATACAAGTATATACAAGTATATATATAAGTATATATTAGTATATATATAAGTATATATAAGTATATATTAGTATATGCTTCTCACACTCCTCTGATCTCTACTGCTGGTGTTTTAATTAGAGATGATCAAGCCATTTTTATTTCTGCTTATGCCTTCTTAATCAATGCTTCTGATCCCTATGAAGCTGAACTCATGGCTATCAATGAAGGCTTGAAGTGGTGTCTTTCTTTAGGTTTTACTCACATTCAGGTTGAATCTGATGCTTAATCTGTAATTGCCTCACTATCATTGCACAAATGTTTTTGGCCATCTTGTTTCAATTGGTTGTCTTCTCCTTCTAGCATTATTTCTTTTCATCATATATACAGGGAAGGCAATAAGGCTGTGCACTATCTTGCCTAATACAGTAGAGTTAACAAGTCCTCCAGATTATTTGACTCTTTTATTTTGTTGCCAAACATCATTAAAGGTATAATTTTAACTGATAGTTTGGGTATGCCTAACTTTAGATTCGCTTAATTTTGCCCAATTTTACATGGGTTTTTGTTCAGACATTTTGTATGGGTTTTCCTTCGTTTTGATATATTTATAAATATTGCGGTGGTACCGTCCACCTTTACTAAAAAAAAAGTATATATTAGTATATACAAGTATATATTAGTATATATATTAGTATATACAAGTATATATTAGTATATATATATTAGTATATACAAATATATATTAGTATATATTAGTATATATATTAGTATATACTAGTATATACAAGTATATATATTAGTATATACAAGTATATATTAGTATATATAAGTATATACAAGTATATATATTAGTATATATTAGTATATATATAAGTATATACAAGTATATACAAGTATATACAAGTATATATATTAGTATATATAAGTCTATATTAGTATATATATATTAATATATACAAGTATATATTAGTATATATTAGTATATATATTAGTATATACTAGTATATACAAGTATATATTAGTATATATTAGTTTATATATTAGTATATATAAGTATATATTAGTATATACAGGTATATATTAGTATATATATTAGTATATACAAGTATATATTAGTATATATATATTAGTATATACTAGTATATACAAGTATATATTAGTATATATATTAGTATATACAAGTATATACAAGTATCTATTAGTATATATATTAGTATGTATTAGCATGTATTATTATATAGAAGTATATATTAGTATGTATAAGTATATACAAGTATATATATCAATATATATTAGTATATATTAGTATATATACAAGTATATACAAGTATATATATTAGTATATACAAGTATATATATAAGTATATATTAGTGTATATACAAGTATATATAAGTATATATTAGTATATACAAGTATATACAAGTATATATATTAGTATATAAAAGTATATATTAGTATATATATTAGTATATACAAGTATATATTAGTATATATATTAGTATATATAAGTATATACAAGTATATATATTAGTATATATTAGTATATATATTAGTATATATTAGTATATATACAAGTATATACAAGTATATATATTAGTATATACAAGTATATATATAAGTATATATACAAGTATATATAAGTATATATTAATATATACAAGTATATATTAGTATATACAAGTATATATTAGTATATATATTGGTATATACAAGTATATATTAGTATATATATATTAGTATATACAAGTATATATTAGTATATATATTAGTATATATAAGTATATATTAGTATATATATTAGTATATACAAGTATATACAAGTATATATTTGTATATATATTAGTATATATAAGCATAATATAGTATATACAAGTATATATTAGTATATATATTAGTATATATATGTATATACAAGTATATACATTAGTATATATTAGTATGTATTAGTATATATATTAGTATATATACAAGTATATATATTAGTATATACATGTATATGCAAGTATATATATAAGTATATATTAGTATATATACAAGTATATATAAATATATATTAGTACATACAAGTATATACAAGTATATATATGAGTATATACAAGTATATATTATCTATATATTAGTATATACAAGTATATATTAGTATATACAAGTATATATTAGTACATATATTTGTATATATTAGTATATACAAGTATATATTAGTATATATTAGTATATATTAGTATATATATTAGTATATATACAAGTATATACAAGTATATATATTAGTATATACAAGTATATATAAGTATATATTTGTATATATATTAGTATATATAAGTATATATTAGTATATACAAGTATATATTAGTATATATATTAGTATATATTAGTATATACAAGTTTATATATTAGTATATATTAGTATATATATTAGTATATATTAGTATATATACAAGTATATATACGAGTATATATTAGTATATACAAGTATATATTAGTATATATATAAGTATATATATTAGTATATATTAGTATATATACAAGTATATATATTAGTATATATTAGTATATATTAGTATATATATAAGTATATAAATTTATAAGTCAAGTATAAGCACTTATGGATGAATTATAAATTGAAATTTATAAATAATCTATATAAGTGAATTTATAAAGTTAATTTAACAAAATTTTGAAAAATCTATTTTGTTTCAAAAGAGGGATGTCAAAATTTCTAAAATTTTTAACACTTAAATTTTCGCTTTTATTTCCAAAAAAAAAATTTCATTTGCCCCCATTTTGCCAAAAACACTTAAATTCCCGTCCTTGTATTCACAGATGTTTAAGAGCGCGTGTCCAGAATCGTATAGCTATGCCTATGACAATTCAAACACTAATTTCACCTGTAGTGGTGGTAATTACACAATCACATTTTGCCCTAATTTACCCAGGTAACAACTTAATTCGTGCTCATGTATATATATATTCTCTAAGCCTGAAGTTAATGCACTCTTTCATTATTTGTTGTGTTCTGATATATTCTCTTTTTCTATTAAAGCAATCTTGATTTGTACACTTCCTGTGGTATTCGATTCGTCTGTGGAACTATCGTCGCCGGCTATCCTTTCTGGGGAAATAACCGGACGTGCGGCTGTGGAATTCCTGAATTAAACCTCAAATCAAAATGATGCTTTCAATTGGTTGTCCCTGTCCCCGTTTTTCCTTTCAGACACACAAAACCTTTGGAAGTTCTAACTTTTTGAAAATTCCAGGCTTGATAAAGTAGAGAACGTCGTAATTAGGATTGAATTAAGTAATGGGTGGGTTGGATGGGGTGAGGCTCGGATATTGTGAATACTCAAATTTTGAGGCTCGGAAAGCCAATTTTCTCAGACTGCAGAAGACCAAGCCAGACCGGATGACCACAGTAAAGTTCACCGAAAGTATGGCTTCATGGTACTTGAAATGTCCGGAGCGACGCGAGGGTCACGGATATGGCCCCGGAATAATTTTTGGAGGTCCATAGCTCCCGGAAAATCAATTTGAACAAAAATCGTGCTTGCTTTTTTGGAGGGCTCGAAAACTGAGGTTCGACCGCCGACCGTTTTGCTTTTTTTTTTTCCCGTTTTCCCGAGCTGTCACTTCCACGGCGGTCCGACCGCCGTCCAGTCTGAATTTTGTCTATAAAAGCCTCCAAATTTTCAGAAAAAGGGTTGGCTTTTCGAATCCCGGGACCTCGTGCTGACGAACTCTCTATTTTCACGCTTAAGAACTTCTCTTGGACTTTTCTTTTCATAAATCTAACCTTGTGCTGCAGGAATTAATCCGTAATCAAGGATCATAATCTAAGGTACAAGAAAACGAGATCTGAAACTTCGAAGTGGGAAAATCCTAAGCAAGGTAATATCCTAATTCATCCTTTGTCAATTCAAGCATGCCATAAGCATTCCATCTTCTTCTTAATTTCTTTTTGGTCAAAGACCTAATCTTTTTAGGTCTAAGGCCTAGTTAACTAATCAATCAATCTTTTGGCATTAAGCCCTGAATCAATCAATATTTTTGGTCAAAGACCTAATCCTTTTAGGTCTAAGGCCTAATTAAGTAATCAATCAATTTTTGGCATGAAGCCCATCACAGTTAAAATCAATAGTTTGGCACAGAGCCTAAATTGCATTTTCTTTTGGTACCAAGAACCCAAATTTCATCAAATTTAGCACTAAGTGCTCAAAATCTCATAATTTTGGCAAAAAGCCCAACAATGCACGAAGCATACACACACACATGCACAAATGCATAATTGCCTTTAAATAGGCTTTTCCGAACTACATGGGCTTTGATCTCTCATAAAAAACGAGAGTATGTAGGCATATTTGGGATTCACCCCAAATAGCAAGTCCACAATCTACTAAAAATCTGTTTGTCTTCCTTTTTGTGTTCCTCTTAGGTTCATTTCTTCTCTGGCAAATTAGTCAAATACATGACATAGTCCCCGAATCCTCCTTGGGTTCGTAGATTAGAAACCTTTACATTGGATGCATTATTGGAGTCAAACAAGGGTTTTCTTAGTTTTTCCCTTTGAACAGAAAAAAACTGAGTGGCGACTCCTAACAACAAGTGAACGTTCATCCGAATCCTTTTCGGGTGGAAACCGAGGTTCACAATTTGGCGACTCCACTGGGGACCATAAAAACGATTTATGAGATCTTAGTGGACTACAATTGTTTATTTGACTAACTTTCCCTTCTTTAGGGTACTTTTATTTATTTTGCAGGGTACCTTAGCAATATATATCCTTTCCTTAAGGATATTGGGATAAAATTGACAAAAGGAATCTTTTTCCTTTCATGGACCCTTGTTTGATTAATTGTGCATTTGCTTTGTCATCTAGAGAATCTTTTTCTCTTGCATTATATGGGGGAATCATTTTCCTCCATTGCATAAAGAATTATTTTCAAATGAATTTCTTCTCTCTCTGTTCAAAATTCTGAGTCTGGATAGCAAGTAGCGCTGACCGGTAGGTCTCCTTGATTATGCCGGCGACAGCCAAAGCGTCCTCCCTGTTGTCGCAAACCATTCCAATCCTTTTGGAGTGGCCCATGAGTAAACGTACTGTTGGACCCACGCGAAACTCTTTGTTTCACATGTGGTTAGGTACATCTTACTCAAGACTCAAGGGTCCCTATTATAAGCCTATTCTCTATTTTTCATGTAACAATAGAACCCTCCCTTAGGTTGTATGTACCCAATAATGGTTCCACATTCCATTAAAATGAATTATGATGTGATGAGGTGCATTCATGCAACATAACAACATTGTTTTGGGGAAAACCTTTTGATATATGCAAGTGGACCAAGAGTCTTCCTACCCTACACACTACCCTGATCCTTTACCCTTAACCTTTGCCTTCACCTACACAAGCTACACCAACTCCAACTGTGCAATCACCCACAAGTCCTACTACCCCAACTTCACCAACTACTCCAATTACTGAAATGGCTACTATTGAACAGATTAAAGCCTTGCTAGATGGACAGGTTAAGGAAATTGAAGCTAGGATACAAGAAAGAATTGATAAAGCCTTGACCGCCCAAAGGGTAGCCATCTTGGCCGAATTGGGAGGGGCACCAAAGACAGCCACTACTCCTGGAAATCTAGGGAAGGAACCTATTGTGGGACAAACTAGTACCCCCATGACTGCTCAGAATAATACCCCTGTCATCAATTTAGAGGATTCACCCTCTAAGAATGCTACTGAAACTGATGAACTGAAAAAGAAACTTGAATTGCTTGAAAGGTCAATCACTGCCATGAAAACTCATAAAGAGGTGGTAGACATGGATTCCTTATCCTTGTTTCCCCAAGCTAGATTGCCTCCAAAATTCAAGATGCTGGGGATGGACAGATTTGATGGGACTACTTGCCCTAAAACTCACCTGAAAATGTATGTGGGGGCCTTAAGCCCTTGGGGTTTAAATGACGAGCTCTTTGCTCAACTCTTCCAACAATCCTTGACTGGTGCTGCCCTTAAATGGTTTGTAAGCCTGGATCGTGCCAAGATTAAGACCTGGGAAGACATCTGCAATGCATTTAACACTCAATACCACTACAATATTGAGGTAGATGTCACTAAAAGGGAGCTTGAGACTACCAAACAAAACAACAATGAACCCTTCTCCTCGTTCCTTACGAGATGGAGGGCGAAGGCTGCCCAAATGATCAATCGCCCTTCAGAACAGGAGCAGATTGATATTATAATCAAGAATTTAAGGCCTACATATCAAGCTCAACTGCAAACCCAATACCTACCTACTTTCAAATCGCTCATTGCGACTGCAACTAAGGTAGAAGATTTGATACAATTGGGTAAGATAGTGGATGAGGGAGCTACTTCAAAGTATAAGAAACAGGGCCAAGCTGCTTCCTCAAGCAAGGTCAATGAAGTGGCCAATATTGCCCCTGCGAATCCTTTACATGTGGGCAGTCTTGGGCAGAGAAATCAGCCAAGAAGGCAATATACCGACCTTGGGATGCCCCTTCATCTAGTGTTTAAAAAGGCTGTGGAAGGAAAGTACTTGAAGCCTTTGGACCCAAGGCCTCCTCCAAACCCATTACCCTCCAGTTATAGGGCCAATGAGTACTGTGAATACCACCAAGGAAATGGGCATAGAACAGATGCTTGCTGGACTCTGAAAAACCACATCCAAGATCTGGCGGATAGTGGTGACATCATTCCTCTCAGGAGTCAACCAAACATTAATACTAACCCTTTGCCCAATCATTCCATCCATGCCATCACTGTGGAAGAAGAGCTGTTTGATCCTTTCAAACTTCTCTTGGAAATGAATGAAGTATGTGTGCTGGATCTGAATGACCTCGCTGAAGAGTTCGATGCGTTGACAAGGAGTGGAAGGCAATATCAGCCACTTGACTTGGGGAAAGCCCCTAAAACCCCGAATCACCCATATAAGAGGACGCCAGAACCAAAAGAAGACCATGTCCTCTCTCAGCTTAAACAAACTCAAGCTAAGGTGTCAATTTGGGAGCTCCTTGCTTCCTCATTCCCACACCGCCAGGCTCTCAGTAAAGCTTTGAGTCAACTTGATACATCAGTAGACATAAGCCCAGAAGCTTTGGTGGCCACTTTGACCCAATCAACCAAGGCATTGAGTATCAGGTTTTCTGATGAAGATTTTCCAGAAGATGGCATGAAACACAATGATGCTCTATACATCACCATACAAACTGGGGGAAAGACTGTTCCCATGGTTCTCATTGATAATGGGTCAGCCTTAAATGTATGTCCCTTGAAAGTAGCAAGTTGTCTGGGATTGGAGGCTATAGATCTTACACCTTCTGATCAAATTGTTAGAGCATATGACAATACTCAAAGAGAAATTTTGGGTGTTGCTACTCTGGAGGTTGCTATTGGACCGGTGAAAATGGGAGTGCCGTTCCAGGTCATTGATGTACCCGCGAGCTTTAATCTCCTCCTTGGAAGGCCGTGGATTCATCAGAATAATGATGTAACTTCTTCATTACATCAAAAACTTAAGTTCCCTTTCGAAGGAAAAATCATCACTATTAAAGGAGACACATGTGAAATCAACAAGAAAACCACGGATCAGTCTCTCTTTGAGGTTGTTCCTGGTGAAACTGCTATGGCCTTAACTGGGTTCCATTATGACACTGTTCAATGCATTGAAGGAGAGAGGCCCAAAGGGCCGTTTATCCTATATGACTTTGGGGAGGTCCAAATCAATTGCCTGGTGGGAATGATGTTAAGGGTAGGTCTGCTACCCGGAATGGAAATGATGAGGTCTGGGAGGAAATCATCCATAGTGCGGCCATGGGAAGAACCTGAGAATAAGGGAACTTTTGGATTGGGATACAAACCCACAGATGACGAGATAGAAGAATTTGAGCATGGGAAGAAGAGAAAGAAGACTTGGGGGGCAAAAAGCCTTAAAATGCGCCCTTACTTTAGAACTCTGAATGGTCACTTTTGCAAACCTGGAAAAACAGTTCCTTACAGTGGTTTTCAGGAGCCATTCTATTCTCCTATGACTGGAAAGAAGCTACTGGGTTTTGAGATGTTCGCTGATGTTTTAGTCATAAAGGAAGAAGAGCCAGAACCTATAACTGACCCACAAGTGGAAGATTTCATGCGGCCTAGTCTCTTTGATGAGGTTGCTATGATAACCAATTTTGAAGACAAAAGGGACTTCACGTAGCTGATCAAGACAACAGATGGACCACTGATGAACTGGTATGCCGAGGAGGGACAAGTGGCTATAGTCAAACCTAGTCCTGTGTCACACCCCGAACATGAGTCTTGTACTGAGTCAAATCTTGAGTCAAACACCGAGTCAGAGTCCAGTTCTGAGTCTTCCTTAGCTTCAGGAATAGAAAACCCTGATGTCGAATGTAATGTAACTCTGGAGGATGACTCCACCGTTATTAATGAAACTGTTCAAGTTCTTGGTTACCCTGTGTCTTTTGCTTTCCAATTATTATCTAGCAAAAATGAAATAAAAGAAATGAATGAAAAGATAATAATTGGCAAAGAAAATGAATATACATACATTGCATATGATTGTGTGAATAAGGAACATGCTGTTGAATGCATCAGAAGGTATGTCGACTGCTTCATGTAGAAGACGAGTGATGTCACGGGAATAGACCCAACAATAGCAGTTCATAAGATTCCGCTATACCCCGATGCAAAGCCGGTTAAGCAGAAGTTGAGAAGAATGAAGCCAGAATGGTCTTTGAAGATTAAAGATGAGATTGCCAAGCAACTGGATAATAAGTTCATAGAACCAATTGTCTATCCTTCCTGTTAGCAAACATTGTGCCAGTCCTGAAGAAAGACGGAAAGGTCAGGATGTGTGTTGACTATAGAGATTTGAATAAGGCTTGTCCCAAGGACGATTTCTTGCTACCACACATCGATTTGCTAATAGACAGGATGGCTGGGCATATGATGGTTTCCATGACTGACCTTGCAGTTGGGTACAATCAGATCATGGTGCACCCACCGGACAAAGAAAAGACAGCTTTCATTACAGAATGAGGCACTTTCTGCTACAGGGTTATGCCTTTTGGATTGATAAATGCAGGGGCTACCTACCAAAGGATGGCGACAACAGTCTTTCATGACATGATTCACAAAGAAGTAGAAGTGTATGTTGACGATATGATTGTCAAGTCAAAATCTCCAGAAGAGCACGTTGAAGCACTTGAGAAGTGCTTCCTTAGACTTCGCAAGTACAATTTGAAGCTTAATCCTGCAAAGTGCCTCTTTGGTGCAACATCAGGCTTATTTTTGGGATATTTGGTCAGCAAGAAAGGAATATAAGTTGATCCAGCAAAGTCAAAGGCTATTATGAAAATGCCTCCACCAAGAACAGAAAAGGAGATTCGAGGCTTGCTAGGTAGATTACAGTATATCAGTTGATTCATATCGCAGTTGGCAGAGACTTGTGGTCCTATCTTTAAGCTACTAAGGAAAGGTGCTTCACAAGAATGGAATGAAGATTGCCAGAAGGCCTTTGACAAGATCAAAGAATACCTGTTAAGTCCGCCAATTCTGCAACCTCCCAGAATGGGAAAACCTCTGCTCTTGTATTTGTCTGTAACAGATGAAGCCATGGGTGCAATGCTACCTCAAGAGGCCGAAGGTACAAAGGTGGAAAATGCAATTTATTACCTCAGCAAGAGGATGTTGGACTATGAGTTAAAGTATAACAAGATTGAGAAGTTGTGTTTAGCGTTGTATTGGGCTTGCACGAAGTTACAACACTACTTGTGTCATCGCAGAACAGAGTACCTTGAAATTCCTTATGGAGAGTCCTATTTTGGATAGAAAAATGGCAAAGTGGGTGTCAACATTGGCAGCTTTTGACTTAAAATTCATTCAGAGGAAAGCTGTGAAAGGTGGGGCAATAGCTGACCAGTTAGCAGAATTACCCGTAAAAGACGAGATGCGAGAAATGAATTTCCCTGACGAAGACCTCTTGAATATGGAAAGAAGTGTTTGGGAGATGTATTTTGATGGGGCATCCAATTATCATGGAAATGGAATTGGGATTGTGTTCAAAACTCCTTGTGGAGAATACATTCCCTTTGTAGTTAAACTTGACTTTAGCTGCACTAACAATGAAGCGGAATATGAAGCTTGCATCAATGGGCTCGAAGCCGCTCTGGAATTGGGGATTAAGAACCTAAAGGTCTATGGTGATTCTATTTTAATAGTATCACAAGCCTTAAGGAAATGGAAAATAAGAGAAGAGCGTTTGGTTCCTTACCTACAACGCCTTCATCATTTGGCACAACAATTCGATGATCTGTCCTTCGAATATCTCCTGAGAGCAAAGAATCAGTTTGCTGATGCCCTGGCTACTTTAGCTTCTATGATCAATATCAAGGAGGGGAAAGCCATTCGTCCATTGAAAGTTCAACTTCAGAAGCAACCTGCCCACGTAATGCATTTGGCCGATGGTAAACCATGGTTCTGGGATATCAAGAGTTATCTCAAGGATGGAAGTTATCCGGAGGGATCATCAAGGGTTGATCAGAGAGCAATAAGGCAACTAGCCACAGGTTACATTCTTAATGGAGATATCCTCTACAAAAGAAGTTGGAATGGAATGCACCTAAGGTGTGTGAATGAAGCAGAGGCTAAGCGGATAATGGAAATGGTGCATGGTGGCGAATTAGGACCGCACATGTATGGGATCGCCTTGGCTCGAAAAATAGCCAATCTAGGATATTATTGGTCCACCATGAATATAGACTATGTGGCATTTGTGCAAGAATGCCATCAGTGTCAGATATTTGCTAAGCTGCAGAAGCAACCTCCCGTTGCCCTGAATCCAATCACTTCTCCATGGCCCTTCGCTACTTGGGGAATAGATATAATTGGCAAGATACATCCAAAAGCCTCGAATGGACATCAGTTTATCTTGGTAGCAGTGGATTACTTCACAAAGTGGGTTGAAGCAACTTCCTATGCAGAATTAGATGCCAAAAAGGCAGCACAGTTTGTCCAAACCAGCATCCTTTGTCGGTACGGAACACCATTCGAGATTATCACTGATAATGGAACTCATTTCCAAGCAGAATTTGCTAAACTCTTGAAGGATAAGAAAGTCTAGCATCATAAGTCCTCTCCTTATAGACCTCAAACAAATGGAGCTGTAGAAGCAGCAAATAAGTCTATAAAGGTGATCATACAAAAAACGATCAAGGAACATAGGGGTTGGCATGAGAAGTTGCCACTGGCCTTGTGGGGATATAGAACGTCAATTAGAACTCCTACTGGGGCAACCCCATATTCACTGGTGTACGGAATGGAAGCAGTACTCCCTATTGAACTGGAAGTTCAATCGGCGAGGATAATTCAAGAAAGTCAGATAAATGAAGCGGAATGGATTAGCAATTATCATCATCAATTGTTGGGTTTGGATGAAAAAAGACTCCAAGCTGTCCATCAAATTCAAGGGTATCAGAGGTGAATGGCCAGACATTTCAACAAAAAGGTCAAAGATCGAAAGTTGGAAGAAGGTTGTTGGGTTCCGAAAGAGATAAGAACACCCGTTACAGATCCTCGTGGGAAGTTTTGTCCTCTTTGGGCTGGACCCTACATTGTAAAGAAAATACTTTCCGGCGGAGCCGTCATCTTGTCTGATTTGGATGGTTTGGAGTTCACAAACCCATGCAATCTGGATCAATTAAAGAAATATTATGTATAATCATACATTGTAAGGAACTACATTAGACCTGATTCTCGCAAACTAATTCGAGATATGTAGGCAGCTCTCCTTGAGCACGGTCTAAATTTTAATAAAAATCATTTATTCATTTTTCTTTTGCCAACATAAAAAAAAATCCACTAAGTTGAAAACCCACAAAGGGCGGCTTAGGTAAGAATGAGTAAGAGCTCACTAAGTTGAAAATCCGAAAGGACGGCTTAGGCAAAAATTAGAGCAAGTAAAAAAAGTAGATAATGCTTGGAAAGCAAATAAAAAAGTCATTCATCCCAAAAAAGAATCATTCATTACAAAAAGAGTCATTCATTCCAAAAAAGAATCGATCATTACAAAAAGAGTCATTCATTCCATGAAAAGAGTCAAACCATAAGTCCTAAACATCGAATGAACCAAAAAGGTACAAGCAACCCAAAAAAACAGACAATAGAATCAACCCTAGGATCTAAATCCTACGTCTCCTACGTGGGGCAGAGTCTTCGGTATCTTCCTTAGTTCTGGAACTTTCTGCAGCATCTATCTTCTCCTCGTTAAGAGGAACCACATCCTCACCCTCCAGCTCCTGCAATAATGCATGTCTCCTTGGTTTTTCAATTGGCCAAACTTTGGCTATAAACCAAGTTCTATACTCTGGAGTAGGCTGAACAAGGGAAGGCTCTGCAAAAGGCCTGATCATCTGATGGTTCCTAACCCAAGTTTGTAGAATGGCTCGAGTAACTCCGGGAGTAATGGGGGAAGCAATGGAAAGCCCAACAGGGAGAGGAACCCTCTGATCAATCCCTATCTGTCTGAGGACGCGAGAAGCACTATACCATGTACTATGAGTGAAACCAAGAAGGTAGACATGGTTATGCATTGCATTTGCCTCCATGAAGCGAGGAATTCTATACCAAGGGATGAACCACAACAATTCTTCTGGTCCAAGCTCATACAACCAGATGATCCACTTAGCCATAGAGGGAAAAGAAATTTGGATTCTTCTGGTGCAGTACTGAGAAGGGTTATAAGTCAAGGCATGGGGAGCGGTCCCCATAACCGGTACAAGCACACTACAAACACCACAATGTAATATACGTGCACTGAACATAGGGATGCTATGGTTTTCTTTAACCATCAAATCATTTTAAAAGATACCATAATCTTTATAATTATACATTATAGAAAATAAGTAATTAACTTGTAATATAAAACAAAATAGATATAAATACATTTACTTAATACGCAGCGGAATTTATAAAATAGTTACATATATGAAAACATTTAAATCCATATTTACAAATATACATATATTCACATTATAAACAATACTTTACAAAATATAAAGAAGTTATACATGATTGGCAGCTTTTCTCTGATCTTTAAGTCCCAAAATAAACTCTTCAATGTCTACTCTCACTTGGTCTCAAGGAACTCTCGGGTTCAACTCTGTTACCTGCGCGATCAACACTATCGCGCTAAGCCAACGGCTTAGTAGTACAAAGTATGCCAACATTATGCTTTAATGCAATGCAATATCATACACATTAATAATAAAACAACAATATAGTTGTAAAGATAATACCACACCTTTATATTTCATAACTCATACTCATATAATCATATTACATTTCAAGTCTTTTCAAGGATCTCATCATTCAATTAATTTAACACCAATCAATCACATTGAAACAAAGACAAGCATGGGCCCAAAAGACACTAATATGCCATTCAATTTTCAGAGTTAATGTTTTGGTTCTATTATCATATTCATCAATATCATAATCCCAACTAGGCTTCAAGGATTAGGTTCAACCAAGCTTCAAGGGGAACAAAGCATGCTAAGTATCAACCCAACTTAGCTTTAAGAACCAACCCAACCTAGCTTCAAGGGTTGTAACATCTCAATTAGGCTTCAAGGATCAAGTCCAACCTAACTTCAAGAGATTGTTACTAATATTAGGCATGCCGCCAACAACAAACTCTGAAAATGGAATAACACATTAGCCACACAATTCATTTATCATTTAATTATCATTTCCATTCTCAATTCTCATCATCATCTAGGCAAACATGCCTTATTTCTTTCAATTGAATCATCATAGCCAATCACAATGGCTTCATATCACATTTGAATTATCATAGCCAATCACAATGGCCTCATTTCATATCATGTCTCAATTCATATTATAATATTTCCATTCTTATCATAAAAGCATTCATATACATCATCAATACTCACATTGTGTCCCACATTATACACAATATAACATTATTCATAGATTTAGAATCTTCCACATATATTTGTTTAGGTCATCCTTTGTATTAAATGTGTTTAGAGTGTTTATTTTTATGTTTAGGTGCAAGAAGACCTTTGAAGAATCAAAACAATGCAAGAAGAGCAAAGAACAATCACAGTAGCTAACACACTCAAGGGACATGGCCAAGCTTGTGGCCGTGTCTCTCAACACCAAAAATCCAGTAACAGACACGGGCAAGGGACACGGCCGTGTCTCTCCAAAATTGATCCAACACGGCCAAATTTTCTTAAACTTGGCCGTGTCTCCCAAAAATTCTTTAGTTTGGCTGTGTCTCTTCCTTAGTTTGGCCGTGTCTCTCAAGAATAAAACCCTAAACATAGCCAAATTTCTTTTGATTGAATTAAAACACATTGTGCACAACATAATCTCATTCAAATGGATATAATCAATGTCATTAACACTTATTTTACATGTTCATCACAATATTCACATTAACAATACATCAACAACACATTAAATCACTTACCACTTCAAAACCCTTAAACCAACATCACTCTTATTCTTTCAATATCAACATCCACTTAACTTACCATCTTCAAACCAAAACCAACACCAATTTAACTTTTTAACTTACAATCAATTTCAACACTTATAAACACATCTCAAACACACCTAATCATAATATCAACAAATCACAACTCACCTCAAACACAACTTCAAAAATAACAAGAGAATCAAGAGAGTACTTACCAAAATTGATGAATTCCACCAAATCTCCAACTTAATTCTTTGATTCTTCCTTCAATTTGAAACTTGGAATAAACAAATCTCACTTTGCTCTCTTGCTATGGAATGGCCGGCCAACATATGGGAAAGAGAAGAAGAGGAAATGAAGAAAAGTCAAGTTATCATCTCTTTAAATCTCCACCATGTATTCCAAAACAAGAATTTACCTAAATACCCCTTTCCATTTGTTTTAACTCTCTTTTCACTTACTTGCCCATTTAGGTAATTTCACACACAACAAATAAATATCCTCTTCCATTGACCATCCACATTGACTTATGTATATGTTATTTATACTACCATATATACAACATATACACTTCCTCTTAATTTCTTTTCTCTTTCAAATAAACACAAACATTCAATCCAATTAAAACAACAACAATATTCAAAACTCCTAGGGCATACATTGGGATATTACACAACTGTTCACTTCTAGTTTGGAGATATTATATGGATTGATGTAAATAAATATATAAAGTCTACATCATATTTTTCTTATGTAGAACTCTGTTGGGTATAGTGTAAATTAAGGACAAATATTTAACAATGTATTACTTGCTTTACTTGTGATGCAAGTAATTTAGGATTATTATGTATAATAACTCTGAGGTGTTGAGTTAATAATGATTTTATTTAGTATAAGATATGAATAAGATTTGAGAATGATTCTTTATAATATATTGCGGCTTTAAGCTGACTGAACCTTAGGACCATCACGCCTCCTTAAATTGGGGGTGTGAAAGTAAATCCCTCTTAAGTTAATGTTACATATGATATTAACCTAAAATAAGATGTCTCTCTTAAATAAATACTAAATAAAATATAAAATATCAAAATAATTTAAAATACAGAAATTGGTTCGTTAAAAGGCAGTGTAGTTCGCTATGACTTGTGTGACCGCATAGCTAACTGCAAGGTGTTGAGTGACCACCCATCTTGAACGCCATACAGGAAGTAAAATGGTTCAAAGATATAGTAAGGTTCATGGTGAGACGTGCAACTAGATGCGAAACCCTTATAGCAATCGCAATGTACATGGTACGATCGCCAGGTTGTCTGAATTGCAAACAGACTCATCAAGTTATGGATCTCTTCATGGATTCTTTTATGACAGCTTAGGTCTAACTCTAGGATCACATCAAACCCCCCTTCTTTGAGACGATTCATCATCAAATCATGGTTCAAGGTATTGAAGAAACATAGAACATCCAATGCCATGACCATCACTTCTTTGTTGATGTACACTCATCCTAAAACTTTTAAGTGTTAGAGAAAAATAATCAATTGTGCAATAGATTTTTGTCTTCAATCTTTGCTAAAGCTTGAAACTTACATTATATAGGAAATCTAAAATTTTATAGGAACATCTTCATAGAAATCATGGGGCATTACAAAATTTGATAGAAAAGATATTGGCATAGGTCTTCATGATCAAACTCCTGTATATCTTCATCCTTGGATGCTTCTAATTATTAAATTTCCTGCTTCTTCCACTTGTTATTGTTGCACATCCTTTTCTTCCTCTATTTCTTCTATGTGAGTTTCAAATGATGAAGCATATAACAATCTTCTTCACTTCCAAAGATAGTAAATGATTACCTTTAGGAATCTTCAATAGGAACAAATCAGCAAGTTTGGCTGTTATCTTGCAAAGGGCTAATTTTTCTCCAATTGTATCTCTAAGATCCTGCAAAATAAAGATACTAGCAAAGGATTTGTTAGGATAAGCTTCCTTGCATACAAGTAAAATTATGCTTCTTGGTGTAGTAGTAGCCTTCTTTTCTTTAACCTTCTTTGTATCATAATTCTTCTTTTTTGTCTTGCTCACAACCATTTCTTTAGTCTCATTCTCTCTACTTGCTTTTGAATTTTCTTCTTTTGCAACTTTACTTTCCTTTTATCTTAAGTCCTTTTTTACCTCATCTTCATATACTTCCTTAGATGATAAAGGAACAAAGATGATCTTTTTACCATCCTTTTCAAAGATATAATGGTTAGTGTAACCATTATGCATCACTCTTCTATCATATTGCCAAGGTCTTCCTAGCAAAAGATGACCAGTTTGCATTGGCACTGCATCAAATAATATCTCATCCTTATACTTGCCATTTTAAAAGCTACTAAAACTTGCTTGGTCACTTTAATTTCTCCACAATCATTGAGCCACTTCAACTTGGATGGTTGTGAATGTTTGATAGTAGGTAAACCAAGTTTCTCAACAAGGGTGGTACTTGCAACATTTGTTACACTTCCTCTATCTATGATCACATCACACACTTTATCTTGAACTAGGCATCTAGTATGGAAGATATTTTCTCTTTGATCCTCCTCCTCATGTTATACTTGCATATTTAGGATTCTTCGAACTACAAGGATTCTTCCTTTTTCAGCAACATTTAGGATTCATCATCACTTTCCTCATTCTCCTCCTTAGTGGGTGGCTCTTTCTTATCCTTTTCATCATCACTTGTTGAGTATACCCCATCGATCATGTCCATAGCTCTTTAGTTGGGGTACTCCTTGAAATGACCAACTCCTCCACACTTGAAACATTTAAGTTTTGAACTAGAAAAAGATTTAGATTTACCCTTTTCCATATGGGCTATAGGAGTTTTATGTGCTTCCTTGGAATCTTCCTTAGACTTTGATGAAGTAGCTTCATCTTCCCTCTTCCAAGTAGATTTGTAGTTTGCAGATGGAGTTTAATTTTTGTTCTTCATTTACCTCTCCACCTTTATTGTAAGATGCAAAAGCTCCTCCAACTCTTTGTATGGTTGCAATTCCATTATGTTGAAAATTTCCCTATTAAGTCCATTAAGAAACCTAGCCATAGTAGCTTCTCCATCTTCCTCTATATTGGCTCAAATTATAGCAACTTCCTTCTCCTTATAGTATTCTTCCTCATTTCTTGACCCTTGGGTAAGATTTTGAAGGTGGTTGTATAATTCTCTATATTATTGACATGGTACAAACAATCTTCTAATAATTGATTTGAGATCTCTCCATTCTTTGATAGGTCTTTCCATATATCTTCTTCTCCTTTTTTTGTATCATCCCACCATGTTATTGCATAATCTTCAAAGGTGGCTACAATAAGCTTAGCATTCTTAGATTTAGTGTACTAATGACAATCAAACCCTACTTTAATCTTCTTTTTCCCAATCAAGGTATGCTTTTGGGTGCATATTGCCATGAAAGGATGGAATTTATAGCTTCGCTCCTCTACTATCTCTATTATTTGTCTTCTTCTAGGTCTGACTTCCTTCTCTTCTCCACTATCTCTATAAGAGTCCTCTCCTTCTGAATCTTCTTCCGCTTGATTTCTCCTATTACCTCCTCCTCTTTGGGCATTAGGAATGTTATTGGGTTGTTCCCTACTACTGAAGTGTGAGCGGAGATTTTTGCTCCCACTCCCATATGAAATGGTTCTTGCGACTTCAGCACTGTTAAGCTCAAGGCCTTAGAGAACACAGGCCTAAAATTGGAGAAAATGGAGTTGCGACTCGGACGGGCTGGGAAAATAAAAATGGGTGGATGACTTGATTTCTAAGGAATCCCCAACCCACTATTAGGTTCAAAAAATTGGGTACGCATGAAAAATGTGAGAAAATGGCTCAGCACCCCCATAATGCCCGGTTCATTGGAACTGCCTCCTTTTCAGGTCTAAATATTATTACATTTTTAAGTATTATAATATCATCCATACTACATGCAATGGAAATAAAGAAATATTCATTAAAATAAAAAAAAGTCCAAATCAACAAAATGGGCACCCGTACAAAACAGAAATATACCCTTACAATAATGTCCAATGTCCACAAAGAAAGTAAAATAAATAAAATAGGAAACCCACCATAACTGGAATCGTGTCCCTTACAATAGTCTCAAAAATCTTAAAATAAATTAAATTACATAAAATAAATAAACAAGGCACCCACACTAGATGGAAACATGCCTTTTACATATCTCTTTAAATATATATATAAATCTAAAAAAAGAATAAAGCAATTAAAAAAATAATACGATACATATGAAAATAATTGAATAATTAAAAAGAAAGGTAGACGGTTTACATGATATGATTTTATTGGAAAATTAGGGTTTCTATCTAAGCTAGAATTTTATATTCATAAAAATTAGGATTTTTTTCCTAAACTAGGATTTTAAGGTAAAATTGGGATTTTAGGGCAAAAAACTAGTATTTAGGGTTTTGAAAGCAAGATTAGGATTTTATTCTTTAATTAGGATTTAATGTTTAAAGTTTGATTTCTGCCCGAGCCTCAACAATTTCATTGCTATTGTATTCTTTATGAACTACTATAAAGGGTGATATTATTTTGAAAAATAAAAATTGCTATTGGATGTTTGTTTTATTAGTTTTTGTTATAGTTTTGTGTCTTGTTTGTTATGTTAATTATGGTTTTATTTAGGTATTTTGTTAGTTTTAATCGGTTTGTTTAGTGTTTTCTTTAATTGTGGTAGTTTTTGTTTCTTTCAGTGTTTATGTTGTTTTTTATCTAGTTTTTAGTATTCGTTTATGTTTTGATTGTTAATGTTTTATTTATTGCTTGTTTAAGTTTTGTTTGCAAGTTTTGTGATAGGTTAAAACAGGCAAGGAAACAAATTGAAAGAGAAAGGGGCAGTGGTTGACACAGGCAGATGACATGGCCAAGTCACTGGCCGTGTCCCATATCAAAGAAAAAGAAAGCTAATCTTCACAGTAGCAGACACATGCAAGGGACACGGCCAAGTCCTATGGCCGTGTCCCTCCAAAGAAGCCAACACGGCCAAGTCACCTTGACTTGGACGTGTCTCACCAATTCCAAAGGGCAAAGAGAAGCAAATTCCACAGAGGCAGACACAGGCAAGGGACACGGCCAAGTCACCTAGCCGTGTCCCTCCAACAAGGTGCAACATGGCCAAGTCAAGCTCCACTTGGCCGTGTCACTCAACAAAGAAGAAAAGAAGATCGAAAGCATTCAGTGGTGGACACATGCAAGGGACACGACCAAGTCTTGTGTGTGAAATAATGTGATGAGACATGTGAAAACATGATGTAATAAATTTATATTGATATAAAAGAGAAGAATGAGAAAAGTGAGAAAAAGATGATATAATAAGGCAATATGCCTAGTTTGATTATGAGAAAATGAGAAAGGATTTGAGAATGGAATTATGAAAGGATTTGATAATGAGAAATATGAATAAATTGTGTGCCTAGTATGTTATTCAATTTTTAGAGTTCTGGGTTTGGCAGCATGCCTATGAATTGCCTACGGGCTAGAGATGGGCTGGTGAAAAGATCGAGTCGTAAGCTAGGCCCAGCTGATAAATATGATATTTTTGGGGTGAAAAGACTGGGTCGTAAGCCTCAAAAATTAATCCTTAAAGCTAGACTGAGTGAAAAGACCGGGTCGTAAGCTCAGATCTAGTTGGATTATCCATGGATATATTGCCTACGGGGCTAGACACAAGGTGTCATTATGGACCAAAGTAGTAACTCTAAAATTTGAATAGCATATTAGATACTTTTTGAGACCATGCTTGCCTTTGCTCTAATGTGAATTACGAATGGAGTAATATAATGATATATAATGTTATTAGTTATGATATTCTTATGTGTGTGCATTGACATTGCATTTGAACTATATTGTTATCTAAGTTTATGCCACTAAGTTTTGGTTTAGCGCGATTGTGGTTCATCGTGCAGGTTACAAAGTAGATCCGGTTGTGCCGGAGAGCTCGTCTAGACCGGGTCGAGTCTAGGCTTGAGACTTTGAGAGAGCACAGGGTTTGGTAGCAGCTGCTAGAGATGAGGAGACCAGGGTTAGGAGACCTCAGAGTGAGGCAAGATCTTCATCTATGAAGAGAGGTTGAGGAGGATATTTTTTGAGATTCAGTAGGAGCCAGACGTAGTCTGGTAGGTCAGTTCAGTAGCATAGGTAGAGATCGAGACCTACAGTTTTTGTGGCTAGTGCACCGACCCTAGTGGTTCAGAGGTCTGCTCCACTTACATTTGTCCATTGTGGTAGGGCACATAGGGGTGTTTGTTGGAGATAGGTGGACTAGTCGTGTGTTATAGATGTGGGTCTCCAGACCATTTCATCAAAGATTGTCCTGAGCTATTGGAGGATAGACAGACTGATATTGCAGCTTCTCAATCCAGTGTTAGAGGGGGTCGTGGTGGCAGAGGAGGTCGGACATGGTCTGGTCAGAGAGGAGGTTCTACCGCGGGTAGTAGACTAGATGAGGCAAGACCATCTCAGCAGGTTTATGTTATGCAGAGGCAACCGGAAGCTTCAACCGTCATTGTTGGTACATTTTCTTTATTTGGTACTTCAGTTCTTGCTTTGATAGATCCAAAATCAACTCATTCATATTTTAGTGCATCCATTGTAATATCCCAATGTATGCCCTAGAAGTTTTGAATATTATTGTTGTTTGATTTGAATTAAATGTACATATGTTTTAGCTAAGGAAATGATTGTGTTAATGGAATGTATATGTTGTATATATGTTAATATATATAACATATATGTTGGTCAAGTGTAAAGTCAAGGGAAGAAGATATTTTTATTTGGGATGAGTGAAATTACTTAAGAGGGCAAGAGTTTTAAAGGAAGTGTGAACAAATAAAAAAGGGCATTTAAGTAATTGTGTTGATGGAATTACTTGGTGGATATTTAAAGAAGAAAAGAAGGTTGAATTGTCTTCATTTCTTTTCTTTTCTTGGTATAGCCGGCCATTTCAAAGGAAGAGAGCAAAAGTGAGATTTGCTTATTCAAGTTTCAAATTGAAGGAGAAATCAAAGGTTTTGGTTGGAGATTTGTGAAATTCCTTCATCTAAGGTAAGTACTCTCTTGTTTTCCCTTTGGTACTTTGAAGATATGTTTGAAGTGTGTTGTGATTTGATAATATTATGATTTGGTATGTTTGAGATGAGTTTCTAAATGTTGAAATTGATTGTGAGTTAATTTAGTGTTGGTTTGGTTTTGGTTGAAGATGGTAGGTTAAAAGTGATGTTGTTTTTTTAGGGTTTTGAAGTGGAAGGTGATTAAATGTGTTGATGATGGGTTGTTAAGGTGAATATTGTGGTAAACATGTGAAATATGTGTTTAGAACATGGATTATATTCATTTGAATTATGCTATATTGTGTATAATGTAATTGAGTGCAACCAAAGGGGACTTGGACATGTTAGGGTTTCAATTCATGAGAGACACGACCAAAAGCAAGGAGAGACACGTCCAATTCATGAGAGACACGGCCAAGTCCATGGAAACTTGGCCGTGTTGGGTGATTTTTGGAGGAGACACGGCCGTGTACCTTGCCCATGTTGGCTTCTGTTGCTTTTGGTTGAGAGGTTTTTGGTTGAGAGACACGGCCACAAGCTTGGCCGTGTCCCTTGAGTGTGTTGGTTACTGTGTTTGGTTTTTGTTCTTCTTACATGATTGAGTTTGAACTTCCATTTGATAATGCATATGATATTATATGAACAAGGTAATGTAATATGCATTGTGAAACTTGTGAATGGCAATGTGTTATATGAATAATGTATCTTGAAATGTTATACCAATGATGCTATGTGAATAATATGAATTGAGATATAATATGATGATGCTAGGTGAATACTATGAATTGAGATACAACATGATATGAGGCCATTGTGATTGGCTATGATAACTCAAATGTGATGTGAAGCCATTGTGTTTGGCTATGATGATTCAATTGAAAGAACATAAGGCATGTTTGCCTAATTGATGATGAGAATTGAGAATGAAACAATAAATGAATTGTGTGTCTAATGTGTTATTCATTTTCAGAGTTTTGTTGTTGGTGGCATGCCTATTGGTAACATTTTCTTGAAGTTAGGTTGGATTTGATCCTTGAAGCCTAATTGAGATGTTACAACCCTTGAAGCTAGGTTGGATTGGTTCTTGAAGCCAAGTAGGGTTGATACTTAGCATGCTTTGTTCCCCTTAAAGCTTGGTTGAACCTAAATCCTTGAAGCCTAGTTGGGTTTATGATAATGATAAATGTGATAACAAAACCAAAGCATTAACTCTGAAAGTTGAATGGCATATTAGTGTGTCTTGGGCCCATGCTTGTCTTTGTTTAATGTGATTCATGTATGGTAAAATGATTAACTAATGAGATATATGGAAAGGATATTGAAATGTGATATGTTTATATATGTGGTTTATGAAAAATAAAGGTATGTTGTTAACCTTTCATCTATGATACTGATTTGAGTAATCAAATGTGTGACATTGCATTGCATTATAGTATAGTGTTGGTATATTTTGTACTACTAAGCCGTTGGCTTAGCGCGATATTGTTTGATCGCGTAGGTAACAGAGTTGAACCTGAGAGCTCCTCAAGACCGAGTGAGAGTAGACATTGAAGTGTTATTTTGGGATCTGAAGATCAGAGAAGAGTTTCCAATCATGTATATATTCTATGTTTTGTAAACTTTGATTTATAATATACTTGTAATAACTTCCGCTGTGAATTAATAAATATTTTTATATGGTGTCTTTTGGATTTCTTTTAAATGTTTAAGATTGGTTTCACTTATTACAAAGATATTTGTTGTGTTTCTTTTTAAACTATGGCATTTTCTATATTTAGTATACGTATGTTACGATCGTTTAAGCATGCTTGGTACGTATACGGTATATAGGGGTGTTACATCCATCTTGCCTGTGACTGAATTGCATTCTGAGTCCCTAGGATTTGATGTTTTGGTGACAAACTTTTAGGGTATAGTGTTGTATTTAGCAAAGTGCACCGTAATAGTCCAATTGTGGTTCAGAATGAGGAGTTCCTTGGTGATTTAATAGAGATGCCTTTCAAGGAGTATGATTTAATTTTAGGCATGGATTGGTTATCTAAGCATGGGGCTATTATAGACTGTCAGCAGAAGTGTGTTACTTTGAGAACCGGTAATGGTAGAAGTGTGATGGTATCTAATGAGCAGAGACATCTTTCATCCTTGTTTATTTCAGCTGTTTTAGCTAGAGGATGATTCAGAAAGGATGTGAAGCTTATCTTGCTCATGTTGTAGATACCAGAGTAGTGGGTTCTCAGCTTGATAGTATACCCACAGTTGCTGAGTTTCCAGATATTTTTCTTGAGGAGTTGCCAGGGATACCCCCTAAAAGAGAGGTTGAGTTTGGTATCAATTTGTTGCCTGGTACCACTCCCATCTCTGTTACTCCTTATCGTATGGCACCTGCTGAGTTGAGAAAGTTGAAGGTGCAGTTGCAGGAGTTATTGGATAAAGGGTTCATTTGCCCTAGTGTGTCACCATGGGGAGCGCCCATTTTGTTTGTGAAGAAGAAGGATGGTACCTTAAGATTGTGTATTGATTATAGGCAGTTGAATAAAGTAACCATCAAGAACAAGTATCCTTTGCCCAGGATAGATGATCTCTTTGATCAATTGAAAGGAGCAGTAGTTTTCTCTAAAATTGATTTGAGATCAGGGTACCATCAGTTAAGTGTCAGAGATGAAGATGTACCTGAGACAACTTTTCGTACAAGGTATGGACATTATGAGTTTTTGGTGATGCCTTTTGGGTTAACAAATGCACCAGCAGCTTTTATGGATTTGATGAACAGGGTATTCAGACCCTATCTAGATTAATTAGTGGTGGTTTTTATTAATGATATTTTGGTGTATTCACGTAATGAGTAGGATCATGACAAGCATTTGCGGATTATATTACAGACTCTGAGAGAGAAGCAGTTGTATGCTAAGCTATCTAAATATGAGTTTTGGCTTAATCAAGTGACTTTTCTTGGTCATATGGTTTCAACACAGGGTATTAGAGTGGATCTGAGTAAAGTTGAGGCTATTTTAAATTGGAGTCCACCAAAGATTGTGACAGAGTTTAGAAGTTTTCTCAGTTTGGCAGGCTATTATCGATGATTTGTGAAAGGTTTTTCTATAATAGCTACTCCACTCACCAGATTACTTCGGAAAGGAGTTAGATTCATGTGGACAGATTGGTGCCAGGCGAGTTTTGAGCAGCTGAAGGAGATGTTGACTCAGTCTCTTATCCTTACCCTGCCTATGGAAGGTAAACCTTATGTTATTTATAGTGATGCTTCACATAGTGGTTTAGGTTGTGTTTTGATGTAGGATGGTAGAGTCATTGCTTATGCTTCTTGACAGTTGAAGCCACATGAACTGAATTACCCGAAGCATGATTTGGAGTTAGCATCCATAGTTTTTGCCTTGAAGATTTGGTGACAATACTTGTATGGGGAGAAGTGTTAACATTTATACAGATCATAAGAGTTTGAAATACTTGGGTGTTTAGAGAGAGTTGAATCTTCGACAGAGACGATGGTTAGAGTTGATTAAAGACTATGACTGTTTAATTGACTATCATCTTGGTAAGGCAAATGTTGTTGCTAATGCCTTGAGTCAAAAGTTTTTGGCAGGTTTGATTGCTTTTTTGCTCTTGTTGCTTATTAAGTTGAGAGCATTGTATGCTAGATTTGAGTCTTTTGATGATGGTGCATTAATGGCTCAGTTGCAATTGAGGCCAATGTTATTGGATCAGATTAGAGAGACTCAGTTGGCAGATGAGAAAATCCAGAAAGTTGTATTGGATTGTAAAAAGGGGGAGAGTTGAGACTTTCATGTGAGAAGTGATGGCAGTTTGTGGTACAAAAATAGGTTGTGTGTTCCTGTAGATGCAAGTCTGAAAAAGGTAATTTTGAAGAATGCACATCAGTTAGCTTATGCTATGCACCCTGAGAGTACTAAGATGTATCAGGATTTGAAACAATATTATTGGTGGTCAGGTATGAAGAGGGACATAGCAGAATTTTTATCCAGATGTCTCACTTGTCAGAGAGTGAAGGCTGAACACCAAATTCCTTCGGGATTACTTCAACCATTATCAGTGCCAGAGTGGAAATGGGAGAAAGTGATGATGAATTTTGTGACTGGATTACCTTTGACTTAGAAGAAGCATGATGCCATCTGGGTGATTGTTGATCGAATGATGAAGACAACTCATTTCCTTCCAGTTTGGATGGATTATTCTCTTAAGAGATTGGCTGAGATGTATATGAGTAAGATAGTAAGGTTACATGGAGTCCCAATTTCTTTGGTGTCGGATCGAGATCCCTAGTTTACTTCGAGATTTTGGAAGAGTTTATAGGATGCTTTGGGTTCTCGGTTGCATTTTAGTACTGCATTCCATCCTCAGACAGATGGGAAGTCAGAGAGAGTGATACAGATTTTAGAGGACATGTTGGAAACTGTATCATCGATTTCTTTGGGAGTTGGGATAGATTTTTACCACTAATTGAGTTTGCTTATAACAACAGTCATCAATCTAGTATTAGAATGGCACCTTATGAGGCATTGTATGGTAGAAGATGTAGGACGCCTTGTGAGAGGGGATTTTTGCCCCCACTCCCGGTGGAATGGTTCTTGCGACTTCGGCACTGTTTAGGCTCGAGGCCTTAGAGAACACGAACCTAAGTCTGGAAAAAATTGAGTCGCCACCCGGATGGGCCGGGAAAAAAGAAAGGGGTGGATGACTCGATTCCTAAGGAATCCTCAACCCCCTAATGGGTTTGGAAAGTTGGCTACATGTGGAGAAAGGTGAGAAATGGCCCAGCACCCCCACAACACCCGGCTCATTGGAATTGGTCTCCTTTATAGGTATTAATATTATAAAATTCTTAAGTATAATAATATTATCCATATTACACAAAATAATTGAAATAAAGCATCGATATATTAAAAATCAAAACAATGTCCAAACAAAGCAAATAAATGGACACCCATCCAAAGATGGAAACATGTCCTTACCTCCCATGCCTAAATAGGAAACCCACCGAAAGGTAGAAACATGCCCTTTACATTGGTTCTAAAATAGAAAAGCAATTTAAATTACATGATATTTAACTAATGAGGTACCCACCAAGTGGAACTAATAGCATGAGGGACTGTCTTCCACCAGTCATAAGCATCTTTCTGTAAGAGGGATCTGGCATAGTCAAACTTCTCATCCGAAGTGGCTTGCAGCTGAATGAATATCCTCTGTACCTTATCCAACCACTGCTCAGCCACTGCAGGATCGGTAGTGCCTAAGAAATCTTCAGCCCCATATTTCCTCAACTTGTCATAATGTCTTACTGGCACTTGAGGCTGTGGTGGTGGTGGTTGCACTGGAGCTTGTCTAAATAATTCCACCACATGCCTTAACCAACCCGGCGGACCCTCCTCTGCAGGTGGTATCTCTGGCACAGAAACAGGTGCCTCACTAACTCTCTCATCCCTAGCTCCCTCTCTACTCTCTCCTGGAGCTACACTTTTCGCACTACCCTCAACAGACTGTCGTGAATGAGATGCCATCTCTACCTATATCTGCAAACACAGCAGAATATACCTCATTAAAGATCAAAGACTGCCATACCAAAACATGTATTTTACTCAAAACCAACCTTTAAAATCAAAATATTCTTTTTCTTACAATTCACCTAGGTTGAGAATCTCAAACCTGGCTCTGATACCAAAATAAATGTAACACCCCTATACCCAGTATACGTACATAGCATGCTAATATGATCGTAATATACGTATACTGAATATAGAAATGTCATGGTATACTTAACAAAAGACTCATCATTTTTCAAGAAACATGAAACAAATTTAAAACATTTAAAAGAAATTACAAAAGACAAAAGATAAAACGTTTATTTAAAAGCAGCGGAAACTGTAACAAATATTTACAAACATATATATACTTCAAAATTCAAGTTTTACAAAACATAAACTATATACATGTTTGGCAGTATGTCTTTGATCTTTAAGCTCCACTCTCAAAGTCTCAAAATCTAGACTCTACTCGGTCTAGCGGAACTCTCCGGTTCTTCTCTGTCACCTGCGCGATGAATCACAATCGCTCTAAGCCAATGGCTTAGTGGTACAAACTACAATAATAATATGTTTCTATGCAATGCCAATGTCACACATTTCAACAATTCATATAATATTCACAAATAATATGTACACATTGTTCATTAGATTACATTTCCTCATTTTATGATTTACATTGACACGAAGACACATATGGGCCCACAAGACACTAATTTGTTATTCAAAATTCAGAGTTACTGCTTTGGTCAATAATCATAATCATCAAGCTCGTAGGCATCATATATATATATATATCTCTATCCATGGATAGTGTAACAGACCCAGTCTCTTGGACCTCAACCCGTCTAAACTCGAGGAGATCCTCAACCCGGCTAGACTGTTACTAGTAACAGACCCAGTCTCTTGGATCTCAACCCGGATAAACCCGAGGAAATCCTCAACCCGGCTAGACTGTTACTTTTAATTCACATTTCACATTTATCATTTCACATTTTTTTCCAACTGGATTCGGCTTACGACCCGGTCTTTTCACCTATCCAGTAATTCATTGGCATGCCACCAAACACAGAACTCTGAAAGTTGAATAACACATTTGGCACAAAATCTTTTCATTTATATCATTATACATTTCTTTCTCAAATCATTTCTCATTTCATTCTCATAATCAAATAGGCAATCATGCCTCCATTATAATTCATTTACATCATCATAGCCAACAATCATGGCTTTTCATCACATCAAAATAGTGTACATATATCATCAATTACATTGAACATCATTTAGACATACATGCCTCAATCATATCATTTTCATCAACGTTCAATTGCATTGCACATCATCTAGGCAAACATGCCTCAATCACATGATACACAATATAGCATTATTCATATGCATCATCAATGTTCACATTATATCAAATATAGCAATATAGTTCTTAACATCATATGATTGAATGCAATAATGTAGTTTGTACTTACCTCCAAAACACTCATACAACTCTATACTCTTCTTCTTCCAAAAGTTCCTCACTTCTTAAATTAGGGCAATTCACTTTCTTCCAAAACCTAATCCAAAAATTGATAAAATAAATCAATTCCAAATATGAATACTCACTTAATACCCTCTTACTAAACTCTTAAATCACAAATTACACTTCAATATCACTCACTAAGGCCCACGGCCGTGGCCACCCCAACCCCCACGGGCGTGGGTTAGAAAATGGGTCTGCCTCCCTTGCTCCAAACCTCCACGGCCATGGCTACAAATGGCCACGACCATGGCAACCAAAGGCCACGGGCGTGGCATCCAAAACGCTACTGTTTCAGACCAAAATCACATATTCAATGCTTACAACTCCAACCAACATCAACAACATGAAAATCTATGAAAATAATTGATCAAACTCAAGTTAAACATCACTTACACTTCAAAACCCTAAAACTAACAACACTCCTACTCTTCCAACACCAACATCAACCCATCTTTTAATTTTCCATTCAAAACCAACACCACAATCAATTTAAATCAAACACACACCAACATACTACCATAAACACAACCCTACTTTCAAATATCCACAATCAAACTCACAAACAACTTAAAATAAAACAAGAGAATCAAGAGAGACTTACCAAAAATAATGAATCTTCTTGGATTTCCACTTAATCACTTGAAAACTCCTTCAATTTGAGCTTTAAACACCAACTCACTCTTGCTCTCTCTCTTGTTTAGGATGGCCGGCCAACAATGGAGAAGGAAATAAGAAGAAATGAAGAAAAGTCAAATTTGTCATCTCTTTAAACCTCCACCAAGTATTCCAAAAAGAAAATTACTTAAATGCCCTCACCTATTAATTTTACTTCTCTTTCACTTATTACCCTATTTAGTAATTTCACAAAGAACAAAATAAATATCTTCATCCCTTGACCATCACATTGACTTATATATATGTTGTATATATTTCCATATACACAACATATACACATTCTTCTAAATTTCTTTTCTCTTCCAAATTAACATATACATTCAATTCCAATTAAAACAATAATATTAAAACTTCTAGGGCATACATTGGGATATTACAATTCATTTTGCAAGGAATAGACAATACAAGACATGAAAGTGTGATGTGATATGCATGAATAATACTTACAGTTGTTCCATCGACTTACAGAATGAGGTGATCGGCAGAAGTGTTCTCATTAGTTCTGTTTTGACTCTTGTTTAAGTCTTGCATTGGAATGATCGAAAGCTTTTGCATTTGTGGATTTTATCTTCAAGATGTTGAAAACATGAGTGGTGGAGACCCTAAGCAATAGAGTCAGGGATTCATCTAGTTCGAACTATATTTCAGCATGTCGGTTGGTAGTTTCTTCATGACCTTGCCAATAATCATTTCCTTTGCCCAATGTGTCCTTTGGAATGCGACAGTTCAACATACTCCCCTTCACTTGAAGGCTTTGTGTGACAAAAATATATTTTTTATTTTTTATTTTTAAATTTTGATTTTGAAATCAAATGTTGGCTTTGCCAAATCAATGTCAATATATAATCAATGTCAATATTCCTTAGGACTTGATTTTTCCAAATTAACATATCTATAACATGACAACCCTAGTTACCGTACTAAACTTGGGAATCATTTCTATTTAAGCAAGAATTATTGCACTTCAGATAGGCACATACACATTACTTGGCCAAAGGTCTCATTTGAGTTTAAATATTGTCTATCTCATATGCATGCTTATTAAAACTATCTCCACTAATAGACTCTACCTACTAAGAGAGATCAACAGGTCTTTAATAGGCTTGAAATGGGCTCTATAAAGGACATGAGTTTAAATGAAGGCTATTTTGAGATAGGAGCTGATGTGACACAATGGATAAACCTTCACACTAAAAATTTCTTGTTTGAGTTTTAGGCAGCTTGGAGGCAATCTTGCTAGACTCCAAATTCCTTCTATCTTCTTATCATTAATCTGGATCTTGATTAGGATAGTCTTTGCCCTTGCAAAAAGTTTAAGACACAAATTCATTTCTTTTCTTCTTTTCTCTTTTCTTTCCTCTTTATTTTTCTTACTCTTTCCTTTTTTGAGCATTTTATAATTTTTTCCTTCTTCCTTGTAGGACTGTCAAGTGCAGAACTTTCAAGAACTGAATGGTCTTTCTTCTTTTTCTTTGATTTTGATCGAATCTTTAGTTGGGTTGGACCAATTCAAGTCAAAATGTCCTTATAAACCAAATGGAAGCCTTTTGTTGTCTTAGGTAAAAGAGAACTCAGTTGGTTTTTTGAACTGCCATTTTAGGTTTTATCTTTTTTCTTTTCTTTCTCTTTTTTCTTCTTTTTTTTCTTCTTTTTCTTCTTTTTTCTTTTTTTCTTCTTTTTCTTCTCTTTTTTTTTCTTTTCTTTTGTTTTATTTTATTGTTGTTTTTTTTGTTCTAGCTCTAAAAGAGTTGTCTTGTTTATACTAACTTGGGCTTCCAATAATGGATGAGTGGAGTAAAATAAATCTTCTTTAATAGGGATAAATCATTTATTACTCTGATGTTGATGTTGTCTTGATATATTGGAGATATTAGAGAAACTTTAACTACCCTTATGGTCTTGATAACTTCAACTCCCCTTATGGTCTTGAGAACTTTAACTATCCTCATGATCTTGAGAACTTTCAACTATCCTCATAGTCTTGAGAACTTCAACTATCTTTATGGTCTTGAGAACTTTAACTATCCTCATGATCTTGAGAACTTTCAACTATCCTCATAGTCTTGAGAACTTCAACTATCTTATGGTCTTGAGAACTTTCAACTATCCTCATGATCTTGACTAATCATTGCTTTCTTTGATCTTCTTGCCTCTTCATCTTAGTGATCATAAGATTTGTCAAAAGTATCACAACAGCTCAGGGTAGGTTGTTGAGGTTATATGCCAATGAAAAGAAAGCTAAAATTTTATGAAAGCTCAAAAGGGACGACTAGGGATTGATATTTAATAGGGTGGATACTAGTTGTTGGCTAACCAAACAATGCCTAGATCATTTCTCTCTTAAATAAACAGAGTTCAATTTCGCCTCAAAAGTTTGTCTAAGCATGTTCTAAGACTGACTAGGACCTGGACAAAGGTAATTATGCAGGAGCCCTCTCTAAGTAAGCATACATAACCCAATGCTATAGAGCAATTCCATCACCTAGTAAAGTCATTCGAGTCATGATGCATAAATATATTAATTCATGAATTATCAAGCTAGATTCCTCATTGGTTGAGCATCAAAATGAACAAAGACCAACAAAAATTTTGATGAAAGTAATTTATTTCAAGCAACTTTAAATTTGAAAAACAAGATTGTTCCAATTTAGATATTAAAGAAAGTAAAATTGAAAAGCAACATTCAAGCTAAGGAAAGTTTGTTGAGTTTAAACTTCTTTTCCTTTCACATCTTCAATATTTCCATCTTGAAAAGAGGATAAGACAAAATCTTCTTCCAATCCTTTTCCCACCATATAGGTTGCTGGTGGTGGCACTCTTCCAAATTTAGGCAAAGGGTTGTTCTTGGTATTAGGCTTATCTGGCTCGGGTAGCTTGCCACTATCTATTAGGTCTTGGATCTCATGCCTTAGACGAGTACATTTATCTATTTCATGCCCTCGCATTTGATGAAATTGACAGAAGGCCTCGGCATTGAAGTTTAGTGGCAGTGGATTATGTAACGGTCAAGGAGCTAACAGTTGTAACAACCCTTTCTTTTGTAGCTTGCTAAAAACCCAAGATAGAGGTTTCCCCAATTTTGAGAATTGTCTTTTATTTCCTTGACCGATTATATTAACATCAACTTTTTTTTGCGTGCTTTGATTGCTAGGCTGGTAATTCCCTTTCTCATTCCTTCTTATTGAAAAGCGATTCTTCTCCCTTTCCCACTCTTCAATTTGTATACCAGCTTGGAGAAGATCTTTGAAATCCCTTATAAGGGTGTGAGACATCCTTTCACGGAGATTGGGCAACACCCATCTCACAATCATCCTTATTTGATCAAATTCATAGGGCCTTTTCTTCAGCAAAGCGGCCTTGTTTCTCCATTGCTTCACATAGTCCACAAAATTCTCATTTGGCCTTTGTCTAATGGACTCAACTTCCATCAAGGTAACTTCCATCTCGACATTATATCCATATTGTTGGATGAAGGCTTTGTAAAGCAGATCCTAACTCTTTTGTGTTCCATCATCTAAGGTATTGAACCAATTTTGGACAACAGGGTCCAATGAGAGCATAAAGTACCTTAGAGTTTGAGCCTTAGTAGCTCGGGCAGACTGCATGGCAGTAATATACTGCTTCACATGGAGATGAGGATTTTCGGTTCCATCAAACTTCGCAAAAGATGGCATCTTGAACTTGTACGAAACTTTTTCATATAGCTCAAATAATTTGTCAATTTCAGACATTTCCTCAGTTTTCAATTTCTTCCCAAATTTCTTTTCTAAATCAGCAATTAGCTTTTCAACATCAGAAGTTTCAGTCTTCTCCATAGTTGATCTTTCAACAATCTTCAGTTCTTTTTTCTTCTCTTGAGCATCTTGGTAGTATTGAGCCCAATCATCATCATCATCATCAATGATCACCTTTTCATCATCAAAAACCACTTCACCAACTTTGGTCTTCCCTTTGTCCTTTGGCTTCATAGTGCTAGCAGATGCCTCGGCATGATTTTCTAAGATTGCAATCAATTGGTTCTTCATGGTCTCAGCTAGGGCCTCTTTTATTTCTTCCATCTTGGCATTGAGGGCCTCATCCACCATCCTTTGAATTTGTTAGGGATCCATTGCTTTTGGTGAGCAAGTGATTGACTCGTTGTTAGATTCTTCGCTACCAACGTAGGTCGGATTGTTGTAAACTTTTGAACTGTCATAATCCAGGGCTGTGAGCCAGAAAGGATTAATGATATGAGATAAAAATGTATGCATGTATGCACAAACAATAGACAAACAAGGACAAATAGGACGTTCCTTCTAATCCACACATAAATGGCGAGTCTCTTTTCCTAGGTATATGGTTAACAAAATACCAACATGGGGCATCTTGTTTTTGAATATTTCCCTCGAACATTTCAATCCAATAGTTGTATTTTTGAAAATGGAAATCCATTCATAGTAATTCCCATTAATTAGGTTTTAATCCATTCAACCAACTATAGTAGCTTTTATACTATATTGGATTAAAACTAAATTAAGAGGTTTATTATAGATAGATTTCTCACTTGAAAAGAGTAACTAATGGTTCATGCAAAAAACAAGCCCATGATTAATTATTCTTAGTATAAACTAGGCTCACAATTGATTTTTGGCATTTCGTAATTGACCTAAATAATTTGTAAGCTCTTTATAGAAAAATTAGATAAAAACAATTTTGTTTCTAAGCCCATTGTAAAAAGATTTTAGAAAAAATGGATTTTGGGCTTAGTATTTGGGCCATTAGCAAAAGAATTTTTGATTTGTTTTTAGAAAAGTTTTATGTCCAAAGACCATCTTGAAAAATTTTGAAAATAGCTTTGGTCTTTTGGATCTTTTAAAGAAGAATTTATTTTGAGCTTACAATATACTTAGGTCATATTAGAAAAAGAACAAACCAAATAAGCCATAATTTAAGCCAAGATAAATTATCCATAGTCAAACAACATGCATTTGGGATAAAACCTAAGGAAAGTTACTAGGCCAATTACATGAGCTTTAGTCTTTGGGTAAAAAGGCTTAGGTTCCCATAGTAAGTATATACCGAATGGTACGAGGCTATGAGTGGTTATGCCATGCTCGATCTCCATACCTTGAGTGAAAGTATGGTATCCCTTACATAACACAACACGGGTAACACGGGCGTCCTAACTCACGCAAACGATGCAATCTAATATGATTCAATGGATAATATCATTATAAGAAAGAATAGAATAATATAAAGACCAATGGAATCAACTTCTCTTATCCCCAGTGGAGTTGCCATTGTGAGCGGGGATTTCGCCTCCACTCTCGGTGGAATGGTTCTTGCGACTTCGGCACTGTTTAGGCTCGGGGCCTTAGAGAACACAGACCTAAGTCTGGAGAAAATGGAGTCGCCACCCGGACGGGCTAGGAAAAAAGAAAGGGGTGGATGACTCGATTCCTAAGAAATCCCCAACCCCCTAATGGGTTCAAAAAGTTGGGTACGTGTGGGGAAGGTGAGAAATGGCCCAGCACCCCCACAACGCTCGGCTCATTAGAACTGGCCTCCTTTACAGGTCTTAATATTATAAAATTCCGAAGTATAACAATATTATCCATATTACACACAATAATTGAAATAAATCATCGATATATTAAAAATCAAAATAATGTCCAAACAAAGCAAATTAATGGACACCCATCCAAAGATGGAAACATATCCTTACCTCCCATGCCTAAATAGGACACCCACCGAAAGGTAGAAACATACCCTTTACATTGGTTCTAAAATAGAAAAGCAATTTAAATTACATGATATTTAACTAATGAGGTACTTACAAAGTGGAAATATACCTCTTACAACATTTGGAGACCTAAATAAATCGATAAAAGTAAATAACCATTCATAATAAATAAATCATTCATCAAAGGTATTAAATATCAATAGAAAGTAAACATCCATCCATGATAAATTAAATAAACCTAGCATTGAACTTAAATAAATTAAAGAATATAAAATAAATCAAAGCATAATCAAATATGAATTTGAATAAGGCAAATAAAAATCTAAATTATGGCTGCTGTTTCCATTTAAGATCCTTTATTCCATGTGTTTAGGGTTTTGAAATTTGTGGAATTAGGCTACTGTGAGTTTTTAAAGGAATTAAAATAGATTAAGGTTTTATGATTCGAGAGGTTGATAAAATTCTTTGATTCACCAAATTAAGGTTTGAGATGTATAATCATGAAATTAGAGTTTGGGCTCTTCAAAAAAATTTAGAGTTATGATTTATGGTTATTGAATTAGGGTCTTTAAGCTTATTGTGTCTAAATTATAACATTTAGATTTATAGGGTTTTTAAAGTTTTAAAGGATTAGGGTTTAGAAAACTTTAGGGTTTAGGTTTTAAGGGAGTTTGGATTCACTGTCTTGGGTTTGGAATTGCATTAGGGTTTTAGAATTTTTGATTTGGGGTTTCGGGGAATGAATTAGTTTTTAGAATTTGGAAAAACAATTGATAATTTTATGAAGATAAACCAAACGATTTAAAGTTTATAGAAGCAAAAAAGATATTTTTAGGACTTTTGGAAAGGAACAGAACTCAATTTAGGATTTTGAAAATTTGGAAAGCAAATTAGGGTTTTGAGATTTTGAAGAAACAAAAAATAATAATTTGAAACTTTTTGGAAAGCAAAGCAGCGAATTAAGATTTTTAAACTTTAGAAAAGGTGAATTGAGGTTCTAGGATTTTTGAATTAAAAGAAACAATGGGATGATTTAGCTACTGTGAAGAATAGAATTTAAACAATTGATGCATACCTTCTTTTGTTGGTTCCACCAAAAATTTCTTCTTGGATGAACAAAAACAAAGACAAGCTTTGCTGCCTTTGATGGATTGAATTGTTGTCTACTCTCAAAAAATGAAATCAGGTTGATTCACTGCCTTTCCTACTTAGTTTCGGTCTAAATTTTTCTCCCAAATCTGATCCAATTTTTTATCAATTTCTCCTCTGATTTCTTCCCCCTTTTTGTGTTGTTTTTGATCTTATTTATAGAAGAATTCTATGATTAATTCTAGTTACTCACGGCATATAGCATTCATTACGAAAAGGAAACCGAAACCTAATTTCATTTGGTTTCGGAAAATTTGCGTTGGAAAAATTTTGTTGGCAAAAAAAAACTACTGCGGAAAAATTGCGCTGGTAAAAAAAAACTGCTGCAGAAAAATTAAGTTGGCAAAAAAGTTGTCGCAGCTGGCAGCGGCAGGCAAATTGGCCTACGGGCCATTTTGCCCACAGGAAATTCCTGCAGGCGAAATGTCCACGGGCCCTCACTGACTTTCGGAGATGATTTTTTCGTCGCCGATATTTTTTTCATTTTTTTTCATTTTTGATTTTTTATTCACTTCACTATTTTTACTAAAATAAATATTAAAATTAATCAAGATACCATAAAAATTATTTTGGACTAACTAAAATATATAGGACAACACAAAAATTATTTTGGACTAATTAAAATATATTGGACCGGATTGGATAAAAAATTAAGGGTCTACACGCCTCTATGTTGGGATGAGGTTAGAGAAGGTAAGTTAATTGGTCTTGATTTGATTAAGGAAATAGAAGAGAAAGTGAAGATAATTCGGGATCATTTGAAAGTAGCCTCAGATTGACAGAAATCATATTCAAATTTGAAGAAAAGAGACAGAGTTCAGTGTAGGAATAAAGTATTTTTGAAAGTGTCTCCTTGGAAGAGAATTTTGAGATTTGGCTGCAGAGGGAAGTTGAGTCCTCATTTCATTAGACCTTATGAGGTACTGGAAAGAGTTGGACTAGTTACCTATCATCTAGCTTTACTGCCTGAATTAGATTGAATTCACAATGCCTTCCATGTCTCTATGCTTCGGAAGTATAGATTAGACCCATCTCACGTTCTATTTGTAGAATCAATTAAGGTGAGTCCAGATCTAACTTATGAGGAAGAACCAATGGCTATTGTGGCTCATGAAGTGAAGGAGTTAAGAAATAAGAAAGTGCCACTTGTGAAAGTTCTTTGGAAGAATCATGCTACTGAAGAGGCAACATGAGAGAGTGAGCAGATGATGCGGAATCAGTATCCCCAGTTGTTTTAGACTTTAGAGTAGGTAATTTTGAGGACGAAATTTATTTGTCGAGGGGGAGAATTGTAATATCCTTAAATTTTGAAAATATTAATTGTTGAAAATTAATTAAAGGATTTAAAAGTGTATATATATTTAATTAAGTGAAAAAGACAGGAAAAAGGAAAAAGGGAAGTGTGTATATGTTGTATATATGTAGATATATACATTATATACAAGTCAACATGTTTAGTTGGTCAAATGATATTTTAAATTATTAAGATATTAATATGTTATGATAGTGGAAGATGATATTATATTATAATATTATTAATGCTTTGTGGAGATTAAAAGAGGATATTTGTGTAGTTAATTAGAGAAGTGGTTGGTTTGAGTGGAGAATGACTATTTTCATCTTCTTTTTTCTTCTTTAAGAGGGCCGGCCACTACCATCTTCATCCAAAGGAAAAGAGATTTTGCTTCTTGCTAACTTAAGCAATTGAAGGATTTCAAGAGATCAAATTGAAGTTTTAAGGATTTTTCTTCATATTTGGTAAGTTTCCAACTTGTTTCTTTGATTTCTTTTGAAAGTTGTATGTGAGTTTATTGGATGTTTGGTGTAGCTATGTTTATGGTTGATTTTGGGTATGTTTGAAGTTCTTCTGTCTAAATAACTTTGAATTTGGGGTAGGAGTGAAGAAAAGGTTAAATTTGGTGAAGAGAATAAGAGTTTTGAGTTGTGTAACTTTGAGTTCAGAAGTCTTGATTGTGATTGTGTATATTTGAGCTTTTAATTGAGTTGTGTTGATGTTTATACAGGTATAATAAGGTATATTGATGGATTTGGTTGAGTTTGTGTGGAGTTGATAAAGTTATTGCAAGATGATAGTTGGATGTGGCATTTTTGTGTCGGTATCAGGTTTTTGGCCTGACATGCCCGGTGGCACGGCCATGTCTTTGGGCGTATCAATGGTTCAATTTTCAGTGTTGATGACACATGCAGTGACACGCCCATTTCACTGAGCATGTCATAGCTACTGTGTTGTTGTAGAATTGACACGTGCAATGACACGCCCATATCACTGAGCGTGTCATAGCTACTGTGTTGTTAGAGAATTGACACGTGCAGTGAAATGCCCATGTCATGGAGCGTGTCATAGCTACTGTTTTGTGGTAGAATTGACACGTGCAGTGACACGCCCATGTCACTAAACGAGTCATAGCTACTGTGTTGTTGGAGAATAGACACGTGCAGTGGTACGCCCATGTCACTAAGCGTGTCAAAGCTTCTGTGCTATGAGTTTAGGGCACGGTCATGGACACACCCATGTTGTTGAGCGTGTCAAGTGTAGAGTTTGCCCTAGATAGTGCTTTTCCTTATTTTCTGTGTGTATCGCTAAGTGAGTATTTATAATCACCTTTGATTTAGGCTTTGAAGAGAAGTGAGTTATCAATCCAAGTGTTGAGGGATATCTTGGAAGAGGAGGTTGAAGTGGTGTTGTTGCTTTTAGAGGTAAGTACAAACTTTGAATGATTGCATACATTTACATGCATTGGGACTTAACACATTTGGTTGGAAAAATGTGTTAAGTTAATACATTGTTGATGAATGAGAAATAGGTTATGATATGCATAATGTGTATTATGTTGATGTATCAAAGAAATGTGAAATAATGTGATGAGATATATGAAAACATGATGTAATAAATTGATATTGATATAAAAGATAAGAATGAGAAAAGTGAGAAAAAGATGATATAATAAGGCAATTTGCCTAGTTTGATCATGAGAAAATGAGAAAGGATTTGAGAATGGAATTATGAAAGGATTTGATAATGAGAAATATGAATAAATTGTGTGCCTAGTATGTTATTTAATTTTAAGAGTTCTGGGTTTGACGGCATGCCTATGAATTGCCTACGGGCTAGATGCTGGGCTGGTGAAAAGAATGGGTCGTAAGCCAGGCCTAGATGATAAATATGATATTTTTGGGGTGAAAAGACCGGGTCGTAAGCCTCAGAAACAAATCCTTGAAGCTAGACTGAGTGAAAAGATTGGGTCGTAAGCTCAGATCTAGTTGGATTATCCATGGATATATTGCCTACGGGGCTAGACACAAGGTGTCATTATGGATCAAAGCAGTAACTCTGAAATTTAAATAGCATATTAGATCATTTTTAGGCCCATGCTTGCCTTTGCTCTAATGTGAATTACGAATTGAGTAATATAATGATATATAATGTTATTAGTTGTGATATTCATATGTGTATGCATTGACATTGCATTTGAACTATATTGTTATCAAAGTTTATACCATTAAGCTTTGGCTTAGCACGATTGTGGTTCATCGCGCAGGTGACAGAGTAGATTCGGTTGTGCCTTAGAGCTCGTCTAGACCGGGTCGAGTCTAGGCTTGAGACTTTGAGATCAGAGTTGTTAGTGGAACATCAAGATCAGAGACAAACTGCTAGAATGTATATATTTCATATTTTTGTACATATCTATTTCATATTGACTTTGATGTATATAAATATGTATATTTCGCTTCCGCAATAAAAAATGTTTTGGATAAATATTTGGTAATGAAGCATATATATATGTTTTTTAACAAGTATTGTTTCATTTACTATTTATATGTTATCAATTGAATGTTTTAAGATTATACATATTTTTATAAATGATGATTTGATTATTTAAAAAGGCTATGACATTCTTGTATCCTCTATATGTATATTACATGTAGAAAATATATGTAGTGTACGTATATTGGGTGCAAGAGTGTTACAGTTATAGTTATAATAATTACGTTATTATTAAGCACGAGTTATGATAATTTCTAAAATATAAATTATATTAAGTAGTAATTTATTAGTAATATTATTAGTATTTTAGTAATAAAATATTATAATTAAAATTTTTTAAATATTAATAATTTTTAAAATTTGTATAATAATTAATATTATTATTATTACTATTGTTACTATTAATATTAAGTATACATGTATAAATTTAAATGATTGTGTAACTAAAAGTTTATAACTATTATTATAATTAAAAGTTTACTATTATAACAATGTTTAGGAATATAATTACAACTACCAACTATTTACTTAATATTTGTTATTTTTATAAATAGTCTACTAAATGTATATTTAAATGGTTATATTTTTATCATTTATATAATTAAATAATAAATTTAATATAAGTTGTTAATTTAAGACGATAATTAAATAATTATTTAAATAATGTTATTATTTTTAGTAACTTTATTATTAGTAATTATTAGAAAATAAAAATAAATTATTATTAAGTAAATAATAATAATATTATTATTTTCTTATTCTAGCATTGTTTAAATTATTAGCAAGAAATTATTTATTAAGCTAAGAATATATAAATATATTATAGATTAAAATAGATAATATATAATACGTAAATAAATAAATTAGTTAATAAATTAATATCGCTAATAGCAATAAATAATTAAAAAGAATAAACTAAAATAATGTAATATAATTGTGTATAAAATTATTATAAATACTTAGTAAATTCTTACGGTTAAAATTTTATTGTTGAAAATATCTATTAGAAAATTTGATAAATAATTATACTTTAGAAATTAAATAAATACTTAGTGTAATGTTACTTTAGAAAATTTGAAAGTCACAAAATTTTCACAACATCATTAGAGTTTAAGAACCAAAAATTTCATGTCATATTCATAATATACATCTATAGTGACTAGGATATAATTTAAATTAAAAATATTCTTATATTATTATAGGAATAAGTCCAGTAGCAGATATATAATATCAAGAGAACCATGTTGAATAAACAAACACAATATTTGGCCCAGATGAGTGGATATGTAACACCCCTATACCCAATATAAGCACACTACATACAACCATATCTATATTATACGTATACCGGATACCGAAATATCATGGTTTATATTAAACAAACCAATCTTTCCTTTTAGCAATAATATGAGAAAACTTAAAACATTTAAGTTATATTATAAAACATATTAGATAAAACATTTATTTACTATGCAGCGAAAAGTGTAGCAGTATATACATATATTTACATCAAAATCAATATTTACAAAATATAAAGGTTATACGTGTTTGGCAGTTTGTCTCTGATCTTTAAGTCCACAATCAATACTTCACAAGTCTAGACTCAACTCGGTCCAGCTGAACTCTCTGGTTCTACCCTGTCACCTGCGTGATGAACCACAATCGCGCTAAGTCAACGGCTTAGTGGTACAAACCATGATAACAATATGCTTTAATGTAATGCAAATGTCATACTTTCAAATATTATAAACAATTCACAAGAACATCATATTTCATAACATTACATTTTATCATATAATTCAATTATTTCATCATTCATGATTCACATTTATGCAAAGACAAGCATGGGCCCAAAAAGGATCTAATATGCTATTCAAAGTTTAGAGTTACTATTTTGGTCTATAATCACATTCATCAAGCCTGTAGGCGATATTTATTTATCCACGGATAATGTAACATACCCAATCTTTTGGACCTCAACCCAGCTAGACCCTAGGGCCCCAGTATCTTCGTCCTCAACCCGGCTAGACTGTTGCAGTTTTTGAGGCTTACGACCTAGTCTTTTCACCTCAAAAAACATCACATTTCACATTTTTCAGCTAGGCTCGGCTTACGACCAGGTCTTTTCACCTGCCCAGCGATTCATAGGCATGCCGCCAAACCCAGAACTCTAAATATTGAATAACATACTAGACACACAATTAATTCATTTATTTCATTATCATTCTCTTTCACAATTCATTTTTCATTTCATTTCCCATAATCAAACTAGGCTCATTGCCTTAGTTTATAATCTTTTCTCATTTTTATCATTCTTCTATTTCATTTCAATATCACATTTTTTCCATATTTCTTTTCTTATACAATACATTACTCAATTGCATTTAACATACATTTTGAATGATCATCATATCTTTCACATTATGCAATTCATAACATTAATCAAATGTATCAATAATGTAATAGATTACATAACACATTTACAACCAAATGTGTTAAGTCCCAAAGTCATGTAAATATAAGCACCATGTAAGGTTTGTACTTATCTCAAGAGCAACTCATACTAATCTAAACACTTCCTCTTCCAAGAATCCTCCAACACTTGGATTAGGGCAACTCAGTCTCTTCAAAACCTAATCCAAAAGTGATCATGCACACTCACTTAGAGATACACATGAGATAATATGGATAAGAACCAACTAGGATAAACTCTACCCATGACACGCTCAACAACACAGGCATGTCCATAACCATGCCTTAAACTCACAAAATAGAGGCTTTGACACACTCAGTGACGTGGGCGTGTCACTGGCCATGTCAATTCTCCCTCAACACAGTAGCTATGACACGCTCAGTGATATGGGCGTGTCACTGGACGTGTCAATCCTCCGACATCACAGTAGCTATGACACGCTCAGTGACATGGGCGTGTCACTGGCCGTGTCAATGCTACTACAACACAGAAGCTATGACGTGCTCAGTGACATGGGCGTGTCACTGGTCGTGTCACCCATCCAGAAAACAGAACCATTGACACGCCCAAAGACTTGGCTGTGTCAGGCCAAAAATCCTAATTCCGGCAACAAAACCACAACTAACAAGCCTCTTTCTTTTACCATCTTCCACTAAAAAAAACTTAACCAAACACATCAATGAACCACAATAAACTTGCAAAAGCACCAAAATAACTCAATACATACATCAAGCACAAATCACAACCATCACATACACAAAACACAACACTTGCTCTTTCACCAAACCTAACTCTTTCTCTTTAATTAAACCCTAAAATCAAAATCAATTAAACCAAACACTCTTAAATACACCACAATCAACATACATATCTCAACCACAACCATACACCAAGCTCAACACACCAACTCAAAAGAAAACCAAAGAAACAAGTAGAAAACTTACCAAAAGTGATGAAAACCCTTAGAATTCCAACTTGATCACTTGAAACACCCTTCAATCTTGAGTTTGGATGAGAAAAATCTCTCTTTCCTCTATTGCTATGGTGATAGCCGGCCAAACAAGGAAAGAAGAAGAAGAAGATGAAGAAAGAAGAGCAAAGTCAACATAATAACCACTCAATCTTCTCTTTAAATCTCAACCAAGCAATTTTAATAATATAATATATAATTATCCACTTCCACTTAACTCAATTTCCATTTCAATTAATTTAATTACAATTAAATATTTCTTTTGACCCATTCATTAATAGACTTGTATATGTTGTATATATCTCTATATATACAACATATACACACTTCTCTTTTCATCTTTTATCTTCCTACTTAAACATTTATACCTTATATCATTTAATCCAATTTCAACAATAATCATTCCAAAAATTTTAGGGTATAGTTTGAGATATTATAGGATAAATATGTAACATTATATTTTTCTTAAAGTATTATGTTTATATATGATTTTGAGAAAAGTTTTTATTTAGTGAATTTATTTACATTAATGATTTATTTTTGAATATTAATTATTTTCTTATTAAGTGAGAAAAAATAACAGTAGTTTAAATTTTTATATGTGTAAATGATTGATTTTATTATATTGGCAAATTAGTTTATATAAACTCTTTTATAAACCTGTCTGATCGCACATTGATGACGGGTGTTTAAGTTCAATGATATTATAAAATTACCCTTGGCCGGAGTAATTACTCTGCACATGTATATTGAAGTTATTTCTCTTTGGGCTTGCGAGGTGAGTCATCATGCGCCCTTAGATTGAAGTTAAAATAGTAAGGATTTATATTTGAGTGTATATAAAAGATAACTGAGAATAAAATTATATTTTTCAAGCTGAGCTATAGATAATGTTTATATTATATATATTATTAAACTTTATTTGTTCTCCCTTGTTACATATTTATCTATTCACTGAGTAGTTGGACTCACCCTCTTATATATATAACATTTCATATATTAAAGAATAAAGCAGTAGAACATCTCTATCTTTTCCTCCTTTAGCATTTAGCTAAGGTCGAGCCAATATAATTATCTTTTAGAATTATTCAATAATTATTTATATTATTGTAGTAAACAAGAATAAGTTGTATTTAAGAATATTAATATGTATTAGATTGTGTAATTGAAGAATATTTAGTAAATTAAATTATGAGTGGTGTTTATATAGTAAACTATTGTTATTATAAATTGTAAGATATGTACTCCCTTAGAATTGAGAGAATGTGGTGTGACACCTATGAACCAACATCCATATTGAATTGGAAGTCGAATTCGATATGGACACTTCCAATTCGATATGAAAGTGGTTCATATCGAATTAGAATGAATCTAATTCGATATGGATGCTTCCATATCAAATTAGACATGTTCTAATTCAATATGGACCATCCATATCGAATTAGACAAATCTAATTCGATATGGCATTATCCATACCCAAAACAAACCTATTTCAATCATCAAATGGACCATTTCAGGGCTTTCAAAGTTGAACCGTCTTATTTTAGCCTTAAAATTGAACCAATCTAATTAAAAGCTTTAAAGTAGGTTTAAGCCTTTAAGAATGAAGCAATCTTTGACTAAGCCTTTTTAAATTAGGATTGGACTAGCTTAGGGCCAAAATTAAGGGTCTACAGTTTGTGCCCAACTTGAACGATCTTGAATTCATTCAAAGAGTGAAATCAACATGACTTTGGGATAATTTTGGATAAGGATGGGTTTTGCACATGGAGGATTGATTTATTAGGTTCTGGACCCGAGGGTTATTGGGTTTTAGACCCGAGATTGGATTGGTTGGGTTCTGAACCCAAGGTTCCTTGGGTTAGGGACCTGAGATTGGATTTGATATTTCAATGGATTATTGGATGACTCTAATATTCCGATAAAATCTACCAAGTGACAAAAAAACATGAGAGTCTAATATCTTCAATGGGTAATTGGGAATTCTAATATCCCAATGGGTTCATCAGGCAACTCTAATATCCCGATGACCAAGCAACAAAACTGTTAAACGACTCTTATATCTCAATGGGTCATTGGGTAAATCTAATATCCCAATGGGTCTATCGAGAAAATCTAATATCTCGATAGAATCACCAAGCGATTCTAATATCTTGGTAAGAGAAAATAGCTATCGACCAATTCTATTATCCTAATGAAATCCACCAAGCGACTCTAATATCTTGGTAAATCAAAACAGTCATCAAGCGACTCTAATATCCTGATGACAACTACTAAGCGACTCTAATATCTTGGTAGGATAATGAGCTACTCTAATATCTCACTAGAAACAAACTTGGATATTTCAACATATCAAGGGAAGCTATTTTGTCAAGATACTTTAACAAATCTAATATAGGCTAGAGATTATGCCATCAGGATACTTCAACAAGTCCAATATAGGTTGGGTAGTGGATGCTTCAACAAATTCGCTTGAAAAATGTCTGGCTTGATAGAAATGAATCTTCATCTTGATTCTCTATTCTTGGGGATAGGCCTGTGTCTTACCTTGACTTTAGCTCTTTTAGCTAGACTAATCTGATCTTCTTGTACCTTTATCATGATCTTTTATCTTTTGTATATTTATTTGATAGTTCTGATTTTCTTCTTGTTCCATTCTTTTAGTTATTCCGCTAAAAAAATTTAGCTATTTTTTAGCTAGCCCTCATATCATCTCTTTGCCCCATTCATGGCAAAATATTAAAAGTTCAAAAATATTTTGTACATGCATAAACTTAAAAATTGAAAAAGAAAGTTTTGCCCCCTATGTAGGCTCAAACCAATGATTTTGTTCTCATGCAGGCTCTAATTGATATTTTTGTTTTGTCTAGTTCCTTGCAAAAGCATGCATCTCTTTTTTATTTTGCAATGGCCCTTTCATACCGCCTGATTCCATATCTGCTTTTGATTGTTTACTTCACATGGTGTTTGTTGGTCACTTTGACAAATAATAGGTAACACAAAATAATAAAATACAGTGTGATATGCTCATGTATCATGGTATGCAAGGATTATACTTATAGTGGTTCCATTGACTCAAAAACCAAGATGATAAGCCAAAGCACTCTCATTGGTCCTTTCCAGATGCTTGTTCAGGTCTTGCATTAGAACAACAAAAGTCTTCACATCTATGGCCTTATTTCTAGAATGTTGGTAGCCAAAGACATGGGAGATATCCATCTCAACACATTTGGTTGGCAACTTCTTCATGATATGGCCTTATGGGAGATCCTTTCATTAGCCCACTTTTGCATAATATGTCTGTTGAGGTTCAACAAAATAACATACTTCCCTGAACTTGAAGGCTTTGTATGATAAAAATATTTTTTTGATCTTAAAATCATATTTTGGCTTTGTCAAATCAGTGTCATTGTACCTCATGACTCAATATTCCAAATTAACATATCTATATCATGACAACCTTAGTTACTGTAATAAACTTAGGAATCATTTCCATTTGAGCAAAAGCAGTTGAGCTTCAGATAGGCACATACACATTACCTTGGCCAAAGGTCTTGGTGAGTTTAAATATTATCTATCTCATATGCATGATTATTCAAACTATCTCCACTAATAGATTCCACCTACCAAGAGAGATAAACAGGTCTTTAATAGTCTTAAAATGGGGTCTATAAGGGACATGAGTTAAGCAGAGGCTATCTTTGAGCTAGAGCAGATGTGACACTGCTGACAAACATTCATATTACAATCTTCTGCTTTGAATTGTATAATGTTAGAGGTTCCATTTTCACCTTCTGGGCATTTTGTTATCTTGCTTCATGAAAAGACAAGTCGTAAAATCTTTGCTTCATAAAAAGATAAAGCTTAAAATTATGCTTCATAAAAAGTCAGGACTTTAGATTTTGGTCTCCTTTGCAGAAATCCGGATGAGTTTTGAAACCCTATTGTTCTTCCCTTTTCTTCTTTTTCTTTCTCTTTTTTTTTTTCCTTTTTTTCCTTTTTCCTTTTTCCTTTTTTTCCTTTTTTATTCTCTCTCTCTTTTTTTTTGTTTTTTTGTTCTCTCTTTTTTTGACTTTTGGGTCATAGTTCTAAGAGAGTTGTACCATTTTATGCTTCGAAATATAGATGAATAGAGTAGGACGAGTTTGCTTTAGTGAGGATGAACCCTTTGTTACCTTTATGTTATAGACTTGAAATATTAGGTCTAGTTCAGATAAACTTCAACTATCCTTATGGTCTTAATAATGCATACTTTTCCTTAATCTTCTTTTTCCCTTGGTAATTCAGTGATCATTAGACTTCTCAAAAGTGTAACAACAGCTCAGGATAGATTATTGGGTTTGCAAGCCAATGAAAAGTAAGCTAAAATTTTATGAAGGCTCAAAGGGACAAATTAGGGATTGATATTAATAGGGCAGATAATAGTTGTTGGCTAATCAAACAATGCCTAGATAATCTCTCCCTTAAATAAGCGAAGTTCAATTTCACCTCGAAAGTTTGTCAAAGCATATTATAAGATTGACTAGGACCTAGACACTTATAATTATGCAGGATCCCTCTCTAAGTAAGCATACACAGCTCGATGCAACAGAACAACTCCCTCACCCAGTAAAGTCATTCAAATCGTGATGCATAGATATACTAATTTATGAACATCAAGCTAGATTCATCATTGGTTGAACACTATAATGTCAAAAGCCAACAAAATTATAAATTCAATAAATGTAATTTATTCAAACAATTTTAATTTGAAAAATATAATTGTTCTAATTAAATATCGAAGAAAGCAAAATAAAATGAGCAACATTCAAGCCAAGAGAGGTTTGTTGATTCAAACCTTTTCTCTCTCCACATCTTCTACACTGTCATCTTAAAAGGAGGATAAGATAAAATCTTCCTCCAATCCTTCCCCTACCATGAAGTTTGCTGGTGCAGATACTCTACCAAAGTCAGGCAAAGGATTTCTCTTGGTATTGGACTTATCAGGCTTAGGCAACTTTTTATTGTCAATCAAATCTTAGATCTCATGCCTTAAGCAAACACATCTATCTGTCTCATGCCCTTACACTTGATGGAATTGACAAAACTTGATGGCAAAGGATTCGACAAAGGTTGGGGAGCCAATGGCTGTAATAGCCCATTCTTCTACAACTTATTGAAAACCCAAGATAGAGGTTTCTCCAACTCTAAAAACTATCTTCTATTTGCTTGATCAGTTGTTGAATTGACATCCACTTACTTCTGTATACCCTAACCGCCAAACTGATAACTTCCCCTATCATTTCTTCATCCAAAAAAATAATTCTTCTCTCTTTCTTATTCTTCTATTTACAAGCCAGCTTGAAGGAGATCTTTAAAATCCTTGATAAGAGTGTGAGACATCCATTCACGTAGATTAGGTAGGACACATCTCACTATCATCCTAATTCAGTTAGACTTATCTGGGCTCTTCTTAGGTAGGGCACCCTTATTCCTCTACCTCTTCATATAGTCAACAAAATTCTCATTATGCTTCTTCCTGATTGACTCTACCTCCATTAGGGTAGCTTCCAATTTAACATTATACCTATACTATTGAATGAAGGATTTGTACAACAAATCCCATTTCTTTTGAGTACTTTCCTCTAAGGTATTGAACCAATTCTGTACAACAGGATTTAATGAGAGCATGAAATACCTTAGAGTTTGAGCTTTAGTAGCTCTGGCAGACTATATGGCAGTGATGTACTGCTTAACATGTAAGTGTGGATTTTCTGTGCTATTGTACTTAGCAAAGGAAGGCATCTTGAACTTATAAGGGACTTCTTCATCTTGTTCAAACATTTTATCCACTTTCAACACCTCTTTAGCCTTTAGCTTCTTTTCAAACTTCTTCTCTAAATTAGTAATTATCTTTTCCACATCTGAAGTTTCAGTCTTTTCAATAGTTTATTTTTCCATTGCCTTTGGCTCTTTCTTCTTATCTTGAGAATCTTAGAAATACTAAGCCCAATCATCATCATCAATCATTACTTTATCGTCATTAAAGGTTGCTTCACCAACCTTAGCCTTTCCCTTGTCTTTCTGCTTCTTAGTACTAGCAGTTGCTTCAAAAATATTTCCCAATAATTTAGCCAGCTAGCTTTTCATGGTCTTAGCTAGGGCCTCCTTCAGTTTTTCCATCTTGGAGTTGAGTGCATCATCCATCATCTTTTCAATCTGATCAGGTTCCATTGCTTTTGGTGAGAAGCTGACTGAGTCGTTACTAGATTCTACGTCACTCTCATAGGTAGGATTGTCATAGGCTCTTGAACTATCATACTCCAGGTTTATGAGTGAGAAAGGATTAATGCGAATGTAATGTAATGTAATGTACGTGTGCATGTTGAGTAAAGAAACAAACAAGTAAAGTTAGGACGTCCCTTCCAACCTTATATCATCAACACATGACTGGCAAGTTTCTTTTTATAGGCATATGGTCAATGTTGTCCTAAGATGGCAACCAAGAAGAGGGGGGGGGGGGGGGGGGGGGCTGAATTGGTTTCTTGATGAATGATGGAAAATAGAAACAAAGAATTCAAAAGCTGAATAGCAGGAAATGTAGAAGTAATAAATCATTGAGTAGTGAGTAGAAGAAAGAACACACAAGATTTATAGTAGTTTGGATTTTCTCCAATCTTGCATCCACTTCCTTAACAACTTGTTAAGGTTCCACTAACTTTGAGTTTTCTTCTTACAAGCTTAACTCTAACTTTACAATTGGCTTAAGATCATATACCTCACAACCCTCACAAGAGTTTTTCCAGGCTCACTCTCACAACCTAAGTGTTTCCAAGCTCACACTCAAACTTTTACAATAGTATTTTTGATACTTACGCCCAACACTCATTATAATTCAAATGTTAATTGTTGGAAGAAAAGAAAATATGTTGCTTGGCTATTAAATTTTGAATCTCTTTATTTTCTTAACACAATAATAATGTATTTTATAGCCAATGTGGTCTAACTATCTATTATAGAAAGTGAGAAATATGTCTTGGTAGTTTAGACCAATGTTAATAGACTGTTTGAAGTAGTTAACAATCATCCTTGATACTACGACGGTAGTGCCAATGTCTTACGCGGTCGCCCTTAGATAACGGATGGTCGCTGCATTCAAAATTGCTTCAATGGTCGAATTTAAGTGCTCTGCTGCTGGAATCTTGCCCATGCTGTGGTTGTCAGGACGGTCGCACATAAGCTAGGTGCAGTCACCCTTTTTGAATATTGAAGTGGGTTTATAATGGTTATTACACGGACATCCTTTAACTAGGCAAAATAAACTTCCGTCTAAATATGAATGTCGTGGTCGCCCTAGGTGCCAGTTAGTGGTCGAATTGAGAGTCTTGCGTTGAACTTTTGGGTGAACCTAAGGACGCGAACACTACTGTCAGTTTGAGTAATTTTCTCTTGAATTAGCAGAGCGGTCGCGGAGTATGAAGGACGGTCACTACATCAGTAAGTGAGACCATATTCTTCACCATACTTGTCACCGCAAACCTTACTGGATTTTGGATGATTTGGGTTACTCATGTTACGGTCACCCTTATTTGTTGGATGGTCGCTTAGGTTGATGTGCGGTTGCTACTGTGGTCAATTTTATGACTGTGAACCCTACTGTGATGTGGTTTCATCCTTCAATTCAATGGGGCGGTCATCTCCAATGTTGTGCGACCGCTAAATGTGCCCTGTGTTGACTTATTTGAAATATTCTAATCCTGCAACAAGGTTCTTAAAGCACATGTTAAATAAGTCATTCAATTTGAGTTGTCAAGGATCAAAATTGAGATCATTTGGCTAACAATCTCCCCCATTTTGACTTTGACAATCAAATGTAATGATGATATAAATTGAAAGAAATGTAAGTTTAAGGAAAGAAATTTAAATTTCTCAAGTATTGAGGGTTAAAACATTTATGGAGGAATTCTATGAAGCTCCCCCTAAACATATGCATGTATCATGTTTATTTTGGAGTGTATACCTTATAACTTTGCACATACGCATACACATTATTATAATAACACACATACACTTTACACACATGTATATTTCTCCCATTTGTAATTTCATTTCTCCCATATGTATGTATTATGTATATTTCTCCACCTTTGTCATAGGCAAAATGCATAATTTAAGAGAGATATCAAAGACATTAGTAAGATTAGGAACATAATGTATAAAAAACATAATGGTATTAGTAATAGGGCAGTACAAAGACAATAGTAAGAGAGAAAAAACAACAAAATAGAAACATTAAAAGTAAACTAATCAGAATCTTCATCCTCATCAAGCTCTTCTTCTTCTATAGGATCTTTTCCCTTATCAAGAGGGACATTGCTGGTAGAGCTAGTGCTAATGGATTCTTCTTCTTCAGGGAGACTCTCTGTATGATCACTTATATCCCAATCCTCAAGATTACATTGAGGCAAATTCATTTTGCCTTGCATGTCATAGAGATCATGATGCATATGAGATATAAGGTCAATCCTTTTATTCAGGTGATGGAATCTCTTGGAGACACTTTTCTTGAAGTGAGAGAGTTTCCATGAAAGAGATTTGATGGCTCTCAAAATGAGTTTTGTAGGAGAGCTAGTTTGGGTAGGTTTAGATGAGGAAGCCTTGGGAGGCAGTTCAACAACAACTTCCAAAGAGTCTCCTTCTTCCTCAATGGTGTACCTTGGTCTTTTCTTGTGCCTATCTACAATTCCTTTTTTGCCAAAGTAGTACACATATGTACCTTCAATCTTCCTTGCATAGCCAACATGTTCTAAATAGTCTATTGTGATGACACTTGAGGCAAGATTGAAAGGATTTCTCAAGGTAGCTAAGTTAAGATCATTAAGTAAGTTCAGGTGCCAAGCTATTTGAGTAATTTGGGAAGATAAGAAGAAGGTTCCAGTTCTTGTGACAGCATGGTGATACAATGTGTCAATCAAGAATTTTGTTGTGTTCATTTGGATGTTATGGGTGAAAGCATATAAGAAGATGAGATCTCTTTTTGTTACCTTTTCATTCCCATCAGCCCGTTCATGAATAGTATAGGTTATATGTAACACCCCTTCCCGACCTACATATGTAAGCTGAGTAGAGGCGCCACACTAACCTAATGTTGCTACCAATTTTACTTAGTCAAATTTTAGTTCCGATTTTTTTTTTTCAAAAATTTTGCCATAGTTTCGCCTAAAAATTGAGTCCCAAGTGTCGACAAAACCGGTTTTTTTCTTATTTTTAAAAACATTTTACACAACCCAATGCAAACAAAATCATTCTCAGTACACTCCCAATAAATCCCCCTTGTAACCTCAACTACAACCTGCAAAAAGAATTTACACTTCTAGTACAACATAAAATAAAGGTTTTGTGACAATCCCCCATTTTTAAATATTACACAGCGGAAGTTATAAAATATTTACATATTTACATATTAAACATTTCTTTACAAAATATAAAGAAATATACATGATTGGCAAGTCTACTCTGATCTTTAAGCTCCCAAAATGGATTCAACAAGGTCTACTCTCACTTGGTCTTGAAGAACTCTCGGGTTCAACTCTATCCACTCTATTACCTGCGCGATTAAACACTATCGCGCTAAGCCAACGACTTAGTAAGATAAAACATGCTAATAGTATGTTTTAATGCAATACAATGCCACATATGCTATTAATAAGATCAACATTATAAATATAAAGTTAACACATAATTATGCATTTCACAAATCATAGTCATATGAGCATACCACATTTCAACATCTTTCCACATTCAACATTACTCAATAACCAACATCTTATTTAATTAACTCATAACATTATTTAGGACATTCATATAACCTTGACACCTATGGGCCCAACAAATATTTAATACGATATTCAGAGTTCAGAGTTACTGCTTTGGTTCATAGTCACAATTCTCATAGTGTAACAGACCCAGTCTCTTGGACCATCAACTCAACACATTTGAGGAGATCCTCAACCCGGCAAGACTGTTACAAATCATATATTTCATATTCACAATTCTCATAGTGTAACAGACCCAGTCTCTTGGACCATCAACTCAACACATTTGAGGAGATCCTCAACCCGGTAAGACTGTTACCTTTCATCATTTCTTAGGCATGCCACCCAAATCCAGAACTCTGAAACTGAATAACATATTAAACAAACAATTCATTTATTATATACTTACCATTTCCATTCTCAAATTCTCATCACATTTAGGCAAACATGCCTTCTTTCTTTCAATATCATCATCATAGCCAATCACAATGGCATTGTCTCATATCATGTCTTATTTGAATTATCATTTCAATTTCAATGTATATCATTCATGAAACACATAACCATTCACAATGCATAACATAACATTGCTCAATCTCAACAATGCAATTAGGGCAAAGAACAATTGATATGATTCATATAAATAATACATTCTGGTTTTAGACTCCATTTTATCCTTATTTTGAAAAATTGTATAAAATAATCTAATTGACTAAAAATTCTAAAATTTTTACAGAATTTAGTTTTGTATCTTAAAATCATCCCTTTAAAATTTCAGATCAAACTGAACACAAAATCTTGGTCAAATAGTTCACCTAACCAGACTGCCCCAATTGCCCTGCATCCTGGCAGCAGTTCTGAACTTTGTGAATTCCATAAATCAAATTCAATCAACGTGGTTCCAAATTATTTTTCTCAAATACTAGACTCACTAAGAAACAACATATCCAAAATTCAATTGAATATGATTTTTCTACATTTTATTAAAAATCCCGAAATAGAGCTGTCTCAGTTAAGGTACCTGCTGGAACAGGTCTAATAAAAATAATCTTTCTAAACTCATAACCATTCCAAAATCGAATCAACATATTTTTCAGTCATTCTAGACTCATAGAGGCACAACATATCAAAAATTCACTTCAAGAACATTTTTCTAAAATTAATTAAAAATCATACAAGTCACAGCCTTTACTAATCCTAAAACAGAAACAATTTCACTAAACACCAATCTTACTCTTCCATCACCCACACCAACCCAACTTCTCATCTATCAAGCAAAATCAATACTTACAATCATACCATAAGCAACTTAATCATACCACTTCAAAAGAATTGAAGAAATTAGAGAAAAGATCTTACCTTAGTTAAAAACTTCTTAAATCAACACTTGAACACTTAATCTTTCTTCAATTTAAGCTTGAAATCATCAAAACCATCACTTGTCTCTTTCTTTCTCTTTGGCTATGGAGGGCCGGCCATCAACAAGAAGAGGAAGAAGAAATGATGAAGAAAACACAAGTCAAACCTTCTTTAAATATCCACCATGTGATTTTATCCAAGCAATTACCAAAGTGCCCTTATTCACATAATTATCTTTTTGTCTTATACGTGCCCAATTAAGTAATTTACCAATCTCAAATAAATATCTTCTCTTGCATTGACCAAGCCTTTTGACCACTTTATATGTCATATATATTAACATATACACAACATATAAATTTGTCTCTAAACCCTATTTCTTCCCAAAATACATATACATATACTTTCTCTTCTCAATTTCTTTTCTCTTACAATTTAACACATATATTCAATCCAATATATAACAATAACAACAACAACAATATGCAAAACTTCTAGGGCATAAATGAGGATATTACAATTCTCCCCCTCTAAAAAGAAAATTTCGTCCTCGAAATTACCTGATATCAACTCTGAAACAACTGCGGATACTGTTCTCGCATGGATTGTTCACTTTCCCAAGTTGCTTCTTCTTTTCCATGATTTTTCCACAAAATCTTCACCAATGGCACTCTCTTGTTTCTCAACTCTTTCACTTCCCGTGCCAAGATAGCAATTGGTTCCTCTTCAAATGTCAAGTCTGGACTCACTTCAATAGATTCAAATGGCAACACATGAGATGGATCCGACCTATATCTCCTCAACATAGAAACATGGAATACATTATGAATACGATCCAACTCAGGTGGCAAAGCAAGTCGATACGCCACTGGCCCAACTCTTTTTAACACTTCATACGGCCCAATGAAACGAGGACTCAATTTTCCTTTCCGACCGAACCTCAAAATCTTCTTCCAAGGAGACACTTTCAAAAATACCTTATCTCCAACATCAAACTCTATATCTCTCCTCTTCAGATCTGCATAAGACTTCTGTCGGTCTGAAGCTGCTTTTAACCTGCCTCGAATCAACTTTACTTTTTCTTCAGTTTCTTGAATCAAATCAGGACCAACCAACTTATTATCTCCAAGCTCATTCCAACAAAGAGGTGTCCTACACCGTCTGCCATACAATGCTTCAAACGGTGCCATACCAATGCTGGATTGGTGACTGTTGTTGTAAGCAAACTCCACAAGAGGTAAAAACCTATCCCAACTTCCAGAGAAATCGATGACACAGCTTCTCAACATGTCCTCAATAATCTGTATCACCCTCTCTGACTGTCCATCCGTCTGTGGATGAAAAGCAGTGCTGAAGTGCAGTCGAAAACCCAAAGCACTATGCAAACTCTTCCAAAATCTGGAAGTAAACCTGGGATCTCGATCAGACACTAAAGAAGTTGGAACACCATGCAGTTTCACAATCTCATGGATATACAGCTCAGCCAATCTCTCCAAAGAGTAATCCATTCGAACCGGAAGGAAATGAGCTGTTTTAGTCAATCTATCCACAATCACCCATATGGCATCATGCTTCTTTTGTGTCAATGGCAAACCAGACACAAAATCCATTGTCACTCTTTCCCACTTCCATTCTGGCACTGACAATGGTTGAAGCAACCCGGTTGGAACTTGATGCTCTGCTTTAACCTTCTGACAAGTGAGACATTTCGACACAAAATCTGCAATGTCTCTCTTCAAACCAATCCACCAATAATGCTGTCTCAAATCATGATACATCTTCGTATTACCCGGATGCATAGCAAACATTGACTGATGAGCTTCTTCTAAAATGACTCTTTTCAAATCAGCATCATCAGGTACACACAATCGGTTCTTAAACCAGAGACTCCCATCATCTTTCACAACAAAATCTCTAGTCTTCCCATTCTGACAATCTGAAATAATCTTCTGAATTTTCTTATCAGCCAATTGAGCCTCTTTGATCTGATCCAACAAAATCGGCTTCAATTGCAACTGTGCCAATAATGCACCATCAACACAAGGTACAAAACTGGCATGCAATGCTCTCAACTCAACAAGCAACGAGAGCGAGTAAACTGTTAAACCAGCTAAAGACTTCCGACTCAAGGCATCAGCAACAACATTTGCTTTACCTGGATGATAGTCAATCAAGCAATCGTAGTCTTTAATCAATTCTAACCATCTCCTCTGACGAAGATTGAGTTCTTTCTGGACACCCAAATACTTCAAACTCTTGTGATCAGTGTAGATGAAACATTTCTCCCCAAACAGATAATGGCGCCAAATCTTCAATGCAAAAACAATGGCAGCCAATTCCAAATCATGGGTCGGATAGTTAAGCTCATGCGGTTTCAACTGTCGAGATGCATAAGCTATAACTTTCCCTTCCTGCATCAATACACACCCCAAACCTCTATGTGAAGCATCACTGTAGATCACATATGGTTTGCCTTCAACAGGTAAAGTTAAAACATGCGCTTGAGTCAACATTTCTCTCAACTGCTCAAAGCTAGCCTGACACTGATCCGTCCACACAAATCTCACTCCCTTACGAAGCAATCTGGTGAGTGGAGTAGTTATCAAAGAAAACCCTTTCACAAACCGCCGGTAATAGCCTGCCAAACCCAGAAAACTTCTAATCTCTGTCACTGATTTAGGTGGATTCCAATTCAATACAGCTTCAACTTTGCTCGGATCAACTTTAATGCCTTCTGCTGAAACAACATGTCCGAGAAAAGCTACCTGATCCAACCAGAACTCACACTTCGACAATTTAGCAAACAACTGCCTCTCTCTCAAAATCTGCAACACAATCCGCAGATGCATATCATGTTCCTCCTCATTCCGCGAATACACCAGTATATCATCAATGAAGACCACTACAAACTGATCCAAATAGGGCCTAAACACCCTATTCATCAAATCCATGAAAGCTGCAGGTGCATTCGTCAGACCAAAAGGCATAACTAAAAATTCATTGGTACCATTCCTAGTGATGTGACCATTTTCATCAAGCTTATTTCTATAGACCCATTTGCATCCTATGATTGAATGATCTTTAAGTCTATGAGTGAGTTCTCATACATTATTTCTTTCAAATTGATTAAGTTCATCTTGCATTGCAATCATCCATTTCTCATCATTTAGAGCCTCCTCAATGGTCTTTGGCTCAACTTGAGAAATAAAAGCAAAATTAACATCTATATGATTAATTTTAGATCTAGTAATTACTCCCTTAGATGTTTCACCAATGATGAGTTCCTTTGGATGATCTTTCTTGTATTGCCAATCCTTAAGTGGAGCTTGAGTCTTTCCTTTAAGTTCATTATGATTGATCCTTGGAGCATCAATAGTTTCTTGTGGTTCAAGAGTACCCGTAAGGTCATCTAAAGTACTACCTTTCCTTTGATCAAGTTTAGATGATTCAATAAAAACAACATGCATTGATTCTTCAACTACTAGAGTTTTCTTATTAAATACTCTATATGCTTTGCTAAATAATGAGTATCCTAGGAATATGCCTTCATCCGATTTGGATGAAAATTTTTCAAGATTTTCCTTGGTGTTCAATATAAAGCATTTGCATCCAAATACTCTAAAATATGAAATTCTGGGTATTCTTCCATTCCATAGCTCATAAGAAGTTTTATTAATTAAAGGCCTTTTGTAAACATGATTTGCAATGTAACAAGCGGTATTAACGGCTTCCGCCCAAAAATAAGATGGTAATTCATATTCATTGAGCATTGTTCTAGCCATTTCAACCAAGGTTCTATTTTTCCTTTCAACAACACCATTTTTTTATGGAGTTCTAGGAGCAGAAAAATTATGTGAAATGCCAAATTCATTACAAAAATTTTCAAAATTTTCATTCTCAAATTCTTTGCCATGATCACTTCTAATAGATGTGATCTGTAACACCCCCATACTCTATATAAATACTATACATATACCAGGTAAACATACAGTACGTATATAAAGTATAAGAAAGTCACTTTTTGTTACAGTTTAAAACCTTTATCAGAGTTCAAACAATATTACATTAATTTAAAGAACATTTACAAAATCATTATACTTTCAATAATCTTACATATACATAATAATCTTGTCTTTACCAAAACTTCATTTATACATATGAATACATTCTTGTCAGAAATACAATATAATTAAATTATACATGTATGCATCACCTTCTAGTTGGTCTCGAAACACTCTTATCCTTCTCGTGGCATAACGATTGACTTCAGATCTACCACCTACACACCTGCACGATTATACAACCGCGCTAAGCCTGAGAGCTTAGTAGTACAAATAATATTATAAACATACATTACAGAAAAACATACTCATATGTTAACTTCATATATCATTATTTTCTTATTATATTTTCCCATTTCAATTACATGTTATATATATATTTGTACTAATCTCATAATTATATACATATACACGTATATCATTAATACAAACCACAATTCCATGACTTATTAGAACATTCATAAAATAATACTCACAATGTCCACAACCACATCCATATTATACATCATATTGTATTTTCATGTTGCACTTTCATATTTCATCATTCAACAAAGTTTTTCGATCCATATTCACTTTCAATAATTTACTTATATATTGTAATCATCTCATTTCATAATTATCATCATATATTTCATAACATTACATCTTATTCCATATTTCACATTTAAACAAAGACAAGCACGGGACTCATTATTCATTCATTTCACATTTAATGAATCATATTTAAACAAAGACAAGCATGGGACTCATTATTCATTCATTTCACATTTAATGAATCACATTTAAACAAAGACAAGCACGGACCCAAAAGACACTAATATGCTATTCAACTTTCAGAGTTAATGTTTTGGTTTAATTATCACATTCATCATTATCATTATCCCAACTAGGCTTCAAGGATTTAGGTTCAACCAAGCTTCAAGGGGAAAAAAGCATGCTAAGTACTAACCCAACTTGGCTTCAAGAACCAAACCCAACCTAGCTTCAAGGGTTGTGACATCTCAATTAGGCTTCAAGGACTAGACCCAACCAAGCTTCAAAGGGAGTTAAGCATGCTAAACTTCAACCCAACTTGGCTTCAAGGATCAAGCCCAACCTAACTTCAAGAGATTGTTACTATAGGCATGCCACCAACAACAAAACTCTGAAAATGGAATAATACATTAGACACACAATTCATTCATTATTTAATTATCAATTTCATTCTCATTTTCTCATTATCATTTAGGCAACCATGCCTCAATCATCTCATTTGCATCATTATCATTTTAGCCAACAATCATGGCTCCTCATCTCATTAATAGATTATACATCATTAATTGCGTTGAATATCATCATCTAGGCACACATGCCCCACTTATTTCATTTGATTCATCATAACCAATCACATTGGATTCACACCTCATTATATCTCAATTCACATTAAATCAATTCATCATTTAAATATTCATTATGAGGCATTACATTGCACATAATTCACATTGTGCACAACATAGCATTATTCATATGCATCAACAATGTAATAGATTACTTAACACATTTATAACCAAATGTGTTAAGTTTCATAATCATACACATGTATGCAATAATATAGGGTTTGTACTTACCTCAAGAATAACTCCCATCAATCTATATACTTCCTCTTCCAAGAATTCTCAACATTTTGGTTAAGGCAACACAATCTCTTCAAAACCTAATCCAAAGATAATTATACATATAAGAAAATAAGAATGATAACTAACTAGGGCAAACTCTACACATGACACGCTCACCAACACGGGCGTGTCCAAGATCGTGCCCTAAACCAACAATACAGAAGCTTTGACACGCTTACTAACATGGGCGTGTCAATGGACGTGTCACTCATTCTGCCTCTCCGAACATTGGCACGCCCAACAACACGGGTGTGTTCATGGCCGTGTCAATTACTTTTTCTCACAGTAGCTATGACACGCTTAGTAACATGGCAGTTTTAATGGTTGTGTCACAAACGTCAAACTCAGTATCGTTGACATGCCCAACAACATGGCCGTGTCAGGCAAAAATCATGCATTTCGAACTCTCATCAATATAAACACAAACACTTCAAAACCCATACTACACCACCCTTAATCAACATCTTGGTTATATTCATCAATTACCTATCAATTTAACACTTATATAACTTCAATATATCATAATAATAATCATTATATACATCACCATGTATCAACTACTCAATTCCCCAATTTATTTATACTCAACCCTTACTCAACAATTTCAACAATTCAGCATCATCCTCACAAATAACCATATTACCATCATCTAAATACCAATTCCACACACATATATATATACTTCAATCTTTCACTATCATCATCTTCACACACTAACCATATCAAATACAAACTCAATCAATAGAAATCCACACAAGGGAATGGACACTTGCCTGAATATTTTGCCAAATCTTCAATCTCCACCTTCAATTCTCTTAAAGCCCTTAAGAATTTGATGTATAAACCAACCAAAATCACATCTTTCTCTCTCTCTCTCTCTCTCATTGAAGAAGAAGAAGAAGAAGGAAAGAATATCTTTTCTTCTTTTTCTCATACTTATCATATATATATATAATAATAATAATAAAATAAATATTACAAAAATCCTCCATCACATATTTTTCCCTTTGACTTTCCTTTCTTCTTTTTCTTTTATTATTATTATTATTATTTAATTATATAAATTTACTTTTCCTACACCATTTTATACATCATGTATATATGATGTATATGTTGGTATATGTATATCTCTTACATATTGAATTTATATTTCCCATAGATACAACATATACACTCTCTTCACTTCTTTTCTCTTTCCCTTAAACATTCACATTAAATACAAATACAAAAATAATTATTCCAAAACTTTTATGGCGTATTTTGGGATATTACAATTCTCTCCCCCTTAAATAATTTCATCCTCGAAATTATCTAGTATAATAGTAATCCATTCTTAATACAATACCATCTTAACTTCCATATGAAGTTAATTATATGCTTAAGTTATTATGTCATCAAATCATATAACTTTTACTCTCCCCCTTAGAGTCAATCATCTTCTCTAAATTTCATAATTCATCATTATATATATTTATATATCTTATTACTTTCTCAACAAAACAATCAAGATAATTCCTTACATTCCCAATGAATTTACCTTTATACAAAAATTAGATCATCTTATAATATACAGGTACTTCGTCCATCTATTACCTTCAAGATATTTTGTCACTTCATCTCTTTATAATTACTCTCTTAATTTAACCTTAAAAATCATTGATTATCCCGTCATTACAATCCCTTTCAGAATATACATTTATCACACTTTAATTGATAATAATATCTTTATTTTTCATACACTTAATTCCTTCTTTAGCATGTTTCTCACTTAACATAAGTATTAGTACAATGCCTTTAAACTTACTTTATAGGTAATCAATCTTTTCCCTTTTATCATCATTTACAATTGATATAACTCAATTTATTCATGTCCATTCATTAGTCAGAATATTACATCATATACATTATCATTTAAATTTTATAATATTAGTACAACTACACATATTAAATTTCAATATTGATTCGCAACCTTAGCGAAATCTAGATCAATTGATCTATCTGTCACAATATACCCACGTTTCAATCTTATTCAATTCAAACCAACGATTAATTTATTTAAACTTATCATGAAATTTCACTATATATATATATATAACCTAATTCCATTAGGGCAAACTTATATTCAAATCCTGATCTCTTCAGATCCATATTCAGTCAAATTATCATGATAACAAATCACTTCAAATTATCTTTCAATATACACATAGTTTATTTTCTATTATCTTAGTATAATTTCCACCAATTCTCATGATAATCTCATACCATACTTTCTATCCATAGTTCACTCACTTAAACCTTAAGTCCATTCACTTATTCACTTTATACCATAAACATATTCAGTATAACTTTCAGTCACATTTTGTAATTTCTCCCTTTTAATATTTCCTCACATTTCATACCATTACTATATTTACAATAATTACCTTTTTATCACATTATCCATAACTCAAAACATTTTCATAATTCTCTTCTCTTTCCTTACTTTTCATAATCATAAACAAATTTCTAACATAAAATAATAAAGTATAACTTTACTATTCATAACTCTTGACTATGTTTCTAGAAACATAATTATCAATCTTATCAAAACTATACTGCAGTCATGTTATCTCAGTCCCAAAACTGTGGATAACAAAATTAATCGACCAAAAATGTACTAAACAAATCATAGGAGATTAATGGTCATGTCTGAAGCTTATAAATCAATACTGTTTCTTTATTATTCTTTTTTCCAACCTTTCCAATTACAATACTAAGTTGTATTGCAATTATTACATATTCATTCTCTAAACTTCTGCTACACCAAGAGTTAACACATTTCAACTCCGTTTCAACCCAATTTTCACTCTATTATATGATCATCATTAGCTTAATTCATGTTTCAACAATATTATTATTAACATCTCTTACGTATACATATTCGATCATATACAAATCTTACAAAATTTCCATTTGTTACTCCATTTATAATCTATTTCTAATCCATTTACAATCTCTTATTATATATAAATACATATAATTTTTCCACATGTAGATACTTTGGCACTCAAAATATTATATGATCATCAAGTTTAGTGATTACCATAAAAATTTCACAGTCTACTATTACTCGAGTCCATTCTCACTCTTAATTTCGTCACATAATTTATCTAGCTCTGCACAAGTCAAGACCTAATCTCTCTTAGGTCTGCTAATACATGCAATATCATTTTCAATATCACTAGACATATAATTGTATAAGATAACAAACATACAATAACACATATACACATTCATAGGTCACATTCATAATGTGACTTACTTTTCACATTTCTTACATATTACAATTGTATTCATATTGAAAAACTCCACTCACATATCCTATACATGTATACACATAATCATGTAATTTAATTCTATACATGTATACACATAATCATGTAATTTAATTTAATTCCTATTTTGCATAAAATCTGTACAAATTTAATGTTTATCATTTTTCGTTGAACATTATCATTCTCATTCTTTTAACATGACTTAATTTATTCATCAACACAACAAATATATATACATTCTAACCATAATAACACTTCACATATATTCAAGTCACATTTCTAATGTGATATCTCTCTCACACTTGTTTTTAAATACATTTAGTATATCCTTCATATCCATTTTCACCCTTTCCAGTCAAATGACTTAAAATAACTCATTTTCACTCACTCAATCACTTTCTGCTTACTTCAAAACAAATTCTCATACTATCAATCTCATTACCCAATTCGTAGTATTCTCATATGCAATAATATTCCTTCAAATAGCTCATATGTTTAACATACATTAAACTATCGATATCTAATTAATCTTTATCAGCATTCCATTAAGACTCTAAATTCTCAAATTACTACCTTACCTAAACTTCAATTTACTAATCTCATTTTTCTTAATATCAACTTTAAAAACATCTTATATATATTCCACAAAGCAACATCGAAACATATATTTTTCACAATTATTAAAGCTCATTTCAAAAATCCAAATGTCACATATTACCACCATTAACATGAGCTTTAGCAACACTTAAATATATCTCATTTCTAACATTGAAACCTTAACTTTACATACCCAAACTTTAAATAGTCGCACATTGTATCTACCAATCAACTCACTCAAGAATCCACCATACTCTCTTCATTTTAATAACATATCTATCTATATTAACAATCCAACCATATTTCCTCTCTCTGTATTAGAAAGAGATCCAAACTGTAGAGGAAAGAGTACATACTTTAATCTTAATTTTTGTTTTTAACTCAATTCGAACTTTATTCTATTATTCATTTCTTTATATTTCAACCACATTTCAAAAATAAAAAAATTTAAAAATTTACTTTACTTGAATAAATTTCCATTCTTTAATTTATCAATTAAACTCACATGAATGTTTCCATATCATTTCTTTCTCTAATTTTCCCTTCATGTAGAACCTGCTCCACACACTATCATTCATTTCATCTAATTCAAATACATTACAATTCACATAATGCCACATCCGAGACCAACCTAGGTGTTAAGGCATATGCATGTATTATAAATTTCATTTTTTTTCTTTTCAAAATTTTTCTTTTTAATTCTATTTAAGCTTTTCAAATTTTTTTTTCTTTTTAATTCTACTTAGGCCTAGAATCTCGAACCTAAGCTCTGATACCAAAATAATTTTAACACCCCCATATTCAATATAAATACTATACATATACCGGGTATACATACAGTACGTATATAAAGTATAAGAATGTCACTTTTTGTTACAGTTTAAAACCTTTATCAGAGTTCAAACAATATTACATTAATTTAAAGAACATTTACAAAATCATTATACTTTCAATAATCTTACATATACATAATAATCTTGTCTTTACCAAAACTTCATTTATACATATGAATACATTCTTGTCAGAAATACAATATAATTAAATTATACATGTATGCATCACCTTCTAGTTGGTCTCGAAACACTCTTATCCTTCTCGTGGCATAACGATTGACTTCAGATCTACCACCTACACACCTGCGCGATTATACAACCACGCTAAGCCCGAGAGCTCAGTAGTACAAATAATATTATAAACATACATTACAGAAAATCATACTCATATGTTAACTTCATATATCATTATTTTCTTATTATATTTTCCCATTTCAATTACATGTTATATATATATATTTGTACTAATCTCATAATTATATACATATACACGTATATCATTAATACAAACCACAATTCCATGACTTATTAGAACATTCATAAAATAATACTCACAATGTCCACAACCACATCCATATTATACATCATATTGTATTTTCATGTTGCACTTTCACATTTCATCATTCAACATAGTTTTTCGATCCATATTCACTTTCAATAAGTTACTTATATATTGTAATCCTCTCATTTCATAATTATCATAATATATTTCATAACATTACATCTTATTCCATAATTCACATTTAAACAAAGACAAGCATGGGACTCATTATTCATTCATTTCACATTTAATGAATCACATTTAAACAAAGACAAGCATGGGACTCATTCTTCATTCATTTCACATTTAATGAATCACATTTAAATAAAGACAAGCACGGACCCAAAAGACACTAATATGCTATTCAACTTTCAGAGTTAATGTTTTGGTTTAATTATCACATTCATCATTATCATTATCCCAACTAGGCTTCAAGGATTTAGGTTCAACCAAGCTTCAAGGGGAACAAAGCATGCTAAGTATCAACCCAACTTGGCTTCAAGAACCAAACCCAACCTAGCTTCAAAGGTTGTAACATCTCAATTAGGCTTCAAGGACTAGACCCAACCAAGCTTCAAGGGGAGTTAAGCATGCTAAACTTCAACCCAACTTGGCTTCAAGGATCAAGCCCAACCTAACTTCAAGAGATTGTTAATATAGGCATGCCACCAACAACAAAACTCAGAAAATGGAATAACACATTAGACACACAATTCATTCATTATTTAATTATCAATTTCATTCTCATTTTCTCATTATCATTTAGGCAACCATGCCTCAATCATCTCATTTGCATCATTATCATTTTAGCCAACAATCATGGCTCCTCATCTCATTAATAGAGTACACATCATTAATTGCGTTGAATATCATCATCTAGGCACACATGCCCCACTTATTTCATTTGATTCATCATAACCAATCACATTGGCTTCACACCTCATTATATCTCAATTCACATTAAATCAATTCATCATTTTAAATATTCATCATGAGGCATTACATTGCACATAATTCACATTGTGCACAACATAGCATTATTCATATGCATCAACAATGTAATAGATTACTTAACACATTTATAACCAAATGTGTTAAGTTTCATAATCATACACATGTATGCAATAATATAGGGTTTGTACTTACCTCAAGAACAACTCCCATCAATCTATATACTTCCTCTTCCAAGAATTCTCAACATTTTGGTTAAGGCAACACAATCTCTTCAAAACCTAATCCAAAGATAATTATACATATAAGAAAATAAGAATGATAACTAACTAGGGCAAACTCTACACATGACATGCTCACGAACACGAGCGTGTCCATGATCGTGCCCTAAACCAACAATATAGAAGCTTTGACACGCTTACTAACACGGGTGTGTCAATGGACGTGTCACTCATTCTGCCTCTCGGAACATTGACACGCCCAACAACATGGGCGTGTTCATGGCCGTGTCAATTACTTTTTCTCACAGTAGCTATGACACGCTCAGTAACATGGCCGTGTTAATGGTCGTGTCATAAACGTCAAACTCAGTATCGTTGACACGCCCAACAACATGGCCGTGTAACTGGCCGTGTCAGGCAAAAATCATGCATTTCAAACTCTCATCCATATAAACACAAACACTTCAAAACCCATACTACACCACCCTTAATCAACATCTTGGTTATATTCATGAATTACCTATCAATTTAACACTTATATAACTTCAATATATCATAATAATAATCATTATATACATCACCATGTATCAACTAATCAATTCCCCAATTTATTTATACTCAACCCTTACTCAACAATTTCAACAATTCAGCATCATCCTCACAAATAACCATATTATCATCATCTAAATACCAATTCCACACACATATATATATACTTCAATCTTTCACTATCATCATCTTCACATACTAACCATATCAAATACAAACTCAATCAATAGAAATCCACACAAGGGAATGGACACTTACCTGAATATTTTGCCAAATCTTCAATCTCCACCTTCAATTCTCTTAAAGCCCTTAAGAATTTGATGTATAAACCAACCAAAATCACATCTTTCTCTCTCTCTCTCTCTCTCTCGTTGAAGAAGAAGAAGAAGAAGAAGGAAAGAAGATCTTTTCTTCTTTTTCTCATACTTATCATATATATATATAATAAAATAAATATTACAAAAATCCTCCATCACATATTTTTCCCTTTGACTTTCCTTTCTTCTTTTTCTTTTATTATTATTATTATTATTTAATTATATAAATTTACTTTTCCTACACCATTTTATACATCATGAATATATGATGTATATGTTGGTATATGTATATCTCTTACATATTGAATTTATATTTCCCATAGATACAACATATACACTCTCTTCACTTCTTTTCTCTTTCCTTTAAACATACACATTAAATACAAATACAACAATAATTATTCCAAAACTTTTAGGGTGTATTTTGGGATATTACATGATCACATATCCTTTTTCATTTTGAACTCTTTTTGCAAACATTTTGAAGTGATTAAAAGCTTCACTTTTTTGAGCTAAGAAATGAACCCATGTGAATCTAGAGTAATCATCAACAAGAACAAATGCATATAACTTGCCACCTAGGTTTGTAACTCTATTTGGTCCAAACAAATCCAAATGAATGAGTTCTAAAGGTCTAGAGGTACTTACAACATTTTTTTGATTTAAATGAGCTCTTGTGTTGCTTACCAAGTTGACAAGGTTCACAAATTCTATCTTTTTCATATTTTATTTTAGGGAGACCATCAACTAGGTTTTCGTTACAAATGTATTTTAATTAATCCATACTTGCATGTCCTAGTCGTCAATGCCATAACCAAGCATCATTATTAATAGAGATTAAACATTTAAATGCATGATTGGAATGTATGTCAATTTTATATGTGTTGCTTATTCTAGTTCCTTTAAATATAATAACACCATTTGAATTAGTGATCTTGCATCCTTTGGAATCAAAAGTTACAATGTATTTTCTATCACATAATTGGCTAACACTTAGCAAATTATGTTTCAAACCATCAACAAGCCATACATCTTCTATCAAGTCTTTACTAAGTATTCCAATGGAGCCAACACCAATAATTTTACCTTTAGCATTAATTCCAAAAGTTACATTACCTCCAAGTTTGTATTTAATATTTGTAAAAAGCTTTGCATTCCCGGTCATATGCCTTGAGCACCCACTACCCAAAAGCCATGTGCTTTCATTGATAGTAGATTTTAGGCATACCTACAAGGCAATAGCAGTTATCTTTTCTTAGGTACCCAAATGAAGTTGGGTCCTTGATGGTTAGTAATAGAGGCGTCTTCTAACTTGAGATGAGCCTTTCTAATATGACAAAAAAAGCTTTTATGTCCAAATTTCATACAATATGTACATTGCCACAATGTTTTATATTTTTGCACTTTCCTATTCATATTCCATGTATTATGCATACAACTACAAGTATGTGATTGCTTTTGTGCATATTTAGTGTATATAAATGCATGATTACTTTTTGAGAACTTAGCTCTATTTCCTAGTGAGCCATGAGTAGTTTTTTTTGTAGCTTTTAGACTTGGTGTGAGCATCTTTGTTTGTTACAATATCAACATTAGAGATTCGAGTTGTAGAGGCTTTTACAAATGTTGGTGTGCTAAGTGCAGTGTTGCTTGAGCCATTGAATCCTAATCCATATTTTAAGGAAGGTGATCTGTGGTTACCAATTAATGTGTCTAAGGCTTCTTTTCCTTTATGAAATATTGAAATTGATCCTCTTAGTTCATTTAGTTCTTGCTTTAGAGTTTCATTCTCTTTAATAACTTTTTATAAGTCATGTGAGTTTTTATATAACTCATTTATTTATTTCATCAAGTGTTCATTTGAGGTTTTCAATTCTAGGGTAGAGTTCTTTAAGCATATAAAATCCTTTTCTAACTTAGAACTCTTTTCCTTATAGAGCATCATCTTGGAAAAATATTTTTCTATTTTAAAGTTCATGTGCTTAATCAAATCACTATCATCTAGGTCATCAATATCATCATGTGCTATTAGATTCAAGGATTGAGTACTTACCTCATTGGAGTCATCTTTAATAGCCATGAGACATAGGTTTATAATTCCTTCTTCTTCTTCTTCTTCCTCTTTGCTTGAACAAGAGTCATCCCATGTGGCTTTGAAAGACTTTTCTTTTCTTTGTCCCATTTCCTTTTGTTCTTTACTTTGAAGTACTCTGATTTGATGTGACCAAATTTACCACATTCATAGCACTTTACCTCATTTTTCTTTGAAGGAGGATTTAGGAAGTGTACCTTTGTTAGCTTGTAATCTTCTCTTTCTTTTCCATTCACTTATTCTTTTTGAGAACTGTTGTGCTCGAATTAAGAACTACTACAAGCAGCACTCGCAAGTATACGAGGCTATTGCAGCATAGGTGATCGCCCCAAGGTCGTCTCACAAGGAAGGTGTAGTTCGTAATAGCTTGATTGACAAGTAAATTTAAAAACAAGAGTTTGTTGTTTGGAATGGTGCAAGAATAATGTAAACCTAGAAGTAACATGCGTAAGGGTTAATGTGTGTGATGGTTGTACAAGATCGATTCAATTCTAGGGAAGGTACCTAGGGTTGTAGGTTCATTTAATCAAAGCTCAATTCTCAAATTATCCATTAACATACCCTTGTAAATTAATTTGTTCCTTAAGTTAATTAGTCAATTACTAATTCATTAGTTTTCACATTCATGAATTAACAACAACCAATTGTTTTACATTTGCAAATTAATAAAACACTAGAACTTATATTTCTAATTCATTCATAGGGTGGTTGATTATATAGTTCCGATATCGGATTTCACCTCTCGGTCCATCATCCAATATTCAAAGATTAATAGGTAGCTAATCTATCAACCTAACATTCAATCCAATACAATCAACCATAACAAGGTATATTAATGGAATCATCAAATCAAGGCATTCAATAAAATATACTACAAATAATTTAGTTCAACTTCATCAATTTAAAACAAATATTCATCTCAATACAAATCAAATAATAGTTTTCCATTGAAATATTAATTCTCTTAATACACAACAACAATCTATAAATGAATTAAAGAGAGAATAGAAAAACCCCTTGTGAAGATGCCAAGAATAGGATTACTAGTCTTCCTCCTAGCTCCACTTTGATATATGATGAAGAACTCAAGCCCTCTTCAATGGTTGATTCACCCTCTGCAATATGGAATGGAGCTTTCTCAAGTCACCAAACCATCAATTGATTATGCCTTTAGAAGATGAAATGGAGCTTTCTCAAGTCACCAATCCTTCAATGAAGCTTCTTCAAACCTTTAAGAGCTTGTTTAACTCAATTTATCCCAAAGAATATCAAAGATCTTGTGAATGGAGGATGGAGAAGATGGAAATGGAGGATGAAGATGAAGAAGCAAGAAGAGTGTCACTCTCTCACAGCCCAAACATGTATGCTCTCTTCTTCCCTTCCCTTCTCTTTTTAATTCCTTCAAAATTCAAACCCATGCTTGCCAACTCACCACACTCTCATTTTTCCCCCCACTTTCTCAATATTTTAGCATTCATCCAATGATTTAGGCTCACTTTTCTTTTCTTTAATATTTCTTTTGGCAAAAGCAAAGTCTTTGTTCCCCACCTGTCTCCTAATTCGTGCAAAAAAATTCAACACATCAAGGGTGACACGGCCAAGCTTGTGGTCGTGTCTCTCAATTTCTTTGGGACACGGCCAAGCTTGCTGGCCGTGTCTCCTTCTGCCCATTTTCTTTTCTTTGTTTTCTTGTAGGTGACATGGCCAAGCTCTTGGCCGTGTCTCTTGGGTGTGTCTTTTTCTGCTTCTTTCATTTTACTCCTTTCATTCTTTGCTTTGGCTAAAGATGGGGCACAACCATGCTCTTGCCTGTGTCTCTCAAGTTTCATGGGACACGGCCAAGCTTGCTGGCCGTGTCACTTGCTGCCCCTTTTCTTTCCTTTCTTTGGTTTTTTTAGTTTTGCTCCTTAGGGGAGACACGGCCACATGGCCGTGTCATGCTCTGCCTTCATTTCTTTGAGGGACACAGTCAAGCTTGCTTTGGCTTGGCTATGTCTTGCTTGATTCATGCTCTTCCATCACTGTTTTGATCATCCAAGGGAGTTTTTGCACTTTAACCTAAAAACAAACACTTCAAACAAACTTAAAACAAAAATCAATTAAAACATTAACTAAAAACACATAAAATCACACTAAAAACAAGTACACAAATAATCTAAACAAATGCCCTACACTTAATTTCTTGCTTGTCCCCAAGCAAGGTTAAAATCAAAACAAACTAAAAAAGAAAAATTTAGTTAAGTTCAAGAGTTATAAGGATGTATCAAGACTTCCCTATCCCTAAATTCGCAATCAACATCAAATCGAACAAAATCGATACCCATGAAATTAAGTGGCTTTCCATGCATAACCAATGTTGTCACTCCCTCACCAACTCTTAAAAGTGTTTGATCATGGTGGTGTTTACACTCATAATAATCAATGAAAGATTATTTCCATAGGCTTGCTTATCTATCAAATCTCCAGCACCTAATTACAATCAAGCATCAAACATAAGGTCTTTCATTGGGTTGTAATGGGACTAAGGTAAAGGCATAATATTTAGGTAATGTGAGCTTAATCATTAAGTTCAAGAGCACTTCAAGAATGAAGTAGCTGATCATATGTATAACCCAATGATCCCAAAACACCTTTCTCTCACCTACCCCTTGGCATTAAAGAGCTTTCAAGGGAACTCACTTATTACATCTTGGAATGATTATTCCCAAACATATTCCAACCCTAAGAAAAATAACAACTTCTATTATTTTTTGTTTTTTTATATTTTATATTTTTGTTTTTTAGGATTGTGCAACTAAAGAAGATAATAGTTTACAATCTTAAACCTACTAAATTTAACCACACACTCAATTCAACACAATACTCGGTCATAAATGCTCTTAAAATGCTCTTGACCTAATGAAAGGGTAAGAGACAAAATAGCATGATTCAAAGTTAGTAGCATTGCAAAAAAGAAAGAAAAGGGGAAACGAACTAGGCTCAAAATTGGCTAACTAAGGTTGAATATAGGTTGGTCTTTTTAAGCCAAAGTGGGTTCACCTAATTGCCTTAATCATCTTGATGCCTAATTGAAATTTTTATGTAGTCTCAAAATGAATGTCAAAGCAAGTTCAAGCAATTCATCAATCAAAGATGTTCACCCACAAAAATAATTATAAGTTGATGGCTCAATTCCTCAATAGTTAAAAGGCAATGCAATGAAAAACCAACAAAATTGACAATAAGCACCAATTCTACTCATTCTCAAATTCATGCTTCAAAAATTCAAAGGTCATCTATCAACAATTTTATAACAATTGAACTTTCCAAAATTCTTTTATTCAAAGAAAAATAAGAAAAACATTAACTAAACTTAAACAAAAACAAGTTAAGAGTAAAAACACAAAATGCACCCCACACTTAAAGATTCACATTGTCCTCAATGTGAGCATGCATAAATTAAATTAGAGGGTTCATATGAAACCTGATTTCCATTGTTCCCATATGCGATATACGATGCTCCTTCCAACCTTAATGCAATTGTTACTCATGTGTGAGAGGATGAACAACATGCAACTTCAAAATGTGCCCAATGTATTGCAAAGCCTAGGTAGCATCCTTGGATGAGCAATTGTCCAATGAGAACACATGAAGGCTGTCTTAGGGTGATCCTCAAATGCTATAGGAGCTTGGTAAAAATATTTTTCAGTATGCAACATGGTTATATTCATTTTTTGCTCTTTCTCACTCCCGAAAGTGGGAGGGATGACCATTGGTTGCATACTGTTATCCCCATCCAAAACATTTTTCAAATTTTGTGGGGTCTTTTTAAGTTCAACCAAGTTTGGTTGAATCTCTTTCTCATTTTCGTTAGCAATTTGAAGTTCCCTCTCAAAACCCTCATCATTTAAGATTAATTTGCTCTTCTCAATTTTGAAATTGGAAATATTAGGATCTACTTCTAAGGTCATTGCCACCTCAAGCTTATCTACACTATCTTCACTATAGGGCATGTCATAGAGTTTAAGAATTTGCATACCTTGCTTTTCATCCTTCAATCTACTTAGGAATGGGAGTGGTGGCATATAAGGATTTGGAGGTTCATGCAATTTTATCAAAGTGGCTTGGCCTTGTCTCTTAGGTGTGTCTCTTTCTGCTTCTTTCATTTTGCTCCTTTCATTCTTTGCTTTGGCTAAAGATGGGACATGGCCAAGCTCCTGGCCATGTCTCTCAATTTTCATGGGACACGGCCAAGCTTGCTAGCCGTGTCACTTGCTGCCCCTTTTCTTTCCTTTCTTTGGTTTCTTTGGTTTTGATCCTTAGGTGAGACACAACCAGTGGCTTGGCCGTGTCTTATGGCCCTGTCATGCTCTGCCTTCATTTCTTTGAGGGACACGGCCAAGCTTGCTTTGGCTTGGCCATGTCTTTCTTGATTCATGCTCTTCCATCACTATTTTGATCATCCAAGGGAGTTTTTGCACATTAACCTAAAAACAAACACTTCAAACAAACTTAAAACAAAAATCAATTAAAACATTAACTAAAAACACATAAAATCACACTAAAAATAAGTACACAAATGATCTAAACAAGAACATTGACATTTCATCTTCATCATCAGTACCTTCATTTCTTGAGCTCTCCACTTCTTTGATTGCTTTGAGAGCAATTGGTTTTCTCTTTTCTTTCTCACCTTGATCTTCTTCTTTTAACTGTGTAGCTCAAATGTGAGTAGTTTTCCGACAAGCTCATCGGTTCTCAATGTGCTAAGATCATGAGCTTCTTCATTGGATGGTACTTTTGATTCAAAGTTCTTTCTAGCTTTTAGGGCTCTCAAGGTTTTGCTATTTACATCACCTTGATCATATATCTTCCCATACTTCTTTAGCTCATTGACAATAGCAAGCAAGCAATTCGTCATGTCGGTGACGTTTTCATTTGGTTTCATCTTGAATAGCTCATACTCATGAACATGCATTTGTTTCTTGGTGAATGTCACTTGAGTCATACCTTCATGATAGTTTTCAAGTGTCTTCCAAATGCAATGTGCATAAGTTAAGTGTTGAACTCTTCCACCTTTTTCTCTTGAAATGAAATTCATCAAGATGGAAGTGGCTCTATTATTCTTGAATCGATCTTTAACATTGACAATTGACCATTGTGCTTTGGGAAGAGGAACTTGAATACCATCAACTTCATGTGTAGGAGCTTTCCACTCACTTTCCACAAAATATCATAGCTCAATCCCTTCACTATCTATAAACAAATACATTTTGTGTTTCCAATAGGAATTGTAATATCCCAAAATGTGTCCTAGAAGTATTGATATAATTGTTATTTCATTTGAATCTAATGTATATGTGTTATTGAAAAGGAAAAGATTGTTTAGAGAAAATGTATATGTTGTATATATGGTAATATATGTAACATATATGTTGGTCAAAATGGTGGGTCAAGGTAAGAAGATATTTAATTTGTGAAGTGTGAAGTTACTAAAAAGGGCAAATGAATGATAAAGGAGTTAGAATGTTTTAAAGAGGGTATTTTAGTCATTTTCATTTTGAATTGCTTGGTGGAGATTTAAAGAGAAGAGGAAGTTGACTTTTCTCATTTCTTCTTCTTTCCTTTCTCCTTCCATGGCCGGCCACTCTATAGCAAGAGAGAGAGAGTTGTGTTTTGATGTTCAAGCTCAAAATTGAAGGGGGATTTCAAGTGATTAAGTGAAAGTCCAAGAAGTTTTATTATTTTGGTAAGTTCTCTATCTTAATTTCTTTTGTTTTCTTGAAGTAGGGTTTGAGTTTGATGGTAGATGTTTGAAATAGGAGTGTGTTGGTTGTAGTATGTTAAAGTATGTTTGATTTGTTTAATTATGGTGTTGGTTTTGGTTTGAAGGAAGTAAGTTAAGTTGATGTTGGTTTTGAAAGTAGTTGTGTTGAAATTGTATTAGGGTTTTGAGTTGGTAAGTGTTTTTAATGTTAAGTTTGGTTGATTATTTTTGTTGGTTTTCATGATTTTTGGGTTTGTTGGAATTAGAAGCTTGGAATACATGTTTTGGTGAGAGGCAGTAGCATCTTGGATGCCACGCCCGTGGCCTTTTGATGCCATGGCCGTGGGGTGTTGGGCAATTTTTGGGCAGAAGCAATTCTTAACCCATGCCCGTGGGGGTTTTGGGTGGCCACGACCGTGGGCTTTGAGGTTGAGTTGTTGGTTTGTAATGGTGGTCTATGGGTTTTGTATGAGGATAATAAGTGATTGATTGTATTGGAATTGATGTGGTTCATCATTGTTTTGGTTTAGGTTGTGAAGAAAGTGAATTGCCTTAATTCATTTGGTGAAGGACTTTTGGATAAAGAAAGTGTTTAGAATTGTGTGGATTGCTTTTGAAGTAAGTACAAACCTTGCATTGTTGCATACATTCACTTGATAAGGCATTGTTGATATATATATATAAATAATGTTATGTCTTGCACATTGTGAATCTTGTGAAATGTACTATATGTATAATTTGAAATGAGATGACTGAGGTATGTATGCATATATGATTATGTTCAATGTAATTGATTATGAATATGTGAAAGATGATGTATGATATTGTGAATTGAGACATGATGATTAAAATGTGATGAGAAGCCATTGTGAGTGGCTATGGTTATATAAATGAAATTGTTGAGGCATGATTGTCTATTTGATATTGAGATACAAATTGAGAAAGAGAATGATATAATTGTATGTTTAATATGTTATTCAGTTTCAGAGTTCTGGATTTGGATGGCATGCCTATGAAATTATGAATAGTAACAGTCTTGCCGGGTTGAGGATCTCTTCAATTTGAGTTGAATTGAGGTCCAAGAGACTAGGTCTGTTACATTATGAGAAATTGTGATTATGAGATATATGTTTGGTAATAGTCTTGCCGGGTTGAGGATCTCCTCAAGCTTGTTGAGTTGATGGTCCAAGAGACTGGGTCTGTTACACTATCCATGGATAGAGATATATATATGTTGCATACGGGCTTGATTATTGTGATTATGAACCAAAGAAGTAACTCTGAATTCTGAATATCGTATTAAATATTTGTTGGGCCTATAGGTGTCTATGTCATATTGATGTCATGAATGATGATATGATGTAATGAAATGCTAGTAGTACTTAAATGATGATATGTAATATTCATGAAATATTGTATATTGAGTATGACCTTTATTGTTTGAATGTATATCATTGTTATTGATTAAGCATAATAGCATTTTGGTTTGTGATACTGAGTTGTTGGCTCAGCGCGATTGGGATTCATCGCGCAAGTGATAGAAGTGATAGAATTGAGGCGGAGGATTCCTCTAGACCGAGTTGAGGTTGTTTTGATTGTGAAGAGTTGGATTAAAGCTTAAAGATCAGAGAGTCAAGCTGCCAACCATGTATATATTTCATATTTTGTAATTTTTGAGGTTTGATGTATTTGTACTTGTAAATTTTGAATATAACTTCCGTTGCGTATTAAATAAACATTTTTATCTACTGTGTCTTATGATTTTCATTTAAACATTTGGTATTTCTTAAGTTTTTATTTTATCTTAAATGTGATTTGAGTATTTGCAAAGTGTGGCATTTCTATATTTAGTATACGTATATTACAATCGTATAAGCATGCTGTGTACGTATACGGATATAGGGGTGTTACAGGAATAATCCATTTCATCAAAATAGGGTCTAAGGATAGTGTTAAGATTTCCATGAGAGGTTAAGTTTGATGAAGAAGAAGTTGCCATAGTGGATCAAATTTCACAATTAAGTTTAAGAAATTTCTAGCTCTGATACCAATTGTAGTCCCAAGATGGCAACCAAGAGGGGGGGGGGGAGTGAATTGGATTCTTGATGAATGATGGCAAATAGAAACAAAGAATTCAAAAACTCAACAGTAGGAAATGTAGAAGTAATAAATAGTTGAGTAGTGAGTAGAAGAAAGAACACACAAGATTTATAGTGGTTCGGATTTTCTCCAATCCTACATCCACTTCTTTAACAACTTGTTAAGGTTCAACTAACTTTGAGTTTTCTTCTTGAGATCATATACCTCACAACCCTTACAAGAGTTTTCCCAGGCTCACTCTCACAACCTAAGTGTTTCCAAGCTCACACTCAAACTTTTACAATGGTGTTTTTAATGCTTACACCGAACACTCATTACAATTCAAATGTTAATTGTTGGAAGAAAAGAAAATATGTTGCTTGGCTATTAAATTTTGAATCTCTTTATTTTCTTAATAGAATAATAATGTATTTATACCAATGTGGTCTAACTAGCCATTATAGAAAGTGAGAAATAAGTCTTGGTAGTTTAGACCTGTGGTAATAGACTATTTGAAGCAGTTAGCGATCGTCCTTGATACTAGGACGGTCGTTCCAATGTCTTACGCGGTCGCCCTTAGATAAGGGATGGTCGCTGCATTCAAAATTGCTTCAACGGTCGAATTTAAGTGCTCTGCTACTGGAATCTTGCCCATGCTGTGGTTGTCAGGACGGTCGAGCATAAGCTAGGTGCGGTTGCCCTTTTTGAATATTGAAGTGGGTTTATAACGGTTATTACACGTGGCATTTTTTAACTGGGCAAAATAAACTTCCGCCTAAAAATGAATGTCACGATCGCCCTAGGTGCCAATTAGCAGTCAAATTGAGAGACTCGCGTCGAACTTCTGGACGCACCTAAGGATGCAAACACTACTATTAGTTTGAGTAATTTTCTCTTTAATCAGTAGAGCAGTCGCGGAGTATGAAGAACGGTCGCTACATTAGTAAGCGAGACCGTATTCTTCACCGTACTTGTCACCGCAAACCTTACTGCAATTTGGATGATTTGGGTTATTCATGTTGTGGTCGCCCTTGTTTGTTGGATTGTCTCTTAGGTTGATGTGTGGTCGCTACTGTGGTCAAGTTTATGACCGCGAACCCTACTGTGATATGGTTTCATTTTTCAATTCAATAGGGCGGTCATCTCCAACGTTGTGCAACTGCTAAATGTGTCCTATGTTGACTTATTTGAAACAATCTAATCCTACAACAAGGTTGTTAAAGCACATGTTAAATAAGTTATTCAATTTGAGTTGTCAAGGATCAAAATTGAGATCATTTGGCTAACAGTCAACATAACATCAACATGGAATATCTTATTTTTGAAAAAATTTCACTCGAACGATTTAACCAATAGTTGTATTTTCAAACTTAGAAGTCAGTCCATGATAATTCTCATTAATTAAGTCTTAATCCATTGGGCAAACAAAGGGATAGTTTTTATGCTATATTTAGATTAAAACTAAATTAAAGAGTTTATCATAAATAGATTTCCTATTTGGAAAACAACCAATGATTCATGCCATAAACAAGCCAATGATTAACAATTCTTAGTATAAATTAGGCCCACAATTGATTTTTGGTATTTTCATAATTGACCTAAATAGTTGTAGGCTCATTTAAGAAGAAGGCTTAAGAAAAGTTGTAATCTGAATGAAGTGAAAAATAATTTCAAAGCCCATTTTTGAAAAAAAGGTTTGCTTAAAAATGAATTTTTGAATTTGGCCCATGAGGTAAAAAGGAATTTTTTTCCTATTTTAGGAAAGTTTTATGTCCAAAGACTACCTTGAAAATTTTGAAAATAGCTTGGTCGTTTGGGCTTAAAGGAATAAAACTATTTTAAGCTTCAATATATTTTGGTCATATTAGAAAAAGAACAAACCAAATAGGCCATGATTCGAATCAAGATATATCAATCATAGTCAAACAACAAGCATTTAGGTAAAAATCTAAGGAAAGTTATTAGGCCAATTAAATGAGCTTTAGTCTTTGGGTTGAAAAGTTTAGGCTCCCATAGCAAGTATATACCAAAAGGTACGAGGCTATGAGTTGTTATGCCATGCTCGATCTCCATACCTTGAGTGAAAGGATCGTATCCCTTATATAGCACAACACGGGTTACACAGACATCCTAACTCACGCACACAATGTAATCTAAATGATGAAATGGACAATATCATAATAAGAAAGAATAAAATAATATAAAAACCAACAGAATCAACTTTTCTTATCCCCAGTGGAGTTGCCTAAACCCAGACAGGCCGAGAAAGTAGAAAGGGGTGGACGACTCGATTCCTAAAGAATCCCCAACCTCCTATTGGGTTTGAAAAGTTGGGTATGCATGGAGAAAATGAGAATGACCAAGCATAACGTCCGGTTCATTAGAACCGGTATCCTTTTTATGTATTAATATTGTTAAATTCTTAACTTATTAAAATATCATCCATACTACATTTAATTTAAAATAAATAAATATTCATTGTATTAGAATCAAAGAAGGTCCAAACAAATAAACAAATAAAAATGGGCATCCATACAAGATGGAAATTGCCCTTATAATAGTTTCTAATGTCTAAAACTAAATAAAATAGGACACCCACCTTTTGGTGGAAACATGCCCTTTGCATTAATTCCAAAACTTAAAATAAATTAATTTATATTGAATTTAATAAATGAGATATCGACAAAGTGGAAACATACCTCTTACATCCTTGACATCAAAATAAACCAATTGAAGCACTCAACCATTCATCATAAGGAAAACATCAATGGAACATTTATCATAAACATACAATAATGAATCAAACAATCAAATCTCATTTTTTTTATCTTAAATAAAGCATTAAATACACAAAATTAAGGTTTTGATGTATGAATTAGGGTTTTGGTGCTAACTTAGGGTTTTTAGATGATAATTAGGGTTTTATGGTTTTGAAAATAAGATTAGGGTTTATGGATGAAAAGTAGGATTTTAGGGCAAAAACCTAGGATTTAGGGTTTTGAAAACAAGATTAGGGTTTATGGATGAAAATTGGGATTTTAGGATGATTTATTTTATTTGGTTTATAATTTATACTTTAAGGATGTAAGAGGTATGTTTCTAATTCGTGGGTACCTCATTTATTAAGTTCAATGTAATTTTATTTATTTCATGTTTTGGCGTTAATGTAAAGGACATATTTCCACTAAATGGTAGGTGTCCTATTTTGGTTAATTTTGGACATTGGACATTTTTGTAAGGGTATATTTCCATAATGTATGGATGCCCATTTTTATTTGTTTGTTTGTTTAGACATTCTATGATTTTAATACAATTAATGTTTATTTATTTTAAATTGCATGTAGTATGGTTGATATTTTAATAAATTAAAGAATTTAATAATGTCTAGACCTGAAAAGGAGGTAGTTCCAATGAACCGGACATTATGGGAGTGCTGGGTCATTCTCACCTTCCCCAAACGTATCCAAATTTCTAAACCCAATAGGGGGTTGGGGATTCCTTAGAAGTCTAGTCATCCACTCCTTTCTTTTTTCCTGGCCCATCTGGGTGATCACTCTATTTTCTTTGGGTTTTGGCCTGTGTTCTCTAAGGCCCTGAGCCTAATAGTATCGAAGTTGCAAGAACCATTCCACATGGGAGAGAGGCCAAAAATCTCCACTCACATTGGTGAGTCCACTGTGGAATGGAGGCGAAAAATCTAATATTTTAATAGGATTTTTATGATTAAATTAGGGTTTTTGGGATAAAATTAGTGTTTTAGTATAAGGATTAGGGTTTATGGATAAAAATTGGGATTTTTGGGTAAAAAAACTAGGATTTAGGGTTTTAAAAACAAGATTAGGGTTTTTTAGGAGAAAATTAAGGTTTTAGTCTTGAATTAAGGCTTGAGGTTTTTGAAAGCATGATTAGGTTTTATAAATAAAAATTAATGTTTTAAAAATAAAGCTAAGGTTTTTAGGGTTAAAACATGATTTTAGGGTTTTGGGATGAAAATTAAGGTTTTGGTGATCAAACTAGGGTTTTAGGGTCTTTTGGATATAATCAAGATTTTATGGATTCTAAAACAAAATTAGGGTTTTTAAGTTTTATAATCATGCAAAAGGGCTTTTGGATGATCTAATTAGGGTTTTGGTTTTCTTTAAAACATGTAACTAAGATTTTGGGTAATTAAATTAAAGGTTTAAATTAAATCCTAAGTCACTGTAAATCTAAAACAAATAGATGCTGACTAATTGAGCTACTGGATGAAATAAGATTTGAATAAATAAGCTACTAGATGTTCTATATGAATCAAATGCAAAAGAACAAACTACTGGACAAAGGCAATTCAATGGATGAAATAATAATAAGTAAACCTACTGTAAATTTAAATAAATTTAGTGACAAAGTCAAACCTCCGTTTGTTGGTTCTACCAAAATTTAGTATATTGATCCAAGCTTTTATATTGATCTAAGCTTTTTACCTTATTGACTACACTAATTTTAGTTTTGGCTGAAGCTTTAATACAACTACCTTGTCCTTGTCTTTGGTTTGACAATACAACATACTTCCTTAAACTTGAAGGCTCGAATGACAAAAACACTCTTTTTTAAAATAAATTTTCAAATTTTCAAATCACATTTTGGCTTCATTAAATCAAATGTCAATATACCTCAGGGCTTGATTTTTCTAATTAATAGATCTATAACATGATGACCCTAGTTATCATACTAAACTCAGGAATTATTTTCATTTAAGTAAGAACTGTTGCACTTCAGATAGGCACATACACATTACTTGGCCAAGGGTATCATTGAGTTTAAATATTATCTATCTCATATGCATATGTATTCAAACTATCTCTACTAATAGACTCTACCTACTAAGAGAGATCAATAGGTCTTTAATAGGCTTGAAATGGGATCTATAAGGAACATGGGTTTAGCAAGGCCATTTTTAGATTGGAGCTGATGTAACATTATGGACAAACCTTCACACTATAAACTTTCTATTGGAACAATATGTTGTTGGAGGTATTCTTAAACTATGTGCATCACTTTTATTTTCTAGGCATTTTTTTTATCTTGCTTCATGAAAAATAGAACTTGAAATCTTGCTTCATGAAAAGATAGAGCTTATCTTCTTAGTAGAAATCTGGATTTGATTATGATAACTTTAGCTTTTACAAAAAGTTTAAAACCCTATTATTCGTCCCTCTTCTTCTTCTTTTATTTTTCTTCTTCTCTTTTATTTTTACTTTCCTTTTACTTTTATTTTTCCTTTTTTTCCTTTTTCTTCTTTTTCTTTTTCCTTTTTTTTGACTTTGACTTCTTTTTCTTTTTTTTATATCTTAGCTCTAAAAGAGTTGTCCTGTTTGTACCAACTTGTATTTTCAATAATGGATGAGTGGAGTGGCATAAGTATGCTTCAGTGAGGATGAATTATTCATTGCCCTGGCTTTATCTCAATAACTATTTGATATAAGGTCTAATTTAGATATCCTTTAACTATCTTTACAGTCTTGACTATATATCATTCTCTTTGATCTTCTTTCCCTTTTGTTCCTTAGTGATCATCAGACTTGCCATAAGTATCACAATAGCTCAGGGTAGGTTATCAGGGTTTACAAGCCAATAAAAATCAAACTAAAATCTCATGAAGGCTCAAAGGGATAAACTAGGGATTGATATTAACAGGGTGGATACTAGTTGTTGGCTCACTAAAAAATGCCTATGAAAGCATGTTCTAAGACTGACTAAAATCTAGATGCAAGTATTTATGCAGGAGCCATATCTAAGTAAGCACTCATTGCTATCAAACAATTTCCTCACCTAGTAAAATGATTCGAATCATGATGCATAGATACACTAATTTATAAATATCAAGCTAGATTCATCATTGGTTGAGCACCAAAATGAACAAAGACCAATGAAAATTTAATGAAAATAATTTATTCAAATAATCTTTATTTGAAAAACATAATTATTCTAGAAAACACCAAAGAAAGAAATGAAATAAAAACTAAACAAGCCAAGGAAAGTTTGTTGAGTTGGAGTTGAAGATGCTTCATCTACTTGGACATATCAAGGGCAGTGGTCATCACCTCCTCATCCGCAGTTGGTCCAAGCTTGCTTAGTAGCACCTCCTCTTTAGCAATTCCTCCATTTACATCTTGAAAAGTCAATAAGACAGAACTTTCCTTCAATCCTCCCTCTATCATGAGGGTTGTTGGCAGTGGTTGTTGCGCTCTAATAAATACTACTAGAACTACACTCGCAAGTATACGAGGCTGCTGTAGTATTTTGGTGAACACCTCAAGGTCGTCTCACAAGGAAGCTAGATAAGCTAATTATTTATCAAATCATAAATAACAAAATATCAATAAAATTAAATTGCTAAACAACTAATGAAAACAGAACGAGTTGAATTTAGAACAATGAAAGTAAACTGAACAGATATATTGATTCACTTAATAGAAAGGTCTAGGGTTTGCACTTCTCTACTAACTTATATGTATGAACGACTATTCCTCTCAACCGATTTAATTTCAAAGATCATATTTCAAGCAACTTAATTAATCGAATCAAGGAAATAAGCTCTCGCATTCAAACCTCTTTCAAATAATCATGTTACAATTGAAATGATCTTTTTCTTAGGTTTATATTTCTAATTCACCAAAGTCCCTAATTGAATTGTTCCAGCATTAGACTTCATTTGTCAATCCTTCATCTACATACCTCAAACACATAAGTGGTAGCCAATCAATTATATATTAACGTTAATCCATTCAATTAAGGATAAAAGAAATAATTTAGTTAAGAGCAATAACCATTTCATACAATCATAGTAGATCCATACAAACCCTAGACTAGATCAAAATTAGTTCATAATGATGCTATCAAATAAATTCATCTCATTAAAATTCAATGAAATTAATTTAGACATTAGAGAATTCATGAATACAATTCCAATGAAACTTAAGAGATAGAGTTTGAGAAAACCAAATTACAAACTTCCTTTGGCTTCTGAAGAATCTCTTGCTCCGATTTTTGCTAAAAGAATGATGCAATGGCTAAAACTAATTTGATCTGGAGTGTTTGTATGAAAGTGAAATCAAAATTCAAAAGAAAAGTGAAGAATAGCTGAAAAGTTTGTGTTGGATGGCTGGAAATGTGTGTAACCCCTTTCTCTTGCCCAAATCTTCTTATTTATACAAAACCCTCGCTCAAAATCCGCGTTTCCTTTCTTTCCTTAGCCCCATGGAGTGACACAGCCAAGCTTGTGGCCGTGTCACAGTGGCTTGGCCATGTCACCTGGGTGTGTCATGTAATATCCTCATGTATGCCCTAGAAGTCTTGGTTATGTTGTTGTTGTAAATTGGATTGAATGTATATGTTATGTGTTAAGAAAAGAAATTGAGAAGAGAATGCTTGTGTATATGTGTTTTGGGAAAGAAAATAGGGTTTAGAGAGAAATGTATATGTTGTTTATATGATGATATAACTAACATATATATATGTCAAAGGGAGAGTCAATGGAAGAGATATTTATTTGTGTTGAGTGTGTAATTACATATATGGGCATATAAGAGACAAAAGGTTAGTTATATGGTTGAGGGCATTTTGGTAATTGATTGGATAAAATCTCTTGGTGGAGATTTAAAGAAGAAAAGCTATTTGACTTTGTGTCTTTATCATTTTCTTCTTTCTTTCATGAAGAGGCCGGCCATCCAAGAAGAGAAAGAGCTAGAGAGGTGTTTGGAGTTTTATACTCAAATTGAAGAAGGAATCAAGGGATTTGGTTAGAGATTTGTGGAATTTCTTCATTTAAAGTAAGTATTCTCTTGTTTTCTTTACTTATTTTGAAGTTGTGTTTGAAGTGAATTAGGGTTTGTTGATTTTGTGATTTGATGGGTTTGAGATGTGTTTGTGTTGTGTTTTCAAGTGTTAAATTGGTTTTAAGTTAATAGTTTAAATAGGTGTTGTTGTTGGAAGTGGTATATGTTGATTTTGAAAGGTGGAGAAGGATGGTGATTTTAGGGTTTTGAGATGGTTTGTGTTTAAATGTAATATTAATGTATTGTAAAGTGATTCTTGTGATGAATATATGTTTAGAACATTGATTGTATTCATTTGAAATATATTATATGGTGTATATTGTGTTTGAGTACAATTGAAAGAGTGTTGGATTTGGTTAGGGTTATGTTCATGGGTGACACGGCCAAAAGCAATGGAGAGACACGGCCAAGTCAAGGAACATTTGGGCGTGTTGGATTGGTTTTTGAGAGACACGGCCGTGTTCCCTAGCCATGTTAGCTAATGTGATTTTTGGTTGAGAGACACGGCCACAAGCTTGGCCGTGTCCCTTGCCCGTGTTGCTTACTGTCAAGTGAGGTTGAGAGACAAGGCCACAAGCTTGGCCGTGTCCCTCAATTGTGCTGCCCGTGTCCCTCAAGTTTGTTAGTTAATATTTCTATTCTTTGTTCTTTTTGCATGGTTTTGATTCTTCAAAGGTGTTTTGGTACCTAAACCCTAACATAAACACTTTAAACATATCTAAAACAAAGAATTCCCTAATCAAATGCATGTGTAAGATTCTAAAGTTATGAATCATATAAATTGTTCTTTGCCCTATTTGCATTGTTGAAATTGAACAATGTTATGTTATGCATTGTAAATGATAATGTGTTACATGGATAATGTACTTTGAAATGCTATATCAATGATGCTATGTGCATAAGATGAATTGAGATGTGAAATGTGATGCAAAGCCATTGTGATTGGCTATGATGGTGCAATTGAAAGAAATAAGGCATGTTTGCCTAAATGATGATGAGAATTGAGAATGGAAATAATAATTGAATAATAAATGAATTGTGTGGCTAATGTGTTATTCCATTTTCAGAGTTTGTTATTGGTGGCATGCCTAATAAGAGTAACAATCTCTTGAAGTTAGGTTGGATTGAATCCTTGAAGCCTAATTGAGATGTTACCACACTTGAAGCTAGGTTGGGTTGGTTCTTGAAGCCAAGTTGGGTTGAAGCTTAGCATGCTTTGCTCCCCTTGAAGCTTGGTTGAACCTAATCCTTGAAGCCTAGTTGGGTCTATGATATTGATAAATGTGATGATAAAACCAAAACATTAACTCTGAAAATTGAATGGCATATTAGTGTGTTTTGGGCCCATGCTTGTCTATGTTTAATGTGATTCATAAAGGGTAACATAATTGATGAATGAGGTATATGGGAAGATGTTGAAATGTGATATGTTCATATGTTGTAGTTTATGGAATGTAAAAGTATGTTGTTAGCTTTACATCTATGATGTTGATCTTATTAATAAGGTGTATGGCATTGCATTGCACTTAAGCATAACATTAGCATGATTTGTCTTACTAAGCCGTTGGCTTAGCGCGATAGTGTTTAATCGTGCAGGTAATAGAGTTGAACCCGAGAGTTCTTCGAGACCCAGTGAGAGTAGACATTGAAGAGTGGATATTGGGACTTAAAGATCAGAGGAGATTTGCCAATCATGTACTACTTCTTTATATTTTGTAAAGTAATGTTTATAATGTAAATATATGCACATTTGTATATATGTATTCAAATGTTTTCATATGTGTAAATCTTTTATGAATTCCGCTGCGTATCAACTAAATGTATCTATATATCTATTTGTTTTATATTACAAGTTGATTATTTATTTTTCTAAAATGCATAATGAGAAAGGTGATGGTATCTTTTAAAATGTTTTTAATGTTGATGAAAAACCGTAGCATTCCTATGTTCGGTGCACGTATGCTACATTGTGGTGTTGTAGTGTGTGTGTATTGGATGTGGGGGTGTTACATGTCAGCTTCTGTGTTTCCTTGCTCTTCTTTGCTTCTGTGGAGATAAGAGTGACACGGCCAAGTTCCTGGCCGTGTCATGTGACACGGCCAGTGGCTTGGCAGTGTCACCTACCAGTGTCACCTACTGATTCTCTTCTTTCTTTGATCTTCTTTCTTGGCTAAATATGCGACACGACCAAGCTTGTGGCCGTGTCATTTGACATGGCCAGTGGCATGGCCGTGTCACCTGCCAGTGTCAGCTTCTGCCAAATTTTCCTTTCTTTCTTGGTTCCCTTGGTTTTGCCCTTTAGGTGAGACACGGCCAGTGGCTTGGCTGTGTCTCCTGCCTGTGTCATGATCTACCAAAAATTTGCTTGAGGTGACACGGCCAAGCTTGATTTGGCTTGGCCATGTCTTGCTGCTTCATGCTCTTCTTTCTTTGTTTTGATCTTCCAAGGGAGTTTTTTTTTGCATATTAACCTAAAACAAACACTTGAAACAAACTTTAAACAAGAATAAAATGAAACATTAACCAAAAACACATAAACATCACACTAAAAACTAGTACAAAAATGACATAAACACTGGGATAAATTAAAACTACCAAAATTGATGAAATCACTAAATAAACAGAATAAAACTACCAAAATGCATGAAGAAAACAATAATCATCATAATAAGTAAGTTACAATTCTATGACAAAAACTAATAAAATAACTACCCCACACTTAAAACTTTGCTTGTCCTCAAGCAAATTCACATGGCATAAATTAAAAACTCAAATAACCTTAACTATAATTCAAGTATATAAGAAGAAATCCTTTAAGATTCAGCCATAAATAAATGCAATTTACTTCAATCAAAATTTTCTTAACTCATTCATTAATTCAGACATAACAAATCTCATATCTCATCTAAGTGTTCCACTCAATTTCAAAGGTTAATTCACTCAAACCCTTCATGACTGCATACTGCCATAAACTTGCTTAATTATCCAATCTCTCTCACTGATGTTCTCAAGAAATAATCTGAAGGTCTTTTTGTTTGGATGTAATGGGGCTAAGGTGAAGGTGTGAGAAAAGACATTTAAGTTGGAACATCAAGAAATGGAGTATCTAAATTAGACAATACTCTTGCTTAGAAACTCGTAACTCTCTCAAATGGCATATTCACCAACCCTTGATAGTCTCACATACTTGCATACTTAAAGAAAAATAAATGAGTCAAAATTCCTCTTTGATGACTAATGCTAGAAAATATATGAATTTTGTATATATATATATCTTCTCTTTTTATTTTTATTTATTATTTTTCATATATATATATACATAATATAAAATTACATTGAACATCTTGCTCAAATGTAGAGGAAAAAAATAATCGACTCTTAGTCAAATACAATGTGCAAAGTATGCATTTCAGCCCCAAATCTTACTAAGGCAATACTTATTTTTTATTTGCTTACCCCACACTTATGAATTAAACCACCCTATTGTCATATCATAAGAAACTCCATTCCTTAATGAAGGTATGATGATAATAGGAAAATGTTGAGTTGTGAATTATGTTGATCAATCAAGAAAAAGTCAAAGGCTCAACTTGGCTCACTAAGGAATTCATAATTAAGGGAGGTCTTCTTAAGCTAAAGGGGGTAATCCTAATTTGCCTTCATCATTTTAAAACTTGAGATGAAATCATAATGTGAGTTCAATTAGTATGCAAAAACAAGCTCTAGAGATGCAAAATCATGAAGGTGCACACTTAAGAAAAGAAAATCGATTGACAATAATATTCAATCTATGAGGCTCAAAACTCACAAAGAGTGGGTACTCAAAGATTTATATGTCATGAATTACAGAATGTGAAAATTGATCCTGAATGAATTCAAATGCTAATCTCTATGCTGATACTAAAGGCTCAAATGTAATGCTAGAATTACAGAAAAGTCAATAAGTTTCCAACAATTATGCCATGAACAACGCACAATATAACACACAAAGACAAACAAAACAAAAATTAAAGGAAAACTTAAAGATTACCCCACACTTATGAGTTACATTGTCTTCAATGGAAACAAGGATAATAAAGAAAAAGAGTTAAGGTACAACCTGTTTTCCATTATTCCCTTGTGAGGCAAACACTACCTTTTCACCCACAAACATCAATTGTTCAGAAACAAAATACAATATATATAAAAAATAACCAAAATATAAAGTGTTAACATTAAAAATAACAATGAAAATATGCGATAACTAAACACAAGAAAGTAAGGAGTTTTCTCAAAAGATTAGAGCCGATTTGATCTATGGTGATGGAGGATGTGATGATGATGCAGCTGAAGGATGGAGGCTTAGAATCTTAGCAAGGTTGCTATTGATTTGGTCCAACTGTTGCAAGACCGCAGCATGGCTACGATCGACCATGCTTTCCAGTGCCTCTATCCTATTAATGATCTCTTGATTGTCCGGGACTGGAGCATCTTCATCCAAATCAAGAGAATGCGAGTCGGACTCCTCATGGACTCGTGTTCTCTTTTATCGGCCCCTCGGTGCATCAGGCTCAACTGAAGCCATCACATAGGCCCCTCCTCTGTTTATAACCATATGCATCTTCTCAATTGTGGCCAGGTCTAACGAATCTTTACCCAAAATTTTAGTCATATGGTAGTTATTCGAGTCAAAATCATCAAGAAGGGCTGTCGCTAAAGTGGTAACCAATCCTACAATACAAATAGCACCCTTTTTTTTGTTTGCCACATTGTCAAAAACATCGGCCAACCAATAGCAGGCACTAACGGGTATGGCATTACAAGCACAGTCTAAGAAAAAGAGCTCGCTAATTTCCACTACACTTGGGCTTTCCTTCCATGCAAAGAACCCACAAGACATAAAGCGATGTAAATATCTTAGAGCGAGATTACTCAATTTTGTTGCCTTGGCCGATTTGGCCACATATGTTCCCGACCCCAGTGCTCCCCATGCAAATTGCTATTTAAAATCCTTAGGTACAGATTTTTCCCCTTGTTGATGGAAACCAAAGATAGCATTCAATTGCTCAATACTAACTACACATGGTTTCCCAAGCAATTTAAAATTCAACCTAGTGCAAATTTTCTGTTCATCTCTTTCAACCTTAAGAGAGGTTAAAAATTCCATAGTAAGCTCGTGAAATTGCAAAGGTCGAAGGGAGACTAATTTCTCCCACCCAAGGTTTTGAACATAGCTATAAAAATTATCCTTAATATGAAGAGCATTAAGGGATTCATCACTTACATACCTCATTGGAAAGAAACCCCTAGCTAGAAGAGTCGCTCTCCTTGAAGATGAAGAAGTTGAAGATGGATCTGCAGTTGGAGGTTGCCTCCTCTTGTGGTGGGACACCATCTTTGTTCTAGGCATATTGATAGTTTTGGAGAAAATTGAAGCCTTAACGGATTTAATTAGTTTTTTGATGTGAAAAGAAGAAGATTGAACGGGTTGAATTTGATTTTGGTGAAGAAAAAATGGAGAATTAGTGGGATTTTTGAAGCTTTTAGAAAACAAACATAGAGGTTTTGGAGAGAGAGAGCCGAGAGAGAGAGAGAAAGGAAAAAAAGGAAACTAGGGATTTAAAATGAAAGAAAAGGGCTGAAATCGTGTTTTTAAGCTTGGAAATAAAGGTGACACGGCCAAGCTTGGTTTAGCTTGGCCGTGCCTGAGACTTTTGGAAAGACACGGCCAGCGGCTTGGCCGTGTCCCATGAACGTGTTGGCTACTGTGAAAAAAGAAATTGCAAAACAAAGAAAGGAACACAGGCATAGGCTTGGTGGTGTTTGGGTGACACGGCCAAGAACACGGCCAAGCCTTTTGACCGTGTCTGAGCCTATGTGTTTTGGACTTGCTTGACATGGCTAGTGGCTTGGCCGTGTCAAGTGGCAGTGTCCTTCACTACCATTTTGGCTTTTTTTTGTGTCACCAAATCTAAAAGAAATGCAATCTTCTTCCTTGCTTATCCCTGAAACACATTAAAAAAAAATAAAAAATCGATCAAAGCAACCATTCCATTTATTTAAACCAAACATGAAATTAAAATTGCTAAATATGAAATTGTAACTATGAAAAGAAATGCAAACTGATGGGTTGCCTCCCATTTAACACTTCTTTAATGTCGTGTAGCTGGCCATTACTGCAAGACTTAAGGATCGTTGATCAAAGTACTATCGATGAACCTTACTTCTTGGAGCCCCTCATTATATGGTTTAACTCTCTGTCCATTTACTTTAAAAGTTTCATTTGTTCAAGAGTTAAGCAATTCTATAGCACCGGAAGGATATACCTGAGTTATCTCGAAAGGTCCACTCCATCGAGACTTGAGTTTTCCTGGAAACAGTCAAAGATGCGAATTAAAAAGCAAAACCTTCATACCTGGACTCAATGTCTTTCATACTAAATTTCTGTCATGAAGTGCTTTAGTGCGGTCCTTATAAATCCTCAAACTCTCATATGCCTCGTTCCTTAGTTCATCTAACTCTGAAATTTGTAGAAAACGTTCTCTCTTTGCCTTGTCCAAATCTAAATTCAGAGTCTTAATTGCCCAATACGCCTTGTGCTCTAACTCCACTGGTAAATGACAAGCCTTAGCGAAAACCAATAGGTATGGACTCATACCCAAGGGAGTCTTGAAAGCAGTTCAATATGCCCACAATGCATCATTCAATCTACTTACCCAATCCTTCCTTGATAAGTTGACTGTTTTTTCTAGAATTCCTTTGATTTGCTTGTTGGATGTCTCAACTTGTCCTGAAGTCTGTGGATGGTATGGGGTCATCACCTTGTATTTCACACCCGATTTGTGCATTAATTTCTCAAAAAGTTTGTTGCAAAAATGACTTCCCCCATCACTGACTATCACTCTTGGCATTCCAAATATGCTAAGAATGTATTCCTTCACAAATTTAACAACCACATTAGCATCATTAGTTCGGGTGGCGATTGCCTCCACCCATTTTGAAACATAATCAACAGCAACTAAAATGTACTCATAACCAAAAGACTTGGAAAAAGGACCCATGAAGTCTATTCCCCAAACATCAAACAGTTCAATAACAATATAAGATTGAAGGGGCATTTCATTCCTCCTTCCAATGTTACCTACTCTTTGACAGCAGTCACAATGCTTACAATATTCTTGAGCATCTTTGAATAGAGTAGGCTAGTAAAATCCACTTTGAAGCACTTTTTCTGCAGTCTTTCTCCCTCCAAAATTACTAGCATAGTGAAGGTCATGAAAAAATTGAAGAACACTCAGTTGTTCTTCCTCAAATACACACCTGCGAACTATCTCATCTTTGCATATCCGGAATAGGTAAGGTTCATCCCAAAAATAGAATTTACTCATGTGAAAAAACCTTTTCTTTTCCTGAAATTACATGTCAGAATGCAAAATACCACAAGCAAGATAGTTAGTAATATCTGCAAACCAAGGTGAATTCATTACCACAAACAACTGCTCATCAGGAAATGCTTCTAGATCTCTATGAATGCTATCAGATGCAAGATTTTCACCAAAGAAAGGTAATCTAGATAAATGATCAGCTACAACATTTTCACTTCCCTTAGTATCTTTGATTTGAAAATCAAATTCTTGCAATAATAACACCCATCTAATTAAATGAGGTTTAGCATGTTGTTTTGTCAAAAGATATTTTAGAGCTGCATGATCTGAATGCACAATAATTTTAGACCCAATCAAATATGCTCTAAACTTATCTAAGGCAAAAACAACAACTAGCATTTCTTTTTCAGTTGTTGTGTAATTAACTTGTGCACTATTTAGGGTCAAGCTAGCATAATATATCACTCTCAAAAATTTCTCAACCCTTTGCCCAAGGACAGCTCCTACTGCATGATTGGAGGCATCACACATAATTTCAAAAGGTAAAGACCAAACAGGAGCTACAATTACTGGTGCATTGGTCAATTTTTCCTTAAGGGAATTAAAGGCTTGCATGCATTATGCAGTAAATTCAAATGGAACATCTTTCCCAAGCAAATGACACAATGGTTGGCTTATTTTAGAAAAATCTTTAATAAACCTCTAGTAAAACACTGCATGCCCTAGAAAGCTTCTTATTCCCTTAACAGAGGTAGGTGGGGGTAACTTAGCAATCAACTCTACCATAGCTTTATCCACCTCAATCCCTTTACTAGACACAACATGGCCTAATACAATGCCCTGAGTAACCATGAAATGACTCTTTTCCCAACTCAAAGTGAGGTTACATTTAATGCATCTCTCAAGCATAAGAACAAGTTTACTGAGGCAATTATCAAAAGAGTCACCAAAAACAAAAAAATCGTCCATAAATACCTCAATAAAATCATCTATCATGTCCGTGAAAACAGATATCATGCATCTCTGAAAAGTTGCAGGCGCATTGCACAAGCCAAAGGGCATACGCTGAAATGCATAAGTCCCAAAAGGGCAAGTAAAAGTTGTATTGGATTGATCCTCTGGTGATATCGGCACCTGATAATAACCTGAAAGTCCATCCAAAAAGCAATAATGTGAGTGTCCAGAAAGTTTATCCAGCATCTGATCAATAAAAGGAAGAGGGAAATGATCTTTCTTTGTGGCATTGTTCAACTTCCTATAGTCGATACACATTCTCCACCCAGTGGTAGTCCTAGTAGGAAACAATTCATTCTTTTCATTTTTTACCATAGTGATTCCTGATTTCTTAGGCACTACATGTACTGGGCTAACCCACTCACTATTGGCTATCGGATATATCACTCCTTCATCAAGCAATTTAAGCACTTCCTTCTTAACCACTTCACTCATGTTTGGGTTAAGGTGCCTTTGGGTCTCTCTCACAGGTTTAGCTCCCTCTTCTAAGATAATTCTATGCATGCACATTGAAGGGCTAATACCTTTGATATCACTCAATCCCCATCCTATTGCTCTTTTCAATCTTTTTAGTTCACTCACCAACCTTATCTCTTCCCTTTCACTAAGTTCGCTAGATATTATCACAGGTAAGGTGTTATGATCTCTTAAAAACACATATTTTAGATTTTTAGGCAACTCTTTCAGCTCTAACTCAAGTGAAGGATTATTCTCTTCTTTTTGGATGGAGGGGAGCTCAAATGCTAGGTCCTCCTTAAGTTCCTCTATTTCAGCACTTTCTAATATCTCAAGGCAACTGGCTATTTCTGAGTCAAAAATATCCAAGCCACGATCTAAGGTCAGTGCCAGCTCCAATTTATTTGAAGAACATGTTTGCAAGAAAACATCTGAAACAACTGCGTCAATACAATCAATCAAAGAGCAATCCTCATATAATGCAGTTGTAGGAATGGGAGAAGTGTTAAAAATAGAAAATTCAACCATTTGTCCCAAGACAGTCATTGACAATTTACCATTTTTAACATCTATCAAGGTATTGGTCGTAGCCATAAAAGGCCTACCTAGTAGAATAGTGTGTGAGGATGGTGTAGGATTATTTCCTTCCATGTTAAGAACTATAAAATCCATAGGCATTATCAACCCACCAACCTTAACTAACACATCTTCTATAACTCCTTTCGGGAATCTAAGAGATCTGTCAGCTAATTGCAAGACCATTTTGGTAGGTTTAAGTTCCCCAAGTTCTAATTCGAGATACACAGAATAAGGCATCAAATTAACACTGGCTCCTAAATCACACATGCCATCAGTCCCCTTCCCATTACCTATAGTAATTTGAATTATGAAACTACCAGGATCCTTTAGCTTTGGAGGTAGTTTATGTTGCAGAACAGCACTAGCTACCTCTGATACTATCACCTTTTCATTTGGCTCATACCTCTTTTTCTTGGTGTTCAATTCCTTGAGGAATTTGGCATAAGCCGACATGTTCTTTATTGCTTCAAGTAAAGGTAAGTTAATACTTACCTTAGATAGCATGTTGAAGATGTCTGAAAATTGCTTATCTTGTTTATAATTCTTCAACCTGCTGGGGAATGGTATAGGTGGCCGGTAAGGATTACTTGCCTTGTGTAAATCTGCTGAAGGGGATTTCTCCATTGACTTTTCTCCAGCACCTTTGTCCTCTGGTTCTCCTTCCTTTTTGTTCTCTTGATCACCTGCATTCACAGAATTATTTTTAACATCATTATTTATTACCTTGCCACTTCTAAGAACAATCACTGCTTGTGCTTGCTTAGGTTGACTCGAAAATTTTCCTTTTTGCTGAATCTGCATCTGTTGTGCAAGTTGCCCCACTTGGGTCTCCACTTTCTTGAAAGATGCTTCTAATGAATCCAACCTTTTGTTATTCATCTCTTGATTCTAGGTACTGACTTGGATAAAAGCATATAAACTATCCTCCAAACTCTCTCTCTTAGGCTGTCCTTGATTAAAAGATTGCCTAGCGGTTGATTTTGTCTCTGGAGCAAATGGAAAGGTTGTTGGGAATTGTTTGTTGCCCAGGAAAAGTTTGGATGATCTGCCAACTAGGATTGTACGTGTTTGAGAAAGGATCATTCCGGGCCCTTGGTTGATATCCCCCCATAGCATTAACTTGCTCAGCCTCATTTCCATAAGACTCGTATGCAGAGGGGCATATATTTGCTCCATGCCCAAAAGTTCCACGAATTCCACACACTTCTTGAGTGGATGAAGAAGTATTATTCTTCATGTTCAGCATCTGCACTTGCCTTGTCAATTCAGCTATCTGATTGACCATCTCACTATTGGCTTCCAATTGATTTACCCCTTTACTTCTTCCTCTTACACTTTTTTTTTTAGAATTAGCTCCCAGCATTTCAAAGATTTCATAAGTCTCATCTGTTGTCTTTTCTCCCATAGCTCTCCCAGCTGCATTATCAACAGTATTCTAATGGTGGGTTAGACCATCATAGAAAAACTTATTCAGCAGTTGAAGTGGGTAATGATGGTGTGGACACTGGATTAATAACATCTTAAACCTGTCCCAAGCCTCAAGAAATGGCTCTCCTTCAAATTGAGAAAATGTAGCTATTTTTCCTCTTAATTCAACTGTTTTCTGATGTGAGTAAAATTTGCCCATAAACTTGTTATAGACTTGCTCCCAAGCTGTCAAAGAATTTTCAGGCAACATCATAAGCCAGCTCTTTGCCCTATCCTTTAATGTGTACAGAAAACATCTCATCCTCAACTGGTCTTCTTTTAGTCCTCCCAATGGAAATGTGTTGAGGGTGGAGTAGAAATCCTGGATAAAATTCAAAGGATCTTCATTCGAAACTCCATAGAAAGATGGCAGCATGTTGTAATGGATATTCTTCAACTCATAATTTCTTGCCACATCTGTCAATCTTATACATGAGGTGGAAGTCCCAATGACAGGTCTGGCAAAATCCCTCATAGTTCTTTGCCTTTCGTCTCCCATATTGGTAGATTATGCAGTATCCGACTCAAAATCAAAAATTTCCTCCTCTGTATCAAACCCAGTATACAGATCAAACTCTTCTCTGCTCCTTTTCACTCTCTGAATTTCTGGAATAATTGGGTAAAGCTCTCCTCCGAGCGATCTCCTGCCTTGCATAAACAAAATTTCTGAAAAAAGGGATTATTAAAAGCAAAAGAAAAAATAAAATATAAACAATAAAAAAATAATTTAAAATATTTATGCCTAATAAACAATTACGCTAATTAGCTTCCCCAGCAACGGCACCAAAAACTTGTTGCACTCTAATAAACACTACTAGAACTACACTCGCAAGTATACGAGGCTGCTGTAGTATTATGGTGAACACCTCAAGGTCATCTCATAAGGAAGCAAGATAAGCTAATTATTTATGAAATCATAAATAACAAATTATCAATAAAATTAAATTGCTAAACAACTAATGAAAATAGAACGAGTTGAATTTAGAACAATGAAAGTAAACTGAATAGATATATTGATTCACTTAGTAGAAAGGTCTAGGGTTTGCACTTCTCTACTAACTTATATGTATGAATGGCTATTTCTCTCAACTGATTTAATTTCAAAGATTAGATTTCAAGCAACTTAATTAATCGAATAAAGGAAATAAGCTCTCGCATTCAAACCTCTTTCAAATAATCATGTTACAATTGAAATGATCTTTTTCTTAGGTTTATATTTCTAATTCACCTAAGTCCCTAATTGAATTGTTCCAGAATTAGACTTCATTTGTCAATCCTTCATCTAAATACCTCAAACACATAATTGGTGGCCAATCAATTATATATTAACATTAATCCATTCAATTAAGGATAAAAGAAATAATTCAGTTAAGAGCAATAACCATTTCATACAATTATAGTAGATCCATACAAACCCTAGACTATATCAAAATTAGTTCATAATGATGCTATCAAATAAATTCATCTCATTAAAATTCAAAGAAATTAATTTAGACATTAGAGAATTCATGAATACGATTCCAATGAAAGTTAAGAAATAGAGTTTGAGAAAACCAAATTACAAACTTCCTTTGGCTTCTGAAGAATCTCTTACTTCGATTTGTGCTAAAAGAATGATGCAATGGCTAAAACTAATTTGATCTAGAGTGTTTGCATGAAAGTGAAATCAAAATTCAAAAGAAAAGTGAAGAATAGCTAAAAAGTTTGTGTTGGACTGCTGGAAATGTGTGTAACCCCTTTCTCTTGCCCAAATCTTCTTATTTATACAAAACCCTCGCTAAAAATCCGCATTTCCTTTCTTTCCTTAGCCCCATGTGGCTTGGCCGTGTCACCTACTGATTCTCTTCTTTCTTTGCTCTTCTTTCTTGGCTAAATATGGGAAACGGCCAAACTTGTGGCCGTGTCACCTGCCAGTGTCAGCTTCTGCCAAATTTTCCTTTCTTTCTTGGTTCCCCTGGTTTTGCCCTTTAGGTGAGACACGACCAGTGGCTTGGCCGTGTCTCCTGCCCATGTCATGATCTGCCAAAAATTTGCTTGAGGTGACACGGTCAAGATTGATTTGGCTTGGCCATGTCTTGCTGCTTCATGCTCTTCTTTCTTTGTTTTGATCTTCCGAGGGGGTTTTTTTTTTGCATATTAACCTAAAACAAACACTTGAAACAAACTTTAAACAAGAAAAAAATGAAACATTAACCAAAAACACATAAACATCACACTAAAAACTAGTACAAAAATGACACAAACACTGGGATAAATTAAAACTACCAAAATTGATGAAATCACTAAATAAACATATTAAAACTACCAAAATGCATGAAGAAAACAATAATCATCATAATAAATAAGTTACAATTCTATGACAAAAACTAATAAAACAGTGGTACTCTTCCAAATTTAGGTAAAGGATTGCTCTTGGTGTTGGGCTTATTAGGTTCAGGTAGCTTACCACTGTCAATAAGACCTTGAATCTCATGTCTTAATCAAGCACATTTATCTATCTCATGCCCTTGCATTTGATGGAATTGATAGAAGGCCTTGGGATTAAAGTTTAATGGAAGAGGATCGTGTAGTGGTTGAGCAGCCAACAACTGTAATAACCCCATTTTACTGTAACTTGTTAAAAACCCAAGATAGAGGTTTTCCAACTCTGAAAATTATCTCCTATTTGCTTGACTAGATGTGTATCTTCATTGCCATACTAATAATTCCTTTTTATAGAAAAATGGTTCTTCTCTCTTTCCCATTCATCTATTTGCAAGATGACTTGAAGAAGATCTTAGAAATCTCTGATAAGAGTTTAAGACATTTGTTCATGAAGATTAGGCAGCACACTTCTTACTATTATCCTAATCTGATCAGATGCATCTGGCCTCTTCTTAAGCAGTGTAGCCTTATTCCTTCATCTCTTCACGTAGTCAACAAAATTCTCATTTTATTTTTGATTGATTATCTCTACCTCCATCAGAGTAACTTTCAATTATGCTTTATACTCATACTATTGGATGAAGGCTTTGTACAACAAATTTCAATTAATTTGGGTGTTCTTCTCTAAGGTATTGAACCTATTTTGTACAATAGGGCCCAATGAGAGCATGAAGTACCTTAAGGTTTAAGCTTTAGTAGCCCTAGCAGACTGCATGGCAGTGATGTGTTGCTTGACATGCATATTAGGATTTCTAGTTTCATCAAATTTGAAAAAAGAAGGCACTTTGAACTTGTAAGGAACTTCTTCATCTTGCTCAAATAACTTGGCCACCTCTGGCACTTCCTCAACCTTCAACTTCTTTTTAAACTTCTTCTCTAAATTAGCAATCATTTTTTCAAAACCAGCAGACTTAGTCTTCTCTTTGAGCTTCTTTTGTTTTAGCTTTTATTGTTGGTCTTAGAAGTACATATCCCAATCAGCACCATCCATTACTAACTAGTCTTCATCAGAACCTGCCTCTATTACCTTGGCCTTTCCCTTGTCCTTTTGCTTCTTGTTACTAGCAGATGCTTCAACATTGTTATCCTCTAGCAGTGAATGCAGTTGGTCTCTCACAGTCTTAGCCAGGGTCCCCTTCAATTGTAACACCCCTATACCCCGTATACGCACACTACATACTACTACGTCTGTACTATACATATACCGGATACAGGAGTGCCACGGTTTATATATAAGACAACCCAATTTTTCTCTTCTACCATAATATGAGGAAAATTTAAAACATTTCATATATATATATATTATGGTACATAGCAAGTAAAACATTTATTTATTAAGCAGTGGAAATTGTAGCGGTATTTACATATACATATATATCAAAATAAATATTTACAAAATATAAAGTTTATACATGTTTGGCAGTTCGTCTCTGATCTTTAAGCCCACAATCAACACTTCAAAGTCTAGACTCGACTCAGTCTAGATGAACTCTCCGGTTCTACCCTGTCACCTGCGCGATGAACCACAATCGCGCTAAGCCATAGGCTTAGTGGTACAAACCACAATAACAATATGCTTTAATGCAATGTCAATGTCATACTTTCAAGTAATAGAAATCATATTCAAAAATACTATATTTCATAACATTACATTTCATTATCTTATTCAATTGTTTTACCATTTGTGATTCACATTGAAACAAAGACAAGCATGGGCCCAAAAAGGATCTAATATGTTATTCAAAGTTCAGAGTTACTGCTTTGGTCCATAATCACATTCATCAAGCCCGTAGGCGATACATATATATCTATCCATGGATAGTGTAACAGACCCAGTCTCCTGGACCTCAACTCGGCTAGACCCTAGGGCCCTAGTATCTTGGTCCTCAACCCGGCTAGACTGTTACTATTTTTGAGGCTTACGACCCAGTCTTTTCACCTCAAAAATATCATATTTCACATTTATCAGCTGGACTAGGCTTACGACCCGGTCTTTTCACCTGTCCAGCAATTCATAGGCATGCTGCCAAACCCAGAACTCTGAAAATTGAATAACATACTAGGCACACAATTAATTCATTTATCTCATTACCAATCTCTTTCACAATTCATTTCTCATTTCATTTCTCATAATCAAACTAGGCAATCATGCCCCAATTATTTCATTTGCATGATTATAGCCAACAACAATGGCTGCACATCTCATCATTAAAGTATACATAGCCAATTGCATTGGACATACATTTTGAATGATCATCATATCTTTCACATTATGCAAATCATAACATTAATCAAATGTATTAACAATGTAATAAATTACTTAACACATTTATAACCAAATGTGTTAAGTCTCAAAGTCATGTAAATGTATGCAACCATGTAAGTTTGTACTTACCTCAAGAGCAAGTCACACAACACCAAACTCCTCTTCCAAGAATCCTTCAACACTAGGATTAGAACAACTTAACTCTCTTCAAAACCTAATCCAAAAGTGATAATACACACTTACTTAGAGATACACATGAGATAATAAGGCTAAGAACCAACTAGGGCCAACTCTACACATGACACGCTCAACAACACGGGCGTGTCCCTGATCGTGCCCTAAACTCACAACACATAAGCTTTGACACACTCAGTGACATGGGCGTGTCACTGGCCGTGTCAATCCACCAACATCACAGTAGCTATGACACGCTCAGTGGCATGGGCGTGTCACTGGCCGTGTCAATGCTACTATGACACAGAAGTTGTGACATGCTCAGTGACATGGGCGTGTCATTGCTCGTGTCACCCATCCAAAAAACAGAATCATTGACACGCCTAAAGACCTGGCCTTGCTCATGGGCGTGTCAGGCCAAAAATCCTGATTCCGGCAATAACAACAACACATCCAACAAACCTCTTACTTCCACCATTTTCCACTTCAAACAAACTTAACTAAACACACCCATAAACCATAATAACTTGCAAAAACACCAAAACAATTCAAAACATACTTCAAACACCAATTCACAACCATCACATAGACACAACTCAAACACAACACTTGCTCTTCCACCAAACCTAACACTTTCTATTCAATTCAACCCCAAAAATCAACACCAAGAAGATTACACACCCTCAAATACACCATAATCAAATATACACATACCATCAACAATCAAACACCAAACCCACAACACAAACTTAAAAGAAAACCAAAGAATCAAGTGGAGAACTTACCAAAAGTGATGAAAACTCTTAGATTTCCAACTTGATCACTTGCAACATCCTTCAATCTTGAATTTGGATGAGCAAAATCTATCTTTCCTCTCTTGCTATTGTGATACCCAGCCAATAACAAAGAAAGAAGAAGAAGAAAAAGAATGAATGGCAAGGTCAACCACTTCTTCTCTTTAAACCTCCACCAAGCAATTAAATATTAAAATAATCAAATATCTTCATCCACTCACTAATTCAATTTTCCATTTAATTAATTTAATTAATTTAAAATAATTAATTAATCTTCTTTGATTTGTATATGTTATATATATCACTATATATATAACATATACACTCTTCCCTTACCTCATTTCTCTTTTCACTTAAACATATACATTTAATCCAAATACAATAATAAATACTCCAAAACTTTTAGGGTATACTTTGGAATATTACATCAATTCTTCTATCTTGGAGTTGAGGGCATCATTTACCATCTTCTGAATCTGTTCAGGTTCCAATGCTTTTGGTGAGAAGCTGACTAAGTCGTTACTAGATTCTACATCACTAGTATAGGTCAGATTGTCATAGGCTCTTGAACTATCGTACTCTAGGTCTATGAGCCAGAAAGGATTAATACAAATGTAATGTAATGCATGTATGATGTATGTATGGATGCACAAGTAACAGATAAACAAAGATATTTAGGATGTTCCTTCTAACCTTATATTTTCCACACACAAATGGCGAGTCTCTTTTTCTAGGTATATGGTCAATAAAATATCAACATGGGACATCTTGTTTTCAAAAAATTTCCTCGGACAATTAAACCAATATTTGTATTCTCAAATTTAGAAATCAACCCATGATAATTCCCATTAATTAAGCCTTAATCCATTGGATCAACTAAAAATAACTTTTATGCCATATTATGGATTAAAATTGAATTAAAAAGTTTATCATAAATAATAAATGATTAATGCCACAAACAAGCCTATGATTAATAATTCTTAGTATAAATTAGGCCCACAATTGATTTTTGGTCTTTCCATAATTGACCTAAATAGTTGTAGGCTCATTTAAGAAGAAGGTTTAAGAGAAGTTGTAATTTGAATGAAGTGAAAAATAATTTCAAAGCCCATTTTTAAAAAAAGGCTTGTTTAAAAATGAATTTTTTAATTTGGACCATGAGGTTAAAAAGAAATTTTCCCCATTTTAGGAAAGTTTTATGTCCAAAGACCACCTTGAAAATTTTAAAAATAACTTTGGTCTTTTGCGCTTAAAGGAATAAAAATAATTTAAGCTTCAATATATTTAGGTCATATTAGAAAAAGAACAAACCAAATAGGCCATGATTCGAATCAAGATATATCAATAGTAGTCAAATAATAAGCATTTGGTTTAAAACCTAAGGAAAGTAACTAGGCCAATTACATGAGTTTTAGTTTTTGGGTTGAAAAGTTTAGGCTCCCATAGCAAGTGTATACCAAAACTTATGATGCTATAAGTGGTTATTCCATGCTCGATGTCTATACCTTAAGTGAAAGTTTGGTATCCCTTACATAATACAACACAGGTTACACGGGCGTTCTAACTCATGCACACAATGCAATCTAAAAGATGCAATGGACAATATCATAATAAGAAAGAATAAAATAATATAAAGACAAAGGGAATCAACCTCTCTTATCCCTAGTAGAGTTGACACTGTGAGCGGGGATTTTTGACCCCACTCCCATGTGGAATGATTCTTGCAACTTTGACACTGTTAGGCTCAGGGCCTTAGAGAACACGAGCCTAAACCTAGAAAAAATGGAGTCGCCACCCAGAAGGGCCAGCAAAATAGAAAGGAGTGGATGACTCGATTTTCTTCTTGTTCCATTCTTTTAGTTCTTCAACAAAACAATTCAGTTATTTTTTAGCTAGCCCTAAAAAAAATTGATATGGACCATCCATATCGAATTGGACAAGTCTAATTTAATATGGCATGAGTACCCAAAACAAACCTACTTCAATCATCAAATGGACCGTTTCGGGGCTTTCAAAGTTGAATCGGCTTATTTTAGGCCTTATAAAATTGAACCAATCTAGTTAAAAGCCTTAAAGTAGGTTTAAGGCATTAAGAATCAACAGATCTTTGACTAGGCCTTTTTACATTGGGATCGGACTAGCTTAGGGCAAAAATTAAGGGTCTACATGAAGCTTTTACTCTTTCTGTTCGATCCATTATTTCTCCAACTAGTTGGCTTAAAAGGCATATGGATTCAACCATTACATCCATTTGATAAACTGGCCCTTAAGTTTTTCTACCTTCACCACTCATCTCAAAACTTGGTTATGAGCTGTAAAAAAGGTTAGTAAAACAAGAAAATATATGTATATAATTTCTTGACTTCACTCTCTCTTGTGTTTCACTCAAGTGAGATGTCACTCAAGTTCACTCATGTTTGCAATCAAGTTGGGCTTTTCTCCAGATGAACTCGTACTCTTTCCTTTTACCACTCAAAATCTCTTGTTAAGACTATTGTGTAGGTTCAAAATCAACATAAGTTGTTAAACCATAACAGTAGGTTAAAGTACCAAATTATTGAAGACCGGGTTAATCTTACAAAATGTTCCACTGTCAGAGGTGCAACTTTTCAAGTGATTGTGTGAACACTATGATGGTGTAACTGTAATACCCTTATATCCTATATACATATAATACATACACATTGTGTAAGTAAAATATGTATAAAGAATACAAATATGTCACAATGATTCTCATTATAAAATTTTTCTTAATTTTGTAAAAATAATTGACTTTTAAAATATAATTTAGTAAATAAAATTACATATTTATAATAGTAAATAATTGTTACAATATAAATTTAAAGGAAAATCTTTGGGAAAATTTTGTTTGAGTTTTGTCTGCATTTCAGGCATTTCCCAAACTCACAACTCAATCTGCAAAAGATTTTACACTCCCAATATACATCCATTTCTCCAACATTCTTCATAAATACTCATATATATATATACTCGTATATATAACATTTGTCCAAAAACTTTAATTTTACAAGATTTTCATTTGATAACATAAAATATATAAACATAACATATCTAGTCAAAATAAATATTTACATGCTAAGAAGCTAGCTCTAGTCATGTGGTAGTCAATCAAAAATTATAGTATAGTATAAAAACCCTAGACCTAATTAGGTCTAGCAGGGCTCTCGGTGCCTACCTTGTTACCTGTGTGATAAACAAGCAGCGCTAGGCTATTAGCCTAGCGGTACATACTTTGGTAATAAAAGAAATTTATGAAACAATGCAATATGTCTTTACTTTGAAATTTACAATGTAGCATGCAAAAAGATTTAAAACTTATGCATTATTTATATAATTCCATTATATATCACAGTCACATGCATTAGGCTTAAATGACCCTATATAATATTCAGATTCTAGAGATATTATTTTGGTTTATTTTGACATCCAGTGTCTAGCCCAAAGGCAAATAGAATCACAAGTGACGCCCAACATCTAGCGTGAAGGCAAGTGTCATCATAATTGATGCCTAACGTTAAGCCCTGAAGGCAAATCACACTATAGGCATGTTGTACATAAATCACCAAACACATAACTCTAGAACAGAATATTATATAAGGCTACAGACATTATTCAACATTTTCACATAACATTATCAATTTAATCATTCCTTTATTTTCTAATACTTTTTCATTACAAATAACACATTCCTGCCACTTTCATAATGTGGCCATTCTATACACATTTAATGGAATTAAGCCTTTTCCACAATTAATTTCAATATTGCCAATGACCATTTTAAACGGCCTAACAATTCATACCTTAGGCAAATCACACCTTTAAAAGTTTAACCATGCTCTTTACATGTGAATTCTCACATCAAAGTAGCATAGCACTAATACCAACATACATTATAGCATGCTATTTCAATGTATTTTAATACATCAATACAAAATAAGTATGTTATAACCTCACAATTAACAAAAATGAAGCCAAATCTCCACCCAACACCAAGTTCAATCAATGCCCTTCACCACTTTGATATGGCCAATCCAATCCACTCAACTCATATTCACATTATGAGTTCAAATAATTCATTTGAATCACATTTCTATAAACATTAACTAATAAAACTCAATTCACCACATTTCCTTCAAACTTTCTAGTTTTCCCCTAATGCACTTTAATTTTGGGCAACTATTCTAACCACTTCCAAATTATGTTTTAAGTTCAATTATGTCTTTAAAATCATATTCTAACATATTTTAAGTAATTAAATTCAATTTACAAGCATTCTTTATAAATTTTCAATAAAAACTCTAAATTCACCTCTTCTTCACCCAAACTTCAACCAAACCATAACAAATCCTTCAACTAACCATAAAATCATTGTCTACACATCCAAATAACATCATCTAACACCATTTAAATAATTATCCAAACCTCTTCCAAAAATTCAATTTTCACAAATTTGAAAATTCTAAAGAACTTCATAAATTTAAGAAGAAAACTTACTCATTAGTTGAGATTTCACCAAAAATTCCTTTAATCCTTTAAAATTCTTGCAGTTCTTGGTGTTTAGAAGAAGCAAAAATCTCTTTGGACTTCCATGGAGAATTCAGCCACACTTGGAGAGGAGAACGAAGAAGATGAATATTAAATTTTGACTTTTTTTTGAAAGAAAACATCAAAACTTAATATTAAAGATCAACAAAAAAAAATGTGAACAAGAAAGCTAGGTAAAGAATCCCAGCTGAAAAGGCTAGCGTTAGAGAGAGGAGCTCTTGCTAATTCATGAACCACTCTACTGGCTTGCCTAGGAATCCATTCTAGCAGCATAAAATAACTAGAAAAAAGCAAACATTTACAATCATAAATAAGAACACCAAACTCTGGTTATCCTCCAGTGGGCTATTTACTGCTTAAACCACCTCCTTAGCATCCATCTCCACATAGCCGAAATCTCTTTGCTCATTTGACAACTAAAGAAAAACTTCCCTTAAGGCCATAAATTCTGCAACCTTAGGCACAACCCAACAACTTCCCAGCTCTTGCATGAATAAAGTTACCACCATTGTCATGAATAATAGCTCCATACTAGGCTTGAAAAGTAGTAGGGTTAAAGGACGCATCAATATTACACTTCCAAAAACCATGTTGTGGCTTGTTCCAATGAATATTCTGATGATCCTGAAAGGCACCAACATTCTAAAGCTGTTGATATCATAAACCAGCAGTGCACCAGGCAGCATACACACTCCTCGCAGCTGAAATTATATCACAGCCCCAGAATTTAAACCTCTACATTCCAAGGCATTTCTAGAGTACCAGAGCCTCCATAAGATACAACAAAATAACTCAGCTTGTTCCTTCGGCATCTGATAAATAATCTGGAAAAAATAATGTGACAACCCATCAAAGCTTATAAGAGAAGCATTAAATCTCATGCCCCATGCCTCCCAACAACTTGTTGCTTTCAAACATTTGAAAAACATATGCATTAAGTCTTTTTCTTCTCTATAAACATGACAATTCTCATCTATATTCAAGCCTCTTTGAACCAATCTAGATTTAGTAGGAAGAAAATTGCGGACAACCTTCCATAAAAAAATTTATTTTTCCTGGCAAATTGAGATTCAAATCTGTTTCCAAGGATAACCATGAACATGAACATCAACCAAAGGGCCGAAATTATCACAAGCCACATAGTAGGCCATTTTGACAGTGAAGCACCCTTTTCTATCAAAATGCCAAATAAGGGCATCATCTACCCCATACCAACTCAAGGGAATATTTTTAATTTTTTGAGAAAAATTTAACTTTTATTCTATTTTTAATTCTAGCCACACATATATATTTAATTAATCAATTAATAATTAATAAATATATATTTTTCCATCATCTTCCACTATCCAAAAATTATTTTAATTTTCATATTTTTTTAATTTTTTAACCTTTTACTATTTAACCTTTGACCTTTACCATTTATTTTTTACTTCACCATTTTCTAGCAACATTTATATGTTATGTATATTTTATTCACATTTCACATATATACTTTTTATTTTCCTCCTAGCAACACTTTAATTAACCCTCTAAATTATTTATTTATTTCTATTAGTAGAAATTACAGGCATTACAGTAGCAACCAGTTGAATTGAATTTCTCCAATTTTAGTAGTATGGTTCATAGTTTATGGTGCAGTGTCTGTTACGACCTCTAGGAAAGTAGTGCTGCCTCAAGAAAGAAATTGTTACCTCTAGATTTTGCAAATTAGATTATGAAAAAAAAAAGAAGCAAACTCAATATGAAAGACCATGAAACAAGGTAGCAATGTTTTTTTTTTTTTGAACTAGGATTAAAGCACACTTTCTTTATTTGAATTTAATAGGAACACAAGAGCACCAAGAATAATGACTTTAAAGGTAAGATTATTTTTTTCTTTTTAATGGAATTTAACAAGGAAATTGACACAATGAAGAATTTAAACATAGAATTGAAGAGCACACGAAACAATGATGTGAAATAAAATTAGGTTAATTTTTATTTTGATATGAATTTGAATAAAGAAGAACAAAGAAAGAACAAAGAGTAAGACAAATAGGACAAGATAGATAGATTGGTAAAATTTTTAAGCAGTGACTTTTCAAAATATATAGATACTAGACCATATATAATGATGAGAGTGACCTAAAAATTTGAAATAAATAGAAAAATGGGGTTAATTAAGTCTTAAAAGGTTGAAAGTTAAATGTGGTTATGGACAAAATTAATATTTTTGAAAAAGAATCTTTAAGTGGTAAAATTTTATAAAAATGCCCCTATGATCCTAGAATCAAATTTTATTGAAATTTGAATGGGAGATATGGATAATGGAGCTTTAAATTAACTAAAAAATTATTTTTACAATTTTATAGAATTAAAAGTCGGATTTAAAAATAAATTAAGAAAGTGGGTATACCAAAGTTATGTTGAGCACACCTTATAGGATCAAAACCTTAATTAATATATATAATAATAGAATTTTTCTCTTTTTCTTCCCCATCACCAAACTAGAGTATCACCTTGGGATGTACCAATTTTATCTGTGAAAAAGAAGGATGGTACACTATGGTTATGTATTGACTATCGAAAGTTAAATAAAGTGACCATCAAAAATAAATATCAGCTTCCTAGAATTGATGACTTATTTGATCAACTAAAGGAAGCATGTGTTTTCTCTAAAATTGATCTTAAATTAGGTTATTATCAAATGAAAGTTAAAGAATCTGATGTTAAGAAGATAACTTTCAGAACTAGATATGAGCATTATGAATTTCTAGTCATGCCATTTAGTTTGACTAATGGCCCAACAACTTTCATGGACTTGATGAAATGGGTCTTTAAGCCTTATCTGGATTAATTAGTGGTTGTTTTAATTGATGATATACTGGTCTATTCCAAGAATTTGGAGGAATATGATAAAACATTTGAGGATTGTGCTGCAAACACTGAGAGCGAATCAATTATATGCTAAACTGTCAAAATGTGGATTCTAGTTAACATAAGTAACATTTATACGACACATGGTATCAACTGATGGTATCCGTGTGGATCCTATTAAAAGAGAAACTATTCTGAAGTGGCAACCACCATAGAATGTAACAGAAGTTTGAAGTTTCCTTGGCTTAACTGGTTATTATAGAAGATTTGCATGTAGATTCTCCAAGATAGCACTTCCATTGACTAAACTGCTTAGAAAGGAGGCCAATTTCAAGTGGGATGATCAATGTCTAGCTAGCTTTAAACAATTAAAAGATATGTTGAGAGAAGCACCTATTTTGACACAAGCAACTCTAGGTAAGTAGTATGTAATCTATAGTGATGCTTCTCATATAGGACTTAGTTGTGTACTGATGCTGGAAGGAAAAGTGATTGGTTATGCTCCTAGGCAATTAAAACCACACAAGCTGAACTATCCTACACATGATTTAGATCTAGCAGTTATTGTATTTGCTCTAAAAATTTAGCAACACTACTTGTATGGTAAAAGATGTTATATTTATACTGATCATAAAAGCTTGAAATATCTACCTACCTAGAAAGAGCTTAACTTAAGGCATAGTAGATGCATAGAATTAATCTAAGATTATGACTGTAAAATTAAGTACCATCCCAAAAAAGCTAATGTGGTGGCTAATGCTTTAAGTTGAAAGACTATAGCAGGTAATAAGTTATTATGTTATAAATAAACCATAATATATATGTTACAGAACTGAGAATTGAGCCAACCTAAGCAAAACCAACAAAAGAACCAAAAGCTGATGGAAATGATAGAATAAGTACACAAAGGTGATAGATCATACTATGTTATTTTGGAGGATGGTGGTCTATACTTCATGAATCAACTTTATGTTCTTGATGTAAAGGAATTAAAGGAGAGCATTCTTAGAGAAGCTCACAATTCCAAATATATTGTGCATCCAGGAAGCAACAAGATGTATTAGGATTTGAAACCTTCCTATTAGTGGCTTGGTATGAAAACAGACACTACTGAGTATGTAACCAGATGCTTAGTATGTCAACAGGTCAAAGTAGAGCACAAAGTACCATAAGGTCTTCTATAAACCATCTCAATACCAGAATGAAAAAGGGATAAATTCACCATGGATTTTGTGACTGGTCTTCCAAACATCCAGAAGAAACGTAATGCAATTTGGTTGATTATTGATGGGTTAAGCAAGTTAGCTCATTTTCTTCCAATTAGAATTAACTATTCATTGGATAGACTTGTAGAATTGTATATAAATGAGATAGTCATATGTTATGGAGTGCCAGTGTCTATCATATCAGATATAGACCCATGCTTTACTTCAAGATTTTTGGAAAGTTTTCATAAACCATTAGGTACTCGACTTCATTTTAGAACTGCATTCCATCCATAGACTGATGGCCAATCAGAAAGGATGATACAAATACTTGAAGATATACTTAGAAGCTGTGTTATTGGATTTGAAGGTAGTTGAGACATACATATACTGTTATTAGAATTTACTTATAATAACAGCTACCAAACAAATATTGGTATGGCTTTATATGAAGTACTGTATGGAAGGAAATGTAGAATTACACTCTGCTGGACATTAATGAGTGAAAGTAAGCTTGTGGGGCGTGATCTTATAAGACAACTAAAGATAAAGTGAAGCTCATAAAGGATCAGCTGAAAGCTGCATTAGATAGACAAAAGTCTTATGCAAATTTAAAGAAAATGGACATTGAATACAATGTGGGGGATAAAGTATTTTTGAAAGTATAGCCATGGAAGAAAGTACATTATTTTGGCAAGAGAGGGAAAGTAAGTCCTAGGTTTATTGGACCATATGAGGTACTTGAACATATGGGTCTAGTAGCCTATCGACTAGCTTTACCTCTAGAATTAGACAAGATACATATTGTATTTCAAGTGTAGTTGCTTAGAAGATACAAATCAGACCCCTCACAGGTGATACAGGTGGAATCTATTGAAGAACAACTAGACCTAAGTTATGAAGAAGAACCAGTAGCTAACCTAGCATGAGAAATTAAGGAGTCATGGAATAAACACATTCCTCTAGTAAAAGTGTTATGGAGAAACTACTCAATTGAGGAAGCCATATGAGAGAAGTGAAGAGATAATGAGACAACAGTATCCTCTGCTATTTAACGTATCATGAACAAGTAAATTTCAAGGATGAAATTTCTTAAGAGGGAGAGAGTTGTAATGCTTGAAATTTTTAAGCAGTGATGTTTTAAAATATATAGATTCTAGACTGAGTATAATGATGGGATGACAAAAATATTTGAAAAAAGTTGAAAAAGGTTATTTAAGCCTTAAAAAGTTTAAAAGTTAAATTTTGGTATGAACAAAATCGGTATTTTAAAAAAAAGAATTTTTAAGAGGTAAAATTATACAAAAATGCCCCTATAACCCTAGAATATAATTTTATTAAAATTAGAACGAGAGATGTGGATAATGGAGCATTAAATTAACTAAAGAAATTATTTTTACAGTTTTACAGAATTAAAAGTATGATTTAAAAATAAATTAAGAAAGTAGGTGCATTAAAATTTTGTTGAGAACACCTTATAGGATCAAAACCTAATTAATATATATATATAGAAATTGTGAGCAAGGATTTTTGCCCCCACTCTCTATAGAATGGTTCTTACAACTTCAATACTATTAGGCTCGAGGCCTTAGAGAACACGGGCCTAAGCCCAGAGAAATGGAGTCGCTACCCGAAAGGGCCGGGAAGATAGAAATGGGTGCATGACTCAATTCCTAAGGAATCCCCAACCCCTTATTGGGTTCGGAAAGTTGAGTATGAATGGGGAAGGTGAGAATGACCTAGCACTCCCATAACACCTGGTTCACTGGAAATGACCTTCTTTTTAGGTCTATATATTATAAAATTCTTAGATTATTATGATATTATCCATATTACACATAATCATAATAAATAAATATTCATTATATTAAAATCAAAGCAATCAAATAAAATGGGCACCCATACTGGATGAAAACATTCCCTTATAATGTCTAATGTCCAAAATAAGCAACATAATAAAAGAAACAATTTAAATAAACTAAGGCACTTACCATCGATATAATCATGCCTTCTACAATTTCAAAATTCCAAATAATAAGAAATCGCAATCCATAAACATATAAAGAATTTTAAAATTAGGGCTAAACTAATGAAATCAAGATCAACCATAAAAATTGCAATCCATAAGTAAATATTAATATTAACCTCTTAACAAATTATGGTGCGCAATGCACATGATGGTCCTGCTAGCCAATTAGTGGGAGGGGATCAAGGGGGCAGTACCCCTTATGGGGGATCAGGGGCAGTGCCCCTGAATGGCAAATGATTTACAAAATAAGTTTCTTATGTAATTAGAGTTTTATTGTAGAAACTAAGATTAAAATGTGACAATTAGGATTTAATATATGAACTAAGATTAAAAAATTTAAATTATAATTCTATGGTTTAATACTTAAACTATAGCTAAACCAAATGAATTAGGGTTTTGGAAAACCATATAATAATATTATTGTACAATTAGGGCTTTAGATTTGCAAGAACATAATTAATGCATACAATTGAACTATAAGTTAGCTTTAATCCGAAGCCTTATGGGTTACTATAAATAACTTGTACCATTGGTGTAATATCCTCATATGTGGCTTAGAAGTTTTGATTATGTTGTTGTTGTTGTTGTTGTTATTGTTAAATTGGATTGAATGTATATGATGGGATAAGAAAAGAAATTGGAAAGTGAATGCTTGTGCATATGTGTTTTGGAGGAAGAATTAGGGTTTAGAGACAAATGTATATGTTGTGTATATGATGATATATATATAACATATAAAGTGGTCAAATGAAGAGTCAAGGTGATGGTTAAGTGGAAGAAGATATTTTTGGTTGTTAATGAAATTACATATAAGGACTTATATGAGACAAAGGTTAGTTATATGATTGAGGGTGTTTTAGTAATTGCTTGGATAAGAACACTTGGTGGAGATTAAAAGCAAAATTTGACTTTGTATCTTGATCATTGTCTTCTTTCTTCATTAAGTGGCCGGCTCTCCATTAGCAAAAGGAAAAGAGAAGTGTTCTTGAGGCAAGAAGCAAGTTGATGAAGCAATCCAAGGTTTTGACAAAGGATTTGTGGAATTTCTTCTTTTCATGTAAGTATTTTCTTGTTTTCTTTACTTATTTGGAAGTTGTGTTGGAAGTAAAGTAGAGTTTGATGATTTTGTGATTTGGTGGATTTGAGATGTGTTTGGTTGTGTTTTCAAGTGTTAAATTGATTTTAAGTTATGAGTTTAATTGAAGGTTGTTGTTGGAAATGATGGTTATTGATTTGGATGGATGGAGAAGGATGTTGATTTTAGGGTTTTGAGTTAATATGTGTTTTATTGTGATATTAATGTGTGGTGAAGTAGTTCTTGTGATGAATATGTGTTTAGAACATTGATTATGTTCATGTGAAATATGTTATATGATGAATATTGTGTTTGAGTGCAATTAAGAAAGGGTTGGTTTTAGTTAAGGTTTTGTGATTTAGTGACACGGCCAAAAGCAATTTAGGGGAGTGGGCGTGTCAATTGTTTGAATTAGCTACTGCCTCTTTTCTTTTTAAGGACACGGGCGTGTCACTCAAATTGGTTGGGTGTGTCATTTATTTGAAGAAGCTACTGCCTCTTTTTTTTTAAGGACACGGGCGTGTCACTCAAACTGGTTGGGCGTGTCAATCAAGTGAGTTGGGCGTGCCCTTCAAATGACTTGAACATTGTTTGATTTCTTGGTTCTCTTTGCATGGTTTAAATTCTTCAAAAGTTCCATTGTTTCTAAACTTAAACATGAACATTATAAACATGTTTCAAACACAAGAATGATCTAATCAAATGAATGTGGATGGTCCTAAAACTATGAATCATGTCAATTGTGTTTTGCCCTAATTGCATTGTTGAGAATTAACAATGTTATGTTATGCACTTTGAATGGTAATGTGTTTTATGAGTAATGTGGAATGAAATGTTAATATTTATGAATGATGTCATGTGAGATAAATATACACTTGAATAATGAAGTGTTATATTGTGAAATGAAATGTGGAGCCATTGTTATTGGCTAAGGTGATTTAATGGAGATAAATGAGGCATGTTTGCCTAAATGATAATGAGAATTAAGAATGAAATCTAAATGAATTGTGTGGCTAATGTGTTATTCCATTTTCAGAGTTTGTTGTTGGTGGCATGCCTAATGACTGTAACAATCTCTTGAAGTTAGGTTGGATTGAATCCTTGAAGCCTAATTGAGATGTTACAACCCTTGAAGCTAGGTTGGGTTAGTTCTTGAAGCCAAGTTGGGTTGATGCTTAGCATGCTTTGCTCCCCTTGAAGCTTGGTTGAACTTAATCCTTGAAGCCTAGTTGGGTATATGATATTGATATTGATAAATGTGATAACAAAACCAAAGCATTAACTCTGAAAATTGAATGACATATTAGTGTGTCTTGGGCCCATGCTTGTCTTTGCTTAGTGTTGTTCATGAATGATTAAATGATTAACTAATAAAATATATGCAAAGATGTTGAATTCTGATATACATATATGTATGTTAGGTTATGAAATGTAAAAGTATGTTGTTAGCTTTGCATTTATGTTGTTACATGTATGATAAATTAGAATTGGCATTGCTTAGCATTTAAGCATGTCTATTGCATGTTTTATCTTACTAAGCCCTTGGCTTAGCGCGATAGTGTTTAATCGCGCAGGTGATAGAACTGATAGAATCGAACCCGAGAGCTCTTCGAGACCGAGTGAGAGTAGACATTGAAGAGTTGATTTTGGAAGCTTAAAGATCAGAGCTGACTTGCCAATCATGTATAAATCTTTTATATTGTGTAAAGTTTTGTTGATAATGTAAATATATGTATAATAGTAAATATGTATTCAAATGTTTTCATATATATACATATTTTATAACTTCCGCTGTGTAATATTTAAATGTATATGTATATCTAATATGTTTTGTTTTATAAGTAAATGATCTATTTTGTTAATAAGATATAATGATATGGATATGGTATCAAGTTTTAAAATGTTTTGAATGTCAAGGAAACCGTAGCATCCCTATGTTTGGTGCACTTATGCTACATTGTTGTGGTTGTAGTGTGTGTGCATTGGATATGGGGGTGTTACAATTGGCTATTCATTGAATGGTACAACAAATTAATAAAAGAAATAGACAATGAAATTGAATTAAATTGGTTAAAGCAAGTTGAAGCTGTATTGTCGGCTCCACCAATCTGATACATTGAAATAGGCTTAATGATGGTACTACCATTGCCTAGATGAAGTTTTGTTTTTGGTTAGAGATTCAATGATCTAAGGATTTCTTCTGACTACTGCCTCTCTTTTAGTTTTGCTTTTGTCTCTTTGACTTGTTCTCAAAATTTAATTACTAAGCTCTGTGTCTGCCTCTTTTAATTGGGGCTGTTAAAGATCAATTTTTTAGAATTCATTTCATTAATTCTATATTTATAATGCTTAATTAGGGTTACTTTGGCCGCTCATCGTACTCTATTTCAGACTCCCCGAGGTTTACCAAAGTTAAACCCAATTAGAATTCTGAATTAAGCTAACAAAATTGAAACCATGTTGAATTGGCCTTAACCAATTCGATATGTGGCATGCCCATATCAAATTGGCTTGGCCAAGGCCAATTCAATATGGGACACTCCCATATCGAATTGGCTTGGCCAATTCGACATGAGACACTCCCATATCAAATTGGACATGGATCGAATCAAAATTTAACTTTATTGCCTCGATTTAAATTAAATTGACCTAACTCAAACTTTAAATAATTAGACCTTATTTAATTTGGAACCAAACTTGATCCAGCCTTTAAATTAAAACCACATTTGAACGGGTGTCAAAATTAAGGGTCTACAGTTTTGCCCCTGCTTAAACGATCTTAAATTTATTTCAAAGAGTGAAAAGCAATTTTGTAATTTTGAAAGCAAACTTGAGCCACCTTGATGAGCTAGGATCTAGACCGAATTGGTTTGAGTTTTGGACCCGAAATTGGTTAAGGTTTTGGACCTCAAAAGATTTGGATTCTGGACCCAAAATAGTTTGGGTTCTAGATCCGAATTGGTTTGGGTTCTGGACCCTGATTGGTTTAGGTTTTGGACCCAAATTGGCTTGGGTTCTAGACCTGAATTGATTTAGGTTCTAGACCCAAAATGGTTTGTGTTATGGATCTGAAATAGTTTGGATTTTGAACCCTGATTGGTTTGGGTTATGGACCTAAAATGGTTTGGTCATGGACACAATTGGTTCGGGTTCTTGACCCGCAATGGTTTGGGTTCTAAATTCTAATTTGTTTGGGTTATTGACCTGAATCATTTTTCTAGCTTTGTCTCTTAAGTAGGCTCAAACTGATGATTTTTGTAGTCCCATGTAGGCTCCGACTGATATTTTTCATTTTTCTCTTTCTTTGCGCAAACATGTGTCTCCTTTTTTTTGCAAAATGATTGGATCATTTTCAAGCAATGAGCCTTTCATTTCCCCTTATTCCATATTTGCTTTTGATTATTTACTTCATAGATTCATTTATTCACTTTAACAAAAATAGGCAACACAAGACAATAAAAGTGCAATGTGACATGCTCATATATGCATGGTTTACATGATATGCATGGGTGATACTTACAGTGGTTATACTATCTCACAGACTGAGGTGATAGGCCATAGGACATCTGTTGGCATTCGACAGGTTTAGTTAGGGCATGTATTGGATTATCAAGAGATATCACATCCTTAGCTTCATCTTTAAGACATAGAATATATGAGTAGTGGGGGCCTGAGTAGGATGGTCAGAGATACAAGAGACATCCATTTTAACTATAATTTGGCACATTAATTGGAAGCTTCTTCATAACCTTGCAAATAATTCCTACCTTCACCCTATATGTCTTCTAAGGTTCAATAGTGCAATGTACTTCCCCAAGCTTGAAAGCTCATTTGATAAGAAAAAATCTTCTTTCTTTTTGAATTTTAATTTTAATTTTGAAATCAAATGTCACCTTTGTTAAATTAGTGTCGATATACCTCAGGTCTTGCCTTTCAAATTAACACATCTATAATATCATAACTTTAGTTACGTGCTAAATACAGGAATTATTTATATTTGAATAAGAATTATTGCACTTTAGATATGAACATACACATTACTTGGCCAAAGGTCTCATTGAGTTTAAATATTGTCTATATCATATGCATGCTTATTCAAACAATCTCCACTAATAGACTCTACCTACCAAGCGAGATCAACATGTCTTTAATAAGCTTGAAATGGGGTTTATAAGGAATATGTGTTAAGCAAAGGCCATTGGTAAATTAGGGTTGATATGACACTGCTAACAAATCTTTATACTAAAAATTATGTTGGAACCATAGGTAGCTAGGAGCATTCTTAAATTCAGGGATTCTTGTTATTGTGCTTCATGAAAAGACAGTGCTTGAATGCTCCTCCATCTTGTGAGTAGAATTCTGGATTTGATCTGGCTAGGATAAATCTATTATTTTTCATTTTCTTTTGCAAAAACTCAGGACCCCTTTTTCTTTTTTTTTTCTTCTTCTTTTTTTTGAACCTGGTATTTCATTATTCTGTTGTTTTCCTCTTTTGGAATATCAAATCTAGGTCTTCCAAGATTGGAACTATGTTTGAGGAAAGATGGCCTTTCTCATATTTCTCTAATTTAGTTGAGTCTCTGGTTAGGCTGGATCGATTCAAGTTAGACTTTTCTTGTAGGTTGGTGAAAGCGACAACTTTGTTAGCTTTCTGAACCATCTTTTCGGGTTTTCAAAACTAGAGAGGTGCTCTAATTTTTTCCTAGGTCGTCCTTTTGGGTTTTCAACCTAGAGAGCTAATTCTTTTCTTCTTCTTCTTTTTTATCTTGATTTTTTTAGTGATAGCCATAAGAAAGTTAACGATTCTGCTACAATGAGGATGAATTCTTTCGTTGCCCAAATGCCATCTCAATGATGAAATAGATATGAGATATTAGGCCTAGTTTAGGTAAACTTCAACTATCCTAATGGTCTTGATTAAATATCCCTTTTTTTAATCTTCTTTCTTTTTGGTAACTCAGTGATCATCAGACTTGTCATAAGTGTCATACCAGCTCAGGGTAGGTTATCAAGGTTTACAAGCCAATAAAAAGCAAGCTAAAATCTCATAAAGGCTCAAAGGGACAAACTAGGAATTAATTTTAACAGGGTGGATACTAGTTGTTGGCTCACCAAACAATGCCTATATCATCTCTCTCTTAAATAAGCATAGTTAATTTCTCCTCAAAAGTTCATGAAAGCATGTTCTAAGACCAACTAGAACCTAGACACAGGTAATTATGCAGAAGCCCTCTCTAAGTAAGCATACACAGCTCAATGCTATAGAATAATTCCCTCACCAAGTAAAGTCAATCAGTTCATGACATATGAATGCAATAATTTATGAATATCAAGCTAGATTCATCATCGGTTGAGCATCAAAATGAACACAAACCAACAAAATTATAAATTCAACAAAAGTAATTTAATTAAATAATCTTAATTTGAAAAATATAATTGTCTTAAATAAATAATAAAGTAAATAAGACTAGCGTCAATCAAGCCAAGGGAAATTTGTTGAGTTGAGTTTCTTCTCACTTTACATCTTCTACACCCTCATCTTGAAAAGATGATAAAATAAAATCTACCTTCAACCCTGCCCCTGCCATGAAGGTTTCTGGTACAGGTCCTTTGCCAAACTTAGGCAAAGGATTGTTCTTCATGCTAGGTTTACTGTGCTTAGGGAAATTTTCACTATCAATCAAATTTTGGATCTTATGTCTTAACCTCATGCAATTATCTATTTCATGCCCTTGTGTCTGATGGAATTGACAGAAGGCCTTGGCATTAAAGTTTGGTGGCAGAGGATTTTGTAATGGTCGAGGAGCCAATGATTGCAATAGCCCTTGCTTCTGTAGCTTATTGAAAACCCAGAATAAAGGTCTCCCTAGATTTGAAAATTGCCTCCTATTTCCTTAGCCAGTAGCTGCATTGACATCCACCGCTCTCTATGTACTCTGACAACTATATTGGTAATTTCCTTTCTCATTCCTTCTTCTAGAAAAATGATTTTTTCCCTTTCCCACTCTTCTATTTGTGAATTAGCTTGGAGAAAATCTTCGAAATCATTGATAAGTGTGTGAGATAGTCTCTCGCAAAAGCTGGGTAGGACACCTCTTACTATCATTATGATATGGTCAGATTCATTAGGCCTCATTTTGAGAAGAACCACCTTATTTCTCAACCTCTTCACATATTCAACACAATTTTCATTTTGCTTATGTCTGATAGTCTCCACCTCCATCAAGGTCACTTTTAGTTCAACATTGTATCCATATTGTTGAATTAAGGCTTTGTATAGCAAATCCCAGCTCTTTTGAGTACTTTTATCTAAGGTGTTGAACCAGTTTTGCACAATATGATCTAATGAAAGCATGAAATACCTTAGAGTTTGAGCCTTAGTACCTCTAGCAAACTGTATGAAAGTGATGTATTGCTAATTATGCAAGTGGGGATTCCCTGTTTCATCAAACTTAGTAAAGGGTGGCATCTTGAATTTGTAAGTAATTGCTTCATCATCTTCATACAATTTGTCTACCTCCGACATCTCTTTTGTCTTCAGTTTCTTTTCAAACTTCTTTTCCAAGTTTGTAGTCATCTTTTCAATATTAGCAGATTCAATCTTCTCCACCAACTGATAGGACTATATTTTCTACATAATTTAATAATTATTCTAGTTATATTTTTATTGTTATCAATTGAATTTGATAAATTTTTATTGTGAAAGCTAGAATATTCATCATTTCAAGTATAGAGTTGCAAGTATGAAGAAAAAGCTTATTTTGGCTAAAAATCATGGAAAAATGGAAAGGAGGTCAAAACAAGTTCAAAAGTGGAAAATAATGAATTTACATGGTCTTATAAATCATGATACATGATTTTGATCTTGAAAATGGAATTAAAGATGAGAAATCAAGAGGTCCATATTCGTTTTGAATCCCAGGGCCATGGCTATCAAAAAGCCATTAACATGGGATTTGATTTGAAGCTGTCCAAATTTTTCAATGACAGAAAATTGCAAGGGCAGAAGCATATTGAAAGCCACGACCGTGGGGCTCAAAAGCCACGATCGTGGCATGGATTTTGGCTCTGTTTTGAAGAGATTTTACATATTTTAGAAGCATATTGAAAGCCACGACTGTGGGATTGATTTCTCTACTGCTCGAGCCAAGAAAGAGAAGAAAATTCAAGTTGGCAGTTTCAACTTCAATGCCACGACTGTGGCATTAAAAAGCCATGACCGTGGCCCACCTTACCGACCATTTTACAGAACTAAAGTGCTCAAACCGACCAATCCAACTCAGGCCATGATCATGGCACTCAAAAGCCACGATCGTGGGGCTAAAATTCATGACTTTGAGCAGACAATTGGGTAGGTGGTGAACCAAATAAGATGTGGCCTAACCTTTTCAGTTTTTCCCTACTAATGAAGCTTCCAAACACTCTATTTAAACACACTTCCTCTAAAGAGGGGAAAAAAGATTTACAATAATTAGATTAGATTTATATTCAAGAAATAAATGTAGTTTAGAGTTTCTTAGAAAAGAAGTGTGAAATTCTGCTTCAAGGAGGAGTTTAAGATCCAAGTCAAGATCTTCTTCAAAGAAATAGAGTTTCATATTTCTTGTTCCTTTTAATTATGTCTTCATGTACCATTTTGAATACTTACAATGTTTTTATTTCAATAATGAAGAACTAATCCTTTTTAGGGTTGGTCCCTCTAATTGAATTTATCATGGAGTTATAAATGTTTATTTGGTTAATTTAGTTATCCTTTGATTATTTTGATGTCTTTAATCTTAATGCTTTAATTATCTAGCCAATGATTAATTGATTTGAGATGTTGTGTGATGGAGCGAGAGTGGAAGCATGACATTAGTCTAAGGAGATAACAATCATAAGTAAGTTGCTCACTCAGATATAAGGTTAAACCCTTAAGAGGTTGATTGAAGATTCTCACAAAACCTAATGAATTGATTTAATTACTTATGATCATGAGAGTAGACGTAAGGATTAAAGTCGATATTAGTTCTAGTACTTGAGAAAGACTTGAACTTAATATAGGAAAATCTAACCATTAATCAAAGGAAAAATAAGTTAAATCAATACCTTAGAAAAACCATGATAAATCAATGAAGGTGACCAAACCCTAAGTCTTAAATTATTAGGAATTTTTTCTTGATTCATTGTCATTTTAGCTAGTTAAATCATAAAATTAAATTTGATTGTCCAAATATTAATCAATTTAATTGTTTGGTACTTAGAATTAATGTCCTCATGGGAACGATACTCTATTCATCATTATATTACTTGTTAACGATCTGTGCACTTGCAGGTAGTTAGGCTGAGTCCGCAACACCTACCTTTCTTTCCTCTTATCCTGTTGGTCTTGAAAGTATTTATTCTAGTCTTCATCATCCATTACTTCCTTGTCTTCATCAGTGTCCACTTCGACTACCTTGGCCTTTTCCTTATCCTTTTGCTTCTTGTTACTAGCAGATGCTTCGACATTGTTATCCTCCAATAGTGAAAGTAATTGACTCCTCACTGTCTCAGCCAGGGCCTCCTTCAATTCTTCCATCATAGAGTAGAGGGCATCATTCATGCTTTTGATTTGAAACTGATTGAATTCTCACTGGATTCTGAGTCATTGGTAGGGTTGTCATAAGCTCTTAAACTATCATAATCCAGATCTGTGAGCCAGAAAGGACTAATGCTAATGTAATGCAATGATGTATGCATGTGCAGTAAACAAACAAATAGAATTAAGGTGTCCCTTCCAATCTTATATCTCCCACACACGAATGGCGAGTCACTTTTCCTAGGTAATGTGGTCATCAAAAATATCAATAGGGATACTTTTGTTTTTGAATCGCTCAGATGAAATAACCAATAGTTGTGAAGTCAGTTTATGATAATTTCTAGTAAATAAGCCTTAATCCTTTTGGTCAACTGGAACATATAGGTAGTATTTCTGCCATGTCTTGGATCAAAACTAAATTAATAGGTATATTATAAATAGACTTCTTACATGGAAAAACAACTAATGGTCCATGCCACAGACAAGCCCATAATTAACAAGTCTTTGTATAAATAAGACCGACAATTAGTTTTAGTATTCTATAATTAACCTAAACTAATTGAAAGTCTATTTCAAAAATTTTGGTCCATTGTAAAAAACATTTTGATTTTCAAAGCCCAATGAAAGATTAATTTTCATAAATGGTTTTGGGCCCTTCTTTGAAATAAATTTTTTCAAAAAATTAATTTTGGGCTTTGAGATTGGGCCAAAAGCCCTATCTTAAAAATGTTTTAAGCTTACTTTGAAAGTTTTTGAAAATAATTTGGGCTTTGGACCATAAAAACATTTTGGGCTTAAAAGGACCATGCTCATAACATAATTAGGTCATAGTAGAGAAATACAAACCAAATGAGCCATAATTCAAACTAAGACATGTTAATTATAGTTAATCAATAAACAATTAGGGCAAATCTAAGGAAAGTTACTAGGCCAACTACATGGGCTTTAATTTTTAGGGTGAAAAATGATTAGGTTCCTATAGCAAGTATATACCAAAGGGTACAAGGCTATGAGTGGTTATGTAAAGCTCGATCTCTATAATTGGAGTCAAAGTATGGTATCCCTCACATACACATAACATGGGTTTCACAGGGCATCCAAACTCACACACATAATGCAGATCTAAATCAGCTTTTCTTATCCCTAGTGGAGTTGCCACTATGAGTGGAGATTTTTGTCCCTACTCTCAATGGAATGGTTCTTACTACATCGGCACCATTAGGCTCGGGATCTTAGAGAACACGGGCCTAAGTATGGAGAAATGGAGTCGCCACCTGAAAATGGCTGAGAAGATAGAAAAGGGTCGAGACTCAATTCCTAAGGATTGGTTTCGGAAAGTTGGCTACTCACGGGGATGGTGAGAATGACCTAGAACCCCCATAACACCAGGTTCAATGGAACTGGCCTTCTTTTAAGGTCTAAATATTATAAAATTCTTAGATTGTTATGATATAATCCATATTACATGCAATCATAATAAATAAATATTCATTATATTAAAAATCAAAGTAATCAAATAAAATGGGCACCCATACTAGATGGAAACATGCCTTTACAATGTCTAATTTCCAAAATATAAGGAAACAAAATAGGACACCCACCGATTGGTGAAATTATGTCCCTTAAAATTGTCTCAAAAATAAATTAAAATAACATAACATAACAAAAGAAACAATTTAAATTAACTAAGACACCGACCATAGATAAAAACATGCCTTTTACAATTTAAAAATTCCAACTAATAAGAAATAGCAATCCATAAACATATAAAGAATTTTAAAATTAGCACTAAACTAATGAAATAAAGATCAACCATAAAAATTGTAATAATGAATTACAGTACGCAATGCACACGATGGTCCTGCTAGCTAGTTAGCGGGCAAGGGTTAAGGGGGTCAGTGTCCCCGAAAGGTAAAAAATTTACAAAATAAGTTTTGTTATTGAATTATGGTTTTATTGTGGAAACTATGATTGAAATGTGACAATTAAGGTTTAATATATGAACTAAGATTAAAATATACAAACTATAATTCAATGGCTTAATAAGTAAACTAAAGCTAAAACAAGTGAATTAGGGTTTTGGAAAACCATATAACAATATTTTTGTGCAATATGGGTATAAGATTTGCAAGAATGTAATTAATGCATACAATTGAACTATGAGTTAGCTTTAATCCTAAGCATTATAGGTTAGTGTAAATAAATTGTACCATTGGCCATTAATTAAATGATGCAATGAATTAATAAAATAAACAAATAATGAAATTGAATTGAATTGGTTAAAGGATGTTGAACCTGCATTATTGGCTCCACCAATCTGATATGTTGAAAGAAGCTTGATGATGTTACTGCCACTGCCTAGATCAAGTTTTATTTTTGGTTGGAGATTCAATGATCTGAGGATCTCTTATGGCTACTGCCTCTCTTTTATTTTTGCTTTTGTCTCTTTGATTTGTTCTCAAAATTCAATTAGGCTTTGTCCGTCTCTTTTAATTGTAGCTGCTAAAGATCATTTTTTTTTCAAATTCCTTTCATTTGTTTTGTATTTATAATGCTTAATTAGGGTTACTTTGGCCACTCATCTAACTCTAATTCGGACTCCCATAGGTTTAACTAAGTTAAACAAAATTAGAATTCTGAATTAAGCTAAAAAAAAATAGAAACCATGTCGAATTGGCCTTAGGCAATTAGACATGGGGCATGCCCATATCGAATTGGCTTGGCCAATTTAATATGGGACACTCCCATATCAAATTGGACATGGACCGAATCAAAATATAACTGTATTGCTCGATATAAATTGAACCAACCTAACTCAAACTTTAAATAATTAGACCTTATTATTGGAACCAAACTTGATTTAGCCTTTAAATTCAAACCACATTTGAACCGGTGTCAAAATTAAGGGTATGCTATAATAGATTTTTTATATTCTTCTTCCTCATCTCCAAACCAACCTCCATCACCCACCTTAGCGAAATTTTGTTTCTTCTTCCTTCTTCCATAAACCTAATTAAAAATTAAGGAATGCTCACATATAACTCAAAATGTTTAGTAGAAATCATTAGAATAGGTTAAAAATTCTAAAATCATCAACAAACATTCAAAGAAAATTGAGTAAGAGAGAGAAAGTATCACTTTGTAAAGAGGTTTGTGCTTATTTATTCAGAAGTTGCCATTCTTTTGTTTTCTTTTAATTTTTAAGAGTTGTGTGAGTTGATTTTACTACTTTATTGAATTTTTTTGATGGAATATGTTAAGAGAGAGAATTAGAATATGGAACTATGTGAAAGGAAAATTGATTAGAATCCATTTTTTAATAATTCTAAGTGTGTGTGTGTATAGTTTTTAGCTTAAAATTATGTTTAAAACAACTTTTGATTCATAAAGTATTCAATTTAGGGTTATGGAAATTTTAGGGTTTAGAATTGGATATGGAACTAGTTAATGAAATAATTGATTAAAAACTCATAAATTAATGGAATTAAGTGTATTTGTGTAGTTGTTAACCTAAATTTATGGTTATAATAATTTTTTATTCATAAAAGTGATAAATCAAGGTTTTGGCAAATTTAGGGTTTAGAAGTAAGAATAAAACTAGTACAAGAAAAATTGATTGTGAGTTCATAATTAATTCAAAAAAGTGTGTTTATGTGGTTTGTAAATAAAAATTAAGCTTAAAATGTTTTTTGAATTTATAGAGTGTTGAATTTTAGATTATGTTGAATCTATGGTTTAGAGATAAGTTTGAAACTAAATCTAGAAATAATTGATTTTGATCTCATAATTGATTAAGAATAAGAATACTTATGTAGTTTTTAAACAAAAACAAAGTTTAAAGAATTTCTTTTAAATTTTTAAAGTTTTAAATTTAAGGTTATTTAAGTTTAGGGTTTTAATTAAGTTTAAGGTTTTGGAATTAAAATAATAGTTTACAATATAATGTGTTTTAATTTAATTTAAGAAATATTTCTTTACAATAAATGAACGAGATGAGTGAGCGAGTCTACAAGTTTTACCTAACTATTTTGACTTGAACAAACCTTTATCTTTATGTTTCTTAGGTGGCCTATTTGCCACCCAGTGATACCCGAGGGAGACCTGATCAAATAAAGGATCAGAAAGCTCTTGGTGTTTGAACTAGTCATTAATGGTTGGCTTCATTGTTATCCTTTCAGTTTTCATTATGAACACTTTCATTTTTAGCGTCTCACCTTCTTTAGAGATGTTCCCATAGGTGCCCCTTCTTCCAATGGTACTATACATCTTATTCCTCTCTCTTCATTCCCTCTTTTGGTTTGTCCACATTCTAGGAAATTCATATTGATTGGAAATGAGAAAGAATTGAATTGCCCAAACCATATGGATATTAAACCTAGCTTTTGGATTGAATGGCTAGCCAGAGGGTGGATGTCCTTACTGTTACTAGAGACTTTATCTTACTATTGTTACTGGACACTTTGTCTCACTACTATTACTAGTCATTTTTCCATTACTAGGCCATTGGCCATATTGATTAATATTATTAGGTATTTACTTGCCACTACTGACCTGCTATAAGAACCTAGGATTTAAAATTCAGTGTGTGAGAGCAAAGCAAATGGAATATGTTAAGATAAGAAAACTGTACAAAATGGTTAAATTTTATTAATTATGTGAATCTTAAACTTATAAATATTAAAGTAAGTTAGCTTTCTTTTATTTGATTTTATATCCTACTTTAATATTAAAGTTGCAATTTTATTTAAATATATTATTCCAATTATTTTTTATGTTATAATTTTGGCAAATTTTAAATATACAAGCACCTCTAATCAAATGCTTAGCGTGTTAGACTTATTTCCAATGTGCAGATTAGACGAGCATATTAGATTCAACAAAGTGAAATTTTAAAGTTCCAGATCAACAACATCACAGAAGGTGTTATATGAAGAATTTTATATAATGTATTTTGTTTAGTTCGCAGAGCAGTATTTGAATTTTAATTGACAGTTTTATAACTATGGGTAGTTATAGAATTTGTATACTTTGCAGTTGTGCGTTAAACTTTATGAATTTGTTTTGAATTATGACTTTATAGTACATTATGATAATTATGGAAAATGTTTAATATGCAAATGTGTTGATAAAAGTATGTCACTTGAATTAATTGTGGATGATTGTTGGTGAGATAATGAGATTGGACTCAAGATTCAATGAATGAAATATTGGGAGTTTTTTTATTCTATAGGTTGTGTTTTTTATTGGAGAATGTGTTGGAAATGCCAAATTTTAGGGGAGACTCCACTAAAAATTTTGTTGACTTTAGCTTTAGTGTTTATCTAAAATTGAATGAAAGGTGTTTAGACATTATGTAACATCTTTTGATAGTTCTTAATTGGATTATCAAGGGGTATTACATAGAGCCTAGATTTGATACTAAACTTATGCAAACACTAAGCAATGACTTGAGACCCAACACCAAATAACTTGGAAGTAACTACTTGAAATCCAAATTAGATCCTTTATCTAAGACCTTAACCAAAACCTAATAATGTAGGAGAGAACCTTAGTATTAACACACTCAAGTGACTGACTCTATGAGTGGAAGTTGATTCAAACAAGAATAAAAAAAAGAGATAAACCTCTCTTAAAAAAGAGTAAAGTTCTTAGAGTTTACTTAGCAAAATTATGGAGTCTCTTACAATGTAGAAAAGAATGTCTTATATAGGCTATAAAGAAAAACCTAACCCTAAAAGGAAACAAAGAGTATTCAGGAAGTAATTACTTTTCTCCTAATCTGACCAGGAAACTTAAAGCAACTAGGGTAAATCCCTTTTAAGTTAATATTACATATATTATTAACCTAAAATAAGATGCATCCCTTAAATAAATACTAAATAAAATACAAAATATCAAAATAATGTAAAATACAAAAAATTGTTCTTCAAAAGGCAGTGTAGTTCACGGTGGCTTGTGCGACCGTGAAGCTAATAGTGAGATGTTGTGCAACTGCACATCTTGAAAGCTATACTGAAAGTAGAATTCTTCGAAGATATAATAAGGTTTGCAGTGAGATGTGCGACCGTGCAACTGGATGTGAAACCCTTATTGCGATAATGATGTGGCTGTGACCGCTAGGTTGTCTGAATTTCAAAAAGAATCACCAAGGTATGGTTTACTTTATGGATTATTTTATGGCAGCTTTGGTCAAACATTAGGATTACATGAGTTCTTATGCCAACCTAATTTGAAAAAGGATTTTATTTCAGTTCTTATGCCAATCTAATTTAAAAAAAAAGATTTGATTTAGGTTCTTATGCCAACTTAATTTTGAAAATGATTTGATTTCAATTCTTATGCCAACATAATTTAAAGAAGGAATTGATTTAGGTTCTTATGCCAATCGAATTTTAAAAAGGATTTGATTTCTTAAACCTGGTAGCTTTAGATTTAAGTTTGAAAATTGATTTTGAAAAGATGGATTTTTAGGTTAAAGAAACCTAATTTTTGAAAGCAATTTTTGAAAATAATTTGGTTCAAGCTTTAAATTTATTTCAATTATTTAGATTCAATTTCAAAGCCCAAATGATGGTCTTTAAAGTCCATTCATCCGTGAACAATCAAATTTAAAAGTAAAGGGATTAAAGTTTACCTTCCTAGATGCCCTTGGTATTGGTGGCCTAAGCATATGTCTGGATCATATTCCATGATGATTAAGGATTTTTGGTTACTAAGGAAGCAACTGGCTTAGGGTTGTTTAAGGAAAACAAAAAATCAAGTTGACCAAGCACCCAAATTTGCTAAAGAAGCAAATTATTGACAGTTAACACTAAGAAAGATTGAATCTTTTCTTTTAGAGAAGAAAAGAGAGAGAGAGAGAGTAAGACAACTAGTAAATAGATTTGCTTAGTTGAATGGTGTCGAGAAAAATGAGGTGGGGAGAGCATATTTATAGAGCTTTGGAGTTTAAAATAAAAAAAAAATTAATCTGGACGTTGTGGTAGTAAATCAACACATCGCGACACAAGATCTACTTGTCATGGTAGATTTTGGACTACCTAGTGGTAGCATTGGCTACGCAGGCCTACTCGAGGTAGTTGACCCAGCTAGGCCTGATTCTGATTGAAGTGATTCAAGTTGCATTGGAACCATAACAGACTGAATTTTAATATTATCATGAAAAATTAAGGGTTCACAGTTGCCCTTCATTATGTCAATCTCAGTTTACTAGATTAGCATGATAGTTGTGAACCATGAGTTAAAATTAAAAATTTTTATGAGAAAACTCAATCATTTATCATCTTATAGCCTAGGTAAAAGGTACTTTCCTAATCAAGACAATTTGACTGAGATTCTATTAAACATTTTTCCATTTTTTTAGTTAGCCTCTGTAACTATCTGTCGATTTCTGTAAGTCTAGTTATGCCCAAATGTAAATGATATAATTACGATCATGATTTTTCAAAAGTCTTGCAAATAAAATGTAAAATGGTCCCCAAATGTTTGTTTCAAGTTTGGAGCCCTATTCCTATATAAAGGGGGTCACTAGTTCCATTTTCAACATCCTTCCTCATATGTTAGGTTTTGCTTCTCTCCCTAACTTCTCTCTAAACCCAAATTCTCTCAACTTCTGAAAATGGCTTCCCCTTCTGCATGACGCACATGCCAAGCTGAGTGGAACACCTGGTTGGTGCAACCTAAGATGCACTCGTCAGCCACTAGCACATTAGATGTACTTATGGGTTCTGCCCAACATTTATTATTTGTAATTTTATCCTAAATCTTTCCATAATTGTATTTTAATCCCTAAATTTTGGAAAATTATGTTTTTGCCCCAAGTTGCTTGTATATTAGTCCTTGCATCATATTTAGGAAGTACAAAGCCATCTGACATGAAAATATTGCATTTTCAGATACCTGCAAAATTATGAAAAATGTCCTTTCTAGCACCTTTTGGCATAGAAAGTGAAATTAGCATGCCTTAAGGTTTAGGTTCAGATTGAAATGATGCAATATCACCTTTTTATGATTATTTTGATTATTGGGAAGACTCGCATAAAATTTGCATGTGATTGTCATACATGTAAAATTACCAAAATGCCCTTTCTTATGCTTTTTAGCGTAGAAAGTGTTGTTAGCTATCAAAACGTATTAAGAAGAAAATGCAATGTTATTTTCATGATACTTATAATGGTTTTTACTTTAAAAAGTCCACTTTATTTAGGGTCGGGGGAATTTGGCCATCCTTGTCATACTTGATGAGGTGGCTTGATTGATCGAGCCGATGAACTTCTTGCATGGGTTTGGATCCTCCCATTCTTTGGAATATTCCATGTTTGAAGGCACTAGGCGAGTGATGGTGGGATGGCACCAACACATTCCACTTCCTATGAGGTGAGCTGACTGTGACACTAGATGATTTGATGGCTTTCATCGAGATTTGCTTTGGTACCTGGGCAATTGAATGCTTTGATGAGAGGAGAATTTTGACTCAAGAGGAGATATATGAGCTAATTTCCAAAAAGGTTTACACATATTGCTCGTACTTGTCTATGGTTTCATTTGAGACGTTTTTTACTACTCCATTTGACCCGCCAGGTGACCATATTGCTAGGTCTATCATGCTTTTGATCATTGACTATTCTTTCTATAATTCTTTGTAATCTTTAAGACCTGACTATGATTAACACATATTACTTGCATGGAGATGTACTTAGCATGATGTATTAGGAGATGGGCTAGTTATCCTGGGGTAGTTATGTTTCTTTAACTGGTACTCATGTCATCTGGGAGGTATAATTTGGTCTTGTTGTTCACTTTTCTTTATGTGTGCAACTTTTGTTTCCTAATTCCTCATATTGGTGCAAATTTGGGCTTATGACTACCTTACTTACATTGGCCCTAAATTGAGAGAGCCACACCTTATAGCCTTTTGCATTGGGGTATAGATGAAATAAGAGAAACAAGAAGAGTTTGAATTTCCTCTGTTTGGTGCAATACAATCTCATTTTGGCTGCCTTGTTCCAAATGATGTGAGTTGACTTTTGCTTTTTTTTTTTTTATAGTCATAGCTTCTTGCATACTTTAGTTAACATTGTATGCTCTTTTGCAGATTATCTGGATGCCATATTTTGAAATATTCCCTGACGCATTGCATCATCTCCTTAGGGTTATGGCCTTATCATGGTGAGTGAGTGCCATGACTCAGGATGGACTATCTTGGTGAGCGAGTTCAGTGCTAGTGTGAGTGGAGATTTTTGGCCCCACTTCTAGTGGAATGGTTCTTGTGACTTCAACACTGTTAGGCTTAGGCCTTATAGAACATGGGCCTAAACCCAGAGAGTAGGAGTTGCCACTTAGATGGGCTGGGAAGAAAATAGAAGGGGTGGATGACTAGATTCCTAAGGATTCCCTAACCCCTAGGGAGGTGAGAAGTGACCCAATACTCCCACAATGCCCAGTTTATTAGAATTGACCTTCTCTTCAGGTCTAAATATTATTAAATACTTAAATTATTATGATATTATTCATATTACAAACAATTTAAAGAAAATAAGGAATAATCATACTTTAAATCAAACAAACAAATAAAATGGGCACCCACATAAGGATGGAAACATGCCCTTACAATGTCCAATATCCATAATACAAATAAAGTAAGATGAGACACCCACAAAAGAGTTGAAATGTGTCCCTTACATTAATTTGCAAATATCAATTAAATAAATAAGACATCCACATAGTGGAAATATGCCTTTTACAACCTTAAAATCCAAATAATAAAAATTGCAATCCACACATACATAAATCATCATACAAAGAATTATAAAATTAGGGCTTAATTAAAACTAAATTAAGATTAATCACAAAAATTTGCAATCCACAAGAAAATCTTAATATTAACTAATTAACGAAATATAGAACGCGATGCACATGGTGGTTCTGAAAGATAATCAATTTACCATACTCGTTGAATGTGTTACTGCCCCCAGAATATAAATTAGGGTTTTAAATCATAATTTAAGGTTTAAATCCTAAAACTAGGATTTTGGACATGCAATTAGGGTTTTAATTACAAAATTAAGGTTTTTATTGAAAAAAAACTTGAATTTTGTGATTAAGGTTTTAATATATTATTAAATAGAATCAAAACCACAAAATAATGTAAAATGAACCTACAAGCAAACAAAGGATACAATTTTATAAACTGAATAATTAGTAGTGTTAAAGACCATACCTATGCTTGTTGGCTTCACCACACAACGACGTTGATCTAAGCCTTAGCATAGTCCTTCCGATAAGAATTAGTTCTCCCTGATGCTGTGCAATTTGTCTGGGTCAAGTAAGCCTCAACTTAGATACTATGTCCTTTTTGTTAATGTTTATGTGCTCTCCTTCCTAATTGCTTGTTAATTGCTAATTGTGGCTTGGTTATTGATTGTAGCAACATAATTGCTCTATTGCCTCCCTCTTGTTCTCTTCTTCTCAGTAATTGTTGGTCCTTTTAGAGATGAAGATTGGAGTTAAATGTTTTTAATTCGATTGGAAAATCCTGATTTCATATAGATAGCCCTGTTTTAACTTAAAAAAGGCCAAATTTAACTAGGTTTAGGACACAAATTGTAATGTCGGGCAAGCCATGTACTCATGGCAAATTGACCATGAAAATGGCTAATTCATCATCTCCTTTAGATCTTTTTTGTAATTTAGGCATTTAATTTGTACCGATTCTATTTAGGTTTTTAAAATTGGATTGTATTTAATTTGGGCCTTTTAGTTGGGACTAAATTTGATTTAGGGCTAGAATTAAGGGTCTATAGCCAGCATTCCACCAACATGTGAGTTGTTCCTGATTTTCCTTCGATGGACATGTGAGATGGGATAAGGATCCAAGGGAGCGAGGCTCTCTTCATGGGAGTATTTGTGGACTAGTTTTCTTAGACTATCTTGGATTATGATGAGTTATGTAGGACTTCACTCCTGCCTTGTTAGGTTAGGCTAGGTAAGACCACTGTTTCTTCATTATTGACTTCTCGAACATTAGTAAGGGTAGCTCCTGTTGGGCCCACTATAGCTAGTGCTTCTACTACTCCACATTAGACTGGGACTAGACCCACTTTAATGGATAGTGGCTCAGAGAAGGTACCACCCGGGTTCTAGATGGATGACACAGTTACCTATGTCACTTTATCAGGTGATGAGATTAGACATTATTCCATAGCTACCGGTTGATCGAGCTAATGTTCCTTCTGATTATCTTGCTTATTTTTGTTTCACTTGGTCCTTTGTCATTTTTAACATATGCCTTTTGGATGCACGTTCCATTTGAGTGGGCCTAACACTTTTATGTTATGGCTTAGGAGTATAGCTTAGTTTGAGTGTTACATTGACTCAGTTGGGTACTGTATAAGACTAGATTGAGCCTCTTAAGGATGTGTCCTAGGTTGCAGAGTCAAGGCAGAGGTGCGGGTGCAATCCTTGATCTACTTGTTTTATTTTTAAGAAAAGAAAATATATGCAAAAGGTGTAGAGTAAGAATTCATATCTCAAAAGGAAATTCTCTATACTAGGTTTGATGATGGCGAAATTACTTGTCACTAGGTCAAGTAATCTATATGTACCATTCTTTATATTTGCTAAGGAGCTCTTTGTAAAATATACCAATCTAATGACAATCGGTATATAACAAATATAAGGCAATCAAAAGTATATGAATGTTCATGCAAATATATCATTAAGATTCATTACAAATCAACATTTAATGGTATTAGTTTACTTTATAACTAAAGATGCAAATATAAAATACTTAAAAACATAATCATCAATCTAATCATGCCACCTAGGTTATCTCATCATTCCATGAAAACATCATGGCTAATCACAACACAACAAATCCAAATTTGCTCGACCAAACTTATCAAAATTATATAAAGATTGTACCCTCAAGTTTATCATGTATGATTTATATATTTTAAGTCTAGTTATGTTCTCATGATTAAAACTCATAAAATAGACAAACATGTTGTAACACCTCTATACCCTGTATACGTACCAAGTATGCTTAAACGATCGTAATATACGTATACTGAATATAGAAAATGCCACGGTTTAAAAAGACACAACAAATATCTTTGTAAATAAGTGAAACCAATCTCAAACAAATAAAAGAAATCCAAAAGACACTATATACAAAATGTTTAATAATTCACAGCGGAAGTTATTACAAATATGTTATAAATCAAGGTTTACAAAACATATAATATATATACATGATTGGCAGCTCTTCTCCGATCTTTAAGTCCCAAAATAACTCTTCAATGTCTACTCTCACTCGGTCTCGAGGAGCTCTCAGGTTCAACTCTATTACCTGCGCGATCAAACACTATCGCGCTAAGCCATCGGCTTAGTAGTACAAAATATACCAACATTATACTTTAAGGCAAAATAATGTTACACATCTAAATCATAAAGTTAACATCACACCTTTATATTTCATAAACCATACACATAGAAGCACATCACATTACCACATCATACTACATTTAATGTCATAACAATATTCATATTACATCTTCATAGTTCCATTGATTTTACCAGTCAAGAATCACATTATATACACAGACAAGCATGGGCCCAAAACACACTAATATGCCATTCAATTTTCAGAGTTAATGCTTTGGTTTTGTTATCACATTTATCATTATCATAAACCCAACTAGGCTTCAAGGATTTAGATTCAACAAAGCTTCAAGGGGAACAAAGCATGCTAAGTATCAACCCAACTTGGCTTCAAGAACCAACCCAACCTAGCTTCAAGGGTTGTAACATCTCAATTAGGCTTCAAGGATCAAATCCAACCTAACTTCAAGAGAATGTTACCAATAGGCATGCCACCAATAACAAAACTCTGAAAATGAATAACACATTAGACACACAATTCATTTATTATTTCATTCTCAAATCTCATCATCAATTAGGCAAACATGCCTTATGTTCTTCCAATAGAATCATCATAGCCAATCACAATGGCTTCATATCACATTTGAGTTAACATAGCCAATTACAATGGCCTCATATCATATTATATCTCAAATCATATTATTCATATAGCATCATTGATACAACATTTCAAAATACATTATTATTGAAATGTACATAATCAAACACATTAAACATCCATTAAAAATGATCATCATTGATATATATACATATATATAATTCACCTTATTCTTAAATTTAGAATCCTCAATACACATTTGTTTAGGTTATCTTTGTTTTAAGTATATTCAAAATGTAAATACAAAAAGACCTTGGAAGGATTCAACAATGTGAGAAAAGCAAGAAACAAATCACAGTAAGGGACACCCTCAAGGGACAGGGCCAAGCTTGTGGCTGTGTCTCTCAACCAAAAGCAACAGAAGCAGACATGGGCAAGGGACACGGCCGTGTCCTCTCCAAAAATCACCAAACACGGCCAAATTTCCATGGACTTGGCCGTGTCTCTCAAAAATATTTTAGGTTGGCCGTGTCTCTACCTTGGTTTGGCCGTGTCTCTCATGTATACAAACCCTAACTATGGCCAACTCTCTTTTGATTGAATAAAAACACAATATACACAACATAAACTCATTCAAATGGATGTAATCAAAGTCATTAACACTTATTTTGCATGTTTAACACAATATTCACATTAACCATACATCAACAATCCATTTAATCATCTACCATTTTAAAACCCTAAAACCAAACATCACTCTTAACTTATCATCTTCCAACCAAAACCAACATCAATCCAACCTTTTTAACTTATAATAAACCTCAACACTTATAAACTCATCTCAAACACACCTAATCATAATCTCAACACATCACAACCCACCTCAAACATAACTTCAAAAATAACAAAGATAATCAAGAGAGTACTTACCTTAAATGAAGAAATTTCACAAATCTCTAACCAACTCCTTTGATTTCTCCTTCAATTTGATTCTAGCATCAAGAACACCTCTCTTGCTCTCTCCTCTCTTGAATAGCCGGCACACAAAGGAGAAGAAAAGAAAATAATCACAAGTCAAACTTCTCTTCTTCTTTAAATATCCACCAAGCAATTCTAACAAAGCAATTACCTAAATGCCCTCACCCATTTAACTTAACCTTTGTCACTTATATGCCCATTTAAGTAATTTCACATGTCACAAATAAATATCATCTTCCATTGACCATCCCTTTTGACTAATGTATATGTTATGTATATAACCATATACCCAATATATACACTTTCTCTCTACACATTTCTTTCCTTTTTAAACAATACATAAACATTCTCTTTCCAATTTCTTTTCTCTTACACATCAACATATACATTCAATCTAATTATAACAACAATAATATTCAAAACTTCTAGGGCATACATTGGGATATTACACATGCTTAATGGATTGATTTGCCTACCTCCAGGGTAGTGAGCAAAATAACTTTTCGGTGATTAGGGTGCCAAACCACACCTAAGACCTTGTTCTTGATGATTCTCCCAACTTCAAATTGATTTGGATAAGGAACAACTCCAAAAATTTATAAAAATACCACTCTTTCTTTTATAACTCTTTCTTATCAATGGATTGGGAAAGCATTTGTTGACGGAATAGCTACTGGAAAAATGGAGGTTGTTAGTGCTTTTAAGAACAAAATGGAAATATTTAATTAATTAAAGTTAGAATCTTAGAACTTGGATTTAGATCCCTTCTGAATTTGGTTTAGTATGTATTTATGGCCTAGGGTTCCCTTAGAAAGCTTCCTAATTATTTTAGGGTTTGTATTGAGGTAAAACATCGAGAAGAATCAAAATAAAGAAGGAAAGAATCTTTAAAATCTTAAAATGACTATATGATGCCTATTACATTGAAGAAAGTATGTGTGACAGAAGAGAAACACAACGATATGGTTCATTGAACCTTCTACGTGCTAAAACCCATAATCTTCACATAGTCGTTCCAACCACTGCGTGGTAGGTCCATCCAGTGAGCTTTCTCTCCCTCTTGAATATGTTGTTCCTTTGATGTTCTGACCATTTTTGGGATATTTCAAGTTGTGTTCACTACCACTAAGTTAGTTTTCACTCAACTATCCTTGATGTACCATTCTAGGAATTTGAATAAGAAAATAAACCAAACCAAAAGACTCAGTGGATTTTCATCATTGAGTTTGTCCGTTGCTTGGATCATTGTTACGCTTGAATTAAGTACTACTATAAAGCATCACTTGCAAGTATACGAGGTAATTGTAGCAACAGTGATTGCCCCAAGGTCGTCTCACAAGGAAGGTGTAGTTTGTAATAGCTTGATTAGCAAGTAATTTAAAGACAAGAGTTTGATGTTTTGAATGGTGTAAGAATAATTTAAACCTAAAATTAACATGCGTAAAATGGCAGTGTGGTTTAGGATTGGTTCAATTCTTGGCAAGTAATTTCAAGTCAATTCTTGGAAAGGTTCAACTCTTAGAGAGACAAAATAGAATGATTCAAAGTTAGTAGTGTTGCAAAAAGAAAAAAGAAAAGGAGAAATGAAATAGGCTCAAAATTGGCTAACTAAGGTTGAATATAGGGTTGGCCTTTTTAAGCCAAAGTGGGTTCACCTAATTGCCTTAATCATCTTGATGCCTAATTGAAATTTTTATGTAGTCTCAAAAAGCATGTCAAAGCAAGTTCTAGAAATTCATCAAACAAAGATGTTCACACACAAAAAGAATAATAAGTTGATGGCTTAATTCCTCACTAGTTTAATGGCAATGCAAAGAATAACCAGCAAAATTGGCAATAAGCACCAATTCTACTCAATTCTCAAATTCCTTCAAAAATTCAAAAGTCATCTATCGACAATCTTATAATAATTGAACTTTTCAAAATTCATTTATTCAAAGAAAAACAAGAAAAACATTAACTAAAATTAAACAAAAACAAGTTAAAAGTAAAAACACAAAATGCACCCTGCACTTAAAGATTCACATTATCCTCAATGTGAGCATGCATAAATTAAAAAGAGAGAAGTTTAGATGAAACCTGATTTCCATCATTCCCATATGCGATGTACAATGCTCCTTCCAACCTTAATGCAATTGTCACCCATGTCTGAGAGGATGAACAGCATGCAACTTTGAAAGGTACCCAATATATTGCAAAGCCTAGGTAGCATCCTTGGAAGAGCAATTGTCCAAAGGGAACGTGTGAAGGTTATTTTGGGGTGATCCTCCAATGCTATAGGATCTTGGTAAAAATATTTTTCAGTATGCAACATGGTTATATATATTTTTTGCTCATTCTCACCACCAAGAGTGGGAGAGATGATCATTTGTTGCATATTGTTCTCCCCAACCAAAACATCTTTTAAAATTTTTAGGGTCTTTTTTAGTTCAACCAAGTTTGGTTGAATCTCTTTCTCATCCTCTTTAGCAATTTGAAGTTCCCTCTCAACAACCTCATCATTTAATATAAATTTGCTCTCCTCAATTTCTAAATTGGAAATATTAGGCTCTACTTCCAAGGTCATGGCCATCTCAAGCTTATCTACACTATCTTCACTAAAAGGCATGTCATAGAGTTTAGGAATTTGCATACCTTGCTTTTCATTCTTCAATCTACTTGGGAATGGAATTGGTGGCATATAAAGATTTGGAGGTTCATGCAATTTTGTCAAAATTAATGCTTCTAAATTCTCCTCCTCCCTTGATTGAATTAACTCCCCTATGTTGGATTGTATCTCCTCGCCATTTTCTTCTTGAATAGTACCTGTATCAAAGGAATCACAAAATTTGTTGTATATCACCTGTTCACTCAAATTTGTGATTACATTGACTTTCTCCAATTGGCTAGGAAATTCCTCTTTTTGGTGAGCTTGGAGTTGATGTGCCAGTTGCCCAACTTGAGTTTCCACCCGCTTCAATGATTCATCCAAAGAATCAAACCTCTTATTGCTCCCTTCCTGATTTTGTGTGCTAATTTGAAGGTAAGCATTCAAATCATCTTCCACTGTGGATTTCTTGCATTAAGCTTGATTTTATGCACTAATTTGAATGAAGGCGTTCAAACTATCTTCCAAAGTGGGTTCCTTAAGATGATCTTTATTTTGTGTACTGATTTGAATGAAGGCATTCAAACTATCTTCAAATGTGGGTTTCTTAAGGTGATCTTAATTTGAATATTGTTCTTGAGAGTAAGAACTTCTTTGGTAAGGTTCAAAAAACTATTGAGGTGGATTTACTGCTGGTTTTTCCAAGAAAAATTTTGGTATTTTCTCCAATTTGGATTATAAGGATTGGAATATGGGTCATTTCTACCCCTTGGCTGGAAACTTTCATAGGCATATTCTTCCTCTTGCCTCTCTTGGTATTGTTCAAAACCAATTGAACACATATTTGCACTATGTCCTGCAATCCCGCATGCTGAACATACTTCACGAGTAGGCATAGGTGCTCTTCCTCTTGCATTTAGCATCTTAAGTTGATTCGTTAATTTTGCTAATTGCCATGCCATTTCAGAATATGTATTCTCACCGTAAACTCCCCCGTACCTTGAAAACTACATCTTTACAAAAGACACTTTGAAATTTAAAGAAAACAAACAAACAATTAAATTAAAAAAATCAAACAAAACAAATAAACAATTAAATAAAACAAAAAAAATCAACTTATTACTACTTTGCAAAAAAACAACACTTAGTAATTACAAGAAAACAAACAAACAATTAAATAAAAAAAATCAAACTGTAACTGCTTAAACAACCCTCCCCAGTAACGGTGCCAAAAGCTTGTTGTGCTCGAATTAAGTACTACTACAAAGCGTCACTCGCAAGTATTCGAAGTAATTGTAGCAATGGTGATCGCCCCAAGGTCGTCTCACAAGGAAGGTGTAGTTCGTAATAGCTTGATAAGCAAGTAATTTAAAGACAATATTTTGATGTTTTGAATGGTGCAAGAACAATTTAAACCTAAAATTAACGTGCATAAAATGGCGGTGTGTTTTAAGATTGGTTCAATTCTTGGAAAGGTACCTAGGGTTGTAGGTCCATTTAATCAAAGCTCAATTCTCAAATTATCCATTAACATACCCTTGTAAATTAATTTGTTCCTTAAGGTTAATTAGTCAATTACCAATTCATTAGTTTTCACATTCATGAATTAACAACAACCAATTATTTTACATTTGCAAATTAATAAAACCCTTGAACTTATATTTATAATTCATTCATGGGGTGATTGATTATATAGTTCCGATATCGGATTTTGCCTCTCGTTCTGTCATCCAATATTCAAAGATCAATAGGTATCTAATCTATCAACCTAACATTCAATACAATACAATCAACCAAAAACAAGGTACATCAATGGAAAAATCAAATCAAGACAGTTAATCAAATCTACTACAAACCCTAGGCATGAGTAATTTAGTTCAACATCATCACTTTAAAACAAACATTCATCTCAATATAAATCAAATACAAATTGTTCATTATAATATCAATTCTATTAATACACAACAACAATATAGAAATTATTTAAAAGAGAGAATAGAAAAACCCCTTGTGAAGATGCCAAGAGTAAGATTACTAGTCTTCCTCCTAGCTCCACTTTGATGTATGATTAAGAACTCAAGCCCTCTTCAATTGTTGATTCTCCTTTGAAAGATGGAATGGAGCTTTCTTAAGTCACCAAACCTTCAATGAAGTTTCCTTTGAAAGATGGAATGGAGCTTTCTCAAGTCACCAAACCTTCAATGATGCTTCTTCACCCTAATCTTCAAGAGCTTGTTAGCCCAATTTATCCCAAAGAACCAAAGTGAAGCTTGTCTATGGAAGATGGAGAGGATGGAAATGGAGGATGAAGATGAAAAGCCAAGGAAGAGTGTCACTCTCTCCCCCAAATGTGTATCTCTTTCTTTCCTTTCTCTTTTTATTTAATTCAAAAACACCACCCATGCCTTCCAACTCACACCACTCTCCTTTGTCTCCCACGTTTTCTTTGTTTAATATTTCTTTTGGCAAGCACAAGGTCTTGTCCCCCACTTTGCTCCCCAATTCATGCAAAAGAATTCAAACATATCAAGGGTGACACGGCCAAGCTAGTGGCCGTGTCCCTTGCTGCCATTTCTTTCCTTCTTTTCTTGCAGGTGACATGGCCAAGCTCCTGGCCATGTCATGCGACACAGCCAATGGCTTGGCCTTGTCTTATGAGTGTGTCCTCCTCTATTTGCCAACTTTGTTTAATTCTTTTCTTTATTTTCAAGGAGTGACACGGCCAAGCTCCTGCCCGTGTCATGTGACACGGCCAGTGGCTTGGCCATGTCTTGTGATGGTGTCTCCTTCTGTCTTTGCTTCTTTGGCTTGTCTTGCTTTGAACTTTAAATGGGACATGGCCAAGCTCCTGGCCGTGTCATGTGACAAGGCCAGTGGCTTGGCCATGTTGCTTGCCAGTGTCAAGTTTTGCCTTCTTTTCTTTTCTTTTCTTTGGTTTTGATCTTTAAGTGAGACACGGCCAGTGGCTTGGCCGTGTCTCATGGCCGTGTCATGCTCTGCCTCCATTTCTTTGAAGGACATGGCCAAGCTTGCTTTAGCTTGGCCATGTCTTGCTTGATTCATGCTCTTCCATCACTATTTTGATCCATACAAGGGAGTTTTTTCATTTTAACCTAAAACAAACACTTCAAACAAACTTTAAACAAAAATCAATTGAAACATTAACTAAAAACACATAATATTAGTCTAAAAATATAATAATAAATTATCTAAACAAATCATTTGGTCGAAATTGAGTGCTAACACAATGCCTATGCAAATGATGTATGAATCCTTCGTAATGTATTTATGGCTTATGTTTGGCATCTTATAATTTTACAAGCTTTACAATTTTATTTACAATCTTTATTTCATGTATGCCTTTTATGGATTTATTTTATTTACAACATTAGTGCCTTTTATAATCTTATTTTTGTACTCCTTTTGCAATAAATTTTATTCATAGTTTTATTACTAAGTCATGCACAAATTTATTTATTTTAAATTTTATTTTTTATTTATTTATAAAAAAGGAGAAAATTGATAAAAAAAAATAGAAAATTTTACAAGATTCAATGGTCAGAGGGGTTTGGGCTCTTTACTGCGGCTCTTGCTACAATGTACTAATGACAGCAAGAAAAGTTTCCATGGCAGGCTGCTGCGGTAGCAAGAAAGGCTATCGTGACGCTATGGGCTAACTTTGATGCCTATAAATAGGCTCTAAGTGTTGCCTAAAGTAATTTTATATGTTTTTTAGTGCTTCCTTAGTGCTAAAATAATTTTAAGAGCTGGTTTCAACCATATTTACCTTTTTTGACCATTTTTACTCATTTATTGCCTTTTTTCCCTATTTTCTTATTTTTTTTTTGCCTTTTTGCCTTTTTTCTTCATTTTTATCCTTATTTCCCTCCTTTTTTCATCATCTTTACCATGGAACTAGGTTTTAGCCATGCCATGTGCTCATGGATCTAAAAATAGACTAAGTGGACAAAATCAATTTGGGAAAGTTCAGGATTGGCTTTGTGATTATTGTGAGAGGTGTTAGAGTTGATTGGGACTTTTTGAAGGTCTACCTAAGGTATTGGGCTCCCATAACTCATGTTTTCAGGTTTAGGGCTAGCATGGAGGAGCTTTGCCCCAGAAGGAATTAAGTGCCATTTTTGGGAAGCAGTGTAAAGGCTCCTCTAACTATTCTAGAATCATTCGTTAGTTACTTTGGATACCTTCAATGACTCTTTTCTTTGACTAATAAGAAGGCCAAAGTGATGGTAATGGATGATGTGGTTAATTTGCTTGCCATGGTGGATGAGTTTTTGGATGTGTATGATAAAGCTAACAAAGGGAAGACGAAGCTAAAGCTTCGAGCTTTGACATTTTATTTTGATAGTTAGGTTCCTTCTACTAGATAATTCAGGCCAGAGGTAACATCGGGGTTGTTTGTTTGGTCTCTTAGATGGAGAGGTCATGTAGTATTGCTGGATTATTTTAGTTGAAACTCTAATGAGTTTAGATAATGTATTCATAGTTGATGAGAGATATTTTGTCACTCTAGTGATACTTTAGGTAAGCTACTTTCTTAGCCTTTGGTTATTCCAAATGAATTACCATTTTTTGTGCTTGTGTAACTTCTTCCATAACCAAGTATGGCTCAAAGAACATTTTTAGTTGTCCGACCACTAGATAGGCTACCTTATTCCTCCTTCTGTTACAGGTCTTAGGGGATTTTCATACAACTCACTTCAGAGCTAGAGTGGGCCAATTGGTTATTTGACTTGAGTTCTCAGGATATTCTATGGTACAACTCATGGTATGAGAGTAAGAGCTTCATGGTTAAGAGCTTTGGTTACAAGCTAGTGTGCTTTATGGGACTTTCCATGTCTATTTTTTATCAGGGTACTAGAGTGATGAGGCAGATGGGCTAGACCCAGGGAGTGCCTTCAGATGGACCTACCTATCCTTCTGCTCTTTTTACCCATGTAGTTTCCTGGGAAATTGCTAATGAATAGGCCCAATCTTACAACACAGTGAGGTCTGGTCATAGCACCAATAAGTCAGAGGAATAAGAGGCTTGGCTAATTGATGCAGTATGGCCTTATGAGAAGAATGAACATATTATTCTATTGGTTGAGTCGAAGGGAATGCCTATAGTTATGAATACTATTATATAGAGGGACATTTATATTCCTAAAGTTGACACTAACTCTTATATTGTATAAAAGAGGAAGTCACATGCTTATACTTAGACTTTATTTTTATTAGATTCCACTTTAGGGTTGTATCTGCCATTTTCTTTCTTTATTATTAATTTTTGTAATATGGCAAATGGAATAAAAGACATCATTTTATTTTTTTTTATATACATGCTTGATTTCACTAAACAATAATTTACAAGAAAGAAGACTCAAATCTTTATTAGCTCTAATTTTTGCTTGAGCAGCCCTTTTGGGTTTTCAGCTCAACGAGCTTGCCCTAATTGTAGGCTAAACTACCCTCTCAAGTTTTCAGCTTAGCAGGCTTGCCCTAACTTTTTCCTAAGTTTCCCTTTCAGGTTTTCAACTTAGCAAGCTCATCATTTTACGTTGTTTTTTTTCATATTGGCACTAATATGGGAAAAATGAATCTTGATTAATAATTTGGACTGAACCTAAAGGGCTACCTATGTATCTCTCTTACAATAGCTAAATTCAAAATATCTATATTTTTCTTTGAGAGAATCAGGTCTACATAGTTCTAGTATAATGCATTCTTTAAATGTAATATGATACGAACCAGCCAAGAGGTAAGGATCCATTGGTGCTTCCAAATGGGTCATTGACTAGGAGAAGAGCTAAGAAGTTTGGAGCAGCTATGGGATTGCATATTCAAGATCAAATTTCAAAGGAAGTGACTGAAATGGCAATGGAAAAGTGCACAATAGAGCTTGAAGAAGGCACACCAAAGCTGATTATGATGCTTAGTGTGGAAGCTAAAGGCTAGCTAAAGAGGTCCAACGTGCAAGAAAGGTCCAACGTGCAAGAAAGGTTCATGGGGGTTCATATAAAGCCTTGGGAAGTAATTTAAGGCCCATGGACAGCCCAAATAGTGTGGGGCGTGTTCTTATCTTGAAGGGATTTAGTTTGGTTGTTTCCATACTTTATATTTTCCTTAGTGGATTAGGATTTTGTTTCCATACTTTATATTTTCCTTAGTGGGTTAGGATTTTGTTTCCATACTTTATATTTTCCTTAGTGGATTAGGATTTTGTTTCCATACTTTATATTTTCCTTAATGGGTTAGGATTTTGACTTTGTAGCTTTCCTTTTCCCATTAGAATTAGGGTTTCGGATTTATGTGTGCCTTTTAGTATAAATAGGGCCTTATTTTTCTTGTCAGGGGACCTTTTTTTGACATTTTATTATTAAAGATTTTCGAATTCTTCTACAAGTTCTTCTTGTGAATTTTCGTGTGAGAGAGATTAGAGTGGATTCTTTAATTCTTTCTTTGCGTCAAGAATTAGGTTTACTTATCAACGAGAGTTGTGGCGTTTTCCTTCTTCTTACCAACTAAATCCTTCAATCATAGTGAGTTCGCATCTCTTTATAGGCGTTGGGTTCCTTAGGAGGTGATTATCAAGTTTCAAGGAGTTCTCTACCATTGTTATACGTTGGGTTTGCTGCCATCGTTGCTAAGGGTCCACGTCATTTGGTATCAGAGCCTTGCTACAAGGTAATTTTTATCTACTTTGTCTTTATAGGGTTTGTTAATTTAGGTCTTTTAAGTTTCTGCATTTTAGGGTTGTTAGTCTAGTCTTTAATTTTCGAAAAAAAGAGTCATATATCAAAATTCGAAAAGCCTAAATATTGTTCGAAGAGTAATTCGAAACCTAGGAAAAGGAGTCTGATTGAATTTAGAAACCTAGGCCTTGCATCTGAATTGGATTCAAAACCAAGATTATGGTTCTTGAAAGAAAGCAAAAGCTAGAGTTTTTGTTCAAGTTTGATTTCAATTTGATTTTGAGAGAATCTGGGGTTGCGAATTAAGTCCAGATTTTGAAAAGTTCTTGGGAGTAAATTAAGTCCCGAATCAAGGGGATAGTGAGAGGAAGCAAAAAAAAAAAGAGTACAAAACCACCTCAACAAAAATTGTTTGATATTCTCGCTATTTGGGGGGCTAAGGATCAGATCTAGGTGGGTTAGAAGTAATAAAATTTTTTTGGCGAAAAATTTCACCTTTTGAGGGGCTTTTGGAATTCGAAAATCAGACCTTAATATTCATGTTATTTGAGTGTTATAGGTGGGAATTAGAGTCTAAAAGCTAGCACTTTGGGTAGAATTGATTAGGTCCATAAAGCAGCTTGCCAAGTGTGGGTTGTTTTTGATTCATTATATCCAAATTTGTCTTGCTTATTGGCATCATTGTTTCTGATTTCTTTATCTAGCTTTTAATTCCATTACATTGCTAAGTATCATTTGCTTGTGTCGATACTTGGTTTTATATCGTGTAGTGCAAATTACCTTGCATTGCCTCCGGATACTTGTCTTGTTTTCTATCTAGTTCTAGGATTTAGGTTCTAGTTTCTTGAACGACTTGACAATTGTTGGTTGGTGAGCTTGGTTCTGAAGTGCAATCAAGGAAGACAAGAAAAGTGAGGTAATTCTAAACACTTGAGTGAATTTCGATTATTACTAATCTTATTTCTTTGAGTTTGTTTGTTTGTTAACATGGTTGGAAAAGGAGAAGAGAGTAGCAAAGAAGGAGCTATGGCCGAAAGCTTGGCTAGGCTTAATGAGACTTTGGCAGCAATGTAATATCCCAATGTCTGCCCTAGAAGTTTGGATATAATTGTTGTTTGCTTGAATTTTGTGTATATGTTATATTGATAAGAAAAGAATTTGAAAACAGAATGTTTATGTATTGTTTAAAAAGGAAAGTTATGTGTAGAGAGAAAGTGTATATGTTGGGTATATGGTTATATATATAACATATACATTAGTCAAAAGGGATGGTCAATGGTAGAGGATATTTTTGTGTGATATGTGAAATTACCTAAATGGGCATATAAGTGACAAAGGTTAAGTTATATGGATGAGGGCATTTAGGTAATTGCTTTGTTAGAATTGCTTGGTGGAGATTTAAAGAGGAAAAAGGAGTTGACTTGTGATTATTTTCTTCTCTTCTCATGGGTGTGGCCGGCTATCCAAAGGGAAAGAGAGCAAGAGAGGTGTTTGAACTTCTAAACTCAAATTGAAGGGAGAATCAAAGGATTGAATTCAAGATTTGTGAAATTTCTTCATTTAAGGTAAGTACTCTCTTGTTTTCCTTTGTTAATTTTGAAGTTGGGTTTAAGATGAGTTATAATGTGTTAATATTATGATTTGGTGAGTTAGAGATGTGTTTACAAGTGTTGAAATTGATTGTAAGTTAAAAGATTGAATTGATGTTTGTTTTGTTGTGAAGATGATAAGTTAAGTGGATGTTGATAGTGAAAGATCAATATTGATGATGGTTTTAGGGTTTTGAATTGGTAGATGATTAAATGTGTTGTTAATGGGAATATTGTGTTAAACATGCAAAATAAGTGTTAATGACTTTCATTACATCCATTTGAATGAGTTTATATTGTGTATAATGTGTTTAAATGTAATCAAAAGAGAGTTGGCCATTTCTAGGGTTTTTATACATGAGAGACACGGCCAAACTAAGAAGAGACACGGCCAAGACTTAATATTTTTGGGAGACACGGCCAAGTCCAAGGACATTTGGCCGTGTTGGATGCATTTTGGAGAGACACGGCCACTGGCTTGGCCATGTCCCTTGAGTGTGTCTGCCACTGCCTGATTTTTGTTGAGAGACACGGCCGTGTCCCTTGCCCGTGTCTACCTTGGGTGATTTTGATGTTGAGAGACACGGCCACAAGCTTGGCCGTGTCCCTTGAAGGTGTTTGCTACTGTGATTTGTTCCTTGCTTTTCTCACATTGTTGAATCCTTCCAAGGTCTTTTTGTATCCACATTTTAAATATACTTGAAACAAAGATGACCTAAATGAATGTGTATTGAGGATTCTAAATTTATGAACAAGATGAAACATATATGTGTATATATCCATAATGATCATTCTTAATGGATGTTTAATGTGTTTATGAATAATTTACTTTGAAATGATATCCATGATGCTATGTGAATAATATGAATTGAGATATAATATGATATGAAGCCATTGTGATTGGCTATGATAACTCAAATGTGATGTGAAGCCATTGTGATTGGCTATGATGATTCAATTGAAAGAAATAAGGCATGGGTGCCTAGATGATGATAAGAATTGAGAATGGAAATGATAATTAAATGATAATTGAATTGTGTGACTAATGTGTTATTCCATTTTCAGAGTTTGTTGTTGGTGGCATGCCTAATATGAGTAACAATCTCTTGAAGTTAGGTTGGCTAAGTCCTTGAAGCCTAATTGAGATGTTACAACCCTTGAAGCTAGGTTGGATTGGTTTTTGACGCCAAGTTGGGTTGATGCTTAGCATGCTTTTCTCCCCTTGAAGCTTGGTTAAACCTAAATCCTTGAAGCCTAGTTGGGATTATGATAATGATAAATGTGATAACAGAACCAAAGCATTAACTCTGAAAATTGAATAGCATATTAGTGTGTCTTGGGCCCAATGCTTGTCTTTGGTTACATGTGATTCATTGTTGGTAAAATATTTGAATAATGAGATTCATGGAAGAACTTTGGAATGTGATATGATTATATGATTGTGTTTTGTGAAAGGTAAAGGTGTGATGTTAGTGTTCCAACTATAATGTTGTTTTATTATTAATGTGTATAGTATTGCATGGTATTAAAGCATAGTGTTAGCATATTTTGTACTACTAAGCCGTTGGCTTAGCGCGATAGTGTTGATCGCACAGGTAACAGAGTTGAACCCGAGAGTTCCACGAGATCGAGTGAGAGTAGACCTTGAAGAGTTATTTTGGGATTTAAAGATCAGAGAAGAGCTGCCAATCATGTATAACTTCTTTATATTTTGTAAAGTATGATTTATAATGTGAATATATGTATAATTGTTAATATGGACTTAAATGTTTTCATATATGTAACTATTTTATAAATTCCGCTGCGTATTAAGTAAAATATTTATATCCATTTTGTTTTTATATTACCAGTTAATTACTTATTTTCTAAAATGCATAATGATAAAGATTATGTTATCTTTTAAAATGATTTGATTGTTAAAGAAAACCGTAGCATCCCTATGTTCGATGCACGTATATTACATTGTGGTGTTTGTAGTGTGCTTGTACCGGGTGTGGGGGTGTTACAATTGTTTTGGTATCAGAGCCTAGGTTTGAGATTCTCAACCTAGGTCAAGTGTAAGAAAAAGAGTGTTTTGATTTTAAAAAGTGGATTTTTGAATAATATACATGTTTGGCATTGGTAGTCTCTGATCTTTAATGAGAAGTATTCTGCTGTGTTTGCAGATATAGGTTGTGATGGATTCTCACTTACGTCAGTCAGTTGAGGGTAGTGCGGAGAGTGTAGTTCCGGATGAGATTAGAGAGGGAGTTAGAGTGGATAGTGCTGGAGAGGTACCTGCTTCTGTGTCGGGGAGACCAGCTGGTGAGGATGTTCCGCCAGTTTGGGTTAGGCATGTGGTAGAGGCTTTGAGGCAAGCACTAGTGCAACCACCGCCACCACCCCCACAGCCTTTGGTATCAGTGAGGCAGTATGATAAGTTAAGGAAGTATGGAGTAGAAGATTTTCTAGGTACCATCGATCCAGCTGTAGCAGAGCAGTGGCTAGACAAAGTACAGAGAATATTTGTTCAGTTACAAGCCACTCCAGAGGAAAAATTTGATTATGCAAGATCATTATTGCAGAAGGACGCATACAATTGGTGGAAGACAGTGCCTCATGCTATGGATGATCCACCAACATTGTCCTATGCTGATTTTCTAAGAGAGTTTGAATTGAAGTATACTCCAAGGGAGTATAAAGATATGAAGAAGATGGAGTTTTTAAGTTTGAAACAAGATCTCCGGACTGTGACTGATTATGAGCTAGAGTTTGTCCGGTTGAGCCAGTATGCTGGGGGTATTATATCTGATGAGATAGATAGATGCAGGAGATTTGAGGAGGGATTGAGGCCCTCTATCATGTGTCATGTGGCTGGATCTAGATATCATGATTTTTCCCAGCTTGTTGCAGCAGCCAGGAGTGTGGAGAGAGCTCAGGTTATTGTAGCTGCTTCAGAGGAAGAGATCAGGGTTAGAAGGCCCCAGATTGAGGCAGGGTCTTCTTCTGTGAAAAGAGGTAAAGGAAGTTTTGTTCCTCGGGTTAGTAGGAGTTAGAGGCCAGCTGGTAGGTCAGTACAGTTTCAGAGGCGGAGATTTAGACCTACAGTTTCAGTGGCGAGTGCTCCGACCCCAGTGACTCAGAGATCCACTCTACCCATATGCATTCATTGTGGCAGGCCACATGGTGGTACTTGTTGGAGGATTGGTGTGACAGGGGTATGTTTCAGATGTGGATCACCTGATCACTTTGTTAGAGATTGTCCTGAGAGACAGGAGCATATGTCAGTTGATACTGCAGCTTCTCGACCTAGTGTGAGGGGAGGTCGAGGAGGCAGAGGTTCCAACAGAGGAGGCAGTTTTGGGTTCAGTTCTAGAGGAGGTTCTACATCCAGGGAGAGTAGACCAGAGGAGGCTGGATCTTCTCAGAGGATTTATGTGATGCAGAGGCAACCAGATGCTTCGGCAGTCATAGCTGGTACTTTTTCTTTATTTGGTACTTCAGTACTTGCTTTGATTGATTCTGGATCCACACATTCATATATTAGTGCATCTGTTTTGCCTGTGTCTGATGTGCATGCTGAATCCCTAGGATTTGATGTTTTGATGACAAATCCTTTAGGGCATAGTGTGATTGTTAGTAAAGTGCACCGAGATAGTGCAATAGTGGTGCAAGGTGAGGAGTTTCTTGGAGATTTGATTGAGATGCCTTTTAAGGAATATGATGTGATCCTAGGCATGGACTGGCTGTCTAGACATGGAGCTGTGGTTGACTGTCAAAAGAAAATTGTTACTTTGAGAACTGGTGATGGAAGAGAGGTGAGAGTATCTAATGAGCAGGAGCAGCTAGCATCCTTGTTTGTTTCAGCTGTTGTAGCTAGGAGATTGATTAGAAAAGGGTGTGATGCTAAATCTTGCTTATGTTGTGAATACTAGAGTAAAGGGTTCTCAACTTGATGATATACCCACAGTTGCAGAGTTTCCAGATGTGTTTCCAGAGGAGTTGCCGGGGTTGCCTCCTGAGAGAGAGGTGGAGTTTGGTATTGAATTATTGCCTGGTACCACTCCTATCTCTATTACTCCTTATAGAATGGCACCTGCTGAGCTGAGAGAACTAAAGGTGCAGTTGCAGGAGTTGCTGGATAAAGGGTTTGTTCGCCCTAGTGTTTCACCGTGGGGAGCTCCTGTTCTGTTTGTGAAAAAGAAGGATGGTACTATGAGATTATGTATTGATTATAGGCAATTGAACAAGGTGACTATTAAAAATAAATATCCTTTGCCTAGAATTGATGATCTCTTTGATCAATTAAAGGGTGCAGCAGTGTTTTCCAAAATTGATTTAAGATCAGGGTACCATCAGTTGAGGGTCAGAGCTGAAGATGTTCCTAAGACTGCATTTCGGACCAGGTATGGGCATTACGAGTTTCTAGTTATGCCTTTTGGTTTGACGAATGCACCTGCAGTTTTTATGGACTTGATGAATAGGGTGTTTAGGCCCTATCTGGATCAGTTTGTAGTGGTCTTTATTGATGACATTCTGATGTATTCGCGTAATGAGGAGGAACATGACAAGCATCTGCGGATTGTGCTGTAGATTTTGAGAGAGAAGCAATTGTTTGCTAAACTATCGAAGTGTGAATTTTGGCTTGATCAAGTAACTTTTCTCGGTCACATAGTTTCAGCAGAGGGTATTAGAGTTGATCCGAGTAAAGTTGAAGCTATTTTGAATTGGAGTCCACCAAAATCTGTGACTGAAGTTAGAAGTTTTCTGGGTTTGGCAGGCTATTACCGACTGTTTGTGAAAGGATTCTCTTTGATAGCTACTCCACTTACCAGATTACTTTGGAAGGGAGTTAGATTTGTGTGGACAGATCAGTGTCAGGCTAGCTTTGAGCAGTTGAGAGAGATGTTAACTCAAGCACCTGTTCTCACTTTACATGTAGAAGATAAACCATATGTGATTTACAGTGATGCTTCACATAGTGGTTTGGGTTGTGTTTTGATGCAAGAAGGTAAAGTTATAGCTTATGCTTCTCGACAGTTGAAACCGCATGAGCTCAATTATCCGACCCATGATTTAGAGTTGGCAGCCATTGTATTTGCATTGAAGATTTGGCGACATTATCTATATGGGGAGAAGTGTTTTATCTATACTGATCATAAGAGTTTGAAATATTTGGGTGTCCAAAAAGAGCTCAATCTTCGGCAGAGGAGATGGTTGGAATTGATTAAAGACTACGACTGTTTGATTGATTATCATCCTGGCAAAGCAAATGTTGTTGCTGATGCCTTGAGTCGGAAGTCTTTAGCAGGTTTAACTGCTTATTCGCTCTCGTTGCTTGTTGAGTTGAGAGCGTTGCATGCTAGTTTTGTATCTTGTGATGATGGTGCATTGTTGGCACAGCTGCAATTGAAACTGGTATTGTTGGATCAGATTAAAGAGGCTCAATTGGCTGATGAGAAGATTCAAAAGATTGTTTCAGATTGCCAGAATGGAAAGAGTCAAGATTTCATTGTGAGAGGTGATGGGAGTCTTTGGTTTAAGAACAGATTGTGTGTACCTGATGATGCTAGTTTGAGAAGGATTATTTTAGAAGAAGCACATCAGTCAGTATTTGCTATGCATCCGAGCAATACAAAGATGTATCATGATTTGAGACAGCATTATTGGTGGTCCGGTATGAAGAGAGACATTGCAGCTTTCGTGTCTAAATGTCTCACATGTCAGAGGGTAAAAGCTGAGCATCAAGTTCCAACAGGGTTACTTCAACCTTTAGTAGTGCCTGAATGGAAATGGGATAGAGTAACCATGGATTTCGTATATGGTTTACCATTGACACAAAGAAAGCATGATGCTATTTGGGTGATTGTTGACAGGTTAACTAAGACAGCTCATTTTCTTCCGGTTCGGATGGATTACTCTTTGGAGAGGTTAGCTGAGCTGTATATTCATGAGATTGTGAAGTTGCATGGTGTTCCAACTTCTATAGTGTCGGATCGAGATCCCCGATTTACTTCAAGATTTTGGAAGAGTTTACATGGTGTTTTGGGTTCTCGATTACACTTCAGTACTGCTTTTCATCCGCAGACAGATGGGCTGTCAGAGAGAGTGATACAAATTATTGAAGATATGTTGAGAAGCTGTGTCATTGATTTCTCTGGAAGTTGGGATGGATTCTTACCACTTGTGGAATTTGCTTACAATAACAGTCATCAATCCAGCATTGGTATGGCACCATTCGAGGCATTGTATGGTAGACGGTGTAGGACACCTCTATGTTGGAATGAGCTTGGAGAAGGTAAGTTAATTGGTCCTGATTTGATCAAAGAAACTGAAGAGAAAGTGAAAGTGATTCGAGAGAGGTTGAAAACAGCTTCGGACCGACAAAAATCTTATTCAGATTTGAAGAGGAGAGACATTGAGTATAATGTTGGAGAAAAGGTATTTTTGAAGTCTCCTTGGAAGAAGATCTTGAGGTTCGGTCGGAAAGGAAAATTGAGTCCACGCTTCATTGGACCGTATGAAATTTTGGAAAGAGTGGGGCCAGTTGCTTTTCGGCTTGCTTTGCCACCTGAGTTGGAGAGGATCCATAATGTATTCCATGTTTCTATGTTGAGGAGATACAGGTCGGATCCATCTCATGTTTTGCCTATTGAATCTATTGAAGTGAGTCCATATCTGACATATGAAGAGGAACCAGTTGCTATCTTCGCACGAGATGTGAAAGAGTTAAGGAATAAGAAGGTGCCTTTGGTGAAGGTTCTATGGAAGAATCATGGAAGAGAAGAGGCAACTTGGGAGAGTGAGCAATCTATGCGAGATCAATATCCTCAGTTGTTTCAGACTTAATACCAAGTAATTTCGAGGACGAAATTTCTTTTTAGAGGGGGAGAATTGTAATATCCCAATGTGTGCCCTAGAAGTTTGGATATAATTTTTGTTTGCTAGAATTTTGTGTATATGTTATATTGATAAGAAAAGAATTTGAAAACATAATGTTTATGTATTGTTTAAAAAGGAAAGTTATGTGTAGAGAGAAAGTGTATATGTTGGGTATATGGTTATATATATAACATATACATTAGTCAAAAGGGATGGTCAATGGTAGAGGATATTTTTGTGTGATATGTGAAATTACCTAAATGGGCATATAAGTGACAAAGGTTAAGTTATATGGATGAGGGCATTTAGGTAATTGCTTTGTTAGAATTGCTTGGTGGAGATTTAAAGAGGAAAAAGGAGTTGACTTGTGATTATTTTCTTCTCTTCTCATGGGTGTGGCCGACTATCCAAAGGGAAAGAGAGCAAGAGAGGTGTTTGAACTTCTAAACTCAAATTGAAGGGAGAATCAAAGGATTGAATTCAAGATTTGTGAAATTTCTTCATTTAAGGTAAGTACTCTCTTGTTTCCCTTTGTTAATTTTGAAGTTGGGTTTAAGATGAGTTATAATGTGTTAATATTATGATTTGGTGAGTTAGAGATGTGTTTACAAGTGTTGAAATTGATTGTAAGTTAAAAGATTGAATTGATGTTGGTTTTGTTGTGAAGATGATAAGTTAAGTGGATGTTGATAGTGAAAGATCAATATTGATGATGGTTTTAGGGTTTTGAATTGGTAGATGATTAAATGTGTTGTTAATGGGAATATTGTGTTAAACATGCAAAATAAGTGTTAATGACTTTCATTACATCCATTTGAATGAGTTTATATTGTGTATAATGTGTTTAAATGTAATCAAAAGAGAGTTGGCCATTTCTAGGGTTTGTATACATGAGAGACACGGCCAAACTAAGAAGAGACACGGCCAAGACTTAATATTTTTGGGAGACACGGCCAAGTCCAAGGACATTTGGCTGTGTTGGATGCATTTTGGAGAGACACGGCCACTGGCTTGGCCGTGTCCCTTGAGTGTGTCTACCACTGCCTGATTTTTGTTGAGAGACACGGCCGTGTCCCTTGCCCGTGTCTGCCTCGGGTGATTTTGATGTTGAGAGACACGGCCACAAGCTTGGCCGTGTCCCTGGAAGGTGTTTGCTACTGTGATTTGTTCCTTGCTTTTCTCACATTGTTGAATCCTTCCAAGGTCTTTTTGTATCCACATTTTAAATATACTTGAAACAAAGATGACCTAAATGAATGTGTATTGAGGATTCTAAATTTATGAACAAGATGAAACATATATGTGTATATATCCATGATGATCATTCTTAATGGATGTTTAATGTGTTTATGAATAATGTACTTTGAAATGATATCCATGATGCTATGTGAATAATATGAATTGAGATATAATATGATATGAAGCCATTGTGATTGGCAATGATAACTCAAATGTGATGTGAAGCCATTGTGATTGGCTATGATGATTCAATTGAAAGAAATAAGGCATGGGTGCCTAGATGATGATAAGAATTGAGAATGGAAATGATAATTAAATGATAATTGAATTGTGTGACTAATGTGTTATTCCATTTTCAGAGTTTGTTGTTGGTGGCATGCCTAATATGAGTAACAATCTCTTGAAGTTAGGTTGGCTAAGTCCTTGAAGCCTAATTGAGATGTTACAACCCTTGAAGCTAGGTTGGATTGGTTTTTGAAGCCAAGTTGGGTTGATGCTTAGCATGCTTTGCTCCCCTTGAAGCTTGGTTAAACCTAAATCCTTGAAGCCTAGTTGGGATTATGATAATGATAAATGTGATAACAAAACCAAAGCATTAACTCTGAAAATTGAATAGCATATTAGTGTGTCTTGGGCCCAATGCTTGTCTTTGGTTACATGTGATTCATTGTTGGTAAAATATTTGAATAATGAGATTCATGGAAGAACTTTGGAATGTGATATGATTATATGATTGTGTTTTGTGAAAGGTAAAGGTGTGATGTTAGTGTTCCAACTATAATGTTGTTTTATTATTAATGTGTATAGTATTACATGGTATTAAAGCATAGCGTTAGCATATTTTGTACTACTAAGCCGTTGGCTTAGCGCGATAGTGTTGATCGCGCAGGTAACAGAGTTGAACCCGAGAGTTCCACGAGATCGAGTGAGAGTAGACCTTGAAGAGTTATTTTGGGATTTAAAGATCAGAGAAGAGCTGCCAATCATGTATAACTTCTTTATATTTTGTAAAGTATGATTTATAATGTGAATATATGTATAATTGTTAATATGGACTTAAATGTCTTCATATATGTAACTATTTTATAAATTCCGCTGCGTATTAAGTAAAATATTTATATCCATTTTGTTTTTATATTACCATTTAATTACTTATTTTCTAAAATGCATAATGATAAAGATTATGTTATCTTTTAAAATGATTTGATTGTTAAAGAAAACCATAGCATCCCTATGTTCGGCGCACGTATATTACATTGTGGTGTTTGTAGTGTGCTTGTACCGGGTGTGGGGGTGTTACAAGCAATGCTTGGTCGAATGGAGATGGTGGATACTAGATTGCAAGAGAATGCAGCACGGCAAGCACAACAAATGCAACAAGTGCAACAAATTCAGCAAGTGCAACAAGGGTAGCCAGCCGCACATCCAAATCCCATAATGCGAGCTAGAAGAGTGCTTAGGAGAGAAGGGCAAGAAATCTTGAAGCCCTAGAAGTAGCCGAAAGGGTAGAAGATGAAGATGAAGGTGAAAATCAACCTACCACTGATGGTGACCTTACTTCCATCATGATGAAGATTCCTTCCTTTGAAGGGAAGAACAATGCAGAAGAGTTCGTAGAATGGGAGAGGAAAGTTGAGCAGATTTTCGAATGCCATAACTACACCGAAGAGAAGAAATCAGTTTTGGTAGCCGTAGAGTTCAAAGGGTATGCTACCTTTTGGTGGGATCAATTGAAAGCTAATAGAAGAGGGAAAGGTATGAGGCCTATTCCTGAATGGTCAACCTTGAAAGAACTAATGAGAAGCCGATTTGTACCATCTCACTACATTCGGGATTTGTACAATCGACTAGCAAGACTAGTTCAAGGTGGAAGAAGTATGGAAGAGTACCACAAAGAGATGGAGATGATCATGGCTAGGGCAAATATTGATGAAGATGAAGACAAGAAGATGTCACAATTTCTTGGGGGATTGAATTTGAACATAGCCAATGAATTGGAGATGTATGAATTCAACACAATGGAAGAGTTAGTACAAAAGGCCATGAAGATAGAGAGAAGATTGAAGAATAAAGCTATTTCAAAAACTGACTACTCTAAAGCTAGTGGAAAATTTTCAAACTTCAAGGGTTCAAGTTCGAGTGGAGGTTCCTACAAAGGGGATTACAAGGGTTCTTTCCAAAAGAATTCTTCCTACAATCCTAATTTCAAGAAGCCGAATGATGGGGATGCAAAAACAGCCAAGGAAACACCTTCTAGACCTACTCCAAGTAGGGAAATTAAATGCTACAAGTGTTTGGGAAGTGGACACATTGCTTCTCAATGTCCGAATAAGAGGGTGATGATTGCTACCCATGAAGGGGAAATTGAATCAGAATCTGAACATGAAGAAGAAGAGGAGGCCGAATGTGGTGATAGGGCCGAATATGATGAAGAGGCTTGGGAGAATCAAGTATTGAATGTTGAACACGGAGAGATGCTTGTTACTAAAAGAGCCTTGAATATTCAAGTCAAAGAAGAAGGCTTGGATCAAAGGGAGAATCTTTTCCACTCTAGGTATTTGGTGAATGGTAAGGTTTGTACACTTATCATTGATGGTGGAAGTTGTACCAATGCTGCTAGTACCACAATGGTGGATAAATTGGGGTTACCTTGTTTTAAACATTCCAATCCTTACAAGTTGCAATGGTTCAATGACGCTGGGGAAGTAAAAGTGTTGAAGCAAGTCAAGGTACCATTCTCAATTGGGTGGTATAAAGATGAGGTTTTGTGTGATGTAGTGCCAATGCAAGCTAGACATTTTCTATTAGGAAGACCATGGCAGCATGATAGAAGGGCACAACATGATGGCTTTTCTAATAAGTATACCTTTACTTATGAAGGAAAGAAGGTTGTTCTAGCACCATTATCACCTCAAGAGGTGTATGAAGATCAAAAGAGGATGCTAGAGAGGGAGAAAGAAGTTTCAGCCAACATGAACCAAGGGAGTTCAAATTTGGCCAATGATGTTTCTTCAACACCCAAGGGTAATTCTAAGGGTAGGGAGACAGAAAATAATAAAGTGAGTGAGTGCAAAAAGGGAAAAGAGGCCGAGAGTCAAAAAAAAAATAAGCAAACAAATAAATGGCCCATTGGTGAGAGAAAATAAGCAAGGAGAAAAAGCAAAACATACTTTTTATGCAAGAGCAAGAGAGATAGATGTAGGACAGCTTGTACTCATTATTATATATAAAGAATTGTTACTTGCTGACAGTGAAGAATCTCTTGATTCTTTACCTTCTAGTTTTGTGTCTTTGTTGCAGGATTTTAAGGATGTGTTTCCTGAAGACCTTCCTAGTGGTTTTCTGCCATTAAGAGGGATTGAACATCAAATTGACTTCATACCCGGTTCTATAATTCCAAACCGGCCAGCATATAGGAGCAATCCTATGGAGACAAAAGAGATGCAAAGACAAGTTGAAGAGCTTTTGAAGAAAGGCTTGGTTCGCGAGAGCCTTAGTCCTTGTGCCATTCCAGTCTTATTAGTACCCAAGAAAGATGGTTCTTGGAGGATGTGTGTTGATTGTGGGGCTGTGAACAAGATTACTGTGAAGTATAGACATCCCATTCCTAGACTTGATGACATGTTGGACGAATTGCATGGGGCGAAATATTTCACAAAGATTGATCTTATGAGTGGTTATCATCAAATTCGCATGAAGCTTGGAGATGAATGGAAGATTGCCTTCAAAACGAAATATGGTTTGTATGAATGGTTAGTTATGCCTTTTGGTTTATCTAATGCACCTAGTACTTTCATGAAATTAATGAACCATGTTTTGAGAGCTTATTTAGGAAAGTTTGTGGTAGTTTACTTTGATGATATTCTGATTTATAGCAAAACTGAGGAAGAACATGTTGAACATGTTAGGAAAGTGCTTGAAATCCTTAGGGAGCAAAACCTTTATGCTAAGCTTAAGAAGTGTTCTTTTTGTCTAGATAGGGTTGTTTTTCTTGGCTTTGTTGTAAGTATGCAGGGAATTGAAGTTGATCAAGAGAAGGTGAAAGCTATCCAAGAGTGGCCGAATCCTTCAAGTGTGACAGAAGTGAGGAGTTTTCACGGATTGGCAAGCTTCTATAGGATATTTGTCCCTAATTTCTCTACATTGGTAGCCCCCTTGACTAGCATAATCAAGAAAGAAGTAGGATTCGTTTGGGGCAAGGAGCAATAAGAAGCATTTGATGCTTTGAAAGAGAAGCTTTCTACTACACCCATTTTAGATTTACCTAACTTTGATTCTAATTTTGAAATTGAATGTGATGCTTCTGGTGTAGGTATTGGAGCTGTTTTGATGCAAGAGAAGAAGCCCATTGCATACATTAGTGAAAAGCTTAATGGAGCAAAGCTGAATTATTCAACTTATGACAAGGAGCTATATGCTTTGGTGAGAGCATTGGAAGTATGGGAGCATTATTTGCTGCCCAAGGAATTTGTGATCCATTCAGACCATGAATCATTGAAGCATTTGAGAGGGCAAGGCAAGTTGAATAAAAGACATGCAAAATGGGTTGTGAAGATTGAGAAGTTTCCTTATGTGATCAAATACAAGCAAGGTAAAGACAATGTAGTGGCAGATGCACTTTCAAGGAGGTACGCTTTACTTAATGTTTTGAGTACTAAATTGCTTGGATTTGAATGTATAAAGGACTTATATGTTGGTGATTCTGATTTCGGCAATGTTTATGATGCTTGTGAGCATGGTGCTTTTAATTCTTTCTATAGACATGATGGGTTTTTGTTTAAGGGTTCGAAATTATGCATGCCTAGATGTTCTATGAGAGATTTGTTAGTATTAGAATCACATTGTGGGGGTTTGATGGGGCATTTTGGAGTTGATAAGACTTTAGACATGCTGAATGAACACTTTTATTGGCCGAATAAGAAAAGGGATGTAATTCGGATTTGTAAGGCTTGTTTGGCTTGTAGGCAAGCTAAGTCTAAGTCTATGCCTCATGGTTTGTATATGCCATTACCCGTTCCTAGTTCTCCTTGGATGGACATTAGTATGGACTTTGTTTTAGGATTACCAAGGACTAAGAGGGGGAGAGATAGCATATTTGTGGTTGTTGATAGGTTTAGTAAGATGGCACACTTTATCCCATGTCATAAGAGTGATGATGCTAGTTTAGTGGCCGAACTCTTCTTTAGGGAGGTGGTTCGAATTCATGGGATACCAAAATCCATAGTTTCTGATAGAGACACCAAGTTTTTGTCTCACTTTTGGTGTGTGCTTTGGGGAAAGTTAGGTACCAAGTTGTTATTTTCCACCACTTGTCATCCTCAAATGGATGGACAAACAGAAGTAGTAAACAGAACTTTAGGTACCATGTTGAGAGCTTTAGTGGGTAAGAATTTGAGTTCTTGGGAAGATTGTTTGCCATTTACTGAGTTTGCTTATAATCGTGCTATTCATTCTTCTACAGGATATTCACCTTTTGAGCTTGTTTATGGTTTTAACCCACTAACAGTTTTGGATCTTGTTTCTTTACCTTCTCATGAGCTTGTTAGTTTAGATAGTGAGAAGAAAGCTAAATTGGTGAAAGAGATGCATGAGAAAGCAAGGGCGAATATTGAGAAAAGGAACAAGAGATATGCTGATTCTGCAAATAGAGGGAGACGTGAGATGAAGTTTCAAGTAGGAGATTGGGTTTGGGTACACTTCCGAAAGGAGAGGATTCCAAATCAAAGGAAGAATAAGCTTGGTGCATGTGGTGATGGTCCATTTCAAGTGTTGGCAAAGATCAATGATAATGCATATAAGATAGACTTGCCTGGTGAGTATGGTGTTAGTACTACTTTTAATGTGTCTGATTTATCTCCTTATGATGATGCAGATTTAAGGACAAATCTTTTTGAAGAGGGGGAGAATGATATGAACCAGCCAAGAGGTAAGGATCCATTGGTGCTTCCAAATGGGCCATTAACTAGGAACAGAGCTAAGAAGTTTGGAGCAGCTATGGGATTGCATATTCAAGATCAAATTTCAAAGGAAGTGACTGAAATGGCAATGGAAAAGTGCACAATAGAGCTTGAAGAAGGCACACCAAAGCTGATTATGATGCTTAGTGAGGAAGCTAAAGGCTAGCTAAAGATGTCCAACGTGCAAGAAAGGTCCAACGTGCAAGAAAGGTCCATGGGGGTTCATATAAAGCCTTGGAAAGTAATTTAAGGCCCATGGATAGCCCAAATAGTGTGGGGCATGTTCTTATATTGAAGGGATTTAGTTTGGTTGTTTCCATACTTTATATTTTCCTTAGTGGATTAGGATTTTGTTTCCTTACTTTATATTTTCTTTAGTGGGTTAGGATTTTGTTTCCATACTTTATATTTTCCTTAGTGGATTAGAATTTTGTTTCCATACTTTATATTTTCCTTAATGGGTTAGGATTTTGACTTTGTAGCTTTCCTTTTCCCATTAGAATTAGGGTTTCGGATTTATGTATGCCTTTTAGTATAAATAGGGCCTTATTTTTCTTGTAAGGGGACTTTTTTTGACATATTATTATTAAAGATTTTCGAATTCTTCTACAAGTTCTTCTTGTGAATTTTCGTGTGAGAGAGATTAGAGTGGATTCTTTAATTCTTTCTTTGCATCAAGAATTAGGTTTACTTATCAATGAGAGTTGTGGCGTTTTCCTTCTTCTTACCAACTAAATCCTTCAATCATAGTGAGTTTTCATCTCTTTACAGGCGTTGGGTTCCTTAGGAGGTGATTATCAAGTTTCAAGGAGTTCTCTACCATTGTTATACATTGGGTTTGCTGCCATCGTTGCTAAGGGTCCGTGTCATAATATCTTTTAAGCTGATCCAAGTTGGTAAGCTGATCCAAATTGGTCAGGCTTGCAAATTGAACACCATCAAGGTCTGTTTGGATTACACCTCAGCATGAAAGGATCTTCTTTATCCCATAGGGACCGGCCTAATTTGGTTTGAATTTTCTTTGAGGATTGTGAATCGGTGCCTTAATTTTTATGAAAACCAAGGTCCAAAATTTCCTTGTGTGAGAAAATTTAATTTTTTCAATATAAAAATACACAGAGCTCAACTTAAAATTCATAAAATTCAACCAAATTTATTCAACATGATCCATAGCCTTTGAATCCATAGTGATGCATTTTTCTTCTCCTCCAGATGTACTATAGAAAATTGTTTTCTATTCATAAATGATTTGGTTGTGTTACTAGTTCATGGAAAGTCAAGTATATCCATTCAAGTTCTATCAAAGGCTTGACAAATCCATTTGTGTCCTCTGAAGATGCTTTAGTATACCAACTTGAATTCCTCTTGCAAATTTATTGTCACTCTTCTGAACTCTTAAAAGCTAAAAAAATTCTTGCTCGATCCTTTGTTAATAGCATCACGAACAAGGGGTTACTTAGAGCCAAGATTTTGGTCAATTAAATTCTATGATAGTTTTACAAATGACAAGAAACTATTTTATCAACCTGAGTTATTATGCTTTTCCATTCCTTGGAATTGGATGATTAAAGAGTTTATTAAAATGGGTTGCTTTGATTTTGCCTTATTGTTTTTCTTTAAGATGTTGGGTTGTGGAGTTTGTCCTGATAAGTATACTTTTCCCCCAGTAATTAAGGTTTATAGTGGCTTAAATAAGGTTAGATTAGGAAAGATTGTTCATTATGCAATTTCATTGATGGGTTTGAATGTAGATGAGTTTGTGGGTAGTTCATTCATAAAATTTTATGCAAAAAATAGTTGTATTGCAAATGCCTATTATTTGTTTGACAAAATGCCCTATAAAGATTGTGTTTTATGGAATGTGATGCTGAATGGCATTTAGAAAAGTGGAGAATCAAATAGTGCTATTAAGGTATTTGAAGAAATGAAGAATTGCGAAACTAAGCTTAATTCAACAACATTTGCCTCTGCTCTTTCTGAATGTACTTCAGAAGCAATGTTTGAACTTGGAACTTCCCTAATTGGTGCCCTCATTTCCTTGTAATCTGCATTCTTTAACCTTTTTATTAAATTTTTGAGCTAGCTTTTCCTAGTAACATTAGATCCTAAAAAGGGCTTCCATTCTCTTTTCATTAATGACATTCAATATTCATCAAAAACTTTCACCCATTCCATTTCTGCAAGATGACACTCTTGTACTATCTGGGTTGATTATACCTTATCCTCAATTGGCAACACTGCTTCCATACCATAAATTAATGAATAAAGGGTTGCCCTAGTAAGTGTGCCTATAGAAGTGTGATATCCCCATAATGCAAGAGATAGCTACTCATGCCAATTCCTGTGTTTAGTTACCATCTTTGTAGGATTGTCTTGATTGTTTTACTAACAACTTTAACAACCCCATTGATCTGTTGTGTGTAAGCTGAAGATCAGTGGTGCTGAATATTATGTTTTTTCTGCAAACTAAAAAAGTACACCAAACTAAAAAAGGATGTTGGTTTGGATGAAGTAAGCCACCTTTTTAGAGTTGAGAACTTGAAAGAAAGATACCTCAAGCCACTTTGTAAAATAATTCATGGTGACTAGGACGTACTCATGCCCATTAGAAGACCTGGGACTTATATTGCCTATGGCATCAAGGCCCCATATTGCTAAGGGCCACAGGGTGGTCATGGGTTGCAAAGTCAATGGAAGTTGCTTCTGTAAGCTAACATGTATTTCGCAATTATGGTACTTGCATACAAAGTTAATACAATCCTAACATAAAATCAACTAGTAATACCCAAGTTTCATGATCTTCTTGGCTAACAATTCTCCATTCATGTGGGTACTGGATTCCCTTCCATGTACTTCTTCTATGATCTAGTGAGCTTTCTCCTCTATGATACATCTTAGAAGAATATTATCACAGGTTCAACGATACAAGACATTGCTATTTAAAATGAAATGAGTGGACAACTTCCTTGTTCTTATGTCTGATTTTGAAGTATCATTTTGGTACTTAAATTCTTTAATGAACTTGAGGATATCCTAGTACCATGTGTATTGTATGCTCATGTAGAAGGCTAGCTATTGTTGCACCTCAATCCCAACTGATTTAACCATTGTATTATTGTCTATATCTACCATAGAAGCCAAGGTTTCCAAGGTGCATGCAAATTGATTATTTTTCCTTGGTAGGGAGTAAAAGGTGAGTTCTTGAAACTTTTAAGCTAGTTGATCTAGCTGTTATGGTAAGGAGCGAAGCGCTCTTCCCTAATTTTCCATTTTCTCAGAGCTTGCAATACAATTAGGGTGGAATCCATATACACTTTAAAGTGGGTGATGTTTAGTTTGAGAGCAGCTTCTATTCCTAAGATGTAAGCTTCATACTCAGCTTCATTATTGGTAACTTTAACAACTAACTTGACTCTTAAGGTAATTATTTACCAATAGGAAAGATTAGGACAACACCCATATAAAAACCTTTATTATTATCAACAACATCAAATACAATTCCCATATGTCATCTTCCATTTTAAAAATACCTACATTTGGAAATTTGAATTCCTTAATTTCATCATGAACTGGGGTTGCTGCTAGCTGATTAGTAATAAAACACCCCTTAATGCCTTCTGAGGAATATATTTTAGATTAAAAAAATAGCAAGCACTGCCATACAACGAGCCATCTTGCTATCTAAAACCAGTTTTTCCATTAGGTATTTAAAGGGGCTTCTTTATGCTATAATAGGAGTTGTATAAGAGCTGAGGTAATGATGGAGTTTGCAACATACCAAAAACATGGCCAATTAGAGATGCTTAATTTGGGTGTAGTTAAGTTCATAAGCTACCATATGCTCTACTCAAGTAGTAGATGGCAAACTTCTTTACCGAATCTACTTCATTTGATGCTAGCATAACCTCAATTACTTTTGAAGTTATTGACAAGTATAACAGTAGAGGTTGGCTAGGCTGAGGTAGTTACAAGATCAAAGAGGTCAGGAGTTACTCCTTAATTTTGTGAAAGGCTTGCTGATAGCTTTCATCCCACTTCTCTTCTCTTCAAAAGCTTAAAATTAAACCACAAGTATCAGGCAATGGGGCTTTGAATCGACATATGTATTGTAAGTACCCAAGGAATCCACTAATTTCTTTCTCTGTCTCAATGGGTGGCATGCCCAATATAGCTATGGATTTAGAGGTATCCACTCCAATTCCTTTCTTGCTCACCAAGTGTCCCAAAAATATATCGGATGCAACACCAAAAATGTCCTTATTATGGTTAAGCTTGAGATTGTACTGGCAAAGTCTAAGGAAGAATTAGTTTAAAGCTTTTAAATGGACTTCAACAATTCTTGACTTTACCACCATATCATCAACATATGCTTTAACTTCCTAGTGTATTAAGTCATGGAAAATAGTGGTGGCCATCCTTTGATAGGTTACCCTTGAATTTTTCAACTCGAAAGGCAAGACTCTATACTAGTAGGTAACCCATTCTATAATGAACCTAGTTTTGTCCTTGTCTTATGAAGCTACTTGAATTTGATTATAGTTGGCGTAAAGATCGATTAAAGAAATCATTTCTGAGCCAGCGAGGCGATCAGCCAACAATCTGATATGAGGTAGTGGAAAATAATCATTAGGGAATGCTTTGTTTAGGTCCTTGGAGTCTACACACATCTTGACCTTCCTATTCTTTTTCTTTGTATTAGGACTATGTTAGCCAACCATGTGGAGTATGTTATGGGTTTAATAAAATTGTTGGCCAAAATCTTCTCTATAATATCCCTAATTTTTTGAAATTAAATAAAATAAATTACAATTAAATTGGATAAATTAAATAAATAATTTAAATGAAAAATGAAAGGATTTTAAGTGAAAAGTGGAATGTATATGTGAAATATACATGAAATATACATAAAGTATAGAAAAGTCAACTTTTTAAAAAAGAAAAGTCAAAGACAAGTGGCATTTTTGTAATTATATTTTGGAAATAAAAATTTATAAAAACAATTTAAAATAAATTATTTTTATATGGAAGAAGTAATTTTGGGGTTTTTATTAAATAAATAAATAATTAATTAATTTAAATATTATAAGAATATGAATATGTGGTCTTTAATGAATGAAAGAGAAAAATCAAAATTTAAAAAGAATTTTTGTCTTCTTCTTCTTCCTTTCTTTGCCGGAATTCCATGGATTAATAAGGGTGATTTTTACTCCATTTAAACAACCAATTTTGCAAGAAATTTCAAGAATCAATGGTAGTTTTTGTGATTTTCTAACAAGTAAGCTTTCTTATCTAAATTTTAAGTTTTACGAAGTATTGGGTTATGTGCAATATGAGATGTTGATGGGGTTGTTTATAATTTTTCTAATGCATATAGAACATGTTGTTTTGATTGGTCATTAGTGTTTTTTAAGTTGGCTTGAAGAAATGGTTGAATTTAAGTTAAGTTTGGTGAAGAGAGAGAATTTAGGGTTATGGAACTTTTGGGTTTGTGAAATCATGAATTTTAATTGTGCAATTTGGTTCCAAATGTGTTGTTTTGATGCATAAAAAATTATTTTAAAGTCAAATAATGGATTTGGTTAAGTTTGGATAGAGTTTAGAAATGGTAGTGTTGATTTAGGATTTTGGAAAAGGGATTTTTCAAAGTATGGTGAATTGTTTGGTTTTATTTCTTAAATCATGTTCTTTAAGGATATAAGTGATGGAAATAAGATTGGATTGATAATTGGAATAAATTGGAATGGAGAACCTTCAATGGAGAAGGTTATGCCATTTTAGGGTTTTTAAAATAAGTATGTGTTTATGTAATGTAATTGATTTCAAAATATTAAAATGTGTTTTTAATGGTATTAATAAACTTGAAAAACTAATTTAAATGGCTTGATATGTCTTTTCAAAGTTAAAGTGAGGTAAGGCTTAATTATGGTGTCACATCCGCCCACCGCATTTATGCATAATAGTCACGTGCACAGTGAGAGAAGGGGAAAGGAGAGGATAATTCCTGACAACGGGCCCAGATAAGGCTATAGGATCAATGGGACTTAATTGAAGAAAATGCAAAGTTTTAGGGAGGTGACTGTAATTTCAAAAAGTTTTGGGGAGGTGACTGTAATTTCAAAAAGTTTTACTGGAGGTTCTTAATAGTGCACATAATAGATTCCAAAAATGGAGAGTAGAGAAAAATCGGGTCGCAATGACGCTTAACGGTTTTTCCAGGAAACGCCTCGTTAGAGATAAACGAAGACGTGTAGACTAGGGCCATTTTTGTCATTATTAATTAAAATTTATACATGAATCCAAGTAGGAAATAAACACACGAGTGCGTAGAGGATGTCGAGGGGTTGAATATGAAACAATCGACAGTAGAAACGGAGCCGGGCAAAACCCGAGCAAAGAAAGGACCTAAAGGGAATTTTGTAAAAAGTCAAGGGCTTATTGGTAATTTTTCAAAATGACTTGGAAACTTAAAATAGACTTCAGAAATAGAAAGTAGAGGTCGAGAGGATCAAAACCATATGTGGTTTGCCTCGTGGAACTGTACGGTTTAAAAGTTACGATCGATTAATCGCTGGAGGGTATTTTGGCCTTTTCACACCCTAGATCATAAAATTTCAGCACAAGGAGATTGGGGGGCCAAAATATAATTAAAAGAAAGTCCAAGGGCTTGGGTTTTAAATAAATAAAAGGAGGAGACAATTGGGCTAATGAAAATTAGCCATTTAAAAGTTATAATAAAGAAGAAAGAGAAAAGTGTGAACAGTTGGCTTTAAAACATTCATTCTTCCAAAAGTGACCATCATTTCCCTTATATATATATATATATATATACATATCATGATATGAAGAACAAACTCTCTCTCTCCCACTTCCAAGTTTCGGCCACCATAGGAAAACATCAAAAGATTTCCAAGTTTTGTCAAGTTTGATTTTCAAGGTAAGTTTTAAGGTTTTCAAGTATGTAGAATTCAATTCTAGTATCAATTTTAGGTATTTATATAACTATTGGAAGATTGGAGATTAGGGTTCTTATGGTGGATTTGGGAAAATTTTAAGTAGTTATGATATTAATCAATTAAATGAAAGAATCAAGGTTTCTAAGGTTTAATAAGGTTAGATTAGGGTTTCGTTTGAAAAGAAATGGATGATAGCTTATTATTCTAAATTGTTAAGGTTTATGTTTAAGGGTGTGTTCTTGAATTTCTTGAAGGAAAAACAAAGATTAAGGAAGGAGAAGGAGGAAAAGCAAAAGGGGAAGTAAAAGAATAAGGTTTGGTGCTTTACCATAAAAGAAATTCTATTTTTCTTACAAACTTTGGTTTATGGAAGTTTTGATGTTAATGCTTAAATATATTGATTGAGTTTAAATTAAATATTTGAGTTATGTTCTTGATTTCTTATGGCAATTGGGTTGTTTAAATTTAATTGAAACCAAATGTTTTGAGAAAATTTGGCAAGTTGATTTGGTAAGTTGTTTTGGACTTTAATTAGTTTGATTTGAGTTAAACATGGAAAAGTTGTCAAAGGGAAATGTTTGAATCTTCACTTTACTATTAAAGAAGCCTTCATATTGATTTGCAAAAGAAAAATAAACTATCCTATGTATTTCATATGTTTTGGCCGAAATGGTCCCAAAATGACAGCTTTCTGGATCTTTTTGTGGCAATTGTTTGAGGTAGCTAATGAATGAATTTTTCAACGAAATTTTACATGAAATTAGTCAACATATGAAATAAGTTTTCTGTAAAATTTCAGCCAAAAATAAAATCATTTACTTGGTCAAATGCACGACTGAAGTGGACTGAAATTTTGACGAAAACCCAGATTTTACTATTCATTTGGTCATGCCATTTTGCATTGCCGATTTTTCGTGCCACGACACTATTCATTTGGTCAATTTGTGATCTTTTGAGGAATGCTTTGAAATGTTTAATATTTTTTATTGTGGATATTAAATATGTGAAAAAGGGTAATGGTTTGACTAAAGAATGTGGTGCGCGACATAAATGGCAAAGTGCGATGGGAATTAAAATGACTTCTCGAATCATTCTAAAATGAAGTTTGAGACTTAAAGTGAATCATTTAAATTTTTATGCTCTACTGGATAGTGGGAGTGGTAGATAAGGGTATGGTGCACTATACTAACGCATGCAGTACTGCTCATTATTGTGATATGATATTTTATTCAGTGGTGAGGCCACTGAAGCCAATGGGGAGGCCCATTGGTTATAACCAGGATGGTGAGGGTCATTCCTGTGATATGATATCGGCGGTGAGGGCCACCTATGTTATAGTGGTGAGGGGCCACTTCCTTATCACTATGGTTCCCTATATACCAGTAGAGCCTGAGCCAAAGTCACATTTTTCGTTAAACTATGTAATGCAAAATAAGTTTGAATTATGGTTTTAAATTATTAGAAGCATATCACACTGAATGTACAATAATTTTTATTGGTTTAAGGTTGGTTAAATTATGATTTAATCATTTCCTTTTATTTCAAATACTTTCATATGTTACTTTTATTTTTATTGGTAAAGTACCCACTGAGCGACAACGCTCAGCGAGTTAAGTTTTCCTTGACTTGTAGGTTCGGAGCAGTAGCAAATTCTTAGAAAGCGACGACCAGACCCACAACATATCTCAGGGTAGATCTCCTAGTTTCCATTATGAGTTAGCTAGTTGTGGCATGTATATGTATATATAAGATTGAGAATTGCTATGTTATACAGTACATCAGTAGTATGTAATAATAATAAACCTCTACTTTATTTTGTATTAGAAGTGTGAACTCTTCTTGCAGGTTTGTAGTTGAGGGTATAAGGTGGATTCATTGGGAGTGTATTGAAATTGATTGTATTCACATTGGTTTGTGTAAAAATGTTTTCAAAAATCAGAAAAACCAGTTTTGTCGACACTTGGGACCCAATTTTCTAGGCGAACCTCTGGCAAAATTTCTGTCAAAACCGAAACTGAATTTGACTAAGTAAAATTGGTAGCAATATTAGGTTAGTGTGGCACCTCTACTTGGCTTACACACGTAGGCCGGGAAGGGGTGTTACAATTTTTTGTATCAGAGCTCTGGTTTAGCCGGTTCTGGGTAGTTAGTTGAACTAAACCTTAAATGTATGACGCATAGGGTTAGGTTAGGGGTTCTAATTATGTAACTATACATGTGTGTAGTAGTATTAGTTATGTTATTCTAATTATAACAGGAGTAATTATGGGTGATCAAAACGATGAGATGAGGGAGCTGAGAATGGAAGTAGAGAGGCTAAAGCAAATAGTGCAGGAGTAAGATGAAACCATAGAAATTCTGGCAGATCGAAGTATACAGGATCGTGAAGACCTGAGAGAAAAAATGAGATGATTACCACATTGATGAGAGATGTGCAGATGTTAAAGGAGGACAGGCTTAGTCATAGAGTGGAGTTTGATAGTGCCTGTAGGAGCCTCGGAGTAGCGCATAGAGAGATCCGTGCTTTATAGGAGAGGGTCCAGGAGCTAGGCCAGCACTTACCTGGTGAAGCATCGCACGACCCAGACTTTGATCCCGAGATAGAAGAGTATTTTTCTGACAGTGCCACCTCACATAGGGCACCTACTCACTGAGCTTCGGGATGTGTTGCTTTTTAGAGGATCTTTTGGTTATGTATATATGTGATATCGAGTAGACATTGTATGGTAGTATGACATGATAATATAGTAGTAAGGAGTCCTAAATTTTGGAATGTACCTAAGGGCTTCCTAGTAATGTAAAAACTTTTGCTTGGAAATAAATAAAAGTTGTGTTGTTTATGTGTTATTTAAGAATTTTATATTTATATACATGCCACCTGGGGTAATATAATGCTGTTGGGCTGGGTCGTTACTGATGATGGGATTGTATGTGTTTTGCTCTGTTCTTTAGATGTCGCGAATAGCACAGCATGATATAGAGGAGGAGGTCGAGTCTCAGGCCTCCCGAACTGTAGAAATGCATGTATCAGAGATACCTGCGTCGGAGCAACCACCAGCTGATGCTCCTATTCCTAACGAAATGCTGCAACAAATGGCTACTGTATTACGGCAGATAGCCGGTGCTGCCCAGCACCACCACCAGCGCCAACGCCCGTACCAGTACCTGCTGTAGGAGGGGAAAGAAAACCCCCGATAGAAAAGATAAGGAAGTACGGGGCGAAGGAGTTTAGGGCCCGAAGGGACGATGATTCTTCTACAGCCGAGTATTGGCTAGAAGGGACGGTACGAGCCTTAGATCAGTTACGGTGTATGCCAGAAGAACGAGTGGTATGTGCTACTTCCCTATTAGTGGAAGAAGCATATATATGGTGGGACACAGTTCAACAACGAGTTCCACTGGAATAGAGAACATGGGATTTCTTTGTGAATGAGTTCAAGAGGAAGTTTATATCAGAGGCATACCTAGATGCCAGGAAAAAGGAGTTTCTACACTTAAAGCAAGGTCGACTGACCGTTGTCGAATACGAGAGGGAATTTACTAGGCTGAGTAGGTATGCCAAGAAGACAACTGAAGACGAACATGATAGGTGTAAGCAGTTCCAGGATGGTTTGAATAATGAGATTAGGATGCAGCTAATTGCTGCTAATATCAAGGAATTTTTTGAGTTGGTCACTAGGGCTCTGGAAGTAGAGCAATGTCAGTATGATGAGCAAAATAGAAGACAAAAGATGAAACAGAAGAGGGTACCAAAACTATTCGGGAAATTACCAATCATCAAGGAAGCGATTTCGAGGCAGTGCTTCCACGGGAGGCGGTCAACGCTGAGTTTACAGTCAGGGATCGAATCACAATGGCCCAAGCCAAGCCACCTCAGTCGCTAGTACCGGACGATCCGAAAGAGGGCAAGGAAGAGGATTCAACCGAAGCGGAGGTAACTTTTCGACCAGTCCGAGAGGTAATGAAGGCGAAAATACTAATCCACGCTGTGATCAATGCGGACGCCGTCACCCGGGAGAATGTTGGGGTTTGGACATTTGCATGCTATATATGTGGATCTTTGGACCACCTTATGCGAGAGTGTCCCCAGCGAATGCAGAATCAGCCTAGGGATACTAAGGGATCGCAAGTGACAGTAGGTCGAGGCCGAGGCAGAGGTACGAATGAAAATCAGTCACGTATGCAGTCTAAGACGGTGAATGGACCAGAAGTGAGGGCTCCTGCTAGAATGTATGCCATGAGGGGGCAAGAAGCCAATGGGGAGGCCCATTGGTTATAACCAGGATGGTGAGGGCCATTCCTGTGATCTAATATCGGTGGTGAGGGCCACCTATGTTACAGTGGTGAGGGCCACTGCCTTATCACTATGGTTCCCTATATACCAGTAGAGCCTGAGCCAAAGTCACATTTTTCGTTAAACTATGTAATGCAAAATAAGTTTGAATTATGGTTTTACATTATTGGAAGCATATCACACTGAATGTACAATAATTTCTATTGGTTTAAGGTTGGTTAAATTATGATTTAATCATTTCCTTTTATTTCAAATACTTTCATATGTTACTTTTATTTTTATTGGTAAAGTACCCACTGAGCGACAACGCTCAGCGAGTTAAGTTTTCCTTGACTCGTAGGTTTGGAGCAGTAGTAAATTCTTAGAAAGCGACGACCAGACCCACAGCATATCTCAGGGTAGATCTCCTAGTTTCCATTATGAGTTAGCTAGTTGTGGCATGTATATGTATATATAAGATTGAGAATTGCTATGTTATACGGTACGTTAGTAGTATGTAATAATAATAAACCTCTACTTTATTTTGTATTAGAAGTGTGAACTCTTCTTACAGGTTTGTAGTTGAGGGTATAAGGTGGATTCATTGGGAGTGTATTGAAATTGATTGTATTCACATTGGTTTGTGTAAAAACGTTTTCAAAAATAAGAAAAACCAGTTTTGTCGACACTTGGGACCCAATTTTCTAGGCGAACCTCTGGCAAAATTTCTGTAAAAATCGAAACTGAATTTGACTAAGTAAAATTGGTAGCAACATTAGGTTAGTGTGGCGCCTCTACTCGGCTTACACACGTAGGCCGGGAAGGGGTGTTACATATGAGATTTTATTTAGAGTGATGTTTAATTATGGTTTGATGTGGATAATGCCTTAGAATGTAATACCAAATGATTATTTATGATAACATTTGGTGTAGGCATTGAGAGGAAGTAGTTTGCTCAACCCAAGTGCTGAAAGGCAACTTGGAAGAGAAGGTTGGAGGGAGTTTTGAAGCTTGCTTTTAGAGCGCTTTTTAAGGTATATACAAACTCTTAATTAATGAGGTATAATTGCATTGCATTTGGCCCAACACATTTTGGATGGAAAATGTGTTAAGCTACTTGGTAGCATGAAGTTTCATGAACATTATGTTAGAACATGTGAATTGTTATGTATGCATTATATACATTATGAAATGCTATTAATAATGGCTAAATTGAATAAAATGTGAAATATGTGCATTATGTGAAAATGTCCCAAAGTGTTTGGGTAATGTGATTTTGTTATGGAATATTCTACATTGTGATGAAATGTGATAAATTGAAATGAAATGACATTGATATGAATGAGAAAAATGAGAAAATGAGGCAATGTGCCTAATTGGTAATGACAAAAGAGGCAATGTGCCTAATTGATTGTGGTAAAATGATAAAGAAATTGATGATGGAAAATATGAAATAATTGTATGCCTAGTATGTTATTCAATTTCCAGAGTTCTGTGTTTAGCAGCATGCCTATGAGTTTATCCTTATTATTTGCCTTCGGGGCTAGACGCTTGGCGTCACTATGATATGATTTGCCTTTGGGGCTAACTTTTGAGCATTACTTGATTTACCTTTGGGGCTAAACTGAAACGGAACCCTATGGCAATGAAGGCCTCAAACCCCAATGCACGATTGATAGAAGAAAACCAAGAATGAAGGAAAAACCACCTTCTAAAGCACCCAATTGCTTAGCAAAGCACGAACACTTTTAACGGAAGGATTTAGGAAGCTCGAATTAGAAGAACGCCACAATCGAAATTGATAAGTAAATCTAATTCTTGATGCAATCAGAAGAAAAAGAGAATCCACTCCTGTTCTATGATGGCCGAAATTTCAATAAGAAAATTGAGAATATAATTTTTCAAAAAGTGTCCTTACAAGAAAAATAAGGCCCTATTTATACTAAAAGGCACACATAAATCGAAACCCTAATTCTAATGGGAAAAAGAAAGCTACAAAGTCAAAATCCTAACCCATTAAGGAAAATATAAAGTATGGAAACAAATTAATATTTTGAAATAACTAAATAGGAAACCACACATCCTAACCCACTAAGGAAAATATAAAGTATAAAAAAAATGGCCAAACTAAAACCCTTTAAAATAAGAATACGCCCCACACTATTTGGGCTGTCCATGGGCCTTAAATTACTTCCCAAGGCTATATATGAACCCCTATGGACCTTTCTTGCATGTTGGACCTCTTTAGCTAGCCTTTAGCTTCCATATTCACACTAAGCATCATAATCAGCTTTAGTGTGCCTTCTTCAAGCACTATTATGCACTTTTCCATTGCCATTTCAGTCACTTCCTTTGAAATTTGATCTTGAATATGCAATCCCATAGCTGCTCCAAACTTCTTAGCTCTTCTCCTAGTCAATGGCCCATTTGGAAGCACCAATGGATCCTTACCTCGTGGCTGGCTCGTATCATTCTCCCCCTCTTCAAAAAGATTTGTCCTCAAATCACGTGCATCAAGCTTATTCTTCCTTTGATTTGGAAACCTCTCCTTTCGGAAGTGTATCCAAACCCAATCCCCAGGAGCAAACACTATCTTCTTGCATCCTCTATTCGCTCGATCAGCATATGACTTGTTCTTTTTCTCCATATTAACTCGAGCTTTCTCATGCATAGCCTTCACCAATTCTGCTTTCCTGTCTCCATCTAAACTAACAAGCTCATGTGAAGGTAAAGGAATAAGATCAAGTACAGTTAATGGGTTAAAACCATAAACAAGCTCAAATGGCGAATAACCTGTAGAAGAATGAATAGAATGATTATAAGCAAACTCAATAAAAGGTAAATAATCTTCCCAAGCAGCCAAATTTTTCCCACTATAGCTCTCAACAATGTACCAAGCGTACGATTAACTACCTCTGTTTGCCCATCTATTTGTGGATGACAAGTAGTAGAAAACAAAAGCGTAGTTCCTAATCTACCCAATAAACTCTCCAAAAATGGGACAAAAACTTAGCATCTCTATCAGACACAATAGTCCTAGGCACCCCATGTAGTCGAACTACTTCTCTAAAGAACAAATCAGCTACAACAATCGCATCATCAACTTTATGACAAGGAATAAAATGTGCCATCTTACTAAACCTGTCAACAACTACAAAAATGCTATCCCTACCTTTTCTAGTTCTAGGCAATCCAAGCACAAAATCCATGCTAATATCAATCCAAGGTGAACTAGGTATAGGTAAAGGCATATATAGACCATGAGGCATAGACTTAGATTTCGCCTGTCTACAAGCAATACAAGCAGAACACAGTCTCTCAATATCCTTACGCATAGACAGCCAATAAAAATGCTCAAACAAGATATCATAAGTCTTAGCTACCCCAAAATGTCCCATCAATCCCACACAACGAGATTCTAACACAAGCAAATCACGCATGGAACATTTAGGCACACATAATTTATTTCCCTTAAACAAGTATCCATCATGCCTATAAAATGAATTAAAAGCTCCATGTTCACATGCAACATACACATTGCCAAAATAAACATCAACTACATATAAGTCCTTAACGTACTCAAAACCAAGCAATTTAGAACTCAACACAGATAGTAATGTATATCTTCTAGACAACGCATCAACCACTATATTATCCTTTCCTTGCTTGTATTTAACAACATAAGGGAATTTTTCTATAAATTCTATCCACTTACCATGCCTCTTGTTCAACTTACCTTGTCCCTTCAAGTGTTTGAGGGACTCATGATCCGTATGTATCACGAACTCCTTTGGAAGGAGGTAGTGCTGCCACACGTCCAATGCTCTCACCAAGGCATACAACTCCTTATCATAAGTGGAATAGTTTAATTTTGCACCATTGAGTTTCTCACCAAAATAGGCTATGGGCTTTTTCTCTTGCATCAATATAGCTCCAATATCTACACCAGAAGCATCACACTCAATCTCAAATGTACTCTCAAAATTAGGTAATGATAAAATAGGAGCGGATGTCAACTTCCCTTTCAGGCAGTCGAAGGCTTTTTGTTGCTCCTCTCCCCATTGGAACCAAACTTCCTTTTTGATTATGCTAGTTAACGGTGCTGCAATAGTAGAAAAGTCCTTCATGAACCTCCTATAGAAACTAGCCAATCCATGAAAGCTCCTCACATTCGTCACACTCTTTGGAGTAGGCCACTCCTTTATAGCTTTCACTTTCTCTTCATCTACTTCAACGCCCTGCGCACTCACAACAAAACCAAGAAATACAAGCCTATCTATGCAAAATGTGCATTTCTTAAGCTTGGCATATAAGTTTTCATTTCTCAATACTTCCAAAACTAGCCTAGCATGCTCAACATGGTAATCCAAAGTCTTACTATAAATCAGAATATCATCAAAATAGACTACAACAAATTTTCCCAAATAAGCTCTCAAAACATGGTTCATTAGTCTCATAAAAGTACTATGTGCATTAGACAACCCAAAAGGCATTACTAACCACTCATATAGACCATATTTAGTTTTAAATGCTATTTTCCATTCATCACCAGGTTTCATACGAATTTGATGATATCCACTCATAAGATCAATTTTAGAAAAATACCTGGCACCATGCAGCTCATCCAACATGTCATCAAGTCGTGGTATAGGATGCTGATACTTCATTGTGATCTTATTTACAGCCCTACAATCAACACACATTCTCCACGTGCCATCCTTCTTTGGAACCAACAACACAAGAACAGCACACGGACTCAAACTCTCTCTAATCAGCCCTTTCTCCAGTAACTCATCTACTTGCTTTTGCATCTCTTTCGTTTCCATGGGATTACTTCGGTAAGCTGGTCTATTTGGGATGGTAAAACCAGCCACGAAGTCTATTTGATGCTCAATTCCTCTTAGCGGTTGCAATCCACTAGGTAATTCAGCTGGAAACACATCCTGAAAATCCTGCAACAAAGAAACAAAACTAGAAGGCAAACTATCAAGCGAAACATTAGTGTCAGCAAACAAAGTTTCTTTGTATCTAATAAGCAATAATGGCTGCCCAATAGACATTGCAAAATTAACCTCTCTCGCTCTTGCACAAAAAGTTTGTTTTGCTCTCCCTTCTTTCTTATTTTCTCTCACCAATGGGCCATTTATTTGTTTTGTTTCTTTTCTGGCCTCTTTTCCCATTTTCTTTTCACTCTCACTCACCTTATCATGTTCTCTCAAACTCCCTTTAATTTTTGAATTGGTAGCCCTAACTTGCCTCTCTGCCTCAATCATCTTTCTTTCATCTTCATACACTTCTAGGGGTGATAATGGAACAAGAGTGACCTGTTTTCCTTCATAGGTAAATGTGTACCTATTAGAAAACCCATCATGTTGCGCTCTCCGATCATATTGCCACGGTCTGCCCAACAACATATGTCCAGCTTACATAGGAACTACATCACAATCAACTTCATCTTTGTACCAGCCTATTGAAAATGGTACCCTCACTCGCTTAGTTACTTTCACCTCACCACTATCATTAAACCACTGCAACTTATAAGGATTGGGATGCTTCATACATTCTAACCCCAATTTTTCAACCATAGTAGTACTTTCAGCATTAGTATAGCTCCCACTATCAATAATAAGTGTACAAACCTTATTATTCACTAAGCATCTAGTATGAAAAATATTATCACGCTGTACTAGACTTTCCTCTTTCACCTGCATATTCAATGCACGCCTAACAACTAATAATTCACCACGCTCAGCTAACAAAGTACAATCAACATGCTCATCACTACCAACATCATCATATATAGGAGAATCAAAGTTCCCAACATCATCATTATCATCATCACTAGGTTCAGAATCAGACACAACATCACCATCAGCTGTAGCAATCATAACTTTTCTATTTGGACATTGGGATGCAATATGACCATTCCCTAAACACTTAAAACATTTAATCTCCCTACTAGGAGTGGTAGTGTTAGGCGTACCTGTTTGCTTGTTTGGACCACTAGATGGCCCTTTTCCACTGGAGGTTGTAGCATTGCTTTTCTGGAATGAATTCTTGAACTCCCCTTTCTCTCCACCCCTATTGGCTGAATTTGCCCCACCACTATGGGTCCTCTATAGGTCGAATTACTCCCAAACACATTTTGTGGTCTCCCATAGCCAAGTTTGATGGAACTCTTTCTCTTTAACCTCCTCTCTATCTTCATAGCTTTATCAACCATCTCCTCCATGGTATTGTAATCATACATTTCTAGCTCACTTGCAATATTCTGATTAAGTCCTCCAAGAAATCTAGACATCATCTGTTGTTCATCTTCCTCAATATTAGCTCTAGCCATGATCATCTCCATCTCCTTGTGGTATTCTTCTACACTCTTGCCACCCTGCACCAGTCGTGCTAAGCGATTATAAAAATCCCTATAATAATGAGAAGGGATAAACCGCTGCCTCATCAGGTCTCTCAACTCCTCTCATGCGGGTATGGCTCTCAACCCCTTGCCTCTTCTAGTGGATTTTAGTTGATCCCACCAGAATGTTGCATAACCCTTGAACTCCACAGCTGTAATGTGTGACTTCTTTTCTTCAGAATAATTATGGCACTCAAAAATTTGCTCTACTTTGCGCTCCCATTCAATGTATTCTTCAGCATTGTTGTTCCCTCTAAATTCAGGAACCTTCATTTTGATGGAAGTCAAATCATTATCATTGATAGGTGCTTGATAAATTCCAGCTTCTCCTTCTTCAAATCCATAATCAGCCACATGGCCTCTCTCATATGCACCTCTTGGTGCCCTCCTCCTAATTGGTTCTTCTCTCTCTTCAGCTCTTACTGGTTGTAGAATTCTCTGTGGTAGCCTTATTGGTGCTGGTTGTTGTGCTTGCATTAAGCGTTCCATGGACTGCTGCAAGCTAGCCAATTTATTTGCTATTCTTTCCATATTGTCCTCATTTGCTTGCTTGTACGTCTCAAGATCATCTGCAATATCCCGGATACTCATCTCTTCTTTCTCAACAGCTATGCCTTTATCTCTACTAGAATTGCTACTCATTATCTCACAAAACAAAGAACTCACCTTCTCTAATTCTTCAATTGCATTTCAGAACAAAGGCTCACAAATCAATCACCAAGCACGTTCAAGAGAACTAGAACCTAAATCCTAGAATGACACCTAGAAAGAAACTTGACAAATTTGGAGGCAACACAAGAAAATTTTATGTCACACGATTATATCAACCAGAGTATAGAATCAAGCAAATAATACTCTAGCAATGTCACGGAATCAAAACGATAGCTCAAACAAGAAATAGAAACAAAGAGGTAAAAAATTATGATGAATCTGGTCAAAATGTATCAAAACCAACTCACCTTAGCAAGTTAGTTTATGGACCTAATAATTCTACCCAAGAAAGCTAGTATCAAGACTCCCCAAGAATTCAATTTCGAAAAGGAAACTTCCAAATCAGCAAGAAAAACGTAATATAACAGCCCCTCAATTGACCGAAATTGGTGGCCAAAATTTTGATTACTTTCAACCTGATTCAAAACGATTATAATACCTTAAATTACTAGAAAAGCAAAGAATTTTTGTTGAAGTGATTTTGTACTCTTTTTTTTTAGGATCTGGTCACTATCCTTGGATCACCAACGAAACACAATGCCTTCAGTCCAATTTATACCCAATTCAGAATAAGAAAAATGTATTTCGAATCAAAAGGCAAGAACACAATTTCCAAATTGAACAAAGAATTCTATAACCCTAATTCGAAAATCCAATTAGAACCCTAACGGAACAACTAAAACAACCCTAGAAAGACAGATAGATAAAGATTTACCTGTAATTGGCTCTGATAACAAATGATGCAAAACCCTATGGCAATGAAGGCCTCAAACCCCAATGCATGATTGATAGAAGAAAACCAAGAACGAAGGAAAAACCACCTTCTAAAGCACCCAATTGCTTAGCAAAGCACGAACACTTATAACGGAAGGATTTAGGAAGCTGGAATTAGAAGAACGCCACAATCGAAATTGACACGTAAATCTAATTCTTGATGCAATCAGAAGAAAAAGAGAATCCACTCTTGTTCTATGATGGCCGAAATTTCAATAAGAAAATTGAGAATATAATTTTTCAAAAAGTGTCCTTACAAGAAAAATAAAGCCCTATTTATACTAAAAGGCACACATAAATCCGAAACCCTAATTCTAATGGGAAAAGGAAAGCTACAAAGTCAAAATCCTAACCCATTAAGGAAAATATAAAGTATGGAAACAAATTAATATTCTGAAATAACTAAATAGGAAACCACACATCCTAACCCACTAAGAAAAATATAAAGTATAAAAAAATGGCCAAACTAAAACCCTTTGAAATAAGAACACGCCCCACACTATTTGGGCTGTCCATGGGCCTTAAATTACTTCCCAAGGCTGTATATGAACCCCCATGGACTTTTCTTGCACGTTGGACCTCTTTAGCTAGCCTTTAGCTTCCATATTCACACTAAGCATCATAATCAGCTTTGGTGTGCCTTCTTCAAGCTCTATTGTGCACTTTTCTATTGCCATTTCAATCACTTCCTTTGAAATTTGATCTTGAATATGCAATCCCATAGCTGCTCCAAACTTCTTAGCTCTGCTCCTAGTCAATGGCCCATTTGGAAGCACCAATGGATCCTTACCTCGTGGCTGGTTCGTATCATAAACACTTGATGTCATTATGAACCAAAATAGTAACTCTGGGATTTGAATAATGTATTAATTTTTTAGGCCCATGCTTGTGTATGTGTTTGTGTGAATTATTAAATGATGAACGAATATGTTTAGAAGTGAGCTTGGATGCCACATTATGACATAGCATAACAACATTTTGCATTAGCATTATTTTAAAGTTTTATTATTATCAAAGTTTGTACTGCTAGGCTTTTAGCTTAGTGCAATTGCATTTCATCATGTAGATGATAGGGGTGATTCAGTAGATCCAGAGAGTTCATCTAGACATGGTTGGGTCTAGACTTGAGGTTGATTTGAGGTGATTTTGCTGCTTCAAGATCAGAGCCAGTTGCCACCATGTATACATTATATGTTATAGTATATTTTTATCACTTTGTATATTATGTTTATATTTTTTAGCGTATTGTAAATTAAAAAGAACATTTCAGATAAATTGTTTATGCAGGAATGTGTATTTGTGTTTTGATATATATATATATAAATGTTTTGAGGAAATGCGAAGAGTTTGAGAAGTTGGGGTGAAATGGTTGATGTATATTTATTGGGAGTGTATTTATATGCAGGTTGGGCATTGTTGAATTTTCGGGATGTCTAATTTATAGACAAAACTCTAGCGAATTTTTTTCCAGAGATTTTTGTATGAAATATTTATTTTGGGTACCTATAATTAATAAAGAATATTTTATTTACTATTTAAATATGCATTTTAAGGTGTTTGGAATTCTAAATTGGGAATATGAATTTTTTTTTAAACTGGGTTGTGACATATTTATACTGTATATACATATTTTACTTATACTGGGTGTGTGTATTATACGTATATAAGGTATAAGAGTATTATCTTTGTTTTTGTATTAGAGTCTAGGTTTGCGGTTCATGACCTAGGAGGGTGTAGACCCTTGATTTTGGCCCTAAGCTAGTTCGGTCCTAATTAAAGATGGCCTAAGTACTTATCGACCCATTCTTAATGGCTTAAATTTATTTTAAGCTTTTATCTTGATTGGTCCAATTTCTGTAAAGACCCAAATGAGACCAATTTAGTTTCTAAAACTTTAAAATGGTCACAAAGTGAGTTTTAAAATCTAAAAATGGTTTGAAAGACATTTTTCTTCGATATTGGATCATGCATGCCGAATTGGGCCTGTCTAATTCGATATGGATGGTCCATATTGAACTAGGACAAACCTAGTTCGATATCTGCATCCATATTGAATTGGGAAGTCCTAGTTCGATATGGACAAGGTCCATATCGAACTGGAGGATGCCCAGTTTGAACTGGGACATCCCTAGTTCTATATGGACATGCCCATATCGAACTAAGGCATGCTCAGTTTGATATGGACCCTAGTCCATGTCGGTTTAAGATGTTTTCCATTCGATATGGTCAAGTTTAGCCTTGAATTCAGTTGGTTTTAGTTCGACATGGTCATGGTTTATCTAAAATTCAAATTATTTTAATTTTATATGCCTCAGAAAATCGTACTTAATTAGGAAACTAATACTTGTTTAACCTAATCCTTTCTTATAAATATAGGTGGGAGGAGCCAGCAGCAAGGAGGAAAAACTGGTAAAAAACTGAGAGCAAAGAGATTATCAAACATAAGGAAAAAAGGAACACACAAAAGGAAATAAGCAACAGAGAAAAGAGAAGTTAACAATTAATATCGAGTAATCAACACACAACAGAAGGCAGTAGGAATTGTCTTCACCTAGCTCAGCCAAAGTGCTAAATTGGTGCAGGCAGTGGCTTGGATCAACGTTCTTTAAATTTGTTGGAGCTAAAAAATGGAGGTTTAGTTCCCTTTACTCTTTAAATTTACAGTATGCTCCTCTTATTAATTTTTCAACCATTGTCTTGCAATTACTTAAACCTTCAGTAAGCAACTTTTGTTTCAACAAGAAAATTATATAATCATGAAGTAGCTACTTTCATGTTGTTTCATAGTTACAATTTCAATCATTATATTCTAATATAATAAAGGCCATTATCTAATAGTAATAAATTGTTACTTCAGGCCATAACCAAATGTAAGTATTAAACCCTTTTAATACATTGATTCCAACTTATTTTGTTCCAAAATACTAATACATTAGGTTTAACTTTAAATTGTATATTCTAATCCTAAACTTGTATATTTTGATCTAATACTCTAGTTTATTTCATAAAACCCTAATTTTCCCTTAAAAACTCTAATTTTCCTTTATAATCTCTAATCTTGTTTCCTAAACCCTAAAACCATGATTTAAACCCTATAAGCCCTAATTTAGTATGTAACCTTAATTTTGAGTATTTAATGCTTTATTTAAGATTGAAAGCTAGATTTGATTGCTTGATTCATTATTGTATGTTGATAAATGATCTATTGATGTTTTATTTATAATGAATGGTAAGTGCTTCAATTGGTTTATTTTGATTTCAATGATGTAAGGGGTATGTTTCCTCTATTGGGGTACCTCATTAATTAAGTTCCAATGTAATTTAATTTATTTTGAATTTTAGATTAATGTAAAGGGTATGTTTACACTAAATGGTGGATGTACTAATTTATTTAGTTTTAGACAATGGACATTGTAAAAGGCATGTTTCCATCTATGGATGGGTGCCTCTTTTGTTTGCTTCATTTTAATAAAGTGATGGATGTTTATCTCTTTTAATGTGCACATAATATGGATTATGCTATAATAAATTAAGAATTTAATAATATTTAGACCTGAAAAGGAGGCCGGTTCTAATGAACCGGACGCTGTGGGGGTGCTGGGTCATTCTCACCTTCCCCACGCATATCCAACTTTTTAAACCCAATAGGGGGTTAGGGATTCCTTCGGAATCGAGTCATATTATGATATTGTCCATTGCATTATTTAGATTGCATTATATGCATGAGTTAGGATGCCCGTGTTGTGTATTTAAGGGATACCATACTTTCACTCAAGGTATGGAGATCAAGCATGGCATAACCACTCATAGCCTTGTACCTTTTGCTATATACTTGCTGTGGGAGCCTAAAATTTTCAACCCAAATACTAAAACTCATGTAATTGACCTAGTTATTTTCCTTAGGTTTTCATCCAAAATACTTGTTGTTTGACTATGATTAATTTATCTTGGTTTAAACCATGGATTATTTGGTTTGTTCTTTTTCTAATATGACCTACCTATATTGTAAGCTTAAAAATATTTTTTTTCCTTTAAATCCAAAAGACCAAATTTCAATTTTCAGAATTTTCAAAAAGGTTTTTGGACATGAAAACCTTTTAAGATGGGTCAAAAATCTTTTTCCTTATGACCCAAGTTAAAGCCCAAAAATCATTTTTAACAAACCTTTTGAGTGGGATTTTAAAAAATCTGTTAAAACCTTTTCTTAAATGAGTTTAAAATTTTTTTAGGTCAATTATAGAAAATCAAAAATCAATTGTGGGCCTAATTTATACCAAGAATTGTTAATCATGGGCATATTTTTGGCATGAATCATTAGTTACTTTTTCAAATGAGAAATCTATTTATGGTAAACCTCTTAATTTAGTTTTAATCCAATATAGCATAAAAGCTATTTTAGTTGAGATTCAATGGATTAAAGCCTAACTGGACTGACTTCCATATTTGAAAATATAACTATTGGTTAAAATTGTCTGAGGGAATTTTTTCGAAAATAGAATATCCCATATTGATATTTTGTTGATCGTATATATAGGAAAAGAGACTCGCCTTTCATGTGTGGAAGTTATAAGGTTGGAAGGAATGTCCTAATGATCTTTGTTTGCTTGTGCATACATGCATACATGTATTGCATTACATATCATTGATCCTTTCTGGCTCATAGAACTGGAGTATAGCAATGCGAGAGCGTATAACAACCCAACCTATGCTAGTGACGTAGAAGCCAACAGCAACTCAGTTAGCATCTCATTGAAAGCAATGGAACCTGAATAGATTCAAAAGATGGTGGATGATGCCCTCAATGCCTAGATGAAAGAATTAAAGGAGGCCCTAGTTGAGACTATGAAGATCCAATTGGCTGCACTAAGAAGCAGAAGGACAAAGGAAAGGCCAAGGTTAGAGAAGTAGCCTTTGATGATGACAAAGTAGTTATTGACGATGATGATGACTGGGCTCAATACTTCTAAGATCCTCAAGATAAGAAGAAAGAGCCAAAGGTTGTAGAAAAGACCAAAACTTCAGACGTAGAGAAGATGATTCTAGAAAAGAAGTTTGAAAAAAAGGTGAAGGATGAAGAGGTGTCAGAAGTGGAAAAACTATTTGATCAAGATCAAGAAGTTCCTTACAAGTTCAAGATGCCCTCTTTTGCTAGATACAACGGTACAAGGAATCCTCACTTGCATGTTAAGCAGTACATCACCGCTATGCAGTCTGCTAGAGCTACCAAGGCTCAAACTCTAAGGTATTTCATGCTTTCACTAGATCCTATTGTGCAGAATTGGTTCAATATCTTAGAGGAAACTACCCAAAAGATTGGGATTTACTATACAAAGCCTTCATCCAATAGTATGGGTATAATTTCGAGTTGGAAGTTACCTTGATGTAGGTGGAGACTATCAAACAAAAACAAAATGAAAGTTTTGTTGATTATGAAAAGAGATGGAGAAATAAGGCTGCACTTCTCAAAAGGAGGCATGATGAGTTGGACCAGATCAGGATGATAGTCACAGGCATCCTGCCCAACCTCTATGAAAGGCTGTCTCACACCCTTATAAGGGATTTCAAAAATCTTCTTCAAGCTGGCATTCAAATAGAAGAGTGGGAAAGAGAGAAGAACCATGTTTCTGGAAAATGGAATTATCAGTATGGCAATCAAAGTACATATAAGGAAGTCGATGTTAATGCAAATGGTCAAGGAAGTAAAAGACATTTTTAGAGTTTGGGAAATCTCTATCTTAGGTTTTCAATAAGCTACAAAAGAAGGGATTATTACAACCGTTAGCTCCTTGACTGCTACACGATCCTCTGCCATCAAACTTTGATGCCATGGCCTTCTATCAATTTCATCAAATGTAAGGGCATGACACAGATAAATGCGATCATTTAAGGCACGAGATCTAAGATTTGATTGACAGTGGAAAGTTGCCTGAGTCTGATAAGCCCAATACTAAGAGCAATCCTTTGCCTAAATTTGGAAGAGTACCTCCACCATCAACCTTCATGGTAGAAAGAGGATTGGAGGAAGATTTTCTCTTATCCTCTTTTCAAGATGAGAGTATTCAAGATGTGAAGAGAGAAGAAGCTCAACTCAATGAACTTCTCTTAGCTTGAATATTGCTCTTCTATTTTGCTTTCTTTAATATTTAATTGGAACAATTATGTTTTTTAAATTATTTTTCTTCGAATAAATTATTTTCATTAAATTTTTTATGGTCTTTGTTCATTTTGGTGCTCAACCAATGATGAGTCTATCTTGATAACCATAAATTAGTATATCTATGCATCATGATTTGAATGACTTTACTAGGTGAGGGAATTGTTCTATAGCATTAAGCTATAAATGCTTACTTAGAGAGGGCTTCTGCAGAATTACGAGTATCCAAGTCCTAGTCAATCTTAGAACATGCTTTGAAAAATGTTTAAGGCAAAATTGAACTCTTTTTATTTAAGAGAGAGATGATCTAAACGTTGATTGGTTACCCAACAACTATTATCTACCCTATTAAATATCAATCCCTAGTTGTCCCTTTGAGCCTTAATAAAATTTTAACATACTCTTAATTGGCTTATAAGACTGATAACCTACCCTGAGTTGTTGTGTCTCTTATGACAAATCTAATGATCACTAAGGTGAAAAGGGAATGAAGATCAAAAGAAGGATATATAGTCAAGACTATAATGATAGTTGAAGGAAACTTAAATTAGACCTAATATCACATACTTATTGAGATAAAGTTAGGACTGAAGCATATTTATGCCAGTCTATTCATCCACTATCAGAAACACAAGTTGGTGCAAATAAGACAACTCTTTTAGAGTTAGAATCTAAATAGAAGAAAAAAGAAGAAAAAAAGAAAAAAAAAGAGAAAAAAGAAAAAAAGAAAAAAAAAGAAAAAAAAATCCAAAAAGGCGATTCAGAAAGCCAGCTGAGTTATTTTTTACCTAAAGCAACAGAAGACTTTCACTTAGTTTACAAGGACAGTTTGACTTGAATTGGTCAAACTCAACTAGAGATTCAACCAAAATTAGAGAGGTAGGAGAAAGGCCATATAGTTCTTAAAAGTCCTGCACTTGATAGGTTTATAGAGGAAAAGGAAAAATGATGAAATGCCAAAAGAAAAAAGAGAGAGATAAAAATGAGGATCTCAAGTTTCTTTTTTTTTTTGGCAAAGGCAAAGACTGTCCTAATAAAAATTTAGATTAATGCCAAGAAGATGGAAGAACGTTCAAAGCTCTATCTTCTCATTCTCCCAATTGTTTAGGGTTCCAACAAGAAGTTTATAGTGTGAAGGTTTGTCCATAGTGTCACATCAGCACTAGCTCAAAGATGACCCTAATTCAAGCCTATTAAAGACATGTTGATCTCTCTTGTTAGGTAGAGTCTATTAGTGGAGATAGTTTGAATAATCATGCATATGAGATAGATAATACTTAAACTCGATGAGACCTTTGACTAAGTAATGTGTATGTGTCTATCTTAAGTGTAACGGTTCTTGCTTAAATGGAAATGATTCCCGAGTTTAGTATGGTAACTAGGGTTGTCATGTTATAGATATGTTAATTTGAAAAATCGAGTCCTGAGGTAAAATGGCACTGATTTGACAAAGTCAAAATATGATTTTAAAATTTTTAAAAAAATGTGTTTTTGTCATACAAAGCCTTCAAGTTAAGGGAAGTATATTGCATTGTCAAACCTTGAAGGAAATAATGTGTAAAAGAGGGCTAGTGAAAGAATCACTTGCAAGGTCATCAACCAAACAGATATCTCCCATGTCTTTGGCTACCGTGCTTGGGGCCTCCACTACTCATGTTTTAAATATCTTGAAGATAAAAGCCATAAATGCAAAGCCTTCTGTCATTCCAATGCAAGATCTGAACAAGCATCTAGAAGGAACCAATGAGAAAACTTCAGCTGATCACCTTAGTCAGTGAGTCGATGGAAGTACTATAAGTATAATCCAAGCATATCATGCATACATGAGCATATCACATTGCATTTTGTTATCTTAGGTTATCTATTATTTGTCAAAATGAACAACAAACACCCTATGAAGTAAAGAATCATAAGAATATATTGAATCATGGGGCATGGAAGGCCCATTGCATGAGAAAGATCCAATCACTTTACAAAAATTGAGATGCATGCTTATGCAAGGAACCAGACAGTACATGAACATCAATCAGAGCCTGCAAGGGAAAAAATCATTGGTTTGAGCCTACACAGGAGTCAAAGTTTCTACTTTTAATTTTTAAGTCTATGTGTGTAGAAAATATTTTCAGACTCACTTTCAATATTTTTCCATGCAGAGGGCAAAGAGAGGATATGAGGACAAGCTAAAAATAGCTGAATTTTTTACAAAAGGAAGAACAAAAAGAATGGAACAAGAAGAAAATTAGAACTCTCAAAAGAATGAAGATGCAAAAGACAAAAGATCAGTCCAGCCAGAAGAGCTGAAGCCAGTATAGGACAAATCTCTAAAGGATGAAAATCCATTTTTATGGGTGAAGACCCGATGTCCAAAGATGAAGATCCATTTTGAAGGGTGAAGACCCAATGTCCAAGGATGAAGATCCATTTTGAAGGGTGAAGACTCGATATCCAAGGATGAAGATCAATTTTGAAGGCTGAAGACCCAACGTCCATGGATGAAGATTCGAGGTCCAAGGATAAAGATCCATTTTGAGGGTGAAGACCCACAATCCGTTGAAGAATGGAACAATCGGCTAAAATAAAGCCAAAATTCTCAAATGATAGATGGTCAGCAAAATTCATTGAAGAATGGAATAACCGGCTAGAAGAAAGCCAAAATTTCCAAATGACAGAAGGTCAGTCCAACTAGAAGAGCTAGAATTGATCCATTGAAGAATGGAGCAAGTGACTAGAAGAAAGCCATGATAGAAGATCAATCAGCTAGAAGAGCTACAATTAATTGGCTAGAAGACAACCAAAACTCTCACCTGATGAAAAGTCACCCAAAATCCAGTCTCTGGTTGAGAACCCAAAACATTTTTTAGTACAGAACTCAATCAAGTCTTCGGTCGAGAACCCAAAATCCAGTCTCGGGTCGAGAATCCAAATAAAGCCTCTGGATGAGAACCAAAATCTAGTTTTAGATCGACAACCCAAATCACATCTTATGTCTAGAACCCAAATCAAATTACATCTCGGGTCTAGAACCCAATCCAGTCTTGAGTCGAGAACCCAAAATCCAATCTCTGGTCGAGAACCCAAATATAGCCTCGGGTTGAGAACCCATATCAAGTTTCTGGTTGAGAACCCAAATCACATCTCGAGTCTAAAACCCAATCCATTCTCGGGTCAAGAATCCAATCTAGTATCAGGTCCAACCTTGGATTGAGAACACATTCTTACACAAGATCAAATAAACTTATGTTTCTTTTCACTCTCTGAATAAATCCAAGATCATTCAAGTAGGGGACAAACTGTAGACCCTTGATTTTGGCCCTAAGCTAGTTTGGTCCTAATTAAAGATGGCCTCAGTACTTATCGATCCAGTCTTAATGGCTTAAATCTATTTTAAGCTTTTATCTTGATTGGTCCAATTTTTATAAAGACCCAAATGAGTCTGGTTTAGTTTCTAAAACTTTAAAATAGTCAGAATACGAGTTTTAAAACCTAAAAATGGTCTAAAAGTCATTTTTGTTCGATATTGGATCATGCATGCCGAATTGGGCATGTCTAATTCGATATGGATGGTCCATATTGAACTAGGACAAACCTAGTTCCATATGGGCATCCATCTCAAACTTAGAAATCCTAGTTCAATATGGACACACCCATATCAAACCAAGGCATGCCCAGTTCAATATGGACCCTAGTCCATGTTGGCTTAAGATGTTTTCCATTTGATATGGTCAAGTTTAGCCTCAAATTCAGTAGGTTTTAGTTCGGCATGGTCACAATTTATCTGAAATTCAAATTATTTTAATTTGATATGCCCTAAAAAATTGTGCTTAATCAGGAAACTAATACTGTTTAACCTAATCCTTTCTTATAAATATAGGTGGGAGGAGCTAGCAGCAAGGTGGAAAAACTGGTAAAAAACTGAGAGCAATGAGATTATCAAACATAAGGAAAAAAGGAACACATAGAAGGAGATAAGCATCCGAGAAAAGAGAAATTAACAATTAATACCGAGTAATCAATGCACAACAAAAGGTAGTAGGCATTATCTTCACCTTGCTCGGCCAAATTTCTAAATTAGTGCAAGCAGTGGCTTGGATCAACATTTTTTAAATTTGGTGGAGCCAACAAACGGAGGTTTAGTTTCCTTAACTCTTTAAATTTATAGTATGCTCCTCTTATTAATATTTTAGCCATTGCCTTGTAATTACTTAAACCTTCAGTAAGCAGCTTTCATTTTAACTAGAAGATAATATCGTCATGCAGTAGCTACTTTCATGTTGTTTCATAGTTAAAATTTCAATGAATATATTCTCATATAATTAAGGCCATTATCAAGTAGTAGTAAATTCTTACTTTGGGTCGTAACCAAATGTAAGTATTAAACCCTATTAATATATTGAATCCAATTTATTTTGTTCCAAAATCCTAATCCATTAGGTTTGGCTTTAAATTGTATATTATAATCCTAAACTTGTATATTTTGATCTAATACTCTAGTTTATTTTATAAAACCCTAATTTTCCCTTAAAAACTCTAAATTTCCTTTATAAACTCTAATCTTGTTTATTAAACCCTAAAACCATGATTTAAACCCTATAAGCCCCAATATAGTATGTAAACCTTAATTTTGTGTATTTAATGCTTTATTTAAGATTAAAAGCTAGATTTGATTGCTTGATTCATTATTTTATCTTGATAAATGATCTATTGATGTTTTATTTATGATGAATGGTTGAGTTCTTCAATTGGTTTATTTTTATTTCAATGATGTAAGGGGTATGTTTGCACTATATGGGTACCTCATTAATTAATTTCCAATGTAATTTAATTTATTTTAAATTTTAGATTAATGTAAAGGGCATGTTTCCACTAAATGGTGGGTGTCTTAATTTATTTAGTTTTAGACATTGGACATTCTAAAAGGCATGTTTCCATCTATGGATGGGTTCCTATTTTGTTTGCTTCATTTTAAAGTGATGGATGTTTATCTCTTTTAATTTGCATGTAATATGGATGATGCTATAATAAGTTAAAAATTTAATAATATATAGATCTGAAAAGGAGGTCGGTTCCAATGAACCGAGCACTGTAGGGGTGCTGGATCATTCTCACTTTCCTCACGCGTACCCAACTTTCCAAAGCTAATAGGGGTTAGGGATTTCTTAGGAATCGAGTCATCAACCCCTTTCTTTTTCTTGCCCCATCTAGGTGGCAACTCCATTTTCTAGAGATTTAGGCCTACGCTCTCTAAGGCCCTAAGCCTAATAGTGCTGAAGTCGCAAGAACCATTGCACATGGGAGTGGGGGTAAAAATTCCTTCTCATAGTGGGTTATTAGAGAGAGAAAATGGGTATTTTAAATATGGTTTTCAATTGTGATACATGCATTGGCACTGGCATTTTCTAATTTTTGATGCTGTAATTTCTACTGTATCTGTAGATATAGGTAGTTGTGGCATCTTAGATGCACCAGTCTGCAGATGATAGTGTAGAGAGTGTAGCTCCTGATGAGGGTAGAGTTGGAGCTGGTGTTGAGTTTGTTGGTGAGGCATCTGCTTCTGTGCCTATTAGACCATTAGCTGAGGAGATTTTGCATGATGGGTATGACATATGGTGGAGCTGTGGAGGCAAGCTCCGGTACAGCAGTAGCAGCTGTAGCCGCCACCACAGCAACAGCTGCAGCAGTGGTTGCCGACGTGGAAGTATGAAAAGCTGAGGAAATTTGGAGCCACAGATTTTATTGGCACTACAAACCCTGCTGTAGCAGAGTAGTAGTTGGACAGGGTCAAGAGGGTATTAATTCAGCTGCAGGCTAGTTCAGAGGAAAAATTTGATTATGCTAGATCACTTTTATAGGGGGATGCCTATGAGTGGTGGAAGATGGTTCCCCATGGTGCAGCTGATCCACTAGTTTTGACCTATGCCAATTTTCTATAGGAATTTGAGAAGAAGTATACTCCGAGGGAGTATAAGGAGGCAAAGAAGATGGAGTTCCTAAGTTTGAGGTGGGACACTAGGACAGAGACAAAGTATGAGATTGAGTTCATTTAGCTGAGCCAGTATACTGGAGGGATTATTTCTGATGAGGTTGATAGATGCTTGAGGTTTGAGGAGGGGATGAGACCCTTATCATGTGTTTAGTGGTAGGCTCTCGATATCAGGATTTTCTCACTTGGTTACATTTGTCAGGAGTGTAGAGACTGTACAGGGACTTGCAGCAGCAGCCAGAGCAGAGGAGAGCAGAGCTAGAAGACCCCAGGGTGAGGCAGGGTCTTCATCAGTGAAGAGAGGTCAAGGGGGATATCCTCAGAGGTTCAGCAAAGGTCAGGGGCAGTCTGGCAGGTCAACACAGCAGCAGAGATAGAGACAAAGACCTATAGCCTTAGTGGCTAGTGCCCCAACCCCAGTGACTCAGAGGCCTTGTCCACCTACATGTGCTCATTGTGGTAGGGCACATAGAGGTGTCTACTGGAGGACAAGTGCACCAGCAGTGTGTTAAAGATGTGGATCACTAGACCATTTTATCAGAGATTGTCAAGATCCACTAGATGATAGATAGACAAATACAACAGCTTCTAGACCCAGTGATAAAAGGGGTCGTGGTTGCAAAGGTTTTAGTAGAGGTGATCGATTAGGGACTGGTCAGAGAGGAGGTTCTACAGCAGGAAGTAGACTAGATGAAGGAGGGCCATCATAGTAGGTTTATATGATGCAGATGCAGCCAGATGTTTTAACTATTATAGATGGTACTTTTACTTTATTTGGTACTTTAGTTCTTGAATTGATAGACCCTGGGTCGACTCATTCATACATTAGTGCATCCATACTGCCTGTGAGTGATTTGCATTCTGAGTTCCTAGGATTTGATGTTTTGGTTACAAATCCTTTAGGGCATAGTGTTGTGGTTAGCATGGTGCATTGAGATAGTTCAGTTGTTATTTAGGATGAGGATTTTCTCAGTGACCTGATTGAGATGCCTTTCAAGGAGTATGATATGATTCTGGGCATGGATTAGTTATCCAAGCATGAGGCTATGGTAGACTATCAGCGGAAACATGTTACCCTGAGAACATGTGATGGTAGAGATGTGGTAGTATCTAGTGAGTAGAGACATCTTTCATCCATATTTATTTTAGCTGTTTCAGCTAGGAGAATGATTCAGAAGGGATGTGAGGCTTATCTTGCTGATGTTGTAGATACTAGAGTAGTGGAGTTCTAGCTCGACAGTATTCCTATAGTTGCCCAGTTTCTAGATATTTTTCCTGATGAGTTGTGTAACACCCTTATACCCTATATACGTACAATACATATTTTTAGCATATGTACAATATGCATATACAATATAAAAATATCACAGGCCTGTTTAATAAAAAATTTTCACATTTCTAATTTAAAATTTAAAAAACTAAATATATAAAATTAAATAGTATATAAATATTCTTTATTTGTTATAGGAACCCTAAATAAACATTTTATATAAAAATCTCTGGAAAAAATTCGGCAGAGTTCTGTCTGTAAATTGGACATCCCAAAATTTAATAAACTCAACCTACATAAAATAAACACTCCCAATAAAAATCAAATCTCCATTTCTCCAATACTTCTCAATTTCTCCATATTTTCTCAAAATATTTATACATAGATATGTATATATCAACAATACATATAGAATCCCATTTTAAACAAATTATCCAAAACATTCTTTACAATTTACAATATATACTTCAAAAATAAACATAATATACATAATATCAAAATATACTATAATATCAAATATGTACATGCTGGCAAATGGCTCTGATCTTGATGTATCCCAAAACACTTCAAACTCGATAAATTCAAGCCTAGACATGACTAGGTCTAGTAGGACTATTTAGCTCTACCAAATCATCCATGTCACCTATGCGACGAATTATAATCGGGCTAAGCTAAAAGCTTAGCTGTACAAATTTTGATAATAATAAAAATGTAAAGTAAGGCCAATGCAAAATGCTTATGGATATCACATCATTCCATTTCCCCATACTTTTCAAATATTTCACAATCCACAATTCACATAAAAATAAACACAAACATGGGCCCAAAGATAACTAATATGCTATTCAAATTCCAGAGTTACTATTTTGGTCTATAATGAGACCATGTGTCTAGCCCCGTAGGCAAAATATTAATGTAATAGTCCAACTAGGTCTGAGCTTATGACCCGGTCATTTCACCTCAAAATTATTTTCACAGTGATGCCCAGCATCTAGCCCGTAGGCAAATCATAGGCATGCCGCCAAACACAGAACTATGAAAATTGAATAACATACTAGGCACACAATTTATTCATATTTCTCATTATCAATCTCATTCTCATTATCACATAATCAAGCTAGGCACATTGCCTTATTTTCTCATCTTTTTCTCACTTTTCTCACTTTTCTCATTTTTCTCATTTATCAATATCAATTCAATTCATTATGTTTCCACATATCTCTTTACATTATACCACATTTTTGCATTCACAACACATTACCCAATTACTTTGGGTATTTCCATATAATTCACATATTAATCACATTTACACAATTTAGCCATTATCAATGGCGTTTCACAATGCACTTAACACATATATGACATTACAAATGCCATAGCACATTATTTTGACATAACCAACGTATCAAGTAGCTTAACACATTTTCCAACCAAAATGTGTTAAGCTCAAATGTCATGCAAACATAACCAATATATTCGAAGTTTGTACTTACCTCAAATAGCAATGAAAACAAGATTAAAACAACCTTCAATCCTGTCCTTCCAACTTGCCCTTCACTACTTGGATGAAGCAAAACAACCTCCCTCAATGCCTAAACCAAATGTGATAACAAATAATCATTTAGTATCACATGTAATGGCATTTCCAATATTAAACCATAATTAAACCCCATCCAAGCAAAAATTAAAAATTTAAGGCTAACCTCACTTTAACTTTGGATTCTCATACTAGGCCATTCATTTTAATATATTAAGCTTATTTATATTATTAGAAACACCACCAATGAAGGTTTCGGCCAAGGAGGAAGAAGAAGAAGATGAAAATGGCTTTTGATTTTTCTCTTTCCTTACATCTTTTAATTTCAACCATATATATATATTATTTAATTTAATTTAATAATTAATTACTTAATTATTTATTTAATAAATTAAAAGTCCAAAAATCCCTCTTCCACTCAAAAATTATTTATTTTTGAATTAATTTAATAATTTTAAAATTTTAAGAATTAATTACTAAAATACCCTTTTTACTTTGACTTTTGACTTTTTCTTTAAAAAGTGTTGAGGTTTATATGTTATATATATTTTATGTAACACCCCTATATCCTGTATACGTACCAAGCATGCTTAAACGATCGTAAAATACGTATACCGAATATAGAAAATGCCACAGTTTAAAAAGACACAACAAATATCTTTGTAAATAAATGAAACCAATCTCAAATATTTTAAAAAAATCCAAAAGACACCATATATAAAACTGTTTATCAATTCACAGCGAAAGTTATTACAAATATGTTATAAATCAAAGTTTACAAAACATAAAATATATACATGATTGGCAGCCCTTCTCTGATCTTTAAGTCCCAAAAGAAAATCCTCAATGTCTAGTCTCACTTGGTCTCGAGGAGCTCTCGGGTTCAACTCTATCACCTACGCGAACAAACACTATCGCGCTGAGCCACAGCTCAGTAGTACAAACCATAATGATAATATGCAATATTAATATCAATATCATATAATCAATCAATAAGGATCATACTTATTAATATACATTTCTTTATATCAATAATTATATCATCATCTATTATACTCATTCAAAGTTTATCAATATAACCAACAAACTATGGCTTCATATACGAACTTTCCCCCAACCAGGTCGGTTGCCCACTGAGCCTCAGGCTACTGTCAATCCCAGGGGTCCACAGGAGGCAGATAAGCACATATAAAACTATCAGTAACGAACCTTCCCCCAACAAGATCGGTTGCCCAATCCACAGGGTCTGCATGGTTCCGCAGGAGGCAGATAGGTACGTACTACTGACTGTACTGAACCTTCCCCCAACTAGGTCGGTAGTCCAAGATCGGTTGCCCAACTTATGGGGTCCGCATGGTTCCGCAGGAGGCAGATAGGTTCGCTCATTTATATCTTTTAATATTACTTCATCTATCACTTATCCATAATCAATTACATCATTATAATATTCATTAACATCAAAGCAATTCCTCATTATACATATCACATATTACATGTCATATTTCATAACATTAATCTCACATCTCTTTATGTCTTAATTTACATTACCATAATTCATATGCCTCATCAATATTCACATTATGTCCCACATTGTACACAACACAACATTATTCATATAAAACATTACCATTCACAAGATTCACAATGCATAATATATATAACCTTGTTCATATAGTATCATATGCATTATCAAATGTAAGTTCAATCTCAACCATGAAAGAAGAGCAAGGAAAAATCACAGTGGCCAACACACTCAAGGGACACGGCCAAGCTTGTGGCCGTGTCTCTCAACACCAAATCAAGCCGAGGCAAACACGGGCAAAGGACACAGCCGTGTCTCTCAACAAAAACCAAGCAGTGACCAACATGGGCAAGGGACACGGCCGTGTCTTCTCCAAAATCATCCAACACGGCCAAATTTCCATGGACTTGGCCGTGTCTCTCAAAAATCTTAAGTCTTGGCCGTGTTCCTCCTTTGGTTTGGCCGTGTCTCACATGAACAAAACCCTAAATGTGGCCAAAACTCTTTTAATTGCATTTAAACTCATTGTGCACAACATAGCCTCATTCAAATGGATATAAACAATGTCATCAATACTTATTTTACATATTTATCACAAGATTCTCATTAACAAATCATTAGCAACACATTTAAACACATACCACTTCAAAACCCTAAACCAACATCATTCTTATTCTTTCAATTTCAATATCCACTCAACTTACCATTTTAAAACCAAAACCAACATCAATTTAACTTACAACCATTTTAAACACTTATAATTACATCTCAACCCCACCAAATCATAATCTCAACAAATCAAATCTCACTTCAAATACAACTTCAAAAATAACAAAGATAATCAAGAGAGTACTTACCTAATTTGAAGAAATTCCACAAATCTCCAACTTAATCCTTTGATTCCTCCTTCAATTTGAGCTTAGAATTTAGAAGACCTCTCTTGCTCTCTCTTTCCCTTTTGTAGCCGGCCAAGAAATGCAAAGAAAAGAAAAATGAAGACAAATCAACCCTTTTCTTCCTCTTTAAATCTCCACCAAGCAATTCAACAAGCATAATTACTAACATACCCTCTTCTCATATGGTCTAGTTTTCTTCTTCATCAAGTGCCCTTTATAATAATTTCACACATCCCAAACTAAAATATCTTTTCCCCTTGACTCTACATTTGACCAACATATATGTTATATATATTAACATATATACAACATATACATTCCATTTACATAATCATTTCCTTTACAAAAACATATATACATCTAATTCCAATCAAACAACAATTGTATTAAAACTTCTAGGGCACACTTTGGGATATTACAATTCTCCCCCTTTAAAAAGAAATTTCATCCTCGAAATTACCTGATATCAAGTCTGAAATAGTTGAGGATATTGATCTCGCATTGCTTGCTCACTCTCCCAAGTTGCTTCTTTTCTTCCATGATTCTTCCATAGAACCTTCACTAAAGGCACTTTCTTATTTCTTAATTCTTTCACATCACGTGCCAAGATAGCAACTGGTTCCTCTTCAAATGTCAAATCTGAACTCACTTCGATAGATTCAATTGGCAATACATGAGATGGATCCGACCTGTACCTCCTCAACATAGAAACATGGAATACATTATGGATCCTATCTAACTCAGGTGGCAAAGCAAGCCGATAAGCAACTGGCCCAACTCTTTCCAAAACTTCATACGGTCCAATGAAGCGAGGACTCAATTTCCCTTTCCGACCAAACCTCAAAATCTTCTTCCAAGGAGACACTTTCAAAAATACTTTATCTCCCACATCATATTCAATGTCTCTCCTCTTCAAATCTGAATAAGAGTTCTGTCGATCTGAAGCTGCTTTTAATCTATCTCGAATCACTTTCACTTTCTCTTCAGTTTCTTTGACCAAATCAGGACCAATTAACTTTGTAACACCCCCATACTCTATATAAGTACTATACATATACCTGGTATACATATAATACGTATATAAGGTATAAGAATGTCACTTTTCGTTTTACTTTAAAAACCTTTACTCAACAATACATAATCAATGGCATTGCACATACCATTTTCCATGATAATTATATCTTCCACATTTCCTATATCATCATTGTTATATACAAAACAATTTACATTATACATGAATGTAGAATCTTCTATATACATTTGGTTGGATCATTATAGTTGTAAGTGTGATTAAGTACAAAAGACAATTGAAGATCCAACAATGTATGAAGAACAATTAACAAACACAAAAGCTAACATCCTCAAGGGACACGGCCAAGCTTGTGGCCGTGTCTCTCAACACAAACATCCAGTAGCCAACACACTCAAGGGACACGGCCAAGCTTGTGGTCGCGTCACTCAACACCAATTTAGGCAGTAGCAAACACGGGCAATGGACACGGCCAAGCCAGTGGCCGTGTCGCTTCACACAAAAATCCAGTAGCAGACACGGGCAAGGGACACAGCCTTGTCTCTCAACACAACATAGGCAGTGGCAAACACGGTCAAGGGACACGGCCAAGCCAGTGGCCGTGTCTCTCCAAAAATCATCCAACACGGCCAAGTTTGCCCTAACTTGGCCGTGTCTCTCATATGTTGGCCGTGTCCTTCAAGTATTTAAAGACCAAGCCCTTCAAAATTCATACCACAACCCTTTTAATCATCATCTTTAATCATATTTATCAATTCCCTATCACTTTAACATTTATATATCTTCATTATATCATCATAATAATCAATATATATATATACAACACTATAATCAATTATTCCAAATACCAATTTATTCATACTAAACCCTAACTCAACAATTCATCACCATCTTCACAATTACCCCAATATCATCACTTAACTATCAATTCAACACAATTACATACTTCAATCTTTCATTTCCATAATTTTATGCACCAATCATAACCTCAATCCAAAAGAAATCCAAAACAAGAAGAGAAAGATTTATATATACATAATCAATAAAATCAACTAAAAAGGTAAGTACTTACATGAATAGCTTGCCAAATCTTCAACTCCACTTGCAAATCTCTTGATATCCTCAATCTTTGGTGTAATTAGAAGCAAAATCATCTTTCTCTCTCTAGCTTCTCTCTCTCTCTCTCTCTCGTTCACTAAGAAAAAGAAGACGAAGGAGAAGAAGAAGAAAGAAAGATCTCGTTCTTTCTTTCATTCTTATCATATATATATATAATAATAATAATAATAATAATAACAATAATAATAATAATAACAATAATAATAATATTAATACAATTAAATCTCCACCACACACCATTTCTTTTGACTTTCTTCTTCTTTTTCTTTTTTTCCTTATTATCATTATTATTAATCACATATATATATATATAACTCACTTTTCCTACACCATTATATATCATGTATATGTGATGTATATGTAAGTATATGTATATGTCATATATATTGCATTTATATTTCCCAAATCTTCTCTTCACTTCTTTTCTCTTTCCCTTCAATACACACATTGAATTCAAATACAACAATAACCCCAACACTTTTAGGGTATACTTTAGGATATTACAAACTTACCTTCTCCAAGCTCATTCCAACATAAAGGTGTCCTACACCGTCTACCATACAATGCCTCGAATGATGCCATACCAATGCTTGATTGATGACTATTATTATAAGCAAATTCCACAAGTGGTAAGAATCCATCCCAACTTCCAGAGAAATCAATGACACAGTTTCTTAACATGTCCTCAATAATCTGTATCACTCTCTCCGACTGCCCATCTGTCTGTGGATGAAAAGCAGTACTGAAGTGTAATCGAGAACCCAAAGCACCATGTAAGCTCTTCCAAAACCTTGAAGTAAATCTGGGATCTCTATCAGACACTATAGAAGTTGGGACACCATGCAACTTCACAATCTCGTGGATATACAACTCAGCTAACCTCTCCAAAGAGTAATCCATCCGAACCGGAAGAAAATGAGCTGTTTTAGTCAACCTGTCAACAATCACCCAAATAGCATCATGCTTTCTTTGTGTCAATGGCAGACCAGATACGAAATCCATGGTTACTCTATCCCATTTCCATTCAGGCACTGCTAAAGGTTGAAGTAACCCTGCTGGAACTTGATGTTCAGCTTTTACCCTCTGACATGTGAGACATTTGAACACAAAAGCTGCAATGTCTCTTTTCATACCGGACCACCAATAATGCTGTCTCAAATCATGATACATCTTTGTATTGCCTGGATGCATAGCAAATACTGACTAATGAGCTTCTTCTAAAATGATTCTTCTTAAATTAGTATTATCAGGTACACACAATCTGTTCTTAAACCAGAGACTCCCATCATTTCTCACAATGAAATCTCGACTCTTTCCTTTCTGGCAATCTGAAACAATCTTCTGAATCTTCTCATCAGCCAATTGAGCCCCTCTAATCTGATCCAACAATACTAGTTTCAATTGCAACTGTGCCAACAATGCACCATCATCACAAGATACAAAACTAGCATGGAACGCTCTCAACTCAACAAGCAACGAGAGAGAATAAATAGTCAAACCTGCTAAAGACTTCCGACTCAAGGCATCAGCAACAACATTTGCCTTACCAGATTGATAATCAATCAAACAGTCATAGTCTTTTATCAACTCTAACCATCTTCTCTGTCGAAGATTGAGTTCTCTTTGAACACCCAAGTATTTTAAACTTTTACGATCAGTATAGATAAAACACTTCTCCCCATATAGATAATGTCGCCAAATCTTCAATGCAAACACAATGGCTGCCAACTCTAAATCATGGGTCAGATAATTGAGTTCATGCGGTTTCAACTGTCGAGAAGCATAAGCGATCACCTTACCTTCTTGCATCAGAACACAACCCAAACCACTATGTGAGGCATCACTGTAAATCACATATGGTTTGTCTTCCACAGGTAAAGTAAGAACAGGCGCTTGAGTTAACATCTCTCTCAACTGCTCAAAGCTAGCCTGACACTGATCTGTCCACACAAATCTAACTCCCTTTCGAAGCAATCTGGTAAGTGGAGTAGCTATCAAAGAAAATCCTTTCACAAACCGTCGGTAATAGCTTGCCAAACCCAGAAAACTTCTAACTTCAGTCACAGACTTTGGTGGACTCCAATTCAAAATAGCTTCAACTTTACTCGGATCAACTCTAATGCCTTCTGCTGAAACTATGTGACCGAGAAAAGTTACTTGATCAAGCCAAAATTCACAGTTCGACAGTTTAGCAAACAATTGCTTCTCTCTCAAAATCTGTAGCACAATCCGCAGATGCTTGTCATGCTCCTCCTCATTACGCGAATACACCAAAATGTCATCAATAAAAACTACCACAAACTGATCCAGATAGGGCCTAAACACCCTATTCATCAAATCCATAAAAACTGCAGGTGCATTCGTCAAACCAAAAGGCATAACTAGAAACTCATAATGCCCATACCTGGTCCGAAAGGCGGTCTTAGGAACATCTTCAGCTCTGACTCTCAACTGATGGTACCCTGATCTCAAATCAATTTTGGAAAACACTGCTGCACCCTTCAATTGATCAAAGAGATCATCAATTTTAGGCAAAGGATATTTATTTTTAATAGTCACTTTGTTCAATTGCCTATAATTGATACACAATCTCATAGTACCATCCTTCTTCTTCACAAACAGAATAGGAGCTCCCCACGGTGAAACACTAGGGCGAACAAACCCTTTATCCAACAACTCCTGCAACTGCACTTTCAGTTCTCTCAGCTCAGCAGGTGCCATTCTATAAGGAGTAATGGAGATAGGAGTGGTATCAGGCAATAATTCAATACTAAACTCCACCTCTCTCTCAGGAGGCAACCCTGGTAACTCCTCTGGAAACACATCTGGAAACTCTGCAACTGTGGGTATATTATCAATTTGAGAACCCTTTACTCTAGTATCCACCACATGAGCAAGATAGGCGTCACACCCCTTTCTAATCAATCTCCTAGCTGCAACCGCTGAAACAAACAAGGATGCTAGTTGTTCCTGCTCATTAGATACTAACACCTCTCTACCATCACTGGTTCTCAAGGTAACAACTTTCTTTTGGCAGTCAACCACAGCTCCATGTCTAGATAACCAGTCCATGCCTAGAATCAAATCATATTCCTTAAAAGACATCTCAATCAAATCTCCAAGGAACTCCTCACCTTGAACCACTACTGCACTATCTTGGTGCACTTTACTAACAATCACACTATGCCCTAACGGATTTGTTACTAACACATCAAATCCTAGGGATTCAGCATGCACATAAGATATAGGCAAAACAGATGCACTAATATATGAATGTGTGGATCCAGGATCAATCAAAGCAAGTACTGAAGTATCAAATAAAGAGAAAGTACCAGCAATGACTGCAGAAGCATCTGGTTGCTTCTGCATCACATAAATCCTCTGAGAAGATCCAACCCCCTCTGGTCTACTCTCCCTAGATGTAGGACCTCCTCTAGAACTGAACCCAGATCTGCCTCCTCTGCTGAAACCCCTGTCTCCTCGACCTCCTCTCACACTAGGTCGAGAAGCTGCAGTATCTACTGACATCCGCTCCTGTCTCTCAGGACAATCTCTAACAAAATGATCAGGAGATCCACATCTGAAGCATACAGCGGGTCCACTACTCTTCCAACAAACACCTCTATGATAACCCCCACACTGAGCACATATAGGTGGAGTGGATCTCTGAACTACTGGAGCAGGAGCACTCGCTACTGAAACTGTAGGTCTAGATCTCTGTCTTCGAAACTGTGCTGACCTACCAGCTGGCCTTTGACTCCTATTAACCCGAGGAATAAAACTTCCTTTACCTCTTTTCACAGATGAAGACCCTTCCTCAAAATGGGGCCTTCTAATCCTGATCTCTTCCTCTGAAGCAGCTGCAATAACCTGAGCTCTATCCACACTCCTAGCTGCTGATACAAGCTGGGAAAAATCATGATATCTAGATCCAGCCACCAGACACATGATAGAGGGCCTCAGTCCCTCCTAAAATCTCCTGCATCTATCTATCTCATCATATATAATACCCCCAGCATACTGGCTCAACCGGATAAACTCTAGCCCATATTCCGTCACAGTCCGGTGATCTTGCTTCAAGCTCAAAAACTCCATCTTTTTCACATCTTTATACTCCCTTGGAGTATACTTCAATTCAAACTCTCTTAGAAAGTCAGCATAGGACAATGTTGGTGGGTCATCCATAGCATGGGGCACTGTCCTCCACCAGTCATATGCATCCTTCTGCAACAATGATCTTGCATAATCAAATCTTTCCTCTGGAGTGGCTTGCAACTGAACAAATATTCTCTGTACTTTATCTAGCCACTGCTCTGCTACAGCTGGATCAATGGTACCTAGAAAATCTTCTGCTCCATACTTTCTTAGCTTATCATACTGTCTCACTGCTACCAAAGGCTGTGGGGGTGGTGGTGGTGGTTGCACTGGTGCTTGCCTCAAAGCCTCTATCACATGCCTAAGCCAACCTGGCAGAACCTCCTCACCAGCTGGTCTCCCCGACACAGAAGCATGTACCTCTCCAGCACTGTCCACTCTAGCTCCCTCTCTAATCTCATCAGGAGCTATACTCTCAGCACTACCCTCGACTGACTGACGTGAGTGAGAATCCATCACAACCTATATCTGCAAACACGGCAGAATACCTCTCATTAAAGATCAGAGACTGCCAATGCCAAACATGTATGTTATTCAAAAATCCATTTTTTTTAAATCAAAACACTCTTTTTCTTACACTTGACCTAGGTTGAGAATCCCAAACCTAGGCTCTGATACCAAAACAATTGTAACACCCCTATATCCTGTATACGTACCAAGCATGCTTAAACGATCGTAAAATACGTATACCGAATATAGAAAATGCCACAGTTTAAAAAGACACAACAAATATCTTTGTAAATAAATGAAACCAATCTCAAATATTTAAAAAAATCCAAAAGACACCATATATAAAACTGTTTATCAATTCACAGCGGAAGTTATTACAAATATGTTATAAATCAAAGTTTACAAAACATAAAATATATACATGATTGGCAGCCCTTCTCTGATCTTTAAGTCCCAAAAGAAAATCCTCAATGTCTAGTCTCACTTGGTCTCGAGGAGCTCTCGGGTTCAACTCTATCACCTGCGCGAACAAACACTATTGCGCTGAGCCACAGCTCAGTAGTACAAACCATAATGATAATATGCAATATTAATATCAATATCATATAATCAATCAATAAGGATCATACTTATTAATATACATTTCTTTATATCAATAATTATATCATCATCTATTATACTCATTCAAAGTTTATCAATATAACCAACAAACTATGGCTTCATATACGAACTTTCCCCCAACCAGGTCGGTTGCCCACTGAACCTCAGGCTACTGTCAATCCCAGGGGTCCGCAGGAGGCAGATAAGCACGTATAAAACTATCAGTAACGAACCTTCCCCCAACCAGGTCGGTAGTCCAAGATCGGTTGCCCAATCCACAGGGTCTGCATGGTTCCGCAGGAGGCAGATAGGTACGTACTACTGACTGTACTGAACCTTCCCCAACCAAGGCGGTAGTCAAAGATCGGTTGCCCAACTTATGGGGTCCGCATGGTTCCGCAGGAGGCAGATAGGTTCGCTCATTTATATCTTTTAATATTACTTCATCTATCACATATCCATAATCAATTACATCATTATAATATTCATTAACATCAAAGCAATTCCTCATTATACATATCACATATTACATGTCATATTTCATAACATTAATCTCACATCTCTTTATGTCTTAATTTACATTACCATAATTCATATGCCTCATCAATGTTCACATTATGTCCCACATTGTACACAACACAACATTATTCATATAACACATTACCATTCACAAGATTCACAATGCATAATATATATAACCTTGTTCATATAGTATCATATGCATTATCAAATGTAAGTTCAATCTCAACCATGAAAAAGAGCAAGGAAAAATCACAGTGGCCAACACACTCAAGGGACACGGCCAAGCTTGTGGCTGTGTCTCTCAACACTAAATCAAGCCGAGGCAAACACGGGCAAAGGACACAGCCGTGTCTCTCAACAAAAACCAAGCAGTGACCAACATGGGCAAGGGACACGGCCGTGTCTTCTCCAAAATCATCCAACACGGCCAAATTTCCATGGACTTGGCCGTGTCTCTCAAAAATCTTAAGTCTTGGCCGTGTTCCTCCTTTGGTTTGGCCGTGTCTCACATGAACAAAACCCTAAATGTGGCCAAAACTCTTTTAATTGCATTTAAACTCATTGTGCACAACATAGCCTCATTCAAATGGATATAAACAATGTCATCAATACTTATTTTACATATTTATCACAAGATTCTCATTAACAAATCATTAGCAACACATTTAAACACATACCACTTCAAAACCCTAAACCAACATCATTCTTATTCTTTCAATTTCAATATCCACTCAACTTACCATTTTCAAACCAAAACCAACACCAATTTAACTTACAACCATTTTAAACACTTGTAATTACATCTCAACCCCACCAAATCATAATCTCAACAAATCAAATCTCACTTCAAATATAACTTCAAAAATAACAAAGAAAATCAAGAGAGTACTTACCTAATTTGAAGAAATTCCACAAATCTCCAACTTAATCCTTTGATTCCTCCTTCAATTTGAGCTTAGAATTTAGAAGACCTCTCTTGCTCTCTCTTTCCCTTTTGTAGCCGGCCAAGAAATGCAAAGAAAAGAAAAATGAAGACAAATCAACCCTTTTCTTCCTCTTTAAATCTCCACCAAGCAATTCTACAAGCACAATTACTAACATACCCTCTTCTCATATGGTCTAGTTTTCTTCTTCATCAAGTGCCCTTTATAATAATTTCACACATCCCAAACTAAAATATCTTTTCCCCTTGACTCTACATTTGACCAACATATATGTTAAATATATTAACATATATACAACATATACATTCCATTTACACAATCATTTCCTTTACAAAAACATATATACATCTAATTCCAATCAAACAACAATTGTATTAAAACTTCTAGGGCACACTTTGGGATATTACATTTTACATATATATCACATATATATTCCACTTTTTCATTTAAAATCCCTTCAATTTTCATTTAAAACCATTAATTTAATTTATCCAATTTAATTATAATATATTTTATCAAATTTCCAAAAATTAGAAATTTTCAAAAAAAAAATAATTTGGGATATTATACATATGCACAAATAAATATATATCTTATATACATATCAAATATACCTTATATGTGTATTAAATATATTAAGTATGTAATGTATATATCCAACATATACAATTAATATACCATATGTATATGTTATATATACACTAGGTATATATATTGGGTATATACAACTTTTATATCTCCAAGTACTTATTTAATTTCTCCAAAATCACAGATATGACAATTTTCTCCCCCTTAAAAAATCTCATTCTCGAAATTATCTAATACGGTAATAAATTATCCAAATCAAAACATAATCTTAAAATCTCATATTAAATTAATCATCTCATCAAATCATTATTTCATCAAATTACATAATTTCTACTCTCCCCCTTAAGTTCATTCTCAATAACTTTTTTATCATTCCATAACTCATCATTATATTGTCTATTTACTCAAACAGTCACAATAGATTATGATATCATCAATCGAATTGTCATTAGACAAAATTAGTTTATCTCTTTAATATATATACACCACATACCTATCGCACTCAAGATATTTGATCACTTCATTATCTTAAAAAAATAGACTCTTATAACCTTAAGTTCAAATGTTAATAACTTATATTTTAACACTGACTATTTTGTTATCATAGTCATTTTCAAAATTCTATTTTTGTTTAATTACCACATTACTTATATTTACAAATAGTTATTTGTAAAAACTACAAATGATAACAACTCCCAATTCTAACTAATAAGTCTTAACACAATAATTTAAACATCTTCACTTTGATCCTACTCTATATACAATTACCACATATTAATTTAATATTACCGTTATACAACAATAAAATCTTATTTCCTTATTAAAATTCATTCCAATCATACTATAACTATTTTCTCTTATAATTATTTGAAACTAATATAACTTAGCTCCTTTCATATGCATATACATATCAGAACGCTGTATGATGCACATTATCATATAGCTTGCATATTCTTAATACAACTACATACATTGAATTTCAATAAATACTTGTAAACTTATTACATTTCAGATTAATTGATCTAACTATCACAATATGACCATCACAGCCTTATTCTATTCTGACCAAACTTTAGTCTATTTTAAATTCATCAATCTGTTTTCAATTCATAACATAATTCTATTAGGTCAAATTTTTTCTCAAATCTTAATTTTCTTCGAATTCATCATTATAGATAATATTTATTTTCCCTAGTCTCATTCACTTTAAATGTCATTTTTATCAACTTATTCATTTTATACCACTTTCAAATACATTAAATATAACTCTTACTCACATTTCATAATTCCTTTCATTTATCATTTTCTCACATTTCTTATAGTTACCATATTGACAAAAATCACTTTCCTTATACATTATTTATAGCTCACCATATTTTTATAATTCTCTTCTGTTTCCACACTATCTATGGTCATAAATAAATTTCTACATAAGGTTATGAGTCCAACAATACCAGCCACAAATCTTGCTTGTATCTCATGAAACAAAACCTATCAATTTAACTAAATATATTTCACAATTGTATCATCTTAAGCCTACATATGTGGGTTACAAATAAACACCGCCTTCACTATAATTCTTTCTCAAACAACTCTTATGTCAAAACTACTCCCATGTCTCAATGGTTACACACCCGTAGCATTTCAAAATCACATTATTTCTTTAAGCTCTTACTACATGAAGAGTTAACGCATATCAATTCTGTTTTAAGACAAGTTACCCTTATCCACTTATTTTTATTAGCCTAAACACATGATCCATTAACAATATCATCAACAACTCATATATTTATATACTAATTTTATACAATTATTTAACAAAACTCCTTTTCCAATTTTAAAATCCATTTACTAATAATTACCAATTATATCTCAACTTATTCAACATTTTTTTAACCGATTTCTCCTTCTTAAATCAAATAAATAATTATATAGGGTTACAAATATACCATAATACTTCGACAATACTTTTTCACATCTTTAATTAATCAACTCAATGCTTGATCACATTCACATTACATCACATTGTCACAATTTTCTGGTGATCAACCTTATCATGATCACCTTCATCTCACAAATTCATATTATTTCACATTTTAAATATTTTCCATATTTTTAAATCATCCACATACATATCCATAAGTCACATTCATAATGTGACTTACTTTCCACATTTTCTTACATATCATATTAGTGTCTGTATTGGACAATTCACCACACATATCATATATGTGTATACACACAATCACACAATTATACTCAACTTTTTATATATATAAATTGAACATTTATCACATTTCATGAAATAAATATCCTCATTCATCATTTTTTTACATAATTATTAGTCACATTTCCAATGTGACTTCTCTCTCAAATTTTCCATACACTACCATACTCTTCATATATATATTTTCACTTTCTTAATCATTTCTCTTTATTTCATATCCAGTATCTATACTATCAACCACATTACACATTACATGATATTTTCATAAGTAATATTACTCATTCAAAATTACTCCCATGCTTATTAAACATTAAACTATCAATATCTAAACAATCTTCATCGAAATTACCTTACAACTCTAAATTTTCAACTTACTACTTTACTTAAACTTCATTCTATTAATCTCATTTTTAAGAGCTAACTTTATAAACATTATTTTTATATTAATATAACATAAAAACACATCACTTTCACAATTATGGAAACCTATTTCAAAAATTCAAATTTCATATAATACAACTAACAACATAAACCCCACCAAATCTCATCCATGTCACATTCCCAATCTTAAGATCATAACATTTACTTTTCAACAACACTAATTCATTTCATTACACTAATTAACACCAACCAGTTAGATATCCTAATTTTACATACTCAAACCCTAAATCATGCATCATTTTTTTTTCATAATAAACAATTCACTATCACATATCATTTCCCTCTTTGATTTTTTTAATTATGGACTCGTTATTCTAAATTATTAATAACTCCATATTCCTTCTTCATACTTCTACCCGTCTGTATATAAATTTTCATAATTTTTCTTATTCATTTGTCTCATGAAATTAATTTATTACTCATGTAAACAAAGTTGTATGACTTCCTTAGTTTCATGTCAATCTCATTTTCAATTTTTATATTCCTTACCAATTCTTTATAAAAGCTTGTAAAATTTTAGCCATGTGCACTTGCACATATATGGATTTATATTTAAAATTTTAGATTTTTCCAAGCTGATTTACTATATTTAAAAATTAAATCTTCCAAACCCGCAGAATGTCTCTTTAATAATTCCTCTAGAAGCACATGGTTATCCATTTTTTTAGGTATTAAACCTTAATAAAGATTCATAAACTTTTAACCATATGTTCTAGGAATACATATAATATTGTATGTAAATTTTTAGATTTTTTTTGCCATAGCTTTTAAATATGTTTCTCAATTTGTACATATTCTGAGTTGTTGGAACTGTTCCAACAACCCGTGTTCTTCTATTTTTCTTAATTAGAAATTCATCTTAAAAATTATGAATTTTTTTATTCATTGGATTATAACATATAGAATAACTTTCAATTAAATTTTCAAACTTATCCAAAATTCCTAGATTTATCCAAAAATTCAAATAATATCACATTGTAGTACACATATAGAATTTTCTATAACTATCATGCCCATTTCTCAAACTTTTTACTTCATATCTTAAATTATTTCCTAGATTATTTTTCTAAATTCCACTTATTCATCAATTCAATCAACTATGAATCTTAATTTCAAATAAAAGTTCCAAATATTCTTAATCCATAAGCTCCAGAATGACGCTTCTATTGTGCCACTCTGATCTATATAACCCAGACGTCATCTCAACTCATATCTGGTATATTAAATGGGCATTGCCACATCATGGATCAAATAAATTGCCAGTGTTAATGCATGTATCATAATTGAAAATTATTTTTTTAAATCCCAATTTTCTCTCCCTAACAACCCGCCTAGGTCGAGAACCTCAAACCTAGGCTCTGATACCAAAATAAATGTAACACCCTTATACCTTATATACGCACAATAAATATTTTTAGCAAATGTACAATACGCATATACGGTACAAAAATGTCACAGACCTATTTCATAAAATTTTTTCACAATTCTAATTTAAAATTTCAAAAACTAAATATATAAAATTAAATAGTATATAAATATTCTTTATTTGTTATATGAACCTAAAATAAACATTTTATATGAAAATCTCTAGGAAAAATTCACCAAAGTTTTGTCTGTAAATTGGACATCCCAAAATTTAATAAACTCAACCTGCATAAAATAAACACTCCCAATAAAAATGAAATCTCCATTTCACCAATACTTCTCAATTTCTTCATATTTTCTAAAAATATTTATACTTAGATATATATATATATATCAACAACACATATAGAATCCCATTTTAAACAAATTATTTACAATTTACAATATATACTTCAAAAATAAACATAATATACATAATATCAAAATATACTATAATATCAAATATGTACATGCTGGCAAAATGACTCTAATCTTGATGTACCCAAAAACACTTCAAGCTCGATAAATGTAAGCCTAAACACGAGTAGGTCTAGTAGGACTCTTCGGCTCTACCAAATCGACAATGTCATCTACGCGACGAATTACAATGGCGCTATGCTAAAAGCTTAGCGATACAAATTTTGATAATAATAAAACTGTAAAATAAGGCTAATGCAAAATGCTTATGAATATCACATCATTCCATTTTCTCATACTTTTCAAATATTTCACAATCCACAATTCACATAAAAACAAACACAAACATGGGCCTAAAGATAACTAATATGCTATTCAAATTCCAGAGTTACTGTTTTGGTGTATAATGACACCATGTGGGTCTTAGCTTGCGATCTAGTCATTTCACCCAGCCCAGCTTCAAGGACTTATTTTTGAGGCTTACAACCCGGTCATTTCACCTCAAAAATATTTTTACAGTGACGCCCAGCATCTAGCCCGTAGGCAAATCATAGGTATGCCGCCAAACAAAGATCTCTGAAAATTGAATAACATACTAGGCACGCAATTTATTCATATTTCCCATTATCAATCTCTTTCTCATTATCACAAAATCAAGCTAGACACATTGCCTTATTTTCTCATCTTTTTCTCACTTTTCTCACTTTTCTCATTTTTCTCATTTATATCAATATCAATTCATTTCATTATATTTCCACATATCTCCTTACATTATACCGCATTTTTGCATTCACAACACATTATCCAATTACTTTAGGTATTTCCACATAATTCACATATTAATCACATTTACATAATTTAGCCATTATCAATGGTTTTTCACAATGCATTTAACACATATATGACATTACAAATGGCATAACACATTATTCAGACATAACCAATGTATCAACTAGCTTAACACATTTTCCAACTAAAATTTGTTAAACCCAAATGTCATGCAAACATAAACAATGTTTTCAAAGTTTGTACTTACCTCAAATAGAAACCAAAACAAGCTTAAAACAACCTCCAATCCTATCCTTCCAACTTGCTCTTCACTACTTGGATGAAGCAAAACAACCTCCCTCAATGCCTAAACCAAATGTGATAGCAAATAATCATTTGATATCACATTTAATGGCATTTCCAATATTAAACCATAATTAAACCCCTTCCAAGCAAAAATCCAAAATTTAAGGCTAACGTCACTTTAACTTTGGATTCTCATACTAAGCCATTCATTTTAATATATTAAGCTTATTTATATTATTAGAAACATATTTTAATACATTTAAACCATTTACATTACAAAAACACATTCTTATACACAAAACCCTAAAATGGCATAACCTTCCCCCATTGAAGGTTTTCCATTCCAACACAATCCATTAATCATTTTAAGCTTATATTCATCACTTATATCACCAAACAACAAGATTAAACCAATAAAATTATACAATTCAACAACTTTGGAAAAATCATTTTCCCAAAACCCTATATCACACTTTCATTCTCAAACTCCAACCAAACACAACCAAATCCAATTTTTGACTTTAAAATACTTGTTTCTGCAACAAAACAACTCATTTGGAATCAATTTTCACAATTAAAAACCATGATTTCAAAACTCCAAAAATTACATAACTCTAAATTCTCTCTCTTGACCAATCTTTCCCAAGCTCAACCATTTCTTCAATCCAACCTTAAAATCATTGTTAACTACCCAAAATAACATCATAACACCAATTCCAATAATTATAACATGCTACTTAAAAAATCTAAAATCACACATAATCAAAATTTCCATGGAATTCAAAGAAAGGAGTTGGAAATTTACCAAATTTAGTGGAAATCACCAAAAATTAACTTTACACTTGTTAAATCCTTCAATAAATTGAGTATGGAATTCGTTGGACACCACCAATGGAGGTTTTGGCCAAGGAGGAAGAAGAAGAAGATGAAAATGGCTTTTGATTTTTCTCTTTCCTTTCATCTTTTAATTTCAACCATATATATATTATTTAATTTAATTTAATAATTAATTACTTAATTATTTATTTAATAAATTAAAAGTTCAAAAATCCCTCTTCCATTCAAAAATTATTTATTTTTGAATTAATTTAATAATTTTGAATTTTAAGATTTAATTACCAAAATACCCTTTTTACTTTGACTTTTGACTTTTTCTTTAAAAAGTGTTGACTTTTATATGTTGTATATATTTTACATATATATCACATATATATTCCACTTTTTCAGTTAAAATCCCTTCATTTTTCATTTAAAATCATTAATTTAATTTATCCAATTTAATTATAATATATTTTATCAAATTTCCAAAAATTAGAAATTTTCAAAAAAAAAACAATTTGGGATATTACACATATGCATAAATGATGTGTATCTTATATACACATCAAATGTATCTTATATGTGTATTAAATATATTAAGTATGTAATGTATATATCCAACATATACAATTAATATACCATATGTATATGTTATATATACACTAGGTATATATATTGGGTATATATAACTTTTATATCTCCAAGTACTTATTTAATTTCTCCAAAATTGCGGATATGATAAGTTGCCAGGGGTACCTCCTGAGAGATTGGTATTGATTTATTGCCTGGTACCACTCCCATCTCTGTTACCGCTTATCTGATGGCTCCTGCAGAATTAAAGAAGTTGAAGGTGCAGTTGCAAGAGTTGGTTGATAAAAGGTTTATTTGCCCTAGCATTTCTCCATAAGGAGCATAATTTTTGTTTGTAAAGAAGAAGGATGGCACTTTGAGATTATGTATTCATTACAGGAAGTTGAATAAGGTGACCATCAAGAATAAGTATCCATTACCTCGAATAGATGATCTCTTTGATCAGTTGAAGGGAGCATCAATATTCTCTAAGATTGATTTGAGATTAAGGTACAATTAGTTAAGAGTTAGAGATGTGGATGTACCCAAGACAACCTTCCACACGAGGTATGTGTAATATTCCAAAATTTTAGAAATATTAATTTTTGAAAATTAACTAAATGATTTAAAAGTATATATATATAATTAAGTGAAAAAGGAAAATGTGTATATGATATATATATATATGTAGATATACATATATATAAGTCAACATTTTAATATGGTCAAATGATATTTTAATTATTAAAATAGTAATTAAATGGTTAATGGAAGATGACATATTATATATTAATTAGGTATTATATTTTACTTGGTGGAGAGTGAAGGAGGGATAAGTGTATGGTTTAAAGAGGATTAGTTGTTAGTGGAGTTGGTAATCATTATCTTCTTCTTCTTCTTCTTTCTCCATTGAAGTCGGCCACCTTCATCAAAAGAAGAGAGGAATTTTGCTTCTTGCTAACTCAAGTAATTAAAGGATTTCAAGTGTTCAAGTTGTAGTTTTAAGGATTATCTTCATATTTAGTAAGTTTCCAACTTGTTTCTTTGATTTTCTTTGGAAGTTGTATTTGTGTGAATTGGATGTTTGGTATGTTTGAAGTTCTTTTAGCTTGTTAACTAAGAAATTTAGGGTTAGATTGAAGAAACAAGTTAAGTTTGGTGAAGAGAATTAGAGTTTTGGATTGTGTAACTTTTGAGTTGTGAAGTCATGGTTGTAATTGTGTATTTTTGCTTTTAGTTGAGTTGTTTTGATGTTTACACAAGTATTATATGGTATAATGATGGATTTGATTGAGTTTGTATGGAGTTGAAAAGGTTAATGAAAGACAATGGTTGGATGTGGCAATTATGTGTGGATATCAATATTTTGGCCTGACACACCCGGTGGCACGGCCATGCCTTTGGGCATGTCGATGGTTCAATTTTTAGTGTTGGTGACACGAGCAGTGACACACCCATGTCACTGAGCATGTCATAGCTACTGTGTTGTTGTAGTATTGACACGTGCAGTGACATGCCCATGTCACCGAGCGTGTCATAGCTACTATGTTGTTGTAGTTTTGACACATGCAGTGACATGCCTATGTCACCGAGCATGTCAAAGCTTCTGTGTTGTGGGTTTAGGGCAAGATCAATGAAATGCCCGTGTTGTTGAGCATGTCATGTGTGGAGTTTGCCCTAGATAGTTCTTTTCCTTATTTTTCTTTGTGTGTCTTATCCTTGTGTTGAGAGGTTTTGTTTATAACTATAAGTGTATCACTAAGTGATTATTTATAATCACATTTGATTTAGGCCTTGAAGAGACTTGAGTGACCCAATCCAAGTGTTGAGGGATATCTTGAAAGTGGAGGTTGAAAGTGGTGTTTGTTGCTTTTAGAGGTAAGTACAAACTTTGAATAATTATTTATATTTACATGACATTGGGACTTAATGTATTTGGTTGGAAAATGTGTTAAGTTACCTACTACATTATTGGTGCATGAGAAATATGCTATCATTTGTATAATGTTACAAATGCATTATATGTAATGTGAACTTTGTGGAAAATATGATAATGGCCCAAAACGTATGGGTATTGCAATTTGTTATGTATAAATTAAAGATGATATGCAAAGCCATTAGTGATGGCTATATTGATATAAATGAGATATTTGAAGCATTTTGCCTAGTTTGATCATGTGAAATGAGAAAGGATTTGATAATGGAATTATGAAAGAATTGTGTGCCTAGTATGTTATTCAATTTTTAGAGTTTTGTGTTTGGCGCCATGCCTAAGAAGTAACATTCCCTTGAAGCTGGGTTGGGCTTGGTCCTTGAAGCTTAGTTGGGTGTTAAATGATGTAGCAGACCCTTGAAGCTAGGTTGGGCCTAGTCCATGAAGCCTTGCTGGGATGTTACATATGAGGTCATCCTCATTGTGATTATGATTTGCCTTAAGGCTAGACACATGGTGTCATCTTGGACCAAAATAGTAACTCTGGAATTTGAATAGCATATTAGATCATTTTGGGCCCATGCTTGTGATTGCTTTTATGTGAATTATGAATTGTGGAACAATTGAGCAATTTATCTATATATAATGATATAATGTTATGAGATGTAATATCCTTATGTGTTGTGCATTAGCATTGCATTTGAACTGTATTGTTATCAAAGTTTGTACCACTAAGCTTTTGGCTTAGCGCGATTCTGATTCATCTTGCAGGTGACATGGTATATCTTGTTGAGCCGGAGAGTTCGTCTAGACCGACTCGAGTCTAGGCTTGAGATCTTGAGTGCAGAGTTGATTGTTGGACATCAAGATCAGAGATAAACTGCCAACATGTATATATTTATATTTTTCTACATATTGATTTCATGTATATTATGTTATATTTTGGTGTGTATATATATATTCCGCAAACTATCAAAAATATTTTGGATAAAACTTTGGTAATGAAGTATACATATGTGTTTTAGCAAGTAATATTTCATCTATTATTTATAAGATATTAGTTGAATGTTTTAAGTTTATATAGATTTTATAAGTGAAGAGTTGTTTTGTTAAAATGGGTTATGACATTCTTGTATCCTATATTCGTATATTACATATGTTGGGTGTATGTAGTGTATGTATATTGGGCATAAGGGTGTTACAGTATGGGCATTATGAGTTTTTGGTGATGCCCTTTGGGTTGACGAATGCACCAACAATATTTATGGATTTGATGAGCAGGGTGTTTAGACCATACATATATCAGTTTGTGGTGGTCTTCATTGATGATATTTTGGTGTATTTGCGCAATGAGGAAGATCATGGCAGGCATTTGTAGATTATACTGTAGACTTTGAGAGAGAAGCAGTTGCATGCTATGCTGTCAAAGTGTGAGTTCTGGCTTGATCTGGTAACTTTTCCCGGTCATGTGGTATCAACAGAGGGTATTAGAGTTGATATGAGTAAAGTTGAGGCTATCTTGAATCGGAGTCCACCAAAGACTGTGACAGAGGTTAGAAGTTTTCTGGGTTTGGCAGGCTATTATCGTCAGTTTGTGAAGGGTTTTTCTATGATAGCTACACCACTCACTAGATTACTTTGGAAAGGAGTTAGATTTTTGTGGACAGATTGGTGTCAGACGAGTTTTGAGCAGCTGAGGGAGATGTTGACTCAGGCTCCTTTCCTTACCCTGCCTATGGAAGGTAAACCATATTTGATATACAGTGATGCTTCACATAGTGGTTTAGGTTGTGTTTTGATGCAAGAAGGTAGAGTCATTGCTTATGCATCTCGACAGTTGATGCCACATGAGTTGAATTATCCGACTTATGATTTGGAGTTAGCAACCATAGATTTTTTATTGAAGATTTAGTGGCATTACTTTGCATAGGGAGAAGTGTTTCATTTATACTGATCATAAGAGTTTGAAGTATTTGGGTGTTAAGAGAGAGCTGAATCTTCGGCAGAGACGATGGTTAGAGTTGATTGATTATTTTCCTAGCAAGGCAAATGTTGTTGCTAATGCCTTGAGTCAGAAGTTTTTGGCAGCTTTGACTGCTTATTCACTCTCATTGCTTGTTAAGCTGAGAGTGCTGCATGCCAGATTTGAGTATTGTGATGATAGTGAATTGATGACTCAATTGCAATTGAGGCCAGTGTTGTTGGATCAGGTTAGGAAAGCCCAGTTGGCAGATGAGAAGATCCAGAAGATTGTGTTAGATTGACAAAAGGGGGAGGGTCGAGAATTTCATGTGAGAGATGATGTCAATCTATGCTATAGAGATAGGTTTTGCATTCCTGAAGATGCAGGATTGAAGAGGATGGTATTAGAGGAAGCACATCAGTTAGTTTATGCTATGCACCCTAGTAGTACCAAGATGTATCAAGTTTTGAAACAACATTATTGGTGGTCAGGTATGATGAGGGATATAGAAAAATTTGCGTCTAGATGTCTCACTTGCTAGAGAGTGAAGGTTGAGCACCAAGTTCTTCAGGGTTGCTTCACCCATTATCAGTACCAAAGTGGAAATGGGGGTGAGTGACAATGGATTTTGTGACTGGACTGCCTTTGACCTAGAAGAAGCATGATGCAATCTAGGTGATTATTGATCAGATGATGAAGATAACTCATTTTCTTCCAGTTTGGAGGGACTTTTCACTTGAGAGATTGGTTGAGTTGTATATCATAGAAATAGTGAGGTTGCCTGGAGTCCCTGTTTCTTTGGTGTCAGACCTAGATTTCCAGTTTATATCGAGATTTTGGAGGATTTTGTAGGATATTTGGGTTCTCGATTGCATTTTAGTATTGCTTTCCATTCTCAAATAGATGGGCAGTAAAAGAGAGTGATACAAATTCTAGAGGTATGTTGAGGAGTTATATCATTGATTTCACTAAGAGCTGGGACAAATTCTTGCCATTGATTGAGTTTACATATAACAATAGTCATCAGTATAATATTGGGATATCACCTTATGAAGCCTTGTATGGCATGAGATGCAGGACACCTTTGTGCTGGGATGAGGTTGGAGAAGGTGAACTGGTTGGTCCTGATTTGGTTAAGGAAGTAGAAGAGAAAGTGAAATTGATTTGAGGTCATCTGAAAGCAGCTTTAGATCGATAGAAATCCTATACAGATTTGAAGAGGAAGGATATAGAGTTTGTGTGGGAGATAAAGTGTTCCTAAAGGTGTCTCCGTGGAAGAGAATTTTGAGATTTGGTCTCAAAGGAAAGTTGAGTCCTCGTTTCATAGGACCATATGAGATTCTAGAGAGAGTTGGTCCAGTGGTTTATAGGTTGGATCTACTGCATGAGTTAGACTGGATACATGGCTTCCATGTCTTTATGCTTTGGAGGTATAGGTCAGGCCCATCTCTTAACTTGTCAGTGGAGTCTATTGAGGTGAGCCCACATTTGGCTTATGAAGAAGAACCAGTGGTGATCTTGGCACGAGTGTTGAAAAAGTTGAGAAACAAGAAGGTGCCACTTGTTAAAGTCCTTTGGAGGAATCATACCACTGAGGAGATAACATGGGAGAGTGAGCAGACAATGCAGAGTCAGTATCCCCAGTTGTTCCAGAATTGATAGCAGGTAATTTTGAGGATGAAATTTTCTTTAGGGGGAGAGAATTGTAATATCCCTAATTTTTTAAAATTAAATAAATTAAATTAAAATTAAATTTGATAAATTAAATAAATAATTTAAATGGAAAATAAAAGGATTTTAAGTGAAAAAGTGAAATGTATATGTGAAATATACAATGAATTTTAAGTAAAAAAGTGTAATGTATATGTGAAATATACATGAAATATACATAAAGTATATAAAAGTAAACTCTTTTAAAAGAAAAGTCAAAGTCAAATGGCAATTTTGTAATTATATTTTAAAAATTAAAATTTGTAAAAATAATTATAAAATAATTTATTTTTGTATGGAAGAAGTAATTTTGGGGTTTTTATTAATTAAATAATTAAATAATTAATTTAAATATTATAAAAATATAAATATGTGGTCTTCAATGAATGAAAGAGGAAAATCAAAATTTAAAAAGAATTTCTTTCTTCTTCTCCTTCCTCTCTTTGCTGAAATTCCAGAGATGAATAAGGGTGATTTTTACTCCATTTAAAAAATCAATTTTGCAAGAAATTTCAAGAATCAAGGGTAGTTTTGGTGATTTTCTAACAAGTAAGCTTTCATATCTAAATTTTGAGTTTTATGAAGTTTTGGGTTGTGTGTAATATGAGATGTTGATGAGGTGGTTTATAATTTTTCTAATGCATATAGAACATGTTGTTTTGATTGGTTATTAATGATTTTTAATTTGGATCGAAGAAATGGTTGAATTTAAGTTTAGTTTCGTGAAGAGAGAGAATTTAAGGCTATGAAACTTTTGGGTTTGTGAAGTCAAATGATGGATTTGGTTAAGTTTGGATAGAGTTTGAAAATTGTAGTGTTGATTTAGGATTTTGGAAAAGGGATTTTTCGAAGTATGGTGAATTGTTTGGTTTTATTGCTTAAATCATATTCTTTAAGGATATAAGTGATGGAAATAAGATTGGATTGATAATTGGAATGAATTGGAATGGGGAACCTTCAATGGGGAAGGTTATGCCATCTTAGGGTTTTAAAAATAAGTAGGTGTTTATGTAATGTAATTGATTTAAACATATTAAAATATTTTTTTAATGATATTAATAAACTTAAAATACTAATTTAAATGGCTTGATATGGTTTTTCAAAGTTAAAGTGAGACAAGGCTTAATTATAGGATTTTGTTTAGAGTGATGTTTAATTATGATTTGATGTGGAGAATGCCTTAGAATGTGATATTAAATGATTATTTATGATCACATTTGCTATAAGCATTGAGAGGAAGTAGTTTGCCCAATCCTAGTGCGGAAGAGCAACTTGGAAGAGAAGGTTAGAGGGAGTTTTGAAGCTTGCTTTGGAGTGCTTTCTAAGGTGTTTGCAAACTCTTGATAAATGAGGTATAATTGCATTACATTTGGCCTAACACATTTTTGATGGAAAATGTGTTATGCTACTTGGTAGCATGACCATTCATGAACATTGTGTTATAAAATATGAATTGTTGTGTATGCATTAATGGCTAAATTGAATAAAATGTGAAATATGTGCATTATGTGAAATGACCCAAAGTGTTTGAGTAATGTGATTTTGTTATGGAATATCCTACATTGTGATGAAATGATGAAATGTGATAAATTGAAATGAAATGACATTGATATGAATCAGAAAAATGAGAAATTGAGGCAGTGTGCCTAATTGATAATGAGAAAAGAGACAATGTGTCAAATTGATTATGGTAAAACGAGAAAGAAATTGATGATGGAAAATATGAAATAATTGTGTGCCTAATATGTTATTCAATTTCTAGAGTTCTTTGTTTGGCGGCATGTCTATGAGATTATCCTCATTATTTTCCTTCAGGGCTAGACGCTTGGCATCACTGTGATATGATTTCCCTTTCAGGCTAGCTTTTGAGTATTACTTGATTTGCCTTCGGGGATAGACACTTGGTGTCATTATAGAACAAAACAGTAACTCTAGGATTTGAATAATCTATTAGTTTGTTTGGGCTCATACTTGTGTATGTGTTTGTGTGAATTATTAAATGATAAAAGAATATGTTTAAAAGTGAGCTTGGATGCCACATTATGACATAGCATAACAGCACTTTGCATTGGCATTATTTTAAAGTTTTATTATTATCAAAGTTTATACTACTAGGCTTTTAGCTTAGCGCGATTGCATTTCATCGCGCATGTGACAGGGGTGATCCAGTAGATCCGGAGAGTTCATCTAGACCTGGTCGGGTCTAGACTTGAGATTGATTTGAGATGATTTTGTTGCTTCAAGATCAGAGCCAGTTGCCACCATGTATACATCATATGTTATAGCATATTTTAACACTTTGTATATTATGTTTATATTTTTTAGTGTTCTGTAAATTAAAAAGAACACTTTGGATAAATTGTGTAATGTAGGAGTCTGTATGTGTGTTTTGATATATATATATATATATGTGTGTGTGTGTGTGTGTATATAAATGTTTTGAGGAAATGAGAGGAGTTTGAAAAGTTAGGGTGAAATGGTTAATGTATTTTTATTAGGAGTGTATTTATATGCAGGTTGTGTATTATTAAATTTTTGGGATGTCCAATTTACAGACAAAACTCTGGCAAATTTTTTTCAGAGATTTTTATATGAAATATTTATTTTGGGTCCTATAATTAATAAAGAATATTTTATTTAATATTTAAATATACATTTTAAGTTGTTTGGAATTCTAAATTGAGAATTTGAAAATTTTTATTAAACTGGGTTGTAATATATTTATACCATATACGCATATTTTATATATATTATGTGTGTATTATACATATATATGATATAAGGGTATTACATTCTCCACCTTCTACTTATCTACCAAGGACCATTCGGGTTTCAACCTTCTGAGCTTCTATTTTACTAGTTTCATATGGTCATAGGTTGGGATTCTGTGGATGGCAATGGTTGGTTCTATCTTCATCATATCCTTTGGCTTCCATGCGAAGCAGTCCACAAACTCACTCAATAATTGTATCAATCCATGCTTATTGTGGTATGATAATGCAATGTATGTGTTATTTTGTTTTTCATTGGTGCCAAGATTTATGGTTTCTTTTTCTTCTTTTATTTCATATATTATTTCTTCTTTAGATTTAAGTGAAGAGATAATTGGCTGGGCTTCATACTGGAATTTTGGCTAGGTTGACTTAGGCTTTGACTTCACCTCTAACTTGGATAAAGCTATGAAATTCGACTCGGTGGAACTAAACTCAAGACATGACTGGTTATCTATAACATTGTTCTTCTTATAAGACCAATTCTGAGGTGGGCTTTGGGCCGATTGGATAAGTAGGGTCATATCCTTTTTATGCTTCATTTGGGCTGACACAAACTTAATCAAAGAGGCCAGGTGTAATACCCCTAATTTTTGAATATTAAATAAAATAAATTAAATTTAGATATATTAAATAAATAATTTAAATGAAATGAAAGGAGTTTAAGTGAAATGTATATCTGAAATATATTTAAAGTAAATATAACATATACATATATCAAACATGAACAACACTTATAAATGAATTATATATATATATAGATAAGGATGAAAGAAAATAGACGTCTTTTCTTTTCTTCCTTCTTCTTTGGCGTGAGCTTGAGAGAGAGAGAGTCTAGAGGAGAGTTCTTCTTCCATTCATTAAAGAATTGAAGGGATTTTAAGGATTAAAGTGAAGATTTTGGCGATTCTTCATCAATTGGTAAGTTCCTTTATCATTTTGCAAGTTTCTTTGGAATTCTATGGAAGAACATGATATTTGGATTTTGGGGATTTTGTATTAGTATGTTTTGATTGCTTATTTGAATATGTATGAAGATGTTGTAAGTAGCTAATGATGATTTTTAAGGTTGGATTGAAAGAGAAGAGATTTCTTTTCTTTCTTATACTTTGAATGTGTTGCGAGAGAAAGTGATGATTTATTGAATAAGATGATAGTTATGATATGTTGGAGTTATATAAATGTTAAATTTGTGGGATAATTATGGATATAAGCTAAGATGATGATTTAGGGTGTTGTATTATTGAGTTTGGAATGACTGTGTTCAGATGATTGAGAGTTTGAAATGCAGATTTTACCTGATACGGCCATGTCATTGGGCGTGTCAATTGTGCTGAGTTCCACATTGATAACAAAACCATTAACACCGCCATATCCCTGAGCGTGTCATAGCTTCTGTAAGGTAAAATAATTGACACGACCATGAACACGCCCGTGTTGTTGGGCTTGTCAAACTTTTGTGAGGCAGAATGAATGACATGGGTAGTGACACACTCGTGTCATTGGACATGTCATGCTTCTATATAAGTGAGTTAATGACACGGTTATTAACACGCCCGTGTTGTTGGGCATGTCACTTGAGAATAACTCTTTTCTTTATTTTTCATTTACAATTCCTATTTAAATGATTTGATGTTGAGAATGCCTTAGAATGTGATATTAAATGGTTGTTTATGATCACATTTGATATAGGTATTAAGAGAGAGTAGTTTGCCTAAACCTAGTGTTGAAGGGAAACTTGGAAGAGAAGATTAGAGGAAGTTTTAAAGCTTGTTTTACAGTGTTTTCTAAGGTATGTACAAACTCTTGATAAATGGAATGTGATTGCATTACATTTGGCCTAACAAATTTTGGATGAAAAATGTGTTAAACTACTTGATACATTAAGTATTCATGAACATGGTGCTAAGACATGTGAATTGCTATGTATGCATTATTATGCATTGTGAAAAGCCATTGTTAATGGCTAAATTGAATGAAAAATGAACTATGTGCAAAAGATGAAAATGACCCAAATTATTTGGGTAATGTGATTTCATTATGAAATATCCTATGATGAGGTAATGTGCCTAGTTTGACCATGAGAAAATGAAAAAGAGATTGATAATGGAAATATGAAATAATTGTGTGCCTAGTATGTTATTCAATTTTCAGAGTTCTATGTTTTGTGGCATGCCTATATTTGCCTATGGGGCTAGACGCTTGGCGTCCCTGTGAAAATATTTTTGAGGTGAAAAGATCGGGTCATAAATCTCAGAAATAAGTCCTTGAAGTTGGGCTGGGTAATATAATAATCTAGTTCCAACAACAATATTTTGGATTATCTCAATAATAATGATACCAACGTGTCTCACCTAGCGGCATAATCAATAATGTGACAATAGTGTGCCTCGCCTTAAAGGTGTATGGCATGCCTAAAAAATGTTGTCTAGATCTAAATATTATATAAGGCATCATAAAAATCACATTCATCATTTCATAAATTTCCACATTTTATATTCAATTCCCAAATTAGTTTTTTTTGCCTCAAACAATGCAAGTTACATACCAATACCAATTATTCAAGTAACATAACACATACATTTCACATGCAATTTGCTATGATTAAAACAATGCAATTGAAACAACATTCACCAAAGTATGTACTAACCTCTCAAACACTAAAATATGAGCCAAAACTCCACTCACACTAAGTTCTCTTATTGCCCTTCACTACTTTGTTAGGAGAATTTGACTCCACTCACTTCCTAATCAAAATGTGAGTATATATAATAAATTAGAATCACATTTCTATATATTTTAATTAATGAAATTCAATTTAGCATAATTCCTTCAAGTTTCCATTTTTTTACCCTATTGAACTTTAAAGTTTGGAATTCAATTTTAATCAATTCCTATTGAGGTTTAAGCTTAATTATGTCTCTAGAATCACATTCCAACACATTTTAAGCAATGAAACTCTATTTACTACATTTCCTTCAAATTACCAAAATTTGCCCTAACTCTCTTTAATTCTAGAAATCTATTCTAACCAATTCAATTACATGTTTTAAGTTCATTTATATCTTAAAAATCATATTATAACATAATTTAAACATTTAAATTCAACAAACTTCAATTCTTTACAAACTCTCCATCAAAACCCTGAATTCATCACTACCTCTCTCAGACTTCTACCAAACGTAATCTTTTCCACTATTTGGTAAAATCCTAGTCTCTACAACAAACTAACATTGTCATCACCCATTTAACCAATTATCAAACACTTCTTCAAAAATCCAAATCTCACATAATAGAAATTTTCAAAGAAAGTTCACAAATTCAAAAAAGAACTTACTAATTAGTTGATAATCCACCAAAACTTCCTTTATTTCTTGAAAATCCTACCAAAATTTAGTGTTTGGATGAAGTAAAAATCATCCATTTTCCATGGAGGATTTCGGCCATGGAGAGAAGAGAGGAAGAAGAAGAAGTAAATATTTTGACTTTCTTTTTCTCTACTCATTTTTAAACATATTATATATATTATTTAATTATTTTAATCAATTACTTATTTGTTTATTTTAAAAATTCAATTTTCTATCTTCCACTAAAAATTATTTTAAATTTTGAATTTTGTAAACTTTTTTAAACTTTTACTATTTACGCTTTGATTTTTACTATTTATCATTTGACTTTTATATGTCATATATATTTAACATATATTGCATATATACATTTTATATTTCTTACTTCCATACCTCATTTAACCCTCCAAATTATTTATTTAAGTTATATTTCTAATAAAAATTTGGGTGTTACATGTTAGATGCTTGCCACTGGTCTAGGGCTTTGAGGATTGCTTATCTATATGGGTAAGGAGACATGATAAGGCTTCATATGGAAATATTGGCTTAGGTCTTCTTGAGCTGTCTAAAGAGAGGGTCCTCTTCTTGTCGAGGAGTGGGGTGATGGGGTAGAGGATGGATGAGTGAGGTGGGATCCATTTCAACTTCTTAGGGGTGAAAATAGAATTGACAATAGGTGGTGGGTGATTGGGTAGAGGATTTAGAGCAATGTTGATTGAGGTCTTGGTGCTTAAAAGTGAAGCATGTGTCAATCTTATGGTTAGCTTTCTAATGATAATCATAAAATTAATATGCCCTATATTTCTTATGTAATGAATTTGATACTTGAGTAGGAGGCAAAGGCTTTATTAATTTGCTTCCAAAGCCTTCTTGTAAACTACCTCTAATGATCCTAAGATTTGTGAATGTCCTTAACTCATGCCTTTCCAACCTGATAGGCTTATGAGCCCACCATTAAGGGAAAGAGATCTTAACTCATTTCATGGGAACAAACCTCTTTCATGAGTTACCTGACAATGTATAGAAGAAGCCCTCTTGCTAGCATTCTCATCTCTATACTGAATGATTGAGCTACCCATGCTATGATGGAACCATTGATGTTGGCTACCTCTCTATTCTTTTGATTACTAGAAGAGTTAAAATAATTTCCTCCTTTTTTTAGGGAGGTTGAGGGCGCTGTAGATTCTTTTTTCAATTGACTAGACTGAACTAGATCTTCTATTTAGTTACACTTATAACCAAGGCTTTGAAATCTTGTTAATATTGTATCTGAAGATGTTTCTAGTAGATTGGTTGCAAATTCTTGATTATTATATCAATATGCTCTTAATCAGGCTGCTTGTTCATCATTTGGGTTGCCTTTGCCCTCTATCTCATAAGGAATAAGGAAAAGGGCTCCTTTTTGCTTGGTAGTCTCCAAATCTTGGCATTTCTTATCAAATTCCATGTTACAGTGATACTGCTTGGTGAACCCATTGCAGATGTCTTCCCGGGTTTGATACTTCTTCTTATTAAGATCTACTAACCATCTGATAGCTGCCCTCATCAAGGATTGCTGGAATAACTAAGCAAGGAGCTTGTTTGATGCAAACCAAAATTAGTGACTTGAGACCCAACACTGAATGTACTTGGAAGCAATTACATGGAAAGCCAAATCAGAACCTAATAATGTAGAAAAGAACCTTGGTGTTAACACACTCAAGTGATTGACTCTTTGTGTGGAAGTTGATTCAAATAAGAATCAAAACAAGAGATAAACCTCTCTTAAACAATAAAAAATTTCTTAGATTTTAATTGATCAAAATTCTGGAATCCTTGCATTGATAAAAAGAATACCTTATATAGGCTACAAAGAAAACCTAACCTAAAAGGAAATATAGAGTTTTTAGGAAGTAATTATTGTTATCCTAAACTAACAAGTAAACATAAACTAATTAGGGTAAATCACTCTTAATTTAGTATTACATCTGATATTAACCTAAAATAAGATATATCCTTTTAAATAAATGCTAAATAAAATATATAATACCAAAATAGTGCAAAATTCATAAATTGGTTCGTCTGAAGACAAAATGGTTCGTGATAGGCTATGCAACTGCCCAATTTACTGAGTTACCGTGCAACTTGAACACTTTTCCATAAACTGAAATGGTTTAAGACTTAGTAAGGTTTATAGGGAGTCGAGAGACTGCAATATCATGTGTGAGATAAGAAGTGAGACCACTCAAGGTATGGTGCAACTGCTACTTCCACTATGACTCCACAAAGTTGAACCACGCATTGATATGCATGCTGAAGTCCAAACATGTTGTTGGAATCTTCATTGCACTCTTCAATGATAGTTAAATCTTTCCATAGGCCTTGAACCATGATCAACAAAGCTTCTTTAAACGTTTTTAAGTGTCCTCTTGTGATGGGTCCACTAGGTAAGTGCAATGGATCCATGCACTTGGGTAGGGTTGGCTCTTTGGTTGTAGTATTCCCTCTTTCTTTGAGAAGATTCATCCTTGAATAATCACCTTCATAATCAAAAGGAGATAGACCAACAACATTAAAAGTAGCACTAACATTATACTCACCTGGCAAGTCTATCTTGTAAGCATTATCATTAATGTGCTCCAAGACTTGGAAAGGTCCATCTCCCTATGGATGAGGCTTAGATTTTCTTTGATTTTGTGAGCAGGGATTTCTGCCCCACTTCCGATAGAATGGTTCTTGCGACTTCGGCATTGTTTAGGCTTGGGGCCTTAGAGAACATGGACCTAAGTTCAAAGAAAATGGAGTTGCCACCGGGACGAGCTGGGAAAAGAAAGGGGTGGATGACTCGATTTCTAAGGAATCTCCAACCCCCTAATGGGTTCAGAAAGTTGGGTAAGTGTGGGGAAGGTGAAAAATGGCCCAGCACCCCCACAATGCCCGGTTCATTGGAATCGGCCTCCTTTACAGGTCTTAATATTATAAAATTCTTAAGTATAACAATATTATCCATATTACACGCAACAATTGAAAGAAAGCATCATTATATTAAAATCAAAGCAATGTCCAAACAAGGCAAATAAATGGACAACCATCCGAGGATGGAAACATGTCCTTACATCATCCATGTCTAAACTAATAGGACACCCACCGAAAGGTAGAAACATGTCCTTTACATTGGTCCAAAATATAAAAGTGATTTAAATTACATGATATTTAACAAATGAGGTACCCACAAAGTGGAAACATACCTCTTACAACATTTGAAAATAAAAAATAAATCGATAAAAGTAAATAATCATTCATAATAAATAAATCATTATTAAAGATATTAAACATCAATCAAAATATATAATAAGCATTCATCCATAATAAATTAAATAAATCAAGCATTAAACTTAAATAAATCAAAGCATATAAAAAATTACATAATTAAATAAAGTAAAGATACAAATGGAAGTTTACTGTTTCTCATTTAAAGTTCTTTAATTAATATTTAGGGTTTTGGAATTTATGGGTTTAGGCTACTGTAAGTTTTAAGGGAATTGAAATGGATTTAGGTTTTATAATTTAAGAGATTGATAAGGTTCTTTGATTAACCAAATTATCGTTTGAGGGGTAAAATCATGAGATTAGGGTTTGGATACTTTAAAACATTTGAGTTTAGGACTCACGGTTACTGGATTATTATTTTGGATTTACTATATTAGGTTTGAATGTTTAGGTTTATAAGGTTTTAATGATTAGGGTTAGGGTTTAGGAAAACTAGGGTTTGTGGTTTTGGTTTTGAGGGAATTAGGTTTTTTAGTGTTTCGGAAAATATATTTGGTTTTAGAATTTGAGAAAATGATTTATAGTCTTATAAAGCTTTCTGTGATTTTTTAGAAACTGTAAGATAAATTTATGGTTTGGACATTTAATAAAATATTTGGGAATTTTGAGAAAAGTGAGAGGAAAACAGTTTAGGGTTTATTAAAAGCTTTTAGAAATAAGCAAAATGTTTTAAGGTTTTTGGAAACAAAAGGGTATTTTTTTAGGGTTTTTGGAAAAAGAAGGAAAAATCTAGGGTTTTAAGGTTTAAAAGAAATGAATTAGGGTTCTTGAGTTTTTAGGAGAAATAGAAGTAACTGTTTAAGATTTTTGGAAAGCAAAAGAAATGAATTAGAGTTTTTAAGATATTTAGAAACAGAAAAAAATAAAAGAAACAAATTATTACATATTCAAAAATAAAAGTTTTGTATGTATATTAGCATGAATCAAAGAAACAAAGCTATGAATAGTTTATGATTAAGGATCAAACTTGCGTAGTTGGTTCCGCCAAAAAGTTACTTTCTGGATGAACAGATACAAAGACAAGCTTGCTGCCTTTGATTAATTTATTTCTTGCTTGCTTATTCTCCTCTAAAAAGTCTTGATTGTTTTACTGCCAAGTTCGATCAATTTTTAAAGTTTCAGTCCAATTGTTCTCCAAAATTCCCGTCCTCCCCCTTTTTTTGTGTTACTTTTAGTCTTATTTATAGGAAATTTAGATGATTAATATTAATTGTTTAAGGAAATTATTATAAATTAAGAAAAAGAAACCAGCGAATTGTGTTGGAAACCAAATTCGCTGGCAAAAACTGCGATGGGCTGTGAGAGCTACGAGCGCTGGCTTGGAAAATTACGAGGGGCGCGAGCGAAATTGGCTGCCAGGCCATTTCGTCCAACATTTTCGGCGACGAATTTTTCCATTGCCGATTTGTCTATCTCCGATTTTTATTTTTATTTTTATTTTTATTTTTATTTATTATTTTTATTATTATATTAATTTTTTAAAATTATAAAAAATAAATACTAAAATAAATATTATTTAATTAAGATAACACAAAAATTATTTTGGACTAAATAAAATATATTGGACCAGACTGAATAAAAAATTAAGGTCTACGGTTTGCCCCCTGCTTGAACGATCTGAGACTTTAGTAAAAGAGGGTGAAAAGCAATAAGACATAATTTTTGATATGGTTGAGGTTTTGGGTTTTGGACCCGGTTTGAGTTTTGGACTCAAGGATAATTTTAGGTTCTGGACCTAAGGGTAATTTTGAATTCTGGACCCGAACTAAGTTCTGGACTTAAAAGAGATTTTAGGTTCTGGACCTAATGATAATTTGGGTTCTGGACCCGAGCTAGGTTTTGGACTTAGAAGAGATTTTAGGCTCTGGACCTAAGGAAAATTTGGGTTCTGGACCCGGGCTAAATTCTGGACTTAAAAGAGATTTTAGGTTCTAGACCTAAGGAAAATTTGGGTTCTAGACCCGAGCTAAGTTCTGGACTTAGAAGAGATTTTAGGTTCTGGTCCTAAGGATAATTTGGGTTCTGGACTCGAGCTAAGTTCTAGACTTAGAAGACATTTTAGGTTCTGGACCTAAAGATAATTTGGGTTCTGGACCTAAGGATAATTTGGGTTCTGGACCCGAGCTAAGTTCTGGACTTAGAAGAGATTCTAGGTTCTGGAGCTAAGGATCATTTGGGTTCTGGACCCGAGCTATGTTCTGGACTTAGAAGAGATTTTAGGTTTTGGACCTAAGAAAAATTTGGGTTATGGTCTTAAAAGAGATTTTAGGTTCTGGACCTAAGAAAAATTTGGGTTCTGGGCTCGAGCTAAGTTCTGGACTTAAAAGAGATTTTAGGTTCTAGACCTAAGGAAAATTTGGGTTCTGGACCCGAGCTAAGTTCTAGATTTAGTAGAGCTTTTAGGTTCTGAACCTAAGAAAAATTTGGGTTCTAGACTCGAGCTAAGTTCTGGACTTAGAAGAGATTTTAGGTTCTGTACCTAAAAAATATTCTTAGTGAGTAGCATCTAAATTTTGTTTGTAAAAAATTTAGCTAATTTTTATGCACATATCTTCTCTTTGCCTCCTGCGCGCAAAAACATTTATATACACACAAGTATGATTAAATTGAATGATTGAATTTATTATTTATTTACTGTGTTGTCACTGTTCATGCACCATTTACTATTTGTAAATAGTAACTTACTATTTCTCAACAGTAATTTACTATTTCTCAATAGTAATTTACTATTCATTAATAGTAAAACTTACTTTTTGTATCTTATTTTTTCCCTTGCCGTTCCTCTTTATAAACGAACGAATTCCTTCATTTCATTCACAGCAAATTTTCATTCCTTTCGCTACTAGCTATAATTCTCTCAAATTTTGCATATAGTTTTGAAAAAATAAATGCATGCTTCAAGATCAGAAACTCATTCTAATACTGAGTTATTGGAGTTTATTCGGCATCATGAAGATGAGAATATAGATCTACTAGCCAGGATGCTGGTTCATCGTAGTTCAAACCAAAAGAGCACAATAATTTTTTCTTCTTCTTTTTCCTTTTTGATTTTTTTGTTTTATTTTTTGTTTTATTTTCTTTTCCAATTTTTATTACTATTTATTTATTTTATTATTATTTTGTTATTTTGTATGCTTGTCTTTATTTTTATTTTTTTTTATAAAATTTAGGGAAAATATATTAATTTAAGTAGATAGAATAATATGTATTTACCTGGTATTAATTTACCTGGCTGCGTGTTAGCGTGATCTTTGCATTGTTTGGGCCAGAGGTGTATCTAAAAAGCACTATAATGGTATGATGTAGCGCCTTCTCAGGTAAGGTGGATTATCCGAGATTGCGGCTTGGAGAGCTTCATCTTACAACTACCATCCGAGGAGTATCTGATAGACCGGAGCGTAGTCCAGGCGTTTGCAGAACGATGATTGGACACAACTCATACTTTTCACTTGCCCATTGGAGAGATGATAATTGGTCCGGTCAACTTTGCTGCTATAACTGGCCTTCGGTATGATGGTGTTTCGGTTCCTCTGACTAATGATATTTTGACATTTGAAGAAATTCAGTAATTAATTGGTATGGAACCATCATATAAAGAGCCTTTTAAGATAAAAATTGAGCCAATTCGTAGTTATTGGATGAACTACGAAGGACGGGTTCACAGAGACACAACCCAACAATATGCTCGAGGATTTTTGTTATATTTGCTTGGGTCGACTATCTTAGGCAGCACTGAATCTGCCATCCATTTGTCAGTGTTGAAGGCCCTTTCTTATTATAGGACGGTACCACTTTATGGCTAGGGTGAATCTGGTCTCGCTTGTCTTTACCATGGTCTTGATAAAATTTGCAGAAATAAGAAGTCATTCGTCGGCTTGATGGCAGTTGTCGAGGTACTCTTCTTCCACCAATGTCAATTTCATTCTTTTCTTGTATGAATTTCATCTTTACTGTTATTATAGGCATGGGCATACGAGCACAACCTCGTGAGGGTGCTTGGTATTTCCCAAGAGAGAGTCGGATATTTGAGATTAAATTTTTGGTTGTCTGATCGTGTATAAGTTCCCGACTCTCACCATGTGCATACCCAACGCTTCGTGTTGAGCCGCTTAACCTGGGACCAAGTAAAATAGCATTAGTATGCTTTAAAATTTATATGAAAGTTTACTTACTTTATGTCATTTTGTAGGTGAATTTGGCTTGGTGGGACCTAGAAGAACGGACAAACTGGACTCCCTTCATGAATTATGCACTATCTTTCCAACATACTCGCCGAGTCATCGCTGGCCCAGTGTCTAGTGGCTGATTTATCAGAGAAAGAGTTTATGAGTGGTTTCTTGGTCTAGAGCAGGGAAGGGTTCCAATGCCTTGCCCATAATATAATTTAAATATTATATCAATGCCAGAGGATGCATGGTGGTTGGCCCGACACGGTCATGATGTTAAGACATTTCTCCATCCACTAGGTGCATTTTATGCCCATTTTATTCAACTAAGGCTCTTGAACTTTGATGTATCACCTATTGGTGTACGGGAAATTCTCGAAGAAAATGAGGGTAGAGTTGAAGAGGAACATCATGGAGAGGCAGGAGAATTCGTTTCACATCTTGGGGCTAGCACTTCTCAGGTAAAACTTTTACTATTTTTCCTTTACAATCGCTTCTTTCTTATCTTATTTTGATTCTTTAATAATTGTTTTAGGTTGTTGGCTCATTTGACATGAGTTCTTTTACTGTTCCTTCATTTGCTCATTCTAGTATGCCCAATATGCCATCTCATTCGCAGGACATTGATATGAATTACCTAGAAAGTTTTCTTGTTTCATGGTAATTTATGCTATATGTATGCATGACTATGTATGCTCTTACCATTTTCCTTTCTGGCTCATAGTGGATGCTTGAAGAATAAAATAAGAAACTTCAAGAAGAGTTGGCCACTAGTTGTCAGCAGGCTTCTCATTTTGAAAATTTATATCATCAATCATAATAAAATTTCCGAGACTTTCGATTTCAGGGGATGAGGGATCTTGGTGCTTCTTCATCTAGAGGCCCCCAAATTGATGACCATGAGATCCTTTCGACCACTTTTGAGGAGGACCGTGACAGATCAAAACTCCAAGGTAATAGGGATTTTGGTGCTCCTGCTTCGGACGGACTAGGGATGAGTAATTTGCCCCCTCCTCCAATAGGCGATGATTTTTTCAGGGCTTTATTTGATGACCTACCACCACCTTCTTAGTAATGTATAAATTGTGTATCAATTGTATAAACATTGTACAATAATGACAATATATGATTTCTATCTTTACTGTAACTCTTTTTTTTTATTTTTTTTTATTTTTTTATTATCATTACTGCGCCACAATTATTACATTTTCTTTTTCACATATCCATTTACACACCATCACCACAAAAGCCAAATGCAATACGGTAAAGTAATTTCGTCGCTAATTCTTTTTCTCAAACAATATGGTCTCGCCCTTTTCCCATCACCTTTTCCTTATCGATTTTGGAAAAGCTTATTTTCTCTATATAAATCACCTTTCATGCCATAATTTCATACAGAAACCAAAAGACTTTCCATTTCAACGTAAAAACTCCTTTTTAACAATTTTAATTTTCCTTCATTCATCAACTATGACCGAACTTCATTTAAAGAAGATAAAAATTCTATTTAAGAATATGGATGCCATTCACTGGAAGCAAATTTCATGGTCAAAACTTGATATTTTAAAGTGTTTTCAAAATGTTAAATTGGACCACTCCTTTTTACATGCTATGGCTTCCTTTTGGAATGTGTATTCTAGGACATTTAAAATTAATGGCTTTGAAATATGTCCCTTAATTGAAGAATTTGAGGCCATCCTTGGATATCCAAATAATCATCAAATGGCATTGCCCATACTAATTTCCAAGACTCAACAGAAGATACAGACGTTATTTCAAATTTCGAAGCCTGAAGTTCTTCAGTTGATGAGAGGTGAGAAAATTCTACTTACTCCCTTGATTGATTTTTGTCTCTCTCATTTGGCTCCTACTAAGGCATGGGGATGCATGCTTTGTCTTTGCTTGCTCTGCCAATTCTTGCTTGTTTCTATTAATGGTGATATTGATCCACGAGTATTGGATATTATGGACCAAATGGAAGGAGGCTTATCGCCGGTGTAACACCCCCATACCCTATATAAATACTATACATATACCGGGTATACATACAGTATGTGTATAAAGTATAAGAATGTCACTTTTTGTTACAATTTAAAAACCTTTAGCTGAGTTCAAACAATATTACATTAATTTAAAGAACATTTACAAAATCATTAAACTTTTAATGATCTTACATATATATAATAATCTTATCTTTACCAAAACTTCATTTATACATATGAATACATTCTTGTCAGAAATACAACATAATTAAATTATACATGTATGCATCACCTTCTAGTTGGTCTCGACATACTCTTACTCTTCTCGTGGTATAACGACTGACTTCAGATCTACCACCTACTCACCTGCGCGATTACACAACCGCACTAAGCCCGAGAGCTTAGTAGTACAGATAAATAATATAAACATACATTACAGAAATTCAAACATATATATTAACTTCATGTACCATTAGTTTCTTATCATGTTTTCCCTTTTTAATTACACCTTTCATATATCTCTACTAATCTCATATATTATATACATAAACACATATAATTAACACAACCCACAATTCCATAACTAATACTCACAATGTCTACATCAATACACATATTACATGTCATACTATATTTTCAGAATCTCATCTTTCAACTTAGCTTCTCAAGCCATATTTCTTTTCAATAGTTTACTTATGTATTGTAATAATATCATACTTCATAACATTACATTTCACTCCATAGTGCATATTAAAACAAAGACAAATACTTATCTCATTATTCATTTGTTTAACCATTCAAGAATTTCATTTAAACAAACACAAGCATGGGCCCAAAAAGGATCTAATATGTTATTCAAAGTTCAGAGTTACTGCTTTGGTCCATATCATAATCATCAAGCCCGTAGGCAATATATATGTATCTCTATCCATGGATAGTGTAACAGACCCAGTCTCTTGGACCTCAACCCGGCCAAACTCGAGGAGATCCTCAACCCGGCTAGACTGTTACTGTTTTTGAGGCTTACGACCCAGTCTTTTCACCCCAAAACATCATATTTCACATTTTTCAATTGGAATCGGCTTACGACCCGGTCTTTTCACCTATCCAGTGATTCATAGGCATGCCGCCAAACTCAAAACTCTGAAAGTTGAATAACACATTAGGCACACAATCTTTTCATTTATTTCGTTATACATTTCTTTCTCAATTTATTTCTCATTTCATTTTCATAATTAAATAGGCAACCATGCCTTATTAATCTCATTTGCATCATTATAGCCAACAACCATGGCTTCATATCTCATCAAGATAGTATACATACTCAATTGTATTGGATATCATCATTTAAACAACCATGCCTCATTCATTTCATTTGTATCATTATAGCCAACAACCATGGCATTACAACTCATTAAGCTCAAATCATATAAAAGCAATTCATCATTCAAGTATTCATCGTAAGGCATTACATCTCATCAATCTCAAATCACATTAAAGCAATTCATCATAACCAATTGCATTGCACATACCTTTTTAATGATCATTATATCTTTTACATTTCATATTTCATCATTAACATATATACATAGCATTATTCATATGCATCATCAATGTAATAGGTTACTTAACACATTTATAACCAAATGTGTTAAGGTCCAAAGACATATAAATATATACAATCAAATAGGGTTTGTACTTACCTCATGAGCAATCACACCACACCAAACTCATCTTCCAATAATCCTCAACACTTGGATTAGGGCAAAACAACTTCTTCACAACCTAATCCACAAAGAATAACACACACTTACTCAAAGATACACATGAATTCAATACAATTATTCATTTATTAATCTCATACTAGACCCTTAGATCACAAATTACAAACCAACCTCTCTCTCTAGGACCCCACGGTCGTGGCCTACCAACCCCCACGGGCGTGGCATAGCAAACAATTCTGCCCAATCTTTCTGAAATCCCCACGATCATGGCCTTCTAACCCCCACGGCCGTGGCATAGCAAATGAATCTGTCTCCCTTGCTCAACATCTCCCACGGCCATGGCTTCCAATGGCCACGGTCGTGGCAGCCAAGGGCCACGGGCGTGGCATCCAAAATGCCTCTGTTTCCGGACCAAACTCATGTATTCTATGTTTTTAACTTCATTAAACATAAACATACATCAATCATACATCAATTATTCAATTCTCCAACTCATTTATATTAAACCTTTACTAAACAATTTCAACAATCTATCATCATCCTCACAAATAACCATATTATTATCATCTAAATATCACTTCAACATATCTATATACTTCAATCTTTCACTATCATCATCTTCACACACTAACCCAATCAAATATAAACACAATCAATAGAAATCAACTCAAAGACATGAACACTTACTTGAATATTTTGCCAAATCTTCAATCTCCACCTTCAATTCTCTTAAAGCCCTTGATAACTTGATGTATATGTAGATAAAATCACCTCTCTTTCTCTCTCTCTCTCTCTCTCTCTCTCTCTCTCTCTCTCTCGTGCAAGAAGAAGAAGAAAGAAAGAAAGAAGATCTTTTTTTTCTTTTTCTCATACTTATCATATATATGTATATTAATAATCCCTTAAAATCTCCACCATACAATTGTCACCATCTTTGACTTTCTTTTCTTCTTTTTCTTTTATTATTATTATTATTATTATTATTATTATTATTATTATTATTATTATTATTATTATTATTTAATTATATAAACTTACTTTTCCTACACCACTTTATACATTATGTATATGTGATGTATATGGTGGTATATGTATATCTCTTTTATATTACATTTATATTTTCCATATTTTTCAAATACCATATGTATACATATTATCCTCCATATACATCTATCTCTTATAATATTTTCTTTTTATTAATTTATCTTCTTTTGACTTCCATCTCTTTGACTTGTATATGTTATATATATATATATATACAACATATACACTCTCTCTTTACTTCTTTTCTCTTTCCATTAAACAAACACATTAAATCTAAATACAACCATAATGATTCCAAAACTTTTAGGGTGTATTTTGGGATATTACAATTCTCTCCCCCTTAAATAATTTCATCCTCGAAATTTTCTAGTGCAATAGTAATCCATTCTTAATACAATACAATCTTAACTTCCATATGAAGTTAATTATATTATTAAGTTATTATATCATCAAATCACCTAACTTTTACTCTCCCCCTTAGAGTCAGTCATCTTCTCTAAATTTCATAACTCATTATTATATATATATTTATATATCTTATTACTTTATCAACAAAGCAATCATGATAATTCCTTACATTCCCAATGAATTTACCTTTATACAAAAATTAGATCATCTTATACTATACAGGTACTTCGTCCATCTATTACCTTCAAGATATTTTATCACTTCATCTCTTTATAATTACTCTCTTAACTTAACCTTAAAAATCATTGATTATCCCAACATTACAATCACTTTCAACATAGACATTTATCAAACCTTAATTGATAACAATATCTTTATTTTTCACACACTTAATTCCTTCTTTAGCATGCTTTTCACTTAACATACATATAAGTACAACGCCTTTCAATTTACTTTACAAATAATCAATCTTTCCCCTTTTATCATCATTTACAACTGATACAACTCAATACATTCATGTCCATTTATTTGTCAGAATATTATATCATATACATTATTACTTAAATTTTATACTCTTAGTACAACTACACATATTAAATCTCAATATTGATTCGCAACCTTAGCAAAATTTAGATCAATTGATCTATCTGTCACAATATACCCACATTTCAATTTTATTCAATTCAAACCAACGATTAATTTATTTAAACTTATCATGAAATTTCACAATATATATATATAACCTAATTCCATTAGGGCAAACTTATATTCAAATCCTGATCTCTTCAGATCCATATTAAGTCAAATTATCATGATAACAAATCACTTCAAATTATCTTTAAATATACACATAGTTCTATTATCTTAGTATAATTTCCACCAATTCTCATGATAATCTCATACCATACTTTCTATCCATAATTTACTCACTTAAACCTTAAGTCCATTCACTTATTCACTTTATACCATAAACATATTCAGTATAACTTTCAGTCACATTTTGAAATTTATCCCTTTTAATATCTCCTCACATCTCATACCAGTACTATATTTACAATATTTACCTTTTTATCACATTATTCATAACTCAAAACATTTTACCTTTCTCTTTTTTTTCCTTACTTTTCATAATTATAACCAAATTTCTAACATAAAAGGATAAAGTATAGTTTTACCAATCATAACTCTTGAACATGTTTCTAGAAACATAATTATCAATCTCACCAAAACTACACTACAGTCATGTTATCTCAATTCCAAATCTGTGGATAATAAAATTAATCGACCAAAATATACTAAACAAATCACAGGATCATAGGAGATTAATGGTCATGCCTGAAGCTTATAAATCCATACTATTCCTTTATTATTCTGCTTCCAACCTTTCCAATTACAAAGCTAAATTATATTACAAAAATTACATATTCATTCTCTAAACTTTTGCTACACCAAGAGTTAACACATTTCAACTTCATTTCAACCCAATTTGCACTTGATTATATGATCATCATTAGCTTAATTCATGACTCAACAATATTATATGATCATCAAGTTCAGTGATTACCATAACAATTTTCACTGTTCAATATTACTCAAGTCCATTCCCACTCTTAAATCTGTCACATAATCCATCTAGCTTTGCGCAGGTCAAGACCTAATCTCTCTTAGGTCCACTAATACATGCAATATCATTCTTAATATCATTACACTAGTAGTTATACCACATACACATTCATAGAACACATTTATAATGTGATTTACTTTCCACATTTCTTACATACTTCATTTACAATTATATTGAAAAACTCATTTCACATATCCTATACATGTATACACATAATTATATATGTATATTTAATTTTTCTTTTACATACAATCCATACAAATTTAGCATTTATTACTTTTCTTTGAACAGTATCATTCTCATTCTTTTAACATGACTTAAATTATTTATCAACTCAACATATATATATATATTTACTCTAATCATAATGATATTTCACAGAAATCTTAGTCACATTTCCAATGTGACATTTTTTTTTTCACTTTTGTTTCTACAAATATTTAATATACCTCTATATCCATTTTTACCCTTTCAAATCAAATGACTTAAAGTAACTCATTTTCACTCGCTCAATCACTTTCTTTTTACTTCAAAACAAATTCTCATACTATCAATATCCTTACCCAATTCGTAGTATTCTCATATGCAATAATATTCCTTCAATTAGCTCATATGCTTAATATACATTAAACTATCCATATCTAAATAATCTTTATCAATATTCCATTAACATTCTAAATTCTTAAATCACTATCTCAACTAAACTTCAATTTACAAATCTCATCTTTTCTTAATATCAACTTTAAAAACATCTTATATATATATATATATATATACCACAAAGCAACATTAGAACATATAATTTTCACAATTATTAAGCTCATTTCAAAAATTAAAATGTCACATATTACCACCATTAACATGAGCTTTCACAATATTCAAACATATCACATTTCTAACATTGAAATCACAATGTTGGCATTAAAATAACAATACAAACAACACCAATATATCTTTTTACTTAACCAACATCATCTCTTTTTCTTTTAAACAAAACCTTAACTTTATATACCCAAAACTTAAATGGTCATACTTTGTCTATACCAATTAACTCACTTAATATTCCACCATACTCTCTTCAATTAATAACATATCTATCCATTTTAACAATCCAACAATATTTCCTCTCTTTAGTAATCCAACCATAAGGTTTATTAGAAAGAGATTCAAATTGTAGAGGAAAGAGTACATACTTTAATCTTGATTTTATTTTTAACTCAGTTCCAACTTTATTCTTCTATTCATTTCATTATGACCTTTTTCACAAGCATACTTCCATAATCAGAAATTCCAAAATTTACTTTACTTGAATAAATTCCCATTCTTTAATTTATCAATTAAACTTATATAAGTTTTCTTTTTCCATATCATGTCTTTCTCTAATTTTCCTTTCATGTAGAACTTCATCCACATAATACCATCCATCTCCTCTAATTCAAACACAGTACAATTCACATAATGCCACTTCCGAGACCAACCTAGGTGTTAATGCATATGCATGTATTACAAATTTCATTTCAAAAACTTTTCTTTTTAATTCTATTTAGGCTTTTCAAAACTTTTTCTTTTCAATTCCACTTAGGCCGAGAATCTCGAATCTAAGCTCTGATACCAAAATAACTGTAACACCCCCATACCCTATATAAATACTATACATATACCGGGTATACATACAGTACGTATATAAAGTATAAGAATGTCACTTTTTTTTACAATTGAAAAACCTTTAGCTGAGTTCAAACAATATTACATTAATTTAAAGAACATTTACAAAATCATTATACTTTTAATGATCTTACATATATATAATAATCTTATCTTTACCAAAACTTCATTTATACATATGAGTACATTCTTGTCAGAAATACAACATAATTAAATTATACATGTATGCATCACCTTCTAGTTGGTCTCGACATACTCTTACTCTTCTCGTGGTATAATGACTGACTTCAGATCTACCACCTACTCACCTGCACATTACACAACCGCACTAAGCCCAAGAGCTTAGTAGTACAGATAAATAATATAAACATACATTACAGAAATTCAAACATATATATTAACTTCATGTACCATTAGTTTCTTATCATGTTTTCCCTTTTTAATTACACCTTTCATATATCTCTACTAATCTCATATATTATATACATATACACATATAATTAACACAACCCACAATTCCATAACTAATACTCACAATGTCTACATCAATACACATATTACATGTCATACTATATTTTCAGAATCTCATCTTTCAACTTAGCTTCTCAAGCCATATTTCTTTTCAATAGTTTACTTATGTATTGTAATCATATCATACTTCATAACATTACATTTTACTCCATAGTGCATATTAAAACAAAGACAAATACTTATCTCATTATTCATTTGTTTAACCATTCAAGAATTTCATTTAAACAAACACAAGCATGGGCCCAAAAAGGATCTAATATGTTATTCAAAGTTCAGAGTTACTGCTTTGGTCCATATCATAATCATCAAGCCCGTAGGCAATATATATGTATCTCTATCCATGGATAGTGTACAAGACCCAGTCTCTTGGACCTCAACCCGGCTAAACTCGAGGAGATCCTCAACTCGGCTAGACTGTTACTGTTTTTGAGGCTTACGACCCAGTCTTTTCACCCCAAAACATCATATTTCACATTTTTCAATTGGAATCGGCTTACGACCCGGTCTTTTCACCTATCCAGTGATTCATAGGCATGCCGCCAAACTCAAAACTCTGAAAGTTGAATAACACATTAGGCACAAAATCTTTTCATTTATTTCGTTATACATTTCTTTCTCAATTTATTTCTCATTTCATTTTCATAATTAAATAGGAAACCATGCCTTAATCATCTCATTTGCATCATTATAGCCAACAACCATGGCTTCATATCTCATCAAGATAGTATACATACTCAATTGTAATGGACATCATCATTTAAACAACCATGCCTCATTCATTTCATTTGTATCATTATAGGCCACAACCATGGCATTACAACTCATTAACCTCAAATCATATAAAAGCAATTCATCATTCAAGTATTCATCGTAAGGCATTACATCTCATCAATCTCAAATCACATTAAAGCAATTCATCATAACCAATTGCATTGCACATACCTTTTTAATGATCATCATATCTTTTACATTTCATATTTCATCATTAACATATATACACATCATTATTCATATGCATCATCAATGTAATAGGTTACTTAACACATTTATAACCAAATGTGTTAAGGTCCAAAGACATATAAATATATACAATCAAATAGGGTTTGTACTTACCTCATGAGCAATCACACCACACCAAACTCACCTTCCAATAATCCTCAACACTTGGATTAGGGCAAAACAACTTCTTCACAATTTAATCCACAAAGAATGACACACACTTACTCAAAGATACACATGAATTCAATACAATTATTCATTTATTAATCTCATACTAGACCCTTAGATCACAAATTACAAACCAACCTCTCTCTCTAGGACCCCACGGTCGTGGCCTACCAACCCCCACGGGCGTGGCATAGCAAACAATTCTGCCCAATCTTTCTAAAATCCCCACGGTCGTGGCCTTCTAACCCCCACGGTAGTGGCATAGCAAATGAATCTGTCTCCCTTGCTCAACATCTCCCACGGCCATGGCTTCCAATGGCCACGGTCGTGGCAGCCAAGGGCCACGGGCGTGGCATCCAAAATGCCTCTGTTTCCGGACCAAACTCATGTATTCTATGTTTTTAACTTCATTAAACACAAACATACATCAATCATACATCAATTATTCAATTCTCCAACTCATTTATATTAAACCTTTACTAAAAAATTTCAACAATCTATCATCATCCTCACAAATAACCATATTATTATCATCTAAATATCACTTCAACATATCTATATACTTCAATCTTTCACTATCATCATCTTCACACACTAACCCAATCAAATATAAACAAAATTAATAGAAATCAACTCAAAGACATGAACACTTACTTGAATATTTTACCAAATCTTCAATCTCCACCTTCAATTCTCTTAAAGCCCTTGATAACTTGATGTATATGTAGATAAAATCACCTCTCTTTCTCTCTCTCTCTCTCTCTCTCTCTCTCTCTTTCTTTCTCTCTCTCTCTCTCTCTCTCTCGTGCAAGAAGAAGAAGAAAGAAAGAAAGAAGATCTTTTTTTTCTTTTTCTCATACTTATCATATATATGTATATTAATAATCCCTTAAAATCTCCACCATACACTTGTCACCATCTTTGACTTTCTTTTCTTCTTTTTCTTTTATTATTATTATTATTATTATTATTATTATTATTATTTAATTATATAAACTTACTTTTCCTACACCACTTTATACATTATGTATATGTGATGTATATGGTGGTATATGTATATCTCTTTTATATTACATTTATATTTTCCATATTTTCCAAATACCATATGTATACATATTATCCTCCATATACATCTATCTCTTATAATATTTCCTTTTTATTAATTTATCTTCTTTTGACTTCCATCTCTTTGACTTGTATATGTTATATATATATATATATCTATATATACAACATATACACTCTCTCTTTACTTCTTTTCTCTTTAGATTAAACATACACATTAAATCTAAATACAACCATAATGATTCCAAAACTTTTAGGGTGTATTTTGGGATATTACAGCCGGTACCTCCGATCTTAGTTGAGACTTTAGTTGGATTAGACCAACTTAAATCAGGATTATCAAAGAGACTAACTGGAAGTCCATTGCTGCTTCAGGTAAATACCTAATCTGCCCTTTCGGGTTTTAAATTTAGGTTTTTATTATTATTATTATTTGTCTTCTTTTTTATTTTATTGTTCTAATTTTTTCCTAATCTGCCTATGCAGGTTTTTGAAACTAGCGAGCTGTCCTAATTTTTGCCTAAGCTGCCCTTGCGGGTTTTCAACTTAGCGGACTCTTTTTTTTTTGTAATTTAATTTCCCTCACAGATTTGGCTTCAGGAGCATCTCTGCTTGCTTGATACTCCATCCATGGATTTTGCCATATATCTACCTCGGCACCATTCTGCTAGGAAACTACTCCATCCTGCTTCTTCATTTGCTGACTGGGTTGACTGGATCCACTCACACGCTGAAGTCAACATCCATTGGTTGGTACCTTGGTGGAAGATTCCTCGTGTCACCATGCAGACATACTTGATGTATGTTCCTCTTACTGCCCGTCGTCGAGGAACTTGCTATGATCCTCGCCGACTTAGCCTTCAGTACGGAGCTGAGCCTCGTGATTCTGACTTTACTCCCGACTTAGACATGCCTTGCTTGACTGAAGTCTATTTGGATTGGCTGAGGCAAAGTTGGCTTGCATGTTACACTTATCGTCTGCCATAGATTTTACATTTGTCAATTCAGAAAGTGTAATGTTAGGATGAAAAAATAATTAAAGTGATAATAAGAGACATTTATTTTCCTATTTATAATTGGTCATCGCCTTTTTCTATTGTGCTTATTATTTCATCCATATCTAGTCAAATACTTATAACAGTGCACATAGGACAATTTTAACATTAATCATGTTTTATTAAATCAGGAAACAACCAAACATAAAGCCAGCATACACAAGATTACTCCTGTTGCCAACTAGCCCTTTCAGCTTTTCTAATTGATGATTTTCTCTCATTTAGCCTAGTGATGCGAGAACCTATGCTATAGCAATACCGCAAGTGCACGGGTCGCCCAAGTAATAAAGTAGTGATGAGATCATTTTATACCTATTTTTAGTATGATTTTAATGTGTTTTTAGTTAATGTTTCATTTGATTTTTGTTTAAAATAAGCCATGGCCAAGCCAAAGCAAGCTTGGCCGTGTCCCTCAAAAGAACTTCAAGATAGAGCATGACACGGCCAATGGAGGCCAAGCCACTGGCCGTGTCTCACCTAAGGAGCAAAATCAAAGAAACCAAAGAAAGGAAAGAAAAGAGGGTAGAAGCTAAAACAGGCAAGTGACACGGCCAAGCTACTGGCCGTGTCACATGACATAGCCACAAGCTTGGTCGTGTCCCTTCTTAAGCCAAGAAACAAAGGACCAAAAGAAATGAAGCAAAATAAAGAAGCAGTAGGTGACACACCAACATGACACGGCCACAAGCTTGGCCGTGTCACATCTTGAGAACAAAGAAAAGAAAGAAAGAAAGAAGGGGCAGTGATGGACACGGCCAACTAGCTTGGCCGTGTCCCAAAGAAAAATGAGAGACACGGCCAAGCCATGACTCATGGCTTGGCCATGTCACCTATGGAAATGTTGAATTCTTTTGCACGGATTGAGGAACAAGTGGGGGACAAACAATTTGCTTTTGCCAAAAGAAATATTAAAGAAAGGAAAAGCTTGCCTAATTGATGGAAAAGAGTGTGGGTGACAAGGGAGAGTGGTGTGAGTTGGAAGGTATGGGTTTGTGCTTTGAAGGAAATAAAAAGAGAAGGAAATGAAAGAACCAAGGACAGACTTGGAGAGGAGGAGGTTTTGGGCGGTCACGTTTTGAGGTGAGGGAGAGAGTGACACTCTCCTTAGCTCTTCATCTTCATCCTCCAGTTCTATCCTCTCCATCTTCTCCATCTTCTATTGGCAAGCTCTTGAAAGTTGAGAAGCTTCATTGAAATGTTTGGTGACTTGAGAAAGCTCCATTCCATCTTCCAAAGGCATAATCGATTGAAGGGTTGGTGACTTGAGAAAGCTTCATCCCAAGGTTTGGTGACTTGAGAAAGCTCCATTCCATATTGCAAAGGGGAATCAACAATTGAAGAGGGCTTGAGTTCATCATCATACACCCAAGTGGAGCTAGGAGGAAAGCTAGTAATCCTGGCATCTTCACAAGGGATTTTTCTATTTTCTCTTTTAATTCATTTCAATATTGTTATTGTTGTATTAAGAGTATTGAACATGAACTAACTCATTCTCTATCTAGATTTTGATGAACCTTAGCTTATTTGTATGGATTGAATAATGTTATTTAATGGGGTTGTTTTATTCTTATGATGCTTAATGATTTCCAATTGATAATAGCATGCTTATTGATTGGTTGCAATTTTCATATTATTGACTTGAGAAAGCTTGATATGAATTGAATACTCATAAGGGTTGAGGATTGATTGGACTGCTAGAGATAGACTTACAAGATCCTTTGGCTTATGATTCCTTGTTCTTAATGCATTATCTATTTAATTATGTTTGAGAAGAGATTCCGGCATTCTACTTAGTGATTAGGGATTAATTCACTTGAGAGAGGTTTTAGTCTAATTTAGAGAAATGCCAACTCAACTCTATTATGTGATTTAATTGAATTAACTTTCATCAATATAATTGTGGCTAGGGGGATTCAATATCTGGATAGTATTATTACCATCAATCCTTTTTGCACAACATTCAATTTATCTTTACTTTCATTTATTTAAGTTAATTGCCTTTAATTATAAAACATCACAAAAAAAAACTATTGATTTGCTAAATAACAGTTAAGATTTACACTAGTACTTGACCTTGCCCCTAGTGGAATGATAACTCACTCACTACTTTATTATTTGGGCAACCCGTGCACTTGTAGTATTGCTATAGCATTAGGCTCGCACGCACTAAGTTTTTGGCACCGCTGCCGGGGACAACGGTTTCAATATTAGTAATATAATCAAGACTATTGATTTAGTTTTATTTTCATTTGAATCAAGACTATTTGTTTGTTTTCTTTGAATTATTTGTTTTTTTTTCTTTGAATTTGTTTGTTTGTTTGAAATTGTTTTTAATTTAATTGTTTGTTTGTTTTCTTTAAGTTGCTAAGTGCCTTTTGTAAAGATGCAGTTTTCAAGGCACGGGGGAGTTTATGATAGGGACGATAATTCTGACATGGCATGGCAATTAGCAGAATTAACGAATCAACCTATGATGCTAAATGCTAGAGGAAGAGTACCTATGCCACGCCAAAAGATATGTGCAGCATGTGGCAATGCAGGACATAGTGCAATACATGTTCATTTGGTTTCAAACAGTACCAAGAATGGCAAAAGGAAGAATATGACTACCAAAGTTTCCAGCAGATGGGTAGAAAGGACCCATATTCCAATTATAATTCAAGCTGGGAAAGCCACCCAAACTTTTCTTGGGAAAATCAGCAGCGAATTCCACCTCAAAATTTTTTTCAACCTTACCAAAGAGGTCCTTACTTTCAAGAACAATTTTCAAACCAAGACCACCTTAAGGAACCCACATTGGAGGATAAGTTAAATGCCTATATTCAAAAACACACAATAAATCAAGATTACCTTAAGGAACCCACTTTGGAGGAAAGATTGAATGCCTTCATTCAAAATAGCCCACAAATTAAAGATCAATCGAAGAAATGCACATTGGAGGAAAGATTGAATGCCTTCATTCACAATAGTACGCAACATCAAGCACAATGCAAGTAATGCATAGTGGAAGATGATTTGAATGCTTACCTTCAACTTAGCACACAAAATCAAGAAGGGAGCAATGAGAGGTTTGAGTCTTTGGAATAATCAGTGGAGAGGGTGGAAACTCAAGTTGGGTAACTGGCACATCAACTCCAAGCACACCAAAAAGAGGAATTTCCTAGCCAATTGGAGCAAGTCAAGGTAATCACAAATTTAAGGAGTGAACAGGTAATATATAATAATTTTTATGATTTCTTTTATGCAGGTACTAATCAAGAAGAAAGTGGCGAGGAGATACAATCCAACATAGAGGAGTTAAGTCAATCAAAGGAGGAGGAGAATTTGGAAGCATGAACTTCGATAAAATTGCATGAACCTCCAAACCCTTTTATGCCACCAATTTCATTCCCATGTAGGCTGAAGGAAGAGAACCAAGGTATGCATATTCCCGAACTCTATGACATGTCCTATAGCGAAGATAGTATAGATGAGCTTGAGGTGGCCATTGCCTTAGAAGCAGAGCCTAATATTTCCAATTTAGAAATTGAGGAGAGCAAATTAATATTAAATGATGAGGTTGTTGAGGGGGAACTTCAAATTGCTAAAGAGGGTGAGAAAGAGATTCAACCAAACTTGGTTGAACTTAAAAAGATCCCAAAAATTTTGGCATCTATTCTAGTCGGGGAAAAAAATGTGCAACCAATGATCATCCCTCCCACTTTTGGAAGCGAGAAAGAGCAAAAAATGAATATAACCATGTTGGATACTGAAAAATATTTTTATGAAGTTCCTATAGCATTTCACCCCAAGACAGCCTTCACGTGTTATAATTGGCCAATTGCTCATCCAAGGATGCTACCTAGGCTTTGCCGCACATCGGGTACATTTCAAAGTTGCATGTTTTTCATCCTCTCACTCATGGGCTATAATTGCATTATGGGTGGAAGGAGCCCTACATATCGCATATGGGAACGATGGAAATCAGGTTTCATCTGAACTCTCTCTTAGTTTATGCATGCTCACATTGAGGTCAATGTGAATATATAAGTGTGGGGTGCATTTTGTGTTTTTACTTTTAAGTGATTTTTGTTTAAGTTTAGTTAATGTTTTTAATGTTTTTCTTTGAATAAATAAATTTTGGAAAGTTCAATTGTTATAAACATTGTTGATAGATGACTTTTGAATTTTTAAAGCATGAACTTGAGAATTGAGTAGAATTGGTGCTTATTATCAATTTTGTTGGTTTTTCCTTGCATTACCTTTAACATAGTGAGAAATTGAGCCATTAACTTATTATTCTTTTTGTCTGAACATATTTGATTGATGAATTGCTAGAACTTGCTTTGATATGCATTTTAAGACTATATAAAAATTTCAATTAGGCATCAAGATGATTAAGGCAATAAGGTGAACCCACTTTGGCTTAAAAAGAGAAACCCTGCATTCAACCTTAGTTAGCCAATTTTGAATCTATCTCGTTTTTCCTTTTCTTTCTTTTTCGCAACACTACCAACTTTGAATCATGCTATTTTGTCTCTTACCCTTTCATTAGGTCAAGAGCATTTTAAGAGCGTTTACGACCGAGTGTTGTGTCAAATTAAGTGTGGGGTTAAATTTAGTAGGATTAAGATTGCAAACTAATATATTCTTATGAAAAAAAAATCATTGTTAAAAAAATCAAATAATAATAAAAAAATAATAATTGTTGTTCTTATTGAAAGGGTTGAAATATGTTTGGAATAATCATTGCAAGATGTAATAAGTGAGTTTCCTTGAAAAGCTCTTTAATGTCAAGGGGTAGGTGATAGGAACATGTTTTGGGATCATTGGGTTATATATATATGATCGGTTACTTCATTCTTGAAGTGCTCTTGAACTTAATGATTAAGCTCACATTTCCTAAATGCCACACCTTTACCTTAGCCCCATTACAACCCAAAGAAAGACATTTTGATTGATGCTTGATTGTAATTAAGTGGTGGAGATTTGATAGATAAGTAAGCCTATGGCGATAATCTTTCATTGATTATTATGAGTGCAAACACCACCATGATCAAACACTTTTAAGAGTTGGTGAGGGAGTGACAACATAGGTTATGCATGGAAAGCCACTTAATTACATTGGTAACAATTTTGTTTGATTTTATATTGATTGCAGATTTAGGGATAGGGAAGTCTTGATGCATTTTTATAACTCTTGAACTTAACAAATTTTTCTTGTTTAGCTTGTTTTGATTTTAGCCTTGCTTGGTGTAGACCATTAAGTTTTGATCCAGTCCGGTCCAATATATTTTAATTAGTCCAAAATAATTTTTGTGTTGTCCAATATATTTTAATTAGTCTAAAATATTTTTTGTGTTATTTTAATCGAATAATATTTGTTTTAGTATTTAGTTTTTATAATTAATAAAAAAATAACAAATAATAATAATAAAAAAATAAATAAAAATAAAAATCGGCAATGGAAAAATCGGCGATGAAAAAATAGTCGCCCAAAAGGTTGGATTGGACGAAATGACCTTGGGCCATTTTGCCCGCAGGAGTTTCCTACAGGCGAAATGGCCTAGTCGCCCAGCTCTTTAGTTTTCGCCCGTAGCTCCCGCAGCAACTTTTTTGCCAGCGAAAATTTTTCGCAGCAGTTTTTTTTTCCAGCGAAATTTTTCTGACGCAATTTTTTCCGAAACCAAATTCTATTTGGTTTCGGTTTCCTTTTCTTAATTAATGTAAACAAGTTGAATTAATCATCGAAATTTTTTATAAATAAGACCAAAAACAACACAGAAAGGGAGGACGATAGAGGAGAGAAATCGGACTTTAGACTGGAATTTTGAATTGGAACTTTACAAATCGATTGAAATTTTTAGAGAAGAACAATCAAACAAGCAATTCAATCCATCAAAGGCAACCATCTTGCCTTTGTTCTTGTTCATCCAAGAAACAATTTTGGTGGAACCAACAAATGAAGGTACGAATTTCTTTATTTATTTTTCTTTACAGTAGCTTCATCACTGAAGATTGAAAATTGTTGTTTCTGTTTCTTTAAAATCTTAAAACCCTAACCTACTTTCCAACTTTTCAAAACCTTAAATCTTTTCATTAATTTACCAAAACCCTAATCTGCTTTCCAAATTTCCAAAACCCTAAATTAAATCCTTTTCTTTCCAAAAAACCCTAAAAACTACCTTTTCTATTTCTATAAATCTTACATCATTTTGTTTATTTCCAAAAAACACCATAAAACTCTAAACTAGTTTTCTCCTAATTCTTTTCCAAAATTCCAAATGTTTTGTTAAATATCCAAACTCAAACTCACCTTACAGTTTCTAAAAAATCACATAAAGCTTCATAAAACTATAAATTGTTTTTCTAAATTCTAAAATCAAGTACATTCTCTGAAACATTAAAAACCCTAATTCAACTTCAAAACCAAGACAGTAACCTCAAAATAGCTAATCTTAAACCCTAGTTTTCTTAAACCCTAATTCCCTTAAAACCTTAAACCCTAGTTTTCCTAAACCCTAACCCTTTAATCCTTAAAACCTTAAAACCTTATAAACCTAAAACCTTCAAACCTAATATAGTAAATCCAAAATAATAATCCAATAACTGTAAATCATAAACTTAATGTTTTAACATCCAAACCCTAATTTCATGATTTTACTCCTTGTTTAGATCATTTTTGTACTAGTTTTTAGTGTGATTTTTATATATTTTTAGTTAATGTTTTGATTGATTTTTGTTTTAAGTTTGTTTAAAGTGTCTGTTTTAGGTTTAAGTGCAAAAACACCCTTGGAAGATCAAAATAGTGCAGGAAAAGCATGAACCAAGCAAGACATGGCCAAGCCAAATTAAGCTTGGCCATGTCCCTCAAAGAATGATGATGGCAGAGCTTGACATGGCCATGAGACACAGCCAAGCCACTGGCTGTGTCTCATTCAAGGAGCAAAACAAAGACCAAAGCAAAGAAAGAGAAAAAATAGAAGGAAGCAGGAAGAGACACACTCAATGACACGGCCAGCAAGCTTGGCCGTGTCCCATTTCATGCCAAAGAACACTTGGAGCAAGCAAAGAAGGAAAGCAAAGAAATAGAAGTGGACACACCCACATGACACAGCCACTAGCTTGGCCGTGTCACCCCTTGAGACCAAAAGAAAAGAAAGAAAAAAAAGAAAGAAAGAGGGCAGTAAAGGACACGGCCAGCAAGCTTGGTCATGTCCTAAAGGAAAATGAGAGACACGGCCAAGCTACTCTTGGCTTGGCCGTGTCACACCTAAAACATTTGATTTCCTTTGCACGAAGTGGGGGACAAAGTGGGGAACAAAGCCTTGTGTTTGCAAAAAGAAATATTAAACAAAGAAAAAGTGGGGAACACGGTGAAGTGGTGTGAGTTGGAAGGCATGGGTGTGTTTTTGAATGAATTAAAAAGAGAAGAAGAGGGAAATTTTAGGGGGAGTTCTTGAACAATTTATGCATACACGTTTTGGGAGAGGGAGAGAGTGACACTCTCCCTTAGCCCTTCACCTCCAACCTCCATTTCCATCCTCTCCACCTTCTCCATCTTCCATTGACAAGTTCTTTGAGATTCTTTGGGATAAATTGGGTTAACAAGCTCTTGAAGGTTGAAGAAGCTTCAATGAAAGGTTTGGTGACTTGAGAAAGCTCCATTCCATCTTCCAAAGGCATAATCAATTGAAGGGTTGGTGACTTGAGAAAGCTCCATCCAAAGGTTTGGTGACTTGAAAAATCTCCATTCCACATTGCAAAGGGGAATCAACCATTGAAGAGGGCTTGAGTTCTTCATCATACATCAAGTGGAGCTAGGAGGAAGACTAGTAATCCTACTCTTGGCGTCTTCACAAGGGGTTTTTCTATTCTCTCTTTTAATTCATTTCTATTGTTGTTGTTATATTAAGTGATTGATATTGCAATGAACAATTTGTATTTGTTTTATATTGAGTTGAATGAATGTGTTAAATTGATGATGTCGAGCTAAATACTCATTCCTAGGGTTTGTAGTATATTTGATTGAATGCTTTGATTTGATATTTCCATTGATGTACCTTGTGTTGGTTGATTGCATTGGATTGTTTGCTAGGTTGATAGATTAGCTACCTATTGATCTTTAGATATTGAATGAAGGACCGAGAGGTGAAATTTGATATCAGAATTATGCAATCGACTACCCTATGAATGAATTAGAAATATAAGTTATATGGTTTTGTTAATTTGATAATGTGAAACAATTGGTTATTGCTAATTCATGAATGTGAGAACTAATGGATTGATAATTGTCTAATAAACCTTAAGGAACAATTTAATTACAAGGTTATGTTAATGGACAATTGAGAATTGAGCTTTGATTGAATGGACCTATAACCCTAGGCACCTTCCCAAGAATCGATTTGATCTTGTACAACCTTCACACATCAACCCTACGCACAATACTTTTAGTTTTAATTGTTTTAAAACTGCAACTCGAACATTAAACTTCTGTATTTAAATTTCTTATCAATCAAGCTATTACGAACTACACCTTCTTGGGGAAACAACCTTGGGGCGATCACCTTTACTATAGCTACCTCGTATACTTGCAAGTGACACTTGTAGTAGTACTTAATTCGAGCGCAATAAGTTTTTGACGCCGCTGCCGGGGAAGGCTATTTAAGTAGTGATAGTTTGATTTTTTTATTTAATTTTTTGATTGTTTTCTTTGAATTGTTTGTTTATTTTGTTTGATTTTCTTTCAATTTAATTATTTGTTTGTTTTCTTTAAGTTGCTAAGTGCCTTTGTAAAGATGCAGTTTTTAAGGCACGAGGGAGTTTATGATAGGAACGATGATTCTGACATGGCATGGCAATTAGGAGAATTGACGAATCAACTTAAGGTGCTAAATGCAAGAGGAATAGCACCTATGCCATGCCAAGAGATATGTGCAGCATGTGGCAATGTAGGCCATAGTGCAAACACATGTTCAATGGGTTTTGGATGATACCAAGAATGACAAGAGGAAGAATATGACTACCAAGGTTTCCAGCAAATGGGTAGAAATGACCCATATTCCAATCCTTATAATCCCAGCTGGGGAAGCCAACCAAATTTTTCTTGGGAAAATCAGCAGCACATTCCACCTCCAAATTTGTTTCAACCTTACTAAAGAGACTCTTACTCTCAAGCACAATATTCAAATTAATTACCTTAAGACACCCACATTTGAAGATAGCTTGAATGCCTTCATTCAAACTAGCGCACAAAATCAAGGTAAACTTAAGGAACCCACTTTGGAAGATAGTTTGAATGCCTTCATTCAAATTACCGCACAAAACCATGATCAATTTTAGAAATCCATAGTGGAAGATGATTTGAATGCTTACCTTCAAATTAGCACACATAATCAGGAAGGGAGCGATGAGAGGTTTGATTCTTTGGAAGAATAATTGAAGAGGGTGGAAAGTCAAGTTGGGCAGCTGGCACATCAACTCCAAGCACAACAAAAGGAGGAATTTCCTAGCCAATTGGAGCAAGTCAAGGTAATCACAAATTTGACGAGTGAACAGGTGATATATAACAATTTTTGTGATTCCTTTGATGCAGGGACTAATCAAGAAGACAATGGTGAGGAGATGCTGCCCAACATAGAGAAACCAAGTCAATCAAAGGAGGAGGAGAATTTGGACTCATCAACTTCATCACATTTGTATGAACCTCTGAATCCTTTGCAACCAATTCCATTCCCAAGTAGGCTGAAAGAAGAGGAGCAAGGCAGGCAACTTTCGAACATCTATGATATGCACTCCCAAGGAGAAAGTGGAAATAAGCTTGAGATGGGTATGCCTTTAGAAGAAGAACATGAAATGCCCAATTTAGAACTTGAGGAGTGTAAGCTAGTTTGTTGAGAGGGGACTTGACGTTGTTAAAGTGGATGAAGAAGTGATTCAACCAAACTTGGTTGAACTTAAAGAGTTTCCAAAAATCATCTCCTCTACTCTTGGTGGTGAAGAAGAGCATACAATGGATAGAACCATGTTGCACAATGAAATAGGATTTTTCAAAGTTCCTATTGCACTGGAGGATTACCCTAAGATGGCCTTCACATGTTTTCAAATAATGCTACTTAGGTGTAGCAATACATTGGGTATCCTTCAGAGTTGTATGTTATCCATCCCTTCAAACCTGAGCGACAATTGCATTATGGGTGGAAGGAACATTGTACACCACATATGGGAATGTTGGAAATCATGTTTCATCTAAACCCTCTCTGTAGTATTGTGAGCGGGGATTTTTGCCCCCACTCCCGGTGGAATGGTTCTTGCAACTTCGGCACTGTTTAGGCTCGGGGAGTTAGAGAACACGGACCTAAGTCTGGAGAAAATGGAGTCGCCACCCGGACAGGCAGAGAAAAAGAAAGGGGTGGATGACTCGATTCCTAAGGAATCCCCAACCCCCTAATGGGTTCGAAAAGTTGGGTACTGTGGGAAAGGTGAGAAATGGCCCAGCACCCCCCACAACGCCCGGTTCATTGAAACTGGCCTCCTTTACAGGTCTTAATATTATAAAATTCTTAAATATAACAACATTATCCATATTACACACAATAATTAAAAGAAAGCATCAATATATTAAAATCAAAGCAATGTCCAAACAAAGTAAATAAATTGACATCCATCCAAGGATGGAAACATGTCCTCACATCACATGCCTAAATAGGACACCAACCAGAAGGTAGAGACATGCCCTTTACATAGGTTCTAAAATAGAAAAGCAAATTAAATTATATGATGTTTAACTAATGAGGTACCCACCAAGTGGAAACATACCTCTTACAACTTTTGGAAATCCAAATTAATTGATAAAAGTAAATAATCATTCATCGTAAATAAATCATTCATCGAAGCTATTAATCAAAATATAAAATAAACATCCATCCATGATAAATTAAATAAATCAAGCATTGAAATTAAATAAATTAAAGCATAAGAGATAAATCAAAGCATAATCAAGTATAGAATTAAATAAAGCAAATAAAAGTCCAATTATAGCTACTGTGACTTTTGTGAAATTAAAATAGATTAGGGTTTTATGTTTTAAAAGGTTGGTAAGACTCTTTGATTAAACAAATTAAGGTTTGAATGGTGAAATCATGAAACTAGGGTTTTAGACACTTTAAAATACTTTGATTTGTGATTTTTGGTTATTGGGTTTCTAAGCTACTATGTAAGTTTAATCTATTTATGGTTTTATGATTTTTAAAGTTTTAAAAGGATTAGGGTTCATTATTTTAGGTTTAAAAGTTGAATTTTGGATTTTAGGATTTAGAATTAGGGTCACGGGTGGTGAATTAATTTATAGGAATTTGGAAATCAATTTGATAATTTCATGAAGTTTTATGAATTTAAACAAACAAATTAAAGTTTTTATAAGTAGAAAAGATGTTTTTAAGGCTTTTTGAATGAAATAGAATCCACTTTAAAATTTTAAAAGAAACAAAATTTAAATCTTAGTTTTGTTGAAAAATATGTTCAATTAGAGTTTTAAGATTTTTAAGAAGTAAAAATAGCAATTTTAAGCCTTTTGGAAGATAAACTAACAAAATAAGGTTTTTTGGCATTACAAAAACTAAATTAAAGTTTTAAGATTTTAACTTTTGAAAAACACAAAAATCCTAGTTTTTAGCTACTGTGTAAAAACAATTAAAGAAAATCAATTAACACATACCTTCTTTTGATGATTCCTCCAAAAACAATTCTTCTTGGATGAACTAGCTCCAAAGACAAGCCATTTTTACCTTTGAATTGCTTAAATCGTGATGTTGCTCCTTTAAAAATCAATTGAATTTAATTATTCCTTTTCCACTTCACTTTCAGATTCCAATTCTCAAAGCTCACTGTGAAATTTTTCCTCCCCCTAAATTAATTACCTTTTGTCCTTAAGGTAAGTAATATTAATAATAAAAAAGAAACTGAAACCTAATGGAATTAGGTTTCAAAAAATTTGCATCGAAAAATTTGAGCTGCCGAAAAAATTGCCGCAGGAAAAAATGCGCTGGCGAAGAAAAACTGCCGCAGAAAACTGCGGCACTGGGCGGGCTAGGGCGTCGCCCACAGGATTTTCCTGCGGGCGAAATAGAACAGTTATTTCGCCCGTAGGAATTTCCTGCAGGCGAAATAGCCCATGGGCCCGTGCGACTGTTTTTTCATCGCCAATTTTTTCGACTCCAATTTTTATTTTTATTTTTATTTGTTTATTTTTATTTTTTATTAATACAAATTAGATACTAAAGCAAAAATTATTTAATAAAAATTATTTTGGACCAATTAGACAACAAAAATCATTTTAGACTAAATAAAACATATTGGATCGGATTGGGTCAAAAATTAAGGGCCTACAGTTTGCCCCCTGCTTGAATGATCTGAAACCTTAGTGAAAGAGAGTGAAAAGCAATAATACTTAATTTATGAGGTTTTGGGTTCTGGACCCGAGATATTTGGACACTTGATCCTAAACTAGACTTGGATACTCAATCTTAAATAGGATTTCGATACTTGATCATAAATTGGATTTGGATACTCGATCCTAAACTGGATTTGGATACTCGATCCTAAATCAAATTTGGATACTCGATCCTAAATTGGCTTTGGATACTTAATCCTAAACTGGATTGGGATACTCGATCCTAACTGGATTTGGATACTCGATCCTAAATTGGATTGGGATACTCGATCCTAACTGGATTCGGACACTCGATCCTAACTGGATTTTGGATACTCGATCCTGAACTGGCTTTGGATACTCGATCCTAAACTGGATTTGAATACTCGATCCTAAATTGGATTGGGATACTCGATCCTAACTTGGATTTGGATACTCGATCCTAACTTGATTTGGATACTCAATACTAACTTGGATTCGGATACTCGATCATAAACTTGATTGGGATACTCGATCCTAAACTTGATTTGGATACTCAATCCTAAACTTGATTGGAACACTCGATCCTAACCTGGGTACTTTGACTTGAGATTTGAATTGATTTTGATTTAATTTGGGTACTTGGACCCGAGATTAGATTTGATTTGCGTACTTGGACCCGAGAATGGGTACTTGGACTCGAAAATGAATTTGACTAACCTTTTATCAGTTGAGAAGTCCGACTGCTCCGGCTGTTCTATGCATTGTGATTCTTCACCCTCAGAATGGATCTTTATCCTTGGAGATTGGGTCTTCACCCTTGCAAATGGTTCTTCATCCTTGAAAATGAATCTTCATCTTTTGACATCGGGTCTTTACCCTTGAAAAATGGATCTTCATCCTTTGAGATTGGGTCTTCACCTTTGCAAATGAATCTTCATCCTTTAAGATCGGGTCTTTACCCTTGAAAAATGGATCTTCATTCTTTGAGATTGGGTCTTCACCCTTGCAAATGGATCTTCATCCTTTGAGATTGGGTCTTTACCCTTGAAACATGAGTCTTTATCTATTGGAGGCCGGGTCTTTACCCTGGCTTTAGCTCTTTTAGCTGGATTGGTCTTTTGCATCTTCATTCTTTTGAGAGTTCTAATGTTCCATTCTTTTATTCTTCCTTTTTGCAAAGATTTAGCTATTTTTAATTAGACCTTATATCATCTCCTTGCACCCTGTGTGGCAAAATATTTGTAAGTGAGTTTAAAAATATTTGGTATATAAACTTAAAAAATTGAAAAGGAGAAACTTTGCCCCCTGTGTAGGCTCAAACCAAAGATTTTTCTACGCGGGCAGTGATTGATGTTTTTGCCATCTAGTTCTTCGCAAAAGCATGCATTTCTTCTCTTTGCAAAACGACCAGAGCTTCCTCAAGCAATGGGCTCTCCATGCCCCCTTGATTCAATATCTTCTTTTGATTCTTTAATTCGCAGGGTGTTTGCTGTTCATTAAGAAAAGAAAGTGCGATGTAATATGCTCATGTATGCATGATATGCATGAATAATACTTACAGCGGTTTTATTGACTCATAGACCAAGGTGATCGGCAGAAATGTTCTCATTGGTTCCATTTTGATGCTCGTTCAAGTCTTGCATTGGAATGATGGAAAGCTTTGCATTTATGGCTTTTATCTTCTAGATGTTGAGAACATGAGTGGTGAAGACCTTAAGCAGCAGAGTCAGGGATGCATCCATTTCAAACTATTTTTCATCATGTCGGCTGATAGCTTCTTCATGACCTTGCCAATAATCATTTCAACAGACTTCCCTTAGCTCGAAGGCTTTGTATGACAAAACTCCTTTTTTCTTTTCCTTTTTTTTGAATTTTGATTTTGAAATCAAATGTTGGCATTGCCAAATTAATGTCAATATACCTCAGGACTTGATATTTCCAAATTAACATATCTATAACATGACAACCCTAGTTACCATACTAAACTCGGGAATCATTTCTATTTAAGCAAGAATTGTTGCACTTCAGATAGGCACATACACATTACTTAGCCAAAGGTCTCATTTGAGTTTAAATATTGCCCATCACATATGCATGCTTATCCAATCTATCTCCACTAATAGACTCTACCTATCAAGAGAGATCAACAGGTCTTTGATAGGCTTGAAATGGGGTCTAAAGGGACACAGGTTTAAGTGAAGGCCATTTTGAGATTGGAGCTGGTGTGACACAATGGACAAACCCTCACACTATAAATTTCTTGTTGGAACTTTAGACAGTTGGGAGCAATCTTTCTAAACTCCAAATTCCTTCTATTTTTTTGGCATTAATCTGAATCTTGATTAGGACAGTTTTTGCCCTTGCAAAAAGTTTAAGACCCAATTCTATTTCTTTTCTTCTTTTCCCTTTTCTTTCCACTTTATTTTTCTTACTCTTCCCTCTTCTTTCTCTTTATTTTCCTTACTCTTCCCTTTCTTTGAGCATTTTATCATTTTGTCCTTCTTCCTTGCAGGACTGTTAAGTACAGAACTTTCAAGAACAGAATGGTCTTTCTCCTTTTTCTTTGATTTTGACTGAATCCTTGGTTGTGTTGGACTAATTCAAGTCAAACTATCCAAATGGAAGCCTTTTGCTGCTTAGGTAAAAGAGAACTCAGTTGGCTTTATGAACCACCTTTTTAGGTTTTCTTTTCTTGTTGGTTTTTTTTTTCCTTTTATCTTTCTTTTGTCTTTTTTGTTTTCTTTTCTTCTCTCTTTTTTTTTTCTAGTTCTAACTCTAAAAGAGTTGTCTTATTTGTACTAACTTGGGCTTCCAATAATGGATGAATGGAGTAACATAAATCTTCATTAGCAGGGATAAATCATTTGTTACTCTGATGCTGTCTTGATATATCAGAGATATTAGAAAAAACTTCAACTACCCTTATGGTCTTGAAAAATTCAACTACCCTTATGATCTTGAAAACATCAACTACCCTTATGGTCTTGAGAACATTAAATACCCTTATGGTCTTGAGAACTTCAACTATCTTCATGGTCTTGAAACTTCAACTATCCTCATGATCTTGATTAATCATTGCTTTCTTTGATCTTCTTGCCTATTCATCTTAGTGATCATAAGACTTGTCAAAAGTATCACAACAGCTCAAGGTAGGTTATTAGAGTTTGTAAGCCAATGAAAAGAAAGCTAAAATTTTATGAAGGCTCAAAGGGACAACTAGGGATTGATATTTAATAGGTGGATACAAGTTGTTAGCTAACCAAACAATGCCTAGATCATTTCTCTCTTAAATAAGTAGAGTTCAATTTTGCCTCGAAAGCTTGTCAAAGCATGTTCTAAGACTGACTAGGACCTTGACAAAGGTAATTATGCAGGAGCCCTCTCTAAGTAAGCATACACAACTCAATGCTATAGAGCAATTACCTTACCTATTAAAGTCATTCAAGTCATGATGCATAAATATATTAATTCATGAATTATCAAGATAGATTCCTCATCGGTTGAGCACCAAAATGAACAAAGACCAACAAAAATTTTGATGAAAGTAATTTATTCAAGCAACTTTAAATTTGAAAAACACGATAGTTCCAATTAAAGAAAGTAAAATTGAAAATCAACATTCAAGCTAAGGAAAGTTTGTTGAATTTAAGCTTCTTTTCCCTTCACATCTTCAATATCCCCATCTTGAAAGGATGATAAAACAAAATCTTCTTCCAATCCTTTTCCCACCATAAAGGTTGCTGGTGGTGGCACTCTTCCAAATTTAGGCAAAGGGTTGTTCTTGGTATTTGCCTTATCCGGCTCGGGTAGCTTGCCACTATCAATTAAATCTTAGATCTCATGCCTTAGATGAGCACATTTATCTGTTTCATGCCCTCGTATTTGATGAAATTGACAGAAGGCCTTGGCATTGAAGTTTGGTGGCAGTGGATTATGTAGTGGTCGAGGAGCTAACAGATGTAACAACCCTTTCTTTTGCAGCTTGTCGAAGACCCAAGACAAAGACTTCCCCAGATCAGAGAATTGTCTTTTATTCCCTTGACCGGTTACATTAACATCAACTTCTTTTTGTGTGCTTTGATTTTTGGACTGGTAATTTCCTTTCTCATTCCTTTTTATTGAAAAGCGATTCTTCTCCCTTTCCCACTCTTCAATTTATAGACCAGCTTGGAGAAGATCTTTGAAATCATGGATGAGGGTGTGAGACATCCTTTCACAGAGATTAGGCAGCACCCCTCTCACAATCATCCTTATTTGATCGGATTCATCGGGCCTCTTCTTGAGTAAAGCAGCCTTATTTCTCCATCTTTTCACATAGTCCACAAAATTCTCATTTGGCCTTTGCCTTATTGACTCCACTTCCATTAAGGTAACTTCTAACTCAACATTATATCCATATTGTTGGGTGAAGGCTTTGTAAAGTAGATCCCAACTCTTTCGTGTTCCATCATCTAAGGATTGAACCAATTTTGGACAACAGGGTCCAATGAGAGCATAGAGTACCTTAGGGTTTGAGCCTTAGTAGCTCGGGCAGATTGCATGGCAGTGATATACTGCTTCACATGAAGATGGGGATTTCTGGTGCCATTGTACTTAGCAAAGGAAGGCATCTTGAATTTATAAGGGACCTCTTCATCTTGTTCAAATAGTTTGTCGATCTCAGACATCTCTTCGGTTTTCAGCTTCTTCTCAAATTTCTTTTCTAAATCCGCGATCATATTTTCAACATCGGATATCTCGGTCTTTTCAATAGTTGCCTTCTCAACCACCTTCGGTTCTTTCTTCTTCTCTTGAACATCTTGGTAGTATTGAGCCCAATCATCATCATCATCAATGATCACATTTTCATCATCAAAAACCACTTCACTAACTTTGGTCTTCCCTTTGTCCTTTGGTTTCTTAGTGCTAGCAAATGCCTTGGCATGGTTTTCTAAGATTGCAGTCAATTGGTTCTTCATGGTCTCAGCTAGGGCCTCTTTGATTTCTTCCATCTTGGCATTGAGGGCCTCATCGACCATCCTTTGAATTTGCTCGGGCTCCATTGTTTTAGGTGAGCAAGTGATTGAGTCATTGCTAGATACTTCATCTCCGGCGTAGGTCGGATTGTTGTAAGCTTTAGAACTATCGTAATCTAGGGCTGTGAGCCAGAGAGGATCAATAATATGAGATGCAAATGTGTGCATGTATGCATGTATGCACAAACAATCAACGAATAAGGATAAATAGGACATTCCTTCCAACCTTATAGCATCCACACACAAATGGCGAGTCTCTTTTCCTAGGTATATGGTTAACAAAATACCAACATGGGGCATCTTGTTTTCTAATAATTCCCTCGGATGTTTCAACCAATAGTTATTTTTTTTAAAATGGAAATCAATCCATGATAATTCCTATTAATTAGGTTTTAATCCATTCAACCAACTAAAGTAGCTTTTATGCTATGTTAGATTAAAATGAAATTAAGAGGTTTATTATAAATAGATTTCTCACTTGAAAAAGGTAACTAAAGGGTCATGCCAAAAACAAGCCCATGGTTAATTTATTCTTAGTGTAAACTAGGCCCACAATTGATTTTTGGTATTTCATAATTGACCTAAATATTTTTGCAAGCTCTTTGTAAGAAAAGGTTAGGTGAAAATAGTTTTGTTTCTAAACCCATTGTAAAAGATTTTAGAAAAATGGATTTTGGGGTTAGTATTTGGGACATGGGCCAAAGAATTTTTTATTTGTTTTTAGAAAAGTCTTATGTCCAAAGACCAACTTGAAAAAGTTTGAAAATAGCTTTGGTCCTTTGGACTTTAAAGAAAAGTTGAGCTTACAATATACTTAGGTCATATTAGAAAAGGAACAAACCAAATAAGCAATGATTTAGACTAAGATAAACTAACCATAGTCAAACAACATGCATTTAGGGTAGAACCTAAGGAAAGTAACTAGGCCAATTACATGAGCTTTAGTCTTTGGGTTAAAAGGCTTAGGTTCCCATAGCAAGTATATACCAAATGGTACGAGGCTATGAGTGGTTATGCCATGCTTGATCTCCATACCTTCAGTGAAAGTATGTTATCCCTTACATAACATAACACGGGTAACACGGGCATCCTAACTCACGCACACGATGCAATCTAAGATGATGCAATGGATAATATCATTATAAGAAAGAATAGAATAATATAAAGACCAACGGAATCAACTTCTCTTATCCCCAGTGGAGTCGCCACTGTGAGCGGGGATTTTTGCCCCCACTCCCGGTGGAATGGTTCTTGCAACTTCGGCACTGTTTAGGCTCGGGGCCTTAGAGAACATGGACCTAAGTCCGGAGAAAATGGAGTCGCCACCCGGACGGGCTGGGACAAAGAAAGGGGTGGATGACTTGATTCCTAAGGAATCCGAAAAGTTGATAAGTGTGGGGAAGGTGAGAAATGGCCCAGCACACCCACAATGCCCGGTTCATTGGAACCGACCTCCTTTACAGGTCTTAATATTATAAAATTCTTAAATATAACAACATTATCCATATTACACATAATAATTAAAAGAAAGCATCAATATATTAAAATCAAAGCAATGTCCAAACAAAGCAAATAAATGGACACCCATCCAAGGATGGAAACATGTCCTTACATCACATTACTAAATGGGACACCCACCAAAAGGTAGAAACATGCCCTTTACATAGGTTATAAAATAGAAAAGCAAATTAAATTACATGATGTTTAACTAATGAGGTACCCACCAAGTGGAAACATACCTCTTACAACTTTTGGAAATCCAAATTAATTGATAAAAGTAAATAATCATTCATCATAAATAAATCATTCATCAAAGCTATTAATCAAAATATAAAATAAACATCCATCCATGATAAATTAAATAAATCAAGCATTGAAATTAAATAAATTAAAGCATAAGAGATAAATCAAAGCATAATCAAGTATAGAATTAAATAAAGCAAATAAAACTCCAATTATAGCTACTGTGACTTTTGTGGAATTAAAATAGATTAGGGTTTTATGTTTTAAAAGGTTGGTAAGACTCTTTGATTAAACAAATTAAGGTTTGAATGGTGAAATCATGAAACTAGGGTTTTAGACACTTTAAAATTCTTTGATTTGTGATTTTTTGTTATTGGGTTTCTAAGCTACTATGTAAGTTTAATCTATTTATGGTTTTATGGTTTTTAATATTTTAAAAGGATTAGGGTTTATAAAAATTAGGGTTTAAAGTTTTAAAAGGATTAGGGTTCATTATTTTAGGTTTAAAAGTTGAATTTTGGATTTTAGGATTTAGAATTAGGGTCACGGGTGGTGAATTAATTTATAGGAATTTGGAAATCAATTTGATAATTTCATGAAGTTTTATGAATTTAAACAAACAAATTAAAGTTTTTATAAGTAGAAAAGATGTTTTTTTAAGGCTTTTTGAATTTAAATGAAACAGAATTTAAATCTTAGTTTTGTTGAAAAATATGTTCAATTAGAGTTTTAAGATTTTTAAGAAGTAAAAATAGCAATTTTAAGCCTTTTGGAAGATAAACTAACAAAATAAGGTTTTTTGGCTTTAGAAAAACTAAATTAAAGTTTTAAGATTTTAACTTTTGAAAAACACAAAAATCCTAGTTTTTAGCTACTGTGTAAAAACAATTAAAGAAAATCAATTAACACATACCTTCTTTTGATGATTCCTCCAAAAACAATTCTTCTTGGATGAACTAGCTCCAAAGACAAGCCTTTTTTGCCTTTGAATTGCTTAAATCGTGATGCTGCTCCTTTAAAAATAAATTGAATTCAATTATTCTTTTTCAATGTAATGTATGAATGACGCGCTACCGAAAAAAATTGCCACAGGAAAAAATGCGCTGGCAAAAAAAAACTACTGCAGAAAACTGCGGCAGTGGGCGGGCTGGGGCGTCGCCCGCAGGAAATTCCTGCCGGTGAGCTATTTTGCCCGTAGGATTTTCCTGCGAGTGAAATAGAACAGTTATTGTGCCTGCAGGAATTTCCTGCGGGCGAAATAGCCCACGGGCCCATGCGACTTTTTTTTCGTCGCCGATTTTTTCGACACCAATTTTTATTTTTATTTTTTTGATTTTTGTTTGTTTATTTTTATTTTTCATTAATAAAAATTAGATACTAAAGAAAAAAATATTTAATAAAAATTATTTTGGACCAATGAGACAATAAAAATCATTTTAGACTAAATAAAACATATTGGACCGGATTGGGTAAAAAATTAAGGGTCTACAAGTATGCATGCTCACATTGAGGACAATGTGAATCTTTAAGTGTGGGGTGCATTTTGTGTTTTGTGTTTTTACTTGTAATTGTATTTTGTGGTTTTGCTTTTAACTTGTTTTTGTTTAAGTTTTAGTTAATGTTTTTAATGTTTTTCTTTGAATAAATTAATTTTGGAAAGTTCAATTGTTATAAATTGTTGATAGATGACCTTTGAAATTTTGAAGCATGAATTTGAGAATTGAGTAGAATTGGTGGTTATTGTCAATTTTGTTGGTTTTTCTTTGCATTGCCTTTAACCTAGTGAGGATTTGAGCCACCAACTTATCATTATTGTTGTGGGTGAACATCTTTAATTGATGAATTGCTAGAACTTGCTTTGACATGCATTTTAAGATTACATAAAAATTTCAATTAGGCATCAAGATGATTAAGGCAATTAGGTGAACCCACTTTGGCTTAAAAAGACCAACCCTATTTTTAACCTTAGTTAGCCAATTTTGAGCTTATTTTATTTTTCCTTTTCTTTCTTTTTCACAACACCATTAGCTTGAACCTTGTTGTTTAACTCTTATCCTTTCATTAGGTCAAGAGCATTTATGACCGAGTGTTGTGTTGAATTAAGTTTGGGGTTAAATTTAGTAGGTTTAAGATTGCAAAGCAAAATAATAAAAATAAAAAAATGAAAAAGAAAAAGAAAAAAAATATATATATAATAATAATAAGAATAATTGTTGTTCTTGTTGAAAGGGTGGGAATAAGTTGGAGATATCATTGCAATATTTAATAAGCGAGTTCCATTGAAAAGCTCATTAATGTCAAGGGGTAGATGAGAGGAAGGTGTTTGGGATTGTTGGGTTATGTATATGATCGGGTACTTCATTCTTAAAGTGCTCTTGAATTTAATAATCAAGCTCACATTTCCTAAATATCATGCCTTTACCTTAGCCCAATTACAACCCAATAAAGACCTTTTGATTGATGCTTGATTGTAATTTTGTGGTGGAGATTTGATTGATAAGCAAGCCTATGGCAATAATCTTTCATTGATTGTTATGATTGTAAACACCACCATGATCAAACACTTGTAAGAGTTGGTGAGGGAGTGACAACATTGGTTATGCATGGAAATCCACTTAATTGCATTGGTGTCGATTTTGTTTGATTCGATATTGATTGCGGATTTAGGGATAGGGAAGTCTTGATGCATCTTTATAACTCTTGAACTTAACAAAATTATCTTGTTTAGTGTGTTTTGATTTTAGCCTTGCTTGGGGACAAGCAAGGATTTAAGTGTGAGGTAGTTATTTAGATCATTTTTGTACTAGTTTTTAGTGTGATTTTTATATGTTTTTAGTTAATGTTTTGATTATTTTTGTTTTAAGTTTGTTTTAAGTGTTTTTTTTAGGTTTAAGTGCAAAAACACCTTGGAAGATCAAATTAGTGCAGGAAAAGCATGAACCAAGCAAAACATGGCCAAGCCAAATCAAGCTTGGTTGTGTCCCTCAAAGAACGATGATGGCAGAGCTTGACAAGACCATGAGACACGGCCAAGCCACTGGCCGTGTCTCATTCAAGGAGCAAAACAAAGACCAAAGTAAAAAAAGAGCAAAAAAAGAAGGAAGTAGGAAGAGACACACTCAATGACACGGCCAAGCCACTGGCCGTGTCACATGACACGGCTAGCAAGCTTGGCCGTGTCCCATTTCATGCTAAAGAACACTTGGAGCAAGCAAAGAATGAAAGAAAAGAAATAGAAGTGGACACACCCACATGACACGGCCACTAGCTTGGCCGTGTCACCCCTTGAGACCAGAAGAAAAGAAAGAAAAGAAAGAAAGAAAGAGGGCAGTGAAGGACACGGCCAGCAAGCTTGGCCGTGTCCCAAAGGAAAATGAGAGACAAAGCCAAGCTACTCTTGGCTTGGCCGTGTCACACCTAAAACATTTAATTTCTTTTGCACGAAGTGGGGGACAAAGTGGGGAACAAAGCCTTGTGTTTGCAAAAAGAAATATTAAACAAAGAAAAAGTGGGGAACAAGGTGAAGTGGTGTGAGTTGGAAGGCATGAGTGTGTTTTTGAATGAATTAAAAAGAGAAGAAGAGGGAAATTTTGGGGGGAGTTCTTGAACAATTTCTGCATACACGTTTTGGGAGAGGGAGAGAATGACACTCTCCCTTAGCCCTTCACCTCCAACCTCCATTTCCATCCTCTCCACCTTCTCCATCTTCCATTGACAAGTTCTTTGAGATTCTTTGGGATAAATTGGGTTAACAAGCTCTTGAAGGTTGAAGAAGCTTCAATGAAAGGTTTGTTGACTTGAGAAAGCTCCATTCCATCTTCCAAAGGCATAATCAATTGAAGGGTTGGTGACTTGAGAAAGCTCCATCCAAAGGTTTGGTGACTTGAGAAAGCTCCATTCCACGTTGCAAAGGGGAATCAACCATTGAAGAGAGCTTGAGTTCTTCATCATGCATCAAGTGGAGCTAGGAGGAAGACAAGTAATCCTACTCTTGGCATCTTCACAAGGGGCTTTTATATTCTCTCTTTTAATTCATTTCTATTGTTGTTGTTGTATTAAGAGATTGATATTGCAATGAACAATTTGTATTTGTTTTATATTGAGTTGAATGAATGTGTTAAATTGATGATGTTGAGCTAAATACCCATGCCTAGGGTTTGTAGTATATTTGATTGAATGCTTTGATTTGATATTTCCATTGATGTACCTTGTGTTGGTTGATTACATTGGATTGTATGCTAGGTCGATAGATTAGCTACCTATTGATCTTTAGATATTGAATGAAGGACCGAGAGGTGAAATTTGATATCAAAATTATGCAATCGACTACCCTATGAATGAATTAGAAATATAAGTTCTAGGGTTTTGTTAATTTGATAATGTGAAACAATTGGTTATTGATAATTCATGAATGTGAGAACTAATGGATTGGTAATTGACTAATTAACCTTAAGGAACAAATTAATTACAAGGTTATGTTAATGGACAATTAAGAATTGAGCTTTGATTGAATGGACCTATAACCCTAGGCACCTTCCCAAGAATCGATTTGATCTTGTACAACCTTCACACATCAACCCTACGCACAATACTTTTAGTTTTAATTGTTTTAAAACCGCAACTCAAACATTAAACTTCTGCATTTAAATTTCTTGTCAATCAAGCTATTATGAGCTACACCTTCTTGGGGAAACGACCTTGGGGTGATCACCTTTGCTACAGCTACCTCGTATACTTGCGAGTGATGCTTGTAATAGTACTTAATTCGAGCGCAACACTCCTCAATAACTAATTTGGTTAATCAAAGAACCTTATCAATCCCTTAAATCATAAAACCTTAATCCATTTTAATTCTCTTAAAACTTATTGTAGCTTAAACCAATAAATTCCAAAACCCTAAACATTAAATAAAGAATCTTAAATAAAAACAGAAGCCCTAATTTATATCTTTACTTGCTTTACTTTTAGATTTGATTGTGTAGTTCATTATATGCTTTGATTTATATGCTTAATTCATTTAAGTTCAATGCTTGGTTTTTTAAATTATCATGGATGAATGTTTATATTTTGATTAATGTTTAATATCTTCAGTGAATGATTTATTTATGATGAATGGTTATTTACTTTTCTCGATTTATTTTGATTTCCAAGTGTTGTAAGAGGTATGTTTCCACTTTGTGGGTACCTCATTAGTTAAATATCATGTAATTTAAATTGCTTTTATATTTTAGACCAATGTAAAGGGCATGTTTCTACCTTTTGGTGGGTGTCTTATTAGTTTAGATGTGGATGATGTAAAGGACATGTTTCCATCCTCGGATGGGTGTCCATTTATTAGTTTTGTTTGGACATTACTTTGATTTTAAAATAACGATGTTTTATTTCAATTGTTGCATGTAATATGGATAATATTTTTATACTTAAGAATTTTGTAATATTAAGACCTGTAAAGTAGGCCGGTTCCAATGAACTGGGCGTTGTGGGGGTGTTGGGCCATTTCTCATCTTCGCCACACGTACCCAACTTTCTGAACCCATTAGGGGGTTGGGGATTCCTTAGGAATCGAGTCATCCACCCCTTTCTTTTTTTCGGCCTGTCCATTTTCTCCAGACTTAGGTCCGTATTCTCTAAGGCCCTGAGCCGAAACAGTGTCGAAGTCATAAGAACCATTCCACTGGGAGTGGGGGCAAAAATCCCCGCTCACAGTGACGACTCCACTGGGGATAAGAGAACTTGATTCTGTTGGTCTTTATGTAACACCCCTATACCCCGTATACGTACACAACATGCTATTACGATCGTAATATACGTATACTGAATATAGAAATGCCACGGTTAAATAACCAAATGACTCAATTCTTTAAAAGTAATATGAACCAATTTAAAACATTTAAATTGTATTATAAAACACAAAAGATAAAATATTTATTCAAAACGCAGCGGAAAATATTACAAATATTTCCAATTACATAAACGTTAAAACTCAAATTTTACAAAACATAAAATGTATACATGTCTGGCAGTATGTCTTTGATCTTTAAGCTCCACTATCAACACCTCAAAATCTAGACTCTACTCGGCCTAGAGGAACTCTCTGGTTCTTCTCTGTCACCTGCGCGATGAACCACAATCGCGCTAAGCCAATGGCTTAGTGGCACAAACTATAATAATATTATACTTTAATGAAATGCAAATGTCATAATCTCAAACATATAAACAATTCTCAAGAATCTCAATACTCATTTATTTCATCATTCATACATTACATTGAAAACAAAGACAAACTTGGGCCCACAAGACACTAATATGTTATTCAAAGTTCAGAGTTATTGCTTTGGTCTATAATCACAATCATCAAGCCCGTAGGCGATACACACACACATATATATATCTATCAATGGATAGGGTAACAGACCCAGTCTCTTGGACCTCAACCCACTAAACTTGAGGAGATCCTCAACCCGGATAATCCAAGGAGATCCTCAACCCGGCAAGACTGTTACCTATAATTCACATTTCACATTTATCAACTGGAATCGGCTTACGACCCGGTCTTTTCACCTATCCAGTACTTTATAGGCATGCCGCCAAACCCAGAACTCCGAAGGTTGAATAACACATTAGACACATAATCTTTTCATTTATATCTTTATACTTTTCTTTCTCAATTCATTTCTCATTTCATTCTCATCATTATAGCCAACAACCATGGCTTCATATCTCATAATCAAAATAGGCAACCATGCCTCAATCATCTCTTTAGCATCATTATAGCCAACAACCATGGCTTCATATCTCATCAAGATAATATGCAATATCAATTGCATTAACACCATCATCATAGCCAATCACATTGGTTTTATATCTCATTATATCTCAAATTACATTAAATCAATTGCTTAGCATATGTATAATCAAATATGTTAAGTACCAAATCATGTGAGTGTATGCAACAATGTAGTTTGTACTTACCTCAAAAACCAACTCACACAAACCTATAAACTTTCTCCTTCAAGAATTCTCAACACTTAGGTTAGGGCAATACAACTTCTTCACAACCTAAACCAAAGGTAATCATACACACTCACTTAGAGATACATATAAGATAATAAAGCTAAGAACCAACTAGGATAAACTCTACACATGACACGCTCAACAACACGGGCGTGTCCCTGACCGTGCCCTAAACTCAGAACACAGAAGCTTTGACACGCTCAGAACCACGGGCGTGTCACTGAACGTGTAATACATTCTATCTCTCAGAAACATTGACACGTCCAACAACATGGGCGTGTTCATTGCCGTGTCAATTCCTCACCATCACAGTAGCTATGACATGCTCAGTGACATAGGCGTGTCACTGGACGTGTCAATACTACTACTACACAGAAGCTGTGACACGCTCAGTGACATGGGCATGTCACTGCTTGTGTCACCCATCCAAGAACACAGAACCATCGACACGCATAAAAACCTGGTCGTGCTCATGGGCGTTTCAGGCCAAAAATCCAGATTTCGGCAACATCAACAACACAACCAACAAATCACTTCCTTTCACCAAAATCCACTTCAAACAAACTTAGCTCAACATACCCAAGAACCATAACAAACTTGTAAAAACACCAAAACAACTAAAAACATACATCCAACACAAATCAAAATCATCACCACAAACCCAAAACACAACCAAAATACTTTCACTTCCAACAACTTACTCTTTCCTTTAATCCAACCCCAAAATCCAAAATCACTTGAACCAAACACTCTTAAATACATCGTAATCAAACATATTCACATACCATCAACAATCAACCAACAAACTCAAACACATCTAAAAAGAAAGTCAAGGAATCAAGAGGAAACTTACCAAGGATGAAGAAACTCTTAAATTTCCATCTTGATCACTTGAAAACTTCCTTAAATCTTGAGTTTGGAAGATCAAATCTCTCTCTTGCTCTCTTGATCTTTGCTAGCCGACCAAAGGAAGAGAAAAGGAAAGAAAAGAAAGAGAACCACACAGAAAGAAAGAAAGAAAGAAGAAAAGATAGAAAGCAAAGTCAACATCTCATCCACTATCTCCTCAAAATCTTCTCCTCCAAGCATTTACTATTAAAATATTAAAATATCTCATTCCACTCACTTAATTTTCCATTTCCATTAATTAACTTAATTAATTTAAAATCATTAACTAACCATCTTTGACCTCCACTAACTTGACTTGTATATGTTTTATATATTGCTATATATACAACATATACACTCTCTCTTCACTTCCTTTTTCTTTCCAACTACACACATACATTAAATCCAATTAAAACAACAATTATATCAAAACTTCTAGGGCACACTTTGGGATATTACAATTCTCCCCCTCTAAAAAGAAATTTCATCCCCGAAATTACCTGATATCAAGTCTGAAACAGTTGAGGATGTTGCTCTCGCATTGCTCGCTCACTCTCCCAAGTTGCCTCTTCTCTACCATGATTCTTCCAAAGAACTTTCACCAATGGCACTCTTTTATTTCTTAACTCTTTTACTTCATGTGTCAGAATAGCAATTGGTTCTTCTTCAAATGTGAGATCCGGACTCACCTCAATAGATTCAACTGGTAAAACATGAGATGGGTCTGATCTATACCTCCACAACATAGAAACATGGAAGACATTATGAATTCTATCCAATTCAGGCGGTAAAGCAAGTCGATACGCAACTGGTCCAATTCTTTCCAATACCTCATACGGTCCAATAAAACGAGGACTCAGTTTTCCTTTACGACCAAATCTTAAAATCTTTTTCCAAGGAGACACTTTCAAAAATACTTTATCTCCAATTTTAAACTCTATGTCTCTCCTCTTCAAATCTGAATAAGATTTCTGTCGGTCTGAAGCTGCTTTTAATCGATCCCGTATTATCTTCACTTTCTCTTCAGTCAATTTAACTAAATCAGGACCAATTAGTTTGCCTTCTCCAAGTTCATTCCAACATAAAGGCGTTCTACATCTTCTACCATACAATGCCTCAAATGGTGCCATACCAGTACTGGATTGATGACTATTGTTGTAAGCAAATTCTACAAGTGGCAAAAATCTGTCCCAACTTCCAGAAAAATCAGTGACACAGCTTCTCAACATATCTTCAATAATCTGTATCACTCTTTCTGATTGCCCATCTGTCTGTGGATGAAAACTTAAGGAACCCAATTTGGAAGATAGTTTGAATGCCTTTATTCAAATTAGCTCACAAAACCATGATAAATTCAAGAAATCCACAGTGGAAGATGATTTGAATGCTTACCTTCAAATTAGCACAGAAATTCAGGAAGGAAGCAATGAGAGGTTTGATTCTTTGGAGGAATCATTGAAGAGGGTGGAAATGCAACTTGGGCAACTGACACATCAACTCCAAGAACACCAAGAGGAGGAATTTCCTAGCCAATTGGAGCAAATAGAGGTAATCACAAATTTTAAGAATGAACAGGTGATATATAACGATTTTTGTGATTCCTTTGATGCAGGAACTAACAACGAAGAAGATGGCGAGGAAATGCAATCAGACATAGAGGAGTTAATTCAATCAAAGGAGGAAGAGAATTTGGAAGCATCGACTTCGACAAAATTGCATGAACCTCCAAATCCTTGTATGCCATCAATCCCATTCCCAAGTAAGCTGAATGCAGAGAAATAAGGTATGCAACTTTCTGAACTCCGTGACATGCCCTATAGTAAAGATAGTGTAGATAAGCTTGAGGTGGCCATGACCATAGAAGTAGAGCCTAATTCTTCCAAATTAGAAATTGATGAGGGAAATTTACTAGTGAATAATGAGATTGTTGAGGGAGAATTTCAATTTGCTAAAGAGAATGTAGAACACATTCAACCAAACTTGGTTGAACCTAAAAAGACCCCAGGAATTTTGAAAGATGTTTTAGTTGGGGAATGCAGTATGCAACAAATTATCATCTCTCCCACTCTTGGTGGTGAGAACGAGCAGAAACCATATAAAACCATGTTGCAAACTAAAAAAGGTTCTTACTACGTCCCTATAGCATTAAAAAATCAAGCTAAGACAACCCTCACATGTTCTTTTTGGACAATTGCTCCCCTAAGAATGCTACCTAAGCTTTTCAATATATTGGGCACTTTTCAAAGTTGCATGGTGTTCATCCTCTTGGTCATGTGCTCCAATTGCATTATGGGTGGAAGGAGCCCCACACATCATATATGGGAACGATGGAAATCAGGTAGCATTTAAACTTTCTCTGTAGTATGCGTGCTCACATTGAGGACAATGTGAATTTTTAAGTGTGGGGTGCATTTGGTGTTTTATGTTTTTACTTTTAATTGCATTTTGTGTTTTTGTGTTTTTACCTTTAATTTGTTTTTGTTTAAGTTTTAGTTTATGTTCTTAATGTTTTTCTTTGAATAAATGAATTTTGAAAAGTTCAATTGTTATAAAATTGTTGATTGATGACCTTTGAATTTTTGAAGCATGAATTTGAGAATTGGTGCTTATTGTCAATTTTTTTTTGTTTTTCCCTTGCATTGCCATTAACTTAGTGAGGAATTGAGCCATCAACTTATCATTCTTGTTGTGGGTGAACATCTTTGATTGATGAATTACGAGAACTTGCTTTGAAATGCATTTTAAGACTACATGAAAATTTCAATATGGCATCAAGATGATTAAGGCAATTAGGTGAACCACTTTGGCTTAAAAAGACCAACCCTATATTCAACCTTAGTTAGCCAATTTTGAGCTTATTTTATTTTTCCTTTTCTTTCTTTTGCACAACACCATTAGCTTGAACCTTGTTATTTAACTCTTACCCTTTCATTAGGTCAAGAGCATTTTAAGAGCTTTTATAACCGAGTGTTGTGTTGAATTAAGTGTGGGGTTAAATTTAGTAGGTTTAAGATTGCAAAGCAAAATAAAAAAAAGAAAAAGAAAATATATGTATATATAATAATAAGAATAATTATTGTTCTTGTTGAAAGGGTTGGAATGTATCATTGCAAGATTTAATAAGTGAGTTCCCTTGAAAAGCTCTTTAATGTCAAGGGGTAGATGAGAGAAAGGTGTTTTGGGATTGTTGGGTTATGTATATGATCGGGTACTTCATTCTTAAAGTGCTCTTGAACTTAATGATTTAGCTCACATTTCCTAAATTCCATGCCTTTACCTTAGCCCCATTACAACCCAATAAAGACCTTTTATTGATGCTTGATTGTTATTTGTGGTGGAGATTTGATGGATAAGCAAGCCTACGGTAATAATCTTTCATTGATTGTTATGAGTGTAAACACCACCAAATCTCTTGATATCCTAATTATCATACACTCTCCTATGTCTAACCACCCAGGAACGGCTAAACCAATGCTCTGATACCACAAATTGTAACACCCCTTCCCGACCTACAAATAAGCCGGGGAGGAATGTCACATCGGGATGCGAGCTCTGGTTACAATATCTTAATTAAGAATTCTTATGAAAAATTTTTCAAAAAATTGGGCGGAGTTTCCCCTAAAATGCGGGGTTCCCAAGTGTCGCCAAAACTGATTTTTTTTAAACACTTTTGTTCACAATTCAACTCAAGAACACTCCCAATAATAATCTCCTTTGTATCCTCAACTACACCCTGCAAGAAAATTTCACACTTCTATATCGTTTCTCAAGATCGCATATCATTTGCTGAGTTTCATTACCATACTACTGTTTATTCTCTAGTTACATACACCACAATACTTAATATGTTTAACAAACCTTTACAATAGATATAACGTACATGCCATACTACTATTTTAAGTCAAAAGTCCTACCCTATTCGCCACCGAGCTGGTGCGGCCGCTGATCTTCTATCCACTACCTATGAGTTAGACATATAACTCGCTGAGCAACTTATTGCCCAGTGGGTACTTTAACCATTGCTGAATATAAATAGTGCAAGGAAGGTTGTTGAAACACATATAAAAGTAGAATACCACATAATTAAACTATTTTCATACAATCATCATATTTATATTTTCTAATTAAGTTAAGATTCACATTTTGTATGTAAACAACATGTAATATAACTTCATTATAATTATGAGTTAATCTGCTCCACTAGGTAATTATGAATACACCGATCTCAAAATGAGGCCTCGTATACAGTTACACGTGGTCTTGATTTATCCACCAAAATTGAACAAATGGCCATGATTTGGCCACTTGAAAGTTACTTTTCCTTCTTTATAATTTTTCCCCTCAAATTGGTTCTATTTACAAAATTGCCACTCCGGTGGAAACGACCAAAATGCCCTTGTTGCAAAATCATCCGTAACTTTCAAACCGTGCGTATTCGGAAAAAATGGTGCGCCACCGTTACAACCCGATAAATCTCGAGAACACATCTATCACATCCATTATGGGCTCTATTAAGAACCGACGTAACTTTTTAGAAAAGTACCTTTAGGTCCTCAGCCTCTTAAAAAATTTCAATTAGGTCCCGTCAGCTCCACTGTGTACACCAATTTCATATTTGACTATCCCGAGCCTCTATTTGACCACTCGTTCATGTCCTCCTTGCCTATTACTCGACTGTCTAGCCTTTGGGATGTGACATGGAAAATATAAAATAATTGTGTGTCTAGTATGTTATTCAATTTTCAAAGATATGTGTTTGGCGGCATGCCTTTGAACTTATTCTCATATTTGCCTTCGGGGCTAGCTTTTGAGTATTACTTGATTTGCCTTCGGGGCTAGACACTTGGTGTCATTATGGACCAAAACAATAACTTTGGGATTTGAATAACGTATTAGTTATTTGGGCCCATGCTTGTGTATATGGTTTTGTGAATTATTAGGTGATGGAAGAATATATTTAATAGTGAGCTTGGATGCCACATTATGACATAAAATATAAACATTTTGTATTGCCATTGTTTTTAAAGTTCTATTATTATCACAGTTTGTACCACTAGGATTTTAGCTTAATGCGATTGTAATTCATCACATAGATGACAGGGGTGATCCAATAGAGCCGGAGAGTTCTACTAGACCAGGTCGGGTATAGGCTTGTGTTGGTTGAGCTTGAAGTGTTTTTCCTACAATAAGATTAGAGCCATTTTTTCAACATGTATATATTTTATGTTATAGTACTTTTTGATATTAAGTATATTATATTATGTTTTTGGAGTATATAAATATAAAGAATGTTTTAAATAATTTAGTAATGTGAGGTTTTATATGTTTTGATAAATATAAAAATATATGTATAAACATTTTGAGTAATTGGGAATAAGAAAATTTTTATTAAATTAGGTTGTGATATTCTTATACCGTTTACATGTATTATATATATATTAGGTGTGTGTATTATACATATATAGGGTATAAGAGTGTACAGTAGCCTCTGGCATGCTAGGGTCATTCGTAGATGGATTTTCTGGCTACAACCAAGTGTTAATGGCCCAAGAGAATAAATCTAAAACTGCCTTCATTACTACATGGGGTATATTTTGTTATAGGGTGATGCCGTTTCGGTTAAAAAATGCTGGAGCAACCAACCAGAGGATGGCTACCACCTTGTTTCATGATATGATGCATAAGGAAGTTGAGGTCTATATAGATGATATGATGGTGAAATCGGATACAAGGGAGCAGCATTTTCAAAACTTAGAGATATTCTTTGAGAGAGCAGTGAAGTATAATCTCCAATTGAATCCAAAGAAGTGTGTGTTTGGAGTTACTTCGGGTAAAATGTTGGGGCATGTGATTGGCCCAAATGGCATTAAGATTGACCCAGACAAAGTTAAGGCAATCAGGGATATGTCAGCCCATAAGACGGAGAAGGAAGTTTGAGGTTTCATTGGACAATTATAGTACATTAGCAGGTTCATAGCAAAGCTTACCACAATCTATAAACCTATTTTTAAAATGCTTAAAAAGAACCAGTCAAGTGGAATGAAGATTGTCAAAAGGCCTTTGAGTGTATAAAATAATACTTATTGAACCTACCTATTTTAAAACCACCTAAACCCGATAGACCTTTGTTGCTATACTTATTAGTAGAAGAAGAGTCAATAAGAGCAATGCTGGCCCAAGCAGATGAACTGGGGGTTGATCACGGAATATACTATTTGAGTGGAAAGCTTCTATCTTATGAAATTAAGTATAGTATCATTGAAAAATTTTTTATTGTAATATCCCAAAATTTTTGAAAATTTCTAATTTTTGAAAATTTTGATAAAATAAATTATAATTTAAAAGGATAAATTAAAATAATGGTTTTAAATGAAAATGAAGGAATTTTAAATGAAAAAGTGGAATATATATGTGATATATATGCAAAATATACATAACATATAAAAGTCAACACTTTTTTTAAAAAAAGTCAAAGTCTAATGGCATTTTTTAAATAAATTTTAAAAATTTAAAATTAATAAAATAATTCAAAAATAACTTATTTTTGAATGGAAGAGGGAAATTAGGACTTTTAATTTATTAAATAAATAAATAAATAAATAATTATTAAATTATTTTAATATATATATTTATGGTTTAAAATAAAGATGAAAGGAAAAAAGAAAATTAAAAAGCCTTCTTCTTCTTCTTTTCCACAAGGGCCAAAACTCCTTAGGAGTCTGAACCAAGATTTTGATTCTTCCATATACCAAGGATTGAAAGAAGTTTAAGGATTCAAGTGGAGTTTTAGAAGTTTCTTCATCAATTAGTAAGTTTCTAACTCTTTTCTTTGAATTCCATGGAAAATTAATTTATGTGAGTTTTAGACTTTTGAAGTAGTATGTTATAATTGTTGGAATTGGTGTGTATGATGTTATTTTGGGTAGTTAACAATTATTTTAAGGTTAGATTGAAGAGATGATGGAGTTTGGATAAAGAATGGTGAAGATAGAGAATTTAGGGTTATGGATTTTTGGGGTTTTAAAAACATGAGATTTAATTTTGCAAATTGGTTCTAAATGTGTTGTTATGATTCATAAACAAGTATTTTAAAGTCAAATATTGGATTTGGTTGTGTTTGGTTGGAGTTTGAGAAGTGGAGATTTAGGGTTTTTGAAAAGTGATTTTCCAAAGTGGTTGAATTTTGTGATTTTATTTGTTTAAGCATGTTGTTTAGTGTTAAAAGTGATGAATATAAGCTTGAAATGAGTAATGGATTGTGTTGGAATGGAAAACCTTCAATGGGGGAAGGTTATGAAATTTTTTAGATTTTGTGTATAAGAGTGTATTTTTATAATATAAATTATTTAAATGTATTAAAATATGTTTTTAATAATATAAAATAAAATTTAAATACTATTTTAATTGTAGTAGAATGGAATTCTAATGTTAAAGTAAGGAAAGGCTAAATTTTTGGAAATTTGTAGGAGTGATGTTTAATTATGGTTAAATATTGGAAATGCCATTAAATGTGATACTATATGATTATTTTCTATCACATTTGGTTTAGGCATTGTGGGAGGTTGATTTGCTTCATCCAAGTGGTGAGGGGCAAGTTGAAAAGATAGGATTAGAGGTTGTTTTAGGCTTTCTTTGGGTTGCTAGTGGAGGTATGTACAAACTTTGAATATATTATTTATATTTGCATGACATTTGGGCTTAACACATTTTGGTTGGAAAATGTGTTAAGCTACTTGGTTCATTGACTGTTTATGAATAATGTGCTATGACATTTGTAATGTCATATATATGAAAAATGCATTGTGAAAAGCCATTGATAATGGCTAAATTGTTGTTTAGATCATTTTTGTAATTATTTTATTCTGATTTTATGTGTTTTTAGTTAATGTTTCATTTGATTTTTGTTTAAAGTTTGTTTGAAGTGTTGTTTTTAGGTTAAAGTGCAAAAACTCCCTTGGAAGATCAAAACAAAGAAGGAAAAGCATGAATCAAGCAAGACATGGCCAAGCCAAATCAAGCTTGGCCGTGTCCCTCAAAGAATGATGATGGCAGAGCTTGACACGGCCAAGAGACACAGCCAAGCCACTGGCCGTGTCTCACCCAAGGAACAAAATAAAGAAAGGAAAGAAAAGAGGGCAAAAGCTGACACTGGCAAGTGACACGGCCAGGAGCTTGGCTGTGCCCCATCCTAAGCCAAAGACCAAGCAAAGAAGGAAAGAAAAGAAACAGAAGTGGACACACCCACATGACACGGCCAGGAGCTTGGCCGTGTCACCCTTTGGAAACAAAGAAAATAATTAAACAAGTTGGCAAGCAGAAGAGGACACACTCAAGAGACACAGCCAAGCCACTGGCCGTGTCACATGACACGGCCAGGAGCTTGGCCGTGTCACCCCTTGAGACCAAATAAAAGAAAGAAAAGAAAGAAAGAAAGAAGGCAGTGAAGGACGCGGCCAGCAAGCTTGGCCGTGTCCCAAAGAAAAATGAGAGACACAGCCACGCCAAATCCAGCTTGGTCGTGTCACCCTTAATAAATTTGAATTCTTTTGCACGAAATGGGGGAAAAAGTGGGGGACAAGGCCTTGTGTTTGCCAAATGAAATACTAAACAAAGAAAAAGTGGGGAATAAGGTGAAGTGGTGTGAGTTGGAAGGCATAGGTGAGCTTTGAAAGAATTAAAAGGAGAAGGAAATGGAAGAGGAGGGAGTTTTTTTTTTAGGATACATGGTTTGGGCTAGGGAGAGTGAGACTCTCCTTGGTTCTTCATCTTCAACCTCCATTTCCATCCTCTCCATCTTCTCCATCTTCCATTGACAAGTTCTTTGAGGTTCTTTGGGATAAATTGGGTTAACAAGGTCTTGAAGGTTGAAGAAGCTTCATTGAAAGGATTGGTGACTTGAGAAAGCTCCATTCAATATTGCAAAGGGTGAATCAACCGTTGAAGAGGGCTTGAGTTCTTCATCATACATCAAAGTGGAGCTAGGAGGAAGACTAGTAATCCTACTCTTAGCATCTTCACAAGGGGTTTTTGAATGGAGCCAAAGAAAAATGAGAGACACGGCCAAGCCAAATCAAGCTTGGCTGTGTCACTCTTAATATCTATTTAAGTTCTTTCACACGACAGAGAAAAGAGGAGGAAATGGCTAGGGTTTGAGGAAACAAAGAAAAGAAAAGAGAAGGAGGGAGCAAAACACCATTTTGGGATGAGGGGAGAGTGACGCTCTCCTTGTCCCTTCATCTTCAACCTCCATCTTCATCTTCTCCATCTTCCATTGATAAGATCTTTGAGGTTCTTTGGGAAAAATTGGGTTACAAGCTCTTGAAGGTTGAAGAAGCTTCATTGAAAGGTTTGGTGACGTGAGAAAGCTCCATTCCATTTACCTAAGGCAAGATCCATTCCAAGGTTTGGAGACTTGAGAAAGCTCCATTCCAGATTGCAAAAGGGGAATCAACCATTGAAGAGGGCTTGAGTTCTTCATCAAACATCAAATTGGAGCTAGGAGGAAGACTAGCAATCCTACTCTTGGCATCTTCACAAGGGGTTTTTCTATTCTCTCTTTTAATTCATTTCTTACTGTTGTTGTTGTATTAAGAGAATTGATATTGTAATGAACAATTTGTATTTGATTTATATTGAGTTGAATGGTTGTTTTAAATTGATGATGTTGAGCTAAATACCCATGTCTAGGGTTTGTAGTATATTTGATTGAATGCTTTGATTTGATATTTCCATTGATGTACCTTGTTGTTGGTTGATTTCATTGGATTGAATGCTAGGTTGATAGATTAGCTACCTATTGATCTCTAGATATTGAATGAAGGACCAAGAGGTGAAATTTGATATCAGAATTATGCAATCGACTACCCTAAGAATGAATTAGAAATATAAGTTCTTGGGTTCATTAATTTGCAAATGTAAAATAATTGGTTATTGCTAATTCATGAATGTGAGAACTAATGGATTGGTAATTGACTAATTAACCTTAAGAAACAAATTAATTACAAGGTTATGTTAATGGATAATTGAGAATTGAGCTTTGATTGAATGGACCTATAACCCTAGGCACCTTCCTAAGAATCGATTTGATCTTGTACAACTATCACATACATTAACCATCACACTCATTAATCTTAGGTTTAAATTATTCTCGCACCATTCCAAACAACAAACTTTGTTATTTTTAAATTACTTGTCAATTAAGCTATTACGAACTACACCTTCTTTGTGAGACGACCTTGGGGAGATCACCGTTGCTGCAACTACCTCGTATGCTTGCGAGTGACGCTTGTAGTAGTACTTAATTCGAGCGCAACAATTGTGTAAAGTGTGAAATATGCATATTATGTAGAAATACCCAAAGTAATTGGGTAATGTGTTGTGAATGCAAAAATGAAATATGTGGTATAATGAAATGAATTGATATTGATAAAAATGAGAAAAGTGAGAAAAGTGAGAAAAATGAGAAAGATGTGAAAAATGAGAAAAGTGAGAAAAAGTGTAAAAATAAGGCAATGTGCCTAGATTGAATATGTGAAAATGAGAAAGAGATTAATAATGAGAAATATGAATAATATTGTGTGTCTAGTATGTTATTCAATTTTCAGAGTTTTGTGTTTGGCGGCATGCCTATGATTGCCTACGGCCTAGATGCTGGGAGTCATTGTGAAAATATTTTTGAGGTGAAAAGATTAGGTCGTAAGCCTCAAAAATAAATATTTAAAGCTAGGATGAGTGAAAAGACTGGGTCATAAGCTCACGCCTAGTTGGAATATTCCATTGATATATTGCCTACGGGGCTAGACACATGGTGTCATTATAGACCAAAACAATTACTCTGAAATTTGAATAGCATGTTAGTTATCTTTGGACCCATATTTGTGTTTGTTTGTATGTGAATTGCGATTATGAAATATTTGAAAAATATAAGAAAATGGAATGATGCGACATATATATGCATAGTGCATTGACATTGCATTGAATTTTATTGTTATTATCAAAGTTTGTACCACTAGGCTTCGGCTTAGCATGATTATTTCTATCACGCAGTTGACAGGGTAGACTCAGTTGAGCCAAAGAGTTCTTCTAGACCAGGTCGGGTCTAGACATGTAGTTGAGCTTGTTGAGTTGTTATCGAGATTAGAAATACTGTCAGCAGCATGTATATATTTTTATGTTATTGTACATTTTGAGTATTATGCATAATATATTATGTTTTGGATTTTATGCATTGTATATTATAAAGAATGTTTGGGTCAATGCATTTGAAATGGGAGAGTAAATGTGTTTTAAATTATATATATATAAATGTTTGAGTAACTTGGTGAAATTGAAGAGTATGGTTGAGATGGTGATTTGAAATTATTTGTGAGTGTTTTCTTTTCGCAGGTTGTGTTTTGCTGAATTTTGGGATGTCCAAATTACAGACAAAACTCTGGCGAATTTTTCCCAGAGATTTTCATATATAATATTTATTTTGGGTTCCCATAACAAGTAAAGAATATTTATATGCTATTTAATTTTATATATTTAGAATTTGAAATTTTAAATTGGAAATGTGAGAAATTTTTATTAAACCGGTCTATGACATTTTTGTACCATATATGCATATTTTACATATGCTGAAAATATATATTGTACGTATATAGGGTATAAGGGTGTTACATATATAGTTGTGGTTTGTTCTTCTAATAAATTGCAGCATTACTTTCAATCAAATAGTTTGCAAAGAATTTCCTTATTGGACCCTGTAGACCCTTAATTTTGACCCCAATTTGATACGGTCCTAATTAAAGGATGCCAAAATAAATTTGATCCGACTTTAAATATTTAAAACTAGTTTATAATTTTTTAAAGGAGTCGGTTCTGATTAAAGAGGCATAAATTCAATTGTAGAACCCTAAAATCAAGTGGAATTAGCCCAAATTAAAACTTTTCATTCCATAAGTTAAAAAAGGCTAGAATAATTTGAGTGAGGCTGGCCGGGGAGACATGAGCATGCCTCATGTCGATCTGGTAGCCCAGATCGACATTTGGACTCATGTCGACCAGGGTAAGCTAGGTCGACATGAGCATGCTTCATGTCCACCTTGGTAGGCTAGGCCGACATGAGCATGCTTTATGTCGACCTTGGTAGCCCAAGGTCGACATGAGGTTGGTCTCATGTCGACCTAGGGCAACCAGGTCAACATGAGGTTGGTCTCATGTCGATATAGGGCAACCAGGTTAAGGATTCTGAGGGAGGTTAGGGCCTATAAATAATAATGTTTCAAAATTCAGGGGGAAGGAACATTAAAGAGGGTTGGCAATGAATATTAAGAGAGATTAAAACCATAAAATTGAAGAGACGGCAACAAAGAGAGAAGAACAGCAACAACTTTTTGGAGAGCGAAGGAAACCACAAATTGAAAAATCAAAACAACCAAAGAAGAAGGCAGAATCCATACTATCTTCACATTGTTCATCCAAAAATCAATTTTTTTGGTGGAACCAATGACGGAGGTTTGATCTTTAATTATAAAATATTCATGCTCGCAGTAGCTTCGCTTCTTTGATTAATAAGAGCATGCATGCAGTAACATGATCTTTGAACTTGCAGTAACTTGATCTTTGAACATGCAGTAAATTTATCTTTGTTTCAATAACATTAATCGTTTGGTTTATTTAACACATTGATTAGTTGGTATTCATAACCCCTCATGCACATTTCATAAAAAACATAAAACTATCCAGTATCCATTGAGGATTTAAATTAATTGTTAGAATATATTTTGTTTACATTACATCAAGAACCGTAAATTATTTTATTGAAACTGAAAACCTTAAACTATTATTATCCAAAAGCTTAAACCATTTCATTATTAAAATCCAAAATATTAATAATTTTTCCAAAACCGTAATTTATTTTTCCAAACCCAAAATTATGTTTTTAAGGCAGTAAGTTAAGCACAAAAACCCTAATTCCAAAACCCAGAGGGATTATGTTTTCACCGTGAGTGGAGATTTTTGCCTCCACTCCCGGTGGAATGGATCTTGTGACTTCGGCACTGTTTAGGCTCGGGGCCTTAGAGAATATGGGCCTATGCCCGGAGAAAATGGAGCTACCACCCAGACGAGCAGGGAAAAAGAAAGAGGTGGATGACTCGATTCCTAAGGAATCCCCAACCCCCTAATGGCTTCAGAAAGTTGGGTACGTGTGGGGAAGGTGAGAAATGGTCCAGCACCCCCATAATGCCCGGTTCATTGGAACCGACCTTCTTTTCAGGTCTTAATATTATAAAATTCTTAAATATAACAATATTATCCATACTACATGCAACAATTAAAATAAAGCATCATTATATTAAAATCAAAGCAAGGTCAAAACAAAGTAAATAAATGGACACCCATCCGAGGATGGAAACATGTCCTTACATCTTTTATGTCTAAACTAAATAGGACACCCACCAAAAGGTGGAAACATGTCCTTTACATTGATCCAAAATATAAAAGCAATTAAAATTACATGAAAATTAATTAATGAGGTACCCACAAAGCAAAAACATACCTCTTACAATTTTAATACCAAAAGAAACAAATAATAATCATAATAATAAAGAAAAAACCCATCCATGATAAATTAAATAAATCAAAAATTGAAATTAAATAAATCAACCATTAAAAAATATAATAAACTGCATAATCAAATCTAAAATTAAATAAAGCAATAAATATATAAGTTTAGGGTTTTAAAGAATTTAGGGTTTTTTGGAACTTAGGGTTTTGGAACTTAGGGTTTTAAAATTAGGGTTTTGTAATTAGGGTTTTGAATTAGGATTTTGAGGGTTTTTGAAACTAAGGTTATGGAATTCAGAGTTTGGAATTAGGGTTTTAAAATTAGGATTTTTGAAACTAGGGTTTTGGAATTTAGAGTTTGGAATTAGGGTTTTAAAATTAGGATTTTTGAAACTAGGGTTTTGGAATTCAGAGTTTGGAATTAGGGTTTTGGGTTTAATTTACTTCCTTAAAAACATAATTTTGAGTTTGGAAAGATAAATTATGGTTTTGGAAAAATTATCAATATTTTGGAGTTTAATAATGAAATGGTTTAAGCTTTTGGATAAAAATAGTTTAAGGTGTTGAGTTTCAATAAAATAATTTACGGTTCTTGATGTAAAGTAAACAAAATAAATTCTAACAGTTAATTTAAATCCTCGATTGAAATTGGATAGTTTTATGTTTTTTATGAAACATGCATGTGGGGTTATGAATACCAACTGATCAATGTGTTAAATAAAGTAAACGATTAAAGTTATTGAAACCAAGATAAATTTACTGCCAAAGATCGAGTTACTGCATGTTCAAGGATCATGTTACTGCATGCATGATCTTATTAATCAAAGAAGCGAAGCTACTGTTAGCATGAATAATTTATGATTAAAGATCAAACCTCCGTCATTGGTTCCACCAAAAAAATTGATTTCTAGATGAACAATGTGAAGACAATATGGATTCTGCCTTCTTCTTTGGTTGTTTTGATTTTTTTGTTTGTGGTTTCCTTTGCTCTCCAAAAAGCTGCTGCTATTCTTCTCTCTTTGTTGCCATCTCTTCTGATTTGTGGTTTTAATCTCTCTTAATATTCATTGCCGACCTTCTTTAATGTTCCTTCCACCTAAATTTTGGAACTTTATTATTTATAGGCCCTAACCTCACTCAGAATCCTTAACCTAATATTAATCAGTCCTTAAAACAAATTATAGTTGAATTACAAAAGTTATTGAACCCATGTCAACCTGGTTGCACTTGGTCGACATGAGACCAACCTCATGTTGACCTTGGACTGCCCAGGTCAACATGAGGCATCCTCATGTCAACCTTGGACTGCCAAGGTAGACATCAAGCATGCTCATGTCGACCTACCTGCCAAGGTCGACATGAAGCATGCTCATGCCGACCTACCTGCCAAGGTCGACATGAAGCATGCTCATGCCGACCTAGCTTGCCCAGGTCGACATGAGTCCAATCTCATGTCGATCTGGGCTGCCAGATCAACATGAGGCATGTTCATGTCTCTCCGGCTGGCCTTACTCAAATTATTCTGGACTTTTTTAACTTTTGGACCGAAAAGTTTTAATTTGGGCCAATTGCACTTGATTTTAGAGTTTTACAATTGAATTTATGCCTCTTTAATCCAAACTTTAAAAATTATAAACTAGGTTTAAATATTTAAAGTTGGATCAAATTTATTTTTGCATCCTTTAATTAGGATCGTATCAAATTGGGGTCAAAAATTAAGGGTCTACAGTTTGCCCTCTGCTTGAACGATCTAAGACTATGGCAAAAGAGAGTGAAAAGCAATATGATTTTTGACTGATTTTGGATGAGGATGGGTACTTTGATTTGATTTTGGTACTTGGATCCAAGACTAAACATGATTTGTGTACTTGGACCCGAGATTGAATTTGATTTGGGTACTTGGACTCGAGATTGGGTACTTGGACTCGAGATTGATTTGATTTGGGTACTTGGACCCGAGATTTGGTACTTGGACCCGAGACTGAATTGAATTTGGGTGCTTAGACCTAAGACTGAGTTTGACTGACCATCTATCAGTTGAGAAGTCTGACTGCTCCGGCTATTCTATTCTTTAATGCATTTTGGGTCTTCACCCTCAAAATCAATCTTCATCGTTGGACCTTGGATCTACATCCTTAGCATCGGATCTTCACCTTTGAAAACGGATCTTCATCCTTGGAGATTGGGTCTTCACCCTTGCAAATGGATCTTTATCCTTGGAGATTGGGTCTTCACCCTTGTAAATGGATCTTCATCCTTGGAGATCGGGTCTTCACCCTTGTAAATGGATCTTCATCCTTTGGACATCGGGTCTTTACCTTTGAAAATGGATCTTTATTCTTGGAGATCAGTTCTTCAAACTTGAAAATGGATCTTCATCCTTTGAGATCGGGTCTTCACCCTTAAAAATGGATCTTCATCCTTTGGATGTCGGGTCTTTACCCTTGAAAATGGATCTTCATCCTTTAACTGAATCTTCATCCTTGGCATTAGGTCTTCACCCTTGAAAATGGATCTTCATCCTTTGGACTTCGGGTCTTCACCCTTTGAAATTGGATCTTCATCCTTGGAATCAGGTCTTCACCTTTGAAAATGGATCTTCATCCTTGGAAATTGGGTCTTCACCCTTGAAAGTGGATCTTCATCCTTTAAACTGGATTTTCATCCTTGGAAATTGGGTCTTCACCCTTTGAAATTGAATCTTCATCCTTGGAATCAGGTCTTCACCTTTGAAAGTGGATCTTCATCCTGTAAGCTGGATCTTCATCCTTGGAATTGGGTCTTCACCATTTAAAGTGGATCTTCATCCTTTAAGCTGGATCTTCATCCATTAGAGATTAGGTCTTATGTTGGCTTCAGCTCTTCTAGCTGGACTGATCTTTTGTCATTTGCGTCTTCATTCTTTTGATAGTTCTAATGCTCTATTCTATTGTTCTTCCTTTTTGCAAAAATTCAGCTATTTTTAGCTGGCCCTCATATCTTCTCTTACCCCCTGCATGGCGAAATATTTGCAAGTGAGTTTGGAAATGTTTTGTATATAAACTCAAAAAATTGAAAAGGAGAAACTTTGCCCCCTGTGTAGGACCAAACCAAAGATTTTTTTTATGCAAGCTTTGATTGAAGGTTTTGTTGTCTAGTTCTTCGTACAAGCATGCATTTCTTCTCTTTGCAAAATTTTTGGAACTTTCTCGGGCAATAGACTTTCCATGCCCCCTTGATTCAATATCTTCTTTTGATTCTTTACTTCACAGGGTGTTTGCTGTTCACTTTGACAAAGAATAGACAATACAAGACAAGAAAGTGCGATGTGATATGCTCATGTATGCATGATATGTATGAATAATACTTAAAAAAGTTCCATCGACTCACAGACTAGGATTATCGGCTTCTTATGGATTTCTTTTAGATGATTGTTCAGTTCTTGCTTTGGAATGATATGATGCTTCACATTTATGGCTTTTATCTTCGGGATATTGAAAATATGAGTGGCGGAGACCCCAAGCTTGCAGAGTCAGGGATACATCCATTTTAAACTATGTTTTAGCATGTTAGTTGGTACCTTCTTCATGACCTTGCCAATAATCATTTCATTTGCCTAATGTGTCCTTCGAGGTTTGACTATTCAAGAAACTTCTCTTAACTTGAAGGCTTTGTATGACAAAAACATTTTTATTTTTTGAATTTTGATTTTGAAATCAAATGTTAGCTTTGCCAAATCAATGTCAATATACCTTAGCACTTGATTTTTCCAAATTAACATATCTATAACATGACAACCCTAGTTACTATACTAAACTCGGGAATTATTTCTATTTAAGCAAGAACTATTGCACTTCAGATAGGCACATACACATTACTTGGCCAAAGGTCTCATTGATTTTAAATATTGTCTATCTCATATGCATGCTTATTCAAACTATCTCCACTAATAGACTCTACCTACCAAGAGAGATCAACAGGTCTTTAATAGACTTGAAGTAGGGTCTATAAGGGACATGGGGTTTAAATGAAGGCCATTTTGAGATTAGAGCCGGTATGACACAAAGGACAAACCTTCATACTGCAAACTGCTTGTTGGAACTTTAAAGAGTTGGGAGTATGAAAAGATAGAGCTTTGAACATTCTTCTTTCTTTTTGGCATTAACCTGGATCTTGATTAGGACAGCCTTTGCCATTGCAAAAAAGTTTGATACCCAAATTCATTTCTTTTCTTCTTCTCCCTTTTATTTCTTTTTATTTTTCTTGCTCTTCCCTTTCTTTGCGCATTTTATCATTTTGTCCTTCTTTCTTATAGGACTATTAAGTACAAAACTTTCAAAAACTAGGTGACCTTTCTTCTTTTTCTTTGATTTTGATCAAATCTTTGGTTGGGTTGGACCAATTCAAGTCAAACTATCCTTATAAACCAAATGGAAGCCTTTTGCTACTTTATGTAAAAAGAGAACTCAGTTGGCTTTCTGAACCGCCTTTTTAGGTTTTATCTTTTTATCTTTTTTTTTTCTTTTTATCTTTTGTCTTTTTTTTGTCCTTTTTTCTTTTCTTTTTCTTTTCTTCTTCTTTTCTTTTCTTTTCTTTTTTTTTTCTTTTCTTTTTTTTTTTTTGGTTCTAGCTCTAAAAGTGTTGTCTTGTTTGTACCAACTTGGGTTTCTTATAATGGATAAGTGGAGTAACATAAATCTCCTTTAACAAGGATAAATCATTTGTTACTCTAATGTTGCCTTGATAGATTGGAGATACTAGGTGAACTTCAACTATCCTTATGGTCTTGAGAACATCAACTATCCTTATGATCTTGACTATTCATTCCTTTCTTTGATCTTCGTGCCTCTTCATCTTAGTGATCATAAGACTTGTCAAAAGTATCACAACAGCTCAAGGTAGGTTATTGGGGTTTGTAAACCAATGAAAAGAAAGCTAAAATTTTATGAAGGCTCAAAGGGACAACTAGGGATTGATATTTAATTGGGTGGATACAAGTTGTTGGCTAACCAAACAATGCCTAGATCATTTCTCCCTTAAAGAAGCAGAGTTCAATTTCACCTCGAAAGTTTGTCAAAGCATGTTCTAAGACTGACTAGGACCTAGACAAAGGTAATTATGCAGGAGCCCTCTCTAAACACAACTCAATGCTATAGAGTAATCCCCTCACCTAGTAAAGTCATTGAAGTCATGATGCCTAGATACGCTAATTTATAAATATCAAGTTAAATTCCTCATTGGTTTAGCACCAAAATGAACAAAGACCAACAAAAATTTTAATGAAAGTAATTTATTCAAACAAATTTAAATTTGAAAAACACGATTGTTCCAATTAAATATTAAAGACAGTAAAATTGAAAAGCAACATTCAAGCTAAGGAAAGTTTGTTGAGTTAAGCTTCTTTTTCCTTTCACATCTTCAATTTTTCCATCTTGAAAGGATGATAAAACAAATCTTCTTCCAATCCTCTTCCCACCATGAAGGTTGCTGGTGGAGTTACTCTTCCAAACTTAGGCAAAGGATTGTTCTTCGTATTGGGCTTGTTCGGCTCCGATAGCTTACCACTATCGATTAGATCTTGTATCTCATTCTTCAATTGGGTACATCTATCGGTCTCATGTCCTTGAGTTTGATGAAATTGACAAAGCCTTAGTATCAAATTTTGAGGGTAAAGAATTAGGCAAAGGTCGAGGGCCTAATGGTTGTAATAGTCCCTTCTTTTGTAGCTTGTTGAAGACCTAAGACAAAGGCTTCCCCATATCTGAAAACTGCCTTCTATTTGCTTGACCATTTTTATTAACATCAACTTCTTTTTGCGTGCTTTGATTTCCAGATTGATAGTTCCCTTTCTCATTCATTCTTATTGAAAATTGATTCTTCTCCCTTTCCAATTCTTCAATTTGCAGACCAGCTTGGAGAAGATCTTTAAAATCATGAATGAGTATATGAGATATCCTTTCATAAAGACTAGGCAACACCCTTCTCACAATCATCCTTATTTGATCAGATTCATCAGGCCTCTTCTTAAGCAAAGCAGCCTTATTTCTCCATCTTTTCACATTTTCCACAAAATTCTCATTTGGCCTTTGTCTAATGGACTCCACTTCCATTAAGGTAACTTCCATTTCGACATTGTATCCATATTGTTGGATGAAGGCCTTGTATAGCAGATCCCAACTCTTTTGTGCTCCATCATCTAAGGTATTGAACCAATTTTGGAAAACAGGGTCCAATGAGAGCATGAAGTACCTTAGAGTTTGAGCCTTAGTAGCTCGGGCAGACTGCATAGCAGTGATATACTGCTTCACATGGAGATGAGAATTTCTGGTTCCATCAAACTTTGCAAAAGATTGCATCTTGAATTTGTATGGCACTTCTTCGTCTAGCTCAAATAATTTGTCAACTTAGGACATTTATTCAGTTTTTAGCTTCTTCTCAAATTTCTTTTCTAAATCTGCAATCATCTTTTCAACATCAGAAGTCTCAGTTTTCTCCATAGCTGATCTTTCAACAATCTTTGGTTCTTTCTTCTTGTCTTGAGGATCTTGGAAGTATTGAGCCCAATCACCATCATCATCAACGGTCACCTTATCATCGTCAAAAACTACTTCAACAACTTTAGCCTTCCCTTTGTCCTTTGGCTTCTTAGTGCTAGCAGATGCTTCGACATGATTTCCTAAAATTGTAGGCAATTGATTCTTCATGGTCTCAGCTAGGGCCTCTTTAATTTCTTCCATTTTAGCATTGAGGGCATCATCTACCATTCTTTGAATTTGTTCGGACTCCATTGCTTTTGGTGAGCAAGTGATTGAGTTGCTACTAGATTTTTCATCTCCGCGCGTAGGTCGGATTGTCATAAGCTTTTGAACTGTCGTAATCCAGGGCTGTGAGCCAGAGAGGATCAATGATATGAGATGCAAATGTATGTATGCATGTATGCACGTATGCATAAACAATAGACAAAGAAAGATAATTAGGACGTTCCTTCCAACCTTATAACTTCCACACACGAATGGCAAATCTCTTTTCCTTGGTATATGGTTAACAACATACCAGCATGGGGTATTTTGTTTTTGAAAAATTCTCTCGGACGTTTCAACCAATGGTTATATTTTCAAAAATGGAAATCAATTCATGATAATTCCCATTAATTAGGTTTTAATCCATTTAACCATCTAAAGTAGCTTTTATGCTATATTGGATTAAAACTAAATTAAGAGGTTTATTATAAATAGATTTCTCACTTGAAAAAGAAACTAATGATTTATGCCAAAAACAAGCCCATGATTAATTATTCTTAGTATAAACAGGATCACAATTGATTTTTGGTATTTCATAATTGACCTAAATAATTTGCAAGCTCTTTGTAAGAAAGAGGTTGGACGAAAATAATTTTGTTTCTAAGCCCATTGTAAAAAGATTTTAGAAAAAATGGATTTTGGGCTTTGTATTTGAGTCTTGAGAAAAGAATTTTTTGATTTATTTTTATAAAAAGTTTTATGTCCAAAGACCATCTTGAAAAGTTTTGAAAATATCTTTGGTCTTTTGGATTTAAAGAAAAATTTATTTTGAGCTTACAAATGTACTTGGGTCATATTAGAAAACAAACAAACCAAATAAGCCATGATTTAAGTGAAGATAAATTAACCATAGTCAAACAACAAGCATTTGGGGTAAAAAACTAAGGAAAGTAACTAGGCCAATTACATGAGCTTTAGTCTTTGGGTTAAAAGGCTTAGCTTCCTATAGTAAGTATATACCAAATGGTACAAGGCTATGAGTGGTTACGCCATGCTCGAGCTCCATACCAAATGGTACACGGGTAACACGGGCATCCTAACTCATGCATACGATGCAAACTAATATGATGCAATTGATAATATCATTATAGGAAAGAATATAATAATATAAAGACCAACGGAATCAACTTCTCTTATCCCCAGTGGAGTCGACACTATGAACGGGGATTTTCGTCCCCACTCCCGATGGAATGGTTCTTGCGAGTTCGGCACTATTTAGGCTCGGGGCCTTAGAGAACACGGGCCTAAGCCCGGAGAAAATAGAGTCGCTACCCGGACGGGCCGGGAAAAAGAAAGGGGTTGATGACTTAATTCCTAAGGAATCCCCAACCCCCTAATGGGTTGGAAAAGTAGGGTACGTATGGGAAAAGTGAGAAATGGCCCAGCACCCCCACAATGCCCGGTTCATTGGAACCAGCATCCTTTTCAGGTCTTAATATTATAAAATTCTTAAATATAACAATATTATCCATACTACATGCAACAATTAAAATAAAGCATCATTATATTAAAATCAAAGCAAGGTCCAAACATAGTAAATAAATGGACACCCATCCGAGAATGGAAACATGTCCTTACATCGTTCATGTCTAAACTAAATAGGATACCCACCGAAAGGTGGAAACATGTCCTTTACATTGATCCAAAATATAAAAGCAATTTAAATTACATGAAAATTAATTAATGAGGTACCCACAAAGTGGAAACATACCTCTTACAATTTTAATACCAAAACAAACAAATAATAATCATAATAATAAAGAAAACATCCATCCATGATAAATTAAATAAATCAAACATTGAAATTAAATAAATCAACCATCAAAACATATAATAAACTACATAATCAAATCTAAAATTAAATAAAGCAATAAATATATAAGTTTAGGTTTTTAAAGAATTTAGGGTTTTTTGGAACTTAGGGTTTTGGAACTTAGGGTTTTAAAATTAGGGTTTTGAATTAGGGTTTTGATGGTTTTTGAAACTAGGGTTATGGAATTTAGAGTTTGGAATTAGGGTTTTAAAATTAGGGTTTTTGAAACTAGGGTTTTGGAATTCAGAGTTTGGAATTAGGGTTTTTGGGTTTAACTTACTGCCTTAAAAACATAATTTTGGGTTTGGAAAGATAAATTACGGTTTTGGAAAAATTATCAATATTTTGGAGTTTAATAATGAAATGGTTTAAGCTTTTGGATAAAAATAATTTAAGGTTTTGAGTTTCAATAAAATAATTTACTGTTCTTGATGTAGAGTAAACAAAATAGATTCTAACAATTAATTTAAATCCTCGATGGATACTAGATAGTTTTATGTTTTTTATGAAAGGTGCATGTGGGGTTATGAATACCAACTGATGAATGTGTTAAATAAAGCAAACAATTAAAGTTATTGAAACAAAGATAAATTTACTGCATGTTCAAAGGTCGAGTTACTGCACGTTCAAGGATCATGTTACTGCATGCATGCTCTTATTAATCAAAGAAGCGAAGCTACTGTGAACATGAATAATTTATGATTAAAGATCAAACCTCCGTCGTTGTTTCCACCAAAAAAATTGATTTCTGGATGAACAATGTGAAGACAGTATGGATTCTGCCTTCTTCTTTGGTTGTTTTGATTTTTCTGTTTGTGGTTTCCTTCTCTCTCCAAAAAGTTGCTGCTGCTCTTCTCTCTTTGTTGCTGTCTCTTCTATTTTGTGGTTCTCTTAATATTCATTGCCGACCCTCTTTAATGTTCCTTCCCCCTGAATTATAAAACATTGCTATTTTTAAGCCCTAACCTCACTCAGAATCCTTAACCTAGTATTAATCAGCCCTTAAAACAAATTCTAGTTGAATTAGGAAAGTTATTGAACCCATGTCGACCTGGTTGCCCTAGGTCGACATGAGACCAACCTCATGTCAAACTTGGGCTGCCCAGGTCGACATGAGGCATGCAAGGTCGACATGAGCATGCCTCGTGTTGACCTACCTGCCAAGGTCGACATGAAGCATGCTCATGTTGACCTAGCCTGCCCAGGTCGACTTGAGTCCAACCTCATGTTGATCTGGGCTGCCAAATTGACAGGCTCATGTCTCCCCAGCCGGCCTCACTCAAATTATTCTGGCCTTTTTTAAACTTATGGACTGAAAATTTTAAATTTGGACCAATTCCACTTGATTTTAGGGTTTTACAATGGAATTTATGCCTCTTTAATCAGAACCGACTCCTTTAAAAATTATAAACTAGGTTTAAATATTTAAATTTGGATCAAATTTATTTTGGCATCCTTTAATTAGGACCATATCAAATTGGGGTCAAAAATTAAGGGTCTACAGACCCAGTGAAATATTTAATGGAGACACCCCCATTGATTGAGAAGTACGGTTGATGGTTAATAATTTTAGAAGAATTTGAGATTGAATATGTAACCAAAAAAACCCTTAAAGTAGAGCAGTAGCAGAATTCCTAGCTCAGCAGCCATTGTTATATAATGAGGAAGTGGTTTTGGAATTTCCAAATGATCATTTAGAGGACATAGAAGTACAAGGATGAAAAATGTATTTTGATGGAGCGGTAAAATAGAAAGGGATTAGGTTTGGGGGTAATACTAGAATCACCTAAAGGGGAACTCATCCCTCTAGCTAAGAAGTTGAAGTTCAGGGCAACCAATAACATGGTGGAGTATGAAGCATGTATTTTTGGCTTGGAAACCATGAAGGTGGATAAGGTGCAAGACTTTGGTGATTCATTACTAGTGGTATCCCAAGTAAATGGAGAGTGGGAGTTGAAAGAAGAGAAATTAAAGCCATGCCATGATTATTTGATGATAATGAAGAAGTACCAATAGTATTAGATGTATGAAAATTTGAATCACCTCCTCCTGAAGAATTACATTCTATGTGCTCACCTTGGCATTTTGCAACTTGGGGAATTGACATTATTAGAGATTCACCGATTCATTGTCATGGCAGTGGATTATTTTTCAAAATGGGTTAAAGCCAAATCTTTCAGCAAGCTGGGGGAAAGGCAAATGCTAAATTTATTGAAAAGAATCTCATCTGCAGGTATGACATCCCATACAGTGTGATATTGGACAAAAGGGGTACAATTTCAAAGAGCAGTTACAGACTTATTCTCAAAGTACTAAATCAATCATCACCGATCCTCCCCTTATAGACCGAAGGCTAATGGTGCACTAGAAGCAACAATTAAGAAAATTAAGCAGATTCGATCCAAGATGACCGAGACATACAGGGATTAGTCGAAGATGCTTCCTTTTGCTTTATGGGGTACAGGACCAGTGTGCGAATCCGACTGAAATGATGTGATTTTCCTTGGTTTATGGGATGGAAGTAGTATTACCAATTGAGATCTAGATCAAATCATTGAGGGGTGGTCCAGGAAGCTGAATTGCTTAAGATGGAATGGGTAGTGAGTAGATACACACAGTTGGCCTTGTCAGAAGAGAGAAGGTTAAAAGCATTGTATCATCATCTGCTGTATCAAAGAAAGATAGCTCGAGCCTATAATTGAAGGGTTAAGATGAGGAAGTTTAAAGTTGGTGACTTAGTGTTGAAGTAGAGCAAGCCTAATGTCCCTAATCAAAGAGAAAGTTTAGACCTGGTTGGGAAGGGCCATACGTTGTGAAGCAAGTCATGAATAAGGGTACAGTCAAGCTATCAGACATGGATGGGAACGAGTTTAGTGAGGCTGTAGACCCATGATTTTGACCCTGACTAGTCCATTGCCTGAGTCATAAAACTTTGGATTAGATGGTATAATGGTTGAACCTTTAAAACCCTAAAGAGGTTTGTTTTGAAGCTTCAATCGAGTCTAATTCGATGTTATGGCATTCAGGGGTGTATCCAAGTCAAACTGGGCCTTCCAATTCCATATGGGATAACCCATATCGAATTGGGACCTTCCCAATTCGATATGGGACCTTACTTTGGCTCCCATATCAAATTTGGAAGACCCATTTCAATATGGGACAGCCCTATATTGAAATGGGGCTCTCCCACTTTGATTTGGGGCAATTTTTAGGTACTCCATATCTAATTTGATTGCCAATTCGATATGGACTTTGATTCTATGTCAGATTAGGGTCACTTTAATTCATTATAGTCTTGGTTTGCCTCGAATTAAAGTGGTTTTAATCTGACATGGTGACAGTTTGTGTTGAATTAAAAAAATTACCAATTCGATATATGTCAGGAATCTATTTTTAAAATGGGAAGCATTCATGATGTTTAACCTAATACACCCTTATATAAATGCAAGTTTTAAAACCTTCTAGGGGATTTTTGAACGAGTGCAAATATCAGTAATAGAAGAAACCCTAGCAAGAAAAAAAAAAGAAGGTGATAAACACAGAAGCATCAAAGACACAAAACCATATAAAGGAAGTTACATACTTTCTTGGTCTTGCTCAGCCAGAATTTGAGATTGTTGCAAGTAAAAGTTTGATCAACATTCAATTATGGAGGAGCCAACAAATGATGGTACACTCTAAATTAATTCAATATAAGATGCTTTGATGGTTTTAAATATTGAATGCGTTTATTCTTTATCTAAATTAATTCCAATATGTTATATCCATTACTTTTTATTCATATCAGTTTATTTGAAGCATGATCAATGGATGTTATCTTTATAATTCTCAGTAGGTTGTGTATTTGGATTTACTTCATCTAGAAGCCATCCACATAAGAGCATGTATTGTGCAATTATTTATTATGAGTCAATATTCAAGTAGCCTAAAATTTATAAATACAATCATAGTAGCTTTGTTTTTCCAACATTAAAAACTCTAATCCTATTTTGATAAACCCTAATCATTTTTTTAGAAAAAACCCTAACCCTAGTATTATTTTCAGAAAAATTCCAAACTCTAATTTTATTCAAGAAACCCTAATTGAAGTGTAAAATTTGCATTTATACATCTATTGCTTTACTTAAGTTTGGATGCATGTGTATTATATGTCTTATTAGATGATTTATTTTTATTTAATTTTATAATGAATGCTCAAATATTTGCTTATTAATTTATTTGATTAATTACTCAAAAAATTGTAAGAGGTATGTTTCCACATTTGTGGGTACCTCATTTGTTAAGCTTTATGTAATTTAATTTATTTTAAGTTTTAGATCAATGTAAAGGATATGTTTCCACCAATTGGTGGGTACCTATTTTATTTGTTTTTTTTATACATTGGGTGATTGTAAAGGCATGTTTCCATCTGTGGATGGTACCTATTTATTTATTTTATTTGAATTTGTTGTGATTTGATAAAGTGATTATTTATTTTTATGATTGCATGTATTTAGGATAATATCATATTAGCTAATAATTTTATAATATTAAGACTTAAAAAGGAGGCCAGTTCCATTGAACCGGGCACTGTGGGAGTGCTGGGTCATTCTCAACTTCCCCACGCGTACCTAACTTTTTGAATCCAATAGAGGGTTGGGGATTGCTTAGAAATTGAGTTATCCACCCCTTCTTTTTCCTAGCCTTTCCGAGTGGCAACTTCATTTTCTTCGGGTTTAGGACCGTGTTCTCTAAGGCCCCGAGCCTAATAGTGCCGAAGTCGCAAGAACCATTCCATATGGGAGTAGGGGCAAAAATCTCTATTCACACTGGAGACTCCACTAAGGACAAGAGAAGTTGATTCCATTGGTCTTTATATTATTTTATTCCTTCTTATTATGATATTGTTCATTGCATCATTTAGATTGCATTGTGTGTGTGAGTTAGGATGCTCGGCAACCCGTGTTGTGTTATGTAAGTGATACCATAATTTCACTCAAGGTATGGAGATTGAGCATGGCATAACCACTCATAGCCTTTTAAATTTTGGTATATACTTGCTATGGGAGCCTAAAACCTTTCAACCCAAAGACTAAAGCTCATGCAATTGGCCTAGTTACTTTTCTTTGATTTTTGCCCTAAATGCTTGTTGTTTAACTATGATTGATATATCTTAGTTTGAACCATGGCTTATTTGGTTTTCTCATTTTCTAATATGACCTACCTATATTGTAAGCTCAAAATAATTTTTTTTTCTTTAAATCCAAGTGTCCAAATTCCAAATTTCAAAATCTTCAATATAGTTGATGGCAAATTTATGCTATCGCAGTGATACCGCAAGTGTACGGGTCCCTCAAGTAATAAAATAGTGAGTAAGTTATCGTTCCACTGGGATAAGGTCAAATATTAGTGCAAATTTCAACTGTTGTTTAGCGAACTAATAGTTTGTGTGATGATTAAAACAAAAGACGAATTACTTAATAAACTTAAGTGAAGAAAAACTGAATATTGTGCAACAAAAATTGATGATGAAAATACTATCCAGTTATTGAATCCCCCAAGCCATAAAAATCATTTATGAATATCAATTCAATTAAATCAAATAATAGAGTTGAATTGGCATTTCCCTAAATTAGATTAAAACCTCTATCAAGTGAATTAATCCCTAATCAGTAAGTAGAATGCTAGGAATTTCTTCTCAAGCATAATTAAATAGATCTTGCAATAAGAACAATGAACTTTAAACCAAAGGGTCTTGTAAGTCTATCTCTAGCACTCCAATCAACCCTTAACCTAATGAGCATTCTGTTCATATCAAGCTTTCTCAAGTCAATAATATAAAAATTGCAACCAATCAATAAGCATGCTATTATCAATTGGAAATTAGAAATTAAGAATCAAAAGGATAAAATAACTCAATCAAATGATTTAATTTAATAAGAATTATTCAATCCATACAATAAAGCTAGGGTTCATCAATATCTAGATAGATAAAATGTTTAGCTCATGTTCATAACCAGAAAACCAAAATAGAGAAAATAAGTAAAAGAATTCAAACAATCCATAATGAACGATTTGTGTTTCTTCACTTCAATCCTCAAATCTTAGATTAAATCTCGCATGAATCGGATCTTCACCTTCACTCTTGGCTTCCAAAAACTCTCTTTTTTCTCAGGAAGTCAACTCTAAAAATAAAACTCGATCCCTAATTCGCTCTTTAGCTCAGATTTTATAGCCGAGAGATTTTTGCCTGACATGCCTAAGGACATGCCCGTGTCTGTAGGCGTGTCAACGGTGCTATTTCTAACTTTAATGACATGGACAGTGACACGCTCATGTCCTTGAGCGTGTCATTGCAACTGTAATGCTGAGTTAGGGATAAGGTCAATGACACACCCGTGTCATTGGGCTTGTCACAGCTTCTATAAATCAGGAGTAATGGCACGTTCAGTGACATGCCCATGTCTCTGGGCGTGTCGAAGCTTGTGTAAAGTAGTTGAATGACACGACCACTGACATGCCCATGTCATTAGGTATGTCACTTGAAGAATTTGCCCAAAATAGCATCTTTCATTGTCTTTCGACCATGATTCCGGCTTAAATAACCTTAAGGTCTAAACGTGTCAAAAGTTCCTGGAATCATCCCTAATAAACACTTGAGAAAACAAATTAAACTTAATTTAACAATAAATATATTAAGAAATAGGGACAAAAATATCATCAATTATACACTTATCAATAGTCATTTCAAGAAGGGTCAAAAATCTTTTTCAACCCTGTGGCCCAAACTTTGCATAGGTCAATTATAAAATGCCAAAAGTCATTTGTGAGCCTAATTTATACCAAAGAATTATTAATCATGGGCTTATTTTTGGCATGAATCACTAGTTACATTTTCAAATAAGAAATCTATTTATGATAAACCTCTTAATTTAGTTTTAATCCAATATAGCATAAAAGATGTTTTAGTTGAGATTCAAGGGATTAAAACCTAATTAATGGGAATTATCATGGATCGACTTCTATGTTAGAAAATGCATCTATTGGTTAAACCATCCGAGAGAATTTTTTTGAGAAATAAAATATCCCATGTTGCTATTTTGTTGGCCATATACCTAAGAAAAGAGACTTGCCATTCGTGTATGGAATTTATAAGGTTGGAAGGGATGTCCTAATTATCTTTGTTTATTTGTTATTTGTGCATGCATGCATACATGCATACAAGTATTTCATAACATATCATTGATCTTTTCTAGCTCACAGACCTGAAATACAGTAGTTCAAAAGTGTACTACAACCCAACCTACACCAGTGACATAGAATCCAGTAGTTACTCAATTAGCTTCTCACCAAGAGCAATGGATCTTGAATAGATTCAAAGGACGGTGGACTATGCCGCAATGCCAAGATGGAAGAACTAAAGGAGGCCCTGGCTGAGGCTATGAGGAGCCAACTTTCTGCACTTTTGGGAAACACTGTTGAGGCATCTGCTAGCATAAAGAAACCAAAGGATAATAGGAAGACTAAGGTTGGCGAAGTAGCCTTTGATGATGACAAAGTAGTCGTTAATGATGATGGTGACTGGACTCAATATTTTCAAGATTCTCAAGATAAGAAGAAGGAGCCAACGGTTGTTGAAAGAACAACTGTGGAAAAGACCAAACATCTGATGTGGAGAAGAGATTGTTGATTTAGAGAAGAAATTTGAAAAGAAGCTGAAAGCTAAAAGCTGAAAGCTGATGAGATGTTAGAAATAGATAAGTTGTTCGAACAAGATGAGGAGGTCCCTTATAAGTTCAAGATGCCTTCCTTCGCTAGGTACAATGGTACTTGAAATCCTCACATGCATGTTAAGCAATACATAACTACCATGCAGTCTACCAGAGCTACTAAGGCTTAAACTCTAAGGTATTTCATGCTCTCATTGGATCCTATTGTGCAGAATTTGTTCAATACCTTGGAGGAAAGTACACAAAAAGATTGGGATATGTTGTACAAAGCTTTCAACCAGCTATATGGGTACATTATCAAGCTTGAAGTTACCTTGATAGAGGTGGAGACTATCAGGCAAAAACAAAATGAACGTTTTGTTGATTATGTATAGAGATGGAGAAATAAGGCTGCACTTCTCAAAAGGAGGCCCGATGTGTCGGACCAGATCATAGTCAAAGGCATCCTGCCCAATCTCCATGAAAGGTTGTCTCACACTCTTATAAGGGACTTCAAAGATCTTATTCAAGCTAGCTTACAAATAGAAGAGTGGGAAAGAGAGAAGAACCATTTTTCTGCAAAATAAAATTATCAGTATGGCAATCAAAGTACACGTAAGGAATTCAATTTTAATGCAATTGTTCAAGGAAGTAGAAGACAGTTTTCAGAGTTGGGGAAACCTCTGTCTTGGATTTTCAACAAGCTATAAAAGAAGTGGTTATTACAACCGTTGGCTCCTCAACTGCTACACGATCCTCTGCCATCAAACTTTGATGCCGAGGCCTTCTGTCAATTTCATCAAATGCAAGGGCATGAGACAGATATATATGCTCAATTAAGACATGAAATTCAAGATCTTAATGACAATGGTAAGCTACCTGAGCTAGACAAGTCGAATACCAAAAGTAATCATTTGCCTAAATTTGGAAGAGTACCTCCACCAGCAACCTTCATGGTAGGAAGAGGATTGGAGGATGATTTTGTCTTATCCTCTTTTCAAGATGAGAGTATTCAAGATGCGAAGAGAGAAGAAGCTCAACTCAAAGAACTTCACTTCGCTTGAATGTTGCTATTCTATTTTGTTTTTTTAATGTTTAATTGGAACAATTATGTTTTTTCAAATTATGTTTGTTCGAATAAAATATTTCATTAAAATTTTTGTTGTTTTTGTTCATTTTGGTGCTCAACCAATGACTAATATAACTTGATATTTATAAATTAGCACATCTACGTATCATGATTTGAATGAATTTACTAGTTGAGGGAATTGTTCTATAACATTGAGTTGTGTATGCTTACTTAGAGAGGGCTCCTAAATAATGACCTTTGTCTAGATACAAGTCGATCTAAGAACATGCTTTGACAAACTTTTGAGGCAAAATTGAACTCTGCTTATTTAAGGGAGAGATGAACTAGGCATTGTTTCATAAGCCAACAGCTAGTATCAATGCAATATCCCAAATGATACCCTAAAATTCGGGAAATGCTTATTATTGTAATAGAATTAAATGCTAAATGTATATATGATTAAGTGGAAAGATAAGAAAGGAAAGTGTGTATATGTTGTATACATGAAGATATATACAACATATGAAAGTCAATAAGTTGATTTGGTCAAATGAGATAATTAATTATATTAAATAAAATTATGTGATGGTGGAAGATGACATTTATCATATTATAATATATTAATACTTGGTTGAAATTGAAAGAGAGTTTGTATGTGGTTTAAGAAGTTTGTGAGTGGTTTGACTTTTATCATCTTCTTCTTCCTTCTCCTTGAGCCCGCCATCACCATTGCCAAAGGGAAAGAGAGGTTTTGTTGATTCCTAACTCAAGCAATTAATGAATTTCAAGAGTTCAAGTTGGAGTTTTAAGGATTTTCTTCAGTTTTGGTAAGTTTTCAACTTGTTTCTTTGAATTCTTTTGGAGTTTATGTATTTGAGTTTGGTGGATGGTTGGTGTAGTTGTGTGTATGGTTGGTTTTGATATGTATGAGATTGTTTGGTCTAATTGACTTTGATTTTGGGGTTGGATTGAAGAAAATGTTAAGTTTGGTGAAGAAAATAAGAGTTGTGGATTGTGTATGTGTTGAGTTGTAAAATACGGTTGTGTTTGTGTGTTGATGCATATATTGAGTTGTATTGATGTCATGCAAGTTTATTATGGTTTATTGATGGTTCTGGTTAAGTTTGTTTAGAGTGGAAAAGGGTAAAAGAAAGATGTTTGTTGGATGTAGCATTTTTGGTGTCGATTTTAGGTTTTTAGCCTGACACGCCCATGAACACGGCCTTGTCTTTGGGCTTGTCATTGGTTCTATTTTCAATATGGATGACACGAGCAGTGACACGTCCATGTCACTGAGCGTGTCATAACTTCTATGCAGTGGTAGTATTGACACGCCCAGTGACACGCCCATATCACTGAGCGTGTCATAGCCACTATGTTGGAGGAGAATTGACACGTGCAGTGACACGCCCATATCACTGAGCATGTCAAAGCTTCTGTGTTGTGGGTTTAGGGCACAATTAGGGACACCCCCATGTTGTTGAGTGTGTCATATGTAGAGTTTGCCCTAGATAGTGCTTTTCCTTATTTCTTATGTGTAACACTAAGTGAGTTTGTATAATCACCTTTGGATTAGGTTTTGAAGATATTTGAGTTGCCCTAATCCAATTGTTGAAGATATATGTAAATGTATTTTAACAAGTGTAATATCCCAAAATATACCCTAAAAGTTTTGGAGTTATTGTGTATTTGGATTTAGTGTATATGTATATATATATGGAATATTTATAAATACAATATAAAAAGACATACATATACATCACATATACATGGGATATAAAGTGGGGTAGGAAAGTGAGTTATATATATATATATATTTGTATAATTAATTAATAATAATATTAATGATGATTAAGACAAAAAGAAAAAGAGAAAAAGGAAGTCAAAGGTTGAAAAGGGTGTGTGGTGGAGATTTATTATTATTATTATTATTATTATTATTATTATTATTATTATTATTATTATAGAAGATAAGGACGAAGGAAGAGAAAGAGAAATTCTTTCTTTCTTCTTCTTCGTCTTCTGCTTTTCTTATTGGACGAGAGAGAGAGAGAGAGAGAGAGAGAGAGAAGCTAGAGAGAGAAAGGTGATTTTTGCCTCTATTTTCACCAAAGATTAAAAGATATCAAGAGATTTGCAAGTGGATATTGAAGAGTTGGCTAAGAATCCAAGTAAGTGCCTCTTGCTTTGTATTAATTTCTATGGATTTAATTAAGTTTTGAGATGATTATGGTGTGATGTTAGTGAAAGTTAAGAGTATGGATTAAATAGATGGATGAGTGCAAAATAGTTTGGATATGTTAGATTTGAACTTTAATTCAATTTTTAGAAGAAAGGAAGAGTTTGATTATGTTTGTATTCATGTGGATTTGTTTAAAATGTAAAATACTTGAGTTGTCTTGGAAAACAGTCCCGGATTGGATGCCACGACCGTGGCAAGTGAAGGCCACGACCGTGGGGTTACAAACATGACTGTGTCTTTATGCATTTTGGTAGCACAGAAGAGTTTTCAATGCCACGACCGTGGCTCTTGAAGGCCACGACCGTGGGGATTGTAATGAAAAATGGGCAGAACCGTACTGGATCCCACGGGCGTGGGGATTGGGAGGCCACGACCGTGGGGACTTAAATGTTGATATGACTTGTAATTTGTGATCTAAAGGCTTAAAATGAGACTAATATATGAATGTATTATATGTTGTGATGTGCATAAGGTGAGTTTGTTGAGGCATCAATGTCATTGAGTAATGAATGACTTATGAAATGAGAAATGTAATGAAATGATTATAACACTTGTGAAATTACATAAAATGAATATGGCTTGAGAAGCTATGAAGAGTAAGTATAAACTACATTATTGCATATATTCATATAATGTTGAGATTGAATATACATTAAATGATATCGATGATGCATAAGAGTAAGGTTATGTTGTGCATAATGTGAATATTGATGATGTATATGAATACTTTTATGATGAATTGATTAATGTGATTTGAGACATGATAATGATATAAATAATATGAATGAAGCATATTTGCTTATATGATGATGAAATGAGAATATGATTTTTATAACGTGTATTCAAAATATATGATAATGCAATTGATTGGGTATACTTGAATGATGAAAGAGGAAGTATGAAACGTATGTGCTATGAAATGTGAAAAATGTGATATTGTGATGAAAGATGAAATGTGAATTGAGATTAAAGAAATGTGAGGCCATTGTGATGGGCCAAGATGAATCAAATGAAATAGTTGAGGCATAATTGTCTAATGAATTGTGGATTGTGAAATAAGAAATGAATTGAGAATTGAAGTTTAAAATGAAATGATTGTGTGCCTAATATGTTGATTCAACTTTCAGAGTCCTGTAATTGAAGGCATGCCTATTTAATGAAAGGTAACAGTCTTGCCGGGTTGAGGATCTCTTCAAATTGAATTGAATTGAGGTCCAAGAGACTGGGTCTGTTACACAATGATAATTGATATTATGAGATATTTGATTTGTAACAGTCTTGCCGGGTTGAGGATCTCCTCGAGTTAGATGAGTTGATGATCCAAGAGACTGGGTCTGTTACGCTATCCATGGATAGAGATATGATATATTATGCCTACGGGCTTGATGATGTGATATTGAATCAAAGCGGTGACTCTGAACTTTGAATAACATATTAGTTTCTTTTGGGCCCATGCTTGTGTTTGTTTATAATGTGATTATTGCTTGATGATATAATATTATAAAATGATTATAATGCATAAGCATCTATATGAAATATGATTATGATATGATAGAATGAAATACATGGTAAGCAAATGAAGATGATATTGTGATTTGTTGTAATGTGTTATGTGCATATATATAACTATGAGAATTTTGGAAAAATACTAAGAATGCATGTTAAAAGGGAAAACATGATACGATAATGATGATACATAATGTTAATGTATGAAGTATGATTTGTCTGTAATGTATGTTTTAAATATTTGTTTGCACTACTAAGCTTTCGAGCTTAGCGCGGTTGTGTTAATCGCGCAGGTGAGTTGATGGTTGATCCAGGAGCTCAACCGTTATGCCACGAGAAGAATAAGAGTGTTTTGAGACCAACTAGAAGGTGATGCATACATGTATAATATGATTATATTGTATTTGATTAAAATATATGTATACTTAAATAAATTTTGAGAAAGACAAATTAATATACATATATGTGTAATATCATTAAAAGTGTAATGCGTTTCCGCTACTCAATAAATGGATATTTTATTCATTATGTTTATAATGCAAAATTTAAATACTTTGAGTTATTTATATTTAATGAGGTGAAAGATTGATTTGGTTTAAAAATCGACCGTAATATTCCTGTATCCGGTATACGTATATTGCAGATGGTTGTATGTATTGTACGTATACGGGGTTCAGGGGTGTTACAATTATTTTGGTATTAGAGCTTAGGTTTGAGATTCTCAGCCTAAGTAGAATTTAAAAGAAAAGTTTTGTAAAGTTTAAATAGAATTAAAAAGAAAAGTTTTGGAATGAAAATTGTGATACATACATATGCATTAACATCTAGGTTGGTCTCAGATGTGGCATTATGTGATGTGAGATAAATTTGAATTATATGAGAAGGATGATAGTGTTTGAATAAGGTTTTGCATGAAAGTAAAATAAAATAAAATATTGGTTAATGTAAGGAAATATAATGGTGTTGTTTGCATTGTTGTTTTAATGCAAACATTGTGAATTTAATGTGATATGTTTAAGTGATGATAAAATTTATGTAAATGGTGATATTCGGATTTTTTTTTAAAATGATCTTTAATAATTGTGAAAATGTTTTGTTTTGATTTTATACTATGGCGTACATATAAGTTTTAAAGCTGATATTAATAAAATAAGATTAGTAAATTAAACTTCAATAAAGAATACTTGAATATCGAAAGTTTAATATATAGTATGTATATGAGCTATGTGGAATGAATATTATTGCATATTAAAAATGATTTACAAATATGTAATTGGATGAACTAAAAGTTTGACAAGCGATGAAATAGTCATGATAAGGTTGGCTACTTGGAATGTGATAATGTAATGTATTATGTTAGTGATCAAGGATTGAGTTGATCACTTGATAATGTAATATACGCATAGTACTGTGTGTTTGCAACCTATACAACTACATATTTATTAATGTTGAGAATGATTACACTTGCCTTGACAAACTTGTGCAAGTAAGGTCATGTGATAAGATTGATAGTGAGTATTGGATTGAGCAACGTTGGTTCAAGAAAATTTGATTTGAGATAATTAGACTTGGAAATTTTATAGAGGTGATTGGGCTCAATGTGTATATGATTGGATGTAATGTACATATGTATAAAAATATGAGTGATATATATATGTTGAATGGTAAACAAATGGATATAAAGATGGTATATTAAATGTATTTTTTTTTAAAAAAAATGTGAAGGAGATGTCACCTTAGTAATGTGACTAAGATTCTGTGAAGTATTATTATGATTAGAGTGTATATATATGTGTTGAGCTGATAAATGACTTAAGTTATGTCAAAAAGGGATAAGAATGATGTTGTGTAATGAAAAGTAATTAATGTTAAATTGTGTGGATGGTATGTAAAAGAGGAATTAAATATTATTGTATGATTATGTGTACATGTATAAGTAATGTGGAAAGCAAGTCACATTGTGAATGTGACCTATGAATGTGAATGTGATATAACTACTTGTTTTGTGGTATGGAGAATGATATGGCATGTATTAGTGGATCTATGAGAGATTAGGTTTTGACCTATGCAGAGTTAGACTATGGAATGAAATGAAGAGTGAGAAAGGACTCAAGTAACACTGGATAATGAAATTGTTATGATAATAACTGAGCGAGATTATTATACAATGCTTTCTGATTCAAGGAGTATGCACGTGAAAATATTATATGTATATGTGTAAAATAAAGGGAAGTATAATGTATGAAAAGTTTTATAAGAGATAGATTAGAAGTGGAGTAATAAATGGAATTGTATGTGATTAAATATTGTGCATAAAAATGCTATAAATAATATTGTTGGCGTGAGTTAGGCTAATGATGATCTTATGATCAAGAGCAAATTGTTTTAAAACAAAGTTGAATTATGTTAACACTTGAAGATAGAATAAGTATAGAGAAGGAATATGTAAACTTAGTATTGTAATTGGAAATGTTTGAAGAAAAATAATAGAGGAGCAATATTGATTTATAAACTACAGACGTGACTATTAATATACTCTGGCCGTATGATTTGTTAGTGTAATTGGCTGGTTAATTTTGTTATCAGCAGATTTGGGCCTGAGGTGGTATGATTGTAGTATTATGTGGTTGAGGTTAATACTTTTGTTTCAAGAAACATGGTTAGGAGTTATGAATGATAAAGTTATATCTTATCAGTTCTATGTTAGGAATTTGTTTATAATTATGAAAAGTATGGAAAGAGAAGAGAACTGTGTAAATGTTTTGAATTATGAAGAATGGTTAGAAAAGTGATTATATAAACATAGTAGTGATATGATAATGTAAGGAGATGATATGGGAGAAATTATGAATGTGATTGAAATGATACTGAAAATATTTTTTTTTATAAGACGAATTAATTAATGGAAACAATGTTAAGTGAATGAACTATGGGTAATAATTATAGTATGAGTATTATGTGAGATTGCACTGCTATTTTAGAAAGCAGAATATATATATATGAATATTGAAAAATAATTTGAACTGATTTGTTATTACTGAGTATAATCTCAAAAAGTTGAACAGATGGATCCTAAGGGATTAAAATTTAAGAATGAGTTTGACCTAATAGAAGTAGGTCATGTATATTGATATGTGATGATAAACTTAAATAAGTTAATTATTGATTTGAATAGAATAAGATTGAAATGTTGTTATATTATAATAGCTAGATCAATTGATTTAAATTTTGCTAAGATTGCAAATTATTGTTGAAATTTAATATGTATAGTTGTGTTAAGAGTATAAGATATATGTGATAATGTATATAAGAGGTAATATGCTGATACATGAATGAGTTATGATATATCAATTATAAACGATGAAATAAGGGAAAAGGTTAATTATATGTAAAATAAGTTTAAAGAGGTAGTATCAATATTAAGGTTAAGTGAAAGATATGGTAAGGAAGGACTTAAGTATAAGGAAAATGGAAATATTGTTATCCATCAAAGTTTGATAAGTGGCTATTTTCAAAAGTGATTGTAATGACAGGATAAGCAATAGTAAGATATAGATCACTAAATTTCCAAGTTTAAAGTTAAGAGATTTTCTATAAAGTGATGAAGTGATAAAATATCTTGAATGTAATAGATGAATGGTATATATATAAATTATAAGATGATTTGATTATTGTATAACAGAAAATTTATTGGGAATGTAATGAGTTATCTTGGTTGCTTTGTTGAGAAAGTAATAAGATAAATATAAATTTATAGTGATGAATTATTAAATGGGAAAAGATGATTAGCTTAAAAGGGAGAGTAAAAATTATGTGATTTGATGAAATCATAATGCAAGAATATGATTATTTTCATATGGAAATTTAGATGGTGATTTGTTATAAATGGGTTGTTATTGTGCTGGATAATTTCGAGGACGAAATTATTTAAGGGGGAGAGAATTGTAATATCTCAAAATATACCCTAAAAGTTTTGGAGTTATTGTGTATTTGGATTTAGTGTATATGTATATATATATGGAATATTTATAAATACAATATAAAAAGACATATACATATACATCACATATACATGGGATATAAAGTGGGGTAGGAAAGTGAGTTATATATATATATATTTGTATAATTAATTAATAATAATATTAATGATGATTAAGACAAAAATAAAAAGAGAAAAAGGAAGTCAAAGGTTGAAAAGGGTGTGTGGTGGAGATTTATTATTATTATTATTATTATTATTATGATTATTATTATTATTATTATTATTATTATTATTATTATTATTATTATATATAGAAGATAAGGACGAAGGAAGAGAAAGAGAAATTCTTTCTTTCTTCTTCTTCGTCTTCTGCTTTTCTTCTTGGACGAGAGAGAGAGAGAGAGAGAGAGAGAGAGAGAAGCTAGAGAGAGAAAGGTGATTTTTGCCTCTATTTTCACCAAAGATTAAAAGATATCAAGAGATTTGCAAGTGGATATTGAAGAGTTGGCTAAGAATCCAAGTAAGTGCCTCTTGCTTTGTATTAATTTCTATGGATTTAATTAAGTTTTGAGATGATTATGGTGTGATGTTAGTGAAAGTTAAGAGTATGGATTAAATAGATGGATGAGTGCAAAATAGTTTGGATATGTTAGATTTGAACTTTAATTCAATTTTTAGAAGAAAGGAAGAGTTTGATTATGTTTGTATTCATGTGGATTTGTTTAAAATGTAAAATACTTGAGTTGTCTTGGAAAAAAGTCCCGGATTGGATGCCACGACCGTGGCAAGTGAAGGCCACGACCGTGGGGTTACAAACATGACTGTGTCTTTATGCATTTTGGTAGCACAGAAGAGTTTTCAATGCCACGACCGTGGCTCTTGAAGGCCACAACCGTGGGGATTGTAATGAAAAATGGGCAGAACCGTACTGGATCCCACGGGTGTGGGGATTGGGAGGCCACGACCGTGGGGACTTAAATGTTAATATGACTTGTAATTTGTGATCTAAAGGCTTAAAATGAGACTAATATATGAATGTATTATATGTTGTGATGTGCATAAGGTGAGTTTGTTGAGGCATCAATGTCATTGAGTAATGAATGACTTATGAAATGAGAAATGTAATGAAATGATTATAACACTTGTGCAATTACATAAAATGAATATGGCTTGAGAAGCTATGAAGAGTAAGTATAAACTACATTATTGCATATATTCATATAATGTTGAGATTGAATATACATTAAATGATATCGATGATGCATAAGAGTAAGGTTATATTGTGCATAATGTGAATATTGATGATGTATATGAATACTTTTATGATGAATTGATTAATGTGATTTGAGACATGATAATGATATAAATAATATGAATGAAGCATATTTGCTTATATGATGATGAAATGAGAATATGATTTTTATAACGTGTATTCAAAATATATGATAATGCAATTGATTGGGTATACTTGAATGATGAAAGAGGAAGTATGAAACGTATGTGCTAAGAAATGTGAAAAATGTGATATTGTGATGAAAGATGAAATGTGAATTGAGATTAAAGAAATGTGAGGCCATTGTGATGGGCCAAGATGAATCAAATGAAATAGTTGAGGCATAATTGTCTAATGAATTGTGGATTGTGAAATAAGAAATGAATTGAGAATTGAAGTTTAAAATGAAATGATTGTGTGTCTAATATGTTGATTCAACTTTCAGAGTCCTGTAATTGAAGGCATGCCTATTTAATGAAAGGTAACAGTCTTGCCGGGTTGAGGATCTCTTCAAATTGAATTGAATTGAGGTCCAAGAGACTGGGTTTGTTACACAATGATAATTGATATTATGAGATATTTGATTTGTAACAGTCTTGCCGGGTTGAGGATCTCCTCGAGTTAGATGAGTTGATGATCCAAGAGACTGGGTCTGTTACGCTATCCATGGATAGAGATATGATATATTATGCCTACGGGCTTGATGATGTGATATTGAATCAAAGCGGTGACTCTGAACTTTGAATAACATATTAGTTTCTTTTGGGCCCATGCTTGTGTTTGTTTATAATGTGATTATTGCTTGATGATATAATATTATAAAATGATTATAATGCATAAGCATCTATATGAAATATGATTATGATATGATAGAATGAAATACATGGTAAGCAAATGAAGAGGATATTGTGATTTGTTGTAATGTGTTATGTGCATATATATAACTATGAGAATTTTGGAAAAATACTAAGAATGCGTGTTAAAAGGGAAAACATGATACGATAATGATGATACATAATGTTAATGTATGAAGTATGATTTGTCTGTAATGTATGTTTTAAATATTTGTTTGCACTACTAAGCTTTCGAGCTTAGCGCGGTTGTGTTAATCGCGCAGGTGAGTTGATGGTTGATCCAGGAGCTCAACCGTTATGCCACGAGAAGAATAAGAGTGTTTTGAGACCAACTAGAAGGTGATGCATACATGTATAATATGATTATATTGTATTTGATTAAAATATATGTATACTTAAATAAATTTTGAGAAAGACAAATTAATATACATATATGTGTAATATCATTAAAAGTGTAATGCGTTTCTGCTACTCAATAAATGGATATTTTATTCATTATGTTTATAATGCAAAATTTAAATACTTTGAGTTATTTATATTTAATGAGGTGAAAGATTGATTTGGTTTAAAAATCGACCGTAATATTCCTGTATCCGGTATACGTATATTGCAGATGGTTGTATGTAGTGTACGTATACGGGGTTCAGGGGTGTTACAACAAGGGATGTTTCATTTATTACTTTCTATAATATAAGTTATATGTTTTAAATTTACTCAACTTGTTGAAATGATGATTTGATGTTAAAGTTTTAAAGATTGGTTTGTTTAAAATAGACTGTGACAATCTTGTGTTCTCTGTACGTATATTACATATATGGGTGTATGTGGTGTACATATATAGGGTATAGGAGTGTTATAATTGTTTTTGTATCAGAGCCTAGGTTTGAGGTTCTCAACCTAAGTGAATTATAAGAAAAAGAAAATTTTGGTTTTTTTAAAATATGATTTTTGAATAAGATACATGCATTGGCACTAGCAGTTTCTGATCTTTGATGAGGAAATCTTCTACTGTGTTTATAGATATAGGTAGTGATGGCATCTCAGTCATGTCTGTCCATAGAATGTAGTGCTGAGAGTGTAGCTCCTGATGAGGGTAGAGATGGAGCTAGGGTTGAGAGAGCTGGTGAGGTACCTGCTCCTATGCCAGAAAGACTAGCAGCTGATGAGATTTCGTCGGTTTTGTTACGGCATATGGTAGAGTTGTTGAGGCAAGTTTCAGTGTAGCAACTGCCACCGTAACCACAGCCGCAAGTACTGGTGAGACAGTATGACAAATTGAGGAATTTCAGAGCTGAGGACTTCATTGGTACGATAGATCTTGCAGTAGCAGAGCAGTGGTTAGACAGAGTTCAGAGGGTATTTATTCAGCTGCAAGCTACTCCTAAAGAGAAATTCAACTATGCTAGATCCCTTCTGCAGAGAGATGTTTATGATTGGTGGAAGACGGTTCCACATGCGATGGGTGATCCACCGACTTTGACTTATAGTGATTTTTTGCGGGAGTTTGAGCAAAAGTGCACTCTAAGGGAGTATAAGGATGCGAAGAAGATGGAGTTTCTAAATCTGAGATAGGATAACCGGACAATGACAGAGTATGAGATAGAGTTCATCCGGTTGATCATTATGCCGGTGGGATTATTTCAGATGAGATAGACCAGTGCAGGAGATTTGAGGAGGGGTTGACACCCTCTCTCATGTGTATTATTGCTGGTTCCCGGTACCAAGATTTTTCTCAGTTGGTTACAGCTGCCAGAAGTGTTGATAGAGCACAGGATATTGCTGCAGCTACTACTGAGGAGGAGACTAGAGTTAGGAGACCCCAATTTGAGGCAAGGTCTTCATCTATAAAGAGAGGCAGAGGAAGCTATTTTTGGAGGGTCACTAGGAGCCAGAGGCAGTCTGGTAGGTCAGTTCAGTATCAGAGGCAGAGACCGAGACCTACAGTTTCTGTAGCTAGTGCTCCGACTCTAGTGGTTCATAGGTCTACTCCACATACATGTGTCCATTTTTGTAGGGCACATGGGGGTGCTTGCTGGATGACGGGTGGACTAGGAGTGTGTTTTAGATATGGGTCACCAGATCATTTCATCAAAGATTATCCAGAGTTACCGGAAGATAGACAGACCGATACTGCAGCTTCTCAACCCAGTGTTAGAGGAGGTCAAGGGGGCAGAGGTTTTATTAGAGGTGGTCGACCCGTGATTAGTCAGAGAGGAGGCTCTACATGCAGAGACAGTAGGCAGATGAGGCTTGGTCATCTCAGCAAGTGTATGTGATGCAGAGGCAACCGGATGCTTCAACCATCATTGCAGGTACATTTTCTTTAATTGGCATTTCAGTTCTTGATCTTATTGATCCAGGATCTACTCATTCATATATAAGTGCATCTATCTTGCCTGTGTCTGAAATGCATTTAGAGTCCCTAGGATTTAATGTCTTGGTGAAAAATTCTTTAGGGCATAGTGTGGTAGTCAGCAAGGTGCATCATAATAGTTCAGTTGTGGTGCAAGATGAGTTCTTGGGTGATTTGATTGAAATTCCTTTTAAGGAGTATGATCTGATTTTAGGCATGGATTGGTTGTTTAAGCATGGGGCTATGGTGGACTATCAAAAGAAGTGTGTAACTCTGAGAACCGGTGATGGTAGAAGTGTTATGGTATCTAGTGAGCAGAGACAACTTGCATGCATGTTTGTTTCAGCTGTTGCAGCTAGGAGGTTGATTTAGAAGGGATGTGATGCTTATCTTGCTCATGTTGTAGAAGATACCAGAGTAGTAGGTTCTTAGCTTGATAGTATACCCACAGTTGCGGAATTTCTAGATATTTTTCCTGAGGAGTTGCCAGGGATACCCCCTAAGAGAGAAGTTGAGTTTGGTATCGATTTGTTGCCTGGTACCACTCCCATTTCTATTACTCCCTATCGAATGGCTCCTACTGAGTTGGGAGAATCGAAGGTGCAGTTGCAGAAGTTGTTGGATAAAGGGTTTGTTCGCCTTAGTGTGTCTTCGTGGGGAGCACCTATTTTGTTTGTGAGGAAGAAGGATGATAATTTGAGATTGTGCATTGATTATCGGTGGTTGAATAAAGTGACCATCAAGAATAAGTATACTTTGCCTAGGATAGATGATCACTTTGATCAGTTGAAGGGAGTAGCAGTATTCTCTAAAATTTATTTGAGACCAGGGTACCATCAGTTGAGAGTCAGAGCTGAAGATGTAACTAAGACAGCTTTTCGCATGAGGTATAGGCATAATGAGTTCTTGGTGATGCCTTTTGGGTTGACGAATGCACCAGCAACTATTATGGATTTGATGAACAGGGTGTTTAGACCCTATCTAGATCAATTTGTGGTGGTCTTTATCGATGATATTTTGGTGTATTCGCATAATGAGGAGGATCATGATAAGCACTAGCGGATTGTATTGTAGACCTTGAGAGAGAAGCAGTTGTATGCTAAGCTGTCTAAGTGTGAGTTTTGGCTTGATCTAGTAACTTTTCTTGGTCATGTGGTTTCAGAAGAAGGTATAAGAGTTGATCTGAGTAAAGTTGAAGCTATTTTGAATTGGAGTCTACCGAAGACTGTGACTGAAGTTAGAAGTTTTTTGGGTTTGGCAGGCTATTATCGACAGTTTGTGAAAGGTTTTTCTTTGATAGCTACTCGACTCTCCAGATTACTTTGGAAGGGAGTTAGATTTGTGTGGACAGATTGGTGTCAAGCAAGCTTTGAGAAGTTGAAAGAGATGTTAACTTAAGCTCCTATTCTTACCTTGCCTGTGGAAGATAAACCATATGTGATTTACAGTGATGCTTCACATAATGGTTTAGGTTGTGTTTTGATGCAGGAGGATAGAGTCATAGCTTATGCTACTTGGCAGTTGAAACCGTATGAGCTTAATTATCCGACGCATGATTTGGAATTAGCAGCCATAGTTTTTGCTTTGAAGATTTGGCGACATTATCTTTATGGGGAGAAGTGTTTCATCTATACATATCACAAGTGTAATATCCCAAAGGGTGCCCTAGAAGTTTTGAAATAAATAGTGTTGAATTTGGATTTAATATGTGTGTTTAATTGAAAGAGAAATGGAGTGAAGAGAGGAGGTATATGCTGTATATATGGCAATATATATATCATATATACAAGTCAAAATGGAGGGTCAATTAAAGAAGATATTTAATTTGTTATGTGTGAAATTACTAAAAAGAAAAGTAAGGGAAAGGGAATTAAACAAATAGAAGAGGGTATTTAAGTAATTGTCTTATTTGGAATACTTGGTGGAGGTTTAAAGAGATGAGAAATTTGACCTTGTCTCTTACGCTTTTTCATTTTCTTTTCCTTTCTCTTTATGTTGGCCTGACATTAAGGAAGCAAGAGAGCAAAAGAGAGGGTTTTTGAATTCTAAGAGCTAATTGAAGGAAGAATCAAGTGATTGAGTTGGAAAACTTTGATGTTTCATCAACTTTGGTAATTTCTCTCTTGATTTTCTTGTTTTTATTGAAGTTGAGTTTGAGTTGATTTGGGGATTTTTGATAGTGTGATTTTGTTTGATTGTGGTGTGTTTGTATGTGTTGGGATTGAATTAAAAAAATAAGAAGTTAAATTGGTGTTGGTTTTGGAAGTGTTGAGTTGAGTTTGAATAAGGGTTTTGAGTTGATGATTGTGGTAGATGTTGAGTTTTGTTAATTATTTTCATAGATTTTCATATTGTTGATGTTTGTTGGAGTTGTAAGCATAGAATATGTGAATTTGGTCAGAAACAGTAGCATTTTGGATGCCACGCCCGTGGCCCTTGGTTGCCATGGCCATGGCCATGGCCGTAGAGGTTTGGAGCAAGGGAGGCAGAACCATTCTCTACCCCACGCCCGTAGGGGTTGGGGTGGCCACTGCCGTGGGCTTTACTTAGTGGTGTTGAGTTGTAATTTGTGATCTAAAGGTCTAAGATGAGGTCAATAAGTGATAAATTATACTGGAATTCATGTATTGTATCATTTTTCGATTAGGTTTTGGAAGAAAGTGATTTGCCCTAATTAAGAAGTGAAGAACTCTTGGAAGAAGAAGAGTATAGAGTTGTGTGAGTGTTCTTGAGGTAAGTACAAAATACATTAATGCATATATTCATATGATGTTGAGACTTAACATCCATTTGATTGTAAATGTATTAAGAAAACTAATGCATTGTTGATGCATATTAATAATGTTATGTTGGTATAATGTGAATGTTGTGATGAGTATGTAAAATGTATGTTAAGACAATTGGTTGTGCACACTTGAATAATGAATTGAGATATAATGAAATGTGAAACCAATGTGATTGGTTATAATGATGTAAATAGGATGGTTAAAGTATGTTTGCCTATATGATAATGAAATGCAATATGACATGTGAAAGATATGATGAAATTGCTCTAATGTGATTTGAGATAAGATGCAAAACCATTGTGATTGGCTATGATAATTCAAATGAGATGTGAGGCCATTGTGATTGGCTAAGATGATTCAATTGAAATAAGTGGCGCATGTTTGCCTAAATGATGATGAGAATTGAGAATGGAATTGATAATGAAATAATAAATCAATTGTGTGTCTAATGTGTTATTCATTTTCAGAGTTCTGTTGTTGGTGGCATGCCTATTAGTAACAATCTCTTGAAGTTAGGTTGGGCTTGATCCTTGAAGCCAAGTTGGGTTGAAGTTTAACATGTTTTACTCCCCTTGAAGCTTGGTTGAATCTAGTCCTTGAAGCCTAATTGAGATGTTACAACCCTTGAAGCTAGGTTGGATTTGGTTCTTGAAGCCAAGTTGGGTTGATACTTAGCATGCTTTGTTCCCCTTGAAGCTTGGTTGAACTTAAATCCTTGAAGCCTAGTTGGGATAATGATAATGATAAATGTGATAATTAAACCAAAACATTAACTCTGAAAGTTGAATGGTATATTAGTGTCTTTGGGCCCATGCATGTCTTTGTTTTTAATGTGATTCTTGAATGGTGAAACCAATGAATAATGAGATTGAATATATTGCATAAGTATCTTGTTGAGAATGTATGTTTGATATGACCTTAAGTAAGTAAGATGTTGGAGTATAACAGTTAATGTGAATGGTGTATGGAATTGATTGTGTGACATTGGCATTGCATCAAAACATAATATTATTGTAGTTTGTACCACTAAGCCGTAGGCTTAGCGCGATTATAATTTATCGCGCAGGTAACAGGGAAGAACCGGAGAGTTCCTTTAGGCTGAGTAGAGGCTAGATCTTGAGGTGTTGCTAGTGAAGCTTAAAGATCGAAGACATACTGCCAAACATGTATATATTTATGTTTTGTAAAACTTGAGTTTTAATGTATGTATATTTGTAAATATTTGTTACATTTTCCGCTGTGTATTTAATAAATATTGAGTCTTTTGTGTTTCATAAATTCCTTTAAATGTTTTAAATTTATTTATATTATTGAAAAGGGATTGTTTGTATGTTTTATAAACAGTGGCATACCTATATTCAGTATACGTATATTACGATCGTATTAGCATGCTGTGTACGTATACGGGGTATGTGGGTGTTACAACAAGAGTTTGAAATACTTGGGGGGTTCAGAGAGAGCTAAATCTTTGGCGAAGACGATGGTTGGAATTGATTAAAGGCTACGACTGTTTGATTGATTATCATCCTGGTAAGGCAAATATAGTTGTTGATGCCTTGAGTCAAAAGTCTTTGGCAGGTTTGACTGCTTATTCACTCTCATTGCTTGTTGAATTGAGAGTGTTGCATGCTAGTTTTGAATCATGTGATGATGGTGCTTTATTGGCTCAGTTGTAATTGAGACCGGTGTTGTTGGATCATATTAGGGAGGCTCAGTTGGTAGATGAGAAAATTTAGAAAGTTGTTTCAGATTGCCAAAAGTGGGAGAGCCGAGATTTTCTTGTGAAAAGTGATGGCAGCCTTTCGTACAAAGATAGATTGTGTTCCTAATGATGCAAGATTGAAAAAGACTATTTTGGAGGAAGCACATCAATCGACATTTGCTATGCACCCTGGGAGTACTAAGATTTATCATGATTTGAAGCAACATTATTGGTGGTCAGGTATGAAGAGGGACATAGCGCAGTTTGTATCCAAATGTCTCACTTGTCAAAGAGTGAAGGCCGAGCACCAAGTTCCTTTGGGGTAGCTCCAACCTTTAACAGTGCCATAATGGAAATGGGAGCGAGTAAAAATAGATTTTGTGACTAATTTGCTGTTGACTCAGAAAAAGCAGAATACCATCTGGGTGATTGTTGATCGGTTAATAAAGACAGCTCATTTTCTTCCAGTTCGGATGGACTATTCTCTTGAGAAGTTGGTTGAGCTATATATTAGTGAGATTGTAAGCTTGCATGGAGTCCCAATTTCTTTGTTATCAGATCAATATACCCGATTTACTTTAAGGTTTTGGAAGAGATTACAAAATGCTTTGGGTTCTCGATTGCATTTTAGCACTACTTTTCATCCTCAGACAGATGGGAAGTCAGAAAGGGTGATACAGATTTTGGAGGATATGTTAAGGAACTATGTCATTGATTTCTCTGGGAGTTGAAACATATTCTTACTATTGATGAAATTTGCTTGCAACAATAGTCATCAATCCAGTATTAAAATGGCACCTTATGAGGCATTGTATGGTAGAAGATGCAGGACGCCTCTATGTTGGAATGAGGCTAGAGAAGGTAACTTGGTTGGTCCCAATTTGATATAAGAAATGGAAGAGAAAGTGAAGATAATTCAGAATCAGTTGAAAATAGCTTTAGACCGACAGAAATCTTATTCAGATTTGAAGAGGAGAGTCATTCAATTTAGTGTTCGAGATAAAGTATTTTTTAAAGTGTCTCCTTGGAAGAGAATTTTGAGATTTGGCCGCAAAGGGAAGCTGAGTCCTCGCTTCATTGGACCTTATGAAGTACTGAATAGAGTTGGACCAGTTGATTATCGACTCGCTTTGCCGCCTGAATTGGATAGAATTCACAATGTCTTCCATGTCTCTATGCTGCGGAGGTACAAGTCAGACCCATCTCATATTTTGTCAGTGGAATCTATTGAGGTCAGTCCAGATCGGACTTTTGAAGAAGAACCAGTGGCTATTTTGGTACATGAAGTGAAAGAATTGATAAATAAGAAAGTTTCACTTGTGAAGGTTCTTTTGAAGAATCAAGCTAAGGAACAGGCAACTTGAGAGAGTGAGCAAGTGATGCGAGACCAGTATCCCCAGCTGTTTTAGACTTGAGAATTGGTAATTTTGAGGATGAAATTTATTTGTAGAGGGGGAGAATTATAATATCCCAAATGATAACCTAAAATTTTGGAAATGCTTATTGTTGTAATGGAATTAAATTCTAAATGTATATATGATTAAGTGGAAAGATATGAAAGGAAAGTGTGTATATGTTGTATATATGAAGATATATACAACATATATAAGTCAATAAGTTGATTTGGTCAATTGAAATAATTAATTATATTAAATAGAAATTATGTGATGGTGGAAGATGACATTTATCATATTATAATATATTAATACTTGGTTGAAATTGAAAGAGAGTTTGTATGTGGTTTAAGAAGTTTGTGAGTGATTTGACTTTTATCATCTTCTTCTTCCTTCTCCAAGAGCTGGCCATCACCGTTTTTAAAGGGAAAGAGAGGTTTTGTTGATTCCTAACTCAGGCAATTGAAGAATTTCAAGAAATGAAGTTGGAGTTTTAAGGATTTTCTTCACTTTTGGTAAGTTTCCAACTTGTTTCTTTGATTTCTTTTGGAGTTTGTGTATTTGAGTTTGGTGGATGGTTGGTGTAGTTGTGTGTATGGTTAATTTTGATAAGTTTGAGGTTGTTTGGTCAAATTTACTTTGATTTTTGGGTTGGATTGAGGAAAATGTTATGTTTGGTGAAGAAAACAAGAGTTGTGGATTGTGTATGTGTTGAGTTGTATAATATGGTTGTGTTTGTGTGTTGATGCATATAATTGAGTTGTATTGATGTTTTGCAAGTTTATTATGGTTTATTGATGGTTTTGGTTAAGTTTGTTTGGAGTGGAAAAGGGTAAAAGAAAGATGTTTGTTGGATGTGGCATTTTTGGTGTCGATTCTAGGTTTTTGGCCTGACACGCCCATGAACACAGCCATGTCTTTGGGCGTGTTGTTGGTTCTATTTTTAGTATGGGTGACACAAGCAGTGACATGCCCATGTCACTGAGCGTGTCACAACTTTTGTGTAGTGGTAGTATTGACATGTCTAGTTACACGCCCATGTCACTGAGCGAGTCATAGCCACTGTGTTGGAGGAGAATTGACACGTGCAGTGACACGCCCATGTCACTGAGCATGTCAAAGCTTCTATGTTGTGGGTTTAGGGCAGGATCAGGGACACGCCCATGTTGTTGAGCATGTCATGTGTAGAGTTTGCCCTAGATAGTGCTTTTCCTTATTTCATATGTGTATCACTAAGTGAGTTTGCATAATCACCTTTGGATTAGGTTTTGAAGAGATTTGTGTTGCCCTAATCCAAGTGTTGAAGATATGTGTAATTGTATTTTAACAAGGGATGTTTCATTTATTACTTTCTATAATATAAGTTATATGTTTCAAATTTACTCAACTTGTTGAAATGATGATTTGATGTAAAAGTTTTAAAGATTGGTTTGTTTAAAATAGACTGTGACATTCTTGTATTTTGTATAAGTATATTACATATGTGGGTGTATGTGGTGTACATATATGGGGTACAGGGGTGTTATAATCAACCCAATAAAATATCAATTCTTAGTTGTCCCTTTAAGCTTTCATAAATTTTCGCTTACTCTTTATTGGCTTGTAAGCCCGATAACCTACCCTGAGATGCTGGGACTATTACGACAAATCTAATGATCACTGAGGTGAAGCGGTAAGAAGAACAAAGAAAGGAATGCATAGTCAAGACCATAAGGACAGTTGAAGTTTTCAAGACCATATGGGTAGTTGAAGTTCACCTTATACTAGACCTAATATTTCCAACTTATTAAGATGACATCATGGCAACAAATTATTTATCCTTGTTGAAGCAAACTCACTCTACTCCACTCAACCATAGTCAGAAGCATAGAATGGAGAAGACAAAACAATCTTCTTAGAGTTGGACCCAAAAAGAAGAAAAAAACAACAAAAGAAAAAAATACAAAATAAGAAGAAAAAAGGAGAAACAAAAAGAGAAATAGAGGAAAAAAACAAAAAAAAAAAATGGGTCCTGAGTTTGTGTAAAAGCAAAAGGAACAAATGAAGATCATTTTAATCAGTTTTTTATTTCTTCCAAGGAGATAGAAGGAAATTAAAGTCTAGCAAGATTGCTCCCAGTTGCCAATGGCTCCAACAGAAGGTTTCAGTGAAGGTTTGTCAGAAGTGTCACATCAGCTCCAATCTCAAAATGGCCTTCACTTAAACTATGTCCCTTATAGACCCCGTTTCAAGCCCATTAAAGGCATGTTGATTTCTCTTGGTAGGTAGAGTCTATTAGTGGAGATAGTTTGAATAAGCACGCATATGAGATAGACAATATTCAAACTCAATGAGACATGTGTATGTGCCTATCTGAAGGACAACAGTTCTTGCTCAAGTAGAAATGATTCCCGAGTTTAGTACAGTAACTAGGGTTGTCATGTTATAGATATGTTAATTTGGAAAATCGAGTCCTGGTCATGTTATAGATATGTTAATTTGGAAAATCGAGTCCTGAGGTATAATAATACTAATTTGACATAGCAAAAATATGATTTTAAGATTTAGAAAAAAAAAAAGAATGTGCTTTGGTCATACAAAGCCTTCAAGTTAAGGGAAGTGTGTTGAACCATTGAACCTTGAAGGACACATTGGGCAAAGTAAATGATTATTTGCAAGATTATGAAAAAGTTACAAATTGATGAACTGAATCATAGTTTGAAATAGATGTATCTCTGACTATGCTGCTTGGGCATCACTACTCATGTTTTCAACATCTTGAAGATAAAAGCCATAAATGTGAAGCCTTATGTCATTCCAATGCAAGACCTGAATGAGCACCTGGAAGAAACCAATGAGAACACTTCAGTTGAGCACCTCAGTCTATGAGTCGATGAAACCATTGCAAGTATCATCCATGCATATCATGCATATATAAACATATCACACTACATTTTTTGTCTTGTGTCCTATTATTTATCAAAGTAAACAACAGATACTCTATAAAGCAAAGATGAAGCGGCTATGGAGTTAGGGAGCATGGATGGCCCATTGCTTGAGAAAGACCAGTCATTTTTCAAAAGAAAGAAGAAACGCATGCTTGTGTGAGGAACTAGACAATACACACATCAATATGAGAATGCATGGGAAAGATCATTGGTTTGAGCCTACATAGGGGCAAAGTTTCACCTTTCAATTTTTTGAGTTTATGTGTTCACAAAACTTTTTCAGACTCACTTTCAATATTTTGCCACGCAGGGGGCAAAGAGAGGATTTGAGGACTAGCTAAAAAATAGCTGAATTTTTTTCAAAAGGAAGAACAAAAGGAATGGAACACGAAGAAAATTAAAAAAGAATGAAGAGGAAAAAGATAAAAGATCAATCCAGCTAGAAGAACTGAAGCCAATATAGGATGATGCCAAGGATAAAATCCATTTTGAAGGGTGAAAACAGAATCTCCAAGAATGAAGATCAATTTTTGAAGGGTGAAGACCCAATGACCAAGGATGAAGATTCAAGATCCAAGGATGGGGATCCATTTTAAGGGTGAAGACCCATAATTTGTTGAAGAATGGAACAATCGGCTATAAGAAAGATAAAACTCTCAAATTGACAGAAGGCCAAATCAAATCCCGTCTCTGTTCGAGAATCCAAATCCAGTTTTGGGTTTGAGCACCCAAAATATAGTCTCGGGTCGAGAACCCAAATCCAGTTTCAGGTCGAGAACCTAAAATCCAATCTCAGGTCAAGAAAGAACCTAAAATCCAATCTCAGGTCGAGAACCCAAATCAAGTTTTGGGTCAACAACCCAAAATATAGTCTCAAGTCGAGAACCCAAATCCAGTTTGGATTGAGAACCCAAATCTAATTTCAAGTAGATAACCCAAAACCCAATAACAAGTCCAAGTACCTAAATCAAATTATTTTTTAGTTAGAACTCATTTCGGATCCAGAACCTAAACATATCCGGGTCCAAAACCAAAATCATTTTCAAGTCTAGAACTCATTCCAGGTCCAAAACCCAAATCAAATCACATCTCGAGTCTGGACCCAAACCAACTCTATCCTCAAGTCGAGAACTCATCCTTATCCAAAAATCAGCTCAAAATCATGTTGCTTTTGACTCTCTTCTACTAAAGTCATAGATCATTCAAGCAGGGGGCAAATTGTAGACCCTTGATTTTGGCCCTGACTAGTCCATTTCTTGAGTCATAAACCTTTTGATTAGATGGTATAATGGTTGAACCTTTAAAACCCTAAAGAGGTTTGTTTTGAAGGTTCAGTAGGGTCTAATTCGATGCTAGGGCATTCAAGCATCCAAGTGAAATTGGGCCTTCCAATTCTATATAGGACAACCCATATCGAATTAGGATGCCCCAATTCGATATAGGATAGTCCCATATCAAATTGGGACATTCCAATTGTATATGGGACCTTAGTTTGGCTCCCATATCAAATTAGGAAGCCCCATTTCAATATGGGACAGCCCCATATCGAAATGGGGCTCTCCCACTTTGATATGGGGCAATTTTTGGGTACTCCATATTGAATTTGATTTCCAATTCAATATGAACTTTGATTCCATGTCAGATTAGGGTCACTTTAATTAGTTATAATCTCGGTTTGCCTCGAATTGAAGTGGTTTTAATTTAACATAGTGACTGATTATGTCGAATTAAAAAATACAAATTTGATATGCGTTAGGAATCCATTTTTAAAATGGAAGCTTTCATGATGTTTAACCTAATACACCCTTATGTAAATGCAGGTTTTAAAACCTTCTGGGGGATTTTTGAATGGGAGCAAGTATCAGCAATAGAAGAAACCCTAGCAAGCAAAAAAAAAAAAAAGAAAGACATTAAACACAGAAGCATGAAAGACACAAAACCTTACAAAGGCAGTTACATACTGTCTTGGTCATGCTCAGCTAGAATTTGATATTGTTTCAAGAAAAGGTTTGATCAATGTTCAATTGTGGTAGAGCCAACAAATGATGATACACTCTAAATTAATTCAATATAAGATGCTTTGACAGTTTTAAATATTGAATACATTTTTTCTTTATCTAAATTAATTCTAGTAAGTTGTATCCATTACTTTTGATTCATATCAATTTATTTGAAGCATGATCAATGGATGTTGTCTTTATAATTCAAAGTAGGTTGTGTATTTGGATTTACTTCATCCAGTAGCCATCCATATAAGAGCATGTATTGTGCAATTATTTATTATAAGTCAATATTCTAGTAGCCTAAAGTTTATAAATACAGTCATAGTTGCTTTGTTTTTCCAACATCAGAAGCTCTAATCCTACTTTTATAAACCCTAATCCTTTTTTTAGAAAAACCCTAAACCCTAGTACTATTTTCATAAAAATTTCAAATCCTAATTTTATTCAAGAAACCCTAATTGAAGTGTAAAGTTTACTTTTATACATCTATTGCTTTACTTAAGTTTGGACGCATGTGTATTATATGTCTTAATAGATGATTTATTTTTATTTGATTTTATAATGTATGCTTAAATATTTGCTTATTGATTTATTTGATTAATTACTCAAGAAATTGTAAGCAGTATGTTTCCACATTGTGAATACCTCTTTTGTTAAGCTTTATGTAATTTAATTTATTTTAAGTTTTGGATCAATGTAAAGGATACGTTTCCACCAATTGGTGGGTATCCTATTTTATTTATTTTCTTTTAGACATTGGACGATTGTAAAGGCATGTTTTCATCATTGGATGGGTGCCTATTTATTTATTTTGTTCGAATTTGTTTTGATTTTTATAAATTAGAACCAATAATAAAAAATAAAAAAAAGAAGAGAGCCCGGTAGGTTGAAAATCAGCAAGGGAGGCCTAAGTAAAAGTTAGGATAGCTCGCTAGTTCTGAAAACCCTCAAGACAGAACTAGGAAAAAATTAAAGAAAAAAAAGAGAGCCTAAATTGAAAACCCAAAAGGGAGGTTTAGGTAATTACCATAAGCAGCAAGGGACTTCCAGCTAACCTTCTTGAATAATATGTCTTGAATTGATCCAATCCAACTATGGTTTTAGCCAATATCACGGGTATTGGTAATAATCCTCCCTCCATCTGGTTCACGATATCTAGTACTCGCAGATAAATATCGCCGTCAGGAGAAATAAGCAAGAATTGACCAAGCAAGCATAGACAAAACATACAACACCATGCTTTGGTGGGAGCCAAATGGGAAGCACAGAAATAGATCAATGGACCAAGCAAGATTTTCTCACCTCTGGTCAATTGCAAAATTTCATGTTTCGAGAGTTGAAACAACATCTGCATCTTTTGATGAGTCTTGGAAGTTAGTATGGGCAATGCCATTGGTTGATTGTTTGGATATCCGAGAATAGCTTCAAATTCGTTGATCATAAGACATGTTTCAAAGTTATTTATCTTGAAAGTCTTAGTCTTCACATCCCAAAAAGAGGCCATGGCATGTAAAAAGGAAAGGTCCAGTTTGACATTTTGAAAGCACTTCAAAGTATTAATTTGAGACCAATATATTTGTTCCCAATGTGTAGCTTTGATGGTCTTGAATAAACCTTTGATTTTCTTTAAATTAAGCTCAATATTTTTCAAATTTGAAAGAATTGAAGATGTTTGAATTGTTTGTACGAGATTTATTTCTGCCACAGTAGCTAAAATCGTAAAAAAAGGGGTGATGGCTAGAATGCAAGTTCACTTATTTTTATAATGGTAAAAAAGCAGATTGCTAAGATTGCTTTGGATTGAGGAGAAGGACTGATTTAAATAGACAATGGCTTGTAGACTGAAGTGTACAAGGAGTAGGCAGTGACTTGAAACCAAGATGCGCAAGGAAAGGTGTTTACGTCGAGTAGTTATTGGACTGCTGCTTTCATCTTTTTTTTCTAAATCTAAGTCCATGATGAATTTGGACTTATGAATTTGACATGGACGGTTTGAATGAATATACATTAAAAAAAAAGAGATGTTAAAAGTCAAAGTTATAGAAAAAGTAAATATCATATTATTATTATTATTACAATCGGTTTATTTTAATACAAGTTGATTATTGAGAAGGGGGAGGTGGTACATGATCAAATAATAAAAATGTCATCGCCTAATGGAGAAAGAGGTATTCATCCACTTGGAATCCACTCAGGGGAAAAGGACCAAAGTCCCAATTATCTTGAAAGTCAGGTTTGTAACAGTCATCATCTGAAAAAGGTGAAAGAATCTCATGATCATCAATTCATGGCCCCCTTAACGATGAAGCACTAGGATCCCTATAGCTCTGAAATTGGAAGTCCCAAAAGTTTTGCTCAAGATAAGCAGCACGCCAACGACTAACAGCCAATTCTTCTTACAATTTCCTATTATGTTCTTTGAGCATTTGCTGTGAGCTAAATAAGGAAGAGTAAGTTCATGCATTTCCATGCATACATACACCGTACATCACCATACATATATATATAAATTCCAAACCACGTCATTCATATCAAAGCCCTGAAGCCTGAAGGATGGATTAGTATAGGGCACTGCAGAAGGAACATATGATTAAGATGGAGAATCATGAGACACACTAGCCCCGTCATGATGAGGATAACTTGATTACTTGGCCACCTACAAAAATTCAAGATTAGACAAGTGCCATGAAAAGTAAACTTGGACGAGCAGTAAGACATATTTGATTTACCTGGTAAGAGATGACCATGACATTATCATCCCTATCTATGTTGTCATCATTTTCTTCTTCTTCTCCTTTAGGAAGTCCCTAAACTCCAACATGGGAAATTTCAAAATTGAAAAGCCGCTCTTTGATAAATTGGGTATATGACTCGGCGAGTGAGAGAAGATACCGTTTGACATCATATCTATCCTGAGCATGCATCCAAAATTTTTTTGGCATGGATGTAATGTCTAATGTATAAGCCTGGATATCATTAGGAACTCTCCATTCCTCAAGACCAAGAAACCAATTATGCACTCTTTCATCATGGAACTACCTGCTTAATACTTGACCAGTAATGACTTGGTGAGAATTTTGAAAAGGCAATGTGGCATTCATGAAAGGAGTCCAATTAGCCTGCTTGTCATCATCCCACCAAGCAATATCTACCTACAGAGCCAAGAAGAAATGGTAAGTTAATTTATTCAGAAAAATTTAATAGTTACTAATTTTTTTACTTGATCAAAGGTTAATCGACTCAAGTGATAACACCAAGAATGCACGTGATGAGAGCCGGATATCATTGTGCAGCCTGCTAACCAAAGGATCAGTCTTGGATACTCGACTCTTTGTAGAAAAATGCCTGGTACCTACACTAGATTATGCTCATATGCCCAAATCAGCAAGAATAATGAAGGTCAGACTCATGCACATCCTTTAATTGATTTTAAAAAAAAGAGGGTTGGGATTAATACCTCGATGACCACCATAAAGCTAGAAAAATGATCTTTTCCTCCAAAAAAGTTTATCAAAACCCTAATAAAAGCAAGCCAGAAAAGCCTCTCCACAATTGGATAATGATACAAAATAAATATCAGCAAGAGCCCGTAATACTGATAAATGAAGGACGAACTCGGTGTTGCAAAAAATAGTCATCCCTAGCGAATAGAGCAATAACCCTCGAGCAAATTGTTCAATAGTTTCTCCGCGAACTGGTTTGGTATAATTCATCTAGTGCTCCATAATAGGTTCATACTTGATCCTAAATGGCTCTTCAAGGGAAGGTTCCATGTAACACCCTCATACCCTATATAAATACCATACATATACCGGGTATACATACAGTACATATATACAGTATAAGAATGCCATTTTACATTTTAGATTAAAAGCCTTTCCTTTTGTTCCAAACAATAATACATTTTATTTTTTAAAAAAAACTTAGAAACTCATTTATAATTTTCCAATGATATTACAATTATATAATGATCTTGTCAAAATTAAATTATACATGTATGCATCACCTTCTAGTTGGTCTCGACATGCTCTAATTCTTCTCGTGGCACACCGATAGACTTCAGATCCACCACCAACTCACCTGCGCGATTACACAACCACGCTAAGCCCGAAAGCTTAGTAGTACAGATAAATAATATAAACATACATTACAGAAATTTAACATATAATGATATATCAATTCCATGTACCATTAGTTTCTTATCATGTTTTCCCTTTTTAATTACACCTTTCATATATCTCTATCAATCTCATATATTATATACATATATTTATGTCATTAGCACCAACCACAATTCCATCATTAATATTCACAATGAATATATCAAAACACATATCACATATCATACTTCATAACATCTCAGATCCTTATTTTATTCAATTAATTCATTATTCACAATTCACCAGTCATGAATCACATTTTCAACAAAGGCAACCATAGATCTCATTACTCATTTATTTCATCATTCATAAATCACATTAAAACAAAGACAGACTCGGGCCCAAAAGACACTAATATGTTATTCAAAATTCAGAGTTACTGCTTTGACCATCAACTCAACAAGCTTGAGGAGATCCTCAACCCGGCAAGACTGTTACCTGTAACAGACCCAGTCTCTTCGACCATCAACCCGACTAAATCGAGGAGATCCTTAACCCGGCAAGACTGTTACCATTCATATTTCCCATATTCACAATTGTCATAGTGTAACAGACCCAGTCTCTTGGACCTCAATTCAACTCAATTCGAAGAGATCCTCAACCCGGCAAGACTGTTACTTTTCATACATTTCATAGGCATGCCGCCAAATCTAGTACTCTGAAGATTGAATCAACATATTAGACACACAATCTTTTCATTTATTTATATCTTTGCACATTTCTTTCTCAATTCATTTCTCATTCCATTCTCATAATCAAATAGACAAACGTGCCCCACTTATTTCAATTGTATCATCATAGCCAATCACAATGGCTTCACATCTCATTTGAATCATCATAATCAATTACATTGAACATATATCTTAAATTCATCATCATATAAGCAACATGTCCATTTATTTCATTTCAATCTTTATTACCAACCACAATGACATCACATTCCATCATTAAAATATTTATCATAACAAATTGCATTGCACATACCTTTTTAGATGATCATCATAGCTTTCACACTATACAAATCTTAACATTAGTCACATTATATTAATCATATAATAAATTACTTAACATTGTTTTGGGTCTCAAAATCATATAAAAGAATGCATCTATGTAAGTTGTACTTACCTTAAGAACCACTCACACCAAACTATACACTTCTTCTTCCAAGAACTCTTCACCACTTGAATTAGAGAAATCCACTTTCTTCATAACCTAATCCAATTAAAATGATAAAATACATGAATCCCAATACAATTATTCACTTATTAACCTCATACTAAACCTCTAAATCACAAATTACAAACCAAAACCCTTATCTAAGTCCCCACGGTCGTGGCCTCACAACCCCACGGCCGTGGGTTAGCAACCGAAACTGCCCAAGTTCCTTTAAACCCCCACGGTCGTGGCCTTCCAACCCCCACGGCCGTGGCATAGAAAGTGAATCTGTCTCCTTTGTTCGACACCTCTACGGCCATGGCTTCCAATGGCCACGGTCGTGGCAGCCAAGGGCCACGGGCGTGGCATAAAAAATACCTCTGTTTCCGGACCAAACACATGTATTCTATGTTTTCAACTTCATTAAACACAAATATACATCAATCATACATCAATTATTCAATTCTCCAACTAATACATATTAAATCCTTACTAACCAATTTCAATAAATCATCATTATCCTCACAAATAACCATATTATCATCATCAAAATTCTAATCTAACATATTTATAAACTTTAATCTTTCACTATCATCATCTTTACACACTACCCAAATCACAATCAATATAAATCAACTCAAAGAAATGAATACTTACTTGAATATTTTACCAAATCTTCAATCTCCATCTTCAATTCTCTCAAAACCCTTGTAAATTTGATGTGTAAACAAATAAAATCTCATCTCTCTTTCTCTTTCTCTTTCTTTCTCTCTCTCTCTCTCTCTCTCTCTCTCTCTCTCGTGCAAGAAAACGAAGAAGAAGAAGAAGAAGAAGAAAAGACAATCTTTTCTTCTTTTTCCTCATACTTATCATATATATATAATAATAATAATAATAATAATAATAATAATAATAATAATAAGATATCTCCACCACACACTTTCATCCTTTGACTTTTCTTTTCTTCTTTTCCTTTTATAAATATTATTATTAATTAATTAATTATACTTACTTTTCCTACACCACTTTATACATTATGTATATGTGATGTATATGTTGGTATATGTATATCTCTTTTATATTACATTTATATTTCTCATATTTCTAAATTCCACATATATATATATATAGTCCTTCATATACCTCTATCTCTTATAATATTTCTTTATTTCTTTTCTCTATCCATTAAACATATACATTCAATCCAAATACAACAATAACGCCAAAACTTTTAGGGTATATTTTGGGATATTACAATTCTCTCCCCCTTAAATAATTTCATCTCGAAATTATCCAGTACAATAACAATATATGCTTAGCAAAACACCATCTAAATTTTCCATATGCTGTTAATCGTATTCTTACATTCTAATTTCATCAAATCACATAACTTTCTCTCTCCCCCTTAGAGTCAATCATCTTCTTTTAATTCCATAAGTTGTCATGATATATATATCTTTACATATTTTATTACTTCTTTAACCAAACATTCAAAATAACTCATTACATTCCCAAGTAATTTATCTTTATACAAGAATCAAATCATCTTATAATATACTTATACTTTGTCCAATTATTACATTCAAGATATTTTATCACTTCATCTCTTTATAATTATTCTCTTAACTTTAACCAAAAATATCATTGATTATCCAGTCATTACAATCTCTTTTAGAATAGGCATTTATCAAACCTTAATTGATAACAATATCCTTACTTTGCACATCCAATTTCTTCTTTAAGATACTTCTCACTTAACATAAATATTAATACAATATCTTTAAATTTACTTTACAAGTAATCAACTTGTTCCTTATTATTTTCATTTATAACCACTATAACTCAATTCATCCATGTCCATTTACATATCATAATATTACATTATCACATATATCTTATATTCTTAGTACAACTATACATATTAAATCTCAACAATGATTCGCAACTTTATAAAAATCCAGATCAATTAATTCATATGCCACAATATACTAACATCTCCATCTTATTTCATTCAAACCAACAATAAATTTATTTTAACTTATCATGAAATTTCACAATATACATATATATATATGACCTAATTCCATTAGGTCAAATTTATATTCAAATCCTAATTTCTTTAGATCCATATTCAACCAAATTATCAGAATAACAAATCACTCCAAATTATCCTTCAATATGCATATAGTTTATTTTCTATTATCTTAGTATAATTTCCACCAATTCTCATGATAATCTCATAACATATTTATTATCTATAGTTCATTCACTTAAACCTTAAGCCCATCCACTTATTCACTTTATTTTATAAATATAGTCAGTATAACTTTCAATCACATTTTGTAATTTCTCCCATTTAATATCTCCTCACATTTCATATCTTTACTATTTTTACGATTATTTTTTTATCACATTATTCATAACTCAAAACATTCTCATACTTCTCTTTCCTTCCATACTTTCTATAATTATGAACAAGTTTCTAACACCAACTGAGAAAATATAACTTTACCCATTATAACTCTTGACCATGCTTCTAGAAACATAATTATCAATCTCACCAAAACTGTACTGCAATCATATTATCTCAATCCCAAGTTTGTGGATAATAAAACTAATTAGTCAAATATACTAAACAATTCATATAACCATAAAAGATTAATGATTACGCCTGTAGCTTATAAATCAATACTGCCCCTTTATTATTCTGCTTCCAACCTTTCCAATTAAGATGCTAAGTTGTATCATAAGAATTACATATTCATTGTATAAGCTTTTGCTATACCAAGAGTTAACACATTTCAACTCCGTTTCAAACCAATTTTCACTTAATTATATAATCATTATTAACTTAATTCATGTTTCAACGATATTACTATTAACATTTATTACTATATGCATATTCAATCATATGCAAATCTTACAAAAATTCCATTTGTTACTTTATTTCTAATCCATTTACGACCTCTTATTATATCCAAATACATAGAACTTTTTCACATGTAAATGCTTTAGAACTCAAAATATTATATGATTATCCAGTTCAGTGATCACCATCACAATGTTACTGTCCAGTATTTCTAGAGTCTATTCCCACTCTCACTTCTGTCACATAATCTGTCTAGCTTTGCGCAAGTTATGACCTAGTCTTTCTTAGATCCACTGATACATACAATGTCATTCTTAATATTTTTAATCATATAGTTATACCACATACACATTCATAGGTCACCTCCATAATGCGACTCACTTCCCACATTCCTTACATATTTCAATTACATTCATATCGAAAAACTTCTCTCATATATCCTATACATGTATACACATAATCATGTCATTTTATTTAATTTCTCTTTTACATACATTCTATATAAATTTAATGTTTATTACTTTCCTTGGAACATTATCATTCTCGTTCTTTCATTATGATGTAAAGTATTTATCAACACAACGAATATATATATATTCTAACCATAATAACACTTCACATACATCTTAGTCACATTCCTAATGTGACATCTCTTTCACTTTTGTCTTTAAAAACATTTAATATACCTCTATATCCACTTTTACCTTTTTCCATTCAAATAACTTAAAGTAACTCATTTTCAGTTGCTTATTCCCTTTCCTTTTTATTTCACAACAATTTTTCATACTATCAATCTCATTACCAAATTCGTAGTATTCTCATATGAAATAATTTTCATCACAAATAGCTCATATGTTTAACATACATTAAACTATCGATATATAAATAATCTTTATCAATATTCCATTAACATTCTAAATTCTCAAATCACTATCTTACCTAAACTTCAGTTTGCAAATCTCATCTTTTCTTAATATCAACTTTTTAAAAGCATCATATACAACTATACCACAAAACAACATCAAAACATATAATTTTCACAATTATTAAGCTCATTTCAAAAATCTCAAATATCACATATTACCACCAAACATGAACTTTCACAATATTCAAGCATAACATATTTCTAACATTGAAATTACAATATTTGCATTAAAATAACCATACAAACGATACCACTATATCTTCTTATTTAACCAACATCATCTCTTTTTCTTTTTAAACAAAACCTTAACTTCATATACCTTAAACTTTAAATAATCACACTTTGTCTATACCAATCAACTCACTCAATATTCCATCATACTCTCTTCGTTTTAATAACATATCTTTCCATATAATTAATCCAACAATATTTCCTCTTTCTAATAAACCAAACATAAGCTTTATTAAAAAGAGATTCAATGTGTAAAGGAAAGAATATATACTCAAATCTTGATTTTGTTTTCAACTCATTTTCAACTTTATTCTCCTTTTCATTTCTTTAATTTATCAATTAAACTTGTATAAGTCCATATCATTTCTCTCTCTAGCTTTACTTTCAGGTAGAACCTCATTCACACATTACTATCCATCTCATATAATTCAAATATACTACAAATCACATAATGCCATATCCGAGACCAACCTAGGTGTTAATGCATATGCATGTATTACAAATTTCATTTCAAAACTTTTCTTTTTAATTCTATTTAAACTTTTCAAAACTTTTTATTTTTAATTCTACTTAGGCCGAGAATCTCGAACCTAAGCTCTGATACCAAAATAATTGTAACACCCTCATACCCTATATAAATACATACATATACCAGGTATACATACAGTACGTATATACAGTATAAGAATGCCATTTTACATTTTAGATTAAAAGCCTTTCCTTTGGTTCCAAACAATAATACATTTTATTTAAAAAAAAAACTTAGAAACTCATTTATAATTTTCCAATGATATTACAATTATATAATGATCTTGTCAAAATTAAATTATACATGTATGCATCACCTTCTAGTTGGTCTCAACATGCTCTAATTCTTCTCGTGGCACACCGATAGACTTCAGATCCACCACCAACTCACCTGCGCGATTACACAACCGCGCTAAGCCCGAAAGCTTAGTAGTATAGATAAATAATATAAACATACATTACAGAAATTTAACATATAATGATATATCAATTCCATGCACCATTAGTTTCTTATCATGTTTTCCCTTTTTAATTACACCTTTCATATATCTCTATCAATCTCATATATTATATACATATATTTATGTCATTAGCACCAACCACAATTCCATCATTAATATTCACAATGAATATATCAAAACACATATCACATATCACACTTCATAACATCTCAGATCCTTATTTTATTCAATTAATTCATTATTCACAATTCACCAGTCATGAATCACATTTTCAACAAAGGCAACCATAGATCTCATTACTCATTTATTTCATCATTCATAAATCACATTAAAACAAAGACAGACTCGGGCCCAAAAGACACTAATATGTTATTCAAAATTCAGAGTTAATGCTTTGGTTCATAATCACAATAATCAAGCCCGTAGGCAACATATATATATCTCTATCCATGGATAGTGTAACAGACCCAGTCTCTTGGACCATCAACTCAACAAGCTTGAGGAGATCCTCAACCCGGCAAGACTATTACCTGTAACAGACCCAGTCTCTTGGACCATCAACTCAACAAGCTTGAGGAGATCCTCAACCCGGCAAGACTAAATCGAGGAGATCTTCAACCTGGCAAGACTGTTACCATTCATATTTCTCATATTCACAATTGTCATAGTGTAACAGACCCAGTCTCTTGGACCTCAATTCAACTCAATTCGAAGAGATCCTCAACGCGGCAAGACTGTTACTTTTCATACATTTCATAGGCATGCCGCCAAATCCAGTACTCTGAAGATTGAATCAACATATTAGACACACAATCTTTTCATTTATTTATATCTTTGCACATTTCTTTCTCAATTCATTTCTCATTTCATTCTCATAATCAAATAGGCAAACGTGCCCCACTTATTTCAATTGTATCATCATAGCCAATCACAATGGCTTCACATCTCATTTGAATCATCATAATCAATTACATTGAACATATATCTTAAATTCATCATCATATAAGCAACATGTCCATTTATTTCATTTCAATCTTTATTACCAACCACAATGACATCACATTCCATCATTAAAATATTTATCATAACAAATTGCATTGCACATACCTTTTTAGATGATCATCATAGCTTTCACACTATACAAATCTTAACATTAGTCACATTATATTAATCATATAATAAATTACTTAACATTGTTTTGGGTCTCAAAATCATATAAAAGAATGCATCTATGTAAGTTGTACTTACCTTAAGAACCACTCACACCAAACTATACACTTCTTCTTCCAAGAACTCTTCACCACTTGAATTAGGGCAATCCACTTTCTTCATAACCTAATCCAATTAAAATGATAAAATACATGAATCCCAATACAATTATTCACTTATTAACCTCATACTAAACCTCTAAATCACAAATTACAAACCAAAACCCTTATCTAAGTCCCCACGGTCGTGGCCTCACAACCCCACGGCCGTGGGTTAGCAACCGAAACTGCCCAAGTTCCTTTAAACCCCCACGGTCGTGGCCTTCCAACCCCCACGGCCGTGGCATAGAAAGTGAATCTGTCTCCTTTGTTCGACACCTCCACGGCCATGGCTTCCAATGGCCACGGTCGTGGCAGCCAAGGGCCACGGGCGTGGCATCAAAAATACCTCTGTTTCCGGACCAAACACATGTATTCTATGTTTTCAACTTCATTAAACACAAATATACATCAATCATACATCAATTATTCAATTCTCCAACTAATACATATTAAATCCTTACTAACCAATTTCAATAAATCATCATTATCCTCACAAATAACCATATTATCATCATCAAAATTCCAATCTAACATATTTATAAACTTTAATCTTTCACTATCATCATCTTTACACACTACCCAAATCACAATCAATATAAATCAACTCAAAGAAATGAATACTTACTTGAATATTTTACCAAATCTTCAATCTCCATCTTCAATTCTCTCAAAACCCTTGTAAATTTGATGTGTAAACAAATAAAATCTCATCTCTCTTTCTCTTTCTCTCTCTCTCTCTCTCTCTCTCTCTCTCTCTCTCTCTCGTGCAAGAAACCGAAGAAGAAGAAGAAAAGACAATCTTTTCTTCTTTTTCATATATATAATAATAATAATAATAATAATAATAAGATATCTCCACCACACACTTTCATCCTTTGACTTTTCTTTTCTTCTTTTCCTTTTATAAATATTATTATTATTATTAATTAATTAATTATACTTACTTTTCCTACACCACTTTATACATTATGTATATGTGATGTATATGTTGGTATATGTATATCTCTTTTATATTACATTTATATTTCTCATATTTATAAATTCCACATATACCTCTATCTCTTATAATATTTCTTTATTTCTTTTCTCTATCCATTAAACATATACATTCAATCCAAATACAACAATAATGCCAAAACTTTTAGGGTATATTTTGGGATATTACATTCCATGCCTATTAGTTGTTGGATTTCATTGCGCGTCAAGATATTGCCAGTAAAGGGGATGTGAGTTCTATGACACGAGACACTAGTTATGGCAGTAAAATCAATAGGACTGATAGTCATTTCTCCCACTGGTAAGTGGAAGGCATGGGTGGTATACATCCACCTTTTAGCAAGCGCTTGGATTATGCTCCTATCTATTTGGCATCCTTTCAACGGCAACTGCATGATAAATTCCTTGAAGCCGCACCACCAGATTATCTGCTTTACTCAAGATGGAGCATGATTATACCATTGACGGGCTTTGTAGATGTTTCCACCACCATGAATAAAAGAGCTGTCATACTGCCACAATACAGGTAAGTCATAAAAAGGTATTTAAACTCCCAGATTTTAAAATATTTTTCACTTTTGCTCGTATATAACAAATAAATATATAAAATATAACTGACTATAAAAATATTTTTGTACAAAAATTAAAAAATAATTCTACTCATATTTTTTATTCAATAATTAAATATAATAATGATACTCATATATTTTTTGCAATAATAATAAATATAGATAAATATATAAAAATAATAATGCACATATAAATCATACTTGGTTATTCTTTTATGCAATAAAATAATTATTTTTATATTAAAAATTATATTTACCTTGTTTTTCTTATTTGAACTACGATGTAATTCCATACCATCTAATAATGTTACTCTCCCATGCTTATGCACCCGAATATGATTAAGTAGCTCAGCATCTAAATGGGGTCTTGCCCAGGACAAATGTTGGTTTATCGCCATTATATGTGCTGAAAGTTGAAACTTATCAAATAAACAAGAAAATTGAAATTTTTTACTCGAAAGCTTTTGACTTTGCAGAAGATTTTAATTACTTTCTTAGAATGAAAAGCTTCATATTTATAAAAAATGAGTTTGCAAGATAAGTTCAAAGCTACAACACAATTCACATGTCTTACCATAAAGTTAGGGAAGGGACGTTTACAACATAAAAAAATTTTGAAAAAGGAAAAGGAAACAAAGGCAAAGTTACTTCATTATTCATGTCTCCTTTCACATTTCATGTCTCCATTCAATAATTCATGTTTTAACTCACATATAACACAAGAGCATACAGTAAGTTACTTTAAATAACTCATACACAGCACATGTGAATACAGTACATTGATTTTTTTTGTGTCTAAAAAATATTTTTTTTACTTATAAATATTTTTTCCATGCACGGGGCAAGAAGTATATATGTAAAGTAAAAAATAGACTATATTTTTACTTTTTGCAAAACTAACTATTAAAATTAATTTGAGTCCAGAGCTCATTCTGGGTCTGGAACCCAAACCCACCCAATATTTTCTAATTAAATTTCTTTTCACTCTTTGAATAAATTCAAGATCATTCAAGTAGGAAGCAAGACTGTAGACCTTTTATTTTGATACCGATCCAAATTTAATTTTTGTTTGAAGGACCAAAACAAACTAATTATAATTATTTAATATTTGGATTGCCAATTATAATTATTTAATATTTGGATTATGTCGATTCGGTGGCTTTTTTAACTAAAATGTTATTTGGTTGGACCGGTTTGCCAAGTCTTGCCAATTCAATATGAGCTAACTGTTTAGATCATTTTTGTACTAGTTTTTAGTGTGATTTTTATGTGTTCTTAGTTAATGTTTTAATTGATTTATGTTTTAAGTTTGTTTAAAGTGTCTGTTTTAGGTTTAAGTGCAAAAACTCCCTTGGAAGATCAAAACAGTGTAGGAAAAGCATGAATCAAGCAAGACATGGCCAAGCCAAATCAAGCTTGGCCGTGTTCCCTCAAGAAATTCAAGGCAGAGCTTGACACGGCAAGGAGACACGGCCAAGCCACTGGTCGTGTCTCATTCAAGGAGCAAAACAAAGATACCAAAGCAGAGAAAGAGCAAAAAAGAAAAGAAACAGAAGAGGACACACCCACATGACACTGCCAGGAGCTTGGCCGTGTCACCCCTTAAGACCAAATAAAAGGAAGAAAAGAAAGAAGGAAAGAAGCAGTGATGGACACGGCCAGCAAGCTTGGCTGTGTCCCAAAAAAAATGAGAGACACGGCCAAGCCAAATCTAGCTTGGTCGTGTCACCCTTAATTTATTTAAGTTCTTTCGCACGAAAAGAAGAAAAAAAGAAGAAAGAGGGAGAGAAGGCTAGGGTTTGCGAAAAAAGAAAAGAAAAAGAGGGGGGTTACACGATTTGGGGAGAGGAGAGAGTGACGCTTTCCTTGTCCCTTCATCTTCATCCTCCATTTCTATCCTCTACATCTTCTCCATCTTCCATTGTTAAGATCTTTGAGATTCTTTGGGATAAAGTGGGTTAACAAGCTCTTAAAGGTTGAAGAAGCTTCATTGAAGGATTGGTGACTTGAGAAAGCTCCATTCCATCTCTCAAAGGCATAATCAATTGAAGGATTGGTGACTTGAGAAAGCTCCATTCCACGTTGCAAAGGAGAATCATCCATTGAAGAGGGCTTGAGTTCTTCATCATACATCAAAGTGGAGCTAGGAGGAAGACTAGTAATCTTACTCTTGGCATCTACAAGGGGTTTTTCTATTCTCTCTTTTAATTCATTTCAATATTGTTTTTGTTGTATTAAGAGAATTGATATTGCAATGAACAATTTGTATTTGATTTATATTGAGTTGAATGAATGTTTTAAATTGATGATGTTGAGCTAAATACCCATGCCTAGGGTTTGTAGTATATTTGATTGAATGCTTTGATTTGATATTTCCATTGATGTACCTTGTTGTCGATTGATTGCATTGGATTGTATGCTAGGTTGATAGATTAGCTACCTATTGATCTCTAGATATTGAATGAAGGACCGAGAGGTAAAATTTGATATCGGAATTATGCAATCGACTACCCTAAGAATGAATTAGAAATATAAGTTCTAGGGTGCTTTAATTTGCAAATGTAAAACAATTGATTGTTGTTGATTCATGAATGTGAAAACTAATGAATTGGTAATTGACTAATTAAACTTAAGAAACAAATTAATTACAAGGTTAAGTTAATGGATAATATGCGAATTGAGCTTTGATTGAATGGACCTATAACCCTGGGCACCTTCCCAAGAATTGATTTGATCTTGTACATCCATCACTCACATTAACCCTTACACTCATTAATCTTAGGTTTAAATTACTCCTGCACCATTCCAAACAACAAACTCTCATTTTTTAAATTAGTTGTCAATCAAGCTATTACAAACTTCACCTTCCTTGTGAGAAGACCTTGGGACGATCACCTTTGCTACGATTACCTCGTATACTTGCGAGTGATGCTTGTAGTGGTACTTAATTCGAGTGCAACAAGTTTTTCGTGCCGCTGCCGGGGAAGGCTGTTTAAGTAGTGATAGTTTGATTTTTTTTTATTTAATTGTTTGTTTATTTTCTTTGAATTGCTTGTTTGTTTTGTTTGATTTTCTTTCAATTTAATTTTTTGTTTGTTTTCTTTAAGTTGTTAAGTGCCTTTTGTAAAGATGCAGTTTTCAAGGCACAGGGGAGTTTATGATAGGAACGATGAGTCTGAAATGGCATGGCAATTAGAAGAATTGACGAATCAATTTAATGTACTAAATGCAAGAGGAAGAGCACCTATGCCACACCAAGAGATATGTGCAGCATGTGGCAATGCAGGGCATAATGCAAATACATGCTCATTCGATTTTGCACGATACCAAGAATGGCAAGAGGAAGAAGATGACTTTGATAGTTTCCAGCAAATGGGTAGAAATGACCAATGTTCTAATCCTTACAACCCAAGCTGGGGAAGACAACCAAATTTTTCTTGGGAAAATCAGAAACACATTCCACCTCAAAATTGTTTTCAACCTTACCAAAGAAGTTCTTACTTTCAAGAACAATGTTCAAATTAAGATCACCTTAAGAAACCCTCATTGGAGGATAGTTTGAATGCCTTCATTCAAACTAGCACACAAAATCAAGATCGACTTAAGGAACCCACTTTGGAAGATAGTTTGAATGCCTTTATTCAAATTAGTGCACAAAATCAGAATCAATGCAAGAAATCCATAGTGTAAGATGATTTGAATGCTTACCTTCAAATTAGCACATAAAATCAGGAAGCGAGCAACGAGAGGTTTGATTCTTTGGAGGAATCATTGAAGAGGGTGGAAATTCAAGTTGGGCAACTCGCACATCAACTCCAAGCACACCAAAAGGAGGAATTTCCTAGCCAATTGGAGCAAGTCAAGGTAATCACAAATTTAAGTAGTGAATAGGTAATATATAATAAATTTTGTGGTTCCTTTGATGTAGGTACTAATTAAGAAGAAAACGGTGAGGAGATACGACCAAACATAGAGGAGTTAGTTCAATAAGAGGAGGAGGAGAATTTGGAAGCATCAACATCGAAAAAATTGCATGAACCTCCAAATCCTTATATGCCCCCAATTCCATTCCCAAGTAGGCTGAAGGAAGAGAATCAAGGTATGCAACTTTCTAAACTTTATGACATTCCCTATAATGAAGATAGTGAAAATAAGCTTGAGATAGCCATGACCTTAGAAGAAGAGCAGGTATTGCCCAATTTAGAAAATGAGGAGAGTAAGCTAATTTTAGATGCTGAGGTTGTTGAGAGGGGACTTGACATTGTTAAAATGGATGAAGAAGTGATTCAACCAAACTTCGTTGAACTTAAAGAGTCCCCAAAAATCATCTCTTTTACTCGTGGTGGTGAAGAAGAGCATACAATGGATAGAACCATGTTGCACAATGAAAAAGGGTTTTACAAAGTTCCTATTGCACTGGAGGATTACCCTAAGATGACCTTCACATGTTTTCAAATACCGCTACTTAGGCGTAGCAATACATCGGGTATCCTTCGGAGTTGTATGCTATCCATCCCTGCAGACATGAGCGACAATTGCATTATGGGTGGAAGGAGCATTGTACATCGCATATGGGAACGATGGAAATCAGGTTTCATCTAAACCCTATCTTTTAGTTGATGCATGCTCACATTGAGGACAATGTGAATCTTTAAGTGTGGGGTGCATTTTGTGTTTTGTGTTTTTACTTTTAAGTTATTTTTTATTTAAGTTTAGTTAATGTTTTTAATGTTTTTCTTTGAATAAATGAATTTTAGAAAGTTCAATTGTTATAAAATTGTTGATAGATGACCTTTGAATTTTTGGAGCATGAATTTGAGAATTGAGTAGAATTGGTGCTTATTGTCAATTTTGTTGGTTTTTTTTCCTTGCATTGCCTTTAACCTAGTGAGAAATTGAGCCATCAACTTATTATTCTTTTTTTGGGTTAACATCTTTGATTGATGAATTGCTAGAACTTGCTTTGACATGCATTTTAAGACTACATAAAAATTTCAATTAGGCATCAAGATGATTAAGGCAATTAGGTGAACCCACTTTGGCTTAAAAAGACCAACCCTATTTTTAACCTTAGTTAGCCAATTTTAAGCCTATTTCATTTTCCCTTTTCTTTCTTTTTTGCAACACTACTAACTTTGAATCATGCTATTTTGTCTCTTACCCTTTCATTAGGTCAAGAGCATTTTAAGAGCATTTATAGCCGGGTGTTGTGTTGAATTAAGTGTGGGGTTAAATTTAGTAGGTTTAAGATTGCAAACTATTATGTTACTTAGTTGCAAACCCTAAAAAAACAAAAATAAAAAATAAAAAAAGAAGAAGAAGAGAAAAATAAAAAATAATAAGAATAAGAATAATTGATGTTCTTGTTGAAAGGGTTGGAATATGTTTGGGAATAATCATTGCAAGATTTAATGAGTGAGTTCCCTTAAAAAGCTCTTTAATGACAAAGGGTAGATGAGTGGAAGGTGTTTTGGAATTGTTGGGGTATATATATATGAATGGTTACTTCATTCTTGAAGTGCTCTTGAACTTAATTATTAAGCTCACATTTCCTAAATGTCATGCCTTTACCTTAGCACCATTACAACCAAAAGAAAGACCTTTTGATTGATGCTTGATTGTAATTTTGTGGTGGAGATTTGATTGATAAGAAAGCCTATGGTAATATTCTTTCATTGATTGTTATGAGTGTAAACACCACCATGATCAAACACTTGTAAGAGTTGGTGAGGGAGCGACAACATAGGTTATGCAAGGAAAATCACTTAATTGCATAGATATCGATTTTATTTGATTCGATATTGATTCCGAACTTAGGGATAGGGAAGTCTTGATGCATTCTTATAACTCTTGAACTTAATAAAATTTATCTTGTTTAGTGTTTTGATTTTAGCCTTGCTTGGGGACAAGCAAGGAATTAAGTGTGGGGTAGTTGTTTAGATCATTTTTGTACTAGTTTTAGTGTGATTTTTATGTGTTCTTAGTTAATGTTTTGATTGATTTTTTTTAAGTTTGTTTAAAGTGTTTGTTTTAGGTTTAAGTGCAAAAACTCCCTTGGAAGATCAAAACAGTGCAGGAAAAGCATGAATCAAGCAAGACATGGCCAAGCCAAATCAATCTTGGCTTTGTTCCCTCAAGAAATTCAAGGCAGAGCTTGACACAGCCAGGAGACACGGCCAAGCCACTAGCCGTGTCTCATCCAAGGAGCAAAACAAAGAAACCAAAGCAAAGAAAGAGCAAAAAAGAAAAGAAACAGTAGAGGACACACCCACATGACACGGCCAAGCCACTGGCCATGTCACATGACACGGCCAGGAGCTTGGCCGTGTCACCCCTTGAGACCAAAGAAAAGAAAGAAAAGAAAGAAAGAAAGAAGCAGTGATGGACACGGCCAGCAAGCTTGGCCGTGTCCCAAAGAAAAATGAGAGACACGGCCAAGCCAAATCCAGCTTGGCCGTGTCACCCTTAATTTATTTAAGTTCTTTCGCACGAAAAGAAGAAAATAAGAAGAAAGAGGGGGAGAAGGCTAGGGTTTGCGAAAAAAGAAAGGAAAAGAGAAGAAACAAAGAAAAAGAGGGGGATACACAATTTGGGGAGAGGAGAGAGTGACACTCTCCTTGTCCCTTCATCTACTTCCTCCATTTCTATCCTCTCTATCTTCCCCATCTTTCATTGATAAGATATTTGAGATTCTTTGGGATAAAGTGGGTTAACAAGCTCTTAAAGGTTGAAGAAGCTTCATCGAAGGATTGGTGACTTGAGAATGCTCCATTCCATCTCTCAAAGGCATAATCAATTGAAGGATTGGTGACTTGAGAAAGCTCCATTCCACGTTGCAAAGGAGAATCATCCATTGAAGAGGGCTTGAGTTCTTCATCATACATCAAAGTGGAGCTAGGAGGAAGACTAGTAATCCTACTCTTGGCATCTACAAGGGGTTTTTCTATTCTCTCTTTTAATTCATTTCAATATTGTTTTTGTTGTATTAAGAGAATTTATATTGCAATGAACAATTTGTATTTGATTTATATTGAGTTGAATGAATGTTTTAAATTGATGATGTTGAGCTAAATACCCATGCCTAGGGTTTGTAGTATATTTGATTGAATGCTTTGATTTGATATTTCCATTGATGTACCTTGTTGTCGGTTGATTGCATTGGATTGTATACTAGGTTGATAGATTAGCTACCTATTGATCTCTAGATATTGAATGAAGGACCGAGAGGTGAAATTTGATATCGGAATTATGCAATTGACTACCCTAAGAATGAATTAGAAATATAAGTTATAGGGTTCATTAATTTGCAAATGTAAAACAATTGGTTGTTGTTGATTCATGAATGTGAAAACTAATGATTGGTAATTGACTAATTAAACTTAAGAAACTATTTAATTACAAGGTTAAGTTAATGGATAATATGTGAATTGAGCATTGATTGAATGGACTTATAACCCTGGGCACCATCCTAAGAATCGATTTGATCTTGTACATCCATCACACACATTAACCCTTACACTCATTACTCTTAGGTTTAAATTACTCCTGCACCATTGCAAACAACAAACTCTCATTTTTTAAATTAGTTGTCAATCAAGCTATTACGAACTTCACCTTCCTTGTGAGATGACCTTGGGGCGATCACCTTTGCTACAATTACCTCGTATGCTTGCGAGTGATGCTTTTAGTAGTACTTAATTCTAGCGCAACACTAACATGAGCCAATTCAAAATGAGCAAGATGGCTCATGTCCAATTAGCCTATGCCAATTCGACATTAGCAATTGTTCGTGCCAAATTGGCAAGAGCAGGCTGGAATTAGCCGACCTGTGCGTGATTTTCAAACTTGGATTCTCTGAGCCCTTTAGGTTTTGTTTATCCAAAGTTTAAAGGGACTGGGAAGATGCCCTAGTGTTAAATATAAAAAGGCAATTAATTAAAAAAAGAAAGGATCAATTTTTAAAGAGGCAGGAGCAACACAAAGGCAATTTACAAGTAGTATCTAACAAATCAACACATTAGGGCCCAACTAAAAACCTTGAATTGATACAGGCAATAGCTTGGATCAATACTCTTTCAATTTGGTGTGGCCTTCAACGCAAGTTTTTCTTTCTAAACTCTATCTATTTTAATGTCCAGTACCTATGTTTTTCTTTTAATCATTAAATATTGATTGTTGATTTATCCAGTAGCTAATTAATTTGAGTTGTGACTTTGCATAAACTTTAATTTGAGTTGTGACTTTGCATAAATTGATATATTCTTTCATCTAGTAGCTATGTTTGGTATTTTTACATGTTCCAACATTTTAAAATTATGAATCCAATCTAAGTAACACAACTTAGATAATCTAATTGCTATAAAACCTAATTCCCTACTTCTTTAAACTCAAAACCCTAATTTCCTAAATCAACAGAAACAAAAAAATCCTAATTCTAAATACCTAAATCTTAATCAGCCTAACTATCATCCAAAACCCTAAAATTCCAAATCCTAAACCTATTATTCAAATATCAAAACCCTAATTTTGTAATTACCAAAACCTTAATCCTTAACACTAAATTACAAGCATTAATCTATAAAATAATAAACCCAAATTCTATAGCCTTAAACTATAAGACTTAAACCCTAAGTTTCCTATGCCAACTCTAAACCCTAATATGTAGCTTCTAAACCCTAATTCCTTGAATCCTAATTCTTAGAGTACTAATCCAAAAAATTAAATTCTAAAAAACCCTAATACTTGGCCCCAATTTGTAAAACCTTAAAATTCCTAATATCCAATAATCGCTAATCAAATATCCAATACCTTAGCTTTCAAAAAATCAAAAACCCTAATTCTTTTTAAATATCTGGAATCTTGTTTCTACAAAAAACCAAAAATTTAATCCTATTAATCAAAACATCCAAGACCCTAATTTATTTTCTAAACCATAAAAACTCTGATTTTTATCCTAAATACACTAATTTAATCATAACAATCCTAAAATCATCTATAAGCCCTAACATAATATTTAAACCCTAAATTTGTATATTTTATGCTTAATTTAAATATTTAGATTTAATTATTTCATGATAGTTTATTTTGGTTTCAAGATGTAAGAGGTATGTTTCCACTTCGTGGGTACATCATTAATTAATATTAAAGTAATTAATTTATTTTGAGTTTTGGATTAATGTAAGGCAAATGTTTCCACCTATGGTGGGTCTCCCATCCTATTTATTTTGTTTTCTTTTTGGACAAAGGACATTGTAAAGGCATGTTTACATCCATGGATGGGTGCCTATTTTATTTGTTTAATTTTAATAAAATAATGGATGTTTATTTCTTTTAATTTGTGTGTAATATGCATGATTCTATAATATTTAAGAATTTAATAATTTTTAGACTAGAAAAGGAGGCCAGTTCCAGTGAATCGAGCATTATTGGGTGTTGGGTCATTCTCACCTTTCCCATACATACCCAACTTTCTAAGCCCATTAGGAGGTTGAGGATTCCTTAGGAATCGATTCATCCACTTCTTTCTTTTTTTTCAGCCCGTCCGGGTGGCGACTCCATTTTCTTCGGATTTAGGCTTGTGTTCTCTAAGGCCCTGAGCTTAACAGTGCTAAAGTCATAAGAACCATTCCACATGGAAGTGGGGGGGGGGGGGGGTGAAATCCTCGCTCAAAAGTTGTAGACCATTTCATTTTGATTCCTTTCCTTTCATCAGGATCAAGAGCATTTAAAGAGTTTAGCGATTGAAGTTGTTGTGGTAAATAAAGTTTGGGATTGAATTTAGTAGGTTGAAAGTTACAAATAAACACTTTATAACTATTGCATTTCTTAATTAAAGTTACTAGGGTTGGAAGGAGTTTGGTTGTGACTTTTGCAAATAAGTCCAATTTCTCTTGAAAAGGGTACAATGGCATCAAGAAGGGCTAAGTGAGGCAAGAGTGCTTTTGGAGATTGATGGGCTATATTTATATGTGTAGTTACTTCATTCATAAAGTGCTCTTAAACTTAGTAAACAACTCACTTTTCTCAAAATGTCATACCTTTACATTAAGCCCCAATATAACCAAATAAATGACCTTATGATTGATGCTTGATTGTGATTAAGTGGATAAGATTTGATTGATAAGTAAGATTATGGTAATAATCTTTCACTGAATGTTAAGAGTGTAAACACTACCTTAATTAAACACTTAAGAGATTTAAAAATGGAGTGACAACTTTTGGTATGCATGGAAGACCATTGAATTACATGAGTGTTGGTTTTATTTGATTTGACAATAATTGTGGACATTATAAGATGGGAATGTTGATATATTCTTATAACCTTTGAACTTGATTAAATTTTTCTTGTTTGGTTTTGTTTTTAACTTTGGTTGAGGACAAGCAAAGAATTAAGTGTGGTGCAATTATTATGATCAATTGTATATGTAACACCCCTTCCCGACCTACATATGTAAGCTGAGTAGAGGCGCCACACTAACCTAATGTTGCTACCAATTTTACTTAGTCAAATTTTAGTTCCGATTTTTACAAAATTTTTGCCATAGTTTTGCCTAAAAATTGAGTCCCAAGTGTCGACAAAACCGGTTTTTTTCTTATTTTTAAAAACATTTTACACAAACCAATGCAAACAAAATCATTCTCAGTACACTCCCAATAAATCCCCCTTGTAACCTCAACTACAACCTGCAAAAAGGATTTACACTTCTAGTACAACATAAAATAAAGGTTTTGTGACAACCCCCATATTTAAATATTACACAGCGGAAGTTATAAAATATTTACATATTTACAAATTCATATACATCAAAACTCAAGTTTTACAACACATAAAATTTATACATGATTGGCAAGTCTGCTATGATCTTTAAGCTCCCAAAATGGATTCAACAAGGTCTACTCTCACTTGGTCTTGAAGAACTCTCGGGTTCAACTCTATCCACTCTATTACCTGCGCGATTAAACACTATCGCGCTAAGCCAACGGCTTAGTAAGATAAAACATGCTAATAGTATGCTTTAATGCAATACAATGCCACATATGCTATTAATAAGATCAACATTGTAAATATAAAGTTAACACATAATTATGCATTTCACAAATCATAGTCATATGAGCATACCACATTTCAACATCTTTCCACATTCAACATTACTCAATAACCAACATCTTATTTTATTAACTCATAACATTATTTAGGACATTCATATAACCTTGACACCTATGGGCCCAACAAATATTTAATACGATATTCAGAGTTCAGAGTTACTGCTTTGGTTCATAGTCACAATTCTCATAGTGTAACAGACCCAGTCTCTTGGACCATCAACTCAACACATTTGAGGAGATCCTCAACCCGGCAAGACTGTTACAAATCATATATTTCATATTCACAATTCTCATAGTGTAACAGACCCAGTCTCTTGGACCATCAACTCAACACATTTGAGGAGATCCTCAACCCGGCAAAACTGTTACCTTTCATCATTTCTTAGGCATGCCACCCAAATCCAGAACTCTGAAACTGAATAACATATTAAACAAACAATTCATTTATTATATACTTACCATTTCCATTCTCAAATTCTCATCACATTTAGGCAAACATGCCTTCTTTCTTTCAATATCATCATCATAGCCAATCACAATGGCATTGTCTCATATCATGTCTTATTTGAATTATCATTTCAATTTCAATGTATATCATTCATGAAACACATAACCATTCACAATGCATAACATAACATTGCTCAATCTCAACAATGCAATTAGGGCAAAGAACAATTGATATGATTCATATAAATAATACATTCTGGTTTTAGACTCCATTTTATCCTTATTTTGAAAAATTGTATAAAATAATCTACTTGACTAAAAATTCTAAAATTTTTACAGAATTTAGTTTTGTATCTTAAAATCATCCCTTTAAAATTTCAGATCAAACTGAACACAAAATCTTGGTCAAATAGTTCACCTAACCAGACTGCCCCAATTGCCCTGCATCCTGGCAGCAGTTCTGAACTTTGTGAATTCCATAAATCAAATTCAATCAACGTGGTTCCAAATTATTTTTCTCAAATACTAGACTCACTAAGCAACAACATATCCAAAATTCAATTGAATATGATTTTTCTACATTTTATTAAAAATCCCGAAATAGAGCTGTCTCAGTTAAGGTACCTGCTGGAACAGGTCTAATAAAAATAATCTTTCTAAACTCATAACCATTCCAAAATCGAATCAACATATTTTTCAGTCATTCTAGACTCATAGAGGCACAACATATCAAAAATTCACTTCAAGAACATTTTTCTAAAATTAATTAAAAATCATACAAGTCACAGCCTTTACTAATCCTAAAACAGAAACAATTTCACTAAACACCAATCTTACTCTTCCATCACCCACACCAACCCAACTTCTCATCTATCAAGAAAAATCAATACCTACAATCATACCATAAGCAACTTAATCATACCACTTCAAAAGAATTGAAGAAATTAGAGAAAAGATCTTACCTTAGTTAAAAACTTCTTAAATCAACACTTGAACACTTAATCTTTCTTCAATTTAAGCTTGAAATCATCAAAACCATCACTTGTCTCTTTCTTTCTCTTTGGCTATGGAGGGCCGGCCATCAACAAGAAGAAGAAGAAGAAATGATGAAGAAAACACAAGTCAAACCTTCTTTAAATATCCACCATGTGATTTTATCCAAGCAATTACCAAAGTGCCCTTATTCACATAATTATCTTTTTGTCTTATATGTGCCCAATTAAGTAATTTACCAATCTCAAATAAATATCTTCTCTTGCATTGACCAAGCCTTTTGACCACTTTATATGTCATATATATTAACATATACACAACATATAAATTTGTCTCTAAACCCTATTTCTTCCCAAAATACATATACATATACTTTCTCTTCTCAATTTCTTTTCTCTTACAATTTAACACATATATTCAATCCAATATATAACAATAACAACAACAACAATATGCAAAACTTCTAGGGCATAAATGAGGATATTACAATTCTCCCCCTCTAAAAAGAAAATTTCGTCCTCGAAATTACCTGATATCAACTCTGAAACAACTGCGGATACTGTTCTCGCATGGATTGTTCACTTTCCCAAGTTGCTTCTTCTTTTCCATGATTTTTCCACAAAATCTTCACCAATGGCACTCTCTTGTTTCTCAACTCTTTCACTTCCCGTGCCAAGATAGCAACTGGTTCCTCTTCAAATGTCAAGTCTGGGCTCACTTCAATAGATTCAAATGGCAACACATGAGATGGATCCGACCTATATCTCCTCAACATAGAAACATGGAATACATTATGAATACGATCCAACTCAGGTGGCAAAGCAAGTCGATACGCCACTGGCCCAACTCTTTCTAACACTTCATACGGCCCAATGAAACGAGGACTCAATTTTCCTTTCCGACCGAACCTCAAAATCTTCTTCCAAGGAGACACTTTCAAAAATACCTTATCTCCAACATCAAACTCTATATCTCTCCTCTTCAGATCTGCATAAGACTTCTGTCGGTCTGAAGCTGCTTTTAACCTACCTCGGATCAACTTCACTTTTTCTTCAGTTTCTTGAATCAAATCAGGACCAACAAACTTATTATCTCCAAGCTCATTCCAACAAAGAGGTGTCCTACACCGTCTGCCATACAATGCTTCAAACGGTGCCATACCAATGCTGGATTGGTGACTGTTGTTGTAAGCAAACTCCACAAGAGGTAAAAACCTATCCCAACTTCCAGAGAAATCGATGACACAGCTTCTCAACATGTCCTCAATAATCTATATCACCCTCTCTGACTGTCCATCCGTCTGTGGATGAAAAGCAGTGCTGAAGTGCAGTCGAGAACCCAAAGCACTATGCAAACTCTTCCAAAATCTGGAAGTAAACCTGGGATCTCGATCAGACACTAAAGAAGTTGGAACACCATGCAGTTTCACAATCTCATGGATATACAGCTCAGCCAATCTCTCCAAAGAGTAATCCATTCGAACCGGAAGGAAATGAGCTGTTTTAGTCAATCTATCCACAATCACCCATATGGCATCATGCTTCTTTTGTGTCAATGGCAAACCAGACACAAAATCCATTGTCACTCTTTCCCACTTCCATTATGGCACTGACAATGGTTGAAGCAACCCGGTTGGAACTTGATGCTCTGCTTTAACCTTCTGACAAGTGAGACATTTCGACACAAAATCTGCAATGTCTCTCTTCAAACCAATCCACCAATAATGCTGTCTCAAATCATGATACATCTTCGTATTACCCGGATGCATAGCAAACATTGACTGATGAGCTTCTTCCAAAATGACCCTTTTCAAATCAGCATCATCGGGTACACACAATCGGTTCTTAAACCAGAGACTCCCATCGCTCTTCACAACAAAATCTCTAGTCTTCCCATTCTGACAATCTGAAATAATCTTCTGAATTTTCTTATCAGCCAATTGAGCCTCTTTGATCTGATCCAACAAAATCGGCTTCAATTGCAACTGTGCCAATAATGCACCATCAACACAAGGTACAAAACTGGCATGCAATGCTCTCAACTCAACAAGCAACGAGAGCGAGTAAACTGTTAAACCAGCTAAAGACTTCCGACTCAAGGCATCAGCAACAACATTTGCTTTACCTGGATGATAGTCAATCAAGCAATCGTAGTCTTTAATCAATTCTAACCATCTCCTCTGACGAAGATTGAGTTCTTTCTGGACACCCAAATACTTCAAACTCTTGTGATCAGTGTAGATGAAACATTTCTCCTCAAACAGATAATGGCGCCAAATCTTCAATGCAAAAACAATGGCAGCCAATTCCAAATCATGGGTCAGATAGTTAAGCTCATGCGGTTTCAACTGTCGAGATGCATAAGCTATAACTTTCCCTTCCTGCATCAATACACACCCCAAACCTCTATGTGAAGCATCACTGTAGATCACATATGGTTTGCCTTCAACAGGTAAAGTTAAAACAGGCGCTTGAGTCAACATTTCTCTCAACTGCTCAAAGCTAGCCTAACACTGATCCGTCCACACAAATCTCACTCCCTTACGAAGCAATCTGGTGAGTGGAGTAGCTATCAAAGAAAACCCTTTCACAAACCGCCTGTAATAGCCTGCCAAACCCAGAAAACTTCTAATCTCAGTCACAGACTTGGGTGGACTCCAATTCAATATAGCTTCAACTTTGCTCGGATCAACTCTAATACCCTCTGCTGAAACTATATGTCCGAGAAAAGCTACTTGATCCAACCAGAACTCACATTTCGACAATTTAGCAAATAACTGCTTTTCTCTCAAAATCTGCAACACAATCCGCAGATGCATATCATGTTCCTCTTCATTCCGCGAATACACCAGTATATCATCAATGAAGACCACTACAAACTGATCCAAATAGGGCCTAAACACCCTATTCATCAAATCCATGAAAGCTGCAGGTGCATTCGTCAGACCAAAAGGCATAACTAAAAATTCATAATGCCCATACCTGGTCCGAAAGGCGGTCTTAGGAACATCTTCAGCTTTGACTCTCAACTGATGATACCCAGATCTCAAATCAATTTTGGAGAACACTGACGCTCCCTTCAACTGATCAAAGAGATCATCGATTCTAGGCAAAGGATATTTATTTTTAATAGTCACCTTATTCAATTGCCTATAATCGATACACAACCTCATAGTACCATCTTTCTTTTTCACAAATAGAACAGGAGCTCCCCAAGGAGAAACACTGGGGCGAATAAATCCTTTGTCCAACAACTCCTGTAATTGCACTTTCAACTCCCTCAATTCTGCTGGTGCCATTCTATAAGGAGTAATAGAGATAGGAGTTGTACTAGGCAACAATTCAATACCGAACTCCACCTCTCTCTCAGGAGGCAATCCTGGCAACTCCTCTGGAAACACATCTGGGAACTCTGCAACTGTGGCAATGCTATCAATGGGAGAACTTCTTACTCTAGTATCTACCACATGAGCAAGATAGGCTTCACATCCCTTTCTAATCAACCTCCTGGCTGCAACAGTTGAAACAAATAAGGAGGCTAGCTGTTCCTGCTCATTAGATACTATCACCTCTCTACCATCAACAATTTTCAAAGAAACAATTTTCTTCTTACAATCTACCACAGCTCCATGTCGAGATAGCCAATCCATACCTAAGATCACATCATATTCCTTAAATGGCATCTCAATCAAATCCCCTAAGAACTCCTCACCCTGCACCACTACTGCACTATCTCTATGCACCTTACTCACAACCACACTATGCCCTAACGGATTTGTCACCAACACATCAAATCCTAGGGACTCAGCATGCAAATCAGAGACAGGCAAAACAGATACACTAACATATGAATGCGTGGAACCCGGATCAATCAAAGCAAGTACTGGAGTATTAAATAAAGAAAAAGTACCAGCTATGACTGCCGATGTATCTGGCTGCCTCTGTATAACATACATCCTCTGGGAAGATCCAACCTCCTCTGGTCTACCCTCCCTGGATGTAGCACCTCCTCTAGAACTGAATCCTGGTCTACCTCCCCGGCTGGCACCTCTGCCTCCTCTGCCTCCCCTCACACTAGCTCGAGAAGCAGCATAATCCACTGGCATCTACTCCTGCCTCTCAGGACAGTCTCTCACAAAGTGGTCAGGTGATCCACACCTGAAGCATACCCCTGATCTACTATGCCTCCAACAAACGCCCCCATGTCTTCCACCACACTGGTTACACACAGGTAAGGTGGATCTCTGAACTCCAGGAGTAGGAGCACTCGCTACTGAAGCTGCAGGTCTAAATCTCTGCCTCTGGAACTGCACTGACCTACCCGCTGGTCTCTGGCTACTACTACTCCAAGGAACAAAACTTCCTCTACCCCTCTTTGCAGAAGAAGACCCTGCCTCAAACTGGGGCCTCCTAACCCTAACCTCTTCCTCTGATGCAGCTGCAATAACTTGAGCTCGCTCTACACTTCGAGCTGCTGCCACAAGCTGTGAGAAATCCTGATATCTAGATCCAGCCACTAAGCACATGATCGAGGGCCTCAATCCCTCCTCAAATCACCGACATCTATCAATCTCATCAGCAATGATGCCCCCAGCATACTGGCTCAGTCGAATAAACTCCACTTCATACTCAGTTACGGTCCGATGATCTTGCTTCAAATCTAGAAACTCTCTTTTCTTCCCATCTTTATACTCCCTAGGAGTATACTTCAACTCAAATTCTCTCAGAAAATCCGCATAAGACAAGGTTGGTGGATCATCCATAGAATGGGGCACTGTCTTCCACCAGTCGTAGGCATCCTTCTGTAGCAAAGATCTTGCATAGTCAAACTTCTCCTCTGAAGTGGCTTGCAACTGCACAAATACCCTCTGAACTCTATCAAGCCACTGTTCTGCTACAGCCGGATCAACTGTACCAAAGAAATCCTCTGCTCCATATTTCCTTAGCTTATCATAGTGCCTTACTGGTACTGAAGGCTGAGGGGGTGGTGGCGGTGGCTGTGGTTGCACAGGTGCTTGTCTCATAGCTTCCATCATAGGCCTAAACCAGGCTGGCGGAACCTCCTCCCCAGCTGGTCTACCCGACACCGAAGCAGGTGCCTCCTCAACACTATCAACCCTAGCTCCCTCAGCAGGAGCAATACTCTCGGCACTACCCTCAATCGACTGACGTGAGTGAGAATCCATCACAACCTAACACTGCAAACACAGCAGATTATATCTTATTAAAGATCAGAGACTGCCAATCTCAAACGTATATGTTATTCAAAACCACTTTTTAAGTAAAAATATTCTTTTTATTACATTTTACCTAGGTTGAGAATCTCAAACCTAGGCTCTGATACCAAAAATTGTAACACCCCTTCCCGACCTACATATGTAAGCTGAGTAGAGGCGCCACACTAACCTAATGTTGCTACCAATTTTACTTAGTCAAATTTTAGTTCCGATTTTTACAAAATTTTTGCCATAGTTTCGCCTAAAAATTGAGTCCCAAGTGTCGACAAAACCGGTTTTTTTCTTATTTTTAAAAACATTTTACACAAACCAATGCAAACAAAATCATTCTCAGTACACTCCCAATAAATCCCCCTTGTAACCTCAACTACAACCTGCAAAAAGGATTTACACTTCTAGTACAACATAAAATAAAGGTTTTGTGACAACCCCCATATTTAAATATTACACAGCGGAAGTTATAAAATATTTACATATTTACAAATTCATATACATCAAAACTCAAGTTTTACAACACATAATTTTATACATGATTGGCAAGTCTGCTCTGATCTTTAAGCTCCCAAAATGGATTCAACAAGGTCTACTCTCACTTGGTCTTGAAGAACTCTCGGGTTCAACTCTATCCACTCTATTACCTGCGCGATTAAACACTATCGCGCTAAGCCAACGGCTTAGTAAGATAAAACATGCTAATAGTATGCTTTAATGCAATACAATGCCACATATGCTATTAATAAGATCAACATTATAAATATAAAGTTAACACATAATTATGCATTTCACAAATCATAGTCATATGAGCATACCACATTTCAACATCTTTCCACATTCAACATTACTCAATAACCAACATCTTATTTCATTAACTCATAACATTATTTAGGACATTCATATAACCTTGACACCTATGGGCCCAACAAATATTTAATACGATATTCAGAGTTCAGAGTTACTGCTTTGGTTCATAGTCACAATTCTCATAGTGTAACAGACCCAGTCTCTTGGACCATCAACTCAACACATTTGAGGAGATCCTCAACCCGGCAAGACTGTTACAAATCATATATTTCATATTCACAATTCTCATAGTGTAACAGACCCAGTCTCTTGGACCATCAACTCAACACATTTGAGGAGATCCTCAACCCGGCAAGACTGTTACCTTTCATCATTTCTTAGGCATGCCACCCAAATCCAGAACTCTGAAACTGAATAACATATTAAACAAACAATTCATTTATTATATACTTACCATTTCCATTCTCAAATTCTCATCACATTTAGGCAAACATGCCTTCTTTCTTTCAATATCATCATCATAGCCAATCACAATGGCATTGTCTCATATCATGTCTTATTTGAATTATCATTTCAATTTCAATGTATATCATTCATGAAACACATAACCATTCACAATGCATAACATAACATTGCTCAATCTCAACAATGCAATTAGGGCAAAGAACAATTGATATGATTCATATAAATAATACATTCTGGTTTTAGACTCCATTTTATCCTTATTTTGAAAAATTGTATAAAATAATCTACTTGACTAAAAATTCTAAAATTTTTAAAGAATTTATTTTTGTATCTTAAAATCATCTCTTTAAAATTTCAGATCAAACTGAACACAAAATCTTGGTCAAATAGTTCACCTAACCAGACTGCCCCAATTGCCCTGCATCCTGGCAGCAGTTCTGAACTTTGTGAATTCCATAAATCAAATTCAATCAACGTGGTTCCAAATTATTTTTCTCAAATACTAGACTCACTAAGAAACAACATATCCAAAATTCAATTGAATATGATTTTTCTACATTTTATTAAAAATCCCGAAATAGAGCTGTCTCAGTTAAGGTACCTGCTGGAACAGGTCTAATAAAAATAATCTTTCTAAACTCATAACCATTCCAAAATCGAATCAACATATTTTTCAGTCATTCTAGACTCATAGAGGCACAACATTTCAAAAATTCACTTCAAGAACATTTTTCTAAAATTAATTAAAAATCATACAAGTCACAGCCTTTACTAATCCTAAAACAGAAACAATTTCACTAAACACCAATCTTACTCTTCCATCACCCACACCAACCCAACTTCTCATCTATCAAGCAAAATCAATACCTACAATCATACCATAAGCAACTTAATCATACCACTTCAAAAGAATTGAAGAAATTAGAGAAAAGATCTTACCTTAGTTAAAAACTTCTTAAATCAACACTTGAACACTTAATCTTTCTTCAATTTAAGCTTGAAATCATCAAAACCATCACTTGTCTCTTTCTTTCTCTTTGGCTATGGAGGGCCGGCCATCAACAAGAAGAAGAAGAAGAAATGATGAAGAAAACACAAGTCAAACCTTCTTTAAATATCCACCATGTGATTTTATCCAAGCAATTACCAAAGTGTCCTTATTCACATAATTATCTTTTTGTCTTATATGTGCCCAATTAAGTAATTTACCAATCTCAAATAAATATCTTCTCTTGCATTGACCAAGCCTTTTGACCACTTTATATGTCATATATATTAACATATACACAACATATAAATTTGTCTCTAAACCCTATTTCTTCCCAAAATACATATACATATACTTTCTCTTCTCAATTTCTTTTCTCTTACAATTTAACACATATATTCAATCCAATATATAACAATAACAACAACAACAATATGCAAAACTTCTAGGGCATAAATGAGGATATTACAGTATATGTATTTTTAGAGCTATTTTATTGGCTTTTTAGTTAATTTTTCTAAAATGTGTGTGTAAGTTTGCTTGAAGTTTTATGATTTAGGTTGGAGCATGAACATGAGAAAAATGGAGTTAAAATTCACTTGTTGAAGCTAATTGGAGGAAAGAGCATTGAACATGGACAAGTTTTCTTCATTGACTTGGTCATGTCCCTTATCAAGAAGTTGGAAATTTAGGGCAGAATGTGACACACTCAATGACCTGGCTATGCATCTTTGTTGTGTTCCATCTTAGAAGAATAAAAGAAATTATGATTTCAGGCAGTATTGGACATGGTCTGCAGTCTTGGCCGTGTCCAAAGAGAAACTGGGTGACATGGCCAAGACATGTCCATCTTGGCTGTGTCCTACCCTAAGGAAATAAGAGCAAATAAGCCAGAAGCAGACACAACCAGAAGACATAGTCATGTCACACCATATGGCCAAGACCAGACTAACTTGGTCGTGTTCGTCCACAAGAAAAGATGAATGAATAACAAGCAGTGTTGGACCCATGCAGACATCTTAGCCATGTTGAAAGAATGATTAAAGAGACACGACTAAGACCAGACTAACTTGGTTATTTCTATGAGAGATTCCATTTTATTTCTAAGACTTTTTATGGGATAGAGACACAAGGAATGTCTTCTAAAGTTAAAAATATAAGCTATTCATTAAAAAAAAAGTTTTAAAAATTTAAAAGAAGGAAACAAATTAAAGTAGAATGTGCTATGAGGTTGGATAGCTTGTTCTAATTCAAAACAAAATTTAATACATACTCTTAAGTATGGGCAGAAGGTGATTATTGAGGGAGCCATGAGAGATATATATGCATGATTTCTTAAGAAGTAGGAAGGGAGCTTTTGGATTTTCATTCATCCATTTCCAGAGAAAAAAAATTAATTGGAAAAGCTTGAAGGAGGCTTAGAGGTTCTTCATTAAATCTAAGTGAAGGTGGAAGAAGAACAAGAAGTTCCAACTCTAGTCATCTTCAGAAGTGTTTTTCTATTCTCTCAATTAATTAATTTTCTATATTTTATTGTTTATGTGCATTAACATTTCAATGAAGTTTTGTAATTTGAATTCTATTGAAGTAATTTTGTATATTGTTATGTGTAGACCCTTAATTTTGGCTCTATTTAGTTCAGTCCCAATTAGAAAGTGCCAGGCCAAATCTAAGAAAGCTCAAGATATGTTTGGTTCAATTTTAATGGATTAAAACAAATTTGGTCTAATTTTAAAAGGCCCAATCAGGTCCTGTTTGATTTTAAATGTAATATCCCTAATTATGCTCTAGTAGTCTTGGTGTTAGTGTTGTTGCACTTGAATTATGTATATATGATAAGTTGATAAGAAATTGGAAGAGAATGTTTTTGTATGTGTTTTGGAGAAGAAATTTAGGGTTTAGAGACAAATGTATATGTTGTGTATATGATGATATATATAACATATAAATGGGTCAAAGGAAGAGTCAATGCAAGAAGATATTTTTGTGGAATGTGCAATTACATATAAGGGCTTATATGAGACAAAAAGTTAGTTATATGATTGAGGGCATTTTGGTAATTGCCTGGATAAGATCACTTGGTGGAGATTAAAAGCAAATTTGACTTTGTGTCTTCATCATTTTCCTTCTTTCTTTCAAGAGGTGCCGGCTCTCCAAAAACCAAGAGAGAAAGAGAGGTGATCTTGAGGTTTGAAGCAATTTGAAGAAGGAAGCAAGGGTTTTGGTTAAAGATTTGTGGATTTCTTCATCTAAGGTAAGATCTTTTCTTTAAATTCTTCAATTCTTTTGAAGTGGTGTGAGAAAGGAATTAGGGTTTGTTGGTTTGATGATGAGATGAGTTGTGTTTAGTGAAATTCTTTTTCTGTTTTACAATTAGTAAAGGCTGTGACTTGTATGATTTTTAATTAATTATAGAAATATGTTCTTGAAGTGAATTTTTGATATGTTGTGCCTCTATGAGTCTAGAATGACTGAAAAATATGTTGATTCGATTTTGGAATGGTTATGAGTTTAGAAAGATTATTTTTAGTAGAACTGTTCCAGCAGGTACCTTAACTGAGACAGCTATATTTCGGGATTTTTAATAAAATGTAGAAAAATCATATCCAATTGAATTTTGGATATGTTGTTGCTTAGTGAGTCTAGTATTTGAGAAAAATAATTTGGAACCACGTTGATTGAATTTGATTTATGGAATTCACAAAGTTCAGAACTGCTGCCAGGATGCAGGGCAATTGGGGCAGTCTGGTTAGGTGAACTATTTGACCAAGATTTTGTGTTCAGTTTGAACTGAAATTTTAAAGGAATGATTTTAAGATACAAAACTAAATTCTGTAAAAAGTTTAGAATTTTTAATCAAGTAGATTATTTTATACAATTTTTCAAAATAAGGATAAAATGGAGTCTAAAACCAGAATGTATTATTCATATGAATCATATCAATTGTTCTTTGCCCTAATTGCATTGTTGAGATTGAACAATGTTATGTTATGCATTTCAATTTCAATGTATATTATTCATGAAACACATAACCATTCACAATGATATGAGACAATGCCATTGTGATTGGCTATGATGATGATATTGAAAGAAAGAAGGCATGTTTGCCTAAATGTGATGAGAATTTGAGAATGGAAATGGTAACTATATAATAAATGAATTGTTTGTTTAATATGTTATTCAGTTTCAGAGTTCTGGATTTGGGTGGCATGCCTAAGAAATGATGAAAGGTAACAGTCTTGCCGGGTTGAGGATCTCCTCATATGTGTTGAGTTGATGGTGCAAGAGACTGGGTCTGTTACACTATGAGAATTGTGAATATAAGATATATGATTTGTAACAGTCTTGCCGGGTTGAGGATCTCCTCATATGTGTTGAGTGATGGTCCAAGAGACTGGGTCTGTTACACTATCCATGGATAGAGATACATGTATATACATTGCCTACGGGCGTGATTATTGTGACTATGAACCAAATCAGTAACTCTGAACTCTGAATATCATATTAAATACTTGTTGGGCCCATAGGTGTCAAGGTTATATGAATGTTCTAAATAATGTTATGAGTTAATGAAATGAGATGTTGGTTATTGAGTATGATTGAGTAATGTTGAATGTGGAAAGATGTTGAAATGTGGTATACTCATATGACTATGATTTGTGAAATGCATAATTATGTGTTAACTTTATATTTATGATGTTGATCTTATCAATAACATATGTGGCATTGCATTACATTTAAGCATACCATTAACATGTTTTATCTTACTAAGTCGTTGGCTTAGCGCGATAGTGTTTAATCGCGCAGGTAATAGAGTGGATAGAGTTGAACCCGAGAGTTCATCAAGACCAAGTGAGAGTAGACCTTGTTGAATCCATTTTTGGAGCTTAAAGATCATAGCAGACTTGCCAATCATGTATATTTCTTTATATTTTGTAAAGAAATGTTTAGTATGTAAATATGTAAATATTTTATAACTTCCGCTGTGTAATATTTAAATATAGGGGTTGTCACAAAACCTTTATTTTATGTTGCACTAGAAGTGTAAATTCTTTTTGCAGGTTGTAGTTGAGGTTACAAGGAGGATTTATTGGGAGTGTACTGAGAATGATTTTGTTTGCATTGGTTTGTGTAAAATGTTTTTAAAAATAAGAAAAAAACCGGTTTTGTCGACACTTGGGACTCAATTTTTAGGCGAAACTATGGCAAAATTTTTGAAAAAAAAATCGGAACTAAAATTTGACTAAGTAAAATTGGTAGCAACATTAGGTTAGTGTGGCGCCTCTACTCAGCTTACACATGTAGGTCGGGAAGGGGTGTTACAATTGTTTTGGTATCAGAGCCTAGGTTTGAGATTCTCAACCTAGGTAAAATGTAATAAAAAGACTATTTTTACTTAAAAAGTGGTTTTGAATAACATATACGTTTGAGATTGGCAGTCTCTGATCTTTAATAAGATATAATCCGCTGTGTTTGCAGTGTTAGGTTGTGATGGATTCTCACTCACGACAGTCAGTTGAGGGTAGTGCCGAGAGTATTGCCCCTGATGATGGAGCTAGGGTTGTTAGTGTTGAGGAGGCACCTGCTTCGGTGTCAGGGAGATCAGCTGGGGAGGAGGTTCCGCCAGCTTGGGTTAGGCATGTGATAGAGGTTTTGAGGCCAGCACCAGTGCAACCACAGCCACCACCACCACCCCCACAGCCTTTGGTAGCAGTGAGGCAATATGATAAACTAAGGAAGTTTGGAGCAGAGGATTTTATAGGTACTACTGATCCAGTTGTGGCTGAGCAATGGTTAGACAAAGTTCAGAGAATATTTGTGCAGTTGCAAGCCACTCCAGAGGAAAAGTTTGATTATGCAAGATCATTGTTGCAGAAGGATGCTTATAGTTGGTGGAAGACAGTGCCCCATTCTATGGAAGATCCCCCAACATTGTCCTATGCAGATTTTCTGAGGGAGTTCGAATTGAAGTATACTCCGAGGGAGTATAAAGATGGGAAGAAGAGAGAGTTTTTAGATTTGAAGCAAAACAACCGGACCGTGACGGAGTATGAGGTTGAATTTATCCGGTTGAGTGAGTATGCCGGGGGCATTATATCGGATGAGATAGATCGATGCCGGAGATTTGAGGAGGGGTTGAGGCCCTCTCTTATGTGCCATGTGGCTGGTTCTCGGTATCAGGATTTTTCTCAGCTTGTGGCAGCAGCTCGGAGTGTGGAGAAAGCTCAGAATATTGCAGCTGCTTCTGAGGAAGAGGTTAGGATTAGAAGGCCCCAATTTGAAGCAGAGTCTTCTTCTGCTAAAAGAGGTAAGGGAAGCTTTGCTCCTCGGGTCAGTAGAAGTCAAAGATCAGCTGGTAGGTCAGTGCAGTTCCAGAGGCAGAGATTTAGACCTGCAGCTTTAGTAGCGAGTGCTCCTACTCCTGGAGTTCAGAGATCCACCTTACCTGTGTGTAACCAGTGTGGTGGAAGACATGGGGGCGTTTGTTGGAGGCATAGTAGATCAGGGGTATGCTTCAGGTGTGGATCACCTGACCACTTTGTGAGAGACTGTCCTGAGAGGCAGGAGCAGATGCCAGTTGATTCTGCTGCTTCTCGAGCTAGTGTGAGGGGAGGCAGAGGAGGCAGAGGCGCCAGCCGAGGAGGTAGACCAGGGTTCAGTTTTAGAGGAGGTGCTACATCCAGGAAGAGTAGACCAGAGGAGGTTGGATCTTCCCAGAGGATGTATGTTATGCAAAGGCAGCCGGATGCATCGGCAGTTATAGCTGGTACTTTTTCTTTATTTGATACTGCAGTACTTGCTTTGATTGATCCCGGATCCACCCATTCTTATATTAGTGCATCTGTTTTGCCTGTGTTTGATATGCATGCTGAGTCCCTAGGATTTGATGTTTTGGTGACAAATCCTCTAGGGCATAGTGTGATAGTTAGTAAAGTGCATAAAGATAGTGCAGTGAGGGTGCAAGGTGAGGAGTTCCTTGGAGATTTGATTGAGATGCCATTTAAGGAATATGATGTGATTCTAGGCATGGACTGGCTATCTCGACATGGAGCTGTGGTAGATTGTAAGAAGAAGATTGTTTCTTTGAGAACTAGTGATGGTAGAGAGGTGATAGTATCTAATGAGCAGGAACAGCTAGCCTCCTTATTTGTTTCAGCTGTTGCAGCTAGGAGGTTGATTAGAAAGGGATGTGAAGCCTATCTTACTCATGTGGTAGATACTAGAGTAAAGGGTTCTCCCATTGATAGCATTGCCACAGTTGCTGAGTTCCCAGATGTTTTTCCCGAGGAGTTGCCAGGTTTGCCTCCTGAGAGAGAAGTGGAGTTTGGTATCGAATTGTTGCCCGGTACCACTCCTATTTCGATTACTCCTTACAGAATGGCACCAGCAGAATTGAGGGAGTTAAAAGTGCAATTACAGGAGTTGTTGGACAAAGGATTCATTTGCCCCAGTGTTTCTCCTTGGGGAGCTTCTGTGCTATTTATGAAGAAGAAAGATGGTACTATGAGATTATGTATCGATTATAGGCAATTGAACAAAGTGACCATTAAGAATAAATATCCTTTGCCTAGAATCGATGATCTATTTGATCAGTTGAAGGGTGCAGCTGTGTTTTCCAAAATTGATCTGAGATCAGGGTACCATCAGCTGAGAGTCAGAGCTGAAGATGTTCCAAAGACAGCTTTCCGGACCAGATATGGGCATTATGAATTTTTAGTTATGCCTTTTGGTCTGACGAATGCACCTGCAGCTTTTATGGATTTGATGAATAGGGTATTTAGGCCCTATCTGGATCAGTTTGTAGTGGTCTTCATCGATGACATTCTGGTGTATTCGCGGAATGAGGAGGAACATGATATGCATCTGCGGATTGTGTTGCAGATTTTGAGAGAGAAGCAGTTGTTTGCTAAATTGTCGAAGTGTGAGTTCTGGTTGGATCAAGTAGCTTTTCTCGGACATATTGTTTCAGCAGAAGGCATTAGAGTTGATCCAAGTAAAGTTGAAGCTATTCTGAATTGGAGTCCACCTAAGTCTGTGACAGAGATTAGAAGTTTTCTAGGTTTGGCAGGCTATTACCGGTGGTTTGTGAAAGGATTTTCTTTGATAGCTACTCCACTCACCAGATTGCTTCGTAAGGGAGTGAGGTTTTTGTGGACAGATCAGTGTCAGGCGAGCTTTGAGCAGTTGAGAGATATGTTGACTCAAGCGCCTGTTCTTACTTTACCTGTAGAAGGCAAACCATATGTGATTTACAGTGATGCTTCACATAGTGGTTTGGGATGTGTGTTGATGCAGGAAGGTAAAGTTATAGCTTATGCATCTCGACAGTTGAAACCGCATGAGCTTAACTATCCGACCCATGATTTGGAATTGGCTGCCATTGTGTTTGCATTGAAAATTTGGCGCCACTATCTGTTTGGGGAGAAATGTTTCATCTACACTGATCACAAGAGTTTGAAGTATTTGGGTGTCCAGAAAGAACTCAATCTTCGTCAGAGGAGATGGTTAGAATTGATTAAAGACTACGACTGCTTGATTGACTATCATCCAGGTAAAGCAAATGTTGTTGCTGATGCTTTGAGTCGGAAGTCTTTAGCTGGTTTAACAGTTTACTGGCTCTCGTTGCTTGTTGAGTTGAGAGCATTGCATGCCAGTTTTGTACCTTGTGATGATGGTACATTGTTGGCACAGTTGCTTTTGAAACCAGTTTTGTTAGATCAGATCAAAAGGCTCAATTGATTGATATGAAGATTCAGAAGATTATTTCAGATTGCAAGAATGGGAAGACTAGAGATTTTGTTGTGAAAAGTGATGGGAGCCTATGGTTTAAAAACCGATTGTGTGTACCCGATGATGCTGATTTGAAAAGGGTCATTTTGGAAGAAGCTCATCAGTCAATGTTTGCTATGCATCCAAGTAATACGAAGATGTATCATGATTTGAGACAACATTATTGGTGGATGGGGTTGAAGAGAGACATTGCTGAGTTTGTATCGAAATGTCTCACCTGTCAGAAGGTTAAAGCAGAGCATCAAGTTCCAACCGGGTTGCTTCAACCATTGTCAGTGCCAGAATGGAAGTGGGAAAGAGTAACAATGGATTTTGTGTCTAGTTTTCCATTGACACAAAAGAAGCATGATGCCATATGGGTGATTGTGGATAGATTGACTAAGACAGCTCATTTTCTTCCGGTTCGAATGGATTACTCTTTGGAGAGATTGGCTGAGCTGTATATCCATGAGATTGTGAAACTACATGGTGTTCCAACTTCTTTAGTGTCTGATCGAGATCCCAGGTTTACTTCCAGATTTTGGAAGAGTTTGCATAGTGCTTTAGGTTCTCGACTGCATTTCAGCACTGCTTTTCATCCACAGACGGATGGACAGTCAGAGAGGGTGATACAGATTATTGAGGACATGTTGAGAAGCTGTGTCATCGATTTCTCTGGAAGTTGGGATAGGTTTTTACCTCTTGTGGAGTTTGCTTACAACAACAGTCACCAATCCAGCATTGGTATGGCACCGTTTGAAGCATTGTATGGCAGACGGTGTAGGACACCTCTTTGTTGGAATGAGCTTGGAGATAATAAGTTGGTTGGTCCTGATTTGATTCAAGAAACTGAAGAAAAAGTAAAGTTGATTCGAGGCAGGTTAAAAGCAGCTTCAGACCGACAGAAGTCTTATGCAGATCTGAAAAGGAGAGATATAGAGTTTGATGTTGGAGATAAGGTATTTCTGAAAGTGTCTCCTTGGAAGAAGATTTTGAGGTTCGGTCGGAAAGGAAAATTGAGTCCTCGTTTCATTGGGCCGTATGAAGTGTTAGAAAGAGTTGGGCCAGTGGCGTATCGACTTGCTTTGCCACCTGAGTTGGATCGTATTCATAATGTATTCCATGTTTCTATGTTGAGGAGATATAGGTCGGATCCATCTCATGTGTTGCCATTTGAATCTATTGAAGTGAGCCCAGACTTGACATTTGAAGAGGAACCAGTTGCTATCTTGGCACGTGATGTAAAAGAGTTAAGAAATAAGAATGTGCCTTTGGTAAAAGTTCTGTGGAAGAATCATGCAAGAGAGGAAGCAACTTGGGAAAGTGAGCATACCATGCGAGACCAGTATCCTCAGTTATTTCAGAGTTAATTTCAGGTAATTTCGAGGACGAAATTTCTTTCTAGAGGGGGAGAATTGTAATATCCCTAATTATGCTCTAGTAGTCTTGGTGTTAGTGTTGTTGCACTTGAATTATGTATATATGATAAGTTGATAAGAAATTGGAAGAGAATGTTTTTGTATGTGTTTTGGAGAAGAAATTTAGGGTTTAGAGACAAATGTATATGTTGTGTATATGATGATATATATAACATATAAATGGGTCAAAGGAAGAGTCAATGCAAGAAGATATTTTTGTGGAATGTGCAATTACATATAAGGGCTTATATGAGACAAAAAGTTAGTTATATTATTGAGGGCATTTTGGTAATTGCTTGGATAAGATCACTTGGTGGAGATTAAAAGCAAATTTGACTTTGTGTCTTCATCATTTTCCTTCTTTCTTTCAAGAGGTGCCGGCTCTCCAAAAACCAAGAGAGAAAGAGAGGTGATCTTGAGGTTTGAAGCAATTTGAAGAAGGAAGCAAGGGTTTTGGTTAAAGATTTGTGGATTTCTTCATCTAAGGTAAGATCTTTTCTTTAAATTCTTCAATTCTTTTGAAGTGGTGTGAGAAAGGAATTAGGGTTTGTTGGTTTGATGATGAGATGAGTTGTGTTTAGTGAAATTCTTTTTCTGTTTTACAATTAGTAAAGGCTGTGACTTGTATGATTTTTAATTAATTATAGAAATATGTTCTTGAAGTGAATTTTTGATATGTTGTGCCTCTATGAGTCTAGAATGACTGAAAAATATGTTGATTCGATTTTGGAATGGTTATGAGTTTAGAAAGATTATTTTTAGTAGAACTGTTCCAGCAGGTACCTTAACTGAGACAGCTATATTTCGGGATTTTTAATAAAATGTAGAAAAATCATATCCAATTGAATTTTGGATATGTTGTTGCTTAGTGAGTCTAGTATTTTAGAAAAATAATTTGGAACCACGTTGATTGAATTTGATTTATGTAATTCACAAAGTTCAGAACTGCTGCCAGGATGCAGGGCAATTGGGGCAGTCTGGTTAGGTGAACTATTTGACCAAGATTTTGCGTTCAGTTTGATCTGAAATTTTAAAGGAATGATTTTAAGATACAAAACTAAATTCTGTAAAAATTTTAGAATTTTTAATCAAGTAGATTATTTTATACAATTTTTCAAAATAAGGATAAAATGGAGTCTAAAACCAGAATGTATTATTCATATGAATCATATCAATTGTTCTTTGCCCTAATTGCATTGTTGAGATTGAACAATGTTATGTTATGCATTGTGAATGGTTATGTGTTTCATGAATAATATACATTGAAATTGAAATGATAATTCAAATAAGACATGATATGAGACAATGCCATTGTGATTGGCTATGATGATGATATTGAAAGAAAGAAGGCATGTTTGCCTAAATGTGATGAGAATTTGAGAATGGAAATGGTAACTATATAATAAATGAATTGTTTGTTTAATATGTTATTCAGTTTCAGAGTTCTGGATTTGGGTGGCATGCCTAAGAAATGATGAAAGGTAACAGTCTTGCCGGGTTGAGGATCTCCTCATATGTGTTGAGTTGATGGTCCAAGAGACTGGGTCTGTTACACTATGAGAATTGTGAATATAAGATATATGATTTGTAACAGTCTTGCCGGGTTGAGGATCTCCTCATATGTGTTGAGTGATGGTCCAAGAGACTGGGTCTGTTACACTATCCATGGATAGAGATACATGTATATACATTGCCTACGGGCGTGATTATTGTGACTATGAACCAAATCAGTAACTCTGAACTCTGAATATCATATTAAATACTTGTTGGGCCCATAGGTGTCAAGGTTATATGAATGTCCTAAATAATGTTATGAGTTAATGAAATGAGATGTTGGTTATTGAGTATGATTGAGTAATGTTGAATGTGGAAAGATGTTGAAATGTGGTATACTCATATGACTATGATTTGTGAAATGCATAATTATGTGTTAACTTTATATTTATGATGATCTTATCAATAACATATGTGGCATTGCATTACATTTAAGCATACCATTAACATGTTTTATCTTACTAAGTCGTTGGCTTAGCGCGATAGTGTTTAATCGCGCAGGTAATAGAGTGGATAGAGTTGAACCCGAGAGTTCATCAAGACCAAGTGAGAGTAGACCTTGTTGAATCCATTTTTGGAGCTTAAAGATCAGAGCAGACTTGCCAATCATGTATATTTCTTTATATTTTGTAAAGAAATGTTTAGTATGTAAATATGTAAATATTTTATAACTTCCGCTGTGTAATATTTAAATATAGGGGTTGTCACAAAACCTTTATTTTATGTTGCACTAGAAGTGTAAATTCTTTTTGCAGGTTGTAGTTGAGGTTACAAGGGGGATTTATTGGGAGTGTACTGAGAATGATTTTGTTTGCATTGGTTTGTGTAAAATATTTTTAAAAATAAGAAAAAAACTAGTTTTGACGACACTTGGGACTCAGTTTTTAGGCGAAACTATGGCAAAATTTTTGAAAAAAAAATCGGAACTAAAATTTGACTAAGTAAAATTGGTAGCAACATTAGGTTAGTGTGGCGCCTCTACTCAGCTTACACATGTATGTCGGGAAGGGGTGTTACATTAAAAGAGAAGCCGAGCTCAGTGAGGTAAAAAAAATTAAAAGTCATGATGAATTGGCCAAGGCCAATATGAGGTATTGGCCTTGGCCAATTCCTCATGAATCCTTCATCTAACTATAATCCAAGCTTAAATAACATTTAGAGTTTTAATAGGGCACAGATAAGCAATGTTGGTCTTTGAGCTGAGCAAGGATTATTAAATGGGTCACCCTAATTTGTGTTTATAAATACAAAAGTCTAAAGCCAAAAATAGGGGAGCAGTGATTAACAAAGAAAAATCACAATTAATCTAGCAATTCACAAGAATAAAAAACACAAAATCAATGCAGCAACCAAGGAAGACAGTAGAATTGCCTTCAGATTACTTCGCTCAACCAAAAATCAAAGTCGAATCAGGCAGTGGCATAAGCAGGCTTGGTTCAATGCATCAACCTTGGTGGAGACTACAAGGCAGGTTTAGTTTTCTAAACTTAATTTACTTAAAACATTCAGTAGTTGTGTTCATCCATTAAAGTAACAATAAATGGTTTGAAAATTATTAATTTATTTTTATCCAGTAGCAATGAAATTGACTCTCAGTCGCCAAACAGTAAACCATTTGAAAATTATTTAATCCAGTAGCAAAATAAATTTACTCGTGACTTTGTAAAAATTCTAATAATATTTTTCATCCAAAACGTTTTGATCAAAAACCCTAATTCATTAGACTTGTCCATACATTGCATGTTTAATTTCCCAAAACCTTAGTTCACCTGTTTTAGGTTTAGAATCATGTACCAAATCCTTGATTAATATTTATTTTCATGTGAAAATCCTAAATCAGTTTAATGGAAACCCTAAAATATTAATTTTACAATCTCACCTTAAATTAATGTTGAAACCCTAGTTTGATTGATTTAATCTTAATTTATTATTGCAAGATGGATTTTGATTTTATCATTTATAATGGATAATGTGATTTATTTATTAATGACAATGAATTATTGAATTGTATGTTTGTTTTGGTTTTAAAGGAAATTGTAAAAGGCATTTTTCCACCTTATGGGTGCCTTAGTTATTTTTAATTATGTAATTTATTTTATGACCTTTGGGACTTTGTAAAAGACATGTTTTTACCTTTTGGTGGGTGTCCTATTTCATTTATTCTTGCGGATTTCGATAGTTGCAAGGGCATGTTTTCATCCTCAGATGGATTCCTATTTTGATTTGTTTGTTTAAATTAATAATATGATGAATGTTTATTTTTAATTGCATGTGATATTATAATAATATAAGAATTTAATAATATTTACACTTGCAATGGAGGTCGGTTCAATAAACCAGATGCTGTGAGGGTGTTGGGTCATTCATACCTTCCCCATGCATACCTAACTTTATGAACCCAATAGGGAGGTTGGGGATTCCTTAGGAATCAAGTCATCACTTTAGACCCTTAATTTTGGACCAAATCCAGTCTGGTCATAATTAAAAGAAGGTTAGGTCAAGTCTAAAAGTTTAAAATAGTTTGGAACAATTTTGCAAATTTAAAATAGTCTGGTACAATATTAAAATCTCAACACATAATAATATAATAAATAAATAAAAGAGAAAAAATAAAATTTTTATTTTATTTTATAATATTTATTTAATAATAAATAATAATAAAAAAGAAAAAATATAATATTTATTTTATAATATTAATATAGTGAATAATAAAGAAAAAAGGAAATATTTATTTTATTTTATTTTATTTTATTTTATAATAATAATAAAAAGAAAATATAATAATAATAAATAATAATTTGACCTAAGACAAGACGAATCGACGAATCAGCAGGACCGATTCGCCACAGGCCTTGCCCCATAGAAGATGAAGCACCAGGATCCCTGATGCCCCAGAAAATGAAGTCTCAGAAGTTTTGTTCTGGTTGATAATACAATCCTTCAAAATGGGCGATCTGGTGGTGGCCGCCAGCTAATTCTTCTTACAGTTTCTTATTTTGCTCCTCAAGCATTCGCTGTGAGTCAGAAAAGGAAAAGGTAAGAACATGCATAATCATGCATACATATATCATAAATCAACATGAAACAGAATGACAAGCTAGGTTGTTTAAGTTGAGGCCCTGAGGTTGGGATGGCATATCCGCGCATGTAGAAAGAGCAAATGGAGACTATTGACCAATGGCCTACAAATAAAAGAAAAGAGTTAGAGCAAATTCAAGAGTGGGCAGTCATAGCAGGCAATATGTTGGAAATTCACCTGAGAGGTACCGGCCTCGGGATAAGAAATAAGCTCTCTTCCCTCTCCTTCATATTCCTCTTCATCAATATTTTCTTCTTCCCTTCTTTCTTCCTCCTCTGAAACTCCCCGGATGCCAACATGAGACACATCAAAGTTCAAGAGACATGGTTGAATAAATTGGAAGTATGATAAGTCGGTGGACAAAGATAAGTTTCAAAATCATAGCCATTTCGAGCCAGCCGCCACCAATTCTCTGGCATTGATGTAATATTCAAAGTATATGCCGGACTATTCATCGAAATGATAGGGACAAAGGAACCAGTCATACACCCTCTCCTTGAGAAACTAGCCACTAGACATAGGACCACCAATGACTTGACGGGAGTGCTGGTAAGGTAGTGCAGCATTCACGAGTAGAGTCCAATTCCCCCGCTCCTCAGCTTTCCACAAATCCAAGTCGACCTATAAGATTACAAAAGGTAAGTGGATGTTTAGATAAATTTCAAGGCATAATAACAATATTTTACCTAGCCCCATGTTAAGTGACTCAAATGATAGCGCTGGGAGTGCACATGATGAGAGTCAGGAATCGCTGTCGATAAGACAACCAAAAATTCAACCTTGGATACCTGACTCTCTCTTTGAAAATTCCAGGCACCCTCACGAGATTTTGCTCACAAGCCCATACCTACAATAAAACTGGCAATCAAATTCATACAAGTACATGAATTGAATTGACAATGGTGGAAGACAGTACCTCAACAATAACCATAAAGCCAATGAAAGACTTTTTGTTTCTACAAATCTTGTCAAGACCATGATAGAGACAAGAAAGGCCAACTTCACCCCAGCCATAAAGCTGTAAGAGATCCATATCAGTAAGGGACCTCAACACTAATAAATGGATGGAAGATTTGGTACTGCATAAAATGGTTGATCCAAGCAAGTATAGCAAAAATACTCAAGCGTATTGCTCGGCCATTTCTCTACAAACCCATCCGGCATAATTCATGCAATAATTCTGAATCGGTTAAATTTTTATCTTGAATGACTCTTTTAAAGAAGGCTCCATACATATTAACTATTGAATCCCATCATGTGTTAGGATATCATTAGTAAGAGGGACCAGAATGCCATAGTATTGAAGACCAGTTATGGCTACAAAATCAGCTGGGCCAATGGTCATTTCTCCCATAGGGAGGTGGAAAGTATGTGTCATGTCCATCCTCCTTTTTGATAGCACTTGAACCAAACTCCAATCTATCAGGCATTCTTTGGATGGTAGTTGCAGAATAAAGTTTTCAAAACTACAATCTCGGATGATCCATTTTACCCTAGAAGGTGCTACATTATACCATTGTCGGGCTTTATAAACACTCCCTCCACCCCGGATAATGTATCAGTCTTGCTAACATCAAATCAGGTAAGTCAATACTAGGTAAATAAATTGTCTCACAAATGGTTAAAATTTTTCCTTCTTTTTTCTTTTTTTCTTTTTTTTTTATCTACTATTGTCATAAGTTAGTGTCTGCTACGATTTACTGATACTACTTTACTTACTAAAGTTTTGCCTCAATCCATTCATTTATCTACTTTTAATACTAGGTTACTTCTTAAATTTTACTACAATACTTATCTACTTTTAATAACTAAATCATAGCTTAAAAATAGCATAAAAATTAATCTTCTAAAATTATAATTTTTCTTTTCATATATTCTTTCTTTTCTTTATAATTTTTGCTCATCTATATAAAAAAACTTGTGCTACTAAAACATTAAATTGCAGCATAGTCAATCCTTACCTTAGTTTTTTTACTTGAGCAGTGATGAAACTACATCCGAGCTAGAAGATCAACATTTCCATATTCATGCTCTCGGATGAATTCTAGCAATTCAGCACCGAATCGAGGCCCTGATCTTGAAGCATGTTGTATCCTCTCCATTTGCAAATATATGTCTCAAAGTTTAAATGAATAATGACTACTCTGATTGTTTAAATAGATGAAAAAGAAAAGACAAAGACAAAGACAAAAAAAAAATTCAAAACAAAATAACGTGAATCAATAGTTGATGTCAATTATTATCACTTTTGGAAAGCAACTAACATAAATAGTAAATTTCAATAGTTGATGTCAATTATTGTCACTTTTGCAAAAGCAACTGACATAAATAGTAAATTTCAATTATTATTAGTATGTCACATGCATACACTAAATATTTACATGTCTAAAGATATTTTTTATACTTTTCAAATATTTTTTTTTCACGCAAGGGGCAAAAAGATATAGGTATGGTAAAAATACCTATATTTTTTCTGATTTTACAAATATCTTACTGACTACAATTATTTTTTACAGATAACTCATGTCTAGAATACAAATTATTTTTTGACTCTAGAAGTCAACCCGGATCTAGAACCCCAAAAAAACTTGGTTCCAGAACCCAAATTATTTTGAGTCGAAAATTCATCTTGGGTCCAGAACCCAATTTATTTTTCAAGTCCAGAATTCATCTCGAGTCCAGAACCCAAATTATATTTCGAGTTTGGAACTAATTTTTGGTTATTTTTTAGTCCAAAACTCATCTCAGGTCCAGAATGTAACATCCAAAATTTTTTAAAAATTTCTAATTTTTGGAAAATTTTATAAAATAAATTATAATTTAAAAGGATAAATTAAATAAATGGTTTTAAATGAAAAATGAAGGGATTTTAAATGAAAAAGTGGAATATATATGTGATATATATACACAATATATATAACATAGGTAAAAGTCAACACTTTTTAAAAGAAAAGGGTATTTTGGTAATTAAATCTTATAAATTTAAAATTAATAAAATAATTCAAAAAAAAATTAATTTTTAATGGAAGAGGGAAATTAGGACTTTTAATTGATTAAAAAAATAAAAAAATAATTAAATATTAAATTATTTTAAAATATATATATGTGGTTAAAAAAAAGATGAAAGGAAAAGAATATTAAAAGTCTTCATCTTCTTCTTCTTCTTCTTCTTCAAGGACGTGGCTTCCATGGGAGCTTGAAGACCAAGGATTTTGCTTCTTCCATACTCCATAAATTGAAGGAATTAACAAGTTTCAGTGGATTTTTGGTGATTTCCACCAAAATTAGTAAGTTTCCATCTATTTTCTTTGAATTCCATGGAAGATGATATTATGTGTGTTTTGAGATTTTGTTGTAGTATGTTATAATTGTTGGAATTGGTGTGTACGATGTTATTTTGGGTAGTTAACAATGATTCTAAGGTTAGATTGAAAAGATGATGAAGTTAGGTTAAAGAATGGAGAAGAGAGAGAATTTAGGGTTATGGATTTTTGGGGTTTTGAAAACATGAATTTTAATTGTGAAAATTGTTTCCAAATGAATTTTTTTTATTCATAAACAAGTATTTTAAAGTCAAATATTGGATTTGGTGGTGATGGGTTGGAGTTTGAGAATGGAAGTGGAGATTTAGGGTTTTGGAAAAGTGACTTTCCAAAGTGGTTGAATTGTGTAATTTTATTTGTTTAAGCATGTTATTTAGTGTTAAAAGTGATGAAAATAAGCTTGGAATGAGTAATGGATTGTGTTGGAATGGAAAACCTTCAATGGGGGAAGGTTATACCATTTTTGAGATTTTTTGTATAAGAGTGTATTTTTATAATGTAAATGATTTAAATGTATTAAAATATGTTTTTAATAATATAAATAAACTTGAAACACTAATTTAATTGTAGTAGAATGGAATTCCAATGTTGAAGTAAGGAAAGGCTAAATTTTTGGAAATTTATAGGAGTGATGTGTAATTATGGTTTAATGTTGGAAATGCCATTAAATGTGATACTAAATGATTATTTGCTATCACATTTGGTTTAGGCATTGAGGGAGGTTGATTTGCTTCATCCAAGTGGTGAAGGGCAAGTTGGAAAGATTGGATTGAAGGTTTTTTTTAGCTTGCCTTGGGTTGCTAGTGGAGGTATGTACAAACTTTGAATATAATGTTTATATTTGCATAACATTTGGACTTAACACATTTTGGTTGGAAAATGTGTTAAGCTACTCGGTTCATTATTTGTGTATGAATAATGTGCTATGACATTTGTAATGTCATATATGTGTTAAATGCATTGTGAAAAGCCATTGATAATGGCTAATTTGTGTGACATGTGAAATATGCATATTATGTGAAAATACCCAAAGTAATTGGGTAATGTGTTGTGAATGCAAAAATGAGATATGTGTAATAATGAAATGAATTGATATTGATAAAAATGAGAAAAGTGAGAAAGTGAGAAAAATGAGAAAGATGTGAAAAATGAGAAAAGTGAGAAAAAAAAAAGTGAAAATAAGGTAATGTGCCTAGATTGAATATGTTAAAATGAGAAAGAGATTAATAATGAGAAATATGAATAAATTGTTTGCCTAGTATGTTATTCAATTTTCAGAGTTATGGGTTTGGCGGCATGCCTATGATTGCCTACGGGCTATACGCTGGAATGGTGAAAAGACAGGGTCGTAAGCCAGGCCAGCTGATAAATATGATGTTTTTGGGGTGAAAAGACTGGGTCGTAAGCCTCAAAAACTGTAGCAGTCTAGCCGGGTTGAGGACCAAGATACTAGGACCTAAGGGTCTAGCCGGGTTGAGGTCCAAGAGACTGGGCCTGTTACATTATCCATGGATATATATATTGCGTACGGGGCTAGACACATGGTGTCATTATGGACCAAAGCAGTAACTCTAAAATTTGAATAGCATATTAGATCCTTTTTGGGCCCATGCTTGTCTTTGTTTTAATGTGAATTATGAATTATGAAATATTTGAAAAATATAAGAAAGTGGATTGGTGTGACATTTATATGCATTATGCATTGGCATTGCATTGAGTTTTATTGTTATTATTAAAGTTTGTACCACTAGGCTTCGGCTTAGCGCGATTGTTTCGATCGCGCAGGTGACAGGGTAGACTCAGCTGCGCCAGAGAGTTCCTCTAGACCAGGTCGGCTCTAGACTTACAGTTAAGCTTGTTGAGTTGTTATCGAGATCAGAAACACTACCAGCATCATGTATATTTTTTTATGTTATTGTACATTTTGAGTTTTATGCATAATATATTATGTTTTGAATTTTACGTATTGTATATTATAAAGAATGTTTGGGTCAATGTATTTGAAATGGGAGAGTAAGTGTGTTTTAAATTATATATATCTATATGTATAAATGTTTGAGAAACTTGGTGAAATTGAGAAGTATGGTTGAGATGTTGATTTGAAATTATTTGGGAGTGTTTTCTTTTTTGTAGGTTGTGTTTTGATAAATTTTGGGATATCCAAATTACAGACAAAACTCTGGCAATTTTTTCCCAAAGATTTTTATATTTATTATTTATTTTAGGTTTTTATAACAAGTAAAGAATATTTGTATTCTATTTAATTTTTTATATATTTAGAATTTGAAATTTGAAATTGGAAATGTGAAAATTTTTATTAAATCGCTCTGTGACATTTTTGTACCGTATATGCGTATTTTACATATGCTGAAAATATGTATTGTACGTATATATGTTATAAGGGTGTTACATTCGTTTTGGTATCAGAGCCTAGGTTTGAGGTTCTCGACCTAGGTGGGATGATAGAGAGAGAAAATGGAGGATTTGAAAAATAGTTTTTAATTGTAATACATGCATTGGCACTGATAGTTTTTGATCTTTGATATAGTATTTTCTGCTTTGTTTGCAGATATAGTTAGTTATGGCTTCTCGGCGGCATCAGGCTGCTGAGGGTAGTGCAGAGAGTGTGGCTCCAGATGAGGGTTGAGATGGAGCTAGAGTTATATCTGTTGGTGAGGCGTCTGTTTCTGTGCCCGTCAGACTAGTAGCTGATAAGGTTCTGCCTAGCTGGGTATGGTATATGGTAGAGTTGTTGAGGCAGGCTCCAATTCCGCAGCCGCCACAGCCACAGCCACAGCCGCAGTTGCCGGTGAGGCAGTATGATAAATTGAGAAAGTATGGGGCTGAGGACTTTCTTGGTACTATAGATCCTGCTGTAGCAGAGCAGTGGCTTGACCGGGTTCATAGGATATTTATTCAGTTACAGGCTAGTCCAGAAGAGAAGTTTGATTATGCCAGATCTCTTCGGCAGAGAGATGCATATGACTGGTGGAAGACGGTTCCACATGCTCTGGATGATCCACCAGTCCTGACCTATGGTGATTTCCTACAGGAATTTGAGCAGAAGTATACTCCTAGAGAGTATAAAGATGCAAAGAAGATGGAGTTCCTGAGTCTGAGACAGGATACCAGGACAGTGACCAAGTATGAGATTGAGTTTATTCAGTTGAGTCACTATGCTGGTGGGATCATTTTTTATGAGTTTGATAGGTGTAGGAGGTTTGAGAAGGGACTAAGACCCTCTATCATGTGCATCATCTCAGAGTCTCTGTATCAGGATTTCTCCTAGTTAGTTGCAGCTGCCAGGAGTGTTGAGAGGGCCCAGAGTCTTGTAACAGCTGCCAGGGTTGAGGAGATCAGAGTTAGGAGACCCCAGAGTGAGGCAGGGTCTTCATCAGTGAAGAGAGGCCGAGGGGGACATTTTTAGAGGTTTAGTAGGAGTTAGGGGTAGTTTGGCAGGTCAGTACAGCAGCAGAGATAGAGACAGAGACCTGCAATTTCAGTGGCTAGTGCTCTGACCCCAGTGGCTTAGAGACCTACTCCACCTACTTGCGTTCATTGTGGTAGAGTACACGGGGGTGTCTGCTGGTGGAGAAGTGCTTCGGGAGTGTGTTTTAGATGTGGGTCATCAGACCATTTTATCAGAGATTGTCCCGAGCCACCAGAGGTTAGACAGGCAGATATTGCAGCTTCTCGTAGAGGTGGTCGACCTGGGTTTAGTCATAGATGAGTCTCTACATCTGGAGGCAGTAGGCCAGATGAGGCTGGGCCATCTCAGCGATTTATGTGATGTAGAGGCAGCCGGATACTTCAGCCGTCATTGCAGGTACATTTTCTTTATTTGGTATTTCAGTCCTTGCTCTATTAGATCATGGATCAACGCATTCATACATAAGTGCATCCATCTTGCCTGTGAATGAATTGCATTCTGAGTCCTTAGGATTTGATGTCTTGGTGACAAATCCTTTAGGGCATAGTGTTGTGGTGAGCAGGGTGCACCGAGATAGTCCAATTGTTGTTCAGGATGAGGAGTTTCTTGGTGACCTAATTGAGATGCTTTTAGGGAATATGATCTAATTTTGAAATGGATTGGTTATCCAAGCATGGGGCTGTGGTAGACTATTAGAAGAAATGTGTTACTTTGAGAACACATGATGGTAGGGATGTGATGGTATCTGGTGAGCAAAGATATCTTTCATCTATGTTTGTTTCAGCTGTTTCAGCTGGGAGGATGATTTGGAAGGGATGTGAGGCTTATCTTGCTTAAGTTGTAGATACTATAGTAGTGGGATCCCTGCTTGAAAATATACCCACAGCTGCCGAGTTTCCAGTGTTGTAGTAGGGAAAGACTGGGTCGTAAGCCTCAAAAACTGTAGCAGTCTAGCCAGGTTGAGGACTAAGATACTGGGGACTAAGAGTCTAGCCAGGTTGAGGTCCAAGAGACTGGGGCTGTTACATTATCCATTGATATATATATTGCCTACGGGACTAGACACATGGTGTCATTATGGGCCAAAGCAGTAACTCTGAAATTTGAATAGCATATTAGATCCTTTTTTGGGCCCATGCTTGTCTTTGTTTTAATGTGAATTATGAATTATGAAATATTTGAAAAATATAAGAAAGTGGATTGGTGTGACATTTATATGCATTATGCATTGGCATTGCATTGTGTTTTATTGTTATTATCAAAGTTTGTACCACTAGGCTTCGGCTTAGCGCAATTGTTTCTATCACGCAGGTGACAGGGTAGACTCAGCTGCGCCAAAGAGTTCCTCTAGACCAGGTCAGGTCTAGACTTACAGTTAAGCTTGTTGAGTTGCTATCGAGATCAGAAACACTACCGACAGCATGTATATATTTTTATGTTATTGTGCATGTTGAGTATTATGCATAATATATTATGTTTTAAATTTTACGTATTGTATATTATAAAGAATGTTTGGGTCAATATATTTTAAATGAGAGAGTAAGTGTAATTTAAATTATATATATATCTATATATATAAATGTTTGAGAAACTTGGTGAAATTGAGATGTATGGTTGAGATGGTGATTGGAAATTTTTTGGTAGTGTTTTCTTTTTGCAGGTTGAGTAATTGCTAAATTTTGGGATATCCAAATTACAAACAAAACTCCGGCAAATTTTTTTCAGAGATTTTTATATATATTATTTATTTTGGGTTTTTATAACAAGTAAAAAATATTTGTATTCTATTTAATTTTTTATATATTTAGAATTTGAAATTTTAAATTGGAAATGTGAAAAATTTTTATTAAATCGGTCTGTGACATTTTTGTACTGTATATGCATATTTTATATATGCTGAAAATATATATTGTACATATATAGGGTATAAGGGTGTTACACAGAACCCATATTATTTTCGACTCTATAACTCATCTCAGGTGCAGAACCCTAACTAACTCAGCTCTAGAATCCAAAACTAGCTGGGGTCCAGAATCTAAATCATTTTTGAGCTTAAACTCAATCTAACATCAGGTCTAGAATCCATTTTTATTCTAAACCCAGTGAAAATCATGTTGCTTTTCGCTCTCTTTTGCTGTAGTTCCAGATCGCTCAAGCAGGGGGGCAAACTGTAAATCTTTAATTTTTGGACCAAATATGATCCTACCCTAATTAAAAGAAGCTTAGTTCAAGTCTAATAGTTTAAAATAGTCTGAAATAATTTTGCAAATTTAAAATATTTTGGTACAATATTAAAATTGCACAGTATAATAATAAATAATAAAAAAAGAGAAAAATGTAATATTTATTTTATTTTATAATATCAATATAATAATAAATAATAATAGTAATAAAGAAAAAATATAATATTTATTTTATAATATTAATATAATAAATAATAAAGAAAAAAGGAAATGTTTATTTTATTTTATTTTATAATAATATAAAGAAAATAAAACAATAATAATAAAAAGAAAATATAATAATATAAAATCATAATTTGACCAAAGACCCGACGAACCGTCCAATCGGCAAGCCCGATTCACCATAGGCCACTAATTTGACATTGTGTGCTTGTTAATCTCCTAATTCAGTGTGGATTTGGATTAGTGTTAGGGTTTGGTCTTGTTTGCAGATAAATAACAAAGTTTAACACAAAATTAAAGGCCCCTTGAAATTTTTTATTAAGAAATTTAGAGAGTTTTTTTCAACAACACCAAAAGCAAGGAACAAAAATACCTTAAACGTAGTAGCATACTGTCTTTGCTTTTGCTCAGCCATAATTCAAACCGTTGCAAGCATAATTTTGATCAACCTTCAATAGTGGTTGAGCCTTCAATGTAGGTTTTTTCTTCTAGGTCAAATTTTTCAATGAATAATTGCGATTACATTTCAAATTATCATTATAGTAGCTTGTTTCTCTAGTTTGATTTATTTTATCCAGTAGTTCAAGTTTTGAACCTCTTTTCTCTAATTTGCAAAACCCTAAATCAATTTTCTAATTAAATCCAGTAATCCTAAAACCCTAATTTACTTCAACCTTAAATTTCTTTTACAAAATCCTAAAATTCTAAATTTTATTTTCCTAAAAAATCTAAAATACTAAATCTGTTTTAAAAAATCCTAAAACACTAAATTCTATTTTTCTAAAAACCAAAATCATAGCTTTGTTTCCTAAGCTTTAATTTTTAAAAATCTTAAAACCAATCCCCAAACCCTAATACCCCAATATCAAGTAGCCTCAATTTCTGGAACCAATTTCTAAAACCCTATTTTCTAGATTAAAAAGCCCTAATCCATATAACCCACACCACAATAACCAGTAACCTTATTTTCCAAAGCCTAAACTCCTAAATTTAAATCTGTAAAACCAATAACCTAATTTCATAAACCCTAATTTCCTAAACCCTGATTTATAAATAATTAAAACCCTAATCCAATTTCTTTAAAGCAATCATAATCTAGAACCCTAAAACCAAGTTTCTAAAAGTTGTAATCCAGAACCCTGATTCCAGTGATTCCAAAACCCTAGTCCAAGACTTTTATTCTTTAAGTGTAAACCCTAGTATGCATATTTAGCCATTAAAATCCAACCTTACATATTTTTATCTTAATGTGTATCCTTATATGTTGATCATAATTATGTTGTGATGGATGGTTTATTTTTGGATGATTTACTTTTAATTATTGTGAATATTTGAATGATTTAATTTATTTGGTTGAATATTTTTATTGGTTTATCTTGGTTTCAAGAATTGTGAGAGTGTGAGCGGGGATTTTTGCCCCCACTCCCGGTGGAATAGTTCTTGCGACTTCAGTACTGTTTAGGCTCAGGGCCTTAGAGAACACGAGTGTACACCCTTAATTTTTGACCTAGTCCAGTCTAATATATTTTATATAGTCCAAAATAATTTTTGTGTTATTCTAATTAAGTAATATTTATTTTAGTATTTATTTTTTTATATAATTTTTTAAAAAAATAAAAATAATAATAAATAATGATAATAATAAATAAATAAAATAAAAATAAAAATCGACGATGAAAAAATCGGCGACGAAAATAATTGGCCAAGGCCAATTTCGCCTACAGGTTCCTGCGGGCAAAATGGCCGCAGGAAATTCCTACGCGAAATTGGCTAGCCGGGTCAATTCTTGCTCGCAGCTCGCAATTTCCTCGCAGCCCGTCGCAATTTTCGCCAGCGAGATTTTTTCAATGCAATTTTTTTCGAAACCAAATTCTATTTGGTTTTGGATTCTTTTCCTAATTAATCTTAGTTTCCTTAAACAATTAGAATTAATATTATAAATTTTCCTATAAATAAGACTTTAAAACATAGAAAAAGGGGGACTTTAGAGGAGAAAAACTTGGGACTGGGATGGGATAGTGGAATTTTAGATTTGAAAAGAGCAAGAAGAAGCAATCAAGAATTCATTAAAGGTAGCAACCTTGCCTTTTTCTTTGTTCATCCAGAAAGTAACTTTTTGGTGGAACCAACTACGCAGGTTTGATCCTTAATTATACATTACTCATGATCACAGTAGCTTTGTTTCTTTGATTCATAAGAATATACACATAAAACCTTGATCTATAAATATGTAGTAACATTGATCTTTGTTCCAAAAACCTTAAATGATTTCTTCTGTTTCCTAATACCTTAAAAATCCTAATTCGATTCTTTTGTTTCCAAAAACCTTAAATGATTTCTTTTGTTTCCAAATACCTTAAAAACCCTAATTCATTTCTTTTGTTTCCAAAAACCTTAAATGATTTCTTTTGTTTCCAAATACCTTAAAAACCCTAATTCGTTTCTTTTGTTTCCAAAAACCTTAAATGATTTCTTCTATTTCCAATACCTTAAAAAACCCTAATTCATTTCTTTTATTTCCAAAAACCTTAAATCGTTTTGTCTATTTCCCAAAACTAAAAAAAAAACCCTAAACTGTTTTCCTCTAACTCTTTTCCAAAATTTCCAAATGTTTTGTTAAATCTCCAAACCCTAACCTACTTTACAGTTTCTAAAAATCACAATTACTTTATAAAACTCTAAACTATTTTCTTCAACTCCAAAACCAAAATAGTAAATCCCAAACTAGTTAATCTAAACCCTAAGTTTTCCTAAACCCTAATTCTTAAAACCTTAAAACCTTATAAACATAAACATTCAAACTCAGTACAGTAAACCCAAAACAATAAATCCAGTAACCAAGAGCTATAAACCTAATGGTTTAATTATTCTAAAACCCTAATTTCATAACGTTACCCCTAAACCCTAATTTAATTCATGAAACCCTAATCCATTCCAATTTTCTGAAACTTACAGTAGCTTAAATAAATAACAATAATAATATCTTAAGATTCCAAAACCCTAGATATTAATTAAAGAACTTTAAATAGAAACAGTAAACCTCAATTTGTATCTTTACTTGCTTTTATTTTTAGATTTGATTATGCAGTCTATCATATGCTTTGGTGGTTGATTTATTTAATTTCAATGCTTGATTTATTTAATTTATCATGGATGGATGTTTTCTTTATTGTTATTATTTGCTTGTTTTAGTATTAAAAGTGTAAGAGGTATGTTTCCATTTTGTGGGTACCTCATTAGTTAAATATCATGTAATTTAAATTGCTTTTAAATTTTAGACCAATGTAAAGGACATGTTTCTACCTTTTGGTGGGTGTCCTATTAGTTTAGACACGGATGATGTAAGGACATGTTTCCATCCTTGGATGGTTGTCCATTTATTTGTTTTTCTTAGACATTGCTTTGATTTTAATATAATGATGCTTTATTTTAATTATTGCATGTAATATGGATAACATTGTTATATTTAAGAATTTTATAATATTAAGACCTGTAAAGGAGGCAAGTTCCAATGAACCGGGCATTGTGGGGTTGCTGGGCCATTTCTTACCTTCCCCACACATACCCAACATTTCAAACCCATTAGGGGATTGGGGATTCCTTAGGAATCGAGTCATCCACCCCTTTCTTTTTCCCATCCCGTCCGGTGGTGACTCCATTTTCTCTGGACTTAGGTCCGTGTTCTCTAAGGCCCCAAGCCTAAATAGTGCTGAAGTCGCAAGAACCATTCTACTGGGAGTGGGGGCAAAAATCCCCGCTCATAGTGGCGACTCCACTGGGGACAAGAGAAGTCAAGTTCTTTGGTCTTTATATTATTCTATTCTTTCTTATAATGATATTGTCCATTGCATCATATTAGATTGTATCGTGTGCGTGAGTTAGGATGCCCGTGTTACCCTTATTGTGTTATGTAAGGGATACCATACTTTCACTCAAGGTATAGAGATCAAGCATGGCATAACCACTCATAGCCTTGTACCAATTGATATATACTTGCTATGGGAACCTAAGCCTTTCAACCCAAAGAATGAAGCTCATGTAATTGGCCTAGTTACTTTCCTTAGGTTTTACCCCAAATGCTTGTTGCTTGACTATGGTTAATTTATCTTAGCTTAAATCATGGCTTATTTGGTTTGTTCTTTTTCTAATATGACCCAAGTACATTTGCAAGCTCAAATAAAATTTTCTTTAAAATCCAAAAGACCAAAGCTATCTTCAAAAAATTTCAAAATGGTCTTTGGATATAAAACTTTTCTAAAAACAAATCAATAATTCTTTTGCTCATGCCCCAAATACTAAGCCCAAAATCCATTTTTTCTAAAATCTTTTTACAATGGGCTTAGAAATAAAATTATTTTCAAAGAGCTTGCAAATTATTTAAGTCAATTACGAAATATCAAAAATCAATTGTGAGCCTAGTTTATACTAAAAATAATTAATCGTGGGCTTGTTTTTGGCATGAATCATCAGTTACTTTTTCAAGTGAGAAATCTATTTATAATAAACCTCTTAATTTAGTTTTAATCTAATATAGCATAAAAGCTACTATAGTTGGTTGAATGGATTAAAACCTAATTAATGGGAATTATCATGGATTGATTTCCATTTTTGAAAGTACAACTATTGGTTGAAACGTCCAAGAGAATTATTCGAAAACAAGATACCCCATGTTGGTATTTTGTTAACCATATACCTAGGAAAAGAGACTCACCATTCGTGTATGGATGTTATACAGTTGGAAGGGACGATCTACTTATCTTTGTTGATTGTTTGTGCATACATGAATACATACATTTGCATCTCATATCATTGATCCTTTCTGGCTCATAGCCCTGGATTACGACAGTTCAAAAGCTTACGATAATCCGACCTACGCCGGAAGTGAAGAATCTAGCAACGACTCAATCACTTGCTCACCAAAAGCAATGGAGCCCGAATAAATTCAAAGAATGGTGGATGAAGCCCTCAATGACAAAATGGAAGAAATAAAAGAGGCCCTAGCTGAGACCATGAAGAACCAATTGACTGCAATTTTAGAAAATCATGTCGAAGCATCTGCTAGCACTAAGAAGCCAAAGGACAAAGGGAAGACTAAAGTCGGTGAAGTGGTTTTTGATGATGAAAAGGTGATTATTGATGATGATGATGATTGAGCTCAATACTACCAAGATCCTTAAGACAAGAAGAAAGAACCAAAGATTATTGAAAGATCAGCTATGGAGAAAACCGAAGCTTCTGATGTTGAAAAGATGATTGCCGATTTAAAAAAGAAATTTGAGAAGAAATTGAAAACCGAAGAAATGTCTGAAGTTGACAAATTATTTGAGCTAGATGAAGAAGTTTTGTACAAGTTCAAAATGCCATCTTTTGCGAAGTTTGATAGAACCGTAAATCCTCATCTCCATGTGAAGCAATATATCACTGCTATGCAGTCTGCCTGAGCTACTAAGGCTCAAACCCTAAGATATTTCATGCTCTCATTAGACCCCTGTAGATCCTTAATTTTTGACCCAGTCCGGTCCATTATATTTTATTTGTTCCAAAATAATTTTTGTGTTATCTTAATTAAATAATATTTGTTTTAGTATTTATTTTTTATAATTTTTAAAAATTATTATAATAATTAAAAATAGTAATAATAAATAAGTAAATAAATAAAAATAAAAATCGACAATGGAAAAATCGTCGACGAAAAAATTCATTGCCGAAAGCCATTGGACGAAATGGCCTTGGGCCATTTCGCCCATAGGAGTTTCTTGCGGGTGAAATGGCTTCGCCCGCAATTTTCCATGCCAGCGCTCGCAAGTTCGCAGCCCATTGCAGTTTTCGCTAGCAAAATTTTTCCAACAAAATTTTTTCCGAAACCAAATTCTATTTGGTTTCGGTTTTCTTTTCCTAATTAATTATAGTTTCCGTAAACAATTTAAATTAATTTTTAAAATTTCCTATATATAACACTAAAAACACACAAAGAAAAAGGGGGAGAAATGTTTGGAGAAAAAAGATCTTGGGATCGGGACTGGACTGGACTTTGGAAAAAAAAGGATTAACAAGAGAACTTTGGACGAGGGACTGGAATTTGAGACTTCAGATTGGAGAGGAGCAACAAGCAAGCAATCAATAATTTATCAAAGGTAGCCACACTGCCTTTGTCCTTGTTCATCCAAGAAGCAATTTTTGGTGGAATGAACGAACGGAGGTTTGAATCTCTAGTCTCTTTTTGTTTTATTTTCTTATAGTAGCTTTGTTTCTTTGATTCCTAAGAATATACACACAAAACCTTGATCTATAAACATGTAGCAACATTGATCTTCGTTTCAATAACATAGTTAATTTCTTTTGTTTCTTCTAAACCTTAGAACCCTAATTTATTTCTTCTAAATCTTTAAACCCTAATTTTTTTCTTTTGTTTTCCAAAAACCTTAAATCGTTCCTTCTATTTCAAAAAACCCTAAAAATACTTTTTTGTTTCTTCTAAACCTTAAAAACCCTAAAAATACTTTTCTGTTTCTTCTAAACCTTAACAACCCTAAAAATACTTTTATGTTTCTTCTAAACCTTAAGACCCTCAATTATTCCTTCTATTTCCAAAAACCCTAAAAAAAATACTCTTTTATTTCTAAAAACCTTAAATTGTTTTTCCTATTTCCAAAAGCTTTTAAAAAACCCTAAACTGTTTTCTTCTATTTCTTTTCCAAAATTTCCAAATGTTTTGTTAAATATTCAAACTCTAAACCCACTTTACAGTTTCTAAAAAATCATAATTACTTTATAAAACTCTAAACTATTTTCTTCAATTCCAAAACCAAGACCGTAAACCTCAAACAAGTTAACCTAAACCCTAATTCCCTCAAAATTAATATGTAAACCCTAGTTTTCCTAAACCCTAATCCTTAAAACCTTAAAACCTTATAAACCTAAATATTAAAACTTAGCATAGTAAATCAAAAATAATAATCCAGTAACCAAGAGCTATAAACCTAATGTTTTAATTATTCTAAAACCCTAATTTTATAATATTACCCCTAAACCCTAAACTGATTCATGAAACCCTAATCCATTTTAATTCTCCTAAAACTTACAGTAGCTTAAAATAAATGATAATAATAATACTAAGATTCCAAAACTATAAAATATTAATTAAAGAAACTATAAATAGAAACAGTAAACCTCAATTTGTATCATTACTTGTTTTATTTTTTGATTTAATTATGTAGTTTATTATATGCTTTGATTTATTTAATTTCAATGCTTGATTTACTTAATTTATCATGGATGGATGTTTACTTTCCATTTTGATTGATGTTTAATATCTTTGATGAATGATTTATTTATGATGAATGGTTATTTACTTTTATCGATTGATTTCCAAATGTTGTAAGAGCTATGTTTCCACTTTGTGGGTGCCTCTTTAATTAAGTTCTATGTAATTTAAATTGCTTTTATATTTTAGACCAATGTAAAGGATATGTTTCTGCCTTTTGGTGGGTGTCCTATTAGTTTAGACATGGATGATGTGAGGACATGTTTCCATCCTCGGATGGGTGTCCATTTATTTATTTTGCTTAGACATTGCTTTGATTTTAATATAATGATTCTTTATTTCAATTATTATGTGTAATATGGATAATATTGTTATATTTAAGAATTTTATAATATTAAGACCTGTAAAGGAGGCCGGTTCCAATGAACCGGGCGTTGTGGGGGTGCTGGGCCATTTCTCACCTTCCCCACACGTACCTAACTTTTTGAACCCATTAGAGGGTTGGAGATTTCTTAGGAATCGAGCCATCCACCCCTTTCTTTTTTTCGGCCCGTCCGGGTGGCGACTCCATTTTCTTCGGACTTAGGTCCGTGTTCTCTAAGGCCCCGAGCCTAAATAGTATAGAAGTTGCAAGAACCATTCCACTGGGAGTGGGGGCAAAAATCCCCGCTCACAGTGGCAACTCCACTAGGGACAAGAGAAGTTGATTCCGTTAGTCTTTATATTATTCTATTCTTTCTTATAATGATATTATCTATTGCATCATATTAGATTGGATCGTGTGCGTGAGTTAGGACACCCGTGTTACCCGTGTTGTGTTATGTAAGGGATACCATACTTTCACTCAAGGTATGAAGATCGAGCATGGCATAACCACTCATAGCCTTGTACCATTTGGTATATGCTTGCTATGGGAACCTAAGCCTTTTAACCTAAAGACTAAAGCTCATATAATTGGCCTAGTTACTTTCCTTAGGTTTTACCCCAAATGCTTGTTGTTTGACTATGGCTAATTTATCTTGGCTTAAATCATGGCTTATTTTGTTTGCTCTTTTTCTAATATGACCTAAGTACATTGTAAGATCAAAATAATTTTCTCTCTAAATCCAAAAGACCAAAGCTATTTTTAAAACTTTTCAAGATGATCTTTGGACATAAAACTTTTCTAAAACAAATCAAAAATTCTTTTTCTCAAGACCCAAATACTAAGCCCAAAATCCATTTTTTCTAAAATCTTTTTACAATGGGATTAGAAACAAAATTATTTTCATCCAACCTTTTCTTACAAAGAGCATGCAAAATTATTTAGGTCAATTACGAAATACCAAAAAAATCAATTGTGAGCCTAGTTTATACTAAGAGTAATTAATCATGGGCTTGTTTTTGGCATGAATCATTAGTTGCTTTTCCATGTGAGAAATCTATTTATAATAATCCTCTTAATTTAGTTTTAATCCAATATAGCATAAAATCTACTTTAGTTGGTTGAATAGATTAAAACCTAATTAATGGGAATTATCATGGATCGATTTTCATTTTAGAAAATAATAACTATTGATTAAAACGTCCGAGGGAATTATTTGAAAACAAGGTACCCCATGTTGGTATTTTGTTAACCATATACCTAAGAAAAGAGACTCGCCATTCGTGTGTGGATGTTATAAGGTTGGAAGGAACGTCCTATTTGTCCTTATTTGTTAATTGTTTGTGCATACATGCATACATTTGCATCTCATATCATTGATCCTTTTTGGCTCATAGACCTGAAGTACGACAATTCAAGAGCATACAACAATACCATCTACAACATTTACTTTAATTTAAGTACTTCATTGGGAGGATGGATGGCCGAACTACAAGACGAATTGGTTGAAATTATGAAGATCCAGTTGATTGAAATTCTGGAGATCATTAAAAATGCTAAGGCGGCATACGTGGAGAACATGTTCACTAATAGAGATTGAATGAAAAATGAGGGACCAATCCCTATTCTATAAGACCAACCGAACCATGTGCTGTCTAAGTGGGGCAATAAGGGCGGCTATCACCCTAGTGGAAAAGGTCAAGGGGAAAGAGAGAAGAACCATTTGTCTGCAAAATGGAATTATCAACCTAACAATCAAAATACACAAAAGGAAGCTAATGTTAATGCCACTGGTCAAGGAGGAATGAGGTAGTTTTCGGAATTGGGGAAGCCACTATCTTGGGTTCTCAATAAACTATAAAAGAGGAGATTGTTACAACCCTTGAATCCTCGACCTTTGCCAAATCCTTTACCCCCAAAATTTGTTACTAAGGCTTTTTGTCAATTTCATCAGACTCAAGGACATGAGACTGATAGATGTACTCGATTGAGGCATGAGATCCAAAATCTAATCGATAATGGTAAACTGGCTGAGCCTAATTCTCTACCTGAATTTGGAAGGGCGCCACCGCTTACAACCTTCATGATGAGTTTTATCCTGTCATCCTATGATGATATGGATAAAGAAGCTACTAAAGATGATGTGCTACTAAGAAAGCTTAGACTAACTATGGATGATGAAGCAATGATCCTTGATGATGAAAAAAAATCCTTGCCCTTGATCTGTATAAATAAATGAAGTATCTTCAACGCCAACTCAATGAACCTTCCTTAACTTAAATGTTGCTTTCCAATTTTACTTTCTTTAATATTTAATTGTAACAATCGTGTTTTTCAAATTTAAATTTGTTTGAATAAATTACTTTCATCAAAATTTTTATTGGTCTTTGTTCATTTTGGTGCTCAACCAATGAGGAATCTAGCTTAATGATTCATGAATTAATATATTTATGCATCATGACTTGAATGACTTTACTAGGTGAGGGAATTGCTCTATAGCATTGAATTGTGTATGCTTACTTAGAGAGGGCTCCTGTATAATTACCTTTGTCTTGGTCCTAGTCAGTCTTAGAACATGCTTAGGCAAACTTTCGAGGTGAAATTGAACTCTACTTATTTAAGGGAGAGATGATCTAGGCATTGTTTAGTTAGCCAACAACTTGTATCCCCCTATTACATATCAATCCCTAGTTGTCCCTTTGGGCCTTCATAAAATTTTAGCTTTCTTTTCATTGGCATATAACCTCAACAACCTACCCTGAGCTATTGTGATACTTTTGACAAGTCTTATGATCACTAAGATGAAAAGGCAAGAAGATCAAAGAACGAAATGAATACCATGAAGATAGTTGAAGTTCTCAATACCATGAAGATAGTTGAGGTTCTCAAAACCATAAGGGTAGTTAAAGTTCTCAAGACCATAAGGGTGGTTGAAGTTCTCAAGACCATAAGGGTAGTTGAAGTTTTCTTAATATCTTCAATATATCAAGACAACATCAGAGTAACAAATGATTTATCCATGTTAAAAAAGATTTATGTCACTCCACTTATCCATTATTGGAAACCCAAGTTGGTACAAACAAGATAAGTATTTTAGAGCTAGAGCCAAAAAAAAAAAAGAAAAGAGGACCAAAAAAAAGAGAAAAAAAAGAAAAAAGAAGAAGAAAAATAAAACCTAAAAAGGCGGTTCAGAAAGCCAACTGAATTTTATTTTACCAAAAGCAGCAAAAGGCTAGCATTTGGTGTATAAGGATAGTTTGGCTTGAATTTGCCCAACCCAACCATAGATTTGATCAAGATTAAAGGAAAAGGAGAAAGACCATCCAGTTCTTGAAAGTTCTGTACTTAACAGTCCTACAAGGAAGAAGGACAGAATGATAAAATGCTCAAAGAAAGGGAAGAGTAAGAAAAATAAAAAGAAAGAAAAGGGAGAAGAAGAAAAGAAACAAATTTGGGTACCAAACTTTTTGCAAGGGCAAAGATTGTCCTAATCAAGATCCAGATTAATGTCAAGAAGATAGAAGGAATTTTGAGTCTAGCATGATTGCTCCCAGCTGCCTAAAAGTCCAAACAAGAAATTTGTAGTGTGAAGGTTTGTCCATTGTGTCAAATCGGCTCCAAATGGCCTTCATTTAACCCATGTCCCTTATAGACCCTATTTCAAGCCTATCAAAGACCTGTTGATCTCTCTTGGTAGGTAGAGTCTATTAGTGGAGATAGTTTGAATAAGCATGCATATGAGATAAACCATATTTAAACTCAATGAGACCTTTGGCTAAGCAATGTGTATGTGCCTATCAAAAGTGCAATAATTCTTGCTTAAATAGAAATGATTCCAGAGTTTAGTATGGTAACTAGGGTTGTCATGTTATAAATATGTTAATTTGGAAAATCAAGTCCTGAGGTACATTGACATTATTTTGGCAAAGCCAACATTTGATTTCAAAATCAAAATTCAAAAAAATAATAAAAAATATTTTTATCATACAAAGCTTTCAAGTTAAGGGAAGTATGTTGAAACTCGAAAGACACATTGGGCAAGGAAATGATGAAAAAAAAAGAGAAAGGAGAGTTACAGTGAAGATGGAAATTATATATTATCATTATTATTTTTATGCTCATTGTACAATGTTTATACAATTGATACAATATTCATACATCAATAAGAAGGTGGTGGTAGGTCATCAAATAAAGCCTTGAAAAAATCATCGCCTGTTGGAGGAGGAGGCAAATCAACCCTCCCAAGTCCACCCGAAGCAGGAGTACCAAAATCCCTATTACCTTGGAGTTTTGATCTGTCACGGTCCTCATCAGAAGTAGATAAAAAGATCTTATGGTCATCAGTCTGGGTGCCTCTAGATGAAGAAGCACCAACATCCCTCATCCCCTAAAATTGAAAGTCTCAGAAATTTTGTCCTGATTGATTATACAAATTTTCAAAATGAGAAGCCTGCTGACGACTAGCGGTCAACTCTTCTTGAAGTTTCTTATTTTTTTCTTCGAGCATCCGATGTAAGCTAGAAAGGAGAAAAGTAAGAACATACATAATCATGCATACATATAGCATAAATTACCATGAAATAAGAAAACTTACCAGGTAATTCATATCAATACCCTATGGATGAGATGGCATATCTGGCGGACTAGAATGAGAAATAAAGGAGCAGTAAAAGAAGGTTCAGCCTCAAGATCAAATGAGCCAACATCCTACAACAATCATTAATGAATTAAAATAAATTAAGAAGCGATTGCAATGAAAAATAGTAAAGGTTTACCTGAGAAGTGCTAGCCCCGAGATGTGGAATGAATTCTCCTGCCTCTCCATGATGTTCCTCTTCATCTCTACCCTCACTTTCTTCGGGAATTTCCCATACACCAATAGGAGATACATCAAAGTTCAAGAGCCTCATTTGAATAAAATAGGCATAAGATGCACCCGGCGGATAGAGAAATGTTTCAACACCATAACAGTGCCGGGCCAACCACCATGTATCCTCCGGCATTGATATAATATTTAAAGTATATTTTGAGCAACACATCAGGACCCTTCGCTGTTCTGGACCAAGAACCACTCATAAACTCTCTCTTTGAGAAACCAGCCACTAGACACTAGGCCAGCGATGACTCGGCGAGTATGTTGGAAAGATAGTGCAGCATTCATAAAGGGAGTCCAGTTTGTCCGCTCTTCTGGGTTCCACCAGAACAAATTCACCTACAAAATAACATAAGGTAAGTAAACTTTCATATAAATTTTAAAGCATACTAATGCTATTTTACCTGGTCCTAGTTTAAGCGGCTCAAGACGAAGCGTTGGGTATGCACATGGTGCGAGCCGAGAACTTCCACGCAATCTGACAACCAAAAATTTAATCTCGGATACCCAACTCTCTCTCTGGAAATACCAGGCACCATCACAAGGTTGTGTTTGTATGCCCATGCCTACAACAACAATAAAATTCAAATTCATACAAGAAAAAAATAGAATTGACATTGGTGGAAGAAGAGTACCTCAAAAACCTCCATAAAGCATACAAAAGACTTCTTATTTCTGCAAATTTTATCAAGACCATGGTAAAGACAGGCGAGACCAGCTTCACCACAGCCATAAAGAGGTACCGTCCTAAAATAAGAAAGGGCCCTCAAAACTGACAAATGGATGGCGGATTCCGTGCTGCCTAAGATAGTCGACTCAATCAAATATAACAAAAATCCTTGAGCATACTATTGGGCCGTGTCTCTGTGAACCCGTCCTTTGTAGTTCATCCAATAACTACTTGTAGACCTTTAATTTTTGACCAGTCCGGTCCAATATATTTTAATTAGTCCAAAATAATTTTTGTGTTGTCCAATATATTTTAATTAGTACAAAATAAATTTTGTGTTATGTTAATTGAATAATATTTGTCTTGCTATTTAGTTTTTATAATTAATAAAAAATGAAAAATAATAATAATAAATAAATAAATAAAAATAAAGATAAAAATCGGCAACGAAAAAATCGGAGACAAAAAAATTCATCGCCGAAAAGTTTGGATGAAATGGCCTTGGGCCGTTTCACCCGCAGGATTTTCCTGTGGGAGAAATGCCAAGCATGCTAATGCTTACAAATTTCCATGGCAATGTTCGCAGTAGTTTTTTCGCCAACAAAATTTTTCAGCAGCAATTTTTTTCGACAGTGAAATTTTTCCGACGTAATTTTTTTCGAAACCAAATTCTACTTGGTTTTGGTTTCCTTTTCCTTATTAATGATAAATTCCATAAACAATTAAGATTAATCATCAAAATTTTCTATAAATAAGACTAAAAACAACACAGATTGGGAGGACAATCGGGGGAAAAACATTGAAAGGAGATCGGACATTAAAAATTCGTTTTGGCAATGAAAACAATCGGACTTTTTGAGAGAAGAATAAGCAAGCAAGAAATCAATCCATCAAAGGCAACCATCTTGCCTTTGTCCTTGTTCATCCAAGAAGTAATTTTTGGTGGAACCAACAAACTAAGGTATGAATATCTAATCTCTTTTTTTCTTTACAGTAGCTTGAATCATTAAATTGTTTCTTTTGATTTTAAAAACCTCAGAACCCTAATTTACTTTTTCTAAAACCTTAAAACCCTAAATTGATCCTTCTATTTCCAAAAACCCTAAAAAATATACTTTCTATTTCCAAAAATCTTAAATCGTCTTACATATTTCCAAAAACACCATAAAACTCTAAACTATTTTCTTCTCACCTTTTTCCAAAATTCCCAAATGTTTTATTACATATTCAAATCCTAAATTTACCTTACAGCTTCTAAAATCACATAAAGCTTTATAAAACTATAAATTGTTTTTTTCTAATTCTAAAACCAAATACATCCTCCGAAACACTAAAAACTCTAATTCAACTTCCAAACCCAAAAATAGTAAACCCCAAACTAGTAATCTAAACCCTAAGTGTTCTTAAACCCTAGTCCTTAAAACCTTAAAACCTTATAAACCTAAATATTAAAATTCAACACAGTAAGCCTAAAAACAACAATCTAATAGCTAATAATCATAAACCTAATGTTTTGATATTCTAAAAACCTAATTTCATGATTTTACACCTCAAACCTTAATTTGGTTAATCAAAGAACCTTATCAATCTCATAAATTTTAAAACCTTAATCCATTTTAATTCCCTTAAAACTTACAGTAGCTCAAACCCATAAATTCCAAAACCTTAAACATATTAAATAAAGAATCTTAAATAAAAATAGTAGCCCTAATTTGAATCTTTACTTGCTTTATTTAATTTTATATTTGATTATGTAGTCTATTATATGCTTTAATTTATTTTCAATGCTTTGTTGGTTTATTTAATTTCAATGCTTAATTTATTTAGCTTATCATGGATGGATGTTTACTTTCTATTTTGATTGATGTTTAATATCTTTGATGAATGATTTATTTATTATGAATGGTTATTTACTTTTATCGATTTATTTTTTATTTCCAAATGTTGTAAGAGGTATGTTTTCACTTTGTGGGTACCTCATTAGTTAAATATCATGTAATTTAAATTCCTTTTATATTTTGGATCTATGTAAAGTGTATGTTTCTACCTTTTGGTGGGTGTCCTATTTAGTTTAGACATGAATGATGTAAGGACATGTTTCCATCCTCGGATGGGTGTCCATTTATTTGCTTTGCTTGGACATTACTTTGATTTTAATATAACGATGCTTTATTTTAATTGCTGCGTGTAATATGGATAATATTGTTATACTTAAGAATTCTATAATATTAAGACCTGTAAAGGAGGCCGGTTCCAATGAACCAGGTGTTGTGGGGGTGCTGGGCCATTTATCAGCTTCCCCACACCGAACCCATTAAGGAGTTAGGGATTCCTTAGGAATCGAGTCATCCACCACTTTCTTTTTCCGGCCCGTCCGGGTGGCGACTCCATTTTCTCCGGACCTAGGTTCATGTGCTCTAAGGCCCCGAGCCTAAATAATGCCGAAGTCTTAAAAACCATTCCACCGGGAGTGGAGGCAAAAATCTCCGCTCACACTACGAATTGGCTCAATTTTTATCTTAAAAGGCCCTTTATATGATGGTTCCATACCGATTAATTATTGAATTTCTTCAAAAGTCAAAATATAGTTGGTAAGAGGAACCGGAACACCATCATATCAAATGCCGGTTATAGCAGTAAAATCGACCGGACCAATTGTCATCTCTCCAAATTGGCAAGTGAAAAGTATGAGTTGTGTCCAACCATCGTTCTACAAGCGCATGGACTACGCTTCAGTCTATCAGATACTCGTCGAATGGTAATTGTAAGATGAAGCTCTCAAAGTTGCAATCTCGGATAATCTGCCTTATCTGAGAAGGCGCTACATCATACCATTGTCGGGCTTTGTAGATATACCCTCCAGCCCGAACAACACAACGATCATGCTAACACGGAGCCAGGTAAGTTAACACTAGGTAATGATATCATTATTCTATCTATTTAAATTAATATATTTTTCCTAAATTTTCTAAAAAATAGAAAAAATATAAATAAAAAAAAGACAAATTAAATAAAAAAAATGAAAAAGAAAATAACAGAAAAAACAAACAAAATAACAGAAAAAACGAAAAAGAAAAGAAGAAAAAATAATCACCTGGCTCTTTTGGTTTGAACTACGATGAAGCGGCATCCCGACTAGTAGATCTATATTCCCATCTTCATGATGCCGAATAAACTCCAATAACTTAGCATTGGAATGAGTTCCTGATCTTGAAGCATGCATTTTTTTCAAAACTATATTTGAGAGAATTATAGCTATTAAGGAAAGGAATGAAAATTTGATGTGAATGAACTGAAGGAATTCGTTCGTTTATATAGAGAAACTGCAAGGAAAAAAATAAAATTCAAAAAGTAAATTTTACTATTGATGAATAGTATTTTTTACTATTTATTAATAGTAAATTACTATTGATAAATAGTAAATTACTATTGATAAATAGTAGTTTACTATTTACAAATAGTAAATAGTGCATGAACAGTGACTACACTGTAAATAAACAGTAAATTCAATCATTCAATGTAATCATTTAAATACTTGCGTGTATATAAATATTTTTTGCACTATTAAAATATTTTTAAACCTAGGGGGGCAAGGAGAAGATATGTGCAGCTAAATTTTTTGCAAACAAAATTTATATGCTACTCACTATAATTATTTTTTTATAGATAATTAAAATCTCTTCTAAGTCTAGAACTCAGCTCGTGTCCAGAACCCAAATTACCCTTAGGTACAGAACCTAAATTCACTTCTAAGTCCAGAACTTAGCTCGGGTCTAGAACCCAAATCATCCTTAGGTCCAGAACCTAAAATCCCTTTTAAGTCCAGAACTTAGCTCGGCTCCAGAACTCAAATTGTCCTTAGGTCCAAAACCTAAAATCTTTTCTAAGTCCAGAACTTAGCTCGGGTCCAGCACCCAAATCATCCTTAGGTCCAGAACCTAAAATCCCTTTTAAGTCCAGAACTTAGATCTAGAACCTAAAATTGCTTCCAAGTCCAGAACTTAGCTCAAGTCCAGAACCCAAATTATTTTTAGGTCTAGAACCTAAAATTCCTCCTAAGTCCAGAACTTAGCTCAGGTCCAGAATCCAAATTATCCTTAGGTCTAGAACCTAAAATCTCTTTTAAGTCCAAAACATAGCTCGGGTCCAAAACCCAAATTATCCTTAGGTCCAGACCCTAAAATCTCTTTTAAGTCCAGAACTTAGCTTGGGTCAAGAACCCAAATTATCCTTAGGTCCAGAACCTAAAATCTCTTTTAAGTCCAAAACTTAGCTCGGGTCCAGAACCTGAATTACCTTTAGGTCCAGAACCTAAAATTCCTTTTAAGTCCAGAACTTAGTTCAGGTCCAGAACCCAAAATTACCCTTAGGTCTAGAGCCTAAAATTATCCTTGAGTCCAGAACTCGGACCGGGTCCAGAACCCAAAACCTCAACCTTGACAGAAAAATTAAGTCTTATTGTTTTTCACTCTCTTTTACTGAAGTCTAAGATCGTTCAAGCATGGGGCAAACTGTAGACCCTTAATTTTTTACCCAGTCTGGTTCAATATATTTTATTTAGTCCAAAATAATTTTTGTGTTATCTTAATTAAATAATATTGGTTTTAGTATTTATTTTTTATAATTTTTAAAAATTATTATAATAAAATAATAATAATAAATAAATAAATAAAAATAAAAATCGGTGATGAAAAAATTCATCGCCGAAAGCAATTGCAAGGCCATTTCGCCCGCAAGAACCTCCTGCGTGTGAAATTGCTTTGCCCGCAATTTTCCATGCCAGCGCTCGTAAGCTCACAGTCCGTCGCAGTTTTCGCCAGCAAAATTTTTCCAACGTAATTTTTTTCGAAACCAAATTCTATTTGATTTTGGTTTTCTTTTCCTAATTAATTATAGTTTTTGTAAACAATTTGAATTAATCTTTTAAATTTCCTATAAATAACACTAAAAAAACACAGAGAAAAAGGGGGAGAAACTTTTGGAGAAAAAAAGATCTTGGGATCGGGATTGGACTTTGGAAAAAAAAAAGGATTAACAAGAGAACTTTGGGCGAGGGACTGGAATTTCAGACCTCAAATTGGAGAGGAGCAACAAGCAAGCAATCAACAATTTATCAAAGGTAGCCACACTGCTTTTGTCCTTGTTCATCCAAGAAGCAATTTTTAGTGGAACCAACGAATGGAGGTTTGAATCTCTAATCTTCTTTTGTTTTATTTTCTCATAGTATCTTTAAGAATATACACACAAAACCTTAATCTATAAACATGTAGTAACATTGATCTTCGTTTTAATAACATAGGTGATTTCTTCTATTTCTTCTAAGCCTTAGAACCCTAATTTATTTCTTCTAAATCTTAAAACCCTAATTTGTTTCTTTTGTTTTCCAAAAACCTTAAATCGTTCCTTCTATTTCAACCTTAATGGTGGGTAGAAGCAACAAAAAGACAATTAAAAAAATCCTATCCAAGATGACCAAGACGTACAGGGATTGGTCAGTGATGCTTCCTTTTGCTTTGTGGGGAATAGAATAAGTGTGCTAACACCTACTGGAATGACACCGTTCTCTTTGGTTTACGGGATGGAAGCAGTGTTGCCAATTGAAATAAAGATCAAGTCATTGGGAGTAGTCTTGGAATCCAAACTTCCTGAAATGGAACGGGTAGCGAGCAGATACACACAGTTAGCTTTACTAGAGGAGAGAAGGCTAAAGGCACTATATCATCATCAACTATATCAAAAGAAGATAGCTTAGGCTACAATAGAAGGGTTAAGATCAGAAAGCTCAGAGTCGGGGATTTGATGTTGAAAAAATGTAAGCCTAATGTATCTGATCCAAGAGGAAAGTTTAGGCCTAGCTGGGAAGGGCCATATGTCGTGAAACAAGTCATGAACAAGGGTGCAGTTAAGCTATCGGACTTGGACGGAAATGAGTTTAATAAGCCAGTAAACATTGACAGGTTAAAGAAGTTTTATGTATAAAAAAGAAAAGAAGAAAGGAAAAAAGAAGAAAAAAATAAAAAGAGCTTGCTAGGTTGAAAACCCAAAAATGGTGACCTAGGCAAAAGTTAGAGCAGTCCACTAAGTTATAAACCCACAAGGGAAGCTTAGGCAAAAATTAGGACAATTCGCTAGTTCTGAAAACCCACATGGGCAGACTAGGCAAAAATTAGAGCAATATAAAAAATATAATAAAAGAGGTCCGCTAAGTTGAAACCCCATAAGGGCAGCTTAGGCAAAAATTAGGACAGTTTGCTAGTTTCGAAAACCCGTATGGGCGGACTAGGCAAAAATTAGAGCAATAAAAAAAGAAAAGAAGAAAAAAAATCTAAATTGAAAACCCGAAAGGGAAGTTTAGAAAATTACCTGAAGCAACAACGGACTCCCGGTCAGTCTCTTTGATGATCCAGATTTAAGTTGGTCCAATCCAATTAAAGTTTTGGCTAAGATCACGGGTATTGGCGACAAGCCTCCTTCCGTTTGGTCCATGATATCCAATACTCGTGGATGAATATTTTCATCAGAAGAAACAAGCAAGAATTGGCCAAGCAAGCACAGACAAAGCATACGTCCCCATGCCTTAGTAGGAGCCATATGAGAGGGACAAAAATCAATCAAGGGAGCAAGTATAATTTTCTCACCTCTCATCAACTGAAGAACTTCGGGCTTTGAGATTTTAAATAACATCTGCATCTTCTGTTGAGTCTTGGAAATCAATATGGGTAACACCATTTGTTGATTATTTGGATATCCGAGGATGACCTTAAATTCTTCAATCAAGGGACATATTTCAAAGCCATTAATTTTAAGTTTCCTAGAATCTACATCCCAAAAAGAAGCCATAGCATGTAAAAAGGAATGGTCCAATTTAACATTTTGAAAACACTTTAAAATATCAAGTTTTGACTAAGAAATTTACTTCAAGTGAATGGCATCCATATTCTTAAATAGAATTTTTATCTTCTTTAAATGAGGTTCGGTCATTATTGATGAATGAAGGAAAATCAAAATTGTTAAAAATAGTTTTTAAGTTGAAGTGGAAAATCTCTTGGGTTCTGTATGAAATTATGGCGTGAAAGGTGATTTATATAGAGGAAACAAGTTTTTCCAAAATTGTTAAGGAAAAGATGATAGGAAAAGAGTGAGACCATGTTGCATGAGGAAAGGAATTGGCGATGAAAGTTTTTTTTAATTGCCGCATTACATTTGACTTTGTAATAATGCTGTGTAAATGTTAAAATATGAAGAGGAAAGTATAATAATTGTGGAGCAGTAATAATAATATAAAAAGAGAGTTACAGTAAAGATATAAATTATATATTATCATTCTTTTATGCTTATTGTACAATGTTTATAGAATTGATACAATATTTATACATCACTAAGAAGGTAGTGGTAGGTCATCAAATAAAGCCCTAAAAAAATCATCGTCTGTCGAAGGAGGAGGCAAATCACTCGTTCAGAGTTCACCCAAAGCAGGAGCACCAAAATCCCTATTACCTTGGAGTTTCGATCTATCACATTCCTCATCAGAAATATACGAAAGGATCTCATGGTCATCAGTTTGGGGGCCTCTAGATGAAGAAGCACCATGATCTCTCATCCCCTGAAATCGAAAGTCTAGAAAATTTTATTCTGATTGATGATATAAATTTTCAAAATGAGAAGCCTGTTGAAAACTAGTGGCCAACTCTTCTTGAAGATTCTTATTTTGTTCTTTAAGCATCCATTGTGAGCCAGAAAGGAAAAAGTAAGAGCATACATAATCATGCATACATATAGCATAAATTACCATGAAACAAAAAAACTTATCAGGTAATTCATATCAATGCCCTAAGGATGAGATGGCATATCTGACGGACTAGAATGAGCAAATGAAGGATCAGTAAAAGAAGGTCCAACCTCATGATCAAATGAGCCAACAGCCTGCAACAATCATTAAAGAATCAAAATAAGTTAAGAAAGAAGCGATTACAATGGAAAAATGGTAAAAGTTTTACCTGAGAAGTGCTAGCCCCGAGATGTGGAACGAACCCTCCTCCCTCTCCATGATGTTCATGTTCCTCTTCATCTCTACCCTCTTTTTCTTTAGGAATTTCCCGTACAACGACATGAGATGCATCAAAGTTTAAGAGCCTTATTTGAATAAAATGGGCATAAGATGCAGCCGGCGGATAGAGAAATGTTTCAACATCATAACCGTGCCGGGCCAACCACCATGCATCATCCGGCATTGATGTAATATTTAAAGTATATTCCGGGCAACGCATCGGGACCCTCCGCTACTCAAGACCAAGAAACTACTCATAAACTCTCTCTCTTAGAAACCAACCACTAGATACTGGGCCAGCGATGACTCGGCGAGTATATTGAAAAGACAGTGCAGCATTCATGGAGGAAGACCAGTTTGTCTGCTCTTCTGGGTTCCACCAGGCCAAATTCACTAGCAAAATAACATAAGGTAAGTAAACTTTCACAAAAATTTTAAAGTATACTAATGCTATTTTACCTGGTCCCAGGTTAAGCGGCTTAACACGAAGCATTGGGTATGCACATGGTGAGAGCGGGAACTTCTTCGTAATCGGACAGCCAGAAATTTAATCTCGGATACCCGACTCTCTCTCGATAAATGCCAGGCACCCTCACAAGGTTGTGCTCGTATGCCCATGCCTACAACAATAATAAAGATCAAATTCATACAAGAATAAGAATGGAATTGACATTGGTGGAAGAATACCTCAAAAACCGCCATAAAGCCGACAAAAGACTTCTTATTTCGGCGAATTTTGTCAAGACCATTGTAAAGACAGGCGAGACTAGCTTCACCCCAGCCATAAAGTGGTACCGTCCTAAAATAAGAAAGGGCCCTCAATGCTGAAAAATGGATGGTGGATTCAGTGCTGCCTAAGATGGTCGACCCAAGCAAATATAACAAAAATCCTCGAGCATACTGTTGGGTTGTGTCTCTGTGAACCCGTCCTTCGTAGTTCATCCAATAACTACAAATTGGCTCGATTTTTATCTTAAAAGACCCTTTATATGTTGGTTCCATACCAATTAATTGTTGAATTTCTTCAAATGTCAAAATATCATTGGTAAGAGGAACCGAAACACCATCATACCGAATGCCGGTTATAGCAGCAAAGTCGACCAGACCAATTGTCATCTCTCCAATGGGCAAGTGAAAAGTATGATTTGCATCTAACCATCATTCTGCGAGTGCCTGCACTACGCTCCGGTCTATCGGATACTCCTCGGATGGTAATTGTAAGATGAAGTTCTCAAAGCCGCAATTCTCGGTAATTGATTAATAGTAAATTACTATTTACAAATAATAGGTTACTATTTACAATAGTAGGATACTATTTACAAAAAGTAGGTTACTATTACAATAGTAGGATTACTATTTATAAATAGTAAGTTACTATTTATAATAGTAAGTAGTGCATGAACAGTGACTACACAGTAAATAAGTAGGAAACGCAATCATTCAATTTAATCATTCAAATACTTGCGTGTATATAAATATTTTTATACTTTTAAAATATTTTTACACGCAGGGGGCAAGAAGAAGATATGTACATAAAAATTAGCTAAATTTTTTGCAAAAAAAAATTATATGCTATGCACTATAATTATTTTTTGCAAATTTCTTTAAAGTTCAGAACTTAGCTCGGGTCCGAAACTCAAATTATCCTTAGGTCTAGAATCCAAAATCTCTTTTAAGTCCAGAACTTAGCTCGGATCCAGAATCCAAATTATCCTTAGGTCCAGAACCTAAAATCTATTTTAAGTACAGAACTTAGCTCAGGTCCAGAACCCGAATTACCTTTAGGTCCAGAACCTAAAATTCCTCTTAAGTCCAGAACTTAGCTCGTGTCCAGAACCCAAATTATCCATAGGTCCAGAACCTAAAATCTCTTTTAAGTCCAGAACTTAGCTCTGGTCCAGAACCCAAACTACCCTTAGGTCCAGAACCTAAAATCTCTTTTAAGTCCAGAACTTAGCTCGGGTTCAGAACCCAACTTATCCTTAGGCCCAGAACCTAAAATCTCTTTTAAGTCCAGAACTTAGCTTGGGTCCAGAACCTAAATTATCCTTAGGTCCAGAACCTAAAATCTATTTTTAGTCCAGAACTTAGCTTAGGTCCAGAACACGAATTATCTTTAGGTCGAGAACCTAAACCAGAACTTAGCTCGGGTCCAGAATCCAAATTATCCTTAGGTCCAGAACCTAAAATCTCTTTTAAGTCTAGAACTTAGCTCGGGTCCAGAACCCAAATTTTCCTTAGGTCCAGAACTTAAAATCTCTTTTAAGTCCAGAACTTAGCTTGGGTCCAAAACCCAAGTTATCCTTAGGTCCAGAACCTAAAATCTCTTTTATGTCCAGAACTTAGCTCGGGTCCAGAACCCAAATTATCGTAAGGTCCAAAACCTAAAATCTATTTTAAGTCTAGAACTTAGCTCTGGTCCAGAACCCGAATGAGCTTTAGGTCCAGAACCTAAAATTCCACCTAACTCTAAAACTTAGCTCGGGTCCAGAACCAAATTATCCTTAGCTCCAGAACCTAAAATCTCTTTTAAGTCCCGAACATAGTTCGAGTCCAGGAGCCAAAATTACCCTTAGGTCCAGAACCTAAAATTATCCTTGAGTCCAGAACTCGAACCGGGTCCAGAACCCAATACCTCAACCATCTCAAAAAAAAAATTACGTCTTATAGCTTTTCACTCTCTTTTACTAAAGTATCAGATCGTTCAAGCAGGGGGTAAACTGTAGACCTTTAATTTTTTACCCAGTCCGGTCCAATATATTTTATATAGTCCAAAATAAATTTTGTCTTATTCTAATTAAATAATTTTTATTTTAGTATTTATTTTTTTATATATTTTTTTTAAAAATAAAAATAATGATAAAAATAAATAAATAAAAATAAATCGGCGATGGAAAAATCATCGACGAAAAAATTCATCTTCAAAAATAATTGGCCAAGGCCAATTTCGCCCACAGGTTCCTGTGGGCAAAATGGCCAAAGCCATTTTGCCGTAGGAAATTCCTACGACGAAATTGGCTTGCCGCGCCAATTCTCGCTCGCAGCTCATAATTTTCTCGCAGCCCGTCGCAATTTTTGCCAGCGAGATTTTTCCTACGCAATTTTTGCAAAACCAAATTCTATTTGGTTTTGGTTTCTTTTCCTAATTAATCGTAGTTTCCTTAAACAATTAGAATTAATCTTATAAATTTTCCTATAAATAAGACTTTAAAACATAGAAAAAGGGGTTGTTTAGAGGAGAAAAACTTGGGACTAGGATCGGATAGTGGAATTTCAGATTTGAATAAAGCAAGAAGAAGCAATCAAGAATTCATCAAAGGCAACAACCTTGCCTTTGTCTTTGTTCATCCAGAAAGTAACTTTTTGGTGAAACCAACTACGCAGGTTTGATTCTTAATTATACATTGCTCATGATCACAGTAGCTTTGTTTCTTTGATTCATAAGAATATATACACAAAACCTTGATCTATAAATATGTAGTAACATTGATCTTCGTTCCAAAAACCTTAAATGATTTCTTCTATTCCTAATACCTTAAAAACCCTATTTCATTTCTTTTGTTTCCAAAAACCATAAATGATTTCTTCTGTTTCCAAATACCTTAAAAACCCTAATTCATTTCTTTTGTTTCCAAAAACCTTAAATGATTTCTTCTATTTCCAAATACCTTAAAAAACCCTAAATCATTTCTTTTGTTTCCAAAAACCTTAAATCATTTTGACTATTTCCAAAAAACTTAAAAAAAACCTAAACTGTTTTCCTCTAGCTCTTTTCCAAAATTTCCAAATGTTTTGTTAAATCTCCAAGCCCTATCCTACTTTACAGTTTCTAAAAATCACAATTACTTTATAAAACTCTGAACTATTTTCTTCAACTCCAAAACCAAAACAGTAAATCCCAAACTAGTTAATCTAAACCCTAAGTTTTCCTAAACCCTAATCCTTAAAACCTTAAAAGCTTATAAACCTAAACATTCAAACTCAATACAGTAAACCCAAAACAATAAATCTAGTAACCAAGAGCTATAAACCTAATGTTTTAATTATTCTAAAACCCTAATTTCATAATGTTACCCCTAAACCCTAATTTGATTCATGAAACCCTAATCCATTCCAATTTTCTGAAACTTACAGTAGCCTAAATAAATAACAATAATAATATCTTAAGATTCCAAAACCCTAGATATTAATTAAAGAACTTTAAATAGAAACAGTAAACCTCAATTTGTATCTTTACTTGCTTTTTATTTTTAGATTTGATTATGTAGTCTATTATATGCTTTGGTGGTTGATTTATTTAATTTCATTACTTGATTTATTTAATTTATCATGGATGGATGTTTTCTTTATTGTTATTATTTCCTTGTTTTAGTATTAAAAGTGTAAGAGGTATGTTTCCACTATGTGGGTACCTCATTAGTTAAATATCATGTAATTTAAATTGCTTTTATATTTTTAGACCAATGTAAATGACATGTTTCTACCGTTTGGTGGGTGTGTGAGCGGGGATTTTTGCCCCCACTCCCGGTGGAATGGTTCTTAAGACTTTGGCACTGTTTAGGCTCGGGGCCTTAGAGAACACGAACCTAAGTCCAGAGAAAATGGAGTTGCCACTCGAACAGGCCGGGAAAAAGAAAGGGGTAGATGACTCGATTCGTAAGGAATCCCCAACCCCTTAATGGGTTCAGAAAGTTGGGTACGTGTGGGGAAGGTGAGAAATGGCCCAGCACCCCCACAACGCCCGGTTCATTGGAACCGGCCTCCTTTACAGGTCTTAATATTATAAAATTCTTAAATATAACAACATTATCCATATTACACACAATAATTGAAATAAAGCATCAATATATTAAAAATCAAAACGATGTCCAAACAAAGCAAATAAATAGACACCCATCCAAGGATGGAAACATGTCCTTACATCTCATGCCTAAATAGGAAACCCACCGAAAGGTAGAAACATGTCCTTTACATTGGTTCTAAAATAGAAAAGCAGTTTAAATTACATGATATTTAACTAATGAGGTACCCACCAAGTGGAAACATACCTCTTACAACATTTGGAAATCTAAATAAATCGATAAAAGTAAATAACCATTCATCATAAATAAATCATTCATCAAAGGTATTAAACATCAATAGAAAATAAACATCCATCCATGATAAATTAAATAAATCAAGCAGTGAACTAAAATAAATTAAAGCATATCAAAGCATAATCAAATATATAGAATTAAATAAGGCAAATAAAAATCTAAATTATAGCTACTGTTTCCATTTAGGGTTCTTTATTTCATGAGTTAGGGTTTTGGAATTTATTGAATTTAGGCTACTGTGATTAAAATGGATTAAAGATTTTATGTTTTAAAAGGTTGGCAAAACTCTTTGATTAACCAAACTAGGGTTTGTGATGTAAAATCATGAAACTATGATTTGAACACTTTAAAATACTTTTGATTTATGATTTTAAATTATGATTTCAAGCTTATTGTGTGGAATTAAAATATTTATGTTTTTATGGTTTTTAAAGATTTAAAGGATTAGGGTTTTAAAAAATTGGGGTTTAAGGTTTTAAAGGGTTAGGGTTTACTATTTTGAGTTTTGGAATTGAATTAGGGTTTTAAGACTTTTGAATTAGGGTTTCGGGTAATGAGTTATTTTTAGGATTTGGAAAGACAATTGACAATTTCATGAAGTTTTATGAATTTAAACAAAATAATTTAAAGTTTATAAGAGCTAAAAAGATATTTTTAAGGTTTTTGGAAGGAAACAGAACACAAATTAAAGTTTTGATAATTTGTAAAACAAATCTTAGTTTTGGGGTTTTGAAGAAATAAAACTAATAGCTTTAAACTTTTAGAAAATAAAGCAACGATTTAAGATTTTCATACTTCAGAAAAGGTGAATTGAGGTTATTAGGTTTTTAAATTGAAAGAAACAATTATATTATCTAGCTACTGTGACAAAATAAAAGAAATTAAGAATTCAAACCTTATTTTGCAAGTTACACCAAAAATTGCTTCTTGGATTTACAAGGTCAAAGACAAGTCTTTTTGCCTTTGCATTACTTGAATTGTTTTTTTGCTCTCTCAAAAAATCAGCTTGATCCAAGGTTTTCCTTCACAGATTCAGTCTCCACTTTTGCTCCAAGTTTTTGTCCAATTTCCTCCTTCTCCTTCCTATTTCTTCCTTATTTATAGAAGAATTCTATTATTAATCCTAGTTACTCACGGCATACAATATTGAATATGAAAAAGGAAACTGAAACCGAAACCTAATTTTATTAGGTTTCAGAAAATTTGCGTCGAAAAATTTCTCTGGCGAAAAAAAATTGTTGCGGAAAAATTGAGCTAGAGAAAAAAAATTGCCGCAGAAAAAATTACGCTGGCAAAAAAGCTGCCGCAGCTGCAGGCGAAATGGCCCTGGCCATTTCGCTCGCAGGTTTTTCCTGCAAAGGATCTGCAGGCAAAATGGCTTGGCCATTTCGCCGCAATCCTACTTTTTTTTATTTTTTTTGTTTATTATTTTTAAAAAATAACAAAAATTGCTTTGGACTAAAAAAAATATTGGATAACACAAAAATTATTTTGGACTAATTTAAATATATTGGACCGGACCATTTCAAAAATTAAGAGTCTATAGTTTGCCCCTTGCTTGAACGATCTGAGACTTTAGTAAAAGAGAGTGAAAAGCAATAAGACTTAATTTTTGAGACGGTTGAGGTTTTGGGTTCTAGACCTGAGAGATTTGGACACTCGATCCTAAACTAGACCTCGATACTCGATCCTAACTGGATTCGGATAGTCGATCCTAACTGGATTTGGATACTCAATCCTAACTGGAATTTGGATACTCGATCCTAAATTTGATTGGGATTGGGATACCCGATGCTAAATTTGGTTCGGATACTCGATCCTAAACTTGATTTGGATACTCAATCCTACCTGGATTTGGATACTCGATCCTAAATTGGATTGGGATACTCGATCATAAATTGGCTTTGGATACTCGATCAAAAACTGGATTGGGATACTCAGTCCTAACTGGATTTGGATTGGGATACTCGATCCTAAATTGGGTTCGGATACTCAATCCTAAACTTAATTTGGATACTCGATCCTAACTGGATTTGGATACTCGATCCTAAATTGGATTGGGATACTCGATCCTAAATTGGGTTTGGATACTCGATCCTAAACTTGATTTGGATACTCGATCTGTAGACCCTTAATTTTTGACCCATTCCGGTCCAATATGTTTTATTTAGTCTAAAATGATTTTTATTGTCTAATTGGTCCAAAATAATTTTTATTAAATAATTTTTGCTTTAGTATCTAATTTTTATTAATAAAAAATAGAAATAAACAAATAAAAGTCAAAAAATAAAAATAAAAATAAAAATCAGAGTCGAAAAAATCAGCGATGAAAAAATCAGGCCCGCGAAATCACTGTGCTATTTCGCACGCAGAATTTTTCTGCCTGCGAAATAGCCCAGCTACCCAGCTATTTTTCACGCAGAAAATTTCTGCCTGCGAAATAGCTTATGGGCCCTCTCTGCGCCCGCTGCCTTTGAACTTTAATTTTGTTTTTCTAAAGCCAAAAAACCTTATTTCGTTAGTTTATCTTCCAAAACGCTTAAAATTGTTATTTTTTTCTTCTTTAAAATCTTAAAACTCTAATTGAACATATTCTTTCAACAAAACTAAGATGTAAATTCTGCTTCTTTTAAAATTTTAAAGTAGGTTCTATTTCATTCAAAAAGCCTTAAAAAACATCTTTTCTACTTATAAAAACTTTAATTTACTTGTTTAAATTCATAAAATTCCATAAAATATCAAATTGATTTTCAAATTCCTAAAAATTATTCACCACTCGTGACCCTACTTCCAAAATATCAAATCCAAATTTAACTTCCAAAATTCAAAATAATGAACACTAACCCTTTTAAAACCTTAAACCCTAATTTTTATGAACCCTAATCCTTTTAAAACATTAAAAAACATAAAAACATAAAAACCTAAATTTTACAAAGTAGCTTAGGAACCCAATAACCAAAAATTACAAAATAAAGTATTTTAAAGTGTTTAAAACCATAGTTTCATGATATCATCATTCAAACCTTAATTTTGTTAATCAAAGAGTCTTACCAGCCCTTTAAAACATAAAACTCTATTTTATTTTAATTCCATAAAAAGTCACAGTACCCATAATTGGACTTTTATTTGCTTTATTCAGTTCCATACTTGATTATGCTTTGATTTATTTCTTATGCTTTAATTTATTTAATTTCAATACTTGATTTATTTAATTTATCATGGATGGATGTTTATTTTATATTTTGATTAATAGCTTTGATGAATGATTTATTTATGATGAATGATTATTTACTTTTATCAATTAATTTAGATTTCCAAAAGTTGTAAGAGGTATGTTTCCACTTGGTGGGTACCTCATTAGTTAAACATTATGTAATTTAATTTGCTTTTCTATTTTAGAACCTATGTAAAGGGCATGTTTCTACCTTTTGGTGGGTGTCTTATTTAGGCGTGTGATGTAAGGACATGTTTCCATCCTTGGATGGGTGTCCATTTATTTGTTTTGTTTGGACATTGCTTTGATTTTAATATATTGATGTTTTCTTTTAATTATTGTGTGTAATATGGATAATGTTATTATATTTAAGAATTTTATATTATTAAGACCTGTAAAGCAGGCCGGTTCCAATGAACCGGGCGTTGTGGGGGTGCTGGGCCATTTCTCACCTTCCACGTACGTACCCAACTTTCCGAACCCATTAGGGGGTTGGGGATTCCTTAGGAATCGAATCATCCACCCCTTTCTTTTTTTCTCAGCCCGTCCGGGTGGCAACTCCATTTTCTCCTGACTTAGGTCCATGTTCTTTAAGGCTCCGAGCCTAAACAATGCCGAAGTGGCAAGAACCATTCCACCGGGAGTTGGGGCAAAAATCCCCGCTCACAATGGCTACTCCACTGGGGATAAGAGAAGTTGATTCCATTGGTCTTTATATTATTCTATTCTTTCTTATAATAATATTATCCATTGCATCATATTAGTTTGCATCGTGTGCGTGAGTTAGGACACCCGTTTTATGTTATGTAAGGGATACCATACTTTCACTCAAGGTATGGAGATTGAGCATGGCATAACCACTCATAGCCTCGTACCATTTGGTATATATTTGCTATGGGAACCTAAGCCTTTTAACCCAAAGAATAAAGTTCATGTAATTAGCCTAGTTACTTTCCTTAGGTTTTACCCCAAATGCATGTTGTTTGACTATGGTTAATTTATCTTGGCTTAAATCATGGCTTATTAGGTTTGTTCTTTTTCTAATATGACCTAAGTATATTGTAAGCTCAAAATAAATTTTCTTTAAAATCCAAAAGATCAAAGCTATTTTCAAAATTTTTCAAGATGGTCTTTGGACATAAGACTTTTCTAAAAACAAATCAGAAATTCTTTGGCCCATGGCCCAAACACTAAGCCCAAAATCCATTTTTCTAAAATCTTTTACAATGGGCTTAGAAACAAAACTATTTTCACCCAACCTTTTCTTGCAAAGAGCTTGCAAAAATATTTAGGTCAATTATGAAATACCAAAAATCAATTGTGGGCCTAGTTTATACTAAGAATAAATTAATCATGGGCTTGTTTTTGGCATGAATCACTAGTTACTCTTTTCAAGTGAGAAATCTATCTATAATAAACCTCTTAATTTAGTTTTAATCCAATATAGCATAAAAGCTACTTTAATTGGTTGGATGGATTAAAACCTAATTAAAGGGAATTATCATGGATGGATTTCCACTTTCGAAAATATAACTATTGGTTGAAACGTCCGAGGGAATTATTCGAAAGCAAGATACCCCATGTTGGTATTTTGTTAACCATATACCTAGGAAAAAGGGACTCGCCATTCGTGTGTTGATGTTATAAGGTTGGAAGGAACGTCCTATTTATTCTTATTTGTTGATTGTTTGTGCATACATGCATACATGCATACATATGCATCTCATATCATTGATCCTCTCTGGCTCATAGCCCTGGATTATGATAGTTCTAAAGCTTACAACAATTCGACCTACGCAGGAGACGAAGTATCTAGCAACGACTCAATCACTTGCTCACCTAAAGCAATGGAGCCCGAACAAATTCAAAGGATGGTGGATGAAGCCCTTAATGCCAAGATGGAAGAAATCAAAGAGGCCCTAGCTGAGACCATAAAGAACCAATTGACTGCAATCTTAGAAAACCATGCCGAGGCATCTGCTAGCACTAAGAAACCAAAGGACAAAGGGAAGACCAAAGTTAGTGAAGTGGTTTTTGATGATGAAAAGGTGATCATTGATGATGATGATTGGGCTCAATACTACCAAGAGGTTCAAGAAAAGAAGAAAGAACCAAAGGTTGTTGAGAAGGCAACTATTGAAAAGACCGAGACTTCTGATGTTGAAAAGATGATCGCTAATTTAGAAAAGAAATTTGAGAAGAAATTGAAGACCGAAGAGATGTCCAAGATTAACAAATTATTTGAGCTAGATGAAGAAGTTCCATACAAATTCAAGATGCCATCCTTTTCAAAGTACAATGGCACCGGAAATCCTCATCTCCATGTGAAGCAGTATATCACTACCATGCAGTCTGCCCGAGCTACTAAAGCTCAAACTCTAAGGTACTTCATGCTCTCATTGGATCATGCTGTCCAAAATTGGTTCAAATACCTTAGATGATGGAACACAAAAGAATTGGGATTTGCTTTACAAGGCCTTCATCCAACAATATGGATATAATATCGAGATGAAAGTTACCTTAATGGAAGTGGAGTCCATTAGACAAAGGCCAAATGAGAATTTTGTAGACTATGTGAAGAGATGGAGAAATAAGGTTGCTTTGCTCAAGAAAAGGCCCGATGAATCTGATCAAATAAGGATGATCGTGAGAGGGTTGTTTCCTAATCTTCGTGAAAGGATGTCTCACACCCTTATAAGGGATTTCAAAGACCTTCTCCAAGCTGGTTTGCAAATTAAAGAATGGGAAAGGGAGAAGAGCCGCTTTGCAACAAAAAGGAACGAGAAAGGGAGCTATCAACCTGGTAGCAAAAGCACAAAAAAAGAAGTTAATGTTAATGTAACCGGTCAAGGAAATAAAAGAGAATTTTCAGATCTAGGGAAGCCTCTATCTTGGGTTTTTAGCAAGCTGCAAAAGAAAGGATTGTTACAACCCTTGACTCCTCGTCCTTTGCCTAATCCTCTACCACCTAACTTTGAAACTAGTGCATTTTGCCAATTCCATCAAAGGCCTAGGCACGAAATGGACAATTGCATGAAGTTGAGGCATGAGATCCAGAATTTGATTGATAGTGGCAAGCTACCCGAGCCGGATAAGCCTAACACCAAAGACAATCCATTACCAAGGTTCAATAGAGTACCTCCACCGGCAACGTTCATGGTGGGAAAAGGATTGGAAGAAGATTTTGTTTTATCATCCTTTCAAGATGGGGATATTGAAGATGTGAATGGAAAAGAAGCATAATTCAATGAACTTTCCTTAGCTTGAATGTTGCTTTTCAATTCTACTTTCTTTAATTGGAACTATTGTGTTTTAAAAAATTAAATTTGTTTCAATAAATTACTTTCATCAAAATTTTTGTTGGTCTTTGTTCATTTTAGTGCTCAACCAATGAGGAATCTATCTTGATAATTCATGAATTGATAGATTTATGTACCACGACTTGAATGACTTTACTAGGTGGGGGAATTGCTCTATAGCATTGAGTTGTGTATGCTTACTTAGAGAGGGCTCCTGCATAATTACCATTGTTAAGGTCCTAGTCAGTCTTTGAACATGCTTTGACAAGCTTTCGAGGCGAAATTGAACTCTGCTTATTTAAGGGAGAGATGATCTAGGCATTGTTTGGTTAGCCAACAACTAGTATCCAGCCAATTAAATATTAATCCCTAGCTGTCCCTTTGAGCCTTCATAAAATTTTAGCTTTCTTTTCATTGGCATATAACCCCAATAACTTACCCTGAGCTGTTGTGATACTTTTAACAAGTCTTATGATCACTAAGATGAAGAGACAAGAAGATCAAAGAAAGCAATACCATGAAGATAGTTGAAGTTTCCAAGACCATAAGGGTAGTTGAAGTTTTCAAGAGCATAAGGGAAGTTGAAGTTCACCTAATATCTCCAATCTATCAAGACAATATCAAAGTAACAATTGATTTATCCTTGTTAAAGAAGATTTATCCATTATTGGAAGCCCAAGCTAGTATAAACGAGACAACTCTTTTACAGCTAGAACCAAGCAAAAAAAAAGAGAAAGAAGAGAAGAAGAAAAAAGAAGAAAAAAGAAAAAGAAGAAAAAAAGTGAGACAAAAGAAAAGAAAAAGAAAAGAAAAATAGAGAGAAAAAAAAGAAAAGAAAATGAAAACCCAAAATGGTTCAAAAAGCCAACTGAGTTCTCTTTTACCTAAGACAACAAAAGGCTTCCATTTGGTTTATAAGGATGATTTGAATTGAATTGGTCCAACCCAACCAAAGATTCGATCAAAACCAAAGGAAAAGGAGAAAGACCATTAAGTTCTTGAAAGTTCTGTACTTGATAGTCCTATAAGAAAGAAGGACAAAATGATAAAAGAAAGGGAAGAGTAAGGAAAGAGAAAGAGAAGGGAAGAGTAAGAAAAATAAGAGGAAAGAAAAGGGAAAAGAAGAAAAGAAACGAATTTGGGTCTTAAACTTTTTGCAAGGGCATAAATTGTCCTAATCAAGATCCAGATTAATGCCAAGAATTTGGAATTTAGCAAGATTGCTCCAAGCTGCCGAAAATTCAAACAAGAAATTTGTAGTGTGAGGGTTTGTCCATTGTGTCACACCAGCTCCAATCTCAAAATGGCCTTCATTTAAACTCATGTCCCTCATAGACCCCATTTCAAGCCTATCAAAGACTTGTTGATCTCTCTTGGTAGGTAGAGTCTATTAGTGGAGATAGTTTGGATAAGCATGCATATGAGATAGTCAATATTTAAACTCAAATGAGACCTTTGGCCAAGTAATGTGTATGTGCCTATCTGAAGTGCAACAATTCTAGCTTAAATAGAAATAATTCTCGAGTTTAGTATGGTAACTAGGGTTGTCATGTTATAGATATATTAATTTGGAAAATCAAGTCCTGAGGTACATTGACATTAATTTGGCAAAGCCAACATTTGTTTTCAAAATCAAAATTCAAAATTCAAAAAAAAAAGAGTGTTTTGTCATACAAAGCCTTCGAGCTAAGGGAAGTCTATTGAAATGATTATTGGCAAGGTCATGAAGAAGCTATCAACCGACATGCTGAAACATAGTTGGAAATGGATGCATCCCTGACTCTGCTGCTCAGGGTCTCCACCACTCATGTTTTCAACATCTTGAAGATGAAAGCCACAAATGCAAAAGCTTTCGAGCATTCCCTTGCAAGACTTGAACAAGGGTCAAAAGGAGTCAATGAGAACACTTCTGCTGATCACTTCAGTCTGTGAATCAATAAAACCGCTATAAGTATCATTCATGCATATCATGCATACATGAGCATGTCACATCGCACTTTCTTGTCTTGTGTTGTCTATTCCTTGTCAAAATGAACAGCAAGCAATCAAAAGAAGATATCAAATCAGGGGGGCATAGAAAGCCCATTGCTTGAGAAAGCTCCAGTAATCTTGCAAAGAGAAGAAATGCATGCTTATGCGAAGAACAAGACGGCAAAAACATCAATCAAAGCTTGCATGGATAAAATCTTTGGTTTGAGCCTACACAGGGGGCAAAGTTTCTCCTTTTCAATTTTTTGATTTTATATACCAAATATTTTTAAACTCACTTACAAATATTTTGCCACACTGGTGGGCAAGGAGAGGATATAAGGTCCAATTAAAAATAGCTAAATCTTTACAAAAAGGAAGAACAAAAGAGTGGAACATTAGAACTCTCAAAAGAATGAAGATGTAAAAGACAAAAGACTAATCCAGCTAAAAGAGCTGTAAAGACCCGACCTCCAATGGATAAAGACCCATGTTTTAAGGGTAAAGACCCAATCTCAAATGATAAAGATCCATTTGCAAGGGTGAAGACCCGATCTCAAAGGATGAAGATCCATTTTTTTCAAGGATGAAAACCCGATGTCAAAAGATGAAGATTCATTTTCAAGGATGAAGACCCGATCTCAAAGAATGAAGATCCATTTTGAGGGTGAAAAACCACAATGCATAGAATAACCGGAACAGTCAGATTTCTCAAATGATAAGAGGTTAGTCAAACTCAATCTCGGGTCCAAGCACCCATTCTCGGGTCCAAGTACCCAAATCAATTCAAGCTCGGGTCTAAGCACCCAATCTCGGGTCCAAGCACCCATTCTCGGGTCCAAGTACCCAAATTAATTCAAACTCGGGTCCAAGTACCCAATCTCAGGTCCAAGTACCCAATCTCTGGTCCAAGTACCCAATCTCGGGTCCAAGTACCCAATCTTGGATCCAGGTACCCAATCTCGGGTCCAAGTACCCAAATCAATTCAAGCTCAGGTCCAAGTACCCAATCTCGGGCCCAAGTACCCAATTTCAGGCTCAAGTACCTAAATCAAATCTAATCTCGAGTCCAAGTACCCAAATCAAATCAATCTCGGATCCAAGTACCCAATCCTGGGTCCAAGTACCCAAATTCCATCCAATCTTGGGTCCAAGTACCCAAATCGAATTCAACCCAATCCCGGGTCTAAGTACCCAAAATCAATTCAATCTCAGGTCCAAGTACTCAATCTTGGGTCCAAGTACCAAATCTCGAGTCCAAGTACTCAATCTTGGGTCCAAGTACCCAAATCAAATCAATCTCGGGTCCAAGTACCCAATCTCGAGTCCAAATGCCCAAATCAAATTCAATCTTGGGTCCAAGTGCCCAAATCAAATTCAATCTTGGGTCCAAGTACCCAAAATCAATTCAATCTCAGGTCCAAGTACCCAATCTCGAGTCCAAGTACTCAATCTTAGGTCCAAGTACCCAAATTAAATCAATCTCGGGTCTAAGTAACCGATCTCGGGTCCGAGTACCCAATCTCGAGTCCAAGTACCCAAATCAAATTCAATCTTGGGTCCAAGTACCCAAAATCAATTCAATCTCAGGTCCAAGTACCCAATCTCAGGTCCAAGTACCCAATCTCGAGTCCAAGTACTCAATCTTGGGTCCAAGTACCCAAATTCAATCAATCTCAGGTCCAAGTACCCGATTTCGGGTCCAAGTACCCAATCTCGAGTCCAAGTACCCAAAAAAATTTAATTCACCATCTCAAAAATTAAGTTTTATTACTTTTCATTCTCTTTCAATAAGGTTTCAGATCATTCAAGTAGGGGGCAAACTGTAGACCATTAATTTTTTACCCAATCCGGTCCAATATGTTTTATTTAGTCTAAAATGATTTTTATTGTCTAATTGGTCTAAAATAATTTTTATTAAATAATTTTTGCTTTAGTATCTAATTTTTATTAATAAAAAATAGAAATAAACAAATAAAAGTAAAAAAATAAAAATAAAAATCGGAGTCAGAAAAATCGGCAATGAAAAAATCGTCGCGCGGGCCCGTGGGCAAGTGCCCTCAAAATCACTGCGAAATAGCACGCAAAAATTTTCTGCCTGCAAAATAGCTTACGGGCCAGCTCCCCGAGCGCTGCCACGGCCAGCTGCTGTAGATTTTTTCGCCAGCACAGTTTTTCCGCAGCAGTTTTTTTTCGGCAGTGTAATTTTTCCGATGCAAATTTTTCAAAACCTAATCCAATTAGGTTTTGGTTTCTTTTTTTTATTAATATTACTTACCTTAACTAATAAGGAATAAACAACCTCAAACCACTATAAATAAGGATCAAAGGCAATTAATTTAGGGGAGGCAAAAATCCAAGAGTAGTTTGGAAAATTTGAAACCAAATCAAGGAAGGAAAAGAAGAAATACAATTCAATTCTTTTCTCGAACAACAGCAGCACAATTTAGAGGATTCAAAGGCAAAAAAGGCTTGTCTTTGGAGCTAGTTCATCCAAGAAGAATTATTTTTGGAGAAATCATCAAAAGAAGGTATGTGCTAATTAATTTTCTTTAATTATTTTTTTTACATAGTAGCAAATTCATGAAATCAAAATTAAAAACATTTGAACTTTAATTTAGTTTTTCTAAAGCCAAAAAACCTTATTTCGTTAGTTTATCTTCCAAAAGGCATAAAATTGTTATTTTTTTCTTCTTAAAAACCTTAAAACTCTAATTGAACATATTTTTTCAACAAAACTAAGATGTAAATTCTGCTTCTTTTAAAATTTTAAAGTAGGTTCTATTTCATTCAAAAAGCCTTAAAAAACATCTTTTCTACTTATAAAAACTTTAATTTACTTGTTTAAATTCATAAAATTCCATAAAATATCAAATTTATTTCCAAATTTCTAAAAATTATTCACCACCCGTGACCCTACTTCCAAAATATCAAATCCAAATTCAACTTCCAAAATTCAAAATAATGAACACTAACCCTTTTAAATCCTTAAACCCTAATTTTTATGAACCCTAATCTTTTTAAAACATTAAAAAACATAGAAACATAAAAACCTAAATTTTACACAGTAGTTTAGGAACCCAATAACCAAAAATCAAAAATTAAAGTATTTTAAAGTGTTTAAAACCCTAGTTTCATGATATCATTATTCAAACCTTAATTTTGTTAATCAAAGAGTCTTACCAACCCTTTAAAACATAAAACTCTAATTTATTTTAATTCCATAAAAAGTCACAGTACCAATAATTGGACTTTTATTTGCTTTATTCAATTCCATACTTGATTATGCTTTGATTTATTTCTTATGCTTTAATTTATTTAATTTCAATACTTGATTTATTTAATTTATCATGGATGGATGTTTATTTTATATTTTGATTAATAGCTTTGATGAATGATTTATTTATGATGAATGATTATTTACTTTTATCAATTAATTTAGATTTCCAAAAGTTGTAAGAGGTATGTTTCCACTTGGTGGGTACCTCATTAGTTAAACATCATGTAATTTAATTTGCATTTCTATTTTAGAACCTATGTAAAGGGCATGTTTCTACCTTTTGGTGGGTGTCCTATTTAGGCATGTGATGTAAGGACATGTTTCCATCCTTGGATGGGTGCCCATTTATTTGTTTTGTTTAGACATTGCTTTGATTTTAATATATTGATGCTTTCTTTTAATTATTGTGTGTAATATGGATAATGTTATTATATTTAAGAATTTTATATTATTAAGACCTATAAAGGAGGCCAGTTCCAATGAACCGGGCGTTGTGGGGGTGCTGGGCCATTTCTCAACTTCCCCACACGTACTCAACTTTTTGAACCCATTAGGGGGTTGGGGATTCCTTAGGAATTGAGTCATCCACCCCTTTCTTTTTTTTCGGCCCGTCCGGGTGGCGACTTCATTTTATCCGGACTTAGGTCCTTGTTCTCTAAGGCCCCGAGCCTAAACAGTGCCGAAGTCGCAAGAACCAATTCACCGGGAATGGGGGCAAAAATCCCCGCTCACACAATCCTAACTGGATTTGGATACTCGATCCTAAATTGGATTGGGATACTCGATCCTAAATTGGCTTTGGATACTCGATCCTAAACTGGATTGGGATACTCGATCCTAGCTGGATTTGGATACTCGATCCTAAATTGGATTGGGATACTCGATCCTAAATTGGATTGGGATACTCGATCCTAAACTTGATTTGGATACTCGATCCTAACTGGATTTGGATACTCAATCCTAAATTGGATTGGGATACTCGATTCTAACTGGACTTGGATTCTCGATCCTAAACTGGGTACTTTGACTCGAGATTTGAATTTGATTTGGATACGTGGACCAGAGATTGGGTACTTGGACCCGAGATTGAATTTGATTTGGGTACTTGGACACGAGATTGATTTGATTTGGGTACTTGGACCCGAGAATGATTTGATTTGGGTACTTGGACCCGAGAATGAATTGGATTTGACTGACCTTTTATCAATTGAGGATTCTAACTGCTTCAGCTATTCTATGCATTATGGTTCTTTACCCTAAAAATGGATCTTCATCCTTTGAGATCAGGTCTTTACCCTTGAAACATGGATCTTTATCCATTGGAGATTGGGTCTTTACCCTTGAAACATGGATCTTTATCCACTGGAGGTCGGGTCTTTACCCTTGCTTCAGCTCTTTTTAGCTGGACTGATCTTCATATCCTCTCCTTGCCCCCCTGTGTGGCAAAAAAAATTTTATATATAGACTCAAAAAATTGAAAAGGAGAAACTTTACCCCCTGTATAGGCTCAAACCAAATATTTTTTCCATGCAAGCTTTGATGATGTTTTTGCCATTTAGTTCTTTGCACAAGCACATATTTCTTCTCTTTGTAAAATGACCAGAGCTTCCATAAGTGAGTACGCTTTCCATGCCCCCCTTGGTTCAATATCTTCTTTTGATTCTTTACTTCGCAAGGTGTTTGCTGTTCATTTTGACAAGGAATAGACAACACAAGACAAGAAAGTGCGATGTGATATACTCATATATGCATGATATGTATGAATGATACTTACAGCGGTTTTATTGACTCACAGACTGAGGTGATTAGCAGAAGTGTTCATTGGTTCCTTTTTGACGCTTGTTCAAGTCTTGCATTGAAATGATCAAAAGCTTTTGCATTTGTGGCTTTTATCTTCAAGATGTTAAAAACATGAGTGGTGGAGACCCTAAGCAGCAGAGTCAGAGGTTCATCTATTTTGAAAAATGTTTCAGCATGTCAGTTGATAGCTTTTTCATGACTTTGCCAATAATCATTTCCTTTACCCAATATCTCCTTTGGAGATTCAACATACTTCCCTTAACTTGAAGGCTTTGTATGACAAAACATTTTTTTTTTGAATTTTGATTTTGAGATCAAATGTTGGCTTTGCCAAATTAATGTCAATGTACCTCAGGACTTGATTTTTCCAAATTAACATATCCATAAGATGACAACCCTAGTTACCGTACTAAACTAGGGAATCATTTCTATTTAAGCAAGAATTGTTGCACTTCAGATAGGCACATACACATTACTTGGCCAAAGGTCTCATTGAGTTTAAATATTGTCTATCTCATATGCATGCTTATCCAAACTATCTCCACTAATAGACTCTACCTACCAAGAGAGATCAACAGGTCTTTGATAGGCTTGAAATGGGGTCTATAAGGGACACATGTTTGAGTGAAGGCCATTTTGAGATTGGAGCTGGTGTGACACAATGGACAAACCCTCACACTACAAATTTCTCGTTGGAACTTTAGATAGTTGGGAGCAATCTTTCTAGTCCCCAAATTCCTTCTATCTTCTTTGGCATTAATTTGGATCTTGATTAGGACAATATTTTTTTTGCCCTTGCAAGAAGTTTGGTACCCAAATTCATTTCTTCTCTTCTTTTCCCTTTTCTTTCCTCTTTATTTTTCTTACTCTTCCCTCTTCTTTCTCTTTCCTTACTCTTCCCTTTCTTTTATCATTTTGTCCCTCTTTCTTATAGGACTGTCAAATACAGAACTTTCAAGAACTGGATGGTCTTCCTCTTTTCCTTTGATTTTTGTTGGGTTGGACTAATTCAAGTCAAACTGTCCAAATGGAAGCCTTTTGCTGCTTAGGTAAAAGAGAACTCAGTTGGCTTTCTGAACCACCTTTTTAGGTTTTCTTTTCTTGTTGTTTTTTTCTTTTCTTTTTCTTTTCTTTTTTCTTTTTCTTTCTTTTATTTTTCTTTTGTCCTTTTTCTTTTCTTCTTCTTATTTTTTCTCTTCTATCTCTTTTTTTTTGTTTTTTTGTTTTTTTTTATTTTTTTTGGTTCTAGCTCTAAAAGAGTTGTCTCGTTTGTACTAGCTTGGGCTTCCAATAATGGATGAGTGGAGTAACATAAACCTTTAGGGATAAATCATTTGTTACTCTAATGATGATGTTGTTTTGATATATTGGAGATATTAAGGGAACTTCAACTACCCTTATGGTCTTAAAAACTTCAACTACCCTTATTGTCTTGAAAACATCAACTATCTTCATGGTCTTGAGAACATCAACTATCTTCATGATCTTGACCAATCATTACTTTCTTTGATCTTCTTTCCCCTTTATCTTAGTGATCATAAGACTTGTCAAAAGTATCACAACAACTCAGGGTCGATTATTGGGGTTTGTAAGCCAATGAAAAGAAAGCTAAAATTTTATGAAGGCTCAAAGGGACAACTAGGGATTGATATTTAATAAGGTGAATACTAGTTGTTGGCTAACCAAACAATGCCTAGATCATTTCTCTCTTAAATAAGTAGAGTTCAATTTCGCCTCGAAAGCTTGTCAAAGCATGCTCTAAGACTGACTAGGACCTAGACAAAGGTAATTATGCAGGAGCCCTCTCTAGTAAAGTCATTCGAGTCATGATGCATAAATATATTAATTCATAAATTATAAAGCTAGATTCCTCATCGGTTGAGCATCAAAATGAACAAAGACCAACAAAAATTTTGATGAAAGTAATTTATTTCAAGCAACTTTAAATTTGAAAAACAATATTGTTCCAATTAAACATTAAAGAAAATAAAATAAAAGAAACAAACAAGCCAAGGGAAGTTTGTTGAGTTAAGCTTCTTCTCCTTTCACATCTTCAATTTTTCCATCTTGAAAGGATGATAAAACAAAATCTTCTTCCAATCCTTTTCCCACCATAAAGGTTGCTGGTGGTGGCACTCTTCCAAATTTAGGCAAAGTGTTGTTCTTGGTATTGGGCTTATCCAACTCTGGTAGCTTGCCACTATCCATTAGGTCTTGGATCTCATGCCTTAGACGAGCACATTTATCTATTTTATGACCTCGCATTTGATGAAATTGATAGAAGGCCTCGGCATTGAAGTTTGGTGGCAGTGGATTATGTAGTGGTCGAGGAGCTAACGGTTACAACAACCCTTTCTCTTGTAGCTTGCTAAAAACCCAAGATAGAGGTTTCCCTAATTCTGAGAATTGTCTTTTATTTCCTTGACCAGTTGCATTAACATCAACTTCTTTTTGCGTGCTTTAATTGCTAGGCTGATAATTCCCTTTCTCATTCCTTTTTATTGAAAAATGGTTCTTCACTCTTTCCCATTCTTTAATTTGCAGACCAGCTTGGAGAAGATCTTTGAAATCCCTTATAAGGGTGTGAGACATCCTTTCACGGAGATTGGGCAGGATGCCTCTCACGATCATCCTTATTTGATCAGATTCATCGGGCCTCTTCTTGAGCAAAGCAGCCTTATTTCTCCACCTTTTCACATAGTCCACAAAATTCTCATTTGGCCTTTGTCTAATGGACTCAACTTCCATTAAGGTAACTTCCAACTCAACATTATATCCATATTGTTGGATGAAGGCTTTGTAAAGCAAATCCCAACTCTTTTGTGTTCCTTCATCTAAGGTATTGAACCAATTTTAGACAACAGGGTCTAATGAGAGCATAAAGTACCTTAGAGTTTGAGCCTTGGTAGCTTGGGCAGACTGCATAGCAGTGACATACTGCTTCACATGGAGATGAGGATTTTCGGTTCTATCAAACTTCGCAAAAATGGCATCTTGAACTTGTACGGAACTTCTTCATCTAGCTCAAATAATTTGTCAACTTCGGACATTTCTTCAGTTTTCAGTTTATTCTCAAATTTCTTTTCTAAATCAGTAATCATCTTTACAACATCAGAAGTCTCGGTCTTTTTAATAGTTGCCTTCTTAACAACATTTGGCCCCTTTTTGTCTTGAAGATCTTGGTAGTATTGAGCCCAATCATCATCATCAATGACCACCTTATCATCATCAAAAGCTACAACTTTAGCCTTCCCATTGTCCTTTGGCTTCTTGGAGCTAGCAAATGCTTCGGCATTATTTCCTAAAATTGCAGCTAATTGATTCTTTATGGTCTCAGCCATGGCCTCTTTTATTTCTTCCATCTTGGCATTGAGGGCTTCATCCACCATTCTTTGAATTTGTTCGGGCTCCATTGCTTTTGGTGAAAAAGAGATTGAGTCGTTACTAGATGCTTCATCTCCGGCGTAGGTCAGATTGTTGTAAACTTTTGAACTATTGTAATCCAGGGCTATGAGCCAGAAAGGATCAATGAGATACAAATGTATGCATTTATGCATGTATGTACAAACAATAGACAAACAAGGATGAATAGGATGTTCCTTCCAACCTTATAACATCCACACACGAATGGCGAGTCTCTTTTCCTAGGTATATGGTTAACAAAATACCAACATGGGGTACCTTGCTTTCGAATATTTCCCTCGGATGTTTCAACCAATAGTTATATTTTCAAAAATGGAAATCAATCCATGATAATTCCCATTAATTAGGTCTTAATCCATCCAACCAACTAAAGTAGCTTTTATGCTATATTGGATTAAAACTAAATTAAGAGGTTTATTATAGATAGATTTCTCACTTGAAAAAGTAACTAATGGTTCATGCCAAAAACAAGCCCATGGTTAATTTATTCTTGGTATAAACTAGGCCCACAATTGATTTTTGGTATTTCATAATTGACCTAAATAATTTGCAAGCTCTTTGTAAGAAAAGGTTGAATGATCTTATTTCTAAGTCCATTGTAAAAAGATTTTAGAAAAAACATATTTTGGGCTTAGTATTTGGGTCATGAGCAAAAGAATTTTTGATTTATTTTTAGAAAAGTCTTATGTCCAAAGACCATCTTAAAAATTTTGAAAAATAGCTTTGTTCTTTTGGATTTTAAAGAAAATTTTATTTTGACCTTACAATACCCTTAGGTCATATTAGAAAAAGAACAAACCAAATAAGCCATGATTTAAGCCAAGATAAATTAACCATAGTCAAACAACATGCATTTGGGGTAAAAACCTAAGGAAAGTAACTAGGCCAATTACATGAGCTTTAGTCTTTGGGTAAAAAGGCTTAGGTTCCCATAGCAAGTATATACCGAATAATACGAGGCTATGAGTGGTTATGCCATGCTCGATCTCCATACCTTGAGTGAAAGTATAGTATCCCTCACATAACACAAGACAGGTAACACGGGCATCCTAACTCACGCATACAATGCAATCTAATATGATGCAATGGAGAATATCATTATAAGAAAGAATAGAATAATATAAAGACCAATGGAATCAACTTCTCTTATCCCTAGTGGAGTCGCCACTGTGAGCTGGGATTTTCGCCCCCACTCCCGGTGGAATGGTTCTTGCGACTTTGGCACTGTTTAGGCTCGGGGCCTTAGAGAACACGAACCTAAGTTTTGAGAAAATGTAGTTGCCACCCGGACGGGCCGGGAAAAAGAAAGGAGTGGATGACTCGATTCCTATGGAATCCCCGTGTGGGGAAGGTGAGAAATGGCCCAGCACCCCCATAATTCCCGGTTCATTGGAACCGGCCTCCTTTACAGATCTTAATATTATAAAATTCTTAAATATAACAACATTATCCATATTACACACAATAATTGAAATAAAGCATTGATATATTAAAAATCAAAACAATGTCCAAACAAAGCAAATAAATAGACGCCCATCCAAGGATGGAAACATGTCCTTACATCTCATGCCTAAATAGGACACCCACCGAAAGGTAGAAACATGTCCTTTACATTAGTTCTAAAATAGAGAAGCAATTTCAATTACAGGATATTTAACTAATGAGGTACCCACTAAGTGGAAACATACCTCTTACAACATTTGGAAATCTAAATAAATCATAAATAAATCATTCATCAAAGGTATTAAACATCATAAATCAAGCATTGAACTTAAATAAATTAAAGCATATCAAAGCATAATCAAATATAGAATTAAATATGGCAAATAAAAATCTAAATTATAGCTACTGTATCCATTTAGGGTTCTTTATTTTATGTGTTAAGGTTTTGGAATTTATGGAATTTAGGCTACTGTGAATAAAATGGATTAAAGATTTTATGTTTTAAAAGGTTGGTAAAACTCTTTGATTAACCAAACTAGGGTTTGTGATGTAAAATCATGAAACTAGGATTTGAACACTTTAAAATACTTTTGATTTATGGTTTTAAATTATGATTTCAAGCTTACTGTGTGGAATTAAAATATTTGTGTTTTTATGGTTTTTAAAGTTTTAAATAATTAGGGTTTTAAAAAATTAAGGTTTAAGGTTTTAAAGGGTTAGGGTTTACTATTTTGAGTTTTGGAATTGAATTAGGGTTTTAAGACTTTTGAATTAGGGTTTCGGGTAATAAGTTATTTTTAGGATTTGGAAAGACAATTGACAATTTCATGAAGTTTTATGAATTTAAACAAAACGATTTAAAGTTTATAAGAGCTAAAAAGATATTTTTAAGGTTTTTGGAAGGAAACAAAACACAAATTAAAGTTTTGATAATTTGGGAAACAAATCTTAGTTTTGGGGTTTTGAAGAAATAAAACTAATAGCTTTAAACTTTTAGAAAATAAAGCAACGATTTAAGATTTTCATACTTCAGAAAAGGTGAATTGAGGTTATTAGGTTTTTAAATTGAAAGAAACAATTGTATTATCTAGCTACTGTGACAAAATAAAAGAAATTAAGAATTCAAACCTTATTTTGTAAGTTACACCAAAAATTGCTTCTTAGATGAACAAGGTCAAAGACAAGTCTTTTTTCCTTTGAATTGCTTGAATTGTTTTTCTGCTCCCTCAAAAAATTAGCTTGATCCAAGGTTTTCCTTCACAGATTCGGTCTCCACTTTTGTTCCATGTTTTTGTCCAATTTCCTCCTTCTCCTTCTGATTTCTTCCTTATTTATAGAAGAATTCTATTATTAATCCTAGTTACTCACGACATACAATATTGAATAAGAAAAGGAAACCGAAACCTAATTGTATTAGGTTTCAAAAAATTTGCGTCGGAAAATTTCGCTGGGGAAAAAAAACTACTGCGGAAAAATTGCGATAGCGAAAAAAATTGCCGCAGGAAAAATTACGCTAGCAAAAAAGCTGCCGCAGCTGCAGGTGAAATGGGCCTGCGGGCGAAATGGCTGAAGGCCATTTCACTGCAATCCGACTTTTTTTTAAAATTTTTTTGTTTATTATTTTTAAAGCAAATATTACTTACTTAAAATAACAAAAATTGTTTTGGACTAAAAAATATATTGGACTAATTAAAATATATTGGACCGGACCGGGTAAAAAATTAAGAGTCTACAGGGTGTCCTATTAGTTTAGACATGGATGATGTAAGGACATGTTTCCATCCGAGGATGGGTGTCCATTTGTTTGTTTTGCTTGGACATTACTTTGATTTTAATATAATGATGTTTTATTTTAATTGTTGCATGTAATATGGATAACATTGTTATATTTAAGAATTTTATAATATTAAGACCTGTAAAGGAGGCCGGTTCCAATGAATCGGGAGTTGTGGGGGGTGCTGGGAAATTTCTCACCTTCCCCACACGTACCCAACTTTCCAAACCCATTAAGGGGATGGGAATTCCTTAGGAATCGAGTCATCCACCTCTTTCTTTTTCTCGACCCGTTCGGGTGGCGACTCCATTTTCTCCTAACTTAGGTCTGTATTCTGTAAGGCCCCGAGCCTAAACAGTGTTGAAGTCGCAAGAACCATTTCACCGGGAGTGCGGGCAAAAATCCCCGCTAACAATTGGCCTAAGCTCGGAGAAAATGGAGTCGCTACTCAGAAGGGCTGGGAAAAAGAAAGGGGTGGATGATTTGATTCCTATGGAATCCCCAACCCCCTAATGGGTTCGGAAAGTTGGGTACGTGTGGGGAAGGTGAGAAATGGCCCAGCAACCCATAACGCCCGGTTCATTGGAACCGGCCTCCTTTGCAGGTCTTAAAATTATAACATTCTTAAATATAGCTATATTATCCATATTACATGCAACAATTGAAATAAAACATCATTATATTAAAAATAAAGCAATGCCCAAACAAAGCAAATAAATGGACACCCATCCGAAGATGGAAACATGCCCTTACATCATCCATGTCTAAGCTAAATAGGACACCCACCAAAAGATAGAAACATGTCCTTTACATTGGTCCAAAATATAAAAGCAATTTAAATTACATGATATTTAAGAAATGAGGTACCCACAAAGTGGAATCATACCTCTTATACTTTTAATGCTAAAACAAACAAATAATAACAGTAAAGAAAACATCCATCCATGATAAATTAAATCAAGCATTGAAATTAAATAAATCAACCATCGAAGCATATAATAAGCTACATAATCAAATCTAAAATTAAATAAAGCAAATAAAGATACAAATTAGGGTTTTTTGTTTCTATTTAAAGTTATTTAATTGACATTTAGGGTTTTAGGATTTTAGTATTATTATTGTTATTTGTTTAGGCTACTGTACAGGTTTGAAAAATTGGAATGGATTAGGGTTTTATGAATTTAACAAAGCAGTAAGGTTTTTTGGTTAATCAAATTAGGATTTAAGGGTGACATCATAAAATAAGGGTTTTGGAATCTTAAGACATTAGGGTTTATAATTCATGTTTATTGGATTGTGATTTTAGGTTTACTGTATTGAGTTTTAAGGCTTAGATTTATTTGTCATGAGATTTTAAGGTTTTAAGGATTAGGGTTTAGGAAAAATTAGGGTTTACCGTATTAGTTTTGAGAGAATTAGGGTTTTTGGTATTTTAGAAAACATATTTGTTCTTACGATTTAAGAAAACAGTTTAGAGTTTTATAAAAATAATTATGATTTTTAGAAAACATAAAGAAGATTAGGGTTTGGAGATTTAAGAAAATATTTGGAAATTTTGGACAAAAAGTTATGGTTTAGATGAAAATAATTAGGGAAAAATAGTTTAGGGTTTTAAAGCTTTTGGAAGCAAAAGAAATAATTTAAGGTCTTTAAGGTTTCTAGAAATAGAAGAGTAATTTAGGGTTTGTGAAGTTTTTGATTAATTTGTATGATGAATTAATTCAATTTTAATGATGAAGCTACTATAAAGAAATAAATAAAGAAAGAGATTCAAACCTCCGTTCGTTGGTTCCACCAAAAATTACTTTCTGGATGAACAATTACAAAGGCAGTGTGGCTATCTTTGATGAATTGTTGATTGCTTGCTTGTTGCTAATGTCTCTTGCTAGGGTTTTCTGTCTTTTTTACTCCGATCCAATCCAAGTTTAAAATTCCAATTTTTCCATCCTTAATTCTGAGTTTTAATGTATTATTTATGGGAAAAGAAACCAAAACCAAATAGAATTTGGTTTCAGAAAAAATTGCATTGGAAAATTTTGCTGGCGAAAATTGCAAGCGTTGGCCAAGAATTGCGAGGATTTGCGAGTGTTTGCGGGCGAATTGGCCTTGCCAAATTAAATTCGTCGCCGATTTTTATTTTTTATTTTTATTTATTTTTTATTATTTTATTATTATTATTATTTATTTAATTTTTATTATTATAATAAATTATAATAAATACTAAAATAAATATTATTTAATTAAAATACCACAAAATTTATTTTGGACTATATAAATACATCGGACCAGACTGGGTTAAAAATTAAGGGTCTACAGTTTGCCCCCTATTTGAACGATCTGAGACTACAACAAAAGAAAGTGAAAAGCAATAAGACTTAAATTTTGAGATTGTTGAGGTTTTGGGTTGTGGACCGAATTCGAGTTCTGGACTCAAGGATAATTTTAGGTTCTGGACCTATGGGTAATTTGGGTTCTGGACCTGAGCTAAGTTCTAGACTTAAAAGAAATTTAAGTTCTGGACCTAAGGATAATTTAGGTTCTGGACCCGAGCTAAGTTCTAGACTTAAGAAGAATTTTAGGTTTTGGACCTAGGCGTAATTTGGGTTCTGGACCCGTGCTAAATTATGGACTTAAGGAAGACTTTAGGTTCTGGACCTAAGGGTAGGTTGGGTTCTGGACGTGAGATAAGTTCTGGACTTAAGAGAGATTTTAGGCTCTAGAACTAAGGGTAATTTGGGTTCCGGACCCGAGCTAAGTTCTGGACTTAAGAGGAATTTTAGGTTCTGGACCTAAGGATAATTTGGGTTCTAGACCCGAGCTAAGTTCTGGACTTAAGAGAAATTTTAGATTCTGGACCTAAGGATAATTTTGGTTCTGGACCCGAGCTAAGAGAGATTTAATTGTCTATAAAAAATAATTATAGTCAGTAGTATACTAAAGGAATTTGAAAAAAATGTAGCTAATTTTTACCATACACATGCATATATCTTCTCTTTGCCCCTTGCGTGTAAAAATATTTTAAAAATACAAAAATATTTATTTACACGCAAGTATTTAAATGATTAAATTTGAATAATTGAGTTTCCTATTTATTTACTGTATAGTCACTGTTCATGACCTATTTACTATTCATAAATAGTAACCTACTATTTATAAATAATACCCTACTATTTATATATGGTAACCTACTATTCATGAATAATGAAATTTACTTTTTGAATTTTGTTTTTTCCTTTGTCATTCCTCTATATAAACGATCAATTTCTTCATTTCATTCACAGCAATCTTTTCATTCTATAAGCCTTTCAAGTTTAGCATACGGTTTTGAAAATATGCATGCTTCAAGATCAAGAACTCATTCTAATACTGAGTTATTGGAATTTATTCGGCGACATGAAGATGGAAATATAGGTCTACTAGCCGGGATACCGCTTCATCGTAGTTCAAATCAAAAGAGCAAGGTAATTATTTATTTTAATAGCAAATTATTTTTTTTTCTTTCTTTTTGTTTTTGTGTTTTTTTCTTTCCATTTTTTTCTCTCTCTTTTTTTTCTTTTTTGTTTTGTTGTTGTTTTGTTTATTATTTTTTTTGTTTTTCATATTTTTGTATTTTTTTTTTGTTTTTTTTTTCATTTTTGTTTCTTTTTTTTAATTTAGGAAAAATAAATTAATTAGATGAATTTAAGAACTTAAGTAAATAGAAAAAAATAGAATATAAATAAAGTTAGTCTAAAAATCGGTGGTATTGATATAATAATATACTTACCTCGTGTTAACTTACCTGGCTCCGTGTTAGAATGATCGTTGCATTATTCGGGGCGGAGGGTGTGTCTACAAAACCCGACAATAGTATGATGTAGCGCCTTCTCGGGTAAGGTAGATTATCGAAGATTGCGGCTTTGAGAGCTTCATCTTGTAATTACCATCCAAGGAGTATCCGATAGACCGGAGTGTGATCCAGGCGCTTGCAGAACGATGGCTGGACACAACTCATACTTTTCACTTGCCCATTAGAGAGATGACAATTGGTCTGGTTGACTTTGCTGCTATAACCAGTATCGTGATTATGGTCTTTCGGTTCCTCTTACAAATGATATTCTGACATTTGAAGAAATTCAACAATTAATTGGTATGGAACCATCATTTATAGGGCCTTTCAAAATAAAAAATCGAGCCAATTCATAGTTATTGGATGAACTACGAAGGATAACTTTTTAGAGCTAGAACCAAAAAAAAAAAGAAAAAGAAAAAGAAAAAAAAGAAGAAAAAAGAAAATAAAAAGAAAATAAAAAAATAAGAAAAAAGAAGAAAAAGAAAAAAAGAGAAGGAAAAAAGAAAAAAAGAAGAGGAAAGATAAAACCTAAAAAGGCTGTTCAGAAAGCCAACTGAGTTTTCTTTTACCTAAAGTAGCAAAAGGCTTCTATTTGGGTTTATAAGAACAGTTTGACTTGAATTGGTCCAACCCAACCAAAGATTCAATCAAAACTAGAGAAAAAGGTGAAAGACCATTTTCTGTACTTGACAGTCCTACAAGAAAGAAGGACAAAATGATAAAATGCTCAAAGAAAGGGAAGAGTAAGAAAAATAAAAAGAAAGAAAATGGAGAAGAAGAAAAGAAACAAATTTGGGTACCAAACTTTTTGCAAGGGCAAAGACTATTCTAATCAAGATCCAGATTAATACCAAGAAGATGGGAGAACTATCAAAGCTCTATCTTTTCATGTTTCCAACTGTCTAAATAGAAAAATTGTAGTGTGAAGGTTTGTCCATTGTGTCACATCAGCTCTAATCTCAAAATGGCCTTCATTTAACCCATGTCCCTTATAGACCCCATTTCAAGCCTATCAAAGACCTGCTAATCTCTCTTGGTAGGTAGAGTCTATTAATGGAGATTGTTTGGATAAGGATAAGCATGCATATGAGATAGACAATATTCAAACTCAAATAAGACCTTTGGCCAAGTAATGTGTATGTGCCTATCTGAAGTACAACAATTCTTGCTTAAATAGAAATGATTCCCGAGATTAGTATGGTAACTAGGGTTGTCATGTTATAGATATATTAATTTTGAAGATCGAGTCCTGAGGTAAATTGACATTGATTTGGCAAAGCCAACATTTGGATTCCAAAAAAAATAAAGAATTTTAAAAAAATTCAAAACCTTTAAGTTAAGGGAAGTATGTCGAATCATTAAATCTCAAAGGAAACATTGGGCAAAGGAAATGATTATTGGCAAGGTCATGAAGAAGCTACTGAATGACATGATGAAACATAGTTTGAAATGGATGTATCCCTGACTCTGCAGCTTGGGTCTCCACCACTCATATTTTCAACATCTTGAAGATAAAAGCCATAAATGTGAAGCATCCTGTCATTCCAATGCAAGACCTGAATGGGCATCTCAAAGGAGTCAATGAGAACACTTCTACTGATCACCTCGGTCTGTGGGTCGATGGAACCATTGTAAGTATTATTCATGCATATCATGCATACATGAGCATATCACATTGCACTTTCTTGTCTTGTATTGTCAAAGTGAATAGTAAACACCTTGTGAAGTAAAGAATCAAAAGAAGATATCAAATTAGGGGGGCATGGAAATCCCATTACTTGAGAAGGCTCCAGTAATTTTGCAAAGAGAAGAAGTGTGTGCTTGTGTGAAGAACTAGACAACAAAACCTTCAATCAAAGCTTGCATAAAAAATTTTGGTTTGAACCTACACAGGGGGCAAAGTTTCTCCTTTTCAATTTTTTGAGTTTATATACAAAATATTTTCAAACTCACTTGCAAATATTTCGCCAAGCAGGGGGCAGAAGAAGATATGAGGGCCAACTAAAAATAGCTGAATTTTTGCAAAAAGGAAGAATAAAAGAATGGAACATTATGACTATTAAAAGAATGAAGAAGCAAATGACAAAAGATCATTCCAGCTAAAAGACCTGAAGCTAGGGTAAAGTCCCGACCTCCAATGGATAAAGATCCATGTTTCAAGGATAAAGACTCGACCTCCAATGGATAACGATCCATGTTTCAAGGGTAAAGACCCGACCTCCAGTGGATAAAGATACATGTTTCAAGGGTAAAGACCCGATCTCCAATGGATAAAGATCCATATTTCAAGGGTGAAGACCCGATCTCCAATGGATAAAGATCCATATTTCAAGGGTGAAGACCCGATTTCCAATGGATAAAGATCCATAGTTTAAGGTTGAAGACCCGAAGTCCAACGGATGAAGATCCATTTTCAAGGGTGAACACCCGATTTTCAAGGATGAAGATCCATTTTCAAAGGTGAAGACCTGATTCCAAGGATGAAGATCCAATTTCAAAGGGTAAAGACCCAAAGTTCAAAGGATGAAGATCCATTTTTAAGGGTGAAGACCCGATGCAAAGGATGAAGATCCATTTTAAAAGATGAAGATCCATTTACAAGGGTAAAGACTCGACGTCCAAAGGATGAAGATCCATTTTCAATGGTAAAGACCCGATGCCAAGGATGAAGATCCATTTACAAGGGGAAGACCCGATCTCCAAGGATGAAGATTTGTTTTCAAAGGTAAAGATATGATCTAAGGATGAAGATCCAAGGTCCAACGATGAAGATCCATTTTGAGGGTGAAGAACCATAATGCGTTAAAGAATAAAACAGCCATAGTAGTCAGACTTCTCAACTAATAAAAGGTCAGTCAAACTCAGTCTCGAGTCTAAGCACCCAAATTCAATTCAGTCTCGGGTCCAAGTACCCAATCTCGAGTCCAAGTACCCAAATCAAATCAATCTCGGGTCCAAGTACTCAAATCAAATTCAATCTTGGGTCCAAGTACCCAAATAAAATTCAGTCTCGGGTCCAAATACCCAATCTCAGGTCTAAGTACCCAATCTCGGATCCAAGTACCCAAATCAAATTCAATCTCGGGTCCAAGTACCGAAATCAAATTCAGTCTCGAGTCCAAGTACCCAATCTCGGGTCTAAGTACCCAAATAAAATTCAATCTCGGGTCCAAATACCCAATCTCAGGTCTAAGTACCCAATCTCGGATCCAAGTACCCAAATCAAATTCAATCTCGGGTCCAAGTACCCAAATCAAATTCAGTCTCGGGTCCAAGTACCCAATCTCGGGTCTAAGTACCCAAATAAAATTTAGTCTGGGGTTCAAGTACCCAAATCAAGTTCAGTCTCGAGTCCAAATACCCAAATCAAATCCAAGCACCCATCATTATTAAAAATCAGTCAAAGATCTTATTGCTTTTCACTCTCTTTTGCCATAGTCTCAGATCTTTCAAGCAGGGGGTAAATTGTAGACCTTTAATTTTTTACCCATTCAAATCCGATAGTCCAAAATAATTTTTGTGGTACTTTATTTATTTTATACTAATAATATTTAATAGTTATTTTTAATAAAAATAAAAATATAAAAAAATGAGAAAATGAGAAAATAAAAAATTGGATGGATCGGCGAGCATCGCGCGGCAACGCTGTAGCCCGACAGCCCATTTTGCCGTATAAATTATCTGGGTCGAATTGGGTAGTCTCCAATTCACCGCAGATGGCAATCTGGGGATGAATTGGGCACTGCCCAATTCACCGCAGCCATTTCTTGCACGAATTGGCCCTTTGTGCTTGCCAACGCAATTTTTGCCATTGCAGCTCACGGGCCCGACAGCCCGCGCACTGCCGATTTTATGACCAAACCTTGTTTTACCCAGTTTTTTAATTTTTCCTAAACAATTGGTATTTTCTTATTAAAATAGGATTAGGACTCTTTATTTTTTTTGTAAATACCACATTAAAACAAGAACAAATGGGAGCAGGAGACAGAACACGGAAAACCCTAAAAAAAAGAAAAAGTAGAGAGCGGCCATTGAGATTAAGAAAGATTGAAACCAGAAAAGGCAGAAGATGGCAAAAGGAATTATCAACAAGTATCAATCATCAAATAATCAATCCATCAAAGGCAGTAATACTGCCTTTGCTATTATTCATCCAGAAAATAATTTGGAGGAACCTTCAACGCAGGTTTTGTGTCTTAATCTTGAATTTGCTTAAACATTCAATTGTTATATCGCTTTTGTTCTTACCTATTTTTTATTTTTTTTATTTTTGTTATCACATTGATTCAATAGTATAAATTGATAAACCCTAATTATATATTCCGTTCATTAGTGTTTCATCCAATAGCTCAAAAATCCAAAGAATTCCAAAAGCCCTAAACTATCTTCTTAATTCTCTAAACCCTAATTTTCTTTACAGTTTCTAAAAAACTTTGATCTTAATTGTTTCTATAAAAACTCTAAACTATTTTCTTAAATTCTAAAATCGAATATGTTTTCCAAAATATATAAAACCCTAAAATATCTTATTAATTCTTAAAACTCTAACCCTAGTGTCTTAATGCCTTAATTTTCCTAAACCCTAATCTTCTTAAAACTCAATCCGAGAAAACCATAATTTATTCCCAAAATACCAAAACCTCATTTTTCAAACCCCCATCCAGTAAATCTAACAAACCCTAATCCCAATCTTTTAAAATTATAAACCCTAATGTCTTAAGGTTCCATAACCCTAATTTCATGATGTTAGCCCTAAACCTTGATTTGATTAACCAAAACCCTTAGTACTTTCTTAAATTTATAAAACCCTAATCCGTTCCATTTTTTCAAAAAGTCTCACAGTAGCCTAAATAATATAACTAGTAATTCCAAAAACCCAAAACCCTAAATGTTAATTAAAAAACCCTAAATTGAGACATAAACCTAAATTTATATCTTTATTTGCTTTATTTAATTTTAGATTTGATTATGTAGTTCATTATATGTTTTGATGGTTGATTTATTTAATTTAAATGCTTGATTTATTTAAATTATCATGGATAGATGTTTTCTTTATTATTATGATTATTATTTATTTATTTTAGTATTAAAATTGTAAGAGGTATGTTTTCACTTTGTGGGTACCTCATTAGTTAAATATTATGTAATTTAAGTTATTTTATATTTTGGACCAATGTAAAGGAAATGTTTCTACCTTTCGGTGGGTGTCCTATTTAGTTTAGACATGAACGATGTAAAGACATATTTTCATCTTCGGATGGGTATCCATTTATTTGCTTTGTTTGGACATTGCTTTGGTTTTAATATAATGATGCTTTATTTTAGTTATTGCATGTAATATGGATAATATTATTATATTTAAGAATTTTATAATATTAAGACCTGTAAAGGAGGCCGGTTCTAATGAACCGGGCGTTGTGGGAGTGCTGGGTCATTTCTTACCTTCCCCACACATACCCAACTTTCCGAACCCATTAGGGGGTTGGGGATTCCTTAGGAATCGAGTCATCCACCTCTTTCTTTTTTCTGGCCCGTCCGGGTGGGGACTCCATTTTCTCCGGGCTTAGGCCCGTGTTCTCTAAGGCCCCATGTCTAAACAGTGCTGAAGTCACAAGAACCATTCCACAGGAAGTGTGGGCGAAAATCCCCGCTCACAAATACAGAGGAATAGAAGTTGAATTTTATTCCATTTAATTGCACATTTTTTTAATCTTCAAGTACATTATATATATATATATTACAAAAAGCTCATCCTCACATTTTTGTTAGCATGTTTTATATACATCACTATCTATTTTTAACATTATATTTCTCACCATTAAATACAATCAAAAGTTGTAAATTACTATTTTAACATTCCTCCTTAATTTCCAATTTTATTCTGTACTGTAAGATTAGCACGGAATATTTGAAAAACTTCAACATTGAGAGGTTTTGTAAAAATATCTGCACTTTGATCTTGTATTTTCACGTACTTGAATTCCATTTCATTTTTAACAATGCAATCTCTAAATGATATCTAGTATCTATGTATTTGCTTTGATCATGGAATACTAGGTTCTTAGCAAGAGCATAAGCAGATTTATAGTCAATGCCAATTTCTGTGGCTTTTACTTGTGGAAAATAAAATTTCTTCAACAATCTTCTAAGTCAAATGGCATGACAAGTGCAAGAAGTTGCTGCCACATATTCATATTCATAAGTCCAGAGTGTAACTATAGATTGTTTCTTAGAATTCCAAGTAATCACACAATCTCCCATGAAAAAAATGCAAAACTTGTGGTACTCTTTCTATCATCAATATCTCCAACAAAACCACTATCATAAAATCCCATAAGATTAAAATCCAAGTTTTGTGTATTCTTATTTGTATTTTGTTCTCCAAAAAATCTTTAAAATAAATATAGATATGATACTTAGTATTAGTATTTATTTTTTATTTTTTTGTTTCATTTTTTAGAATAAAACTTAACGTAATTAAAGTTTTTGTTATGAAATTTTGTTCTTTCTTATTTGAATGTTATATATCATCTTTAAATGGAAGTTTATCCTTCTTCAGTGAAGGTTATTTGCCCTTCTTAAATGGAGGTGTCATCTCATGAAAGATGGTGATAATTTAATATGTTGATAGATAGAATGATGTCCTGCTGAAAGTCAAATAGCTAATAGCATGTTACTAATATCCACTGTTTGCATCAAAGAAATTTATAGAGATCCAACAACTTCATTAGTTATAAACATCGCATATATTTTAAAATTATGTAATTTTATTTATACATTATAGATATATTTTGAAATACATTAATGAAAATTTATTTTGCATTAAAAGAAGCTTCCAACATGATCCAATTTACTAATAATTATCATCATTGGAGTTCTCCAATTCGGTCAAATTCATTGGTTACACACATTCTCATGGACAAAAAAAGCTAATAATATTCTTATTTGTTGAAGCAGAGTTTAAAGCCTATTTCGGAAGAAATTTTGGACTTTGACGACGGGAGTCAAGGATAGATAGACATATCAGAATCATGAGATTTGCTGAAAGCAAATTCACTTTTATAAGATCTTTGTTAAAAAAAAAAAAAATTTTACAAGATCTAGTTAGTAGTCTCTTAAAGTCAAAAGGAACAACAATCGCTACAATAACTTTCCACTTGGGATTTTATTTATGCGTACAAATTCATTAGAATCGGGCCCAAATGTTACTTATTTTGTTTCTTGCGTTGGCAATGAATGTTATTACATATTTCATGCATTTCTTTCTCCAGAGGGTTTACCAGAAATTACAGCATCATCTGGGATATACTTGCCCCAAAACCAGTGTGCCTTCCATACCTTATTCATTTCTTCAATGGGTATATTTCTTGTCTCAGGCAAGAAGAAGAGTATGAAGATAGTCATAAGAATGACAAAGCCCGCAAAGAATAAAAAGAGACCAAACTTCATTTGACAAAGCATGGATAAAAAGAACTGGCCAATGACGAAGGTGAAGAACATGTTAACAGATACGTTGATGGCTTGGCCAGCTGATCGAATTTCCAAAGGACATATCTCACTTGGCACCAACCACCCTAATGGACCCCAAGACCAGGCAAAAGCCGCTACATACACACAAATTAAGATCACGATAAAGTCTGCTTCACCGGTTGATAATTTGCCTACACCAGCAGTCCTAAAATTGATGCCTATCATGATCCCAACCAGAATCTGCATACAGGTATACATATTATTAGATGAATATACATATAAACACACCATAGAATAACTTTCCCAACTAATTAACTAAATTGCATGTTATGCACCTGGCAAATAATCATTTGAACTCCACCTTCAAGGAACAAAACTCGTCTCCCAAACCTGTCAGCAGAGTATATGGAAACAATGGTGGCCAGGACATTAACTACACCAGTTATAACGGAGGACATAAGTGAAGCATCATTTCCGAAACCCAAAGTCTTAAATAAAACAGGTGCATAAAACATAATGACATTAATTCCTGTAAGCTGTTGAAAAAATGGAATCAAGGTGCAAATGACAAGTTGAGGCCTGTATTTTGGTTTCAAAATGTTCCTCCATGGATGCTTTACTGTCTTTGCAGCGTTACTTGCTTCTACGAGGTCTTGGAATTCTTCATCAACATTGTTTGTGCCACGAATCTTTTTCAACATTTCTTTTGCCTTCTCAGGATGCCCTCTTTCCAGAATAGAATTGGGAGTGTCAGGAAGAAAGAGAGATCCAACACTTATCATTATTGCAGGGATTGCCGCAAGAGCTAAAGAAATTCTCCATCCCCAGCCACCATCAATCTTTGCAGTTCCGTAGTTGATGAGGTTTGCAACCAAAATACCAATTGTGATTGCCATTTGGAAACCAATGTTGAGTGCTCCTCTCATCTTTGTTGGTGCCATTTCAGAAAGATAAACTGGAACAGACTGTAATTAAAAAAAAAAAGGAAAAAACAAAAAATAAATAATTGTTGGTCTCTTATGCAAATTTGAGCTTTCATATTATCTGGTTCATTCATTAGTAAAGAAAAATGTAAATCCAGATTAGTGTGTAAACTCTGGATCATAGAATGCTGAGTCGCTAGAAAAAAAAATAATAATGAAAAATGTGTATTTGACAGCGAGAGAACAATACCTGATTCGCGAATCCCACACCCACGCCAAGCAATATACGACCAATAATAAGCATTGAAACATTCATAGCAGCGCCATTAAGGATAGCACCAATAAGAAAAATGAAGCCTCCAAACAACATTGAGATCTTACGGCCAAAAGTTCTAGTTACGGTAGAAGCAAAGAAGGAAGCTACCAATGCTGCAAGATAGAGTGATGATGTGAAAAGTTGTAGCAAATGGCTCTCAAATTTGCAGTACATATTCTCATTATGTTTTTCGCTCTCCTTTTTGTATACAGTTGGAAAAAACTTGCTCAAAAAAGAGTCCATTGAAGTTACACCACCTACAAAAAGTTAATGAAAACCAGTGGGAAGAGAAATTGACGAACATAATATAATCTGAAGATGTTGATATTCTTTGACTACAATTAAAAAAAAAAAAAAAAGAGGAAAAGCAGCAAAAACACAAAAATATAGTTACCTGAGATGCCAATATCGTACCCGAAAATGAGACCACCCATCGCTGCAACCAAACAACTGATGACAACGAAGGGTGTGACACCACCTTCATAGTTCTTCCCACCACCTTGAGAAACAAAAGCACCTCCTGCCATCTTTTACTATAGGCAACTCTTAAGGGTATTATATTTTACTATTTTTTTTCCTCTTTTCAACAAAAGATTATATAAAGGAGTTATAAATTTTCATTCTTTCCTAAATGCATAAAAGGATCTCCATGGCAATTTGCTTTTTGAAATCCTTATACCAGCCAGGATAAAAAGAGAAAGATGAGTCCTTTTGGAAATCTTTTGTTTTTTCGACGTTTTCTTCCGTGGATTTTCTCTTCCAAAATATTTGATTTATATGTTTTTTCTTAACAACTTCATTGCCAAAAATGACTATAATTCCTATTATTTTTCTGGTTTGACCTATTTTTAGCATATAATTTCAGTTTTATACAATTTATCTAAAATCTTAATTAGACTTTCATGGCTGGAATAAGTTCCAGGCATAACCTTATCTTAATTTTCCATTAGCTGGAAATAATTCAAACCATATCTTGGGATTTATTTATAAAATTTGTTAGATTATATCTAGTTAGCAAATAAATATTTAAGTTCAATTTTACCCATTTTGTTGCTATTTTCTATATAAATCAGATATCTTCCTATTATGATTTTCATATGAATATTATTTTGACCATGTTTTTCATTTCGTATTGTATTGAAAATGGGATCAAATGGATTCTTACGTAAATTTCACCTTTCATATTTAGTATATAAAGAATGAAAAAAATATATTAAATAATTGCATGTTACTTTTGAAATTACAAAAATCATTTTAAAGGAAAAATGTAAAAGAAAAATTAAAAATACCATGTGATTTAACCTTATATATATATATATATATATATATCTGGAGAGCTTCAGAGATATTTTTTTTTTTGCTTTACAACACTTATGAACCTTTTGTTTTAATAGGTCAGATGCTTTACTAACGATGTCTGTTTTTGTTGATATGGCCGCATTGCCATGCTAAAATTTACATTTATAATTAATTTTGAATTTTATGAATGTGATGTCTTGTTGTGATGCGACAGCTAAATTAGTGGGATCAGAGAGTGTTAGTGTAACACTGTTGGAATCAACTAGAGTTAAATTGTAATTATACATTCATCATTTACAAATTTAAATTATTTATTTAATATATATAATAACTTGTACAATAAAAATTATTTTAAAATATCTTTCGTCATATAAATAGGATATTGTTAATGTTAATACATTAACATATATTGTACTACTGTCTTTTTAAAGTAATTATTCTCATGAACTATGGTGTGGTTAAATTTAAGAATATATATGAATTTTTATTGGAATGAATAAGTGTAAGCGGAGATTTTCACCCCCACTCTCGGTGGAATAGCTCTTGCGATTTCGGCACTATTTAGGCTCGGGGCCTTAGAGAACACGGACCTAAGTTCGGAGAAAATGGAGTCGCCACCCGGCAGGCTGGGAAAAAAGAAAGGGGTGGATAACTCGATTCCTAAGGAATCCCCAACCCCCTAATAGGTTCGGAAAGTTAGGTACGTGTGGGGAAGGTGAGAAATGGCCCAGCACCCCCACAACGCCTGGTTCATTAGAACCAGCCTCATTTACAGGTCTTAATATTATAAAATTCTTAAATATAACAACATTATCCATATTATACACAATAATTAAAAGAAAGCATCATTATATTAAAATCAAAACAATGTCCAAACAAAGCAAATAAATGGACACCCATCTAAGGATGGAAACATGTCCTTACATCACATGCCTAAATAGGACACCCACCAAAAGGTAGAAACATGCCCTTTACATTGGTTCTAAAATAGAAAAGCAAATTAAATTACATGATATTTAACTAATGAGGTATCCAACAAGTGAAAATATACCTCTTACAACATTTAAAAATAAAAAAGTAAATAACCATTCATAATAAATAAATTATTCATCAAAGGTACCAAATAACAATAAAAAGTAAATATCCATCCATGATAAATAAAATAAACCAAGCATTGAACTTACATAAATTAAAGCATATAAAATAAATCAAAACAAATCAAATATGAAATTGAATAAAGCAAATAAATGTCCAATTATAGCTACTGTGACTTTTTATTGAATTAAAATAGATTAGGGTTTTATGTTTTAAAAGGTTGGTAAGACTTTTTGATTAACTAAATTAATATTTGAATGGTAAAATCATGAAACTAGGGTTTTAGACACTTTAAAATACTTTTGATTCATGATTTTAAATGATGATTTCAAGCTACTGCGTAAAATTTAAAGTATTTATGTTTTTATGGTTTTTAATGTTTTAAAGGATTAGGGTTTAAAAAAATTAGGGTTTAAAGTTTTAAAGGAGTTAGAGTTTAATATTTTAGGTTTGAAAGTTGAATTAGGGTTTTAGGATTTAAAATTAGGGTCACGGGTGGTGAATTAGCTTTTAGAATTTGGAAATCAATTTGATAATTTTATGAAGCTTTATAAATTTAAACAAATAGATTAAAGTTTTTATAAATAGAAAAGATGTTTTTAAGGCTTTTTGAATGAAATAGAACCTAGTTTAAAATTTTGAAAGAAACGGAATCAAATTTTATTTTTGTTGAAAATATGTTTAATTAAGGTTTTAAGATTTTGAAGAGGTAAAAATAATAATTTTAAGTCTTTTTGGAAAATAAAATAACGTATTAGTGTTTTTAACTTTGGAAAAACTAAATTAAAATTCTAAGGTTTTTTATTTAAAAAACAAAATTTCATAGTTTATGCTACTGTGAAAAAATAAAACAAAAAGAATTTAACATACCTCCTTTTGTTGATTCTCCAAAAATAATTTTCCTTGGATGAACAAGAACAAAGACAATTGCTACTTTTGAATTGCTTAAATCGTGTCCCTGCTATTCCAGAAAAAAAGAAATTGAATTGCTCCTTTTCCTTCACTGATTTGGTTTCAAATTTTCAAGCTTCTGTTGGATTTTCGGCCTCCTCTATTTCATTGCCTTTGGTCCTTATTTATAGTGGTTTGATATGGTTTATTCCTAATTAGTCACGGCAAGTAATATTATTAAAAAAAAGAAACCGAAACATAATTGAATTAGGTTTCGAAAATTTTGCGTCGGAAAAATTGCGCTGCCGAAAAAAATTGCTGCAAGAAAAAATGCGCTGGTGAAAAAATCTGCCGCAGGAAATTGCGGCAGTGGGCGTGCTGTGGGTGCCATTTCGCTCGCAGGAAAATCCTGAGTGTGAAATGGCGGCCCGCAAAATTTTCCTGCAGGCGAAATGCCCACGGGCCCGCGCGATGATTTTTCGTCGCCGATTTTTTCGACGCCGATTTTTATTTTTATTTTTATTTTTTGACTTTTATTTGTTTATTTTTATTTTTTATTAATAAAAATTAAATACTAAAGCAAAAATTATTTTGGACCAATTAGACAACAAAAATTATTTTGGACTAAATAAAACATATTGGACCGGACCGGGTCAAAAATTAAGGGTCTACAGTTTGCCTCCTGCTTGAATGATATGAAACTTTAGTGAAAGAGAGTGAAAAGCAATAAGACTTAATTTTTGAGATGGTTGAGGTTTTGGGTTATGGACTCAAGGATAAATTCTAGGTTATAGACCTGAGAAAAATTTGGGTTCTGGACCCGGTTCGAGTTCTGGACTCAAGGATAATTCTAGGTTCTCGACCAAAGGAAAATTTGGGTTCTGGACCCAGTTCGAGTTCTGGACTCAAGGATAATTCTAGGTTCTCGACCTAAGGAAAATTTGAGTTCTGGACCCGATTCGAGTTCTGGACTTAAGGATGATTCTAGGTTCTAGACCTAAGGAAAATTTGGGTTCTGGACCCGAGCTAAGTTGTGGACTTAGAAATAATTCTAGGTTCTGGACCTAATGGTAAATTTGGGTTCTGGACCCGATTCGAGTTTTGGACTCAAGGATGATTCTAGGTTCTGGAGCTAAGAAAAATTTGGGTTCTGGACCCGATTCGAGTTCTAGACTCAAGGATGATTCTAGGTTCTGGACCTAAGGAAAATTTGTGTTCTAGACCCGAGAGATTTGGATACTCCTAAACTAGATTGGGATACTCGATCCTAACTGGATTTGGATACTCGATCCTAACTAGATTTGGATACTCGATCCTAAATTAGATTGGGATACTCGATCTAAACTGGATTTGGATACTCGATCCTAAATTGGATTGGGATATTCGACCCTAAATTGGAATTGATTTGGGTACTTGGACCCAGGATTGGGTACATGGACCCAAGATTGGGTACTTGGACCCGTGATTGGGTACTTGGACCCGAGCTTGAATTGATTTGGGTGCTTGGACCCGAGATTGGGTACTTGGACCCGAGCTTGAATTGATTTGGGTATTTGGACCCGAGAATGGGTGCTTGAACTCGAGATTGGGTCCTTGGACCCGAGCTTGAATTGATTTGGGTACTTGGACCCGAGATTGAGTTTGACTGACTTTTTATCATTTTAGAAATCTGTCTGCTCTGGTTATTCTATGCATTGTGGTTTTTCACCCTCAAAATGGATCTTCATCCTTTGAGATCGTGTCTTCATCCTTGAAAGTGGATCTTCATCCTTTGAGATTGGGTCTTCACCCTTGTAAGTGAATCTTCATCCTTTGAGATCGGGTCTTCACCTTGGCTTCAGCTATTTTAGCTGGATTGGTCTTTTGTCTTTTGCATCTTCATTCTTTTGAGAGTTCTAATGTTCCATTCTTTTGTTCTTCCTTTCTTCAAAGATTTAGCTATTTTTAATTAGACATTATGTCCTCTCCTTGCCCTCCTATGTGGCAAAATATTTGTAAGTGAGTTTAAAAATATTTGGTATATAAACTCAAAAAATTGAAAAGGAGAAACTTTGCCCCCTGTATAGGCTCAAACCAAAGATTTTATCCATGCAAGCTTTGATTGATGTTTTTGCCATCTAGTTCTTCGTACAAGCACGTATTTCTTCTCTTTGCAAAATTACTGGAGCTTTCTCAAGCAATGGGCTTTCCATGCCCCCCTGATTTGACATCTTCTTTTGATTCTTCACTTCACAGAGTGTTTGCTGTTCACTTTGATAAAGAATAGACAATACAAGACAAGAAAGTGTGATGTGATATGCTCATGTATGCATGATATGCATGAATAATACTTACAGTCGTTCCATCGACTCACAGACCGAGGTGTTCAGAAGAAGTGTTCTCATTGGTTCCTTTTTGACGCTTGTTCAAGTCCTGCATTGGAATGATCAAAAGCTTTGCATTTGTGGCTTTTATCTTCAAGATGTTGAAAACATGAGTGGTAGATACCCTAAGCAACAGAGCCAGGGATGCATCCATTTCAAACTATATTTCAGCATGTCTGTTGGTAGTTTCTTCATGACCTTTCCAATAGTTATTTCCTTTGCCCAATGTGTCCTTTGGAGATTCAACATACTTCCCTTAACTTGAAGGCTTTGTGTGACAAAATTTTTTTTTTTATTTTTTGAGTTTTTATTTTGAAATCAAATGTTGGCTTTGCCAAATCAATGTCAATGTACCTCAGGACTTGATTTTCCAAATTAACATATCTATAACATGACAACCCTAGTTACCGTACTAAACTCTGGAATCATTTCTATTTAAGCAAGAATTGTTGCACTTCAGATAGGCACATACACATTACTTGGCCAAAGGTCTCATTGAGTTTAAATTCTGTCTAACTCATATGCATGCTTATCCAAACTATCTCCACTAATAGACTCTACCTATCAAGAGAGATCAATAGGTCTCTGATAGGCTTGAAATGGGGTCTATGAGGGACATGGGTTAAATGAAGGCCATTTTGAGATAGGAGCTGATGTGACACAATGGACAAACCCTCACACTATAAATTTCTTGTTTGAATTTTAGGCAGCTTGGAGACAATCTTGCTAGACTCCAAATTCCTTCTATCTTCTTGGCATTAATCTAGACCTCGATTGGAATAGTCTTTGCCTTTGCGAAAAGTTTAAAACACAAATTCTTTTCTTTTCTTCTTCTCCCTTTTCTTTCTTTTTTTTTTCTTACTCCTCCCTTTCTTTGAGTATTTTATTATTTTGTCCTTCTTCCTTGTAGGACTATCAAGTACGAAACTTTCAAGAACTGGATGGTCTTTCTCCTTTTCCTTTGATTTTGGTCGAATCTTTGGTTGTATTGGACAAATTCAAGTCAAAATGTCCTTATAAACCAAATGGAAGCCTTTTGTTGTCTTAGGTAAAAGAGAACTCAGTTGGCTTTTTGAACCATTTTGGGTTTTCTTTTCTTTTTTTTTCTTTTTTTTTTCTTTTTTTCCTTCTCTTTTTTCTTTTTCTTTCTTTTCTTTTTCTTTTGTCCTTTTTCTTTTCTTTTTCTCCTTTTTCCTCTTCTCTCTTTTCTCTTGTTTTCTTTTCTTCTTTTTTTTTTTGGTTTTTTTTTTGGTTTTGTTTTTCTTTTGTTGTTTTGTTTGGTTCTAGCTCTAAAAGAGTTGTCTTGTTTGTACTAACTTGGGCTTCCAATAATGGATGAGTGGAGTAACACAAATCTTCTTTAACAAGGATAAATCATTTGTTACTCCGATGTTGATGTTGTCTTGGAGATATTAAGGGAACTTCAACTACGCTTAAGGCTTTGAGAACCTCAACTATCCTTATGGTCTTGAAAACTTCAACTATCTTAATGGTCTTGAGAACTTCAACTATCCTCATGATCTTGACTAATCATTGCTTTCTTTGATCTTCTTGCCTATTCATCTTAGTGATCATAAGACTTGTTAAAAGTATCACCACAGCTCAGGGTAGGTTATTGGGGTTTATAAGCCAATGAAAAGAAAGCTAAAATTTTATGAAGGCTCAAAGGGACAACTAGGGATTGATATTTAATGGGTGGATACTAGTTGTTGGCTAAGCAAACAATGCCTAGATCATTTCTCTCTTAAATAAGCAGAGTTCAATTTCGCCTCGAAAGTTTGTCAAAGCATGTTCTAAGACTTACTAGGTCCTAGACAAAGGTAATTATACAGGAGCCCTCTCTAAGTAAGCATACACAACTCAATGCTATAGAGCAATTCCCTCACCTAGTAAAGTCATTCGAGTCATGATGCCTAAACACATTAATTTATGAACATCAAGCTAGATTCCTCATTGGTTGAGCACCAAAACGAACAAGGACAAACAAAATTTTTTATGAAAGTAATTTATTCAAGCAACTTTAAATTTGAAAAACACGATAGTTCCAAAATATTAAAGAAAGTAAAATTGAAAAGCAACATTCAAACTAAGGAAAGTTCATTGAGTTAGGCTTCTTTTCCCTTCACATCTTCAACATCCCCATCTTGAAAGGATGATAAAACAAAATCTTCTTCTAGTCCTTTTCCCACCATGAAGGTTGCCGGTGGAGGTACTCTTCCAAACTTAGGCAAAGGGTTGTTCTTGGTATTGGGCTTATCCGGCTCTGGTAGCTTACCACTGTCGATTAAATCTTGGATCTCATGCCTTAGATGAGCGCATTTATCTGTTTCATGCCATCGCATTTGATGAAATTGACAAAAGGCCTTGGCATTGAAGTTTGGTGGCAATGGATTATGTAAAGGTCGAGGAGCTAATGGTTGTAACAACCCTTTCTTTTGCAGCTTGCTAAAAACCCAAGATAGAGGCTTCCCCAGATCTGAAATTTGTCTTTTATTCCCTTGACCGATCTCAAGCAATGGGCTTTCAAAGACCAGGTTGATAGCTCCCTTTCTCGTTCCTTTTTGTTGCAAAACGGCTTTTCTCCCTTTCCCATTCTTCAATTTGCAAACCAGCTTGGAGAAGGTCTTTGAAATCACGGATGAGTGTATGAGACATCCTCTCATGAAGATTAGGCAACAGCCCTCTCACAATCATCCTTATTTGATCGGATTCATCGGGCCTCTTCTTGAGTAAAGCGGCCTTGTTTCTCCATCTCTTGACATAATCTACAAAATTCTCATTTGACCTTTGCCTAATGGACTCCACTTCCATCAAGGTAACTTCCAACTCAACATTATATCCATATTGTTGGATGAAGGCTTTGTAAAGTAGATCCCAACTCTTTTGTGTTCCATCATCTAAGGTATTGAACCAATTTTGGACAACAGGGTCCAATGAGAGCATAAAGTACCTTAGGGTTTAAGCCTTAGTAGCTCGGGCAGACTGCATAGCAGTGATATACTGCTTCACATGGAGATGAGGATTTCCGGTGCCATTGTACTTAGCAAAGGAAGGCATCTTGAATTTATAAGGGACCTCTTCATCTTGTTCAAATAGTTTGTCGATCTCAGACATCTCTTCGGTTTTTAGCTTCTTCTCAAATTTCTTTTCTAAATCAGCAATTAGCTTTTCAACATCAGATGTCTCGGTCTTTTCAATAGTTTCTTTCTCAGCAACCTTCGGTTCTTTCTTCTTCTCTTGAACATCTTGGTAGTATTGAGCCCAATCATCATCATCATCAATGATCACCTTTTCATCATCAAAAACCACTTCATTAACTTTGGTCTTCCCTTTGTCCTCTGGTTTCTTACTGCTAGTAGACGCCTCGGCATGGTTCTCTAAGAATGCAGTCAACTGGTTCTTCATGGTCTCAGCTAGGGCATCTTTGATTTCTTCCATCTTGGCATTGAGGGCCTTATCCACCATCCTTTGAATTTGTTCGGGCTCCATTGTTTTAGGTGAGCAAGTGATTGAGTCGTTGCTAGATACTTCGTCTCCGGCGTAGGTCGGATTATTGTAAGCTTTAGAACTATCATAATCCAGGGCTGTGAACTAGAGAGGATCAATGATATGAGATGCAAATGTATGCATGCATGCATGTACAAACAATCAACAAAGAAAGATAATTAGGATGTTCCTTCCAACCTTATAACATCCGCACATGAATGGCGAGTCTCTTTTCCTAGGTATATGGTTAACAAAATACCATCATGGGGTATCTTATTTTTGAATAATTCCCTCGGACGTTTCACCCAATAGTTATATTTTCAAAAATGGAAATCCATCTACGATAATTCCCATTAATTAGGTTTTAATCCATCTAACCAACTAAAGTAGCTTTTATGCTATATTGGATTAAAACTAAATTAAGAGGTTTATCATAAATAGATTTCTCACTTGAAAAAGGGTAACTAATGGTTCATGCAAAAAAATTAGCCCTTGGTTAATTTATTCTTAGTGTAAACTAGGCCCACAATTGATTTTTGGTATTTCATAATTGACCTAAATATTTTTGCAAGCTCTTTGTAAGAAAAGGTTGGGTGAAAATAGTTTTGTTTCTAAGCCCGTTGTAAAAGATTTTAGAAAAATGGATTTTGGGCTTAGTATTTGGGCCATGGGCCAAAGAATTTTTGATTTGTTTTTAGAAAAGTCTTATGTCCAATGACCAACTTGAAAAAATTTTGAAAATAGCTTTGGACTTTTGGACTTTAAAGAAAAGTTTATTTGGAGCTTACAATATACTTAGGTCATATTAGAAAAATAACAAAACAAATAAGCCATGAATTAGACTAAGATAAGCTAACCATAATCAAACAACATGCATTTTGGGTAAAACATAAGGAATGTAACTAGGCCAATTATATGAGCGTTAGTCTTTGGGTAAAAAGGCTTAGGTTCTCATAGCAAGTATATACCAAACGGTATGAGGCTATGAGTGGTTATGCCATGCTCGACCTCCATACCTTGAGTGAAAGTATGGTATCCCTCACGTAACATAACACGGGTAACACATGCGTCCTAACTCACGCACACAATGCAATCTAAGATTATGCAATGGATAATATCATTATAAGAAAGAATAGAATAATATAAAGACCAACGGAATCAACTTCTCTTATCCCTAGTGGAGTCACCACTGTGAGCGGAGATTTTCGCACCCACTCCCGGTGGAATGGTTCTTGCGACTTCGGCACTGTTTAGGCTTGGGGCCTTAGAGAACACGGACCTAAGTCCAGAGAAAATGGAGTCACCACCCGGATGGTTCGGGAAAAAAGTAAGAGGTGGATGACTCGATTCCTAAGGAATTCCCAACCCCCTAATGGGTTCGGAAAGTTGGGTACGTGTGGGGAAGGTGAGAAATGGCCCAGCACCCCCACAACGCCCGATTTATTGGAACCGACCTCCTTTACAGGTCTTAATATTATAAAATTCTTAAATATAACAACATTATCCATATTACACACAATAATTAAAAGAAAGCATCATTATATTAAAATCAAAGCAATGTCCAAACAAAGCAAATAAATGGACACCCATCCAAGGATGGAAACATGTCCTTACATCACATGCCTGAATAGGACACCCACCAAAAGGTAGAAACATGCCCTTTACATTGGTTCTAAAATAGAAAAGCAAATTAAATTACATGATATTTAACTAATGAGGTACCCACCAAGTGGAAACATACCTCTTACAACATTTAAAAATAAAAAAGTAAAAAACCATTCATAATAAATAAATTATTCATCAAAGGTACCAAATAACAATAAAAAGTAAACATCCATCCATGATAAATAAAATAAACCAAGCATTGAACTTACATAAATTAAAGCTTATAAAATAAATCAAAACATAATCAAATATGGAATTGAATAAAGCAAATAAAGGTCCAATTATAGCTACTATGACTTTTTATTGAATTAAAATAGATTAGGGTTTTATGTTTTAAAAGGTTGGTAAGACTCTTTGATTAACTATATTAATATTTGAAAGGTGAAATCATGAAACTAAGGTTTTAGACACTTTAAAATACTTTTGATTCATGGTTTTAAATGATGATTTCAAGCTACTGTGTAAAATTTAAAGTATTTATGTTTTTATGGTTTTTAATGTTTTAAAGGATTAGGGTTTAAAAAAATTAGGATTTAAAGTTTTAAAGGAGTTAGAGTTTAATATTTTAGGTTTGGAAGTTGAATTTGGGTTTTAGGATTTAAAATTAGGGTCACGGGTGGTGAATTAGCTTTTAGAATTTGGAAATCAATTTAATAATTTTATGAAGTTTTATGAATTTAAACAAATAGATTAAAGTTTTTATAAATAGAAAAGATTTTTTTTAGGGCTTTTTGAATGAAATAGAACCTAGTTTAAAATTTTGAAAGAAATAGAATCAAATTTTGTTTTTGTTGAAAATATATTTAATTAAGGTTTTAAGATTTTGAAGAGGTAAAAATAATAATTTTAAGTCTTTTTGGAAAATAAAGTAACGTATTAGTGTTTTTAACTTTGGAAAAACTAAATTAAAGTTCTAAGGTTTTTGATTTAAAAAATAAAATTTCATAGTTTATGCTACTGTGAAAAAATAAAACAAAAAAAATTTAACATACCTCCTTTTATTGATTCTCCAAAAATAATTCTCCTTGGATGAACAAGAACAAAGACAATTGCTGCTTTTGAATTGCTTAAATCATATCCCTACTATTCCAGAAAAAAAGAAATTGAATTGCTCCTTTTCCTTCACTGATTTGGTTTCAAATTTTCAAGCGTCTGTTGGATTTTCGGCCTCCTCTATTTCATTGCCTTTGGTCCTTATTTATAGTGGTTTGATATGGTTTATTCCTAATTAGTCACGGTAAGTAATATTAATAAAAAAAGAAACCGAAACCTAATTAAATTAAGTTTCAAAAAATTTGCGTCGAAAAAATTACGCTGCAGAAAAAAAATTGTCGCAGGAAAAATTGCGCTGGCGAAAAAATCTGCCGCAGGAAATTGCAGCAGTGGGCGGGCTACGGGCGTCGCCCATAGGATTTTCCTGCGAGCCCGCAGGAAATTCCTGCGGGCGAAATGCCCACGGGCCCGCTCGACGATTTTTTTTTCGCCGATTTTTTTACGCCGATTTTTATTTTTATTTTTAATTTTTGACTTTTATTTGTTTATTTTTTTATTTTTTATTAATAAAAATTAAATACTAGAGCAAAAATTATTTAACAAAAATTATTTTGGACCAATTAGACAACAAAAATCATTTTGGACTAAATAAAATAAATTGGACCGGACTGGTTAAAAATTAAGGGTCTACAATAAGTTCATCAAATTGATATGCAAAGATATCATAGATGAACAATTATTGCAATGTATCTCAATATGATTGTTGTATAAATAATTTTTTGACTTGAGACCACCATAATATTATGAATAAGTAATGTTATACTTTTGTTTTTAGAAAATAAAAGGCAAACTTCATTTCAAAATCTACTCAACAAAACAATTTGGGAAAACTTCATTTCAAAATCAACTCAACAAAACAATTTGGGAGATTATGTCGCCTATAAAATCTAGCATGAGAATGAGAGGCTCTAGCTAATAAATGGGTTTCCATATTAACTTGCATTCTAACCCACTTGACCTTAATATTAGGTCTAGAAACAAGAAGCTTTATATAATCATCAATAATAACACCAAATTTAGAGAAGTCTTCTTTACAATTATTAATAGCATGAACAATATATTGAGCATTAGAGAAAATTGATCATTGACCATTAAAATTTACACAAGCCCAAGAGAGTGCTTCACCAACCGCACTAGCTTGTGCATTTAGGGCATTGTTTGGTTGTCTCCTAACTATCGAAACCTTTAATCTCTCCATTCAGTCAAGTATTCCATTATACCTTCTATCCATGGCTTGTAATGTATTGGAAATAGCTTACAACTGATCTACTTCATCTTGGTTATTCCTTCCTTGTCCAATCATCTTCTTTTAATGAATCAAGAATTGCAAACAAAAGGTTAGTAAATAAAAATATAATCATGACTTCACTCCTTCATGTTTAATTCAAGTGTGATGATCATTCAATGTTACTCGTGTTTGCGTTCAAATTTTTGGCTTTTTTCTAGATGAGCTTATGCTCTTGACTTTTACCACTCAAACTCTAGCCAATACTAGTTGTATAGAATCAAACTAGACACAAGTTGTCAACCTTAAGTGGAATTTGTGTAATAATACTAAGAAAATAGAAAAAGGGTTGATTATCTTTCAACAAGTAACAACAATTTGTAAAAAAAATAAAATTCAATACTCTTTTTTATAGGGATTACCCCATCCACAGTGAAGTACATGTTAATGTCACGACTGCGCTTGAGATTTAGTGACCATGTTTTGTATAGGATGACTACAAGATAATTTCGAAAAAATTGCTAAAAGATACAGTAAATATAGCAGTAATAGGAGTGATTGTGACAAAGCAACTAGCAACCGCACTTGAAGAATAGCGACTACAAGGAAGTTCGGTAAAATTTCTAAAATTAGCAAAAAGTTTCTTGGTCGGATATGCTATGAGGTTTGCAATCGCAAAAAATTTAGGGCAAAAAACAATTTTTTGCAGTAAGGTTCGCTGTGAGAATTGCATTCAAGGGTGCGATTGAGAGAAAATTTTGGCAAATGGTTTTGAGACAAATAAAGGTTCATGATGTGAAAGATGATCACCAGGTTGGACACGAAATGGATATGTCAATCACAAGGTTGAAAATGCAACTGTGAATTAGGCCGTTAATTTTTATGGAAGTTCAAAGATCAAAAGTTCTAGGTTCCGAATTTTTTTAAAGATTTTGAGTTGCAAACACCTTTTTACAAAAATATTGTTCTAATGACTCAAATCAATGAAAATAAACACAATTGAACTCAAGGATATGGATAATTTGAGATTATAAAAGGACAACTCAAGGATAACCTTTTTTTTTATCTTTGATCTAAATTTTAGGAGATAAAGATGACAAAACAAGAACACACTGATAGATTTCAATTTGGAATTTAAACAAAACAAAAGTAAGGATACAAAATTTAGGAAACAAGACAAACAGGAATAAAAGGAGCACACGAACAACACAAGGAATAAGAAGAACAAGATCAAAACACAAGAAAGACACAAATAAGTAAAATTTGATAGAACAAAGATAGATAGGATCAATTGGAAACTGATTTAGAGCATAAGTTCTGATACCAAACTGATGTAAACCCACAAGAGTGAGTCTTGAGACCTAACACCTTTATGCTTGTTATCAAACCTTTGGGAAGCTAAATCAAATTCTTTATCCAAGACCTCAACCCAATTCAAAATCTTTGTGAATGAGTTTAATTCAACAAGAATTAAGGCAAGAGAATTTCTCTCTTAAGAACAATATTTGAATTTTTATTCAAGATTCCACAACTACTATAAAATGTTCATAAGACAGCTTTTATATGAGCCATAAGATGGATGCTCTAATTGGCATGTTTGGCAACAAGATTATGTTCATCCTAGTCCTCATTTAGCTAAACCCAAGTTACATTTATCCCTAATAGTTTATCCCATAAAAACCTTGGGCCATTCGATAACAAAAGCCCAGTTACAAAGTAAGATAGCCAAGTCCAAATTACAATTCCAGGACACTAGAGCGCACTAGTAAAATTAGTAAAACTAAATGCTGTAATATCCCTAATTTTTGAATATTAAATAAATTAAATTAAATTTGGATAAATTAAATAAATAATTTGAATGAAAAATGAAAGGATTTTAAGTGAAAAAAGTAAAATGTATATTTGAAATATATTTGATGTAAATATAACATATACATATACCTAAGATATACATTACATATATATATAGTATAAAGAATTAAATAGTGGCTTATTATAATATATATATATATATATATATAGATAAGGATGGAAAGAGAAGATATTTTCTTCTTCTTCTTTTGCTCCTTTTTTCCATGAGAGAGAGAGAGAGAGTAAGGGAGAGTTTGTTCTTCTTCCATATACAAATTTTACAAGGGATTTCAAGGATTCAAGTGAAGATTTTGAGGATTCTTCATCAATTGGTAAGTTCCTTTATCATTTTGCAAGTTTCTTTGGAATTCTATGGAAGAACTGTAACACCCCCACATTCAGTACACACACACTACAACACCACAATGTAGCATATGTGCACCGAATATAGGAGTGCTACGGCTTTTCATCAACATTCAAAACATTTTTATATAATACCAACATCTCTCTCAATATACATTATAGATACATAAATACATTTAAGTAGTACACAGCGGAAGATATAAAATATTTACACATATGAAAACATTTGAGTACATATTTATCATTACATATATATTTACAATATAAACAAAATCTTTACAAAATATAAAAGAGTTATACATGATTGGCAAATCTCCTCTGATCTTTAAGTTCCCAAAATCAACTCTTCAATGTCTACTCTCACTCGGTCTAGAAGAGCTCTCGGGTTCAACTCTATTACCTGCGCGATTAAACACTATCGCGCTAAGCCAAGGGCTTAGTAAGACAATTCATGCTAATGTTATGCTTTAGTGCAATGCAATGTTTCACATTTGTATTAATAAATTAACATCAATGATACACACACAATTAGTAAAGATCATACTCAACAAACAATATTCCGTGAATAGTCCGTTTCATCATATAAGTAATATTAACATTTCATTACATTAGAACAACATTTATGCTATACATAAAACCTAGACACCTATGGGCCCATCAAGTATTTAATACGATATTTAGAATTCAGAGTTACTGCTTTGGTTCATAAACACCATTATCAAGCCCGTAGGCAACATATACATATATATATCTCTATCCATGGATAGTGTAACAGACCCGGTCTCTTGGATCATCAACTCATCTAACTCGAGGATATCCTCAACCCGGCAAGACTGTTACAAATCAAATATCTCATAATATCAATTTTCATAGTGTAACAGACCCAGTCTCTTGGATCTCAATTCAACTCAATTTGAAGAGATCCTCAACCCGGCAAGACTGTTAACTTTCATTAAATAGGCATGCCTCCAAAAACCAGAACTCTGAAACTGAATATCATATTAAACATACACTTATTTCATTATTCTCTTTATCAAACTCTTTCTCAATCTTTCTCATCAATTAGGCAAACATGCCATACATCATTCAATTATATCATCATAGCCAATCACAATGGCTTTATAGCATTTCATATCTCAATTCATATTGTGTATATAGCATTATTAGTATCACATTACAAAGTACATTATTCATAATACACATCACCATTCACAAGCCTCACAATACACAATACATAACCTTATTCATGTAATATCATATGCATTATCAATTCCATATCATCTCACATTTCATGATTCAACAATGATGTTAGACAAATGATATCTATTTTGATCCTTGACAACTCAAATGGATGATCTATTTAACATGTAAATGAAAATCTTGTTGTAGGATTAGATTGCTTCCAATAAGGTGAACAAAACCTTTCTAGCGGTCGCGCCTCACCTGAATACGACCGCCCCATACAATTACAAGATGAAACCTTATTACAGTAGGTTTCGCGGCCAGGAGCCCGACCTAAGTCGCGACCGCACTTGAATAATAGCGACCGCCCCAAATTACGTGTCTCTCATGCATAAACCCTAATTATGGCCAAACTCTTCTAAATGCATTTTAACACATTATGCCCAACACAAACTCACTCAAATGGATGTAATCAAAATCATTAACACCTATTTTGCACATTTAACACAATATTCACATTAACCAAACATTAAATCATTCATCAATTCCAAACCTTAAAACCAACTTTACAATTGAACTTCCACTATCAAAATCCCCCTAAACTTACAATCTTCACAACCAAAATCAACACCAATTCAATCCTTTATCTTACCATCAATTTTTAACACTTGCAAACACATATCAAATACACCAAATCATTACATCAACAAATCACACTTCACTTTAAACATAACTTCAAAATTTACAAAGGAAAACAAGAGATTTCTTACCTTAGATGAAGAAATTTCACAAATTTCTAACCAAACTCTTTGATTGCCTCTTCAATTGGACTCTAGCATCAAGAACACTTCTCTTCCTCTTTCTCTCCTTCAATCACCGGCACCCAAAATGAAAAGAAAACAAAATAGCCACAAGTCAAACACTTTTCCATCTTTTAATCTCCACCAAGAGATTTCTAAAGGTAAATTACCTCAATGCCCTTAACCATATAACTCATCTTTTGTCTCATATAAGCCCATTTAAGTAATTACACACTCAACACAAAAATATCTCTTTTCCTTTGACTCCTCCTTTGACCCATTTATATGTTATATATATCATCATATACACAACATATACCATTCTCTCTAAACCCTATTTTCTTTCCCAATTTCTTTTCTCTTGCAATTAACATATATATACAATCCAATATAACAACAACAACAATAACAATAACATAATCAAAACTTCTAGACCATATATGAGGATATTACAAGAACATGATATTTTGATTTTTGGAATTTTGTATTAGCATGTTTTAATGGTTTATATGGATAGGTATGAAGATTTTGTGAGTAACTAATGATGATTTTTAAGGTTGGATTGAAAGAGAAGAGATTTCTTTTCTTTTTTCTTCTTTGAATATGTTATGAGAGAAAGTGATGATTGATTGAATAAGATGATAGTTATGATATGTTGGAGTTATATAAGTGTTGAATTTATGGGTAAATTATGGATACAAACTAAGATGATGATTAAGGATGTTGTAGTGTTGAGTTTGGAATGATTGTGTTCATATGGTTGAGAGTTCAAAATGCAGGACTTTGACATGACACGGCCATGTCATTTGGCATGCCAACGGTGCTAAGTTTAACATTGATGACATGACCATTAACAAGACCATGTCCCTAAGCGTGTCATAGCTTCTGTAAGGCAAAATAATTGACACGAACATTAACACACCCGTGTTGTTGGGTGTGTCAAACATTTTGTGAGGCAGAATGAATGACACGAGTAGTGACACACCTATGTCATTGGACGTGTCAAAACTTATGTGTGATTGGGTTAGTGACACGGTCAGTAACACGCCCATGTTGTTGGGCGTGTCACTTGAGAATAACTTTTTTTTATTTTTTATTTGCAATTCCTATTTAAATGATTTGATGTTGAGGATGCCTTAGAATGTGATATTAAATGATTATTTATGATCACATTTGGTATTGATATTGACAAAGAGCAGTTTTCCCAGCCCTAGTGTTGAAGGGCAACTTGGAAGAGAAAGTTAGGGGAAGTTTTAAAGCTCATTTTGGAGTGTTTCCTAAGGTATTTACAAACTCTTGATAAATGGAATGTGATTGTATTACATTTGGCCTAACACGTTTTGGATGAAAAATGTGTTAAGCACTTGATACATTATGTATTAATGAACATGATGCTAAAACATGTGAATTGCTATGTATGCATAATTAGGCATTGTTAAAAGCCATTGTTAATGGCTAAATTGAATGAAATGTGAACTACGTGCAAAATATGAAAATGACCTAAAATATTTGGGTAATGTGGTTTGTTGTGTATACATTAAAGATATTATGTAAAGCCACTAATGATGGCTAGATTGTATAAAATAAGATACATTATGATTATATGATGATGTTGATTAAATGAGATAAATGAGGCAATGTGCATAGCTTGATGTTAAGAAAATGAGAAAGAGATTGATAATGGAAATAAGAAATAATTGTGCACCTAGTATGTTATTCAATTTTCAGAGTTCTGTGTTTGGTGGCATGCCTATATTTGACTATGGGGCTAGACGCTTGGCGTCACTATGAAAATATTTTTAAGGAGAAAAGATCGGTCATAAGCCTCATAAACAAGTCCTTGAAGTTGGGTTGGGTGAAAAGACCGGGTCGTAATCCCAAGTCTAGTTGGACTGTTATATTAATACTTTGCCTTCGGGGCTAGACACATAGTGTCATTATGGACCAAAATGGTAACTCTAAGATTTGAATGATGTATTAGTTATTTGGGCCCATGCTTGTGTATGTGTTTGTGTGAATTATCAAGTGATGAAAGCATATATCTAAAAGTGATCTTGATTGTCATATGATGGCATAACATATGAACATTATGCATTGGCATTGTTTTGAGTTTTGTTATTATCATAGTTTGTACCACTAGGCTTCAGCTTAGCGTGATCGTAACTCATCGCGCAGGTGACAGGGGTGATCTGGTAAAGCCAGAGAGTTCTACTAGACCAGATCGGGTCTAAGCTTTTGTTGGTTGATCTTGAAGTGTACTGCTACATCAAGAACAGAGCCACTTTGCCAGCATATACATATTTTATTTTATAGTATATTTTGACATTATGTATATTATATTGTGTTTTGGGAGTATATGTATATACATTGTAAATTGTAAAGGATGTTTAGATAATTAAGTAATGTGAGAATTTTGTGTATTTTCATATGTATACATATGTTTTATGCAAATGTTTTTAGTAATAAGGGAATATGAAAATTTTTATTAAACTTGGATTGTGACATTTTTATACCGTATATACGTATCTTACATGCTTGTAGTGTGTGTATTATATGTTTATAGGGTATAAGGGTGTTAGATTTATTTTGGTATCAGAGCCAAGGTTTGAGGTTCTTAACCTTGGTGTGTTGTGAGAGAAAGAAAATGGGGATTTTTAAATATGGTTTTCAATTATGAATATGCATTGGCACTGGCAGTTTCTGATCTTTGACGTGGCAATTTCTGCTATGTTTGCAAATATAGATAGTTATGACATCTCGTACGCATCAGTCTGTAGAGGGTAGTGCAGAGAGTGTGGTTTCTGGTGTGGGTAGAGATGGAGGTAGAGCAGAGATTGCTAGAGAGGCACCTGCTCCTGTGCTAGAGAGACTAGCAGTTGATGAGATTCTATTGGGCTGGGTACGACATATGGTAGAGCTATTGAGGCAGGCTCCAGTTCTGCAGCCACCGCAGCCTTATCCTCAGCCGCAATTGTCAATGAGAAAGTCTTATAAGCTGAGGAAGTTTAGAGTTGAGGAATTTGTTGGTATTACGAACCCTGCTGTAGAGGTGTAGTGGCTAGACAGGTTCCAGAGAGTCTTCATCCAGGTGCAGGCTACTCCACAGGAGAAGTTTGATTATGCCAAATCTCTTCTGTAGAGGGATGTATATGATTGGTGGAAGACGGTTCCACATGCTCTGGATGATCAACCAATCCTGACCTATGATGATTTTCTATAGAAATTCGAGCATAAGTATACTTCAAGGGAGTATAAGGATGAGAAGAAGATAAAGTTCCTGAGTTTGATACAAGATACGAGGACACTATCGGTATGCTGAGTCAGTATGAGATAGTGTTTACTAGGCTGAGTCGGTATGCTGGTAGGATCATTTTTTGTGAGATTGACGGGTGTCGGAGGTTTGAGGAGGGGCTGAGACCCTCTATCATATGCATTATAGTAGGCTCCCGGTACCAAGATTTTTTCCAGTTGGTTGCAGCTGCAAGAAGTATTGAGAGAGCATAGGGTCTTGCAGTAGCTACTAGGGTTGAGGAGACCAGAGCTAGGAGACTCCAGAGTGAGTCATGGTCTTCATCAATGAAGAGAGGCCAAGGAGGATATTTTCAAAGATTCAGTATGAGCCAGGGCCAGTCTAGCAGGTCAGTACAGTAGTAGAGACAGAGACCTGCAGTTTTAGTTGCTAGTGCTCTAACCCTAGTGACTCAGAGGCCTATTCCACATACCTGTATTCATTGTGGTAAAGTACATGGAGGTGTTTACTGGAGGATAGGTGGACCAATAATATGTTATAGATGTGGATCACTAGATCATTTTATTAGAAATTGTCCAGAGCCACCAAATGATAGATAAATAGATACTGCAACTTCTCGACCTAGTGTTAGAGGGAGTTGTGGTAGTAGAGGTTTTCGTCGGGGTGGTAGATTTGGGTCTAGTTAGAGAGGAGGTTCTATAGCTGGAGGTATACCAGATGAGGTAGGACCATCTTAGCGGGTCTATGTGATGCAGAGGTAGCCAGATGCTTTAGTTGTGATAGTCGATATTTTTAGTTTATTTGGTACTTCAGTTCTTGCATTAATAGACTCTGGGTTGACTCATTTATACATTATTGCATCCATCTTGCCTATGAGTGATTTGCATTTAGAGTCCCTATTGATATTTTGGTGACAAATCCTTGAGGGCTTAGTATTGTGGTTAGCATGGTGCACCGAGATAGCCCGGTTGTGGTTCAGGATGAGGAGTTTCTCGGTGACCTGATTGAGATGTCTTTTTAAGGAATATGATATGTTTTTGGGCATAGATTGGTTATCCAGGCATGGAACTATGGTAGACTGTTAGCAGAAATATGTTACTCCGAGAACACATGATGGTAGAGATGTGATAGTATCTAGTGAGCATAGACATCTTTCAGCCATGTTTATTTTAGCTATTTCAGTTAGGAAGATGATCCGAAAGGGATGTGAAGCATATCTTGCTCACGTGGTAGATACCAGAGTAGTAGGATCCTAGCTTGATAGTATACCTACAGTTACCAAGTTTCCAGATATTTTTCCTGAGGAGTTTTTAGGAATACCCCTAAGAGAGAGGTTGAGTTTGGTATTGATTTGTTGACTGGTACCACTCCCATCTCTATTACTCCTTATTGTATGGAACCTGCTGAGTTAAGAGAGTTGAAGTTGCAGTTGCAAGACTTGCTGGATAAAGGGTTCATTCGCCCTAGTGTGTCCCCATAGGGAGCACCTGTTTTGTTTTTAAAGAAGAAGGATGACACATTGAGATTGTGTATTGATTATCGACAGTTGAATAAGGAGACCATCAAGAACAAGTATCCATTGCCTTGGATAGATGATCTATTTGATCAGTTGAATGGAGCAACAGTATTCTCTAAGATTGATATGAGATCAGGGTACCATCAGTTGAGAGTCAAATATGTGGATGTACATAAGACAACTTTCCGTATGAGGTATGGGCATTATGAGTGTTTGGTGATGCCCTTTGGATTGATGAATGCACCAGCAGTATTTATGGATTTGATGAACAGGGTATTGAGAACCTATCTAGATTAGTTTGTGGTGGTCTTTATTGATGATATTCTAGTATATTCGTGTAATGAGGAGGACAATGACAAACATTTACAAATTGTATTGCAGACTCTGAGAGAGAAGCAGTTGTATGCTAAGCTATCTAAATGTAAGTTCTGGTTTGATCAGGTATGTAACACCCTTATACCCAATATACATACACTACATACACCCAACATATGTAATATACGTATAGAGGATACAAGAATGTCACAACCTTCTTAAAACAAAACAAATCTTCAATTACAAAACCTGTATAATCTTAAAACATTCAATTGATATCATATAAATAGTAAATGAAACAATACTTGTTAAAACACACACATATATATATACTTCATTACCAAAGGTTTATCCAAAACATTTTTAATAGATTGTGGAATATACATAAATACATGAAATCAATATGTACAAAAATATGAAATATATACATGCTGGCATTTTGTCTCTAATCTTGATGTCCACAATCAACACTGCAATCACAATTTCAAGCCTAGACTCGACTCGGTCTAGCTGAACTCTCCGGTTCAACCAGATCTACCCTGTCACCTGTGCAATAAATCACAATCGCGCTAAGCCAAAGCTTAATGGTACAAACTTTGATAACAATATAGTTCAAATGTAATGCCAATATCAAACTTTCAAGGACTAGAAACAATACACAAGGATATCATATTTCATAACATTATATCTCATTATATTGCTCAATTATTTCACCGTTCATAATTCACATTAAAGGAAAGACAAGCATGGACCTAAAAAGGATCTAATATGCTATTCAAATTCTAGAGTTACTGCTTTGGTCCAATATAATAACATTTGTTTAGCCCGAAGGCGAATCATAATCACAATGAGGATTACCTCATATATAACATCCCAACTAGGATTCAAGGACTAGGTCCAACCCAGCTTCAAGGTGTGCTACATCATGTAACACCCAACTAAGCTTGAAGGACAAAGCCCAACCCAGCTTTAAGGGACTGCTACTTCATAGGCATGCCGCCAAACATAAAACTCTGAAAATTGAATAACATACTAGGCACATAATTCTTTGATAATTCCATTATCAAATCCTTTCTCACTTTCTCATGATCAACTAGGCACAATGCCTCAAATATCTCATTTATATCAATACAACCATCAACAATCACTTCACATACTATCATTAGTGTATAAATAACAAATTGCATTATCCATACATTTTGGGTCATCATCTTATTTTTCACATAATTCACAATGTACAAGTCATAGCATTTTATTCATGCATCAACAATGTAGTAAGTAACTTAACACATTTTCCAACCAAATGTGTGAAGTCCCAATATCATGAAAATATGAACAATTATTCAAAGTTTGTACTTACCTCTAAAGCAACAAACATCACTTTAAACCTCCTCTTCCAAGATATCCCTCAACACTTGGATTGGGGTAGCTCAACTCTCTTTAAAGCCTAAACCAAATGTGATTATACATAATCACTAAGTGATCCACAAAGAAAAAAAAAGAGGAAAAGACCCAACTAAGGAAAACTCTACACATGATACGCTCAACAACACAGGGCATGTCCATGAGTGTGCCCTAAACCTACAACATAGAAGCTTTGACACGCTCAGTCACTTGGGTGTGTCACGACACGTGCAAATACTCAAACAACACAATAGCTGTGACACGCTCAGTGACATGGGCATGTCACTGCATGTGTCAATGCTACAACAACACAGTAGCTATGACATACTAAATGACATGGGTGTGTTATTGATCATGTCACCAACACTGAAAACAGAACCATCAACAAGCCCAAAGACATGGTCAGGCCAAAAACCTGAAATCAACACAAAAATGCCACAACCAACTATCAGCTTTCATTAACCTTTCCAACTCCATACAAACTCAACCAATCCACCATAATACCACATGTTATTTATGTAAACATCAAAACAACTCAAACACAATCAACAATACACAATCATAACCATATTTCATAACTCAAAACTTACACAATCCACAACTCTTATTCTCTTCACCAAACATAACCTCTTCTTCAATCCAACTCCAAATTCATAGTAAACTAGACAAAAGAACTTCAAACATACTAAAATCAACCATAGACCCATACCACACCAAACATCCAATTCACACATACAAACTTCCAAAGGAATTCAAAAAAACAAGTTAGAAACTTACTAAAAATGAAGAAAATCCTCAAAACTCCAACTTGAACACTTGAAATCCTTTAATTTTCTTAAATTAGCAAGAAGCAAAATCTCTTCCACTATCCATAAATATTAATATCTTATTAAATAATTAAAATATCTTTTCACCTTACTAAGATATTAACTTGTATATATTTTATATATCTACATATATACAACATATACACACTTCCCTTTTTCCATTCTTTTCACTTAATCAAATATATACACTTTTAAATCCTTTATTTACTTTTCAACAATTAATATTTATTTCAAAATTTTGGGATATTACAATTCTCCCCCTCTACAAATAAATTTCGTCCTCTAAATTACCTGCTCTCAAGTCTGAAACAACTGGGATATTGATCCCGCATATGCTCACTCTCCCATGATGCCTCTACCGTAGCATGATTCTTCCAAAGAACTTTCACAAGTGGCACTTTCTTATTTCTCAACTCCTTCACATCACGTGCCAAAATAGCTACTGGTTCTTCCTCATAAGTCAGATCTGAACTCACCTCAATAGATTCCACTGACAAAATATGAGATGGGTCCAACCTGTACCTCCGAAGCATAGAGACATGGAAGACATTGTGAATTCAATCCAATTCAGGTGGTAAAGCTAATCTATAGGCCACTGGTCCAACTCTTTCCAGTATCTCATAAGGTCCTATGAAGCGGGGACTCAACTTCCCTTTGCGGCCAAATCTCAAAATTTTATTCCAAGGAGACACTTTCAAAAATACTTTATCTTCAACACTAAACTCTATGTCTCTTCTTTTAAAATCTAAATATGATTTCTATCGGTCTGAAGCTGCTTTCAAACGATCCCAAATTAACTTCACTTTCTCTTTTGTTTCCCTTATCAAATCAGGACCAATCAACTTACCTTCTCCAACCTCATCCCAACATAAAGGTGTCCTGCATCTCCTACCATACAATGCCTCATAAGGTGTCATTCTAATACTAGACTGATGACTGTTGTTATAAGCAAACTCAATCAGTGGTAAAAATCTATCCCAGCTCCTAGAGAAATCGATGATACAACTTCTCAACATGTCCTCTAAAATCTATATCACTCTCTCTTACTGTCCATCTGTCTGAGGATGGAATGCAGTACTAAAATGTAATCGGGAGCCTAAAGCATCCTATAAACTCTTTCAAAACTTCAAAGTAAATCAGGGATCTCGATCCAATACCAAAAAAATTAGAACTCCATGCTACCTCACTGTCTCACTGATATACAGTTCAGTCAACCTCTCAAGAGAGTAATCCATTCGAACTGGAAGAAAATGAGCTGTCTTCATCATCCAATCAACAATCACCCAAATGGCGTCATGCTTGTAACACCCCTATACCCCATATATGCACACTACATACAACCACATCTATAATATACGTATACCAGATACAAGAGTGTCACAGTTTATACTAAACAAACCAATCTTTCCTTTTAGCAATAATATGAGAAAACTTAAAACATTTAAGTTATATTATAAAGCATAATAGATAAAACATTTATTTACTAAGCAGCTGAAAATGTAGCGGTATTTACACATATATATATATATATCAAAATCAATATTTACAAAATATATAGAGTTTATACATGTTTGGTAGTTCGTCTCTGATCTTGAAGTCCACTATCAACACTTCACAAGCCTAGACTTGACTCGATCTAGCTGAACTCTCCAGTTCAACCGGATCTACCCTGTCACCTATGCGATGAACCACAATCGCGCTAGGCCAATGGCTTAGTGGTACAAACCACAATAACAATATGCTTTAATGTAATGCCAATGTCATACATTCAAATATTATAAAAAATACATAAGGATATCATATTTCAAAACCTTACATTAAATGTTATTATTCATTTGTTTCACCATTCATGATTCACATTTAAACAAAGACAAGCATGGGCCCAAAAGAAACTAATATGTCATTCAACTTCCAGAGTTAATGTTTTGGTTCAATTATCACATTTATCATCCCAACTAGGCTTCAAAGACTAGGCCCAACCAAGCTTCAAGGGGAGCGAAGCATGCTAAGCATCAACCCAACTTGGCTTCAAGGACTAAGCCCAACCTAGCTTCAAAGGATTGTAACTTTTAGGCTTTAAGGGATTGTAACATCCCAACTAGGCTTCAAGGGCTAGGCCCAACCAAGCTTCAAGGGGAGTTAAGCATGCTAAACTTCAACCCAACTTGGCTTTAAGGACCAAGCCCAACCCAGCTTCAAGGGATTGTTACTTTTAGGCATGCCACCAACAACAAAACTCTGAAAATTGAATAACATATTAGGCACACAATTCTTTCATTATCAATTCCATTCTCATTTTCTCATAATCATCTAGGCAACCATGCCCCAATTATTTCATTTGCATCAATATAGCCAACAACAATGGCTTCACATCTCATCATTAAAGTATACATAACCAATTGTATTGGACATGCATTTTGAGTGATCATTATATCTCTCACATTATGCAAATCATAGCATTAATCAAATGTATCAACAATGTAATAGATTACTTAACACATTTACAACCAAATGTGTTAAGTCCCAAAGTCATGTAAATGTATGCAATCATGTAGGGTTTGTACTTACCTCAATAGCAACTCACACCAATCTAACCACTTCCTCTTCCAAAAATCCTTCAACACTTGGGTTAGGGAAACTCAATCTCTTCAAAACCTAATCCAAAAGTGATTATACACACTCACTTAGAGATACACATGAGATAATATGGATAATGTGAGCGGGGATTTTCGCCCCCACTCCCGGTGGAATGGTTCTTGCGACTTCGGCACTGTTTAGGCTCGGGGCCTTAGAGAACACGGACCTAAGTCCGGAGAAAATGGAGTTGCCACTAGGATGGGCTGGGAAAAAGAAAGGGGTGGATGACTCGATTCCTTAGGAATCCCCAACCCCCTAATGGGTTCGGAAAGTTGGGTACGTATGGAGAAGGTGAGAAATGGCCCAGCACTCCCACAATGCCGGTTCATTGAAACCGGCCTCCTTTACAGATCTTAATATTATAAAATTCTTAAATATAACAATATTATCTATATTACACACAATAATTAAAATAAAGCATCGATATATTGAACATCAAAATAATGTCCAAACAAAACAAATAAATGGACACCCATCTGAAGATGGAAACATGCCCTTGCATAATCCATGCCTAAATAGAACACCCACTGAAAGGTAGAAACATGTCCTTTACATTGGTTCTAAAATAGAAAAGTAATCTAAATTACATGATATTTAACTAATGAGGTACCCACCAAGTGGAAAAATACCTCTTACAACATTTAGATATCTAAATAAATTGATAAAAGTAAATAACCATTCATCATAAATAAATCATTCATTAAAGAAATTAAACATCAATAGAATGTAAACATCCATCCATGATAAACTAAATAAACCAAGCATTGAATTTAAATAAATCAACAAAGCATTGAAAATAAATTAAAGCACATAATCAAATATAAAATTGAATAAAGAAAATAAAGATTCAAATTAGGGCTACTGTTTCTATTTAAGATTCTTTGTTTCATGTGTTTAGGGTTTTGGAATTCATGAGTTTAAGCTACTGTGAGTTTTAATGGAATTGAGATGAAGCCAAGTTTTAGAATTTAATAGGTTGATAAAGTTCTTTGATTAACTAAATTAATGTTTGAGAAGTGAAATCATGAAACTAGGGTTTGGACACTTTAAAACATTTAGTTTTATGATTTGCGGTCACTAGATTGTGTTTGAAAGCTTACTGTGTTTGAATATGTTTATAGGTTTTATGGTTTAAAGGATTAGGGTTTAGAAAACTTTAGGGTTTAAGGTTTTATGGGAGTTAGGGTTTACTATTTTGGGTTTTGGAGTTAAATTAGGGGTTTTAGAATTTTAGAATTAGGGTTTCAGAGAATACATTAAGTTTTAGGATTTGAAAATCAATTGATAATTTTATGAAACTTTATGAAAATAAACAAAACGATTTAAAGTTTATAAAAACAAAAGAGACAATTTAGGGTTTTTGGGGGCTAGAAGGAATAAGTTAGGTTTTTGAGGTTTTAGGGAAACAGAATGATGATTTTTAGGGTCTTAGAATGATTTAAGATTTTTTGGAAAAAACAAAGAAACGGATTAAAGTTTTTAATGGAATCTAGAAATAGAGGAAGTCACTTAAGGTTTTTGGGAACAAAGATCAAGTTATTACATCTTCAAAGATTGAAGTTTTGAGTGTGTAATTTATGAATTAAATAAAGAGCAAAGCTACTGTAAGAAACAAAAAGAAATTAAAAAATCAAACCTTTGTTTGTAAGTTACACCAAAAATTGCTTCTTGGATGAATAAGGTCAAAGACAAGCTAAGGAAAATTTCGGTTCTGGACCCGAGCTATGTTTTGGACTTAAAAGAGATTCTAGGTTTTGGACCTAAGGAAAATTTGGGTTCTGGACCCGAGCTAATAATTTTTTGATTTCAAAAAATTTGGCTAATTTTTATACAAATGTCTTCTCCTTGCCCCCTGCGTGAAAAAATATTTATGCACACGCAAGTATTTGAATGATTAAAGTGAATAATTGAATTTACTGTTTATTTACTGTGTAGTCACTATTTATTTTGAATTAAGTATTTCATTTTGAATTTACTGTTTATTTTGAATTTACTGTTTAATTTACTGTTCATTTTGAATTTACTGTTTATTTAAGTATTTCATGAATAGTAAAACTTACTTTTGAATTTTTATTTTTTTCTTGCCGTTTCTCTATAAAAACCCACAAATCCTTTTTTTCATTTACAGCAAAAATTTCTCAATTTCTATAATTCTCTCAAATTTAGCACATAGTTTTCAAAAAAAATGCATGCTTCAAGGTCAGGGACTCATTCTAATATTGAGTTATTGGAGTTTATTCGGCATCATGAAGATGAAAATATAGATATACTAGCCGGGATGCCGCTTCACCGAAGTTCAAACCAAAAGAGTGACGTAATTATTTTTCTTTTTCTTTTCTCTTGATTTTTCGTCTTTCTATTTTTTTTCTTTTTTTAATCTTAATTTTTAATTATTATTATTTATTTTTATTTTTCTGTTATTATTATTCTTTATTATTTTTTATTTTTATTTATGATTATTTTTTATTTTTGTTTGACGATTTTTTTATGTTTTTATTATTTTTTTATGTTTTTATTATTATTGTGTTTGCCTTTATTATTATTTTGTTTGTTTATTTCTGATATTATTACATTTTTAGAAAATTTAGGAAAAATATATTAATTTAAGCAGATAGGATAATATGTACTTACCTGGTATTAACTTACCTGGCTCTGTGTTAGCATAATCGTTGCGTTGTTTGAGCTGGAGGGTGTATTTATAAAGCCTGGCAATGTTACGATGTAGTGCCTTCTCGGGTAAGGCGGATTATCCGAGATTGCGGCTTTGAGCAGTTCATCTTACAATTACCATCAGAGGAATATCAGATAGACCGGAGCATAGTCCAGGTGCTTGCAGAGTGATGGTTGGACACAACCCACACTTTTCACTTGCCTATTGGAGAGATGACAATTGGTCCGGTCGATTTTACTGCTATAACCGGCCTTCGATATGATGGTTTTCAGTTCCTCTGACCAACGATATTTTAACATTTGAAGAAATTCAAGAATTAATTGGTATGGAACCATCATATAAAGGGCCTTTTAAGATAAAAATTTAGACAATTCATAGTTATTGGATGAACTATGAAGGACGGGTTGGCAGAGACACGGCCGAACAGTATGCTCGAGGATTTTTGTATATCTGCTTGGGTCGACCATCTTAGGCAACACTGAATCCTCTATCCATTTGTCAGTGTTGAGTGCCCTTTCTTATTTTAGAATGGTAGCATCTTCTGGCTGGGGTGAAGCTGGTCTCACGTGTCTTTACCATGGTCATGATAAACTTTGCCGAAACAAGAAGTCTTTTGTCGGTTTAATGGTGATTGTCGAGGTATTTTTCTTTCACTAATGTCATTTCCACTCTTTTCTTGTATGAATTTGATCTTTATTGTTATTGTAGGTATTTGCATATGAACACAATCTCGTGAGGGTACCCGGTATTGTAACACCCCTTCCCGACCTACGAATAAGCCGGGGAGGAATGTCACATCGGGATGCGAGCTCTGGTTACAATGTCTTAATTAAGAATTCTTATGAAAAATTTTTTGAAAAAATTGGGCGGAGTTTCCCCTAAAAAGCGGGGTTCCCAAGTGTAGCCAAAACTGTTTTTTTTTTAAAAAAACACTTTTGTTCACAGTTCAACTCAAGAACACTCCCAATAATAATCTCCCTTATATCCTCAACTACACCCTGCAAGAAAATTTCACACTTCTATATCGTTTCTCAAGATCACATATCATTTGCTATGTTTCATTACCATACTACTGTTTATTCTCTTGTTAAATACACCATAATACTTAATATGTTTAACAAACCTTTACAATAGATATAACGTACATGCCATACTACTATTTTAAGTCAAAAGTCCTACCCTATTCCCCGTCGAGCTGGTGCGGACCGCTGATCTTCTATCCACTACCTGCGAGTTAGACATATAACTCGCTGAGCAACTTATTGCCTAGTGGGTGCTTTAACCATTGCCTAATATAAATAGTGCAAGGAAGGTTGTTGAAACACATATAAAAGTAGAATACTGCATAATTAAACTATTTTCATACAATCATCATATTTATATTTTCTAATTAAGTTATGATTCACATTCTGTATGTAAACAACATGTAATATAACTTCATTATAATTACAAGTTAATCTGCTCCACTAGGTAATTATGAATACACCGATCTCGAAATGAGGCCTCGTATAGAGTTACGCGTGGTCTTGACCTCACACGACTAATTGCCATGGTCCTGGTCTCACACGATATGGAATATACAACAAAATTGCGTGGTCTTGGTCTCACACGACTAGTTGCCATGATCTTGACCTCACACGATATAACCGCGCGCGCGTAAGTAATATCCAGACCGAAGCTGTTAAGACATTACTGCCGGTAGGATGGCATGCCAAACCCCCATTTCATACCGGTTTTACCCATTTACCGAGTAGAGCATATATAACATTTCATATATACCCATTCATTTTGTATATATACCACATATTCTCCATGTATATACAATATATACTTACACAAATACCACATATACTCACATATGTATCATATGTATTCACATATATACCATATACATGCATATATATATATATACCATATTTACACGTATTTCCCCACGTATATACCTTATCTATATATTCAAATGATAACGAACATGTATTCCATCACGTGACTTTTATCACGGTTATGAAATTCAGATTGATTTTCTCCTCTTTTCGATCTAATTTATTCTTCATATTCATACTTAAACTCAATACCAAAAATAAAATGATAAAACACCCACACCAAGTTTTTGACCAAGTTAATAATGAAAAATTACCATATGAACAATAAACTCTAGTTCTTGACCCAACTTGATCCATGTTTTAGATAATTTGTATAAAATAATCCACTTGGCTAAAAACTCTAAAATTTTTTTACAGAATTTTGTTTTGCATCTTAAAATCATTCCTTTAAAATTTTATATCAAACTGGACAAAAAACTTGGTCAACTAGTTCACCCAACCAGACTGCTCCAGTTGCCCTGCATCCTAGCAGCAGTTCTGAATTTTTTGAATTCTGTAAATTAAATTCAATCAATGTGGTTCCAAATTATTTTTCTCAAATAATAGACTCACTAAGCAACAACATATACAAAATTCAATTGGATATTATTTTTCTATAGTTTATTAAAAATTCGGAAAGATGGTTGTCTCAGTCAAGGTACCTGCTGGAGTAGGTATAATAAAAATAAATTTTCCAAACTCATAACCATTCCAAATTCAACTCAACATATTTTTCAGTAATTCTAGACTCATTGAGACACAACATATAAAAAATTCAACTCAAGATAATTTTTATATATTTAATTAAAAATCATACAAGTCACAGCATTTTACTAATTGTAAAACAGAAAAATTTCAAAAGGAGTTCAATGGTTAAAGTACCAAACCTTACTATTCCTTAGTCCTTTATCTATATCACTTCCTTTCCTTCCTTGTCTCCTTGATTTCCTATGAAATTTAACATCACATATACAAAGGTAAGAACCCTAGGTATAGACATAGTCTTATCTTATGATTTTTCTAATGGTTGCTAGCTTATTTTCACCATTAAACACCATTTCTATTCATTCTCCAACTATTTTGCTATTCTCCATCATATTCATCAACTTTATAATATTTTCCCTAATTAAACATGACTTTAAGTCCTTCCATACAAAGCCTAATACTCAAAGTAAATGAAAGAGAAGAAGTTAGCTTGAAGAATTACCTTAATTTCTCTTGAAAAAAAAAAACTTGATAAATCACTTAGAAATTGAAACTTTCCCTTGGCTCTTTTGGAAGAAGCCCATGGCAATGGAGTCCCAAAATGAAGATAATGGAGTTTTCTAGATGTTAGGCATGTGTCTTATGCTTTAAGACAAAAATTAGATGTTAGATAATTATTTAATTAATTAATATATTATTTTTAACTTGAATGGTCTTGATTTATCCACCAAAATTGAACAAATGGCCATGATTTGGCCACTTGAAAGTTACTTTTTCTTCTTTATAATTTTGCCCCTCAAATTGGTTCTATTTACAAAATTGCCACTCTAGTGGAAATGACCAAAATGCCCTTGTTGCAAAATCATCCGTAACTTTCAAACCGTGCGTATTCGGGAAAAATCGTGCGCCACCGTTACAACACGATAAATCCCGAGAACACATCTATTACATACATTATGGGCACTATTAAGAACCGACGTAACTTTTTGGAAAAGTACCTTTAGGTCCTCAACCTCTTAAAAAACTTTCAATTAGGTCCCGTCAGCTCCACTGTGTACACCAATTTCATATTTGACTATCCCGAGCCTCTATTTGACCACTCGTTCATGTCCTCCTTGCCTATTACTCGACTATCTAGCCTTTGGGATGTGACAGTTCTACCCTCCTTAATTTAAGTTTCGCCCTGAAACTTGTTTGTTCATACATGTAAATACATTGTTCATATAACTAATAACAGTCATACATATATATATACTTAAAACACATATTTTAAATTTAAATACCTTCCTTTTCTTCTTTTGTTTTATTCTCCTCTGCCCTCATATAATATACTCTAGCTTGAGCTCTTGATTTGGGGCAATCTACTGATTTTGAGTACGTTCCTGCTTGGTTGTTACTACTTGCTCTACCTCTGCCTCTGCCTCTACCTGTAACTCTAATTCCAATTACAGATGGTTGTTCCTGTGCAATGGGTACTGTTGTAACTTTCTTTGGGCAATCCCTTCTCAAATGGCCCCTTTCACCACAACCCCAACATACTCCATCTATTGCAAAGCAACAATCTCCAAGATGTTTCTTTCTACAAATTTCACAGGTTGGATATTCCACTCTATTAGTTCCTGCCAAACTCACCATTGGTGAAGTTGAATAACCCGACCTCTGTACTGTTCCCTGGCTTTGTATTTGTCTTAGGGGGTCAAGAAAATCCACTCCTAGATTTCTTACTAGCAGTCTGATAATTACTTGGGGTGCTCTGAACCTGTTCCCTTTTTTGCTGGATTTTCTATTGACAACTCTTGAGATTCACTTGTACCTTCTCAACATCTAGTGCTTTAGCTACTAATCTTGAAAATTCAGTATTCTCCGGCACTACTAATTGGATCTTAATTTCATCATTAAGTCCTTCCAAAAATTTCTCACATCGTTCAGCTTCAGTTTCTATTAACTTCCTCCCATACTTACTGAGGCGCGTAAATTATTTCTCATACTCTAATATCGTCATCCTACCTTGCTTCAAATGGATGAACTCATTGTGCCTTGCAGCTAAATGTGCATCAGTGGTATATCTCTTTTTGAACTCGCTTCTGAAAAATTCCCAAGTCCGTTGTTCCAGTGGAACCCATTGCTGAGTGGTATCCCACCATATGCATGCCTCCTCCATCAGGAGTGAAACAAATTATTCTTTCTTCCGGAGTGCTTCGAAACTGGTCAAGAACTCTAATGATACTATCTAACCAATATTCCGCTTCCTCATATCCCTCTTCATGACCAGCCTTAAACTCTTTTGCACCATATTTCCTCAGCTTCTCAATCAGGGGTTTCCTATCCCCCTCAGCAGCAGGGCCCCTTCCGGCCATTTATTGGAATGCTGCTGCTATCTGCCTAAGGTAAGTTCTCGGACCGGGTACTTCGGCTGCTGCTGGCCCTAGTCCTGGTCCATGGGCTTCCTCAACTCCTATTGGTGCGGAGGCTTGGGATTCTGTCTCCTGTTCCATAGCTTGTTACGAGTCTAGAGACATCATACAATATAAAAGTAATCAGCAGTCTGCACAGCTCGACATATAACCTTTTTCCTATATGGCATGTACATTAGACCTAATAACTCATGCTTAATTATTCTCGACTCTTTCTTATTTCACAAACATAATTTCATATATAACTGTTTCAAAAATACCATAACTACTACAGGGTATCCCGTTTTACGTTGGTAATGGCCACTCCCAACATAAAACGTATATCCTCCTATATTTTCCTCTTCCTATCTAAAGTCTTTCTAACTCACTTCGTTTACTATCTCTCGATATCCTAATTATCATACACTTTCCTATGTCTAACCGCCCAGAAACGGCTAAACCTGGCTCTAATACCATAAATTGTAACACCCCTTCCCGACCTACGAATAAGCCGGGGAGGAATGTCACATCAGGATGCGAGATCTGGTTACAATGTCATAATTAAGAATTCTTATGAAAAAATTTTCAAAAAATTGGGCGGAGTTTCCCCTAAAAAGCGGGGATCCCAAGTGTCGCCAAAACTGATTTTTTTTAAAAAAAAAACACTTTTTTTCACAGTTCAACTCAAGAACACTCCTAATAATAATCTCCCTTATATCCTCAACTACACCCTGCAAGAAAATTTCACACTTCTATATCATTTCTTAAGATCACATATCATTTGCTAAGTTTCATTACTATACTATTGTTTATTCTCTTGTTAAATACACCATAATACTTAATATGTTTAGCAAACCTTTACAATAGATATAACGTACATGCCATACTACTATTTTAAGTCAAAAGTCCTACCCTATTCGCCGTCGAGCTGGTGCGGGCCGCTGATCTTCTATCCACTACCTGCGAGTTAGAAATATAACTCGCTGAGCAATTTATTGCCCAGTGGGTACTTTAACCAACCAGACTGCTCCAGTTGCCCTGCATCCTGGCAGCAGTTCTGAATTTTGTGAATTCCGTAAATTAAATTCAATCAATGTGGTTCCAAATTATTTTTCTCAAATATTAGACTCACTAAACAACAACATATCCAAAATTCAATTGGATATTATGTTTCTACATTTTATTAAAAATTCAGAAAGATGTCTGTCTCAGTCAAGGTATATGCTGGAGCAGGTCTAATAAAAATAATTTTTCCAAAATCATAACCATTCCAAATTCAACTTAACATATTTTTCAGTCATTCTAGTCTCAGTTGTACACAACATATAAAAAATTCAACTCAAGATAATTTTTCTATATTTAATTAAAAATCATACAAGTCACAATATTTTACTAATTGTAAAACAGAAAAATTTCAAAAGGAGTTCAATGGTTACAGTACCAAACCTTACTATTTCTTAGTCCTTTATCTATATCACTTCCTTTCCTTCCTTGTCTCCTTGATTTCCTATGAAATTTAACATCACATATACAAAGGTAAGAACTCTAGGTATAGACATAGTCTTATCTTATGATTTTTCTAATGGTTGCTAGCTTATTTTCACCATTAAGCATCATTTCTATTCATTCTCCAACTATTTTGCTATTCTCCATCATATTCATCAACTTTCTAATATTTTCCCTAAATAAACATGACTTTAAGTCCTTCCATACAAAGCCTAATACTCAAAGTAAATGAAAGAGAGGAAGTTAGCTTGAAGAATTACTTTAATTTCTCTTGAAAAAAAAACTTGTTAAATCACTTAGAAATTGAAACTTTCCCTTGGCTCTTTTGGAAGAAGCCCACGGCAATGGAGTCCCAAAATGAAGATAATGGAGTTTTCTAGGTGTTAGGCATGTGTCTTATTCTTTAAGACAAAAATTAGATGTTAGATAATTATTTAATTAATTAATATATTATTTTTAACTTGAATGGTCTTGATTTATCCACCAAAATTGAACAAATGGCCATGATTTGGCACTTGAAAGTTACTTTTTCTTCTTTATAATTTTGCCCCTCAAATTGGTTCTATTTATAAAATTGCCACTCCGGTGGAAATGACCAAAATGCCCTTGTTGCAAAATCATCCGTAACTTTCAAACCGTGCGTATTCGGGAAAAATTGTGCGCCACCATTACGACCCGATAAATCCTGAGAACACATCTATTACATCCATTATGGGCACTATTAAGAACCGACGTAACTTTTTGGAAAAGTACCTTCAGGTCCTCAGCCTCTTAAAAAAATTTCAATTAGGTCCCGTCAGCTCCATTGTGTACACCAATTTCATATTTGACTATCCTGAGCCACTATTTGACCACTCGTTCATGTCCTCCTTGCCTATTACTCGACTATCTAGCCGTTGGGATGTGACAGGTATTTTCCAAGAAAGAATCTGGTATCCGAGATTGAATTTCTGGTTGTGAGATCGTGTGAACGTTCCAGGCTCTCGCCATGTGCATACTCATCGCTTTGTGTTGAGCCCCTTAACCTGGGACCAGGTAAAATAATATTAGTGTGCTTTAAATTTTATGTAAAAGTTTACTTACCTTATGTGATTTTGCAGGTGAATTTGGCCTGGTGGAACCCAGAAGAGCGGAGAAACTGGTCTCCTTTCATAAGGGCTGCGCTATCTTTCGAACATTCTTGCCGAGTTATCACTGGCCTACTGTCTAGTGGCTACTTTCTCGGGGAGAGAGTTTATGAATGGTTTCTCAATCCAGAGTAGCAGAGGGTCCCGATGCATATCCCGTAATATACTTTAAATATTATGTCGATGCCGGAGGATGCATGGTGGCTGGCTCGGTATGGTTATTGATGAGAGTGATTTTATACTAATTTTTAGTATGATTTTAATGTGTTTTTATTTAATGTTTCATTTGATTTTTGTTTAAAGTTTGTTTTAAGAGTTTGTTTTAGGTTGAAGTGGAAAAATTCCCTTGGATGATCAAAACAAGCAAGAAAGAGCATGAGTCAAGCAAGACATGGCCAAGCCAAATCAAGCTTTCCCGTGTCCCTCAAGAAAATTGAATGGCAGTACCTGACACAGGCAAGTGACACGCCCAAGCCAATGGCCGTGTCACATGACACGGCCACAAGCTTGGCCGTGTCCCATCCCTAGCAAAAAAAACCAAGCAAGAAAGGAAAGAAAAGAGAAGGTAGTAGCTGACACACCCAGGTGACACGCCCAAGCCAGTGGCCGTGTCACATGACACGGCCACAAGCATGGACGTGTCACCCATTGGAAGAAAAGAGAAAAGTTGGCAAAATGAAGAAACAGAAAGGGACACACCCACATGACACGGCCAGGAGCTTGGCCGTGTCACCTAGAGGAAAAGAAGGAAAGAATGAGGCAGAAGGTGACACGGCCAGCAAGCTTAGCCGTGTCCCAAAGCAAAACATGAGACACGGCCAAGCCACTCATGGCTTGGCCGTGTCACCCATAAAAAGATGGATTCTTCTGCACGAGTTTGAGAAACAAGTGGGGGACAACCAATTACTTTTGCCTAAAGAAATACTAAACAAAGAGAGAGTGGGGAACAAGGGAGAGTAGTGTGAGCTGGTGTGAGTTGGAAGGCAATGGTTTGAGCTTGGAATGAAATAAAAAGAGAAGAAGATGAAGAGAAAGGAGCTTCTGCAGAGAGCTGAAGGTTTGTGCAGAAAATAGAGAACAGAGGCAGAGAAGAGACGTTTGAGAGGAGGAGGCTGTGCATACACGTTTTGGGCAAGGAGGGAGTGACACTTTCCTTGACTCTTCATCTTCATCCTCCATTTCCATCCTCTCCAGCATCTCCATCTTCCATTGGCAGCTCCTGAAGATTCAAGAAGCTACATTGAAAGGGGTTTTTCTATTTTTTCCTTTTATGTATTTCAATATTATTGTTGTTGTTGTTGTATTAAGTGTATTGAACATGAACTAAATCATTCTCTATCTAGATGTTGAAGAACCCTAGCTTATTTGTATGATTGGATACTTTTAATTGATTGAGTTGTATTATTCTTATGATGCTTAATGATTATTGCCAATTGATGATAGCATGCTTATTGATTGGTTGCCATTTTCATATTATTGACTTGAGAAAGCTTGATATGAATTGATTACTCATAAGGGTTGAGGATTGATTGGGGTGCTAGAGATAGACCTACAAGATCCTTTGGTTTATAGTTCCTTGTTCTTAATGCATGACCTATTTAATTGTGTTATGAGAAGAGATTCCGGAACTCTACGTAGTGATTAGGGGTTAATTCACTCAAGAGAGGTTTTAGTCTAAGTTAGAAGAATGCTAATTCAACTCTATCATGTGATGTAATTGAGGCTAGGGGGATTCAATATCTAGATAGTATCTTTATCATCAAACCTTTTTACACAACACACAATTTATCTTTGCTTGAATTTATTTAAATTAGTTGTCTTTAATTATAAAATATCACAAAAATATTAATTTGCTAAACAATAGTTACTTGGGCGACCCGTGCACTTGCGGTATTGCAATAGCTCCAGCTCGCGCAGCACCAGTTATGGTGTTGAGTCATTTCTTCATCTACTGGGTCCATTTTATGCCCATTTTATTCAAAGAAGACTTTTGAACTTTGATGTATATCCTGTTGGTGTGCGGGAGATTCCCGAAGAAAATGAGGGTAGAGATGAAGAGGAACATCACAGATATGCAGGAGAGTTTGTTCCACATATCGGGACTAGTACTTCTCAGGTAAAACTTTTACCATTTTCCCTTGCAACTGCTTCTTTCTTTTTTGATTCTTTAATGATTGTTGCAGGCTGCTGGTTCATTTGATCATGAGGCTGGACCTTCTTTTATTGCCCCTTCATTTGCTCAATTTTAGCCCGCCAGAGATGCCATCTCATCCGCAGGGCATTGATATGAACTACCTGGTAAGTTCTTTACTTCATGGTAATTTATGCTATATGTATGCATGATTATGTATGCTCTTAACTTTTTCCTTTTTGGCTCACAGCTGATGCTCAAAGAACAAAATAGGAAACTTCAAGAAGAATTGGCTGCAAGTCGTCAGCATGCTTCTCATTTTGAAAGTTTATATCATCAATCCGAACAAAATTTCCGAGACTTTCGGTTTCAGGGGATGAGGGATCCTGGCGCTTCTTCATCAAGAGGCCCCCAGACTGATGACCATGAGATCCTTTCATCTACTTCTGATGAGGAACTTCAAGGTAATAGTGGTTTTGGTGCTCCCACTTCTGGTGATCCCGGGATGAGTAATTTGCCGGATTTTGGTGCTCCCCCTTCGGGCGGACTCGGGATGAGTGATTTGCCCCCTCCTCCAACAGGCGATGACTTTTCTAGGGCTTTATTTGATGACCTACCACCACCCTCTTAGTGATGTATAAATATTGTATCAATTGTATAAACATTGTACAATAATGAAGAAATACAATTTCTACCTTTACTAACTTTTTTCTCTTTTTTTTATCGTTACTTTTTACTTTTTTTTTTAACTTTTCATCTTACTGCATAATTATTAAACTTTCTTTTTCATATTTCAATATTCATACACTCACCACCAAAAAAAAACCAAATGCAATAGGGTAAAGTAAATTCGTCGCCAATTCCTTTCCTTACACAATATGGTTTCATCGTTTTCCATCACCTTTCCTTTTCACTTTAGGAAAGGCTTGTTTCTTCTATATAAATCACCTGTCATGCAATATTTCATACAGAAACCAAAAAAAACTTTTCCATTTCAACGTGAAGACTCCTTTAACAGTTTTGATTTTTCTTCATTCATCAACCATGACAAAGAAGATAAAAATTCTATTTAAGAATATGGATGCCATTCATTGGAAGCAAATTTCTTGGTCAAAAATTAATGTTTTAAAATGTTTTCAAAATTTTAAATTAGACCACTCCTTCTTCCATGCCATGTCTTCCTTTTGGAATATGGATTCTAGGGCATTTAAAATTAATGGCTTTGAAATATGTCCCTTGATTGAAGAATTTGAGGCCATCCTTGGATATCAAAATAATCAACAAATGGCATTACCCACATTGATTTCTAAGACTCAACAGAAGATGCAGATGTTATTTCAAATTCCAAAACCCGAAGTTCTTCGATTGATGAGAGGTGAAAAAATTCTACTTGCTCCCTTGATTGATTTTTGTCTCTCTCAATTGGCCCCTACTAAGGCATGGGGATGCATGCTTTGTCTTTGCTTGCTCGGCCAATTCCTGCTTGTCTCTTCTGACGGCGACATTGATCCACGAGTATTGGATATTATGGACCAAATGGAAGGAGGCTTGTCACCGGTACCTGTGATCTTAGCCAAGACTTTAGTTGAATTAGACCGACTTAAATCGGGATTGTCAAAGAGACTGACTGGGAGTCCGTTGCTGCTTCAAGTAATTACCTAAACTGCCCTTTCGGGTTTTCAATTTAGGATTTCTTTTTTTCTTTTTTTTTGCTTTGCTCTAATTTTTGCCTAGTCCGCCCATGTGGGTTTTTGAAACTAGCGAGCTGTCCTAATTTTTACCTAAGCTGCCCTTGCGGGTTTTTAACTTAGCGGACCTCTTTTATTATATATATTTTCTATTGCTTTAATTTTTGCCTAGTCCGTCCATGTGGGTTTTCGAAACTAGTGAGCTGTCCTAATTTTTGCCTAAGCTGCCCTTGCGGGTTTTCAACTTAGCGAACTTTTTTTTAATTTAATTCTTTCTTCACAGATTTGGCTTCAGGAGCATCTTTGTTTGCTTGATACTCCATCCATGGATTTTGCCAGATATCTGCCACATCATCATTCTGCTAGGAAGCTACTCCATCCTGCTTCTTCATATGCTGACTGGGTTGATTTGATCCAATCACGCTCTGAAGTCAATATCTGTTGGTTGGAACCTTGGTGGAAGATTTCTCGCATCACTATGCGGACATATTTGATGTATGTTCCCCTTGCTGCTCTTCGTCAAGTTACTTGCTATGATCCTCGATGTCTTGGCCGTCGGTATGGAGCTGAGCCTCCTGATTCTGACTTCTGATTTAGACATGCCTCGCTTGACTGAAGCCTACTTGGATCGGCTGAGACAAAGCTGGCCTGCGTGTTACATTTATCGACTGCCATAGATTTTACATTTGTCAATTCAGAAAGTTTATTTTTAGGATGAAAAATAATTAAAGCAATAAAAGATGCTTCTTTTCCATTTAAAATTTGTCATCACCTTTTGCTATTGTGTTTATTTATTTCATCCATATCTGGTCAAATACTTATAACAGTGCACATAGAATAATTTTAACATTAATTTTGTTTTATTAAATTGGGGAACAACCAAACATAAAGCCAGCATACACAAGATCACTCATGTTTCCAACTAGCCCTTTTGGGTTTTCTAATTGACAATTTTCTCTCATTTAGCCCTAATTGTTGCTTAGCCCGCTCTTTTGGGTTTTCGGGACTAGCGGACTGCTCTAACTTTTGCCTAGGCAGCCCTTTTTGGGTTTTCAATCTAGCGAGCTCTTTTTTTTTATCATACATAAAACCTCTTCAATCTGTCAATGTTTACTAGCTCACTGAACTCGTTCCCATCCATGTCTGATAGCTTCACCGCACCTTTGTTCATGACTTGTTTCACGACATATGGCCCTTCCCAGCTAGGCCTGAACTTCCCTCTTGGATCAGATACATTAGGCTTACATTACTTCAACACCAAATCCCCGACTCTGAATTTTCTGATTTTAACCCTTCTATTGTAGGCCCGTGTAACACCCTTATACCCAATATATGTACAATACATATTTTCAGTATACATAAAATACGCATTTACGGTATAAAAATGTCATAGACCAATTTAATAAAAAAAATTTACATTTTTGTTTTAAGATTTCAAATACTAATATATAAAATAAATAGTATATAAATATTCTTTGCTTGTTATAGGAATCCAAAATAAATATTTTATATGAAAATCTCTGGGAAAAAAATTCGCCAGAGTTTTGTTTGTAATTTGAACGTTTCCAAAATTCAACAAAACACAACCTGCATAAAACAAACACTCCAAATAAAATCAATTCACCAATACTTCTTAATTTCTCCATATTTTCTCAAAATACTTATATATAAGTATATATATATATATCAACATTATATATAAAATCCCATCTTAAACAAAATTATTCAAATCATTCTTTACAATTTACAATATATGCTTCAAAAACATATCATAACATACATAATATCAAAAATGTATATGTTGGCAACTAGCTCTGATCTTGATATACCCAAAATAACTCTTCAAGCTCAATAAAGACAAACCTAGACCCGACCAGGTCTAGTAAAACACTCCGGCTCTACCAAAACGTCCATGACACCTGCGCGACAAATTACAATCGTGCTTAAGCCGAAGCCTAGTGGTACAAACATTGATAATAATAAAAATGTAAAGTAATGCCAATGCACAATGCATATAGAGGTCACATCATTTCACTTTCTTATATTTTTCAAATATTTCATACCCACAACTCATAACATTATATTGCTCAATTGTATCACAATTCATAATTTACATTAAAGCAAAGACAAGCATGGGCCCAAAAAGGATCTAATATGCTATTCAAATTTCAGAGTTACTGCTTTGGTCCATAATGACATCATGTGTCTAGCTCGTAGGCAAGATATATATCCATGGATAATGTAACAGCCCCAGTCTCTTGGACCTCAACCCGGCTAGACCCTTAGGCCCCAGTATCTTGGTCCTCAACCCGGCTAGATTGCTACGGTTTTTAAGGCTTACGACCCAGTCTTTTCACCCTAAAAACATCATATTTATCATTTATCAGCTGGGCTCGGCTTACGACCCGGTCTTTTCACCTGCCCAACAATTCATAGCCATGCCGCCAAACCTAGAACTCTGAAAATTGAATAACATACTAGGCACACAATTAATTCATTTATCCCATTATCAAATACTTTCACAATTCATTTCTCATTTTATTTCTCATAATCAAACTAGGCTCATTGCCTTATTTTCACTTTTTTTTCTCATTTTTCACATCTTTCTCATTTTTCTCACTTTTCAATTTTTTTCTCATTTTTATCAATATCAATTCATTTCATTATTCCACATATCTCATTTTTGCATTCACAACACATTACCTAATTACTTTGGGTATTTTCACATAATATGCATATTTCACACTTTACACAATTTAGCCATTATCAATGGCTTTTCACAATGCATTTAACACATATATGACATTACAAATGTCATAGCACATTATTCATACTCAATCAATGAACCAAGAAGCTCAACGCATTTTTCAACCAAAATGTGTTAAGTCCAAATGTCATGCAAATATAAACATTATACTCAAAGTTTGTACATACCTCTACTAGCAACCCAAAGCAAGCTTAATACAACCTCCAATCCTATCCTTCCAACTTGCCCTTCACCACTTGGATGAAGCAAATCAACCTCCCTCAATGCCTATACCAAATGTGATCATACATAATCATTTAATATCATATTCTAAGGTATTCTCAACATCAAACCATAATTAAACATCACTCTAAACCAAATCCCAAAATTAAGCTTCACCTCACTTTAACTTTTAAAAACCATATCAAGCCATTTAAATTAGTGTTTTAAGTTTATTAATATCATTAAAAACATATATTAATACATTTAAATCATTTACATTATAACAATACACTCTTATACACAAAATCTCAAAAATGACATAACCGTCCCCCATTGAAGGTTTTCCATTCCAACACAATCCATTACTCATTTCAAGCTTATATTCATCACTTTTAATACTAAACAACATGCTTAAACAAATAAAATCACACAATTCAACCACTTTGGAAAATCACTTTTCCAAAACCCTAAATCTCCACTTCCATTCTCAAACTCCAACCAACTACAACCAAATCCAATATTTGACTTTAAAATACTTGTTTATGTATCAAAACAACTCATTTGGAATCAATTTACACAATTAAAAACAATGATTTCAAAACCCCAAAAATTACCTAACCCTAAATTCTCTCTCTTCACTAATCTTACCCAAACTCAACCATTTCTTTAATCCAACCTTAAAATCGTTAATAACCAATCAAAACAACTTCATTCATATCCAATTAAGCAATTAAATCATGCTACTATAGAATTCCAAAATTTACATAACACACTTTTCCATAGAATTTGAAAATTTGGTAAGAAAGCTTACCAATTGATGAATAAACTTCTAAAACTCCACTTGAATCCTTAAAATCTCTTCAATTTTTGGAGTATGGAAGAAGCAAATCCCTCTCTTGAAGCCATGAAATTCGGCCTTGAAGGAAAGAAGAAGAAGACTTTATTTTTTTTATCTCTCTTTCCTTTCACCCTTTAATTTTAAACCATATATATATATATATTAAAATAATTTAATAATTATTTATTTAATAAATTAAAAGTCCTAAATTCCCTCTTCCATTCAAAAATAATTTATTTTTGAATTATTTTATTAATTTTAAATTTTTAAGATTTAATTACCAAAATACCCTTTTACTTTGACTTTTCTTTTAAAAGGTGTTGACTTTTATATGTTATGTATATTTTACATATATATCACATATATTATCCACTTTTTTCATTTAAAACCCCTTCATATCATTTAAAACTATTAATTTAATTTATCCATTTAAATTATAATTTATTTTATTAAATTTCTAAAAATTAGAATTTTTCAAAAATTTAGGATATTACAGATATGCACAAGTAATGTATATCTTATATACACATCAAATGTACCTTATATGTGTATTAAATATTAAGTATGTAATGTATTAATCAAACATATACAATTAATATACCATATGTATATGTTATATATACTCTAGATATATATATTGAGTATATACAATTTATATCTCCAAATACTTATTTAATTTCTCCAAAATCACGGATGTTACAATTTTCTCGCCCTTAAATAATTTCGTCCTCGAAATTATTCAGTATAGTAATAAATCATCCAAATCATTATTTTACCAAATTACATAATTTCTATTCTCCCCCTTAGGTCCATTCTTAATTTCCTCTTTACCATTCCCTAACACATCATTATACTGTCTATTTACTCAAACATTCACAACAGATTATTATATCTTCAATCGAATTGTCATTAGACAAAATTAGTTCATCTCCTTAATATATATACACCACACACCTATTGCACTCAAGATATCTAATCACTTCATTATCTAAAAAAATATACTCTCATCACCTTAAATTCAAATGTTACTAACTTTTATCTTAACACAATAATTTTACACATCTTCACTTTGATCATACTCTTCATATAATTACCACATATTGATTAAATATCACCATTATACAACAACAAAATCTTATTTCCTTATTAAAATTCATTCCAATTATACTATAACTAACACTTTTCTCTTATAATTATTTGAAACTAATATAACTTGGCTCCTTTCATATGCATATACATATCAAAACGCTGGATTATGCACATTTTCATATAGCTTGCATATTCTTAATACAACTACACACATTGAATTTCAATAAATACTTGTAAACTTATTACATTTCGAATCAATTAATCTAACTATTACAATATGACCATCACAACCTTATTCTATTCTGACAAACCTTTTGTCTATTTTAAATTCATCAATCTGTTTTCAATTCATGACCTAATTCGATTGGGTCAAATTTATTCTCAAATTTTAATTCTCTTCGAATTCATCGTTACAATAATATTCACTTCCCCTAGTCTCGTTTACTTTACACATCATTTTCATCAACTTATTCATTTTATACCACTTTCAAACACATTTATTATAACTCTTACTCACATTTCATAGTTCCTTTCATTTACCATTTTCTCACATTTCTTATAGTTACCCTATTTGCACAAATCACTTTTCTTATACATCATTTAAAGCTCATCATATTTTTACAATTCTCTTCTATTTCCACACTTTCTATAATTATAAACAAATTTCTAGTATAAAATTATAAGCTACAACTATGCAAACCATAAGTCTTGACCATGTTTCTTGAAGCATAACTATCAATCTCACCAAAACTATCCAATGGTCATGCCATAATAATGGTCACATCCGTGGCTTATAAATAAATACTGCCCTTCTATCATTCTTCTTCAAACTTTTCCAATCACAATGTTAAGTTCGTATCGCATAAATCACATATTCATTTTCTAATCTTTTGATACACAAAAAGTTAACACGTTTCAGCTTTGTTTCAAAGCAATTTACTCTTGATCACTTGATCATCATTAGCCTAACTCATGTTTCAACAATATTATCATTAACATCTCTTACATATAATGCTAATTTACACAATTTCCATTTATTACTCCATTTCTAATCTATCTCTTATAAAAATTTTCATTCATTTTTTTTTTTCACTTCCATACTTTCTTCATTATACTTTCCTTTTTCCTTACAATCTCTTATTTATATGCATATACTTTAGGCCCAAAACACTATACAATCATGAAGTTCAGTTGTTAAAATAACAATTTCACCGTCCAGCTCTGTTCGAGTCCATTCTCAATCTCAATTCATCACATGACCGAACTCTACGCAAGTCAAGACCTAATCTCTCTTAGGTCTATTAATACATGCAATATCATTCTCAATATCACCAGTCACGTATTTGTATAAGGTAGTAAACACTCGATAATATTTTTTTTAATCATCGACATACACCTTCGTAAATCATAATCACAATGTGACTTACTTTCCACATTTTCTTACATATTTGTGTTCATATAGAAAAAAAAAATCTCAACTTCTTTGTGCATCATGTCATGAAATAAAGTGGTGGCCATCCTTTGATAGGTTGCTCCAGTATTCTTTAAGCCGAATGACATCACCCTATAACAAAATATACCCCATGTAGTAATGAAAGCAGTTTTGGCTTTATCCTCTTGGGCCATTAACACTTGATTGTATCTAGAAAATCCATCTACAAACAAGTGTAGCACACTAGAGGCTGCACTGTCAATAAGGACATCTATATGAGGTAAAGGAAAATCATCTTTAGAGGAAGCCTTGCTTAAATTTCTATAATCCACACAGACCCTTATCCTTTCATCTTTCTTTACCACGGGTACTATGTTGGCTAACCAATCTGGATATTCTATCACTTCAAGGAACTTTACTTGTATTTGCTTAGTGACCTCTTCTTTATCCAATTTAGCCCACTCAGGTCTTAATCGCCTAAGCTTTTGTTTGACAGGTTTCATGTGAGTGCAAGTAGGAATATGATGCTCGGCTATGTCTCGATCTATTGCAGGCATATCCTCATAAGGCCAAGCAAACACTTATTCATATTTTTTAAATCTCTCTCTCTCATCAGGAGTAAGATCGGATGCTATGCTAATGTTTTTAAAATTTTTGGTTGTTCCCAAATTTAATGATTGTGTGTTAACAGAATTAATATTAAAGATGCTCATGTAACTGCTATTTGAATGTATGCAACCATCGGGAGAAACATCACACAAGTAAGTAAAATCAGACTTTATTGCATTCATTTTGGAAAAGAAAACATCATCATCCTCGTACAAAGTAGACAAACTAAAATCAAAATCAAAATCATTGTTCTCAAAATCATAAGGCAGGATGTCTTCAAACTTTTCTTCAACCAAGGCAGCGATCTCCTCCGGAGTCTTCTCGGCTTTCAGAACAGCTTCATTCTTCTCTTTTGGATTAGATTCTTTGTTGGCTGATAAGGTGACTCTTTCTTTACTTCTTACACTAGCTTGGCTTTTCTTACCCATGAACATGATCGGCTCGGGCTTTTCTTGGAGTGGTCCCATATCTGGAGCTTTGACAAAAATTTCTTCAAGTGGTGGGAAGCTCATCTTCTCACACTTCTTTGGCTGGACATCATTGTCTTCATCATATCCCAATCCCTTCTTGGAAGTTTGAGTTCTAAAATCTGGCAGCTTTGTCAAACCGGCTTTACCCTTTCCAAGACCAGCTCCGGGAAGGTAGTTCATGTTCTTCATCATATTCAAAACTTTGGAATCCACTACTTCATCATCAGAAATTGCAGCTACTTGGAAACCATTGAGAGGCCTCTCAATCACTAGAGCGTTAACTATCTCATTATCTTCAGCTTCAATGACCACTGTCTCATCTCCGTTGGGGAACTTGATCTTTTGATGAAGGGTGGAAGGAACTCCACCAAGAGGATGAAACCATGGTCGCCCCAAGAGTACGGCGAAGGTGATCGGTATGTCTAAAACAACAAACTCAACAATAGATTCAATGGGACCAACCTTGACAGTAGCTTTGAAAGTCCCTTCAACGTGTCTCTTAGTGTTGTCATAAGCCTGAATTGTTACTTCGGTCGGGTTAAGATCCCTTGTTGACATGGATAGCTTTGGTAATATCTTAAGTGGACAAACATTTATGGTGGACCCATCATCGACCATTACACATGGAGTCCTCTTCCCCTTGACTTCAATTTTGATAAAGAGAGGGCATATGTGGTCTCTCCGCTCCTCCAGTAAGTCTGCATCCGAAAAAGAAATGGCTCCCATATTAACTTCATTCTTCTCTTGAACCTCTTCACATTTCATTACCCCTCCAATTTTTATGAAGTTGATCAGCTCCACCGGTGTCATGGAGGTAGAAATTGGCATGCTAGCCAACGCTTTGGCCATAGTTTCTCGGTGTTTTTTAGAAGTAGCTAATAATTCCAAAATGCTAACACTTGCTTGGGTTCTTTTCAATTGCTTAAGCACAGTATCATCTTCCTCTTCTTTATTTCCTACTTTAACTTCCTTACCCTTATTAGTTTCTATCTCCTTAGGCGGTGGCCTTGCATAGGACTTACCGGATCTAGTGTTCATTACTTCATCTTCTTCGTGCTCGGACCAAGTCCACTCCTCCTTCTTGGATACAAGATCATCATCACTATCGCTTGAATCCCAAAATCCATTGACAACATAAATCGTTACCTCCTTAGCTACCATAGCTTGTTTAATTCCACCAAATACCTCTTCTTCTTTGGTTGCTTCTCCACCTACATCTTGAAAAGAATACATGACAAAGTCCTCATGCAAACCTCCTCTAATCCTGAAGGTTGCTAGCGGTGGTACTCTATTGAACTTTGGTAATGGGTTGTCTTTGGTGTTTGGCTTGTTGGGCTCGAGCAGCTTCCCATTATCAATTAGATTTTGGATCTCATGTCTCAACCTCACACATCTATCCGTGTCATGCCCTTGCATTTGGTGAAATTAACAAAATGCTTTAGTGTCGAAATTAGGTGGGAGAGGGTTAGGCAAAGGACGAGGATTTAAGGGTTGTAGCAATCCTTTTATTTGAAGCTTATTGAGAACCCAAGACATCGGTTTCCCCAATTTCGAAAATTGTCTCCTTGTTCCTTGGTTAGTAGCATTGACACCGACTGCCTTTTGCATGCTTTGGCTACCGGACTAATAGTTACCTTTCTCGTTCCTTCTTGTTGAAAAATGGTTCTTCTCTCTTTCCCATTCTTCAATTTGCAAACCCGCTTGGAGAAGGTCTTTGAAATTGCGGATGAGTGTATGAGACATCCTCTCACAAAGACTAGGCAACACCCCTCTCACAATCAACCTTATTTGATCGGATTCATCGGGCCTCTTCTTGAGCAAAGCAGCCTTGTTTCTCCATCTCTTCACATAATCTACAAAATTCTCATTCGAGCTTTGCCTAATGGACTCCACTTCCATTAAGGTAACTTCCATCTCGACATTATATCCATATTGTTGGATGAAGGCTTTGTAAAGCAGATCCCAACTCTTTTGTGTTCCATCATCTAAGGTATTGAACCAATATTGGACAATAGGGTCCAATGAGAGCATAAAGTACCTTAGGATTTGAGCCTTAGTAGCTCGAGCAGACTGCATGGCAGTGATATACTACTTCACATAGAGATGAGGATTTCTGGTTCCATCAAACTTTGCGAAAGATGGCATCTTGAACTTGTACGGGACTTCTTCATCTAGCTCAAATAATTTGTCAACTTCGGACATTTCTTCAGTTTTTAGTTTCTTCTCAAATTTTTTTCTAAATTAGCAATCATCTTCTCAACATCAGATGTCTCGGTCTTTTCAATAGTTGCGTTCTCAACAACCTTCAGTTCTTTTTTCTTCTCTTGAGCATCTTGGTAGTATTGAGCTCAATCATCAAATAAATCAATGATCACCTTTTCATCATCAAAAACCATCTTCAGCAACTTTGGTCTTCCCTTTGTCCTTTGGTTTCTTAGTGCTAGCAGATACCTCGACATGATTTTCTAAGATTGCAGTCAATTGGTTTTTCATGGTCTCAACTAGGGCCTCTTTTATTTCTTCCATCTTGGCATTGAGGGCCTCATCCACCATCCTTTGAATTTGTTCGGGATCCATTGTTTTTGGTGAGCAAGTGATTGAATCGTTGCTAGATACTTTGTCTCCGGTGTAGGTCGGATTGTCGTAAGCTTTTGAACTGTTGTAATCCAGGGTTGTGAGCCAGAAAGGATCAATGATATGAGATGCAAATGTATGCATGTATGCATAAACAATAAACAAGGACAAATAGGACGTTCCTTCCAACCTTATAACATCCACACACGAATGGCGAGTCTCTTTTCCTAGGTATATGGTTAACAAAATACCAACATGTGGTATCTAGTTTTCGAATATTTCCCTCGAACGTTTCAACCAATAGTTATATTTTCGAAAATGGAAATCATTTCATAATAATTCCCATTAATTAGGTTTTAATCCATTTAAATCTTAACTAAAATAGCTATTGTGCTATATTGGATTAAAACTAAATTAAGAGGTTTATTATAAATAGATTTCTCACTTGAAAAAGGTAACTAATGATTCATGCCAAAAACAAGCCCATGATTAAATTTATTCTTAGTATAAACTAGGCTCGCAATTGATTTTTGATATTTCGTAATTGACCTAAATATTTTGTAAGCTCTTTCAAAATAATTTTGTTTCTAAGCCCATTGTAAAAATATTTTAGAAAAATAGATTTTGGGCTTAGTATTTGGGCCATGAGCAAAATAATTTTTGATTTATTTTTAGAAAAGTCTTATGTCCAAAGACCATCATGAAAACATTTTGAAAATAGCTTTGGTCTTTTCGATTTAGAGAAAAGTTTATTTTGAGCTTACAACGTACTTAGGTCATATTAGAAAAAGAACAAACCAAATAAGCCATGATTTAAGCCAAGATAAATTAACCATAGTCAAACAACATGCATTTGGGGTAAAAGCTAAGAAAAGTAACTAGGCCAATTACATGAGCTTTAGTCTTTGGGTTAAAAAGGCTTAGGTTCCCATAGCAAGTATATACCGAATGGTACAAGGCTATGAGTGGTTATGCCATGCTCGATCTCCATACCTTGAGTGAAAGTATGGTATCTCTTACATAACACAACACGGGTAACACGGGCATCCTAACTCACGCACACAATGCAATCTAATATGATTCAATGGATAATATCATTATAAGAAAGAATAGAATAATATAAATACCAACGGAATCAACTTCTCTTATCCCCAGTGGAGTCGCCACTATGAGTGGGGATTTTCGCCCCCACTCCTGGTGGAATAGTTCTTGCGACTTCGGCACTGTTTAGTCTCGGGGCCTTAGAGAACACGGACCTAAGTCCGGAGAAAATGGAGTTGCCACCCGGACGGGCTGGGAAAAAGAAAGGGGTGGACGACTCGATTCCTTAGGAATCCCCAATCCCCTAATGGGTTCAGAAAGTTGGGTATGTGTAGGGAAGGTGAGAAATGGCCCAGCACCCCCACAATGCCTGGTTCATTGGAACCGGCCTCCTTTACAGGTCTTAATATTATAAAATTCTCAAATATAACAATATTATCCATATTACACATAATAATTAAAATAAAGCATCGATATAGTGAAAATCAAAATAATGTCCAAACAAAACAAATAAATGGACACCCATTCGAAGATGGAAACATGCCCTTACATAATCCATGACTAAATAGGACACCCACCGAAAGGTAGAAACATGTCCTTTACATTGGTTCTAAAATAGAAAAGTAATTTAAATTACATGATATTTAACTAATGATGTACCCACCAAGTGGAAACATACCTCTTACAACATTTAGAAATCTAAATAAATCGATAAAAGTAAATAACCATTCATCATAAATAAATCATTCATTAAAGAAATTAAACATCAATAGAATGTAAACATCTATCCATGATAAACTAAATAAACCAAGCATTGAATTTAAATAAATCAACAAAGCATTGAAAATAAATTAAAGCACATAATCAAATATAAAATTGAATAAAGCAAATAAAGATTCAAATTAGGGCTATTGTTTCTATTTAAGATTCTTTGTTTCATGTGTTTAGGGTTTTGGAATTCATGAGTTTAAGCTACTGTGAGTTTTAATGGAATTGAGATGGAGCCAAGTTTTAGAATTTAATAGGTTGATAAAGTTCTTTGATTAACTAAATTAATGTTTGAGAAGTGAAATCATGAAACTAGGGTTTGGACACTTTAAAACATTAAGTTTTATGATTTGTGGTCACTGGATTGTGTTTGAAAGCTTACTGTGTTTGAATATGTTTATAGGGTTTTAAGGTTTAAAGGATTAGGGTTTAGAAAACTCTAGGGTTTAAGGTTTTATGGGAGTTAGGATTTACTGTTTTGGGTTTTGGATTTGAATTAGGGGTTTTAAAATTTTAGAATTAAGGTTTCGGAGAATGCATTAAGTTTTAGGATTTGAAAATCAATTGATAATTTTATGAAACTTTATGAAAATAAACAAAACAATTTAAAGTTTATAAAATCAAAAGAGACAATTTAGGGTTTTTGGGGGCAGAAGGAATAAGTTAGGTTTTTGAGGTTTTAGGGAAACAGAAGGATGATTTTTAGGGTCTTAGAATAATTTAAGGTTTTTTTAGAAAAATAAAGAAATGGATTAAAGTTTTTAAAGGTATCTAGAAACAGAGGAAGTCACTTAAGGTTTTTGGGAACAAAGATCAAGTTATTACATCTTCAAAGATTGAAGTTTTGAGTGTGTAATCTATGAATTAAATAAAGAAAAAAGCTACTGTAAGAAACAAAAAGAAATTAAGAATTCAAACCTTCGTTCGTAAGTTACACCAAAAATTGCTTCTTGGATGAACAAGGTCAAAGACAAGCTTTGCTGCCTTTGATGGGTTGAATTGCTTGCTTGCTCTCTAAAAAAAAATCCAATTGATTCAAGGTTTTCCTCCTCAATTTCGGTCTCAATTTTCTCCTCCAAATTTTGATTTTCAGATTCCCTTTTTGTGTTGTTTTTGATCTTATTTATAGAAGAATTTTATGGTTAAGTTTAGTTATTCACGGAATATAACATTCATTGAGAAAAGGAAACCAAAACCTAATTGTATTAGGTTTTGAAAAATTTGCGTCGAAAAAATTTTGCTGGCGAAAAAAAACTGCTGCAGAAAAAATGCAGTGGCGAAAAAATTGCCGCAGCTAGCTGCGGTAGGGGGCGAATTGGCCCGCGGGCCATTTCGCCCGCAGGAAATTCCTGCGAGCGAAATTGTAACACCCCTATACCCCGTATACGCACACTACATACCATCACATCCGTAATATACGTATACTGAATATAGAAATGCTACGGTCTACTAAATACACAAATCATTCCTTTACAATAATATGAGCAAATTTAAAACATTTAAGTTATATTATGAAACACAGTAGAATAAATATTTATTCAATACGCAGCGGAAAATATAACAGTATTTACAAATACATATACATCAAAACTCAAGTTGTACAAAACATAAAGTTTATACATGTTTGGCAGTCAGTCTTTGATCTTTAAGCTCACTATCCACACTTGAGAATCTAAACTCTAATCGGCCTAGAGGAACTCTCCGGTTCCACCCTGTCACCTGCGCGATGAACCACAATCGCGCTAAGCCAACGGCTTAGTGGTACAAACTACAATAATATTATGCTTCAATGCAATGACAATGTCACACAATCAAGTTTCATAAACAATTCAAAAGAATATTATATTTCACAATCTTACATTATTCAATAATTAATCAAAACATTCATGAGGTAATACTCACAATTTTCCACATCCATAAACATATTACACATCATGTTGTGTCTTCATAGTTTCATTACTCAACATAGATTTCCAAGCCACATTCATTTATTTCACCATTCATGATTCACATTGAAAACAAAGACAAGCATGGTCCCAAAATAAACTAATATGTTATTCAAAGTTCAGAGTTACTGCTTTGGTCCATAATCACAATCATGAAGCCCATAGGCGATATATATATCTCTATCCATGGATAGTGTAACAGACCCAGTCTCTTGGACCTCAACCCGGCTAGACCTGAGGGCCCCAGTATCTTGGTCCTCAACCCGGCTAGACTGTTACTGTTTTTGAGGCTTACGACCCAGTCTTTTCAACCCAAAAACATCATATTTCACATTTTTCTGCTGGATTCGGCTTACGACCCGGTCTTTTCACCTATCCAGCAATTCATAGGCATGCCGCCAAACTTAGAACTCTGAAAATTGAATAACATATTAAGCACACAATTATTTCATTTATCTCTTTATCAATCTCTTTCTCAATTCATTTCTCATTTCATTTCTCATTTCATATTCCATAATCAAATAGGCAACCATGCCCCAATTATTTCATTTGCACTATCATAGCCAACAACAAGGGTTTCATTTCTCATCATGTCTCATATCACATTAACTCAATTCATCATTCAAGTGTACATAACCAATTACATTAACATACATTTTAAATGCTCATCATATCATTCACATTATACAAATCATAACATTTATCAAGTATATCAACAATGCAATAGATCACTTAACACATTTACAACCGAATGTATTAAGTATCAAAATCATGTAAGTGTATGCAACCATGAAGTTTGTATTTACCTCAAAACCAACTCACACCAATCTATACACTTCCTCCTCCAAGAATCCTCAACACTTAGGTTAGGTCAACTCAACCTCTTCACAACCTAATTCAAAAAGAATGATACACATGAATTCCAATACAAATATACACCTATTAATCTCATACTAGACCCATATATCATAAATTACAAGCCAACATCTCTCTCTAGGACCCCACGGTCGTGGCCTCCCAACCCCCACGGGCGTGGGTTAACAAACGGTTCTGCCTCCTTTGCTCAAAACTCCCACGGCCATGGCTTCCAATGGCCACGGTCATGGCAGCCAAAGGCCACGGGCGTGGCATCCAAGATGCTTCTGTTTCGAACCAAACTCATGTATCCTATGCTTTAAACTTCATCAAACACAATTATCATGAAGATTTATAAGAATAATTAATCAAACTCAACATCTACAACAATCACCAATTCAAAACCCTAACACAGCACAACTCATACTCTTCCAACACCAACACCAACCTAACTTCTTATCTTCAATTCAATTCCAACACTCTCAAACATACCACAATCAAACATAATCACACTATCACATATCAACAATCAAACTCAATTACAACTCAAAATAAAATAGGAGAATCAAGAGGAAACTTACCAAAGATGATGAAACTTCTTAAATTTCCAACTTAATCACTTGAATCTTCCTTCAATTTGATTTTAGAAAATCAAAACTCTCTCTTGATCTCTTGTCTTTGGGATGCCCGGCCAACCAAGAAAGAAGAAGAGAATGAAGAAGAAAAAGATGCAAAGTTAAATACTCAACCTCCACTTAAACCTCCACCAAGCAATTAATTTAATAAAATAATCAAATATTTCTCTTCCACTCATTTTAATTTCCTTTTTAATTTATTTAATTAAATTAAAATAAATAAATATCTTCTTTTGACTTTCCCATATTGACTTGTATATGTTGCATATATTTCCATATATACAACATATACACTCTCTCTTTAATTCTTTTCTCTTTTCAATTTAACAAATACCTTAAATCCAAATACAACAATAATTACTTCAAAACTTTTAGGGCATACTTTGGGATATTATAGAAATGGCTTTGGCCATTTCGCCCGCAGGAAACTCCTGCGAGCGAAATGGCCCCGGGCCATTCATCCCGCGCTGGTTTTCTGCGACGATTTTTTCGTTGCCGATTTTTATTTTTATTTTTATTATTTTTTTATTTATTATTATTATTTTTTATTTTTTATTAATAAAAATTAGATACTAAAGCAAAAATTATTTAATTAAGATAACAAAAATTATTTTGGACTAATTAAAATATATTGGACAACACAAAAATTATTTTGAACTAATTAAAATATATTGGACTGGACTTGGTCAAAAATTAAGGGTCTACAGATAAGAACCAACTAGGGTAAACTCTACACATGACACGCTCAACAACACGGGCGTGTCCCTGATTGTGCCCTAAATTCACAACACATAAGCTTTGACACGCTTAGTGACATGGGCGTGTCACTGGCCGTGTCAATCCACCAACATCACAGTAGCTATGACACGCTCAGTGACATGGGCGTGTCACTGGATGTGTCAATGCTACTATAACACAGAAGCTGTGATACGCTCAGTGACTTGGGCATGTCACTGGTCATGTCACCCATCTAGAAAACAGAACCATTGACACGCCCAAAGACTTGGCCATGTTCATGGGCGTGTTAGGCCAAAAATCCTTATTCTGACACCAACAACACCACATCCAATGAACATCTTACTTAACCCTTTTCCACTCCAAAAAATCTTAACCAAACACATCAATAAACCATAATAAACTTGCAAAAACACCAAAACAACTCAATACATACATCAAATACCAATCAAAACCAACATCACAACTCAACACATACCCAAACACAACACTTGCTTTCTTTCATCAAATTTAACCTTTCCTTCAAACCAACCCCAAAATGAAAATCAATTAGACCAAACACTCTCAAACACACCACAATCAAACATACACATATCAACAACAACCATACACCAAGCTCAATTCACAAACTCAAAAGAAAACCAAAGAATCAAGTGGAAAACTTACCAAAAGTGATGAAAACCCTTAGATTTCCAACTTGATCACTTGAAACACCCTTCAATGTAACACCCCTATACCCCGTATACGCACACTACATACTACTACACCTGTAATATACGTATATCGAATACAGGAGCGCCACGGTTTATAATAAGCAAACCAATATTTCAATTTAACAACATTATAGGAAAACATAAAACATTCAAATTGGGAGAAAGGGAGACAGGATTATCTCTTTGAGGCTTGTTTTGGGAGATGACACTATTAATGTTATTAGTGCTTATGCTCCCCAAGTAGGTTTGGACGGAGCATCCAAGGTTCAGTTCTGGGAAGATATGGATGAAATCATGCAAAGTATTCCGGATAATCAGCAAATTTTCATTGGTGGGGACCTTAACGGGCATGTTGGTAAGGACAGTAACGGTTATGACAGGGTCCATGGGGTTTATGGTTTTGGCAACAGGAATGAGGAGGGAAAGAGCATTTTGGATTTTGCGGTGGCTTATGATCTAGTGCTGGCAAATACCTGCTTTGAAAAGAGGGGGTCACACTTGATTACCTTTAAGAGTGGACGAACCCAAAGTCAAATAGACTTCATACTTACTCGAAGACGGGACAAAAGTAAGTGTAAGGATTGCAAGGTCATTCCGGGTGAAGCATTGACAGCGCAACATCGTATTGTGGTTTTAGATGTTAAGAATAAAAGTAGCTGGAGGAATGATAAGAAAGTATTGGAACCAAGGATAAGATGGTGGAAATTGAAAGACCTAGCTCAAGGTACCTTTAAGGAGGAGTTACTAAAGGAAGACATTTGGAACCTTGAGGCTAGTGCAGAGGACTTGTGGACAAAAATGGAAGGTGTCATTAAGAAAGCAGGTAGTAAATTGCTTGGGATCTCTAAAGGGGTAGGGCCTCGACCACACGATGCATGGTGGTGGGATGAAGAGGTTCAAAAGGCTATTAAGGCTAAGAGGGATTGGTATAAAAAGTTACCGAATGCGGTTAATAACGAGGCCTTTGAGGAATATAAGAGGGCTAAGAAAGAGGCAAAGAAGGCTGTTAGTGTAGCTCGTGGCAGAGCCTTAGAAGGGATTTATCAAAAGTTAGGTACTAAAGAGGGAGAAATGGGCATTTATAAGATTGCAAGGATGAGAGAAAGGAAAAGCAGAGATTTAAGCCAAGTCAAATGTATAAAGGACGAAGATCAACGGGTGTTGACAGGAGATGTTGAGATTAAGGAGAGGTGGAAGGCTTATTTTGAGCAGTTATTCAACCCTGAACATGAACAAGATTTTCAAGGTCTTCTTGCAACAAATGGTTATATCAGCTGGTCTAGGAGGATCTTGCATAGTGAAGTAAGAGAAGCCTTGAAGTATATGAAAGTTGGTAAAGCTTGTGGCCCAGATGGTATTCCTATAGAGGTTTGGAAGAACCTTCGAGAGGTTGGAGTTGCCTGGTTAACTAAACTCTTTAATGCTATTGTGAAAGGACGTAAGATGCCGAATGCCTGGAGGAAGAGTATCCTGGTACCCATATATAAAAATAAGGGAGACATTCAATGCTGTACAAATTATCGGGGTATTAAACTTATGAGCCATACTATGAAATTATGGGAAAGGATTATTGAACACAGATTGAGGAAGCTTACAAGAGTTTCGGAGAATCAGTTTGGGTTTATGCCAGGGAGATCTACCATGGAGGCTATTTCTCTTCTAAGAAGACTAATGGAATTGTATCAAGAGAAGAAGAAAGATCTCCACATGGTATTTATAGACTTGGAGAAAGCCTATGATAGAGTACCAAGAGAAGTGTTATGGTGGGTTTTAAAGAGGAAAGGAGTCAGCGGCAAATATATCAACATCATCAAGGACATGTATGAGAATGCATCCACTAGTGTGAAAACACCTGGTGGAGACACTGAGGCTTTCCCCATTACTACCGGATTGCATCAAGGTTCGGGCATGAGTCCATACTTATTTACCCTGGTTATGGACGAGCTAACCAGAAGCATACAAGACGATGTTCCTTGGTGTATGTTGTTTGCTGATGACATTATTCTAATTGATGAGACTAGTGCTGGTGTAAACCGTAAGTTGGAAGTGTGGAGAAAAACCCTCGAGGACAAGGGTTTTAAGTTAAGTAGGAGTAAAACGGAATATATGCACTGTGAGTTCAGTCTAAGGAAGAAGCAGGAACATGAGGTTAAGTTGGATGGAGTTTTGGTGCCTAAAACCAAGCAGTTCAAATATTTGGGTTCAGTGTTCCAGAATGATGGCCGTATAGATGAAGATGTGGCTCACAGAATACAGGTAGGGTGGTTGAAGAGGAAGGGTGCAACCGGGGTTCTATGTGATAAGAAAATACCTCTGAAAGTGAAAGGTAAATTCTATAGGACGGTTGTTAGGCCTGCGATGCTCTATGGTAGTGAGTGTTGGGCACCAACGGGACAACATTTGCATAAGATGAGTGTGGCAGAAATGAGGATGCTAAGATGGATGTGTGGACATACCAGACTGGACAAAATTAAGAATGTTCATATTCGACAAAAAGTCCAAGTAGCGGATGTTGGAGATAAGGTGAGGGAAGGAAGACTTAGATGGTATGGACATGTTTTAAGAAGACCTCCTAATGTTGCGGTTCGTAAGTGTGAGAATTTGTTGATTGAGGGGGCTAGAGGTCGTGGAAGACCTAGAACTGTGTGGAAGGAGGTGATAGCAAGAGACTTAAGTGCCTTAGATCTTGATGCGGATTTGATTAATGACAGATTTGAATGGAGACGTAAAATCCGTGTCTTGGAAGGGGCCTAAGGCTGGAGTATCTTTTTTGGTGTCTTTTGAGCTTATTTTGTTGAGGATCCATACAGCCGACCCCAACTTGTTTGGGACTAAGGCTTAGTTGTTGTTGTTGTTGTTTCATCATTCATGAATAACATTGAAACAAAGACAAGCATGGGCCCAAAAGACACTAATTGTCATGACCCAACCCGGGGGCCACGATTGTTGTTACCCTGATTCCCTACTGGTCTCACATAATTCTGCTGCCCTCATTGATTCTGACCACGCCGAGAATTAGGACAATCCTTCACCTGGTGATCCATCTGTCCACAACCTAAACATGCTCCCATCTGTCTCCAGCAATCTTCTGGATGACGGTTACCACAAAACCCACAAACAGGATTCCCCTGATTCTGATTCTGCGTTCGGTAAGTCTGTTGTTGACCACCTCTATTGTTACCTCTCTGATCTCTGTTCTGTCCTTGGTAGCCATGCGAATCATTAGGTCTACTTCTCTTCCTACTAACATCAGTAGTATCCTCAGTCCTGTCAGTCATACCTCTATTTTCCAAACCCAGAGCTGTGTTCCTAGCCAAATGCAACTCAGTGTAGTTATGGCTAGCAACAAAACCATAATACTTATTGTTCAGTCCCTCCACGAATCTGCGAGTCATCCGAGCCTCATCCTGAATCAAGTGTGTAGCATACTGTCGCAGATCCTGAAACTTCTCATAGTACTCAGCTATGGATCTATCCCCTTGCTTCAACCTCTCAAACTCTTGGCCTTTTTGCCACATAACATTCTCAGGTATGAAATTTTGCATGAACAAGTTCTTAAACTCATCCCAGAAATGAACCCTATCTCTGATCTCATCTTCTAACCACACCTGAGCTGACTTCTTTAACTGATGGCCTGCCAACTCTATGGATCTATCATCAGTACAGTTGAGAGCTAAACAAATCCGACGTACCTCATTGATGAAGTATACCGAATCCTCAGTAGCAGAGTTGGAGAATGTAGGTGGGTTCACTCTGATAAACTCATTTAACCTCACATACTGGGGTTCAATAGTAGGTGGCTGATCATTGGCTTGCCCAGCATTCTGATTCATAATCTGCCTCCACGTGGACGTGGGAGACCTCCTAGAGCTGCAGCAGGGAATGTTAATACTACAGGAGTTGTGCCTGATCCTCAGCCACCTACTCCTGAGAATAATCCTGTACCGGAGGCTACACCGGCTGCTGCAGTGGGTCAGGAGCAGTTTATGATTACTATGATGACCATGGGTAAATCTATGGAGACTCTTCCATTCAACTTTCAGAGTTAATGTTTTGGTTCAATTATCACATTTATCATTATCATTATCCCAAGTAGGCTTCAAGGATTAGGCTCAACCAAGCTTCAAGGGGAACAAAGCATGCTAAGTATCAACCCAACTTGGCTTCAAGAACCAAACCCAACCTAGCTTCAAGGGTTGTAACATCTCAACTAGGCTTCAAGGACTAGACCCAACCAAGCTTCAAGGGGAGTTAAGCATGCTAAATTTCAACCCAACTTGGCTTCAAGGATCAAGCCCAACCTAGCTTCAAGAGATTGTTACCATTAGGCATGCCACCAACAATAAAACTCTGAAAATAGAATAAAATATTAGACACACAATTCATTCATTATTTCATTACTAATTCCATTCTCATTTGCTCATAATCATTTAGGCAACCATGCCTCAATTATCTCATTTGCATCATTATAGCCAACCACAATGGCTTCACATCTCATCAATAGAGTATACATAACCAATTGCATTGGACATCATCATCTAGGCAAACATGCCCCACTTATTTCATTTGAATCATTATAGCCAACCACAATGGCATCACATCTCATCATATCTCAATTCACATTAAAGCAATTCATCATAACCAATTGCATTATACATACATTTTGAATGATCATCATATCTTTCACATTGTACCAATCATAACATTAATCAAATTGTATTAACAATATAGTAAATTACGTAACACATTTACAACCAAATGTGTTAAGTCTCAAAATCATGTAAATGTATGCAACCATGTAAGTTTGTACTTACCTCAAGAGCAACTCACCCCAATCTATACACTTCTTCTTCCAAGAATTCTCAACACTTAGGTTATGGCAACTCAACCTCTTCACAACCTAATTCAAAAGGAATAACACACACTTATTTACAAATACACATGAATTCCAAAACAATTATTCACCTATTAGTCTCATACTAGACCCATAAATCACAAATTACAAGCCAACACACTATCTAGGACCCCACGGTCGTGGCCTCACAACCCCATGGTCGTGGCCTCACAACCCCCACGGTCGTGGGTTAGCAAACGAACCTGTCCAATTTGTCTAACACCCCCACGGTCGTGGCATCCAAGGGCCACGGTCGTGGCATCCATTATGCTTCTGTTTCAGACCAAACTCATGTATTCTATGCTTTAAACTTAATTAAACACAAACATCTTAAAGATCTACCAAAAATAATTGATCAAACTCAATGTTGACATCAATTACCAATTCAAAATCATAACATAAACACAACTCTTACTCTTCCATTCAACTCTAAAATCACAATCAATTAAACCCAACACTCTCAAACACACCACAATCAAACATACTCACACTATCCACAATCAATCATCAAACTCAAATACAACTTAAAATAAAACAAGGAAATCAAGTGGAAACTTACCAAAGTTGATGAAATTTCTCAAATTTCCAACTTGATCACTTGTTTTATGCTTCAATCTTGAGCTTGGAAAACAAAACTCTCTTTCTCTCTTGCTTCTTTGATGGCTGGCGAACCCAAGGAAAAGAAAAGAAGAAGAACAAAATGAATGGAACAAAACCAAGTCAACTCTTCTCTTTAAATCTCCACCAAGCACTTTTAAATAATATAATATTATAAAATATCCTCTTCCATTAATTAATTTAATTTCCATTTTCCACTAATTAATTAATCCATTAATTAATCTTCTTTTGACTTCCATTAGTTTGACTTGTATATGTTATATATATATCTATATATACAACATATACACTCTCTCTTTACTTCTTTTTCTTTCCATTAAGCATATACATTAAATCCATATACAACAATAATACCAAAACTTTTAGGGTATACTTTGGGATATTACAATTCTCCCCCTCTAAAAAGAAATTTCATCCTCGAAATTACCTGATATCAAGTCTGAAACAGCTGGGGATACTGATCTCGCATCGCTTTCTCACTCTCCCAAGTTGCCTCTTCCTTTGCATGATTCTTCCAAAGAACCTTTACAAGTGGCACTTTCTTATTTCTCAACTCTTTCAGTTCATGTGCCAAAATAGCAACTGGTTCTTCTTCAAATGTCAGATCCGAACTCACCTCAATAGATTCAACTGGTAAAACATGAGATGAGTCTGATCTGTACCTCTGCAGCATAGAAACATGGAAGACATTGTGGATTTTATCCAACTCAGGTGGCAAAGCAAGTCGATAAGCAACTGGTCCAACTCTTTCTAATACTTCATAAGGTCCAATAAAACGAGGACTTAGCTTCCCTCTTCGACCAAATCTTAAAATCTTTTTCCAAGGAGATACTTTCAAAAATACTTTATCTCCAACATCAAACTCTATGTCTCTCCTCTTCAAATCTGAATAAGAATTCTGCTGATCTGAAGCTGCTTTTAATCGATCCTGAATTATTTTCACTTTCTCTTCCATTTCTTTAATCAAATAGGGACCAACCAATTTGCCTTCTCCAACTTCATTCCAACATAGAGGCATTCTGCATCTTCTACCATACAAAGCCTCAAATGGTGCAATTCTAATACTAGATTGATGACTGTTGTTGTAAGCAAATTCCATTAATGGTAAGAATTTGTCCCAACTTTCAGAGAAATCAATGACACAGCTTCTTAACATATCCTCTAAAATCTATATCACTCTTTCTGACTGCCATCTGTCTGCGGATGAAAAGCAGTGCTAAAGTGCAATCGAGAACCCAAAGCACCATGTAAACTCTTCCAAAACCTTGAAGTAAACTGGGGATTCCGATCAGACACTAAAGAAATTGGGACACCATGCAACTTCACTATCTCACTGATATACAACTCAGCCAACTTCTCAAGAGAATAGTCCATTCTAACTGGAAGAAAATGAGCTGTCTTCGTCAATCGATCAACAATCACCCAGATAACATCATGCTTCTTCTGAGTCAACGGCAAACCAGTCACAAAATCCATTGTCACACGTTCCCATTTCCATTCAGGCACTGATAAAGGTTGAAGCAACCCTGTTGGAACTTGATGCTCAGCTTTCACTCTCTGACAAGTGAGACACTTGGATACAAACTCCGTTATGTCCCTCTTCATACCTGACCACCAATAATGTTGCTTCAAATCCTAATATATCTTGGTACTCCCAGGGTGCATAGCAAAAGCCGACTGATGTGCTTCCTCTAAAATAGTCTTTCTCAAACTAACATCATCAGGAACACACAATCTATCATTAAACTAAAGGCTACCATCACTTCTCACATAAAAATCTCGGTTCTCCCCATTTTGACAATCTAATACAACTTTCTTAATTTTCTCATCTGCCAATTAAGCCTCTTTAATCTGATCCAACAACACCGATCTCAAATGCAACTGAGCTAACAATGCTCCATCATCACATGATTCAAAACTAGCATGCAAAGCTCTCAACTCAACAAGCAACGAAAGCGAATAAACAGTTAAACTTGCTAAAGACTTATGACTCAAGGCATCTGCAACAACATTTGCCTTACCAGGATGATAATCAATCAAACAATCATAATCTTTGATCAGCTCCAACCATCTTCTTTGCCGAAGATTAAGCTCTCTCTGAACCCCCAAATATTTCAAACTCTTATGATCTGTATAAATGAAACACTTTTCTCCATACAAATAATGTCGCCAAATCTTCAAAGAAAAAACTATGGCTGCTAACTCCAAATCATGCGTCGGATAATTAAACTCATGCGGCTTCAACTGCCGAGAAGCATAAGCTATAACTTTACCCTCTTGCATCAAAACACAACCTAAACCATTATGTGAAGCATCACTATAAATCACATATGGTTTAGCTTCCACAGGCAAAGTAAGAACAGGAGTTTGAGTCAACATCTCCTTCAACTACTCAAAACAAGCTTGACACTGATCTGTCCACACAAATCTAACTCCCTTTCGAAGTAATCTGGTGAGTAGAGTAGCTATCAAAGAAAAACCTTTCACAAAGTGTCGATAATAGCCTGCCAAACCTAGAAAACTTCTAATTTCAGTTACAGACTTCGGTGGACTCCAATTCAAAATGGCCTCAACTTTACTTGGATCAACTCTTATACCATCTGCTGAAACTATATGACCAAGGAAAGTCAATTGATCAAGCCAAAACTCACACTTCGACAGCTTAGCATATAATTGCTTCTCTCTCAAGGTCTGTAATACAATCCGCAGATGCTTGTCATGTTCCTCTTCATTACGCGAATACACCAAAATATCATCAATAAAGACCACCACAAACTGATCCAGATAGGGCCTAAACACCCTATTCATCAAATCTATAAATACTGCAGGTGCATTCGTCAATCCAAAAGGCATCCCTAAGAACTCATAATGCCCATATCTTGTGCGGAAAGCTTTCTTAGGAACATCTTCCTCTCTTACTCTCAACTGATGGTACCCTGATCTCAAATCAATCTTAGAAAACATTGCTGCTCCTTTTAACTGATCGAAGAGATCATCAATCCGAGGCAAAGGATACTTATTCTTGATAGTCACCTTGTTCAATTGCCTATAATCAATGCACAACCTCAAAGTACCATCCTTCTTTTTCACAAACAAAATAGGAGCTCCCCACAGAGAAACACTAGGGCGAATAAACCCTTTATCCAACAACTCCTGCAACTGCACCTTCAACTCTCTCAACTCAGCAGGTGCCATTCAATAGGGAGTAATAGAGATGGGAGTGGTACCAGGCAACAAATCAATACCAAACTCAACCTCTCTCTCAGGGGGTCACCCTGGCAACTCCTTAGGAAACAACTGGAAATTCAACAACTGTGGGGATACTATCAAGTGGAGAACCCACTACTCTGGTATCCAAAACATGAGCAAGATAAGCATCACACCCTTTTCTAATCAACTTCCTAACTGTAACAGCTGAAACAAACAAGGATGCAAGTTGTCTCTGCTCACTAGATACCATCACACTTCTACCATCACTGGTTTTAAGGGTAACACATTTCTTTTGACAATCTACTACAGCTCCATGCTTAGACAACCAATCCATGCCTAAGATCAAATCATACTCCTTAAAAGGCATTTCAATTAAATCAGCAAGGAACTCCTCACCTTGCACCACAACTGAACTCTCACGATGCACCTTACTCACCACAACACTATGTCCTAAAGGATTTGTCACCAAAACATCAAATCCGAAGGACTCAGAAGGCAATTCAGACACAGGCAAGATAGATGCACTTATGTATGAATGAGTAAATCTTGGATCAATCAAAGCAAAAACTGAAATACCAAATAAAGAAAATGTACCTGCAATAACTGCTGAAGCATCTGGCTGCCTCTGCATCACATACACTCTCTGAGAAGACCCAGCCTCATCTGGCCTACTGCCTTCGGATGTAGAGCCTCCTCTCTGACTAAATCCAGGTCGACCGCCTCTACTGAAACCTCTGCCCCCTCGACCACCTCTACTGACACTAGGTCGAGAAGCTATAGTATCAGTCTGTTTATCATCCTGCATCTCAGGGCAATCTTTGATAAAGTGAGCTGGTGACCCACATCTAAAGCATACTCCTGATCCACCCATCTTCCAACAAGTACCCCCATATGTCCTACCATAATGAACACATATAGGTGGAATGGATCTCTGAACCACTGGAGTCGGAGCACTAGCTACAGAAACTGTAGGTCTCGATCTCTGCCTCTGATACTGAACTGACCTACATGACTGCCTCTGGCTCCTACTAATTCTCGGAACAAAACTTCCTCTGCCTCTCTTCATAGATGAAGACCCTGCCTCAAACTGGGATCTCCTAACTCTGGTCTCCTCCTCAGTAGCAGTTGCTACAATAGCCTGCGCTCTCTCAACACTTCTAGCTGCTGCAACCAATTGAGAAAAATCCTGATACCGAGAACCAGCAACAATGCACATAATAGAGGGCCTCAACCCCTCCTCAAATCTCCTACACCAGTCAATCTCATCTACAATAATCCCACCGGAATAGTGACTCAACCAAATAAACTCAACCTCATACTCTGTCACAGTCCGGTTATTTTGTCTCAAATTCAGAAATTCCATCTTCTTGACATCCTTGTACTCCCTCAGAGTATATTTCAGTTCAAACTCCTTCAGAAAATCACTATAAGACAAAGTCGGTGGATCATCCATGGCATGAGGAACCGTCTTCCACCAATCATAAGCATCTTTCTGCAGAAGGGATCTAGCATAATCAAATCTCTCTTTAGAAGTAGCTTGTAACTGAATAAATACCCTCTGCACTCTATCCAACCACTGCTCAGCTATTGCAGGATTTGTAGTGCCCAAGAAATCCTCAGCCCTATACTTTCTCTGCCGAATATTTAACTCTCTCTGGACACCCTGGTATTTCAACCTCTTGTGATCCGTATAAATAAAACACTTCTCCCCATACAAGTAATGTCACCAAATCTTTAAGGCAAAAACTATAGCTGCTAACTCTAAATCATGCATCGAATAATTTAGCTCATGCGGCTTCAACTGTTGAGAGGCATAAGCAATGACTCTACCCTCCTGCATCAAAACACAACCTAAACCACTATGTGAAGCATCACTGTAAATCACATAAGGTTTACCTTCCACAGGCTAGGTAAGAATAGGAGCCTGAGTCAACATCTCTTTCAGCTGCTCAAAGCTCACCTGACATTGATTTGTCGACATGAATCTAACTCCTTTTTGAAGTAATCTGGTGAATGGAGTAGCTATCATAGAAAAACTTTCACAAACTGTCGATAATAGCCTGCCAAACCCAGAAAACTTCTAACCTCTGTCATAGTCTTATGTGGACTCTAATTCAAAATAGCCTCAACTTTACTCGGATCCACTCTAATACCTTGTGCTGAAACCACATGACCAAGAAAAGTCACTTGGTCAAGCCAAAACTTAGATTTACATAGCTTAGCATACAACTGCTTCTCTCTCAAATTCTGCAATACAATCCGCAAATATTTGTTATGATCCTCTTTATTTTGTGAATACACCAAAATATCATTAATAAAGACCACCACAAATTGATCTAGATAGGGTCTTAACACCTTGTTCATCAAATCCATAAAAGCTGCTGGTGCATTCGTTAACCTAAAAGGCATCACCAAGAACTCATAATGCCCATACCTTGTACGGAAAGCTATTTTAGGTACATCTTCATCTCTGACTCTCAACTGATGGCACCCTGATCTCAAATCAATCTTAGAGAAAAATGCTGCTCCTTTCAATTGATCAAAGAGATCATCTATTCGAGGCAAAGGATAATTGTTCTTGATAGTTACTTTATTCAACTGCTGATAATCAATGCACAATCTTAAGGTGCCATCCTTCTTCTTCACAAATAAAATGGATGCTCCCCACGCGGACACACTAGGGCGAATAAATCCTTTATCCAATAACTCCTGTAACTGCACCTTTAGCTCTCTCAACTCAGCAGGTGCCATACGATAAGGTACCAGACAACAAATCGATGCCAAACTCAACCTCTCTCTCAGGGGGTATTCCTAGCAACTCTTCAGGAAAAATATCAGGAAACTCAGCAACTGTGGGTATATTGTCAAGGTAGGAACCCACTACTCTGGTATCTATAATATGAGCAAGATAAGCATCACATCCTTTTTGAATCATCCTCCTAGCTGAAACAACTGAAACAAACATGGATGAAAGATGTCTTTGATTACTAGATACCATCACACTTCTACCATCACAAGTTCTCAGGGTAACACACTTCTTTTGACAGTCTCTACAGCCCCATGCTTAGATAACAATCCATGCCTAAAATTAAATCATACTCCTTGAAAGGCATCTCAATTAAGTCAACAAGGAACTCCTCATCCTGAACCACAACTGGACTATTACTATGCACCTTGCTAACTACAACACTATGCCCTAAAGGATTTGTCACCAAAACTTCAAATCCTAGGGTCTCAGAATACAAATCAGTCACAGGCAAGATGGATGCACTGATGTATGAATGCATCGATCCAGGATCTATTAAAGCAAGAACTGAAGTACCAAATAAAGAAAATGTACTAGCAATAACAGCTGAAGCATTCGGCTATCTCTGCATCACATAAACCCGCTGTGACAGTCCTATAATATCCCAAAATTTTTGAAAATTTATAATTTTTGGAAAATTTGATAAAATAAATTATAATTTAAAAGGATAAATTAAATTAATGGTTTTAAATGAAAAATGAAGGGATTTTTAAATGAAAAAGTGGAATATATATATGATATACATGCAAAATATACATAACATATAAAAGTCAACACTTTTTAAAAGAAAAGTCAAAGTCCAATGGCATTTTTATAAATAAATTTTTAGAAATTAAAATTAATAAAATAATTCAAAAATAAATTATTTTTGAATGAAAGAGGGAAATTAGAACTTTTAATTTATTAAATAAATAAATAAATAATTAAATTACTTTAATATATATATGGTTTAAAAATAAAGATGAAAAGAAAAAGAAAATTAAAAAGTCTTCTTCTTCTTCTTCTTTTCCACAAGGGCCGAATATCCATGGTTGTCTAGCTCAAGATTTTGATTCTTTCATACTCCATAAATTGAAGGATTTAACAAGTTTCAAGTGGATTTTTGATGATTTCTACTAAATTTAGTAAGTTTCCAACTCTTTTCTTTGAATTCCATGGAAGATTGATTTACGTGAGAATTTGAATTTTTATGTAGTATGTTATAATTGTTGGGATTGGTGTGTAGGGTGTTATTTTGGGTATTTAACAATGATTTTATGGTTAGATTGAAGAGATGATTGAGTTTGGATAAAGAATGGTGAAGAGGGAGAATTTAGGGTTATGGATTTTTGGGGTTTTGAAAACATGAACTTTAATTTTGCAAATTGGTTCTAAATGTGTTGTTTTGATTCATAAACAAGTATTTTAAAGTAAAATATTGGGTTTGGTTGTGTTTGGTTGGAGTTTGAGAATGGAAGTGGAGATTTAGGGTTTCGAAAAAGTGATTTTCCAAAGTTGTTGAATTGTGTGATTTTATTTATTTAAGCATGTTGTTTAGTGTTAAAAGTGATGAATATAAGCTTGAAATGAGTATTGGATTGTAGATCAAATAACAAAAAAGCTCATTTTTTTCCAGTTTGGATGGATTACTCACTTGTGAGGTTTCATGGAGTCCCAGTTTCTTTGGTGTCAAACCAAGATCCCCTATTTACATCGAGATTTTAGAGGAGTTTGCATAATGCATTGGGTTCTTGATTGCATTTTAGTACTGCTTTCCATCCTCAAATAGATGGGCAGTTAGAAAGAGTGATATAGATTTTAGAGGATATGTTAAGGAGTTGTATCATTGATTTCAGTGGAAGTTAGGACAGATTCTTGCCACTGATTGAGTTTGTATATAATAACAATCATCAGTCTAGTATTGAGATGGCACTTTATGAGGCATTGTATGGTAGAAGGTACAGAACACCTTTGTGTTGGGATGAGGTTGGAGAAGGTAAACTGGTTGGTCCTAATTTGATTAAGGAAACAAAAGAGAAAGTAAAATTGATACGGAGTCATTTGAAAGTTGCTTCAGACCGATAGAAATCCTATTCAGATTTAAAAAAAAGCGACATAGAGTTTGGTGTGCAAGATAAAGTGTTTTTTGAAGGTGTCTCCTTGGAAGAAAATTTTGAGATTTGGCCGCAAAGGGAAGTTGAGTCCTCATTTCATAGGACTATATGAGGTACTAGAGAGAGTTGGTCCAATGGCCTATAGACTGGCTTTGCCACCTTAGTTGGACTGGATACATAATGTTTTCCATGTCTCTATGCTTTGGGGGTACAGGTCAGATCCATCTCATATTTTGTCAGTAGAGTCCATTAAGGTGAGTTCATATCTGACTTATGAAGAAAGAACCAGTAGCGATTTTGGCACTAGAGGTAAAAGAGTTGAGAAATAAGAAAGTGTCATTTGTAAAAGTTCTTTGGAAGAATCATAACACTGAGAAGGCAACATGGAAAGTGAACAACTGATGCGGAGTCAATATCCTCAGTTATTCCAGAGTTGATAGCAGATAATTTTGCGAATGAAATTCTCTTAATGGGAGAGAATTGCAATACCCCTAATTTTTTAATATTAAATAAAATAAATTAAATTTGGATAAATTAAATAAATAATTTGAATGGAAAATGAAAGGATTTTAAGTGAAAAAGTAAAATATATATTTGAAATATATTTGATGTGAATATGACATATACATATACCTAAGATATACAATACATATATATATATAGTATAAATAATTGAATAGTGACTTATTATGATATATATATATAAGTAAGGATGGAAAGAGAAGATATTTTCTACTTCTTCCTTTGTTCCTTTTTGCCGTGATTTAGATCGAGAGAGAGAGAGTAAGGGAGAGTTTTTTCTTCTTTCATTCACCAATTTTACAAGGGATTTCAAGGATTTAAGTGAAGATTTTGAGAATTCTTCATCAATTGGTAAGTTCCTGTGAGCGGGGATTTTCGCCCCCACTCCCGGTGGAATGGTTCTTGCTAGTTCGGCACTGTTTAGGCTCGGGGCCTTAGAGAACACAAACTTAAGTCCAGAGAAAATGGAGTAGCAACCCGGACGGGCCGGGAAAAAGAAAGGGGTGGATGACTCGATTCCTAAGGAATCCCTAACCCCTTAATGTGTTCAAAAAGTTAGGTACGTATGGGGAAGGTGAGAAATGGCCCAACACCCCCATAACGCTCGGTTCATTGGAACCGGCCTCCTTTATAGGTCTTAATATTATAGAATTCTTAAGTATAACAATATTATCCATATTACATGCAACAATTAAAATAAAGCATCATTATATTAAAATCAAAGCAATGTCTAAACAAATCAAATAAATGGACACCCATCCGAGGATGGAAACATGTCCTTACATCATCCATGTCTAAACTAAATAGGACACCCACAAAAAGTTAGAAACATGCCCTTTACATTTTATCCAAAATATAAAAAGCAATTTAAATTACATGATATTTAACTAATGAGGTACCAACAAAGTGGAAACATACCTCTTACAATATTTGGAAATAAAAAAAATCAATAGAAGTAAATAACCATTCATCATAAATAAATCATTCATCAAAGATATTAAACATCAATAAAAATAGAAAGTAAGCATTCATCCATGATATTAAACAACAATCAAAATATATAATAAACATTCATCATGATAAATTAAATAAATCATTGCAAATAAAATAAATCAAAGCATATAATAAACTACATAATCAAATCTAAAATTAAATAAAGCAATAAATATATAATTTAGAGTTCGCATCTTAAAATAGGATTTTAAAATTTTATTTACTAAATTAGGGCTTTGGAAAAAGAAAAGTTAAATACGTGGATTCATAATACACAAATGAATATGGACCCCTTCGACGAGCCCATACGGTGGTCCCGCTAGCCGGTTAGCGGGATGGGGTCAAGGGGGCAGCGCTAACCGGTTTTAGTGTTGAAAATTGGCTTCTAGGATTATAGGTTTTAGTGTTGAAAATTAAGATTTTAGGGTTTAGAATTTAGAAAATAGGGTTTTGGAATTTTGAGTAACTAATATTATTTTTTAAATGAATAATGCTACTAGACGTTATAAAGATTTAGGGTTTTGGATGTTTTATGAAAATAATGCTACTGTGATTTAAAATAAATAGGTTTGGTAACAGATTGTTATTTTGCTTTACTATATTGGATTTGAATGTTTAGGTTTATAAGGTTTTAAGTATTAGGTTTAGGGTTTGGGAAAACTAGGGTTTATGGTTAGCTAGTTTGGGGTTACTGTCTTTATTTTGGAAGTTGAATTAGGGTTTTTAGTGTTTTGGAGAATGTATTTGTTTTTAGATTTGGAAAAATAATTTATAGTTTTATAAAGCCTTATGTGATTTTTGGAAGCTGTAAGGTAAATTTAGGGTTTTAAGGTTTTGAAAAAATGGAAAACAGATTAGGGTTTTGGGAAATTAATAAAACGAGTTATGGTTTTGGAAAGTTGGAAAGTAGATTAGAGTTTTAAGATTTTGAAGAAATAGATTAGGGTTCTTAGGTTTTAGAAGAAACAGAAAATCAATTTTAAGGTTTTTTGGAAAACAAGGAAACGAATTAAGGTTCTAAGCTTTAGAAAAAGTAAATTAGGGTTCTAAGGTTTTTTAAAATCAAAAGAAACAATTTAATGATTCAAGATACTGTAAAGAAAAAAGAGATTAGATATTCATACCTTTGTTTGTTGGTTCCACCAAAAATTACTTCTTGGATGAACAAGGACAAAGGCAAGATGGTTGCCTTTGATGAATTATTTGCTTATTCTTGCTCCTCTCAAAAGTCTGATCTTATGTTCCAAAGTTTTTCCTCCTCAAAATCCAGTCCGATCGTTCTAAAGTTTTTCAGTTGTTAATCCACTCGATTCTCCTCCTTTTTCCTCTGTTGATTTTAGTCTTATTTATATGAAATTTCAATGATTAATCTTAATTATTTATGGAATCTAACATTAATTAGGAAAAGGAAACCGAAACCAAATAGAATTTGGCTTCGGAAAAAATTACGTCAGAAAAATTTCGCTAGCAAAAAAAATTGCTCTGGCTGGCTATGAGGGCTGGTGAGCGAACATGTGGGGCACGGGCTGCCAGGCCATTTCGCCTGCAGGAAACTCTTGCGGGCAAAATGGCCCAAGGCCATTTCGTCCAACTTTTCGACGACGATTTTTTTCGTAGCCAATTTTTTCGTCGCCGATTTTTATTTTTATTTTTATTTATTTGTTTATTTTTATTATTTTTTATTTTATATTAATTTTATTTTTATTCACTTCACCATTTTTAACTAAAATAAAGATTAAAATACCACAAAAATTATTTTGGACTATAAAAAATAACGGACCGGACTGGGTCAAAAATTAAGGGTCTACAGTTCCTTTATCATTTTGCAAGTTTCTTGGAAGAACATGATATTTGGATTTTTGGGATTTTGTATTAGCATGTTTTAATGGTTTATTTGGATAGGTATGAAGTTGTTGTGAGTAGCTAATGATGATTTTTAAGGTTGGATTGAAAGAGAAGATATTTCTTTTCTTTTTTCTTCTCTGAATTTGTTATAAGAGAAAGTGATAATTGATTGAATAAGATGATAGTTATGATATAATGGAGCTATATAAGTGTTGAATTTATGGGTGAATTATGGATATAAACTATGATGATGATTAAGGGTGTTTTAGTGTTGAGTTTGAAATGATTGTGTTCATATGGTTGAGAGTTTGAAATGCAAGACTTTTTCCTGGCACGGCTAATGATATAGCCATATCGTTGGACATGCCAACGATGTTGAGTTTAACGTTGATGACACGACCATTAACACAATCATATTCCTGAGTGTGTTGTAGCTTCTGTAAGGTAAAATAATTGACATGACCATTAACATGCTTGTGTTGTTGGGCTCGTCAAACATTCTATGAGGCAGAATGAATGACACGGGTAGTAACATGCCTATGTCATTGGATGTGTCAAAACTTCTATGTGATTGGGTTAGTGACATAGTTAGTAACACGCCCATGTTATTGGGCATGTCACTTGAGAATAACTCTTTTCTTTATTTTTCATTTGCAATTCCTATTTAAATGATTTGATGTTGAGAATGCCTTGAATGTGATATTAAATGGTTGTTTATGATCACATTTTGTATAGGCATTGAGAAAGAGTAGTTTGCCAACCCCTAATGTCGAAGGGAAACTTGGAAGAGAAGGTTAGAGGAAGTTTAAAAGCTTGTTTTGAAGCATTTCCTCAGGTATGTACAAAACTCTTAATAAATGGAATGTGATTGCATTATATTTGGCCTAACACATTTTAGATGGAAACTGTGTTAAGCTACTTGATACATTATGTATTCATGAACATGATGCTAAAACATGTTAATTTCTATGTATGCATTATTGGGCATTTTAAAAAGCCATTGTTAATGATTAAATTGAATGAAATGTGAACTATGTGCAAAATATGAATATGACCCAAAATGTTTGTGTAAAGTGGTTTGTTGTGTATACATTAAAGATATTATGTAAAGCCATTAGTGATGGCTAGATTGTACAAAATGAGATACATTATGATTATATGATGATGTTGATATAAATGAGATAAATTAGGCAATGTGCCTAGCTTGATCATGAGAAAATGAGAACGAGATTGATAATGGAAATATGAAATAATTGTGTGCCTAGTATGTTATTCAATTTTCAGAGTTCTGTGCTTGGTGGCATGCCTATATTTGACTATGGGGGTAGACGCTTGGCGTCACAGTGAAAATGTTTTTAAGGCAAAAAGATCGGGTCATAAGCCTCATAAACAAGTCCTTGAAGCTGGGCTGGGTGAAAATACCGGGTCATAAGCCTAGGCCTAGTTGGACTGTTATATTAATACTTTGCCTTCGGGGCTAGACACATGGTGTCATTATGGATCAAAATGGTAACTCTAAGATTTGAATGTTGTATTAGTTTTTTGGGTCCATGCTTGTATATGTGTTTGTGTGAATTATCAAGTGATGAAAGCATATATCTAAAAGTGATCTTGATTGTCATATGATGGCATAACATATGAACATTATGCATTGGCATTGTTTTGAGTTTTGTTATTATCATAGTTTTTACCGCTAGTCTTTGACTTAGCACGATTATAACTCATTGTGCAGGTGACAAGGGTGATCCGGTAGAGCTAGAGAGTTCTACTAGTCCAGATCGAGTCTAAGCTTTTGTTGGTTGAGCTTGAAGCATATTGCTACATCAAGAACAAAGCCACTTTGCCAGCATGTACATATTTTATTTTATAGTATATTTTGACATTATGTATATTATATTATGTTTTGGGAGTATATGTATATACATTGTAAATTATAAAGGATGTTTAAATAATTAAGTAATGTGATAATTTTGTGTATTTTCATATGTATACATATGTTTTATGCAAATGTTTTGAGTAATAAGGGAATATGGAAATTTTTATTAAACTAGATTGTGACATTTTTATACCATATATACGTATCTTACATACTGGGAGTGTGTAGACCCTTAATTTTTGACCCTGATTTAATACTTTTCTAATTAAAGGATGCCAAAATAAATTTGATCCGACTTCAAATATTTAAACCTAGTTTATAATTTTTGAAGGAGTCGGTTCGGATTAAAGAGGCATAAATTCAATTGTAAAACCATAACATCAAGTGGAATTGGCCCAAATTAAAACTTTTTGGTCCATAAGTTAAAAAAGGTCAGAATAATTTGAGTGAGGCCGGCCGGGGAGACATGAGCATGCCTCATGCTGATCTGACAGCCCAGATCGACATGAGGCTAGACTCATGTTGACCTAGGCAAGCTAGGTCGACATGAGCATGCTTCATGTCGACCTTGGTAGCCCAAGGTCGACATGAGGTTGGTCTCATGTCGACCTAGGGCAACTAGGTCGACATGGGTTCAATACCTTTCCTAATTCAACTAGATTTCATTTTAGGAACTGATTAATATTAGGTTAAGGATTCTGAGTGAGGTTCGGCTATAAATATTAATGTTTTAGAATTCAGAAAGGGGAGAAAACATTAACAAAGGGAAGAAACATTAAAGAGGGTCAGCAATTGAGATTAAAAGAGGATTAAACCACAAAACAGAAGAGACAACAGCAAGGAGAGAAGAACAACAATAGCTTTTTGGAGAACGAAGGAAACCACAAACAAAAATATGAAAGACAATAAAAAAAGAAGGCAGATTACATACTGTCTTCACATTGTTCATCCAGAAATCAATTTGGAGGAACCAATGAACGGAGGTTTGATCTTTAATCATAAATTAACCATGATCATAGTAGCTTCATTTCTTTGATTAATAAAAACATGCATGCAGTAACTTAATCTTTGAAACATGCAGTACCTTGATCTTTAAACATGCAGTAAATTGATTTTTCTTTCAATAACTTTAATAGTTTGCTTTAATTTACATATGGATCAGTTGATATTCATAACCCCACTTGCATGTTTCATAAAAAATATAAAACTATCCAGTAGCCATCGAGAATTTAAATTAATTGTTAGCATCTATTTTGTTTACTTTAACTTTAAGAACCGTAGGTTATTTTATTAAAACTCAAAACCTCAAACTATTTTTATCCAAAAGCCTAAACCAATTCAATATTAAACTCCAAAATATTGATTATTTTTCCAAAACCTTAATTTATTTTTTCAAATCCAAAATTAAGTTTTTTTAGGCAGTAAGTCAAATCCAAAAACCCTAACTATCCAAAACCTTAATTCCAAAAACCCTAAATATCCAAAACCCTAATTCCAAAACCCTAGTTTTAAAAATCCTAATTCCAAAACCCTAGTTTCAAAAACCCTAAAAATCCTAATTCTAAAACCCTAATTATAAAACTTTAGTTTCTAAAACCCTAAGTTCCGAAACCATAAATTCAATTGATAATTCTTTAAAACCATAAATTTATATATTTATTACTTTATTTAATTTTATATTTAATTATATAGTTTATTATATTTTTTTTTGACGGTTGATTTATTTAATTTCAATACTTGATTTATTTAATTTATCATGGATGGATATTATCTTTATTATAATGATTATTATTTATTTGTTTTAGTATTAAAATTGTAAGAGGTATGTTTCCACTTTGTGAGTACCTCATTAGTTAAATTTTATGTAATTTAAACCGCTTTTATATTTTGGACCAATGTAAAGGACATGTTTCCACCTTTTGGTGGGTGTCATATTTAGTTTAGACATGGATGATGTAAGGACATATTTTCCTCTTCGGATGGGTGTCCATTTATTTGCTTTGTTCGGACATTGCTTTTATTTTAATATAATGATGATTTATTTCAATTGTTGTGTATAATATGGATAATATTGTTATAGTTAAGAATTTTATAATATTAAAACTTGTAAAAGAGGACGATTCTAATTAACCAAGCGTTGTGGGGTTGCCGGGTCATTTCTCACCTTCCCCACACATACCCAACTTTCCGAACCCATTAGGGGGTTGGGGATTCCTTAGGAATCTAGTCATCCACCCCTTTCTTTTTCCCAGCCCGTCCGAGTGGTGACTCCATTTTCTCCAGACTCAGGTTCGTGTTCTCTAAGGCCCCGACCCTAAACAGTGCAGAAGTCACAAGAACCATTCCACCGGGAGTGGGGGCGAAAATCCCCGCTCACAGTGGTGACTCCACTGGGGATAAGAGAAGTTGATTCCATTGGTCTTTTTATTATTCTATTCTTTTTTATAATGATATTTTCCATTGCATCATATTAGATTGCATCGTATGCGTGAGTTAGGATGCTCGTGTTACCTATGTTGTGTTATGTAAGGGATACCATACTTTCACTCAAGGTATGGAGATCAAGCATGGCATAACCACTAATAGCCTCGTACCATTCGGTATATACTTGCTATGGGAACCGAATCCTTTTTAACCCAAAGACTAAAGCTCATGTAATTGGCCTAGTTACATTCCTTAGGTTTTTTTTACCCCAAATGCTTGTTGTTTGACTATGGTTAATTTATCTTAGCTTAAATCATAGCTTATTTGGTTTGTTCTTTTTCTAATATGACCTAAGTACATTGTAAGCTCAAAATAAAATTTTCTTTAAAATCAAAAAGACCAAAACTTTTTTCAAAAATTTTCAAATGGTCTTTGGACATAAAACTTTTCTAAAAACAAATCAAAAATTCTTTTGCTAATGACTCAAGTACAAAGCCCAAAATCCATTTTTTCTAAAATCTTTTTTACAATGGGCATAGAAACAAAATTATTTTCATCCAAAAGAGCTTACAAATATTTAGGTCAATTACGAAATACCAAAAATCAATTGTGAGACTAGTTTATACTAAGAAATAATTGATCATGGGCTTGTTTTTGGCATGAATCATTAGTTACTTTTTCAGGTGAGAAATCTATTTGTAATAAACCTCTTAATTTAGTTTTAATCCAATATAGCATAAAAGCAAGCTACTATAGTTGGTTGAATGGATTAAAACCTAATTAATTGTAATTATCATAAACTGATTTTCATTTTTAAAAATATAACTATTGGTTGAAAAGTCCGAGGAAATTATTAGAAAACAAGATACCCCATGTTGGTATTTTGTTAACCATATACCTAGGAAAAGGGACTCGCCATTCGTGTGTGGATGTTATAAGGTTAGAAGGGGCATTCTACTTATTTTGTTTATTGTTTGTGCAGACACGCATACATGCATGCATTTGCATCTTATATCATTGATCCCTTTTAGCTCACAGCCCTGGATTATGATAGTTTGAAAGCTTATGACAATTCTATCTATGCCGGAGACGAAGAATCTAGTAGCAACTCAATCACTTGCTCACCAAAAGCAATGGAGCTTAAACAAATTCAAAGAATAGTGGATGATGCCCTCAATACCAAGATGGAAGAAATAAAAGCAGCCATGGCCAAGACCATAAAGAATCAACTAGCTACAATTTTAGGAAACAATGCCGAAGCATCTACTAGCACCAAGAAAGAAAAGGGGAAGGCTAAAGGTGGTGAAGTGGTTTTTGATGATGATAAGGTGATCATTGATGATTATGATGATTGGGCTCAGTACTTCCAAGATCCTCAAGACAAAAAGGAACCAAAGGTTGTTGAAAAGACAATTGTTGAAAAGACTGAGACATCTGATGTTGAGAAGATGATTGCTGATTTAGAAAAGAAATTTGAGAAGAAGCTGAAAACCGAAGAGATGTCTGAGATCGACAAACTATTTGAACAAGATGAGGAGGTCCCTTATAAGTTCAAGATGCCTTCCTTTGCTAGGTACAATGGTACTGGAAACCCCCATCTCCATGTGAAGCAGTATATCACTACTATGCAGTCTGCCTGAGCTACTAAGGCTCAAACTCTAAGGTACATGATACTCTCATTGGACCCTATTGTCCAAAATTGGTTCAACACCTTAGAGGAAAGTACACAAAAAGATTGGGACATGTTGTATAAGGCTTTCATTCAACAATATGGGTACAATGTCGAGCTGGAAGTAACCTTGATGGAAGTTGAGTTCATTAGACAAAGGCCAAATGAGAATTTTGTTGACTATGTGAAAAGATGGAGAAATAAGGTTGCTTTGCTCAAGAAAAGGCTCGATGAATCAGACTAAATAAGGATGATCGTGAGAGGCATCTTGCCCAATCTCCGTGAAAGGATGTCTCACACCCTTATAAGAGATTTCAAAGATCTTCTCCAAGTCGGTCTGCAAATTTAAGAGTGGGAAAGGGAGAAGAATCACTTTTCAATAAAAAGGAATGAGAAAGGAAATTACCAGTCTGGAAATCAAAGCACGCAAAAAGAAGTTGATGTTAATACAACTGGTCAAGCAAATAGAAGGCGGTTTTCAGACTTAAGGAAGCCTTTGTCTTGGGTCTTCAACAAGCTACAAAAGAAGGGACTATTACAACCATTAGCCCCCTGACCTTTGCCAAATCCTTTACCCCCAAAATTTGATACTAAGGCTTTTTGTCAATTTCATTAGACTCAAGGACATGAGACTGATAGATGTACCCGATTGAAGCATGAGATGCAAGATCTAATCGATAGTGGTAAGCTACCAGAGCTGGACAAGCCCAATACCAAGAACAATCCTTTGCCTAAATTTGGAAGAGTGCCACCACTAGCAACCTTCATGGTGGGAAAAGGATTGGAAGAAGATTTTGTTTTATCCTCTTTTCAAGATTGGAATGTTGAAGATGTGAAAGGAGAAGAAGCTTAACTCAACAAACTTTCCTTAGCTTGAATGTTGCTTTTTAATTTTACTTTCTTTAATATTTAATTTGAACAATTATGTTTTTCAAGTTTAAATTTGTTTGAATAAATTACTTTCATCAAAATTTTTGTTGGTCTTTGTTCATTTTGGTGCTCAACCAATGATGAATCTAGCTTGATATTCATAAATTAATATATTTATGCATTATGACTTGAATGACTTTACTAGGTAAGGGAATTGCTCTATAACATTGAGTTGGGTATGCTTACTTAGAGAGGGATCCTGCATAATTTCCTTTGTCTAGGTCCTAGTCAGTCTTAGAACATGCTTTGACAAACTTTCAAGGTGAAATTGAGCTCTTTTTATTTTAAGGGACAGATGATCTAGGCATTGTTTGGTTTGCCAACAACTAGTATCCACCAAATTAAATATCAATCCCTAGTTGTCCCTTTGAGCCTTCATAAAATTTTAGCTTTCTTTTCATTAGCTTACAAACCCCAATAACCTACCTCGAGCTGTTGTGATTCTTTTGACAAGTCTTATGATCACTAAGGTAAAGAGGCAAGAAGATCATGGAATGGAATGCATAGCCAAGACTGTAAAAATAGTTGGTGTTATCAAGACCATAAGGGTAGTTGAAGTTTTCCTAAAATCTCCAATATATCAAGACAACATCAGAGTAACAAATGATTTATCCCTGTTAAAGAAGATTTATGTCCCTCCACTCATCCATTATTGGAAACCAAGTTGGTACAAGCAAGGCAACTCTTTTAGAGCTAGACCCAAAAAAAAAAGAAGGAAAGAAGAAAAGAAAAGAAAAGGAAAAAAGAAAAAGAAAAAAGGGCAAAAGGAAAAAAGAAAAAAAGAAAAAAATGACAAAAGAAAAAGGGAAAAGAAAAAAGAAAAAAAAGAAAGATAAAACCTAAAAAGGCAGTTCAGAAAGCCAACTGAGTTGTCTTTTACCTAAAGCAGCAAAAGGCTTCCATTTGGTTTATAAGGACATTTTGACTTGAATTGGTCCAACCCAACCATAGATTTGATCAAAATCAAAGAAAAAGGAAAAGGACCATCCAGTTCCTGAAAGTTTTGTACTTGACATTCCTACAAGAAAGAAGGACAAAATGATAAAATGCTCAAAAGAAAGGGAAGGGCAAGAAAAATAAAAAAAGAAAGAAATGGGAGAAGAAGAAAAGAAACGAATTTGGGTACCAAACTTTTTGAAGGGCAAAGATTGTCCTAATCAAGATCCAGATTAATCCTAAGAAGATAGAAAGAATTTAGAGTGTAGCAAGATTGCTCCCAGCTGCCTAAAGTTCAAACAAGAAATTTGTAGTGTGAAGGTTTGTCCATTGTGTCACATCGGCTCCAATTTACAAATGGCCTTCATTTAACCCATGTCCCTTATAAACCCCATTTCAAGCCTATCAAAGGCCTGTTGATCTCTCTTGGTAGGTAGAGTCTATTAGTGGAGATAGTTTGAATAAGCATGCATATGAGATAGACAATATTTAAACTCAATGAGACCTTTGGCCAAGTAATGTGTATGTGCCTATCTGAAGTGCAACAATTCTTGTTTAAGTGGAAATGATTCTCGAGTTTAGTATTTTAACTAGGGTTGTCATGTTATAGATATATTAATTTGAAAAATCAAGTCCTGAGGTACATTAACATTGATTTGGCAAAGCCAACATTTGATTTTAAAAAAAAACAACAAAAAAAAAATGTTTTTGTCATATGAAGCCTTCAAGTTAAGGGGAGTTTGTTGAACTATCGAACCTCAAAGGACACATTGGGCAAAGTAAATAGTTATTGGAAAGGTTATGAAGAAGCTACCAACTGACATACTAAAACATAGTTTAAAATGGATGTATCCTTGACTCTACAACTTGGGGTCTCCACCACTCATATTTTCAACATCTCGAAGATAAAAGCCATAAATGTGAAGCATCCTGTAATTCCAGTGCAAGAACTGAACGGGCATCTGAAAGAAATCTGTGAGAGCATTTCAGCCGATAATCTCGGTCTGTGAGTCGATGGAACCATTGTAAGTATTATTCATGCATATCATGCATACATGAGCATATCATATCGCACTTTCTTATCATGTATTGTCTATTCCTTGTCAAAGTGAACAACAAACACTCTGTGAAGTAAAGAATCAAAGAAGATATCAAATCAGGGCGGCATGGAAAGCCCATTGCTTGAGAAAGCTCCAGTAATTTTGCAAAGAGAAGAAATGCATGCTTGTGCGAAGAACTAGATAACAAAAACATAAATCAGAGCCTGCATGAGAAGAATTATTGGTTTGAGCCTACACAGGGGGCAAAGTTTCTCCTTTTCAATCTTTTGAGTTTATGTACAAAACATTTTCAAACTCACTTGCAAATATTTCGCCACGCAAGGGGCAGGAGAAGATATGAGGGCCAACTAAAAATAGCTGAATTTTTGCAAAAAGGAAGAACAATAGAATGGAACATTAGAACTATCAAAAGAATGAAGACGCAAATGATAAAAGATCAGACAAGCTAGAAGAGCTGAAGCCAATATAGGACAAATCTCTAAGGATGAAGATCCACTTTCAAGGGTGAAGACCCGATTTCCAGGGATGAAGATCGAGCTTAAAGGATGAAGATGCATTTTCAAGGGTGAAGACCTAATTTTCAAGGAAGAAGATCCATTTTCAAAGGTGAAGACCTGATTCCAAGGATGAAGATCCAATTTCAAGGGTGAAGACTCGATTTTCAAGGATGAAGATCCATTTTCAAAGGTGAAGACTTGATTCCAAGGATGAAGATCCAATTTCAAAGGGTGAAGACCTAAAGTCCAAAGGATGATGATCCATTTTCGAGGGTGAAGACCCGATTTCCAAGTATGAAGATCCATTTTCAAGGGTGAAGACCTGACCTCAAAGGATGAAGATCCATTTACAAAGGGTGAAGACCCGAAGTCCAAAGGATGAAAATCCATTTTCAAGGGTGAAGTCCTGATTTCCAAGGATGAAAATCCATTTTCAAGGGTGAAGACCCAATTTCCAAGGATGAAGATCCATTTTTAAGGGTGAAGACCTGATCTCAAAGGATGAAGATCCATTTACAAAAGGTGAAGACCCGATGTCCAAAGGATGAAGATCCATTTTCAAGGGTGAAGACCCGATTTCCAAGGATGAAGATCCATTTTCAAGGGTGAAGACCTGATCTGAAAGGATGAAGATCCATTTACAAAGGTGAAGACCCGATCTCCAAGGATGAAGATCCATTAACAAGGGTGAAGACCCTATCTCCAAGGATGAAGATCCATTTACAAGGGTGAAGACCTGATGTCTAAGGATGAAGATCCGTTTTCAAAGGTGAAGATCCAATGCTAAGGATGTATATCCAAGGTCCAATGATGAAGATCCATTTTGAGGGTGAAGACCCACAATACGTTAAAGAATAGAACATCCAGAGTAGTCAAAATTCCCAACTGATAAAAGGTCAGTCAAACTCAGTCTCGGGTCCAGAACCCAAACCCTAAATTCACCTTTGATCCAGAATCCAAATAATTTTTGAGTCCAGAACTCAAATCAACCTTGGGTAAGGAGTCCAATATGGCTCTAAACATAGTAAAAAATCACATTGCTTTTCACTCTCTTTTGCCATAGTCTCAGATCGCTCAAGCAGGGGGGCAAACTGTAGACCCTTAATTTTTGACCCCAATTTAATACGGTTCTAATTAAAGGATGCCAAAATAAATTTGATCTGACTTCAAATATTTAAACCTAGTTTATAATTTTTAAAGGAGTCGATTTGGATTAAAGAGGCATAAATTCAATTGTAAAACCCTAAAATCAAGTGGAATTGGCCCAAATTAAAACTTTTCGGTCCATAAGTTAAAAAAGACTAGAATAATTTGAGTGAGGCAGGCCGGGGAGACATGAGCATGCCTCATGTAGATCTGGCAGCCCAGATCGACATGATGTTGGACTCATGTTGACCTAGGCAAGCTAGGTTGACATGAGCATGCTTCATGTCGACCTTGGAAAGCTAGGTTGACATGAGCATGCTTCATGTCGACCTTGGAAAGCTAGGTTGACAAGAGCATGCTTCATGTCGACCTTGGCAGCCCAAGGTCAACATGAGGTTGGTCTCATGTTGACCTAGGGCAACTAGGTCGACATGGGTTCAATACCTTTCCTAATTCAACTAGAATTCGTTTTAGGGACTGATTAATATTAGGTTAAGGATTCTAATTGAGGTTTGGCTATAAATATTAACGTTTTAGAATTCAGAAAGGGGAGAAAACATTAACAAGGGGAAGGAACATTAAAGAGGGTCGGCAATTGAGATTAACAGAGGATTAAACCACAAAGCAGAAGAGACGGCAACAAGGAGAGAAGAACAACAGTAGCTTTTTGGAGAATGAAGGAAACCACAAACAGAAATATCAAAGACAACTAAAAAAGAAGGAAGATTACATACTGTCTTCACATTGTTCATCTAGAAATCAATTTGGAGGAACCAATGAATAGAGGTTTGATCTTTAATCATAAATTAATCATGATCACAGCAGCTTCATTTCTTTGATTAATAAAAACATCATGCAGTAACTTAATCTTTGAAACATGTAGTACCTTGATCTTTAAACATGCAATAAATTAAATTTTCTTTCAATAACTTTAATCGTTTGCTTTAATTAACACATGGATCAGTTGATATTTGTAACCCCACTTGCATGTTTCATAAAAAACATAAAACTATCCAGTAGCCATCGAGAATTTAAATTAATTGTTAGAATCTATTTTGTTTACTTTAACTTCAAGAACCATAGGTTATTTTATTAAAACTCAAAACCTCAAACTATTTTTATCCAAAAGCCTAAACCATTTCATTATTAAACTCCAAAATATTAATTATTTTTCCAAAACCTTAATTTATTTTTCCAAATCCAAAATTATGTTTGTTTTAGGCAGTAAGTCAAATAAAAAAACCCTAACTATCCAAAACCCTAATTCCAAAAACCCTAACTATCCAAAACCCTAATTCCGAAAACCCTAACTATCCAAAACCCTAATTCCAAAATCCTAGTTTTAAAAATCCTAATTCCAAAAGCCTAGTTTCCAAAGCCCTAGTTTCAAAAACCCTAAAAATCCTAATTTTAAAACCCTAATTATAAAACTTTAGTTTCTAAAACCCTAAGTTTCGAAACTCTAAATTCAATTGATAATTCTTTAAAACCCTAAATTTATATATTTATTGCCTTATTTAATTTTAGATTTGATTATATAGTTTATTATATTTTTTTTTACGGTTGATTTATTTAATTTCAATACTTGATTTATTTAATTTATCATGGATGGATATTTTCTTTATTATAATGATTATTATTTATTTGTTTTAGTATTAAAATTGTAAGAGATATGTTTCCACTTTGTGGGTACCTCATTAGTTAAATTTTATGTAATTTAAATCGCTTTTATATTTTGGACCAATGTAAAGGACATGTTTCCATCTTTTGATGGGTGTCCTATTTAGTTTAGAAATGGATGATGTAAGGTTATGTTTCCATCTTCAGATGGGTGTCCATTTGTTTGCTTTGTTTGGACATTGCTTTGATTTTAATATGATGATGCTTTATTTCAATTGTTGTGTCTAATATGGATAATATTGTTATATTTAATAATTTTATAATATTAAGACTTGTAAAGGAGGCCGGTTCCAATTTGTGGGGGTGATAGGCCATTTCTTACCTTCCCCATACGTACTCAACTTTCTGAACCCATTAGGGGGTTGGAAATTCCCTAGGAATCGAGTCATCCACACCTTTCTTTTTCTCGGCCCGTCCGGGTGGTGACTCCATTTTCCACGGACTTAGGTCCGTGTTCTCTGAGGCCCCGAACCTAAACAGTGTCGAAGTCGTAAGAACCATTCCACCGCGACTGGGGGCAAAAATCCCCGCTCACAGAGTGTGTGTATCATACGTCTATTAGGTATAAGGGTGTTACAAATACAATCCAAAAATACACAAGGATAAAACAAAGGCAATCACAAATGGACCAATAGCAAAATTAGATTAAATGATTTTCTTGGACTTGTGAAAGATTAACTAGGCATCCAATTTATTGTAAGAGTCCAATTTTGAAGTTGGAATCCTTCTTGCGCTTCACTATTATAGCCAAATCACTCCATAAGCCTTATAGCATGGTATGCAAAGCATCTTTGAACCTTTATGATAAGACTATATTTTGCACATAATTTAATGATTATTTTAGTTATATTTTTATTGTTATCAATTGATTTTGATCAATTTTTATTGTGAAAGCTAGAATATTTATCATTTTAAGTATAGAGTTGCAAGTATGAAGAAAAAGCTTATTTTGGCTAAAAATCATGGAAAAATGGAAAGGAGGTCAAATCAAGCTCAAAATAGGAAAATAATGAATTGACATGGTCTTATAAATCATGATACATGATTTTGAACTTGAAAATGGAATTCAAGATAAGAAATAAAGAGGTCCATATTCGTTTAGAATCCTAAGGCCATAGCTGTCAAAAAGCCATGGCCATGGGATTTGATTTGAAGCTGTCCAAATTTTTCAAGGACAGAAATTGCAAGGGCAGAAGCATTTTGAAAGCCACGACCGTGGGACTCAAAAGCCACGATCGTGGCATGGAATTTGGCTCTATTTTGAAGAGATTTTGCATATTTCATAAGCATATTGAAAGCCACGACTGTGGCACTCAAAACCCACGATCATGGGATTGATTTCTCTACTGCTCGAGCCAAGAAAGAGAAGAAAATTCAAGTTGGCAGTTTCAACTTCAATGCCATGACTGTGGCATTGAAAAGCCATGATCGTGGCCCACATAACTGACCATTCTACAGCTTTAAAGTGCTCAAACTGACCAATCTAACTCAGGCCATGACCGTGGCACTCAAAAGCCACGACCGTGGGGCCGAAAATCATGACATTAAGCAGACAATTGGGTTGGTGGTGAACCAAACAAGGTGTGGCGTAACCTTTTCAGTTTTTCCCCATTAAAGAAGCTTCCAAACACTCTATTTAAGCACACTTCCTTTAAGGTTCAAGATATGTAATACATTAGATTAGATTCATCCAAATAAATTTAGTTTAGAAGTGTGAAATTCTGCTTCAAGGAGGAGTTCAAGATCCAAGTCAAGATCTTCTTCAAAGAAATAGAGTTTGATATTTCTTGTTCCTTTTAAATTATGTCTTCATTTACCATTTCAAATATTTGTAATGTTTTTATTTCAATAATGAAGAACTAATCTTTTTTAGGGTTGGTCCCTTTAATTGAATTTATCATGGAGTTATAAATGTCTATTTGGTTAATTTAATTATCCTTTGATTATTTTGTTGTCTTTAATCTTAATGCTTTGATTATCTGGCCAATGATTAATTGATTTGACATGTTGTATGATGGAGCAAGAGTGGAAGCAAGACATTAGTCCAAGAAGATAACAATCTTAAGTAAGTTTCTCACTTAGAGATAAGGTTAAACCTTTAAGAGGTTGATTCCAGATTCTCATAAAACTTAATGAATTGATTTAATTACTTATGATCACGAGAGTAGATGTAAGGATTAAAGTCGATATTAGTTCTAGTACTTGAGAGAGACTTGAGCTTAATTTAGGAGAATCTAACCATTAATCAAAAGGAAGACTGAATTAAATCGATACCTTAGAAAATCCATTATAAATCAATAAAGGTGACTAAACCCTAAGTCTTAAATTATTATAAATTTACTCTTGATTCATTGTCATTTTAGCTAGTTTAATCATAAAATTAAATTTGATCATCCAAATATTAATCAGTTTAATTGTTTGGTACTTAGAATTAACCTGCTCATGGGAACGATACTCTACTAATAATAAATTACTTGTTAACGATCTGTGCACTTGCAGATAGCTAGGCTAAGTCCGTGACAAGTTTTTGGCGCCGCTGCCGGGGAGGCAATCATTCTGATATTGATAATATTAAACTATTATTACTTTGAATTTTTACTTTTCTGCATTATTTCTTTAAATTTTAAGGGTTACATACGTAGCACTCCACACACTCAACTTGTACCCTATAATCCTAAAATTGAAAAAATTTGTAGAAAGCAAAGAAAGGAAAGAAGAGAAAGACAAAGAGGAGAAGAAACTTCAGTTGAAATCATTGTAGAAGAAGGAGGCCTTTCATCATCATCATCATCAGAAGAAGAAATCATGGGGACCAACAACCAAGAACTCTACGAGACTATGCCTTGCCATCTACCACCACACAATCAAGCATTACAAAGCCACCAATCCAAGCTAATAATTTTGATCTCAAGCTAGCACTCATCAAACTAATCCAACAATCCTTGTTCCATGGCTTGACTCATGAAGATGCCTATGGTCACATCTCCAACTTCTTACAGATGTGTGACACTTTCAAGATAAATGGTGTGTCTGATGATGCCATTAGACTAAGGCTTTTTCCCATCTCTTTAAAAGACAAGGCTAAAGAGTGGCTCCATTCTAAACCACCAGACACATTCACCACATGGGATCAATTGGCTACAACTTTTCTTACAAAATACTTTCCACTTGCAAAAACTGCCAAGCTGAGAAATTATATTACAAGGTTCACACAAAATGATGGTGAAAGTCTTTATGACGCTTAGGAGAGATTCAAAGATCTTCAAAGAAGATGTCCTCGCCATGGAGTACCAAATTGGCTTTTAATCCAAACTTTCTATAATGGATTAATTCCACCTATTAAAGCCATAATTGATGCTGCAGCTGGAGGAGCAATAATGAAAAAATTACCTTCTGATGCTTATGAGTTAATGGAAGAAATGGCAGCAAAAAACTACCATTGGGCATCTAAAAGAAGTACTCCTAAAAAGGTAGCTGGTTTATATGAAGTTGATAATCTATCCTTACTTTCTGCTAAGGTAGATACGATTGCTAAAAAATTAGAAAACATCAACTTCTCATCTTCTTTTATTTGTTAGACTTGCGAAGGTAATCATCAAACTATACTTTGCCAAAAGCATGAACAAGTACAATTTGTGGGAAACCAAGGTGGACCTCAAAATCTTTCTTATGGTAACACTTACAACCCCACATGGAATAATCATCCAAATCTATCTTGGGGTAATCAAAATAAGGTGCCCTATCAACTTACATACATGAAAAATCAAAACCAAGGCAAAATTCATCCTCCTGAAAAACCATCCTATGAATTGGCTTTGGAAAAATTTATTGGTGCAACTTCAGAAAGGTTCAACAAGCTGGAAAAACAATATGACAAGCTTGAATCAAGGATGGAACAAATTGCAATTCAAAATAGAAATCTTGAAATTCAAGTTGGTCAAATAGCAAGTTCTCTTCATACTCGACCATAAGGAGCACATCCAAGCCAACCAGAAATCAATCCTAGAGAACATTGTATTGTTATTTTCCTAAATAGCATACAACTTGAAAATTCTTCACTAAAGCCCCAAATTTATCAAATTTCTTCTTCTAAAATAAAAGAAAGTGAAGCTAAACAAGAGGAGGCACCATTAAAGCAAGAGGTCAGACCTTATGTGCCACCTATTCCTTTTCCTCAAAGGTTAAAGAAAAATATGGAAGAAAATGCAAAGATTGCACTTACTGAGGAGTGCAACAATCTTCTTCAGGTTAAGATCCCTTCTAAACTTGAAGACCTAGGGAGTATTTTGATTCCTTGTCAAATTGGTAGATTAAAGTTTCAAAATGCATTATGTGATTCAGGTGCTAGTATTAATTTAATGCCTTTATCTATTTTCAGGAAATTAAAACTTGCACAAATGAAACCTACCAATTTAGTATTGCAGCTTGCAGATAAATCAGTCAAATGCCCAAAAGGACTTGCAGAAAATGTTCTTGTAAAAATGGAAAAATTTTACATCCCTGTTGATTTCGTGATAGTTGATTTAAATAAGGATGAAAATGCTCCATTGAATTTTGGGACACCCTTCTTAGCCACGATTGGAACTGTAATTGAGGTAAAAAAAATGGTAAACTCACTTCAAAGATTGAAGATGAACAAGTGGAAATTAACATGATCAAATCTCCAATTGCACTCAAGGATTGCCAAATTCAAACTCCAATATAAAAGAGGGAAAATACAATTTAGCCTCGCAAGCACAATTTGAAGGGTATAATGAACTTGGGAAGCAAAATTCTAAGTCCAGTATAGCCAGCAACATAGTGGGAAAGGAAGTAATTTTTGATCTTCCACCTTGAGGATTAGAAGTTATAGTCAAGCTAAAGACTATAAATTAGCGCTTTTTGGGAGGCAACCCAATATTTTATTTAAACTTTGTCTTTTATTTTTGGTTTTATTTTTATATTTTGATTTTGTGTTTTGTGTTTTTGTTTTAGGATGAACTTTGATGGGAATGAGCTTTTGATGGATTCTTCTTGCAAAAGGCAAATTTAAGAATGGACATGCACACCCCCCTCCACTACCCAATGCCTAAACCACTGAAGACAGTGGAAAGCTTCAAGTTTGGGGGAGTTTAGCCAAAAATTTAGTAATATATTCTATTCCCTTTTTGAATTTAATTACTCTTTCATAAATGTTGGGATATGGGGTACCTATGAAAAATTTTTCGATATAAAAAAAAATTTTGCAATCTTGCACTTGAATGATTGAATTCATGACAGGCTAATAAAATTTTATGATTTAAAGATGCTAATTATATTGATATACTTAAATTTATCTTTTGAAGTAAAGATTTTGTGAAAAACTATACTTTATAGATTTTGACCTAAATACATTCTTGATTTTAGTTGAAAGTGATCAATGGTATATGCTTACTTAGAGATGACTCCTACTCTTTTGTCATTTATTTTTTATTATCTTATGCCTAAGCCTAGAACATGTTTAAAAGAACTTTTGAGGCGAAATTGAACCTTGCTAAGTAGGGGAAGAAATGATGTAGGCATTATTTGTGTAGCCAAATTCTTATATCCACTATATTTGAACATTGCCTCTAGTTGTTCCGTTTGAGCTAAATTGAATATTCTAGCTTATTGTTCTTTCTCATTAAACACTAATATCTACCTTTTGTGGTTAATTATCTTTTGGTATATCTTCCTATTATATATGCTCAATTGGAGAGAGAAAATAAAATGGGAAAGCTCCTTTAGATTTCTCATTAATAAAATTTTAAGTTTTGGGGGAAAATATAAAATAAAAAAATATATAATGAAAAAAGATAGTAAAAATAAAATTTCCCTGCTAGTGTGCTAAAGCAATTGAGGAAAGTCATAACGAACTCTCTGAAACCATTAAGAAGAGCTGCAATCGAAACCTTGGAAGGTATTCAAAAAGTTAAGTGCCACTTTAGCCTCAACCCTTTTTAAACCACATTACAGGCCTAAAAAGACCATTTGATTTTCCTTGAGTTAGTAAGGTCTATTAGTGGAGAAGGTTTGATTAAACATGAATATGAGATAGCCAAATTTCTTTAAACTATATAAAATTTTTTGAATGCAAAGGGTATGTGTTTATCTAAAGAGCAACAATTGGTTACAATTGGCTAAGTTCTTGAATGAAGGAAGGGAGAATGAAGTAAGTACAGTTATGAAAATTGATTTAGAATTGAATTTTGAAATTTTATTTGTATATCAAAATCTTGGGATTGTTTTAATGAGTCCTGTTGTGAATGAGATTGTTCTTGTTGCTTAAGGACAAGCAATGATTTAAGTTTGGGGGAGTTGATAGGACTATATTTTGAACATAATTTAATTATTATTCTAGTTATATTTTTATTGTTATCAATTGAATTTGATCAATTTTTATTGTGAAAGATAGAATATTCATCATTTCAAGTATAGAGTTGCAAGTATGAAGAAAAAGCTTATTTTGGCTAAAAATCATGGAAAAATGGAAAGGAGGTCAAATCAAGCTCAAAAATGGAAAATAATGAATTGACATGGTCTTATAAATCATGATACATGATTTTGAACTTGAAAATGGAATTAAAGATGAGAAATAAAGAGGTACAGATTCGTTTTGAATCCAAGGGCCATAGCTGTCAAAAAGCCATGGCCATGGGATTTGATTCGAAGCTGTCCAAATTTTTCAAGGACAGAAATTGCAAGGGCAGAAGCATTTTGAAAGCCACGACCATGGGACTCAAAAGCCACGACTGTGGCATGGATTTTGGCTCTGTTTTGAAGAGATTTTGCATATTCAATAACCATATTTAAAGCCACGACTGTGGCACTCAAAACCCACGATCATGGGATTGATTTCTCTACTGCCCAAGCCAAGAAAGAGAAGAAAAATCAAGTTGCCAATTTCAACTTCATTGCCACGACTGTGGCATTGAAAAGCCATTATCGTGGCCAACCTAACTGACCATTTTATAGCTCTAAAGTGCTTAAACCGACCAATCCAAATTAGGCCACGACCGTCGCACTCAAAAGCCAAGACCGTGGGGTCGAAAATCATGACTTTTAGCAGACAATTGGGTTGGTAGAGAACCAAACAAGATGTGGCCTAACCTTTTTAGTTTTTCCCCACTAAAGAAGCTTCCAAACACTCTATTTAACATAACGTGAGCTTTATTAGAAACAACACTATCATTAACATGAGCTTTGACAACACTCAAGCATATCAGATTTCTAACTTAAAATCACAATATTTACATTAAAACAACACTAATATATCTCCTCACATTAACCAACATCATCTATTTTGAAAAACCTTAACTTTACATAACCAAACCCTACATTTTCACACCTTGTCCATATCAATCAACCAACCCAATATTCCCCCATACTCTCTTCATTTTAATATCATTTCTACCCATTTTAACAATCAAACAATATTTTCTCTCCCTAGCAATCCAAACATAATCTTTATTAGAAAGAGAACCAAACATTTGAGAAGAGGTACTCACTTAAATCTTGAGGATTTGTTTTTTTAGCTCATTTCCAACATTATTCTCATATTCATTTCACAAACAAATTTCAATAATCAATAATTTTAAAATTAGTTTTAATTAAGTAAACTCCAATTCTTTAATTTATCAATTAAACTCATACAAAATTTTCCATATCATTTCTTTTTCTAGCTTTACTTTCAAGTAAAGCCTCATTCACACACAATCATCCAACTCATGTAATTCAAATATATCACATCACAATTCACATAATGCCATATTCGAGACCAACCTAGGTGTTAATGCATATGCATGTATCACAAGTTTTTTTTTCAAAAATTTCCATCTTTCCTCATTTTTTTTTAAAAAAAATCTCCTTAGGCTGAGAATCTCACACCTAAGCTCTGATACCAAAATAATTGTAACACCCATATACTCTATATAAGTACTATACATATACCCTATATACATACAATACGTATATAAAATATAAGGATGTCACGTTTCAGTATTGTTTAAATCCCTTACCTTAGTTCCATAGCAATGATACATTTTTAATTAAAGACCATTTACAAAACCATTATACTTTTGATTATATTACAAATATATAAAATACATTGTCTTTTCCGAAATTCACTTATGTACATATACATTTTTGTCAAAATACACACAATTTCTGCATCCATATACATATTACACATCACATTATATTTCCATAATCTCATTTACAATATCAAGACTTAGCTCTGCTCAAGTCTTTCAACAATTCATTTCTCATCATTTAGCATATTTTCTTAAGCCACATTCCTTTTCAGTAATTTGCATATGTATTGTGATCATATCATTCCATGATCACCATCTTATATCTCATCACATTATATCTTAATATATTGAACAATTGTTCCACAATTCATAATTCACATTAAAGCAAACACAGGCATGGGCCCAAAAGAATCTAATATGCTATTCAAATTCCAGAGTTACTGCTTTGGTCCAAGATGACATCATGTGTCTAGCCGCGAAGGAAAATCATATTCACAATGAGGATTACCTCATATGTAACATCCCAACTAGGCTTCAAGCACTAGGCCCAACCCAGCTTCAAGGGTCTGCTACATAATGTAACACCCAACTAGGCTTCAAGGACCAAGTCCAACCCAGCTTCAAGGGACTGTTACGTTTTAGTCATGCCGCCAAACACAAAACTCTAAAAATTGAATAACATACTAGGCAAACAATTCTTTTATAATTCTATTATCAATATCTTTCTCATTATCTCAAGATCAAGCTAGGCACAATGCCTCAATTATCTCATTTATATCAATATAGTCATCACCAATGTCTTTACATAACATCTCTAATGTATACATATCAAATTACATTGCCCATATGTTTTAAGTCACTATCATATTTTGCACATAGTTCACATTACATATAATGCTTTTGTAACATCATACAAATCATAGCATATTACTCATGCACCATTAATGTAGTAAGTAACTTAACACATTTTCCAACCAAATGTGTTAAGTCCCAATGCCATGCAAATATTAGCAACTGTTCCAAGTTTGTACTTACCTTATGAAACACTCTAAAATAAGCTTTAAAACATCCTCTAACCTTTTCTTCCAAGTTGCCTTTCAACACTAAGGTTGGGCAGACTACTCTCTCTCAATGCCTATACCAAATGTGATCAGAAATAACCATTTAGTATCACATTCTAAGGCATTCTTAACATTCAAATCATTTAAATAGGAATTACAAATGAAAAAAAATAACAAAAAGAGTTATTCTCAAGTGACACGCCCAAAAACACTGGCGTGATCATGGCCTTGTCAATTATCTTATCGTACAGTAGCCACGACACGTCCAATGACATGGGTGTGTTAATGGTCGTGTCATCAATCGTTAATCTCAGTACCGTTGACACGCCCAATGACATGGCCATGTCACTGGCCGTGTAAGGCAAAAGTTTTGCATTTCAAACTTTCATCCATATGAACATAATCATTCCAAAAACAATACTACAATACCCTTAATCATCATCTTAGTTTATATTCATAATTCACCCATCAATTCAACACTTATATAACTCTAACATATAATAATTGTAATATCCCCATATGTGCCCTAGAAGTATTGATGTAATTGTGTTTGAATTGAATTAAATGTATATATATTTTTGCAAAAGAAATGGTGGTGTTAAGGGAATGTATATGTTGTGTATATGGTCATCTATATAACATATAAATTGGTCAAAGTGCTTAGTCAAGGGAAGAAGATATTTTAAGTGTTAAGTGTGAAATTACCAAAGTGGGCAAGAGATGATAAAAGGAATTAAAATGTGTATGAGGATATTATAGTAATTTTCTTTTGGATGAGTATTTAATGAGTGTTGACTTTGTGATTTCTTCATCATCTTTTCTTCTTCTCTTCTCGATGGTGTGGCCGGCTATCTAAGGAAAAGAAGAGCGAGAGAGGTGTTTAAAGGGTTATCATCAAATTGAAGGATGAAGCAAAGGATCAAGTTGGAGATTTGTGAAATTTCTTCAAAATAGGTAAGTACTTACTTGTTTTCCCTTGTTAATGTTTGAAGTGGTGTTTGAGATAGGTTGTGATGGATTGATTTTATGATTTGGTGTGTTATATATGTGTTTACAAGTATTCAAATTGATTATAAGCTAAAGGATTGAATTGGTGTTGGTTTTGTTGTGAAGATGGTAAGTTAAGTGGATTTGGATAGTGAAAGATCAAGAGTGATGATGGTTTTAGGGTTTTGAAATGGTAGATGATTCAATGTGTTGTTAATGTGCAATATTGTGATTAACATGTTAAATAAGTGTTAATGACATGGTTTATATGCATTTGAATGAGGTTGTGTTGTGTATAATGTGTTTAAATGCAATTGAAAGAGGTTTGGCCACATTTAGGGTTTTGTTTATGTGAGACACGGCCAAAATAAGAAAGGAACACAGCCAAGACTTAATGTTTTTGAAAGACACGGCCAATTCTAAGGAATTTTGGCCGTGTTGGATGAGTTTTGGAGAGACACGGTCACAAGCTTGGCCGTGTCCCTTGCCCGTGTTTGCTACTGCCTGATTTTGGATGAGAGACACGGCCGTGTCCCCTGCCCGTGTCTACTTCTGCTTGAATTGGAATTGAGAGACATGGCCACAAGCTTGGCCGTGTCCCTTGAGTGTGTTGGCTACTGTGACTTTTCTTTGCTCTTCTTGCTTTGATGAAATGGTACATACATTTGATAATACATATGATACTATATGAACAAGGTTATGTATTATGCATTGTGAATCTTGTGAATGGCAATGTGTTATATGAATAATGTACATTGTAATGTTACATCAATGATGTTATATGTAAAATGTGAAGAAGAGGATGAAGTAATTGATTATAGATAGCTTGGTGGGAGTAACTCTTGAGGGTGAAAGAGATGAGGATCATCCAAAAAGGTATGTACAATGCAATTTATAATGATGTGAATAATATGATTGAAGCATGTCTAAATGATATAATTGAATAATGACATGTTTGCCTAGTTAATGTAATTGATGTTGTATATATCAATGATGGAATATGACATGTAAAGGATATGATGAGATAAATGATTGTGTATGTAAAAGATGAATTGCTATAATGTGGATTGAAATGTGATGTGAAGCCATTGTGATTGGCTATGATAACTCAAATATGATGTGAAGCCATTGTGATTGGCTATGATGATTCAATTGAAAGAAATAAGGCATGTTTGCTTAGATGATGATGAGAATTGAAAATGATATTGATTATGAAATAATCAATGAATTGTGTAGCTAATATGTTATTCTATTCTCAGAGTTTGTTGTTGGTGGCATGCCTAATGGTAACAATCTCTTGAAGTTAGGTTGGGCTTGATCCTTGAAGCCAAGTTGGGTTGAAGTTTAACATGTTTTACTCCCCTTGAAGCTTGGTTGGGTCTAGTCCTTGAAGCCTAATTGAGATGTTACAACCCTTGAAGCTAGGTTGGATTGGTTCTTGAAGCCAAGTTGGGTTGATACTTAGCATGCTTTGTTCCCCTTGAAGCTTGGTTGAACCTAATCCTTGAAGCCTAGTTGGGTCAATGATAATGATAAATGTGATAACAAAACCAAAGCATTAACTCTGAAAATAGAATGGCATATTAGTGTTTGTTGGGCCCGAGTCTGTCTTTGTTGTTAATATGATATATAAATGTTGAAATAAATGAGTAATGAGATCTATGATTGACTTTGTTGGCAATGTGACTCATGATTGGTGAGATGTGAACAAAGTAATGTTATGAAGTATGATATGTGATGTGTGTATTGATATATGTTGATTGTGAGTATTAGTGATGAACGGTGATTGGTGATAATGATATGTATATAATATATATATATGAAATTTGTCATGATATATGAAAGGTGCAACTCAAAAGGAGAAAGAGGATAAGAAACTAATGGTAAATGAAAGTGATACTTCATTATATGTTAGAATTTCTATAATGCATGATTTTATGTTATATTTGTACTACTAAGCTCTTGGGCTTAGCGCGGTTGTGTGATCGCGCAGGTGTTTAGATGGAAGATATGAAGTCTTTCGTGATGCCACGAGGAGAGTAAAAGTTTATCGAGACCAACTAGAGGGTGATGCATACATGTATAATTTAATTATGATGTATTTCTATCAAGAATGTATTCATATGTATAAATGATGTTTTGAGAAAGATAAGATTATTGTATATTTATAAGATCATTAAAAGTATATCGATTTTGTAAATGTTCTTTAAATTAATGTATTGTGGTTTGAGCTATGTTAAAGGTTTTTAAATTGTAACGAAAAGTGACATCCTTATACTTTATATACTTACTGTACGTATACCAGGTATATGTATAGTACTTATATGGAGTATCGGGGTGTTACAATAATAATAATCATTATATAATTCATTTATACATTCATCCATGTATCAATTTACTCAATTCCCAACTCATTTATACTAAATGCTTACTCTTTTCCTTATCACCCTTATTCCTCAATCTCAACTACTCATCATCATCCTCACAAATAATCATATTTTCATCATCTAAGCACCAATTCAACATACATATATACTTTAATATTTCATTATCATCATAATATTCAATTAATCATCACTTTCTCTCACTAACCATATCACATATAAACTCAAAATCTATAAAAATCAACTCAAGGAGAAAAGCACTTGAATTCTTTACCAAATCTTCAATATCCACCTTCAATTCTCTTAAGACTCTTATGAATTTGGTGTGTTTATGAACAAAATCAAACTCTTCTCTCTCTCTCTCTACTCCCACATTCAAAAAGGAAGAAGAAGAAGAAAGAAAGAAAGAAAGAAAGAAAGAAAGAGAGAGAGAGAGAAAGCTCTCTTCAAAAATTTCATCCTTATCTTATATATATAAAATAATATAATTATTTCCACCACTAAATTCCCACCAATAATATTCTTCCTTCATTTGACTTTCATTTCTCCGTTCTTTTGTCATTATTATCATTATTATTAATTAATTATTTACAATTTACTTTTCCTACACCAATGTATACATCATGTATATGTGGTGTATATTTTGATATATATATATGTCTTATATATTGTATTTATATTTCCCATATATTTCAAATACAATATATATATATAACATCCTTCATACACATCTATCTCTTATTATATTTTCTTTACCTATTTCACCAACATACTCTCTCATAACTATTATTCCAAAGTACATCAAAATCAGGGTATTACAATTCTCTCCCCCTTAAATAATTTCATCCTCGAAATTATCCAGTACGGTAATAATCCATCTTCAACAAAAATACCATCTTAAATTTTCATATGAAGTTAATCATATTATTAAATTATTATTTCATCAATCACATAACCTCTACTCTACACCATAGTGTCAATCATCTTTTCCCAATTTCATAACTCATCACTTTATATATATATTATTATTTTCTAAACAAGGCAATCACGATAACTCATTACATTACCAATCAAATTATCATTAGACAATAATTAGTTCATCTTATTAGTATATATGCCTCACCCATCTATTATGCTCAAGATATTTTATCACATCATCATTTTATTGATATACTCTCTTAACCTTAAATTTAAAGGTTATTGAAGTATATCTTAACACTTATTATCTCATCACCACAATCATTTTGAGAATTGTATCATTGTTTTTCTCTCTTTCTTGTATTTAAAAATTGAGACTTGCCAAACCTTAATCAATAAAAATTTTCTTATTTTTGATACACTTTTTTTTAACGTGTTCTTCACTTAGCATTAACATTAATACAATGCCTTTAAACTTACTTTACTGATAATCTACCTTTTTCCTTTTATAATCATTTACAACTGATATACCTTAACTCATTTTATGTCCACACACATATCAGAATATTATATCAAATATAGTATCACATATCTCTCACACTCTTAATACAACTATACATATTAAATCTCAATAATGATTCGCAACCTTAGTGAAATCTAGATCAATTGATCTAACTATTATAATATACCAACTTCGCAACCTTATTCGATTCAAGCCAACAATTAACTTATTTAAACTTATCATTATATTTCAATATATGACCTAACTCTATTAGGTCAAACTTATATTCAAATTCTGGTCTTTTCGGATCCATCATTTCATCTTTCTAAAATTAATGATTATTTATAACAAATCACTTCAAATTATTTTTCAATATTCATATTTTTTTATCTCTATACAATTTCCACATAATTCTCATGATTATCTCATACCATATTCGTTACCCATAGTTCATTCACTTAAACATCATTTCCATCAACTTATTCACATTATACCATTTTTGAACTTATTCAATATAACTCTCAGTCACTTTTTGTAATTTCTCCCACTTATCATCTCCTCACATTTTCATATCATTACTATATTTACATAATAACTTTCCTATCACATTATCCATAACTCATTACATTTTCACAATTCTCTTCTTTTTCCATACTTTCTATAATTATAAACAAATTTCTAACATAAAATTGTAAGATACAACTATACAAATCATAAATCTTGACCATGTTTCTTGAAGCATAACTATAAATCTCACCTAAACTATCCTACAGTCATGTCATTTTAGGCCCATGCCTGTGGATAACAAAACTAATCGGCCAATATACTAAACAAATCAAATAGCCATGGCATATTAATGGTCACGCCTTTGGCTTATAAATAAATACTGCCCCTCTATCATTCTTCTTCAAACATTCCAATCACAATGCTAAGTTCATATTGCAAAGATCACATATTCATTCTCTAAACTTTTTCTACACAAAGAGTTAGCACATTTCAACTCTGTTTCAAAGCAATTTACTCTTGATCACTTGATCATCAGTGGCCTAACTCATGTTTCAACAATATTATCATTAAAATCTCTCACATATACACATTTGTTCATATGCTAATTTTACACAATTTTCATTTATTACTCCATTTTTAATCTATCTCTTACAAAATTTTTCATTCATTATACTTCCCTTTTTCCTTACAATCACTTATTATACACATATGCATAGAACATTTCCACATGCATATACTTTGGTCCCAAAATATTATATAATCATCAAGTTCAGTTATTACAATAACAATTTCATTGTCCAGGTAAGTACAAACTTTGAATAATGGTTTATATTTACATTACATTAGGACATAACACATTTGGTTAGAAAATATGTTAAGTTACCTACTACATTATTGGTGCATGAGAAATATGCTATGATTTGTATAATGTTACAAATGCATTATGCGTAAAGTGAACTTTGTGTAAAATATGATAATGGCCCAAAATGTATGGGTATTGCAATTTGCTATGTATAAATTAAAGATGGCATGTAAAGCCATTGGTGATGGCTATATTGATATAAATGAGATAATTGAAGCATTGTGCCTAGTTTGATCATGAGAAAATGAGAAAAGATTTGATAATGGAATTATGAAAGAATTGTGTACCTAGTATGTTATTCAATTTTTAGAGTTTTGTGTTTAGCGGCATGCCTAAGACGTAACAGTCCCTTGAAGCTGGGTTGGGTTTAGTCCTTGAAGCCTAGTTGGGTGTTACATGATATAGCAGACCCTTGAAGCTGGGTTGGGCCTAGTCCTTGAAGCCTAGTTGGGATGTTACATATGAGGTAATCCTCATTGTGATTATGATTTGCCTTCGGGCTAGACACATGTTGTCATCTTGGACCAAAGCAGTAACTCTGGAATTTGAATGTCATATTAATCCTTTTGGCCCCATGCTTGTATTTGTTTTTATGTGAATTATGAATTGTGGAATAATTGAGTAATATATTAAGATATAATGTTATGAGATATATGATGGTGATCATGGAATGATATGATCACAATACATAAACAAATTACTGAAAAGGAATGTGGCTTAAGAAAATATAACAAATTATTGAAAAGGAATGTGGCTTAAGAAAATATGCTAAACGATGAGAAATGAATTATTGAAAGACTTGAGCAGAGCTAAGTCTTGATATTGAAAAGGAGATTATAGAAATATAATGTGATGTGTAAATGTATAAGGATGTGGAAATTGTGTGTATTGTTTCATGAATATTATGATAAGCCATTGAATTATGAAATTAGTGAAAATATATGAAAAGTGCATCGATTTAGAAAACATGATAAGAATATGTTGATAAATGATGTTAGCATGTGAGTATGAATTTCTGTAATGTATGTATAAAATATTTATTTGTACTACTAAGCTTTTGAGCTTAGCGCGGTTGTGTAAATCGCGCAAGTGAGTAGATGGTTGATCTGGGAGTTAAACAGTTGTGCCACGAGAAGAGTAAGAGTTTTTCGAGACCAACTAGAAGGAGGTGCATACTTGTACAATTTTATTATCATGTATTTTGATAAAAATGTATATGTACATAAGAGAATTTCAGAAAAGACAATGTAATATATACATATGTATTATAATCAAAAGTATAATGATTTTGTAAATGTTCTTTAATAAAAAATGTATCATTGTTATGGAACTAAGGTAAGGTATTTAAATAATACTGAAACGTGACGTCCTTATATTTTATATACGTATTGTATGTATATAGGGTATATGTATAGTACTTATATAGAGTATATGGGTGTTACAATTATTTTGGTATCAGAGCTTAGGTTTGAGATTCTCAGTCTACGGAGATTTTTTTTTAAAAAAAGAGATGGAAATTTTTGAAAAATGAAACTTGTGATACATGCATATGCATTAACACCTAGGTTGGTCTCAGATGTGGCAGTATGTGAATTGTGATGTGATATATTTGAATTACATGAGTTGGATGATAGTGTGTGAATGAGGTTTTACATGAAAGTAAAGCTAGAGAAAGAAATGATATGGAAAAATTTGTATAATTTTAATTGATAAATTAAAGAATTGGAGTTACTTATGTAAAACTAATTTCAAAATTAGTGATTATTGAAATGTGTTTGTGAAATAGGTTATAAGAGAATGGATATGAGAATCATGTTGGAAATGAGTTTAAAAAATCTTCAAGATTTAAGTAAGTACCTCTTCTCTAAAGCTTGGTTCTCTTTACTAAAGACTATGTTTGGATTGCTAGAGAGAGAAAATATTGTTTGATTGTTAAAATGGGTAGATATGATATTAAAATGAAGAGAGTATGGGGGAATTTTGGGTTGGTTGATTAATATGGACATGGTGTGAAAATTTAGGGTTTGGTTATGTAAAGTTAAAGTTTTTAAAAATAGATGATGTTGATTAATGTGAGGAGATATATTAGTGTTGTTTAATGCAAATATTGTGATTTTAATGTTAGAAATGTGATATGCTTGGGTGTTGTTAAAGCTCATGTTAAGGGTGGTAATATGTGAAATTTGGATTTTTGAAAAGGGTTTTCATAATTGTGAAAATGATATGTTTTGATGTTATATAATTATATAAATAATGTTTTTAAATTTAAATAAAAAAAATAGATTAGTAGATTGAAGTTTAAGTAAAGTCGTAAGTTGAGCGTTTGGAGTTTTAATGAAATTTTAATGAGGATTACTTAGATACTGATAGTTTAATGTATATTAAGCATATGAGCTACTTTGAATGAATAATACTACTTATGAAAGTATTGTGTAATGTGTAATGTGGTTGATAACATAAAAATTTGTTATGAAATAAAGGGAAATGATTAAGCAAGTGAAAATGAGTTACTTTAGGTAATTGGATTGGAAATGATGAAAATGGATATGAAGGGTATGATAAATGCATAAATAAATAAAAATGTTAATTATGTTGTTAGTGTATGTGCCCTAGGCCATTTATTTGGATCTTTATGCTATACATTCATTATTAATAAATGAGATTTATTATCATTATTGTTTGTTTGCATGTTACACAATTTTGATATTTGTCCCTGGTTTATTATTGTTATAGAGATAAAAAAAATAATTCTTAACCAGTATGAACATTGATTTGATAATCATCAGATGGTTATGTGTATAGTGATACAAATCAATTTCATAGATACTTGTTAGAGAACAATGTATTGGATAGACCCATCATGAGATTACTACATGGGTTAGTCTCATAAGTAAATCTCATGATAGTTATGTATTAATTATTTGACTTGAGATTGTTATAGTTTCCAATATAAGGACTATTATATTTTGACATGATCAAACATTATCTGTAACTGGATAGTAATAAAGGTTATGATCATATATGATAGAAATTATGTAGAGGATAACAAACAATCAAGATAGAATTTGTCCCTCTCTTTGAGAGAGATATCTTTTGGGCCCCTCAATAAGTGAAACTGTGAAATGCATGGCCGTGCTCAAATAAATTGATAGTGTGATCAATTTCATTTGTTTTTATCAGTCTACTTAGAGATCGAGTAATCATAAGTTTGGACAATATAAGTATGACGTTAACCATGACTTATGTTCAAGCTAGATATCATGTGACAAAGGGATTAATGCATGTACTATTATTAGGCAAATTGGACATTCCTTATATTAATTGGGTAGTTGTAACTCCTTGCTAGAGGCCAATTACTACTTGTTGGTTTAATAGAGATTAAATTGACTGCCAATTAATATGGGCCTATCGGGTCACACACAAGAATGCGCTTTGGGTTGGATATAATATTAATAATATTAATATTAGATATTAATATTTATTATTTTTGTTATTTTTGTTTTTTTATATATATTATTAGATAATATTCAGAATCCTTATTAGATTTGGATTCTGAATTTGACTTACCTTATCCAATTTTGAATTGGATTATGGAGTGATTATATTCACTCCAGACGTTAAGTCTTCTGAGAGGTAACATTAGAAAAATGAAAGAGAACGAAAACAAAGGAACCCTAGTACATTTTAGAGAAAAGGTTTTTCCAGCCTTCGTCGTTGCAGAGAGCTAGCACTCCAGACGGTAGCATTCGTGTGGATACGCGATAGAGGGTGTTTCGCGATCGAGGCATCTCTTCCAAACTGTGATTTCGAATCATCAACAGGTTAGTTCTTTGAACACTTTCGTCGAATTAAACGAACATCATGGATCTGGTGGGAAATCAGAGATCAAAAATTTTTCCACTGCGTGTTTTTTGTTTGCAGTGATCTCCTTGATTTCCTAACATATGTTGTGGTCAGAGTAAATATATATGTTGAGTTGATGAATAACCTAAGTCACGTCAAAAGAATGAGAAATGATAATGTTCTCTAAAATGTGATAAATGTTAAATTTGTATAGATCGTATGTAAAAGAGGAATTAAGTATAATTGTATGATTATGTATATACATGTATATGATATGTGAGATGAGTTTTTCAATATGAACACAATTGTAATATGTAAGAAAATGTGAAAAGTAAGTCACATGATGAATTTGACTTATGAATGTGTATGTGGATGATTAAAAAAAAATTATTGTGTGTTTGTTATCTTATACAATTACTTTTCTAGTGATATTGAGAATGATATTGCATGTATCTATAGACCTAAGAGAGATTCGGTCTTGACTTGCGCAGAGCTAGGTTATGTGATGAAATTGAGAGTGAGAATGGACTCGAGTAACACTGGACGGTGAAATTATTATTATAATAACTGAACTTGATGATTGTATAATGTTTTGGGCCCAAAGTATTTGCATGTGGAAATGTTCTATGTATATGTGTATAATAAGAGATTATAAGGAAAAAGTGAAGTATAATGAATGAAAATTTTTGTAAGAGATAGATTAGAAATGGAGTAATAAATGGAATTTGTGTAAATTTTGCATATGAACGAATGTGTATATGTAAGAGATGTTAATGATAATATTTTTGAAACATGAGTTAGGCTAATGATGATCAAGTGATAAAGAGTAAATTGCTTTGAAACAGAGTTGAAATATGTTAACTCTTTGTGTAGCAAAAGTTTAGAGAATGAATATGTGATCTTTACGATATGAACTTAGCATTATGATTAGAAATATTTGAAGAAGAATGATAGAGGGGAAGTATTGATTTATAAGCCACAGGCGTGACTATTAATGTGCCATGGCTGTATGATTTGTTTAGTATATTGGCTGATTAGTTTTTTTATCCACGGACATGGGCCTGAGATGACATGACCGTAGGGTAGTTTTGGTGAGATTGATAGTTATGCTTTAAGAAACATGGTCAAGATTTATGGTTTGTATAGTTGTATCTTATAATTTTATGTTAGAAATTTGTTTATAATTATAGAAAGTATGGAAAGAGAAGAGAATTCTGAAAATGTAATGAGTCATGGATAATGTGATAGGAAAGTGATTATTTAAATATAGTAATGGTATGAAAAATTTGAGGAGATGATAAATGGAAGAAATTACAAAATGTGACTGAGAGTTATATTGAAGAGGTTAAAAAAATGGTATAATGTGAATAAATTGATGGAAATGATGTTTAAGTGAATGAACTATGGGTAATGAATATGGTATGAGATAATCATGAGAATTATGTGGAAATTGTATTGAGATAATAGAAAAAAAAAATTTATGAATATTGAAAAATAATTTGAAGTAATTTGTTATAAATAATCATTAATTTTAGAAAGTTGAAATGATGGATCCGAAGAGACTAGAATTTGAATATAAGTTTGACCTAACAGAGTTAGGTCATATATTGAAATATAATGATAAGTTTAAATAAGTTAATTTTTGGCTTGAATTGAATAAGGTTGTGTTGTTGGTATATTGTGATAGTTAGATCAATTGATCTAGATTTTGCTAAGGCTGCGAATCATTATTGAGATTTAATATGTATAGTTGTATTAAGAGTGTGAGAGATATGTGATACTGTATATGATATAATATTCTGATATTTGTATGGACATGAAATGAGTTAGGGTATATCAGTTGTAAATGATTATAAAAGGAAAAAGGTTGATTATCAGTAAAGTAAGTTTAAAGGCATTGTATTAATGTTAATGCTAAGTGAAGAACATGTTAAAAAAAAAAGAAATTAAGTGTATCAAAAATAAGAAAATTGTTATCAATTAAGGTTTGACAAGTGTCTATTTATATATGTAAGAAAGAGATAGATAAACAATGATACAATTTTGAAAATGATTGTGGTGACGGGATAGTCAGTGTTAAGATATAATTCAATAACCTTTAAATTTAAGGTTAAGACTGTAAATTTATAAAATGATGAAGTGATAAAATATCTTGAGCATAATAGATAGGTGAGGTATATATACTATTAAGATGAATTGATTCTTGTCTAATGATAATTTAATTGGTAATGTAATGAGTTATCATGATTGTTTTGTTTAGAAAATAAATATATATATATAGTGATGAGGTATGAAATTGGGAGAAGATGATTGACCCTAAGGGGGGAGAGTAGAGGTTATGTGATTTGATGAAATAATAATTTAATAATATGATTAACTTCATATGAAAATTTAAGATGGTATTTTGTTAAGGATGGATTATTATCATACTGGATAATTTCGAGGACAAAATTATTTAAGGGGGGAGAGAATTGTAATACCCCGATTTTTGATGTACTTTGGAATAGTAGTTATGAGAGAGTATGTTGGTGAAATAGGTAAAGAAAATATAATAAGAGATAGATGTGTACGAAGGATGTTATATATAAATATATATTGTATTTGAAATATATGGGAATATAAATACAATATATAAGACATATACATATATCAACATATACACCATATATACATGATGTATACATTGGTGTAGGAAAACTAAATTTTAAATAATTAATTGATAATAATAATAATGATAATAATAATGACAAGAGAAAGGAGAAATGAAAGTCCAAAGAAGGACAAATATTATTGGTGGGAAAATTTAGGTGGAAATAATTATATTATTATATATATATAAGATAAGGATGAAAATTGAAAGAAGAGCTTTCTCACTTTCTTTCTTTCTTTCTTCTTCTTCTTCTTCTTCCTCTTTGAACGTGGGAATAGAGAGAGAGAGAGAGAGAAGAGTTTGATTTTGTTCACATCAAATTCATAAGAGTCTTAAGAGAATTGAAGGTGGATGTTGAAGATTTGGCAAAGAATTCAAGTAAGTGCTCTTTTTCTTATGTTGATTTTTATAGATTTTGAGTTTATATGTGATATGGTTAGTGAAAGAAAGTGATGATTGATTGAATATTATGATGATAATGAAATATTGAAGTATATATATATATATATTGAATTGGTGCTTAGATTATGAAAATATAATTATTTGTGAGGATGATGATGTGTAGCTGAAGTTGAATAAATTGTTACATGGATGATTGTATAAATGAACTATATAATGATTATTATTATGATATCTTGGAGTTATATAAGTGTTGAATTGATAGGTGAATGATGAATATAAACTAAGATGATGATTAAGGGTGTTGTAGTGTTGATTTTGGAATGATTGTGTTCATATGGTTGAGAGTTCAAAATGCAAAACTTTTGCCAGACACGGCCATGTCATTGGGCATGTCAACGGCGCTGAGTTTAATGTTGATGACATGACCATTAACACGGCCAGGTCTCTAGACATGTCCTGGCTACTATGAGATAAGATAATTGACACGACAATGAACATGCCCATGTTGTTGGGCGTGTCAATGTTTCTGTAAGGCAGAATGAATGACACGGGCAGTGACATGCCCATGTCATTGGACGTGTCAATGCTTCTATATGAATGAGTTAATGACACGGTCATTAACATGCCCGTGTTGTTGGGCGTGTCACTTGAGATTAACTCTTTTTGTTGTTTTTCATTTGTAATTCCTATTTAAATGATTTGAATGTTAAGAATGCCTTAGAATGTGATACTAAATGGTTATCTATGATCACAATTGGTATAGGCATTGAGAGAGAATAGTTTGCCCAACCTTAGTGTTGAGGGGCAACTTGGAAGAGAAGGTTAGAGGAAGTTTTAAAGCTTATTTTGGAGTGTTTCATAAGGTAAGTACAAACTTTGAATAATTGTTTATATTTACATGACATTGGGACTTAACACATTTGGTTGGAAAATGTGTTAAGTTACCTACTACATTATTAATGCATGAGAAATATGCTATGATTTGTATAATGCTACAAATGCATTATATGTAATGTGAACTTTGTGCAAAATATGATAATGGCCCAAAACGTATGGGTATTGCAATTTGTGATGTATAAATTAAAGATGGTATATAAAGCCATTGGTGATGGCTATGTTGATATAAATGAGATATTTGAAGCATTGTGCCTAGTTTGATAATGAGAAAATGAGAAATGATTTGATAATGGAATTATGAAAGAATTGTGTGCCTAGTATGTTATTCAATTTTCAGAGTTTTGTGTATGGGGCGGCATGCCTAAGATGTAGCAGTCCCTTGAAGCTGGGTTGGGCTTGGTCCTTGAAGCCTAGTTGGGTGTTACATGAGGAAGCAAACCGTTGAAGCTGGGTTGGGCGTAGTCCTGGAAGCCTAGCTGGGATGTTACATATGAAGTAATCCTCATTGTGATTATGATTTGACTTTGGGCTAGACACATGGTGTCATCTTGGACCAAAGCAGTAACTCTAGAATTTGAATGGCATATTAGATCCTTTTGGGCCCATGCTTGTGTTTGTTTTTATCTGAATTATGAATTGTGGAATAATTAAGTAATATATTAAGATATAATGTTATGAGATATATGATGGTGATCAAGGAATGATATGATCACAATACATAAACAAATTACTGAAAAGGAATGTGGCTTAAGAAAATATGCTAAATGATGAGAAATGAATTGTTGAAAGACTTGAGCAGAGCTAAGTCTTAATATTGAAAATGAGATTATGGAAATATAATGTGATGTATAATATGTATAAGGATGTGGAAATTGTGTGTACTGTTTCATGAATATTATGATAAGCCATCGAATTGTGACTAATGTTAAAGATATATATAAATTATGAAATTAGTGAAAATATATGAAAAGTGCATTGAAAATGGAAAACATGGTAAGAATATGATGATAAATGATGTTAGTATGTGAGTATGAATTTCTGTAATGTATGTATATGATATTTATTTGTACTACTAAGCTTTCAAGCTCACCGGAGTTGTATAAATCTCGCAGGTGAGTAGATGGTTGATTTGAGAGTCAAACAGTTGTGCCACGAGAAGAGTAAGAGTATTTTGAGATCAACTATAAGGAGGTGCATACATGTAAAATTTTATTATGATGTATTTTGATAAAAATTTATATGTACATAAGTGAATTTCGGAAAAGATAATGTAATTTATATATATGTATTATAATCAAAAGTATAATGATTTTGTAAATGTTCTTTAATTAAAAATGTATCATTGTTATGGAACTAAGGTAAGGTATTTAAATAATACTAAAACGTGACATCCTTATAATTTATATACGTATTTTATGTAAACAGGGTATATATACAGTACTTATATAGAGTATATGGGTGTTACAATTAGTGTTTATGTTTGACAAAGAAAAATGGAGCGTGATATGCTCATGTATGCATGATATGCAAGAATAGTACTTACATTGGTTCCATTGACTCATAGATCGAGGTGCTCAGCTGAAGTTTTCTCATTTGTTTTAGATATTTGTTCAGGTCTTGCATTGGAATGACAGAAAGCTTTGCATTTATGGCTTTTATCTTCAAGATGTTGAGAACATGAGTGGTGGAGACTCCGAGTAGCATAGTCAAGGATTCATCCATTTCAGACTATGAATCAGCATGTCAATCGGTCACTTCTTCACAACCTTGCAAATAATTCTTTACTTTGCTCAGTGTCTCCTTTGAGGTTCGACTGTTCAACATATTTTCCCTTAACTTGAAGGCTTTGTATATATATATATATATTTTGAATTTTGAATTTTGAATTTTGATTTTGAAATCAAACGTTGGATTTGCCAAATCAATGTCAATTTTACCTCAGGACTCGATTTTCAAATTTAACATATATATAACTTAACAACCCTAGTTACCATACTAAACTCGGGAATAATTTATATTTAAGTAAGATTTGTTGCACTTTAGATAGGCACATACACATTACTTGGCCAAAGGTCTTATTGAGTTTAAATATTGTCTATCTCATATGCATGCTTATTCAAACTATCTCCACTAATAGACTCTGCCTACCAAGAGAGATCAATAGGTCTTTAATAGGATTGAAATGGGGTCTATAAGGGACACGTGTTAAATGAAGGCCTTTTGTAAGTTGGAGCTGTTGTGACATTATGGCTAAACCCTCACACTACAAATTCCTTGTTAGAGCTTTAGGCAGTTTGGAACATGAAAAGATAGAGCTTTGAATGTTGTCCCACCTTCTTGGTGTTAACTTAGATCTTGATTGGGATAGTCTTCTCCCTTATAAAAGGTTGATCCCCACATTCCTTTCTTTTTTTTTCTTTTCTTTCTCTTTCTTTTTCTTACTTCTTTTTTTAAGCATTTTATCATTTTGTCCTTCTTACTTGTAGGACTATCAAGTACAGGACTTTCAAGAACTGGGTGACCTTTCTTCTATCTCTCTAGTTTTGATTGAATTTTTAGTTGAGTTGGACCAATTTAAGTCAAATTGTCCTAATGGAAGTCTTTTGCTGCTTTAGGTAAAAGAGAACTTGGTTGGCTTTTTGAACCATGAGAGCGGGGATTTTTGACCCCACTCCCGGTGGAATGGTTCTTGCGACTTCGGCACTGTTTAGGCTCAGGGCCTTAGATAACACGGGCCTAAACTTGGAGAAAATGGAGTCGCCACCCGGACGGGCCGGGAAGAAGAAAGAGGTGGATGACTTGATTCCTAAGGAATCTCCCCAACCCCCTAATGGGTTTGAAAAGTTGGGTACGTGTGGGGAAGGTGAGAAATGGCCCAGCACCCCCACAACGCCCGGTTCATTGGAACCGGCCTCCTTTGCAGGTCTTAATGTTATAAAATTCTTAAATATAACAATATTATCCATATTACATGTAACAATTAAAATAAAGCATCATTATATTAAAATCAAAGCAATGTCTAAACAAAGCAAATAAATGGACACCCATTCGAGGATGGAAACATGTCCTTTACATTGGTCCAAAATATAGAGGTAATTTAAATTAGATAGAAATTAATTAATGAGGTACCCACAAAGTGGAAACATACCTCTTACAATATTTGGAAATCAAGATAAATCGATAAAAGTAAACAACCATTCATATTAAATAAATCATTCATAAAAGATATCAAACATCAATCAAAATATATAATAAACATTCATCCAATTTAAATAAAATAGTAAACATATTAACTTTAGGGATTCATGCATTAATTAGGGTTTCTAGGGTTTTATGTTCAATAACTAGGGTTTTGCATATACTAGTTTAATTTGAGGAGAAATATTTTAAAGTAATAAAATAACTACTGGATATTTAAAAGATTTGAGGTTTTATAAATTTAAGAAAGTAGTAAGGTTTTTGGTTAATCAAATTAGGGTTTAGGGCTAACATCATGAAATTAGGATTTTGAAACCTTAAGAAATTAGGGCTTAGGGCTCCCGGTTAAGATATTAGGGTTTTATGGTTTGAAACCTTGATTTTGCAGATTATGATTTAGGATTTGATGTTTTACCGTGATCAAAGTTAAGTATGGTTTTAATAACTACTTAAGTATTTTTAGATGAAACAAATATAGAAAGTCTTTAATGGAGTTATTTGAAAGATTAAAATATCCGAGTGAATAAAATTATAAAAAGCTATTGTGAAGATTTGAAAATAGAATTAGGATTTATGGTTTGAATAAATTAGGGTTTAGGTTTGCATTTTGAATAAAGCTACTGTATTTTTAATAATCATAATAAAGGAACTTAAACATAAAGATTTATAATACATAAATAAATGTTGACCAGAGCCCATACGGTGGTCCCACTAGCTTGTTAGTGGGCGGGGGTCAAGGGGGCAGCGCCCCTTGCAAGGTCGAGGGCCGCGCTCGGAAGATTTTGAAAATTAGCTTTTAGGGTTGTAGGTTTTGGTGTTGAAAATTATGATTTTAGGGTTTAAGATTTAGAAAATTGGGTTTTGAGATTTTTAGAAACTTATGTTATTTTTAAAAGATTAATGCTACTGTGTGATTTTGGAAAGAAGAATTAATTAGGGTTGAAGCTTTTGATACTTGAAAAAATAAGGCTGCTGGATGTTTGAATTAGGGATTAGGTTTGAAATAAGTTAGGGTTTTAAGAAAACATATTATTGTTTTGTGGTTTTAGAAAAGTGTAATTAGGGTTTTAGATTTTAGAAATTAGTTTTACGGGTATTAAGGTTTTTAGGTTTTTTTATAGAGTTTAGATGGTAAACAGAATAATTGATCAAATAAAAAATGTATATGTTCAAACAATTGATTACATTGTATGATGAAGCTATTATGAACATAAATAAGTCAATAGAAAATCAAACCTCCATTGTTGGTTCCACCAAAACTTGAATTCTGGTTGAACAATAGCAAAGACAATGTTGCTGCCTTTGATGGGTTGATGATTGCTTCTTGTTGCTAATGTCTCTTGCTTGCTAGGGCTTTTCTTTTGGCTGATCGAATGTTTGAGTCTCTGATCTAATCAAACAATTTTTCTCCTCCCTCAATTCTATGTTTTAATGTGGTATTTATAGAAAAAATAATAAACCTACTTCTAATTGTCTAAGGAAATTAAAACCATTTAGGAAAAGAAACCAAAACCGAATATAATTTGGTTTCGGAAAAAACTGCGCTCGAAGATTGTGCTGGCGAAAAACTGCGGGCGAAAAATTGCGAGCATTGCGAGAACTACTGGGGTGGGAACCAATTCACCTCAGGAATTTCCTACGGCGAATTGGCTTGGGGCCAATTCGCCGCAGGAAATTCCTGTGGGGAATTGGCCCAGGTTGAATCTCCTTCGGCGACAAAATTTTTGGTCACCGATTTTTTCGTCGCCGATTTATTTATTTATTTTTTATATATATATTTTTATTATTTTTTTAACTTTACTAATATTACTTTTTTAATATATAATAAATACTAAAATAGATATTATTTAATTAAAATACCACAAAAATATTTCGGACTATATAAAAAATATCGGACCAGACTGGGTCAAAAATTAAGGGTCTACAAACCGTTTTGGGTTTTATTTTATTTTATTTTTCTTTTTTATTTTCTTCTTTTTTCTTCTTCTTTTCTTTTCTTCTCTTTCTTTTTTTTTTGTTCTAGCTCTAAAAAAATATCTTGTTTGTACCAACTTGGGTTTCTAATATGGCTGAGTGAAGTGACATAAATCTTCTTTAACAGGGATAAATCATCTGTTACTCTATTTTATCTTGATAGATTGGAGACATTAGGTGAACTTCAGCTACCCTTGTGGTCTTGATAACATCAACTATCCTTAAAGTTTTGGCTATGCATTCCATTTTTTGATCTTCTTGCCTCTTCGCCTTAGTGGTCATAAGACTTTTCAAAAGTATCACAACAGCTTGGGGTAGGTTATCGGGGTTTGTAAGCCAATAAAAAGAAAGCTAAAATTTTATGAAGGCACATAACATTTGGAAAACTCTTGAGAATTATCATGAGGGCACTGCCCAATTGTGGTTAACAAAACCCAAATGCTTGTACATGACTATGAAATCTTCAAGATGAAGCCCAACGAAAATGTCACCGAAATGACAAACTGGTTACTTGCTATTATCAACAACTTGAAGAAACATGAAAAAATATATGATCAAGGTGATGTTAAGAAAAAATATTGAGAGCATAAAGAGCCAAGAAGAACTTTAAGCCAAAAGTCTTTTCAATTAAAGAGGCTCATGATCTTAACATACTAAGAACCGATGAGCTAGTTGGCAAGCTCCTCACCTTTGAATTGCGTACTGAGAAAGTAGATGATAAGGATGAGAAGGACAAGAATAAAGTCATAGCTATCAATTAACGAAGTTGAGTGCTCAAGTAGAGAAGATAGTGATGATGATGATGAAGAAATGGCCATGCTATCCAAAAGGTTAAGTGAATGGAAAAGAAAGCAGAGATTACAAGCAAAAGGTAATTCCTCCAAATTCTCCTTTAAAGATAAAGAGAAGAAGAATGTAGTAAAATGTTATGAATGTGGCAAACTGGGTCACATCAAAATGGATTGCTTCAAAATCAAGAACAAAAAGAAATGGGATAAGGAGAAGAACAAATCTCTCAAAGCCACATGAGATGATGGCTCTTTAAGTGAAGAAGAAGAGGAGGAAGAGCACGGAATTGCAAATCTTTGTCTCATGGCTATTGGAGATGATGATGATCACACCAATGTGGTAGGTACTGAATCCTTGAATGAACATAGTGATAATGTTAATAATGTTTTAGATGATAGTGAGTTAGTTGAGCATATGAACTTAAGAGTCCGAAGAAATTTTTCTAAGATGAAGGTTTATAAAGAAAAGTATTCTAAGTTAGAAAAGCACTTTATTTCTTTGAAGAATTCTACTTTAGAATTAAATACTTCAAATGAACAATCAATGAAATCATTAGATGAAATGCCAAAAAATTCATCTAGCTTAGAGAAGTAAATGAGCTAAAAATTCTTTTTCAAAGTTTTACAGAGGTGAGGTAGCCTTGGATACATTTATTAGTGTCCAAAGTTCACCATCCTCTAAAATTTGTTAAAGCATTGACAACTCATACATCTAGTATTGAAGTTGTAAAGAATACTCATGCACACACTATGCCTAAAAGTCCTAAAAAGACAACTCTAGGCTCACAAGGCTCTAGAACTAAGTTTCCAAGAGTAAATTATGCATACGTGTACATAAAGAATGAACACAACCACAAGTATGCACATAAACAATCCTATCACATACACACATGTGATTGTCAATTTAATTATTCAAGGTTCAATAGAAAATGATATAAAAATATAAAACTTTGTATCAATGCCAATATTGCATGAAATTTGGACATAAAAGTACATTTTCTTATATTAGAAAGGCTCACCTCAAATTATAGGATCTTTCTACAACTAACCCCTAAGGAACCAAGTTCATTTGGGTACCTAAAAGAAGGTAAATTTCATTATTTTGTCGATATGCCTAAAGTCTACTATTAATGAAAGTGTTTAGCTTGTAGATAGTGGATGCTCAAGGCACATGACCGATGATGAAAAAATTTTCACAACACTTACTTAAAAGCAAGGAGGTAATGTAACTTTTGGGAATAATGCTAAAGGAAAAATTATAGGCATTAATTCTATTGGTATGCTTGGCAAAAATTTGATTGATGATGTTTGGATAGTTGACGGATTGAAACATAATTTGCTTAGTGTTAGTCAACTTTGTAACAAAGGATATAATGTCTATTTCAATTCTAAAGCATGCAAAATTACATACTCTAGTGGTGAACTTTCATTTAGTGGAAGTAGAATTTGTAACACATATAAAATTGACCTACACTCTAATAATGCTTTTGAATATTTAGTCACTATTAGTAATGATGCTTGGCTTTAGCATAGAAGATTAGGACATGTTAATATGAATCAATTGCATTATCATAGTAAAGAAGAACTTGTAGATGGTCTCCTTAAAATGAAATTCAATAAAGGTAAAATTTTTGTAACCATGTCAACTTGGGAAACAGCATAAGAGTTCTTTCAAAACTAAGAACTTTGTAAGTACATCTAGACCTTTAGAACTAATGTATTTGAATTTGTTTGGACCAAATAGAGTTGCTAGTCTAGGTGATAAGTTATATGCATTTGTACTTGTTGATGATTACTCAAGATTTACATGGGTTAATTTCTTAGCTCAAAAAAATGAAGCTTTTTATCATTTCAAAATTTTTGCAAAAAGAGTTCAAAATGAAAAAGACTATGTGATCACATCTATTAGAAGTGATCATGGCAAAGAATTTGAAAATGTTAACTTTGAAAATTTTTGCAATGAACTTGGTATTTCACATAATTTTTTAGCTCCTAGAATACTATAACAAAATGGTGTGATTGAAAGGAAAAATAGAAAATTTGTAGAAATGACTTGAACAATGTTCAATGAGTATAAATTACCTTTTTACTTTTGGGTGAAAGCCATTTATACCACATGTTGTGTTTCAAAATGAGTTTTCAAAAGAACCTTAATGGATAAAACTTCTTATGAGCTATGGAATGGAAGAAAGCCTAAAATTCCATGCCTTAGAGCATTTTGATACGATGCTTTATATTAAATACCAAGGACAACCTTAAAAACTTCTCATCCAAATCGAATGAAGGAGTCTTCTTAGGATACTCTTCATAAAGTAAAGCATATAGAGTATTAATAGAAGAACTTTAGTTGTTAAAGATTCAGTGCATGTTATCTTTAATGAATCATCCAATCTTGATCATGGGAAAGGTAGTACTCTTGATGATTTTATAGGAGACAAAAGATGCTCCAAAAGAAGACAATGATGAACTAATTTTGGAATAAGAGGAGACTCAAAAACTACCCAAATATTGGCATTATCAAAAGAATCATCCAAGGGAACTCATCATTGGTGATACGTCAAAGGGAGTAACTACTAGATCAAAATTTAAATATTTAAACTCTAATATTGCTTTTGTTTCTCAAATTGAGCCAAGGACCATTGAGGAGGCTCTTAGTGATGAATATCGGGGGATTGCCACATAAGATGAACTCAACCAATTTGAGAGAAATAAAGTATGGGAACTTGTTCCTAGACCCAGGGATCATCTTGTTATTGGATGCAAATGGGTGTGTAGACGCTTAATTTTTGACCCAGTCCGGTCCTTTATTTTTTTTATATAGTCCAAAATAATTTTTTTGGTATTTTAATTAAATAATATTTATTTTAGTATTTATTATTTATAATTTTTAATAAAAATAAAAATGGTGAAGTTAATAAAAATAAAAATAAATAAACAAAAAATAAATAAACAAAAATAAAAAATAATAATAATAAATAAAAAAAAACGGCGACGGAAAAATCGGCAACGAAAAATTCATCACCGAAAATGGAATTGACCAAGGCCAATTCGCCTGTAGGAATTTCCTGTTGGTGAAATGGCCTTGGGTCATTTCGCCACAGGAAATTCCTGCTGCAAAATGGCTGGCCGCCGAGCCAATTTCTCACCAACTCTCGCAATTCGTGGCCAACGCTCGTAGTTTTCGGCAGTGAAATTTTCCAACGCAATTTTTTTCGAAACTAAATTCTATTTGGTTTTGGTTTCTTTTCCTAATTAATTTTAGTTTTGTTAAAAAATTAGAATTAGGTTTATGATTTTTCCTATAAATAACACATTAAAACTCAGAATTAAGGATCGGAAAAAATTAGTGTGATCGAAAATTAGACTTTTGAACTTGGATTGGATCTGAGTAAAGAAAAGGCAGAAAACCCTAGCAAGAACATTACCAACAAGCAAGCAATCAACAATTCATCAAAGGCAACAATCTTGCCTTTGTCTTTGTTCATCCAACAATTTTTTGGTGGAACCAACTAACGGAGGTTTGAATCTCTATTTTCTTTATTTATTTCTTTACAATAGTTTCATCATTCAAATTGGATTAATTGTTTCATAAAAAAATTTGATCAAAAACTTCAAAAACCCTAAATTGTTTCTTCTGTTTCCAAAAACTTTAAAACCCTAACCTAATCTCTATTCCAAAAATTCAGTAGCATTATTTTTTTTAAGCATCAAAAGCTTTAACCCAAATTAATCCTTCTTTTCAAAATCACACAGTAAGCATTATTCTTTTAAAAATAACACTAGTTTCTTCCAATTTCAAAACCCTATTTTCTAAATCTTAAACCCTAAAATCTTAATTTTCAACACCAAAACCTACAACCCTAAAAGTCAATTTTCAAAATCATCCAGGTGTGGCCCCGGACCCCGCTAGGGACGTTGCCCCCTTGGCCCCCGCCCGCTAACCGACTTGAGGGACAGCCGTATGGGCTCTGGTCAATATTTATTTGTGTATTATAAGTTTTATGTTTAACTTCCTTTGTTATGATTATTCTAGCTTTATTCAAAATACAAACCTATACCCTAGTTTACTCAAACCATAAATCCTAATTCTGTTTTCAAATCTTCGCAGTAGCTTTTTATAATTTTATTCACTAGGATATTTTAATCTTTCAATAACTCCATTAAAGATTGTCTATGTTTGTTTCATCTAAAAATACTGAAGTAGTTATTATAGTCAATACTGAAACCATACTTACCTTTGCTCGCGGTAAAACATCAAATCCTAAATCATAATCTGCAAAATCAAAGTTTCAAACCATAAAACCTAATTCATGAAGTTTGCTTAAAACCCTAATTAAACCTACCTTTTTCAAATCATAGTAACATTATTTTCATAAAACATCCAAAACTTTAAATCTTTTAAACATCCAGTAGTTATGCTATTGCTTTAAAATATTTCTCAAAACCCTAGTTATTGAGCATAAAATTCTAGAAACCCTAATTAATGTATGGATCCCTAAAGTTAATATATTTACTGTTTTATTTACATTGGATGAATGTTTATTATATATTTTGATTGATGTTTAATATCTTTGATGAATGGTTTATTTATGATGAATGGTTATTTACTTTTATCGATTTATTTTGATTTCCAAATGTTGTAAGAGGTATGTTTCTACTTTGTGGGTATCTCATTAATTAATTTCTATGTAATTTAAATTGCTTTTATATTTTGGACCAATGTAAAGGACATGCTTCCACCTTTCGGAGGGTGTCCTATTTAGTTTAGACATGAACAATGTAAGGACATGTTTCCATCCTCGAATGGGTATCCATTTATTTACTTTGTTTGGACATTGCTTTGATTTTAATATAATGATGCTTTATTTTAATTGTTAAATGTAATATGGATAATATTATTATATTTAAGAATTTTATAATATTAAGACTACAAAGGAGGCCGATTCCAATGAACCGGGCATTGTGCGGGTGCTGGGCCATTTCTCACCTTCCCCACACGTAACCAACTTTTTAAACCCATTAAGGGGTTGGGGATTCCTTAGGAATTGAGTCATCCACCCCTTTCCTTTCCCCGGCCCTTCCGAGTGGAGACACCATTTTCTCTGGGCTTAGTGTCGTGTTCTCTAAGGCCCCGAGCGTAAATAGTGTCAAAGTCGCAAGAACCATTCCACCGGGAGTGGGGGCGAAAATCCCCGCTCATAGTGGCGACTCCACTAGGGATAAGAGAAGTTGATTCCATTGGTGTTTATATTATTCTATTATTTCTTATAATGATATTATCCATTGCATCATATTAGATTGTATCGTGTGCGAGAGTTAGGATGCCCGTGTTGCCCGTGTTGTGTTATGTAAGGGATACCATACTTTCACTTAAGGTATGGAGATCGAGCATGGCATAATCACTCATAGCTTCATACCATTTGGTATATACTTACTATGGGAACCTAAGCCTTTTTACCCAAAGACTAAAGCTTATGTAATTGGCCTAGTTACTTTCCTTAGGTTTTACCCCAAATGCTTATTGTTTGACTATGTTTAATTTATCTTGGCTTAAATCATGGCTTATTTGGTTTGTTCTTTTTCTAATATGACCCAAGTACATTTGTAAGCTCAAATAAATTTTTCTTTAAAGTCCAAAAGACCAAAGCTATTTTCAAAACTTTTCAAGATGGTCTTTGGGCATAAAACTTTTCTAAAAATAAATCAAAAATTCCTTTTCTCATGACCCAAATACTAAGCCCAAAATCCATTTTTTCTATAATCTTTTTACAATGGGCTTAGAAACAAAATTATTTTCATCCAACCTTTTCTTACAAAGAGCTTGCAAAATTATTTAGGTTAACTACGAAATACCAAAAATCAATTGTGAGCCTAGTTTATAATAAGAGTTATTAATCATGGGCTTGTTTTTGGCATGAATCACTAGTTACTTTTTCAAGTGAGAAATCTATTTATAATAAACCTCTTAATTTAGTTTTAATCCAATATAGCATAAAAGCCACTATAGTTGGTTAAATGGATTAAAACCTAAATGGGAATTATCATGAACTGATTTCCATTTTTGAAAATATAACTATTGGTTGAAACGTCCGAGAGAAATATTAAAAAACAAGATACCTCATGTTGGTATTTTGTTAACCATATACCTAGGAAAAGAGACTCGCCATTCATATGTGGATGTTATAAGGTTGGAAGGAACGTCCTATTTATCCTTGTTTGTTTATTGTTTGTGCATACATGCATATATACATTTGCATCTCATATCATTGATCCTCTCTAGCTCACAGCCCTGGATTACGATAGTTCAAAAGCTTATGATAATCCGACCTACGCCGGAGACGAAGAATCGAGTAACAACTCAATCACTTGCTCACCAAAAGCAATGGAGCCCAAATAAATTCAAAGAATGGTGGACGATGCCCTCATTGCCAAGATGGAATAAAAAAAAGAGGCCATGGCCGAGACCATAAAGAACCAATTGGCTGCAATTTTAGAAAATCATGCCGAAGCATCTGCTAGCACCAAGAAGCCAAAGGACGAAGGGAAGACTAAAGTTGGTGAAGCAGTTTTTGATGAGGATAAGGTGATCATTGATGATGATAATGCTTGGGCTCAATACTTCCAAGATCCTCAAGACAAAAAGGAGCCGAAGGTTGTTGAGAAGACAATGTCGAAACGACCGAGACATATGATGTTGAGAAGATGATTGCTGATTTAGAAAAGAAATTTGAGAAGAATCTGAAAACCGAAGAGATGTCTGAGATCGACAAACTACTTGAAACCCCCATCGCCATGTGAAGTAGTATATCACTGCTATGCAGTCTGCCCGAGCTACTAAGGCTCAAACTCTAAGGCACTTCATACTTTCATTGGACCCTATTGTCCAAAATTGGTTCAACACCTTAGAGGAAAGTACACAAAAAGATTGGGACATGATGTACAAGGCTTTCATTCAACAATATGGGTAGAATGTCGAGCGCGAAGTAACCTTGATGGAGGTGGAAGCCATTAGGCAACGACCAAATGAGAATTTTGTTGACTATGTGAAAAGATGGAGAAATAAGGCTGCTTTGCTCAAGAAGAGGCCCTATGAATCTGATCAAATAAGGATGGTTGTGAGAGGGGTGTTGCCTAGTCTTCATGAAAGGATGTCTTACACACTCATCCATGATTTCAAAGATCTACTCCAAGCTTGTCTACAAAATAAAGAGTGGGAAAGAGAGAAGAATCGCTTTTCTGCAAGAAGGAATGAGAAAGGGAATTATCAGCCGAGCAATCAAAGCAAGCAAAAAGAAGTTGATGTTAATGTGACTGGTCAAGGAAATAAAAGACAATTCTCAAAATTGGGGAAACCTTTATCTTGGGTTTTTAGCAAGCTGCAAAAGAAAGAGTTGTTACAACTGTTAGCTCCTCGACCGTTACATAATCCACTGCCACCAAACTTCAATGCCGAGGCCTTCTGCCAATTTCATCAAATACAAGGGCATGAAACAGATAAATGTGCTCGTCTAAGGCATGAGATGCAAGATTTGATTGATAGTGGTAAGCTACCCGAGCCGGATAAGCCCAATACCAGGAACAACCCTTTGCCTAAATTTGGATGAGTGCCACAACTAGCAACCTTCATGGGAAAAGGATTCAAAGAAGATTTTGTTTTATCCTCTTTTCAAGATGGGAATGTTGAAGATGTGAAAGGAGAAGAAGCTTAACTCAACAAACTTTCCTTAGCTTGAATGTTGCTTTTCAATTTTACTTTCTTTAATATTTAATTTGAACAATTATGTTTTTCGAATTTAAATTTGTTTGAATAAATTACTTTTATAAAAAATTTTGTTGGTCTTTGTTCATTTTGGTGCTCAGCCAATGAGGAATCTAGCTTGATAATTCATGAATTAATATATTTATGCATCATGACTTGAATGACTTTACTAGGTGAGGGAATTGCTCTATAGCATTGAGTTGTGTGTGCTTACTTAGAGAGGACTCTTGCATAATTACCTTTGTCTAGGTCCTAGTCAGTCTTAGAACATGCTTTGAAAAATTTTTGAGGCGAAATTGAACTCTGCTTATTTAAGAGAGAAATGATCTAGGCATTGTTTGACGAGCCAACAACTAGTATCCACCCAATTAAATATAAATCCCTAGTTGTCCCTTTGAGCCTTCATAAAATTTTAGCTTTCTTTTCATTGGCTTACAAACCTTAGCAACCTACCCTGAGTTGTTGTGATACATTTGACAAGTCTTATGATCTCTAAGATGAAAAGGCAAGAAGATCAAAGAAAGGAATGAATAGTCATGACCATGAAGATAGTTGAAGTTCTCAAGACCATAAGGGTAGTTGAAGTTCTCAAGACCATAAGAGTAGTTGAAGTTCACCTGAATTAGACCAAATATCACAAATAAAGTCAGGACTCAAGCAGATTAATGTCATTCTACTCATCCATTTTTAGAAACCCAAGTTGGTACAAATAAGATAACTCTTTTAGAGCTAGAACCAAAAAAAAAAAGAGAAAAAGAAAAGAAGAAGAAGAAAAAAAAAGAAAAGAAAAAAAAGAAAAGAAAAGAAGAAAAGAAAAGAAGAAAAGAAGACAAAGAAAAGAAAGAAAAGAAAAGAAAAGAAAGATAAAACATAAAAAGGCGGTTCAGAAAGCCAAATGAGTTTTCTTTTACCTAAAGCAGCAAAAGGCTTCCATTTGGTTTAAAAGGACAGTTTGACTTGAATTGGTCCAACCCAACCAAAGATTTGATCAAAATCAGAGAAAAAGGAGAAAGATCATCTAGTTCTTGAAAGTTCTGTACTTGACAGTCCTACAAGGAAGAGGGACAAAATGATAAATTGCTCAAAGAAAGGGAAGAGTAAGAAAAATAAAAAGAAAGAAAAGGGAGAAGAAGTAAAGAAATGAATTTGGGTAACAAACTTTTTACAAGGGCAAAGACTGTCCTAATCAAGATCCAGATTAATGCCAAGAAGATAGAAAGAATTTAGAGTTTAGCAAGATTGCTCCCAGCTGCCTAAAGTTCAAACAAGAAATTTGTAGTGTGAAGGTTTGTCCATTGTGTCACATCAGCTCCAACTTACAAATGGCCTTCATTTAAACTCGTGTCCCTTATAGTCCCCATTTCAAGCCTATCAAAGACCTGTTGATCTCTCTTGGTAGGTAGAGTCTATTAGTGGAGATTATTTGAATAAGTATGCATATGAGATAGACAATATTTAACTCAAATGAAATCTTTGACCAAGTAATGTGTATGTGCCTATCTGAAGTGCAACAATTCTTGCTTAAATAGAAATGATTCCTGAGTTTAGTATTGTAACTAGGGTTGTCATGTTATAGATATGTTAATTTGAAAAAATCAAGTCCTGAGGTGTATTGACATTGATTTGGCAAAGCCAACATTTGATTTCAAAATCAAAATTCCAAATAAAATGATCAGGAGATCCACATCTGAAGCATACAGCTGGTCCACTATTCTTCCAACAGACACCTCTATGATACCCCCCACACTGAGCACACAAAGGGGGAGTGGATCTCTGAGCAACTGAAGTTGGAGCACTCACCACTGAAACTGTAGGTCTCGATCTTTGCCTCTGTAACTGTACTGACCTACCAGCTGGCCTCTGACTCCTACTAATCCTGGGAATAAAGCTTCCCCTGCCTCTCTTCACCGATGAAGACCCTGCCTCAAACTGGGGTCTCCTAACCCTGGTCTCTTCCTCTGTAGTAGCTGCTGCAATACCTTGAGCTCTCTCTACACTCCTAGCTGCTACCACAAGCTGGGAAAAATCATGATACCTAGATCCAGCCACATGACACATAAGAGAGGGCCTCAATCCCTCCTCAAATCTTCTGCATCTATCAATCTCATCAGAGATAATACCCCCAGCATAATGGCTCAACCGGGTGAACTCAACTTCATATTCGGTCACAGTCCGATGATCTTGCCTCAAAGTCAGAAATTCCATCTTCTTCACATCTTTATACTCCCTCGGAGTATACTTCAATTCAAACTCTCTTAGAAAATCAGCATAGGACAAGGTAGGTGGATCATCCATAGCATGAGGCACTGTCTTCCACCAGTCATATGCATCCTTCTGCAACAATGATCTTGCATAGTCAAATTTTTCATCTGGAGTGGCTTGTAACTGAACGAATATTCTCTGTACTTTATCTAGCCACTGCTCAGCTACAGCTGGATCAATAGTACCCAGAAAATCTTCTGCTCCATACTTCCTTAATTTATCGTAATGTCTCACTGATACCAATGGCTGTGGGGGTGGTGGCGGTGGTTGCACTGGTGCTTGTCTCATCAATTCTACCATATGCCTAAGCCAAACTGGTGGAACATCATCACCAGCTGGTCTCCCTGACACAAAAGCAGGTGCCTCACCAATTCCAGCACTATCCACTCTAGCTCCCTCTCTAACCTCATCTGGAGCTACACTCTCCGCACTACCCTCAACTGACTGACGTAAATGAGAATCCATCACAACCTATGTCTGCAAACACAGCAGAATACACCTTATTAAAGATCAGAGACTGCCAATACCAAACATGTATTTTATTTCAAAAATCATTTTTATACTCAAAATATTCTTTTTCTTACTATTGACCTAGGTTGAGAATCTCAAACCTAGGCTCTGATACCAAAATAATTGTAACACCCCTATACTCGTATATGTACACAGCATGCTTATATGATCGTAATATACGTATACTGAATATAGATAATGCCACAGTTTACAAAAGACACAAATCATATCTCAAAAATAAATAAAACAAATACCAACCGTTTAAAAGAAATTCATGAAACATAATAAATAAAAACGTTTCTTAATACACAGCGGAAGTCAATACAAATGTTTATAAGTACAAATACATTAAAACCAAAATTTACAAAACATGAAATATATACATGATTGGCAGCTTGACTCTCTGATCTTTAAGCTTTAACCAACAGATAAGAACCTCGCTTAACTAGGTCTAGAAGAATCCTCCGGCTCAACCCTATCACCTGTGTGATAAATCACAATCGCGCTAAGCCCACGGCTTAGTGGTACAAACCATAATGATAATATGCAATGTCAATATCAATGTCATACATTCAATAATACTAAGATAAACACGCATGGGCCCAACAAATATTTAATATGATATTCAAAGTTCATTATTATAGCCAACAATCATGGCTTCATATACGAAACCTTCCCCCAACCAGGTCGGCAGTCCAAGTTCGGTTGCCCACTCGTTGGGTCCGCATGGTTCCGCAGGAGGCAGATAGGCACGTATAAGACTATCAATAACGAACCTTCCCCCAACCAGGTCGGTAGTCCAAGTTCGGTTACCCACTCATTGGGTCCGCATGGTTCCGCAGGAGGCAGATAGGTACGTAATACTGATTTTATCGAACCTTCCCCCAACCAGGTCGGTAGTCCAAGTTCGGTTGCCCAACCCACTGGGTCCGCAGGAGGCAGATAGGTTCGTTCATTTACATCTTTAACAATTACTTTCTCAATTCATTTCATATATCATCATTGATATGTATGCATAACCATTCACCATTTAAATGCTCATAATCAATTGCATTATCATATATTTCACATATTCATCATATCATCACGTCTTTCACCATCATAACACATACATATATCATATGCATCATCCATGTTCACATTATGTCCCACATTGTACACAACATAACACTATTCATATGCATCATTAATATTATCAAATGTATGTTCAATCTCAACATCATATGAATGAATGCAACAATGCAAGGTTTGTACTTACCTCAAAACAACTCACACCACTCTATTGACTTCCTCTTCCAAAAATCCTTCACTTCTTAAATTAAGGCAAATCACCTTCTTCACAACCTATTCCAAAAGAATGTTGAGACCCAAATGAGATCATAAGGTTAAGAATCTACTAGGGCAAACTCTAAACTTGACACGCTTACACACACGGGCGTGTCCCTGACCGTGCCCTAACTCCACAACACAGAAGCATTGACACGCTCAGAACCACGGGCGTGTCACTGGGCGTGTAATACATTCTGTGTCTCAGAAATATCGACACGTCCAACATCATGAGCGTGCTCCTGGCCGTATAAATTTTCAAAACTAACAGTAGCTATGACACGCTCAATAACACGGGCGTGTTATTGGTCGTGTCAATCCTACTGCCACACAGAACATTCGACACGTCCACAGTCCTGGCCGTGCTCATGGGCGTGTCAGGCCAAAAACCCAGATTCCGACCAAAACAACACCACAACCAATAAATCACTTCTATCCACCAACATCTACTTCAACCAAACTTAACAAAACATACCCAAAAACCATCTCAAACTTACAACAACACCAAACCTGTAATATCCTCATGTTTGCCCTAGAAGTATTGGTTATGTTGTTGTTGTAAATTGGATTGAATGTATATGTTATGTGTTAAGAAAAGAAATTGAGAAGAGAATGTGTATGTATATGTGTTTTGGGAAAGAAAGAGGGTTTAGAGACAAGTTTATATGTTGTTTATATGATGATATAATTAACATATACATAAGTCAAATAGAGAGTCAATGCAAGAAGATATTTTATTTGAGATTTGTGAAATTACATATTTGGGCATGCAAGGGACAAAAGCTAAATTAAGTGATGAGGGGTGTTTTGGTAATTGTTTTGTTAAATTTTGTGGTGGAGATTTAAAGAAGAAGAAATGGTTGATTTGTATTCATTCTTCTTCTCTTCTCATGTGTGTGCCGGCCATTGAAGAAAAGAGAGAGCAAGAGAGGTGTGCTTGATGCTAGAACCAAATTGAAGAAGGAATCAAAGGATTTGGCTAGAGATTTGTGGAATTTCTTCATTTAAGGTAAGTATTCTCTTGTTGCTTTGGTTATTTTTGAAGTTATGTTTGATGTGAGGTTTGATTGGTTGGAATCTTGATTTGGTGTGTTTGAGATGTGTTTACAAGTGTTTAAATTGATTGCAAGTTAAAAGATTTAATTGGTGTGGGTTTGGTTTTGAATATGGTAAGTTATGTAGAGGTTAATAGTGAAAGATTATGAAGGATGTTGGAATTAGGGTTTTGAGATGGCTTGTGTTTAAATGTGATGTTAATGTGTTGTTTAAGTGATTATTGTGATGATTATGTAAGATATGTGTGTATGTCATTGATTGCATCCATTTGAATGAGTTTGTGTTGTGCATAAGGTGTTAGAATGCATTTAGAAGAGTGTTGGCTTTGGTTAGGGTTTGTTCATGAGTGACACGGCCAAAACCAAAGAAGAGACAGGGCCAAGACTTAATGTTTTGGAGAGACACGGCCAAGTCCATGGAAATTTGGCCGTGTGTGTGAGTTTTTGGAGAGGACACGGCCGTGTCTCATGCCAGTGTCTGCCACTGCCAATTTGTTTTGGGAGACACGGCCACAAGCTTGGCCGTGTCCCTTGGGTGTGTTGGTTACTGTGTTTGGTTTTTGTTCTTCATACATGGTTGAGTTTGATTTTACAATTGATAATGCATATGATACTACATGAACTAGGGTTTGTACTATGCAATGTGAATCTTGTAAATGATAATGTGTGATATGGATAATGTATTTTGAGATGCTATATGCAAAATATGAATTGAGAAGTGAAATGTGATGTAAAGCCATTGTGATTGGCTATGAAGATGCAATTGAAAGAAATAAGGCATGTTTGCCTAAATGTTGATGAGAATTGAGAATGGAAATGATAACTAAATAATAAATGAATTGTGTGGCTATTGTGTTATTCCATTTTCAGAGTTTGTTGTTGGTGGCATGCCTAATAAGTGTAACAATCTCTTGAAGTTAGGTTGGATTGAATCCTTGAAGCGTAATTGAGATGTTACCACCCTTGAAGCTAGGTTGGGTTGGTTCTTGAAGCCAAGTTGGGTTGAAGCTTAGCATGCTTTGCTCCCCTTGAAGCTTGGTTGAACCTAATCCTTGAAGCCTAGTTGGGTATATGATATTGATAAATGTGATAACAAAACCAAAGCATTAACTCTGAAAATTGAATGACATATTAGTGTGTTTTGGGCCCATGCTTGTCTTTGTTTAATATGATTCATGAATGGTAAAATGATTAACTAATGAGATATATAAAAGTATGTTGCTAGCTTTACATCTATGATGTTGTTCTTATTAATAAATTGTGTGGCATTGCATTGCACTAATGCATAACATTAGCATGATTTGTCTTACTAAGCCGTTGGCTTAGCGTGATAGTGTTTGATCGCGCAGGTAATAGAGTTGAACCCGAGAGTTCATCGAGACCGAGTGAGAGTAGACCTTGAAGAGTTGATTTTGGGAACTTAAAGATTAGAATAGATTTGCCAATCATGTACTACTTCTTTATATTTTGAAAAGTAATATTTATAATGTAAATATATGCACATTTGTAAATATGGATTTAAATGTTTCTTATATGTAAATATTTTATAAATTCCGCTGCGTATTAACTAAATGTATCTATATATCTATTTTGTTTTGTATTACAAGTAACTACCTATTTTTTTTTATAATGTATTACAAAGTGATTACTTATTATCTATAATGTATATTGAGAAAGATGATGGTATTATATAAAATGTTTTTTTTTGAATATTAAGAAAATCCGTAGCATCCCTATGTTTAGTGCATGTATACTACATTGTGGTGTTTGTAGTGTGAATGTATTGAATGTGGGGGTGTTACAATTGTTTTGGTATCAGAGCCTAGGTTTGAGATTCTTAACCTAGGTCAAATGTAAGAAAAAGAATATTTTTACTTAAAAAGTGAGTTTTTGAATAACATATATGTTTGGGATTGGCAATCTCTGATCTTTAATAAGATGTAATCTGCTGTGTTTGCAGATTTAGGTTGTGATGGATCCTCATTCGCGTCAGTCAGTTGAGGGAAGTGCGGAGAGTGTTGCTCCTGAGGATGGAGCTAGAGTTGATAGTGCTGGGGAGGCACCTGCTTCGGTGTCGGGTAGACCAGCTGGGGAGGAGGTTCTGCCAGCTTGGCTTAGGCATGTGGTAGAAGCGTTGAGGCAAGCACCAGTGCAACCACAGCCACAACCCCCTCAGCTTTTGGTATCTGTGAGGCACTATGACAAACTAAGGAAGTATGGAGCGGAGGATTTCCTTGGTACAGTTGATCCAGCTGTAGCGGAGCAATGGCTTGATAAAGTACAGAGAATTTTCATTCAGTTGCAAGCCACCTCAGAGGAAAAGTTTGACTATGCAAGATCTTTGCTACAGAATGATGCATACGATTGGTGGAAGACAATGCCCCATTCTATGGATGATCCACCAACCTTGTCATATGCGGATTTTCTGAGAGAATTTGAATTGAGGTATACTCCTAGGGAGTACAAAGACATGAAGAAGATGGAGTTCTTGAGCTTGAAGCAAGACAGCAAGACTGTAACTGAATATGAGGTTGAGTTTATTCGATTGAGCCAGTATGCTGGGGGCATTATAGCTGATGAGATAGATAGATGCAGGAGATTTGAGGAGGGATTGAGGCCCTCTATCATGTGCTTAGTGGCTGGATCTCGATATCATGATTTTTCCCAGCTAGTGGCAGCAGCTCGAAGTGTAGAGCGAGCTCAAGCTATTGCAGCTGCTTCAGAGGAAGAGGTTAGGGTTAGGAGGCCCCAGTTTGAGGCAGGGTCTTCTTCTGCTAAGAGAGGTAAAGGAAGCTTTGTTCCTCGGGTTAGTAGGAGTCAGAGACCAGCTGGTAGGTCAGTGCAGTTTCAGAGACAGAGATTTAGACCTGCAGCTTCAGTGGCAAGTGCTCCGACCCCAATAATTCAGAGATCCACTCTTCCCATCTGCATTCATTGTGGTAGGCCACATGGTGGTCCTTGTTGGAAGACTGGTGTAGCAGGGGTTTGTTTCAGATGTGGATCACCAGATCACTTTGTTAGAGATTGTCCTGAGAAGCAAGAACAGATGTCAGTTGATACTGCAGCTTCTCGACCTAGTGTGAGGGGAGGTAGAGGAGGCAGAGGTGTCAGTAGAGGAGGCAGATCTGGGTTCAGTGCTAGAGGAGGTTCTACATCCAGGGAGAGTAGACCAGAGGAGGTTGGATCTTCCCAGAGGATATATGTTATGCAAAGGCAGCCAGATGCTTCGGCAGTCATAGCTGGTACTTTTTCCTTATTTGGTTTTTCCGTACTTGCTTTGATTGATCCGGGTTCCACACATTCATATATTAGTGCATCTGTTTTGCCTTTGTCTGATGTGCATGCTGAATCCCTAGGATTTGATGTGTTGGTGACAAATCCTTTAGGGCATGGTGTGATTGTGAGTAAGGTGCACCAAGATAGTGCAGTGAGGGTGCAAGGTGAGGAGTTCCTTGGAGACTTGATTGAGATGCCATTTAAGGAAAATTGTTTCTTTGAGAACTGTTGATGGTAGAGAGGTGATAGTATCTAATGAGCAGGAACAGCTAGCCTCCTTATTTGTTTCAGCTGTTGCAGCTAGGAGATTGATTAGAAAGGGGTGTGAAGCCTATCTTGCTCATGTGGTAGATACTAGAGTGAAGGGTTCCCCTATTGATAGTATTGCCACAGTTGCTGAGTTCCCAGATGTGTTTCCAGAAGAGTTGTCAGGGTTGCCTCCTGATAGAGAGGTGGAGTTCGGTATTGAATTGTTGCCTGGTACCACTCCTATCTCTATTACTCCTTATAGAATGGCACCAGCAGAATTGAGGGAGTTGAAAGTGCAATTGCAGGAGTTGTTGGACAAAGGATTTATTCGCCCCAGTGTTTCTCCTTGGGGAGCTCCTGTGCTATTTGTGAAGAAGAAAGATGGTACTATGAGGTTGTGTATCGATTATAGGCAATTGAACAAGGTGACTATTAAAAATAAATATCCTTTGCCTAGAATTGATGACCTCTTTGATCAATTGAAGGGTGCAGCTGTGTTTTCTAAAATTGATTTGAGATCAGGGTACCATCAGTTGAGAGTCAGAGCTGAAGATGTTCCTAAGACCGCCTTTCGGACCAGGTCTGGGCATTATGAGTTTCTAGTTATGCCTTTTGGTCTGACGAATGCACCGGCAGCTTTTATGGATTTGATGAATAGGGTGTTTAGGCCCTATTTGGATCAGTTTGTGGTAGTGTTTATTGATGATATTCTGGTGTATTCTCGGAATAGAGAGGAACATGACAAGCATCCGCGGATTGTGTTGCAGATTTTGAGAGAGAAGCAGTTGTTTGCTAAACTGTCGAAGTGTGAGTTTTGGTTGGACCAAGTAGCTTTTCTCGGTCATATAGTTTCAGCAGAGGGTATTAGAGTTGATCCGAGTAAAGTTGAAGCTATTCTGAATTGGAGTCCACCCAAGTCTGTGACTGAAGTTAGAAGTTTTCTGGGTTTGGCAGGATATTACCGACAGTTTGTGAAAGGATTTTCTTTGATAGCTACTCCACTCACCAGATTGCTTCATAAGAGAATTAGATTTGTGTGGACGGATCAGTGTCAGGCTAGTTTTGAGCAGTTGAGAGAAATGTTGACTCAAGCGCCTGTTCTTACTTTACCTGTGGAAGGCAAACCATATGTGATTTACAGTGATGTTTCACATAGGGGTTTGGGGTGTGTGCTGATGCAAGAAGGTAAAGTTATAGCTTATGCATCTCGACAGTTGAAACCGCATGAGCTTAATTATCCGACCCATGATTTGGAGCTAGCAGCCATTGTGTTTGCATTGAAGATTTGGCGACACTATTTGTTTGGGGAGAAATGTTTCATCTACACTGATCACAAAAGCTTGAAATATTTGGGTGTCCAGAAAGAGCTCAATCTTCGGCAGAGGAGATGGTTGGAATTGATTAAAGACTACGACTGCTTGATTGATTATCATCCAGGTAAAGCAAATGTTGTTGCTAATGCCTTGAGTCGAAAGTCTTTAGCAGGCTTAACTGTTTATTCGCTCTCGTTGCTTGTTGAGTTGAGAGCTTTGCATTCCAGTTTTGTATCTTGTGATGATGGTGCATTGTTAGCACAGTTGCATGTGAAACCAGTTTTGTTGGATCAGATTAAAGAGGCTCAGTTGGCTGATGAGAAGATTCGAAAGATTGTGTCAGATTGCCAGAACGGGAAAAGTAGAGATTTTATTGTGAGAAATGATGGGAGTCTCTGGTTTAAGAACAGATTGTGTGTACCCGATGATGTTAATTTGAAAAAGATTATTCTAGAAGAAGCACATCAGTCAGTGTTTGCTATGCATCCGGGCAATACTAAGATGTACCATGATTTGAGACAGCATTACTGGTGGATTGGGTTGAAGAGAGACATTGCTGAGTTTGTATCGAAATGTCTCACTTGTCAGAAGGTAAAAGCAGAACATCAAGTTCCAACCGGGTTGCTTCAACCATTGTCAGTACCTAAATGGAAGTGGGAAAAAGTGACAATGGATTTTGTGTCTGGGTTGCCATTGACACAAAGGAAGCATGATACTATATGGGTGATTGTGGATAGATTGACTAAGACAGCTCATTTTCTTCCGGTTCGGATGGATTACTCTTTGGAGAGGTTAGCTGAGCTGTATATTCATGAGATTGTGAAGTTACATGGTGTTCCAATTTCTTTAGTGTCTGATCGAGATCCCCGGTTTACTTCCAGGTTTTGGAAGAGTTTGCATGGTGCTTTGGGTTCTCGACTGCACTTCAGCACTGCTTTTCATCCACAGACGGATGGACAGTCAGAGAGGGTGATAGAGATTGTCGAGGACATGTTGAGGAGCTGTGTCATTGATTTCTCTGGAAGTTGGGATAGATTTTTACCTCTTGTGGAGTTTGCTTACAACAACAGTCACCAATCTAGCATTGGTATGGCACCATTCGAAGCACTGTATGGTAGACGGTGTAGGACACCTCTTTGTTGGAGTGAACTTGGAGATGGTAAGTTGATTGGACCTGATTTGATTCAAGAAACTGAAGAGAAAGTAAAATTGATTCGAGGCAGGTTGAAAGCAGCTTCAGACCGACAGAAGTCTTATGCAGATCTGAAGAGGAGAGACATAGAGTTTGATGTTGGAGATAAGGTATTTTTGAAAGTATCTCCTTGGAAGAAGATCTTGAGGTTCGGTCGAAAAGGGAAATTGAGTCCTTGTTTCATTGGACCGTATGAAGTTTTGGAAAGAGTTGGGCCAGTTGCTTATCGACTCGCTTTGCCACCTGAGTTGGATCGTATTCATAATGTATTTCATGTTTCTATGTTGAGAAAGTACAGGTCGGATCCATCTCATGTGTTGCCATTTGAATCTATCGAAGTGAGCCCAGATTTGACGTTTGAAGAGGAACCAGTTGCTATCTTGGCACGTGAAGTGAAAGAGTTGAGAAACAAGAGAGTGCCATTGGTGAAGATTTTGTGGAAGAATCATGGAAAGGAAGAGGCAACTTGGGAAAGTGAACAATCTATGCGAGAGCAATATCCTCAGTTGTTTCAGACTTGATATCAGGTAATTTCGAGGACGAAATTTCTTTTTAGAGGGGGAGAATTGTAATATCCTCATGTTTGCCCTAGAAGTATTGGTTATGTTGTTGTTGTAAATTGGATTGAATGTATATGTTATGTGTTAAGAAAAGAAATTGAGAAGAGAATGTGTATGTATATGTGTTTTGGGAAAGAAAGAGGGTTTAGAGACAAGTTTATATGTTGTTTATATGATGATATAATTAACATATACATAAGTCAAATAGAGAGTCAATGCAAGAAGATATTTTATTTGAGATTTGTGAAATTACATATTTGGGCATGCAAGGGACAAAAGCTAAATTAAGTGATGAGGGGTGTTTTGGTAATTGTTTTGTTAAATTTTGTGGTGGAGATTTAAAGAAGAAGAAATGGTTGATTTGTATTCATTCTTCTTCTCTTCTCATGTGTGTGCCGGCCATTGAAGAAAAGAGAGAGCAAGAGAGGTGTGCTTGATGCTAGAACCAAATTGAAGAAGGAATCAAAGGATTTGGCTAGAGATTTGTGGAATTTCTTCATTTAAGGTAAGTATTCTCTTGTTGCTTTGGTTATTTTTGAAGTTATGTTTGATGTGAGGTTTGATTGGTTGGAATCTTGATTTGGTGTGTTTGAGATGTGTTTACAAGTGTTTAAATTGATTGCAAGTTAAAAGATTTAATTGGTGTGGGTTTGGTTTTGAATATGGTAAGTTATGTAGAGGTTAATAGTGAAAGATTATGAAGGATGTTGGAATTAGGGTTTTGAGATGGCTTGTGTTTAAATGTGATGTTAATGTGTTGTTTAAGTGATTATTGTGATGATTATGTAAGATATGTGTGTATGTCATTGATTGCATCCATTTGAATGAGTTTGTGTTGTGCATAAGGTGTTAGAATGCATTTAGAAGAGTGTTGGCTTTGGTTAGGGTTTGTTCATGAGTGACACGGCCAAAACCAAAGAAGAGACAGGGCCAAGACTTAATGTTTTGGAGAGACACGGCCAAGTCCATGGAAATTTGGCCGTGTGTGTGAGTTTTTGGAGAGGACACGGCCGTGTCTCATGCCAGTGTCTGCCACTGCCAATTTGTTTTGGGAGACATGGCCACAAGCTTGGCCGTGTCCCTTGGGTGTGTTGGTTACTGTGTTTGGTTTTTGTTCTTCATACATGGTTGAGTTTGATTTTACAATTGATAATGCATATGATACTACATGAACTAGGGTTTGTACTATGCAATGTGAATCTTGTAAATGATAATGTGTGATATGGATAATGTATTTTGAGATGCTTTATGCAAAATATGAATTGAGAAGTGAAATGTGATGTAAAGCCATTGTGATTGGCTATGAAGATGCAATTGAAAGAAATAAGGCATGTTTGCCTAAATGTTGATGAGAATTGAGAATGGAAATGATAACTAAATAATAAATGAATTGTGTGGCTAATGTGTTATTCCATATTCAGAGTTTGTTGTTGGTGGCATGCCTAATATGTGTAACAATCTCTTGAAGTTAGGTTGGATTGAATCCTTGAAGCCTAATTGAGATGTTACCACCCTTGAAGCTAGGTTGGGTTGGTTCTTGAAGCCAAGTTGGGTTGAAGCTTAGCATGCTTTGCTCCCCTTGAAGCTTGGTTGAACCTAATCCTTGAAGCCTAGTTGGGTATATGATATTGATAAATGTGATAACAAAACCAAAACATTAACTCTGAAAATTGAATGACATATTAGTGTGTTTTGGGCCCATGCTTGTCTTTGTTTAATATGATTCATGAATGGTAAAATGATTAACTAATGAGATATATAAAAGTATGTTGCTAGCTTTACATCTATGATGTTGTTCTTATTAATAAATTGTGTGGCATTGCATTGCACTAATGCATAACATTAGCATGATTTGTCTTACTAAGCCGTTGGCTTAGCGCGATAGTGTTTGATCGCGCAGGTAATAGAGTTGAACCCGAGAGTTCATCGAGACCGAGTGAGAGTAGACCTTGAAGAGTTGATTTTGGGAACTTAAAGATCAGAAGAGATTTGCCAATCATGTACTACTTCTTTATATTTTGAAAAGTAATATTTATAATGTAAATATATGCACATTTGTAAATATGGTTTTAAATGTTTCTTATATGTAAATTTTTTATAAATTCTGCTGCGTATTAACTAAATGTATCTATATATCTATTTTGTTTTGTATTACAAGTAACTACCTATTTTTTTTTATAATGTATTACAAATTGATTACTTATTATCTATAATGTATATTGAGAAAGATGATGGTATTATATAAAATGTTTTTTTTTGAATATTAAGAAAATCCGTAGCATCCCTATGTTTAGTGCATGTATACTACATTGTGGTGTTTGTAGTGTGCATGTATTGAATGTGGGGGTGTTACAAAACCAAGCCAACACACACATCAAACACAAGTCACAACATGATAAAAAAAAAACTCTAGACACAACCTCAACTCAATCTATACCAATCAACTTACTCTTTTCTTCAATCCAACCCCAAAATCTAAAACCACTTAAACCAAATACTCTTAAACACAACATAATCAACCCAAACACATTCTCAAACACAACTTCAACTCACAAACCCATATAACCTCAAAAACAACACAAGAAATCAAGAGAGAACTTACCAAAGATGAAGAACTCTTAAACCTCCAACTTGATCTCTTGAAAACTCTCTTCAATCTTGAACTTGGAAAAACAAATCTCTATCTTGCTCTCTTGTTCCTTTGATAGCCGGCCAAAAGAAAGAAAAGGAAAGAGAAGAATGAGAGCCACGGCAAAAAGGAAGAAAGAAAGAAGAAAAGAGGGAAAACAAAAGTCAAATCTCAACCACTTTCCTCAAAATCCTATCCTCCAAGCTTTTATATTAAAATAATCCAAATATCTCATTCCACTCACTTAATCTTCCATTTTCTTTAGTTAACTTAATTAATTAAAATCATTAATTAATCATGTTGACTTCCACCAACTTGACTTGTATATGTTGTATAAATATTGCTATATATACAACATATACACTCTCTCTTCTTTTCCCTTTTTCTTTCCAATACACATATACATTAAATCCAACTATAAAAATAATTATACCCAAAACTTCTAGGGCACATTTTGGGATATTACAGAGTATCCAAATCCAGTTTAGGATTGAGTATCCAAATCCAATTAGGATCGAGTATGCAAATGCAGTTAGGATCAAGTATCCAAATCTAGTTTAGGATCGAGTATCCAAATCCAGTTAGGATCGAGTATCCAAATCTAGTTTAGGATCGAGTATCCAAATCCTGTAAGGATCGAGTATCCAAATCAAGTTAGGATCGGGTATCCAAATCCATTTCAGGATCGAGTATCCAATCCAGTTAGGATTGAGTATCCAAATCTAGTTTCAGGTACAGAACCTAAAATCTCTTCTAAGTCCAGAACTTAGCTCGAGTCCAGAACCCAAATTATCCTTAGGTCTAGAACCTAAAATCTCTTTTAAGTCTAGAACTTAGCTCGGGTCTAGAATCCAAATTACCTTTAGGTCCAGAACCTAAAATTATCTTTGAGTCTAGAACTCAAACGGGAACCAGAACTCAAAACCTCAATCATCTCAAAAATTAAGTCTTATTGCTTTTCAATCTCTTTTGCTGTAGTCTCAGATCGTTCAAGCAGGGGGCAAACTGTAGACCCTTAATTTTTGACCCAGTCTAGTCCGTTATTTTTTTATATAGTCTAAAATAATTTTTGTTGTATTTTAATTAAATAATATTTATTTTAGTATTTATTATTTATAATTTTTAATAAAAATAAAAATGGTGAAGTTAATAAAAATAAAAATAATAACAAAAAATAAATAAACAAAAATAAATAATAATAATAATAAATAAATAAAAATAAAAATTGGCGAAGAAAAATTTGGAGACGAAAAAATCATCGCCGAAAATGGAATTCGCCAAGGCCAATTCGCCCGCATGAATTTACTGCAGGCAAAATGGCCTTGGGGCTAATTTTCCGCAGGAATTGGCTGGCCGCCCAGCCAATTTCACACCAGCTCTCGCAATTCATGGCCAACGCTCGCAGTTTTTGCCAGCGAAATTTTCTAACACAATTTTTCCGAAACCAAATTCTATTTGGTTTTGGTTTCTTTTCCTAATTAATTTTAGTTTCCTTAAATAATTAGAATTAGGTTTATGATTTTTCTTATAAATAACACTTTAAAACTAAGAATTAAGGATAAAAAAAAATTAGTGTGATAAAAAATTAGTCTTTTGAACTTGGATTGGATAGGAGTAAAGAAAAGGCAGAAAACCCTAGCAAGAACATTACAAATGTTGACCCATAATTTTTGACCCAGTCCGGTCCAATATATTTTAATTAGTCGAGAAAAATTTTTGTTATCTTAATTAAATAATATTTGCTTTAGTATCTAATTTTTATTAATAAAAAAAATAATAATAATAAACAAATAAATAAATAAAAATAAAAATAAAAATCGGCGACGAAAAATTTCGTCGATGAAAAGGGGGACGACGAAATGGCCCGCAGGCAATTTTGCCCGCCGCAGCCCACTACCCCCTGCCACAACTTTTTTGCCAGCGTAATTTTTCCGCAGCAGTTTTTTTTTTCCGGCAAAATTTTTTCGACGCAAATTTTTTCGAAACCAAATTCAATTCGGTTTCGGTTTCCTTTTCTTAATTAATATTAGATTCCATGAACAAGTGAAATTAATCATCAAAATCTTCTATAAATAAGGACTAAAACAACACAGAAAGGGGGGAAAGAAAATTTGAAGAGGAAGACTTTGAAAGGAAATCGGATTCTAAAAAATTCCTTCTGGCAGTGAAATTGATCGGACTTTTTGAGAGAGCAAACAAGCAATTCAATCCATCAAAGGCAGCAAAGCTTGTCTTTGTTCTTGTTCATCCAAGAAGTAATTTTTGGTGGAACCAACTAATGGAGGTATGAATGTCTAATTTCTTCACAGTAGCTTGAATCATCCAATTGTCTCTTTTAATTCAAAAAACCCTAGAACCTTAATTTACCTTTTCTAAAGCTTAAAAACCTTAAATCGTTTCAAAATTTACCAAAACCGTAATTTCTTTCCAATTCTTCAAAACCCTAAATTGAATCTGTTTCTTTCCAAAAACCCAAATATCTTTTCTGTTTCTATAAATCTTAAATCATTTTGTTTATTTTCATAAAACTTCATAAAATTATAAATTGTTTTTCCAAATTCTAAAATCAAATTCATTCTCCGAAACACTAAAAACCCTAATTCAACTTTTAAAACCAAGATAGTAACCTCAAACCAATTATTCTAAACCCTAGTTTTCTTAAACCCTAATTCCCTTAAAACCTTAAACCCTAATTTTTTCTAAACCCTAATCCTTTAAACCTTAAAACCTTATAAACCTAAGTAATAAAATTCAAACACAGTAAGTAGCTAATAATCATAAATCAAATGTTTTAAAGTATTCAAATCCAAATTTCATGATTTTACATCTCAAACCCTAATTTGGCTAATCAAAGAACTTTATCAACTTCTTAAATTATAAAACTTTGCTCCATTTCAATTCTTTTAAAATTTACAGTAGCTTAAACCCACAAATTCCAAAACCCTAAAGTTTTAATTAAAGAATTTCAAATAGAAACAGTAACCCTAATTTGAATCTTCAATTGCTTTATTTAATTTTATATTTGATTATGTAGTCTATTATATGCTTTAATTTATTTTCAATGCTTTGTTAATTTATTTAGGTTCAATGCTTGATTTATTTAGTTTATCATGTATGGATTTTTACATTATATTGATGTTTAAGATCTTTGATGAATGATTTATTTATGATGAATGGTTACTTACTTTTATCGATTTATTTAGATTTCCAAATGCTATAAAGAGGTATGTTTCCACTTGGTGGGTACCTCATTAGTTAAATATCATGTAATTTAAATTGCTTTTCTATTTTAGAACCAATGTAAAGGACATGTTTCTACTTTTCGGTGGGTGTCCTGTTTAGGCATGGATTATGTAAGGGCATGTTTCCATCTTCGGATGGGTGTCCATTTATTTGTTTTGCTTGGACATTGTTTTGATTTTCAATATATCGATACTTTATTTTAATTATTGAGTGTAATATGGATAATGTTGTTAAATTTAAGAATTTTATAATATTAAGATCTGTAAAGGAGGCCGGTTCCAATGAACCGGGCATTGTGGGGGTGCTAGGCCATTTCTCACCTTCCCCACACGTACCCAACTTTTCAAACCCATTAGGGGGTTGGGGATTCCTTAGGAATTGAGTCATCCACCCCTTTCTTTTTCCCGGCCCGTCCGGGTGGCGACTCCATTTTCTCTGGACTTAGGTCCGTGTTCTCTAAGTCCCCGAGCCTAAACAGTGCCGAAGTCGCAAGAATCATTCCACCGGGAGTGGGGGTCGAAAATCCCTGCTCACAACCAACAAGCAAGCAATCAACAATTCATCAAAGGCAGCAACCTTGCCTTTGTCTTTGTTCATCCATAAAGCATTTTTTTTGTGAAACCAATGAATGGAGATTTGAATCTCAATTTTCTTTATTTATTTCTTTACTGTAGCTTCATCATTCAAATTGGATTAATTGTTTCATCAAACAATTTGATCAAAAACTTCAAAAACCCTAATTCATTTCTTCTATTTCGAAAACTTTAAAACCCTAACCTAATCTCTATTCCAAAAATTTAGTAGCCTTATTTCTTTTAAGCATCAAAAGCTTTAACCCTAATTAATCCTTCTTTCCAAAATCACACAATAAGCATTATTCTTTTAAAAATAACACTAGTTTCTTCCAATTTCAAAACCCTATTTTCTAAATCTTAAATCCTAAAATCTTAATTTTCAACACCAAAACCTACAACCCTAAAAGCCAGTTTATAAAATCTTCCGGGTGCGGCCCCGGACCCCGCAAAGGGTGCTGCCCCCTTGACCCCCTCCCGCTAACGGGCTAGAGGATTTGTCGTATGGGATCGGGTCAATATTTATTTGTGTATCATAAATTTTTATGTTTAACTTCCTTTGTTATGATTATTCTAGCTTTATTCAAAATACAAACCTAAACTATAATTTATTCAAACCATAAATCCTAAATCTGTTTTGAAATCTTCACAGTAGCTTTTTATAATTTTATTCACTGGGATATTTTAATCTTTCAATTACTCAATTAAAGATTGTCTATGTTTGTTTCATCTAAAAATACCTAAGTAGTTATTATAGTTAATACTAAAACCATACTTACCTTTGCTCACGGTAAAACATGAAATCCTAAATCATAATCTGCAAAATCAAGGTTTCAAACCATAAAACCCTAATTCATGAAGTTTTCTTAAAACCTTAACTAAACCTACCTTTTTTTAAGTCACAGTAACATTATTTTCATAAAACATCCAAAACCTTAAATCTTTTAAACATCCAGTAGCTATGCTATTGCTTTAAAATATTTCTCAAAACCCTAGTTATTGAGCATAAAACTCGAGAAACCCTAATTAATGTATGGATCCCTAAAGTTAATATATTTACTGTTTTATTTACATTGGATGAATGTTTATTATATATTTTGATTGATGTTTAATATCTTTGATGAATGGTTATTTACTTTTATCAATTTATTTTGATTTCCAAATATTGTAGGAGGTATGTTTCCACTTTGCGGGTACCTCATTAATTAATTTCTATGTAATTTTAATTGCTTTTATATTTTGGACCAATGTAAAGGACATGTTTTCACTTTTTGGTGGGTGTCCAATTTAATTTAGACATGAACGATGTAAGGACATGTTTCCATCCTCGGATGGGTGTCCATTTATTTGCTTTGTTTGGATATTGCTTTGATTTTAATAAAATGATGCTTTATTTTAATTTTTGCAAGTAATATGGATAATATTATTATATTTAAAAATTTTATAATATTAAGACCTGCAAAGGAGGCCGGTTATAATGAACCGAGCATTGTGGGGGTGCATGGCCATTTCTCACCTTCCCCACATGTACCCAACTTTCCGAACCAATTAAGGGGTTGGGGATTCCTTAGGAATCGAGTCATCCACCCCTTTCTTTTTCCTGGTCCATCCGGTTGGCGACTCCATTTTCTCCGGGCTTATGCCCGTGTTCTCTAAGGCCCCGAGCCTAAATAGTATCAAAGTCACAAGAACCATTCCACCGGGAATGGAGACAAAAATCCCCGCTCACAGGGTGTATAGGAATAAGCTTAATGAAGATTATCTCATTACTAGAAACAAAGCTAGATTGGTAGCCAAAGGCTATAACCAAGAGGATGGCATTGATTATGATGAGACATTTGCCCCCCATAGCAAGATTAGAAGCAATTAGAATTTTACTTGCATTTGCATATCATATGAATTTTAAACTTTTTCAAATAGATGTTAAAAGTGCTTTTTTGAATGGTTATATTAATGAAGAAGTTTATGTTGAACAACCCCCTGGTTTTAAAGATTATCAATTTCCAAATCATGTTTTTAAATTAACCAAGGCACTATATAGATTGAAATAAGCTCCAAGAGCTTGATATGATAGACTTCATACTTACTTATTTGAAAATAGTTTTACAAAAGGCGAAGTTGATACTAAACTTTTTATTAAAACAAAATTGCATAATATTTTAATTGTGCAAATATATGTTGATGAAATTATATTTAGTGCGACTAATGAATCTTTGTGCTAAGAGTTTGCTTCTTGTATGACTAGGAAATTTGAAATGAGCATGATGGGTGAACTTAAATTCTTTCTTGTTCTACAAGTTAAGTAATGTAAGGATGGTACCTTCACCAATCAATCCAAATATATAAGGGAACTTCTCAAGAAGTTTGGTATGGATGTTTGCAAAGCAAACAAAACTCCAATGAGCACATCCTTAAAATTGGATAAAGATGAAAGTGATAAGAAAATTGATAGAAGAAATATTGAGGTATTATCATGTCACTTCTTTTTTTAAACTGCTTCTAAACCTGATATAATGTATAGTATTTGTTTGTGTGCTAGATTTCAATCATGCTCTAAGGAATCACATTTCAATGCCACTAAAAGGATATTAAAATATTTGAGTGGAACATTGCATTTAGGACTTTGTTATCCTAGAAATACATCATTTAACATTTTAGGTTTTTTGGATGCAAATTTTTCTAGTAACCTATTGGATAGAAAAAGCACAACCGGTGTATGCCATTTTCTTGGTGATTGCCTAGTCTCTTGGTTTAGCAAGAAACAAGTGTTGATTGCCCTTTTAACTATGGAAGTCAAATATGTTGCTGAATATTTTTGTTGGACATATGGATGAAGCAACAATTTCTAGATTATGGTAAAAACTTTGATCACATTACCATTAAGTGTGATAATACAAGTGACATTAATCTATCAAAAAATTAAATCCAACATTCTAGGTCAAAACATATAGATATTAGACATCATTTCTTGAGAGATGATGTTCAAAACGAAAATGTTGTTTTGAAATTTATAAACACTCAAAATAAAATTTCTAATATCTTTATAAAACCCTTGAATGTAGAAAGATTGAATTTCATAAAACATATTTGCATGATAGATGGTAGCACTTTTAATTAAATTTATTTTAATACATATCAATAATGGAATTAGAATAACTTAAAAGGTGTATTTTTAATATGAACTAATTCCTTATTTACATTTATTTTTATCATGCATTAAAAGGCCACAAATTGAGATCTACAACCCTTTATTTTTCTTTGAAAATATGCCTTAGCCCTCTCGGACTGTGTGTCAGTACGATCGGATTAACACTGGGCCGACTGTACCATAGCTCATCCTGGTCAACCATGCATGTTGAAACCTGGTCGAACCAAGCTCCTTCAAAATTTTATGACCGTTTTAGTACAGTTTGCTCGGTCTGCCTGGACTACCTTATGCAAGACCAAGCACTCTCAAAATTCTTTTTGACTATTATATTGCAGTCAAATCAATTTATCTGGACTCCATCGTGCACTCTCATACTACCAAAATTTTGGCTCAGTCTTATTGTACTAAATGTTGTCTGCCAGGTAAGACTCAATTTTTTCAAAATTCTAGCCGCTGGAAACTCTTTCAAAACGTGCATAAACCTTCTCCAATAGTTATAAACAACTAGTTTGACCTACAAACTCTATATAAGCCCACTTATACTTAACATTTATGATATTTCACACTTGATTTCACTCATAACACTTCAAACATCAATTTCTCCTTTATCTCCTCATCATCATCTTTATGGCTCCCAAAACTTCCAAGAAGAAAACTTAAAGACTTGAGAAGGGCAAGGGAATTGCTACTTCTTCACTCCTATAGAAGAGTCATGGCCAATAATTCACAAACCTAGGCAATTAAGTGAAGAACAAAAACAAAGGTATGCAATCATTCAAAATAAAAAATGTTAACCAAACAAAGTTCCTTCTTCTTTCACTCTAGAATCCCTAGGCGTTGAATCTTACGTACATGAAGCCTTGTCATATCTTGGGTGAAAAATTTTTTTTTCTTAAAAAAGGATGATCTATAATGGGAATCCCTAACCGAAGAATTTCTCACTAATTTGGTTGTTGAGAAAAGAGACTTAGAACCTCTAGGACCCTATTCCATCACATTTAAACTTTTCAATGTGTCCTATTAACTTTCTTTCTAGGAATTTTCATCTATTTATGAATTTGATATGGAAGGTATAGGTATTTTTTTATCTATCTGATCCTTCCATTTCCCATCATATTTTACTTGACTTTCAAAAAGAAATCTCCTTAGAAATCGATTTCCATAAACTATAGAACCTTACCTCTTTGGATTCTCCATAGAATTATCATTTACACCATCAATGTAAGAGGGGAAAGGAATGAGAAAGTGACTCACAAAGATCTTCTATTTCTCTATTGCTTGGAGAAAAAGGGGAAAATGCAAACCGGTAAGTTTCTACTTGACCAATTCCTTATCCTCCGAAACAAGTAAGCCGAAACACTCATGATCACATCCTTAATTGCCCAAATTGCCAAATATGTGAATGCTTTTACTCCCACCAATTAAGCCACTCTATCCAATCCTCTTAATGCGGCCAAAGCTCCCATCAACATCAAATACTTAAAAAACTCCAAATACATATTGGAAGAAGATGGAACATGCCATTATGCTTTTTGTGCTCAAGGTATTAGAACTCAATAAAGAAAAAGGCCAAGAATTGTTGATCAGAGTCAAGAATCTTTTCAAGTGGAATTTCTAAGACCTCGAACCTATAGAGCCCAAGGTTCAATGTTTGACATCCTCTATCAAATTCAAGATCAAATTATCTCACAAACCTCTCACATTGATGATCTTACTAAGAGAGTCTCTCACCTTCATATGGACTTTAGGGATATGCAAGAGTTCATGGGTCTTCCCATATGTCCCCCACCGGATGAAAAATGGGATGAAGGAGAGCACATCGGAATCATTGATAAAGGTTTAGAAGAGGAAGAAGGGAATAAGGATGAAGAAGAGGAAGAACAAAATTGATATACTGATGATGATTTTGATGATTTTTCTCCTCATACACCACTACCTTAACTTTTTGTCTTTTTATTTTTTGTATGACCTCTCTTTCCTTTTTTGGCTTTTATTAAAGATCATATATATATATATATATATATATATTTACTTGTCATTTGCTTAATCTTAATGAAAGTTTATTTTTTATGACAATTTGCATTTCTTTTTATCTTTGTCAAAGGGGGAGAAATTATTGTTTGAATTGCATAGCATATGGGAAGAGTTTGCATATGTTAAGGGAGTTAAGGGAGAGCATTAGTAAAACTTAATAGCACATGCTAAGGGGGAGCATTTACTCTTTAGACATGGAAACTTTTTCATTTTAACTAAATTCAATTTAATTGTCAAATTCAAAAAGGGGGAGATTGTTAGCCAAACCAACCATTGGCCTCTATTTTTATCATAGGCAATCAAATTGAATAGAATTAATATTTGTGCTAAGCTACATTTTGCAGGACTTAAATTTGTTAAAGAATTCTTTAGAGCCCAACCGAACAAACAGCTAGGCTGATCGAACTCAAAGAGTAGCTGGTCATACCGAGCAATGCTTATCATTCTTGACCGATCATACTGAAAGTAATACCGAATTGCTGAGAAAAGAAGGGATAAGCACCAATGTTCCAAAACCATACTAACCGAACTGGAGTGTACTATGATGAAGAATCAAGAATTAAAAAAACCTAACAAAGTACAATCTAACTAGAGAGAGCACGAACTAAGAAGATCTAACCTTAGCTGATAGAACCAAGCACGAGTATATCATACTAAACTTAAGCCAAAGTATCCAAAAGTGCTCATGCTCAATGTCACTCCCACTTGGTGAATGAACTACATGTCCTGACCAGACCATGGTGAAGTTTGAGCATATTGAGCTTGAGCTAAATTTGCAGAACATCCATTAGAGCTCACGGTCACTAATTACTTTGAAAAGTTCAGCATACCATGGCAAGTATGACCAAAACTAATGTAGTCCTACAACACCAAGCCAGAGCTAAAAATCCAAGAAGTTCCAATAGAGCTCATGGTCGCCAGTACGCTCTAAATCACAACATACTAGTAGTACGATGTTTAAAAAATATAGATGTTGCTTATCCACTCAATTAGTGGATGCTACATGTACTAGCCATTGAAGAAATTTTTTTAGAAAATATGAAGAGCTCGACCGAACCAAGCCTAATCCAGCCATGCCGAGCTCGAGCTAACTAGACCAAAGCCAGTCTGACCATACCAAGCCCGAGTCGACTGGACCAAAGGTAGTCCGACCATGAACTTGCTCTGAAAAGTGATTAAAGTTGGAGATAAGAATCAAATATGTTGGCTCCCACTCCAAATGCCTTGTTGACGACTTCAAGGCTATAAATACCATAAGAAATCACATTTTTTTACAAGATTGTGATTGTAATAGCCAAGTTTAATATCTTTCATTTTGTTGCATAAAAATTTTCACTTGTATTCTTTGAGTATTGGGTGAGTGCATTGAAAACCATTTTAATTTTGAGTGTGATTTTTGAAACACTTAGGTTATAGAGTGAGCCTGGGAAAAATCTTGTTGATTTATGAGGGAAATTCTCAAACCTTGTAAAAGTTCGGTGAAAGCTTGTGAAAACACCAAGTTAGAGTAGAGCTTGAGAAAACATAAGATTAGTGGAACCTGAACAAGTTGTTAAGGAAGTGGATGTAGGATTGAGCTAATCCGAACCACTATAACTCCTTGTGCTCATTCTTCTCTACTATACTCCTCTCTTACCTTTGTTTGATTTTAAATTTTTAATTTACCATCACTTCTTCAAAATAACCAGTTCACCTCCCTCTTGGTTGTCGTCTTGGGAGAACACTTTAATTTTCAATGATTTCAATTATTGTCTTTAATTATTGTCTTGCTTTAATTTAAAATATGAAGAACTAATTTTCATTTAAGGTTTGCCCCTTATATTAATTTTACTATGGAATAATTTATGTTTATTTGATTTAATTAAGTTTATCCTTTGATTATTTTATTATCTTTAATCTTAATGTATTTATTACTTGACCAATAATTAATTGAATTAAGATGTTATGTGATGGAGCAAGAGTGGAAGACTAATATTAGTCCAAGGAGGGTTACAATCTTAAGTTACATTTTCACTTAGAGATAAGGTAAACACTTAAGTGGGAAAGGAAGTAATTTGTGATCTTCCATCTTGAAAACTAAAATGCTATAGTGTAGACCCTTAATTTTGGCCTTTAATGAATTTAATTTTATTAAAAGGCCCAAATTAAATTTAATATGATTGAATTAGGTCTAGTTGAAGATGAACCAATTGAAATACAAACCAATTTGGTTTGATTGGGTTCGCCAAGCTCAGATTAAGCTTGTTGCGCTCGAATTAAGTACTACTACAAAGCGTCACTCGCAAGTGTATGAGGTAGTTGTAGCAAAGGTGATCGCCCCAAGGTCGTTTCCCAAAGAAGGTGTAGTTCGTAATAGCTTGATTGACAAGTTATTTAAATGCGGAAGTTTGTTATGTTGGAATGGTGCGAGAATAATTTAAACCTAAGATTAAGGGGTGTAGGGTTGATGTGTGTGATGGTTGTACAAGATCAAATCGATTATTGGGAAGGTGCCTAGGTTTATAGGTCCATTCAATCAAAGCTCAATTCTCAATCGTCCATTAACATAACCTTGTAATTAATTTATTCCTAAAGATTAATTAGTCAATTACCAATTCATTAGTTCTCACATTCATGAAATAGCAATAACCAATTATTTTACATTACCAAATTAATAGAACCCTAGAACTTATATTTCTAATTCATTCATAGGGTAGTCGATTGTATAGTTCCAATATCGAATTTCACCACTCGGTCCGTCATCCAATATTCAAAGATTAATAGGAAGCTAATCTATCAACCTAGCATTTAATACAATACAATCAACCAATCAACAAGGAACATTAATGGAAATATCAAATCAAGACATTCAATCAAATATACTACAAACCCTAGGCATGGGTAATTTGCTCAGCATCATCAATTTAAAACAACCATTCAACTCAATATGAATCAAATACAAATTGTTTATTGCAATATCAATCTCTTAATACAACAACAACAACAATAGAAATGAATTAAAAGAGAGAATATAAAAACCCCCTGTGAAGATGCCAAGAGTAGGATTACTAGTCTTCCTCCTAGCTCCACTTTGATGTTTGATGAAGAACTCAAGCCCTCTTCAATGGTTGATTCCCCTTTTGCAATATGGAATGGATCTTTATCAAGTCACCAACCCTTCAATTGATTGTGCCTTTGGAAGATGGAATGGAGCTTTCTCAAGTCACCAATCCTTTCAATGAAGTTTCTTCAACCTTCAAGATCTTGTTTAACCCAATTTAACCCAAAGAATCTCAAAGAACTTGTCAATGGAAGAAGGAGAAGGTGGAGAGGATGGAAATCGAGATGAAGATGAAGGGCTAAGGGAGAGTGTCACTCTCTCCTTGCCCAAACCGTGTATGCAGAATTCACCAAAGACCCCCCTCCAATTTCCCTCTTTTTCTCTTTTTTAATTCATTTAAAAACAAAACCAATGCCTTCCAACTCACACCACTTCACCTTGTTCCCCACTTTTTCTTTGTTTAATATTTCTTTTGGCAAACACAAGGCTTTGTTCCCCACTTTGTCCCCCACTTCATGTAAAAGAATTCAAATTTTTTAGGTGTGACATGGCCAAGCCAAGAGTAGCTTGGCCGTGTCTCTCATTTTCCCTTGGGACACGGCCAAGCTTGCTGGCCATGTCCTTCACTGCCCTCTTTCTTTCTTTCTTTTCTTTCTTTTCTTTTGGTCTCAAGGGGTGACACGGCCAAGCTAGTGGTCGTGTCATGTGACACGGCCACAAGCTTGGCCGTGTCATGTGGGTGTGTCACCTACTGTTTCTTTTCTTTTATTCTTTGCTTGCTCCAAGTGTTCTTTGGCATGAAATGGGACATGACCAAGCTTGCTGGCCGTGACATGTGACACGAACAGTGGCTTGGTCGTGTCACTTGAGTGTGTCTCTTCCTACTTCTTCATTTTTGCTCATTCTTTATGGTTTCTTTGTTTTGCTCCTTGGATGAGACACGGCCAGTGGCTTGGCCGTTTCTGTTGGAAGTGTTAAGCTCTGCCATCATCATTCTTTGAGGAACATGGCCAAGCTAAATTTTGCTTGGCCATGTCTTGCTTGATTCATACTTTTCCTGCACTGTTTTGATCATCTAAGGGAGTTTTTGCATTTAAACCTAAAACAAATACTTTAAACAAACTTAAAACAAAAATCAATCAAAACATTAACTAAAAACACATAAAAATCATACTAAAAATAAGTACAAAAATTATCTAAACAGCTACCCCACACTTAATTCCTTGCTTGTCCCAAAGCAAGGCTAAAATCAAAACACTAAACATGAAAATTTTTGTCAAGTTCAAGAGTTATAAGAATGCATCAAGACTTCCCTATCCCTAAATCCGCAATCAATATCGAATCAAACAAAATCGACACCCATGCAATTAAGTGGCTTTCCATGCATAACCAATGTTGTCACTCCCTCACCAACTCTTACAAGTGTTTAATCATGGTGGTGTTTACACTCATAACAATCAATGAAAGATTATTGCCATAGGCTTGCTTATCAATCAAATCTCCACCACAAAATTACAATCAAGCATCAATCAAAAGGTCTTTATTGGGTTGCAATGGGGCTAAGTCAAGGTATGATATTTAGGAAATGCGAGCTTAATCATTAAGTTCAAGAGCACTCCAAGAATGAAGTAACCGATCATATGTATAACCCAACAATTCCAAAACACCTTCCTCTCAACTACCCCTTGACATTAAAGAGCTTTTCATGGGAACTCACTTATTCAATCTTGCAATGATACATTCCAACCCTTTCAATAAGAACAACAATTATTCTTATTATTATTATATATATGTATTTTTTTTCTCTTTTTTTTTTATTCTGCTTTGCCATCTTAAACCTACTAAATTTAACCACACACTTAATTCAACACAACACTCGGTCATAAACGCTCTTAAAATGCTCTTGACCTAGTGAAAGGATAAGAGTTAAACAACAAGGTTCAAGCTAATGGTGTTGTGAAAAAGAAAGAAAAGGAAAAATAAAATAAGCTCAAAATTGGCTAACTAAGGTTGAATATAGGGTTGGTCTTTTTAAGCCAAAGTGGGTTCACCTAATTGCCTTAATCATCTTGATGCTGAATTGAAATTTTTATGTAGTCTTAAAATGCATGTCAAAGCAAGTTCTAGCAATTCATCAATCAAAGATGTTCACCCACAAAAAGAATAATAAGTTAATGGCTCAATTCCTCACTAGTTTAATGGTGATACAAGGGAAAAACCAAAAAAATTGACAATAAGTACCAATTCTACTCAATTCTCAAATTCATGCTTAAAAAATTCAAAGGTCATCAATCAACAATTTATAACAATTGAACCTCCCAAAATTCATTTATTCAACGAAAAACATTACATTACTAAAACTTAAGACAAAAATAGGTTAAAAGTAAAAACACGAAATGCACCCCACACTTAAAGATTCACATTGTCCTCAATGTGAGCATGCATAAATTAAGAGAGAGTTTAGATAAAACCTGATTTCCATCGTTCCCATATACGATGTGTAGGGCTCCTTCCACCCATAATGCAATTGTCGCTCATGTCTGCAGGGATGGATAACATACAACTCCGAAGGATACCTGACGTATTGCTACGCCTAAGTAGCAGTATTTGAAAACATGTGAAGGTCATCTTAGGGTAATCCTCCAGTGCAATAGGAACGTGGTAATAATCTTTGTCTTTGTCTAACATGGGCATATCATATTTATGCTCTTCCTTACCTCCAAGAGTAGAAGAAATGATTTTTGGGGACTTTTTAAGTTCAACCAAGTTTGATTGAATCACTTCTTCATCCACTTTAACAATGTCCAGTCCCCTCTCAATATCCTCGGCATCTAAAATTAGCTTACTCTCCTCATTTTCTAAATTGGACAATGCCTGCTCTTCTTCTAAGGTCATGGATATCTCAAGCTTATTTTCACTATCTTCACTATAAGGCATGTCATAAAGTTTGGAAAGTTGCATACCATGATTCTCTTCCTTCAGCCTACCTGGGAATGGAATTGGGGGCATATAAGGATTTGGAGGTTCATGCAATTTTTTCGATGTCGATGCTTCCAAATTCTCCTCCTCCTTTGATTGAATTAACTCCTCTATATTTGGTTGTATCTCCTCGCCGTTTTCTTCTTGATTAGTACCTGCATCAAAGGAATCACAAAATTTGTTATATATTACCTGTTCACTCCTCAAATTTGTGATTACCTTGACTTGCTCCAATTGGCTAGGAAATTCCTCCTTTTGGTGTGCTTGGAGTTGATGTGCCAGTTGCTCAACTTGAATTTCCACCCTCTTCAATGATTCCTCCAAAGAATCAAACCTCTCATTGCTCCCTTCCTGATTTTGTGTGCTAATTCGAAGGTAAGCATTCAAATCATCTTCCACTGTGGATTTCTTACATTGATTCTGATTTTGTGCACTAATTTGAATGAAGGCATTCGAACTATCTTCCAAAGTGGGTTCCTTAAGTCGATCTTGATTTTGTGCACTAGTTTGAATGAAGGCATTCAAACTATCCTCCAATGAGGGTCTCTTAAGGTAATCTTGATTTGAATATTATTCTTGAGAGTAAGAACTTCTTTGGTAAGGTTGAAAACAATTTTGAGGTGGAATGTGCTGCTGATTTTCCCAAGAAAAATTTGGTTGGCTTCCCCAGCTTGGGTTGTAAGGATTGGAATATTGGTCATCTCTACCCATTTGCTGGAAACTATCACAATCATCTTCTTCCTCTTGCCATTCTTGGTATCGTTCAAAACCGAATGAGCATGTATTTGCACTATGCCCTGCATTGCCACTTGCTGCACATATCTCTTGGTGTGGCATAGGTGCTCTTCCTCTGGTATTTAGCACCTTAAGTTGATTCGTCAATTCTGCTAATTGCCATGCCATTTCAGACTCATCATTCCTATCATAGACTCCCCCGTGCCTTGAAAAATACATCTTTACAAAAGGCACTTAGCAACTTAAAGAAAATAAATAAATAAATAAATTGAAAGAACATCAAACAAAACAAACAAACAATTCAAAGAAAACAATCAAACAATAAAAAAAAAAAACTATCACTACTTAAACCGCCTTCCCCGGCAGCGGCGCCGAAAACTTATTGTGCTCGAATTAAGTACTACTACAAAGCATCACTCGCAAGTATACGAGGTAATTGTAGCAAAGGTGATCGACCCAAGGTCGTTTCCCAAAGAAGGTGTAGTTTGTAATAGCTTGATTGACAAGTTATTTAAATGCGAAAGTTTGTTATGTTGGAATGGTGCGAGAATAATTTAAACCTAAGATTAAGGGGTGTAGGGTTGATGTGTGTGATGGTTGTACAAGGTCAAATTGATTCTTGGGAAGGTGCCTAGGGTTGTAGGTCCATTCAATCAAAGCTCAATTCTCAATTGTCCATTAACATAACCTTGTAATTAATTTGTTCCTAAAGATTAATTAGTCAATTACCAATTCATTAGTTCTCACATTCATGAAATAGCAATAACCAATTATTTTACACTACCAAATTAATAGAACCCTAGAACTTATATTTCTAATTCATTTATAGGGTAGTCGATTGTATAGTTCTGATATCAAAATTCACCTCTCGGTCCGTCATCCAATATTTAAAGATTAATAGGAAGCTAATCTATCAACCTAGCATTTAATACAATACAATCAACCAATCAACAAGGAACATCAATGGAAATATCAAATCTAGACATTCAATCAAATATACTACAAACACTAGGCATGGGTATTTAGCTCAACATCATCAATTTAAAACAACCATTCAACTCAATATAAGTCAAATACAAATTGTTCATTGCAATATCAATCTCTTAATACAACAACAAAAATAGAAACGAATTAAAAGAGAGAATAGAAAAACCCCCTGTGAATATGCCAAGAGTAGGATTACTAGTCTTCCTCCTAGCTCCTAATTAGGAAGCTTTGGTTGATTCCCCTTTTGCAATATGGAATGGAGCTTTCTCAAGTCACCAACCCTTCAATTGATTGTGCCTTTGGAAGATCGAATGGAGCTTTCTCCAGTCACCAATCCTTTCAATGAAGTTTCTTCAACCTTCAAGAGCTTGTTTAACCCAATTTATCCCAAAGAATCTCAAAGAACTTGTCAATGGAAGAAAGAGAAGGTGGAGAGGATGGAAATGGAGATGAAGACGAAGGGCTAAGGGACAGTGTCACTCTCTCCTTGCCCATACCGTGTATGCAGAATTCACCAAAGACCCCCTCCAATTTCCCTCTTCTTCTCTTTTTTAATTCATTCAAAAACACAACCCATGCCTTCCAACTCACACCACTTCACCTTATTCCCCACTTTTTCTTTGTTTAATATTTCTTTTGGCAAACACAAGGCTTTGTTCCCCACTTTGTCCCCCACTTCATGTAAAAGAATTCAAATTTTTTAGGTGTGACATGGTCAAGCCAAGAGTAGCTTGGCCGTGTCTCTCATTTTCCCTTGGGACATGGCCAAGCTTGCTGGTCGTGTCCTTCACTGCCCTCTTTCTTTCTTTCTTTCTTTTCTTTCTTTTCTTTTAGTCTCAAGGGGTGGCATGGCCACAAGCTTGGCCGTGTCATGTGGGTGTGTCACCTACTGTTTCTTTTCTTTTGTTCCTTGCATGCTCCAAGTGTTCTTTGGCATGAAATGGGACACGACCAAGCTTACTGGCCACGGCCAGTGGCTTGGTCGTGTCACTTGAGTGTGTCTCTTCCTGCTTCTTCATTTTTGCTCATTCTTTGTGGTTTCTTTGTTTTGCTCCTTGGATGAGACATGGCTAGTGGCTTGGCCATGTCAAGCTCTGCCATCATCATTCTTTGAGGGACACGGCCAAGCTTGATTTGGCTTGGCAATGTCTTGCTTGATTCATGCTTTTCCTACACTGTTTTGATCTTCCAAGGGAGTTTTTGCACTTAAACCTAAAACAAACACTTTCAACAAACTTAAAACAAAAATCAATCAAAACATTAACTAAAAACACATAAAAATCATACTAAAAACAAGTACAAAAATGATCTAAACAAAGCTTCCTAATTAGACTCAACTTCTAAAGGCCTTTGAAGAAACAGAGATTAGGGTTTTAATGGAATGATTTTGCCTATAAATACATGATTAAAAGCACTGAGGTAGGGGTCAGTAGCCACAACAATTAACAAATAGTGGAGAATTATCAAAAGAAAAGCAGTAACAGTCAGCTAAATGCAATATACATAACACAACCAATATACATAAAATAACATATAATGGGAAGGCAGTAGCTACTGTCTGCATCCCACTTAACCAAGACTTAACATTGGTGCAGGAAGAAGGCATGAATCATCGTAAAATATTGGTGGAACCAAGAACGAAGTTTTGAGTTCTTTATTTAACTTTCTTTAAATTTATAATGGTTATTTAGGTTATTAACATTGTTTTTGAAAATCAAAGTAGCCATTAGTTAAATCACAGTAATAATTAACAATGCTTAGATAAGTCAAGAACATTATTTATTAAATTTATTTTTAAATCACGGTAGCACTGAGCAATTAATTTTCAAAGACCAATGGGAAATAGATTGATTTTATCCTATAATATATGTTAATTCTTTAAACCATTATTATTTTGCATAATAACTTGTTAGGACATCCAGTGGCAATCTACAAAATATATCCTGTGCAATATTAACCTAAATTAATATGCAATGAACCTAAGTTTGTTAATATAATCATAGTAACCAAATTTAAAGAAAACCCTAATCATGTTTTCTAAAGTATAAAATCCTAAAATTAGATTCAAACCATGTATTTGGGATCCCTTAAAGTGAGATCCCTTAAAAAGATATATGCAGGCAACCAGCCCATTTTCATTCCAGCAACATCTTCCATGCAGATATTGGAAGGAATTGATTGAAACCTTAATATGGGCAAATGAATGTACACCTTTGGCTAATTTGATTCACCCTTAAGTATTCTCTACCTACCCACCTGTGTCAGTTTCAAGTACAGGTACCCTTTTGTTGAAGGTTGTTCAAGCTTTTCCTAGGAGTATGGCATGGGTTACTTTAACACCGTAGCGCCTGGTCGAAACAACTCAGATACCCATTCTAAGGCAAGGCTATGGTGTTATTATTAGAATCTGAAATGGACAAACTGGATGAAATAAACTCAAATTTCTACTCTAAATGGGATAGGATATTTTGCCCTAAAATTCTAAAGTTCCATTCCAAAATCCTAAAAACCCTAAATTTGTATATTTGATGCTTTATTTAAGATTTAAATCTAGATTTGATTGTTTTATGTCTATGATGAATGTTTTATTGATCTTTTATTTATTATGGATGATTTGTTCTATTTTTGCTTATGGTGAATGTTTGAATGACTTAATTTTATTTGGTTAATTATTTAAACATCAAGGATGCAAGAGGCTTGTTTTCTATTCGTGGGCATCTCATTTGTTAAGATCAATAAATTTTTATTTATTTTAAGTTTTGGGATTAATGTAAAATGTAAGTTTCCACCAAATGGTTGGTATCCTATTTTGGTTAGTTTTGGACATTATTGTAAGGGAATGTTTCCATGTTGTATGGGTGCCCATTTTTGTTTGTTTGGATCTTTCTTTGATTTTAATATAGTGAATGTTTATTTATTTTAAATTTTGATGTAGTATGGATGATATTTTAATAAGTTAAGAATTTAATAATATTTAGACCAGAAAAGGAGGTTGGTTCCAATGAACCAGGCGTTATGGGGGTGCTGGGTAATTCTCACCTTCCCCATATGTATCCAACTTTTTGATCCCAATAGGAGGTTAGAGATTCTTCAGGAATTGAGCCATCCACCCTTTCTATTTTCCTGGCCCATCCGAGTGGTGACTCTATTTTCTCCGGGTTTAGGCCTGTGTTCTCTAAGGCCCTAAGCCTAGTAGTGCCGAAGTCACAAGAACCATTCCACATGGGAGTGGAAATAAAAATTCTCTCTCATAGTTCTAACTCCATTGGGAAAAAGAGAAGTTGAGTCTGTTGGTCTTTATATTATTTTAGTCTTTTTATTATGATATTATCCATTACATCATTTAGATTGCATTGTGTGTGTGAGTTAGGACGCCCGTATAACCCATGTTATGTTATGTAAGGGATGCCATACTTTCACTCAACGTATAGAGATTGAGTACGGCATAACCACTTATAGCCTCGTACCTTTTGGTATATACTTGCTCATGTAGTTGGCCTAGTTACTTTCCTTAGGTTTTTACCCAAATGCTTGTCATTTGACTATGATTGATATATCTTGGTTTAAACCATGGCCTATTTGGTTTATTCTTTTTCTAATATGACCTAATTATATTGTAAGCTCAAAATAGTTTTATTCCTTTAAAGTAAAAGACCAAAAATATTTTTAAACTCTTTTTCAAGATGGTCACTGGACATAAAAAATTTATAAAATGGGTCAAAAATTATTTTCTACCTCATGGCTTAAGTACGAAACCCAAAATTCATTTTTAAACAAATTTTTTTGCAATGGGCTTTGAATCAAAACTATTTTTCACTTCATTCAAATTACAACTTTTCTTAATCTTTTTCTTAAATGGGCTTATAACTATTTAGGCTAATTACGGAACACTAAAAATCAATTGTGGGTATAATTTATACCAAGAATTGTCAATCAAGGGCTTGTTTGGGACATGAAGCATTAGTTATTTTTCCAAATAGGAAATCTACTTATGATAAACACTTTAATTTGGTTTTAATCTCAAATATTGCATAGAAGCTATCCCTTTGTTGGCCAAATAGATTAAGACTTAATTAATGGGAATTATCATGGACTGACTTCTAAGTTTGAAAATAAAACTATTGGTTAAAAGGTCCGAGTGAATTTTTTAAAAATAAGGTATCCCAGATTGATATTTTGTTGACCATATACCTAAGAAAAGAGACTCGCCATTCGTATATGGGGATATAAGGTTGGAAGGTCATTCTTACTCCTTTTACTCATTTGTTGTGCATACATGCATTCATGCATTGTATCACATAGCATTGATTCTTTCTGGCTCACAGACCTAGAGTATAGTAATTCAAGAGCTTCTGACAATCTGACCCATGCCAGTGACATAGAATCTAGCAATGACTTAGTCAGCTTTTCACCAAAAGCAATATAACCTGAACAAATTCAGAAGATGGTGGATGATGCACTCAACTCCAAAATGGAAGAACTAAAGGGGGTCCTAGCTGAAACCATGAAAAGCCATAAGGATTAAATTGTCCAAGTGAATTTTTCAAAAATAAGATGTTGACTTCTATGCTTGAGAATACAACTATTGATTAAACCGTCCGAGTGAATTTTTCAAAAATAATATGTTGTCCTAAACTGGCAACCAAGAGGGGGGGGGGTGAATTGGTTTAAATGAAGAGTGATGGTAATTTTAAAATTAAAAAGCAAGAGATGAAGAAGATGTAGATGGAAATGGAGTAGAGTTGAGAAGAAAGAACAAAAGGATTTATTGTAGTTCAAATTTACCTCAATCATACATCCACTTCATTAACAACATGTTAAAATTCCATGTTAGTGTATATGCCCTAGGCCATTGATTTGGACCTTAATGTTATTCATTTTGTTATTAATAAAGAAGTTTTTATTATCATTGTTATGTTTGCATGTTATATATAATAATGATTATATCCCTAGTTTATTATTGTTATGGAGATAATAATAAATATAACTAGTGTAATATTGATTTGATAATCATAAGATGATTATAGGTATGAAGATACAAATCAATATTATGGATACATGTTAGAGAACAGTGTATTGGAAAGACCCACATAGATATCACTTCATGGTTTAATGTCATAAGTGTATCTCATAATAGTTTTCATTTAATCCTTTGACTTGAGATTGTCATAGTTTCCAACATAAGGAATATTATGTTTTGACATGATCAAACGTTATCTGTAACTAGATAATTATAAAGGTTATGCTTGAACATGGTATAAATTATGTAGAGGAAAATGAACAATCAAGATGGAATTTGTCCCTCTCTATGAGAGAGATATCTTCTGGGCCCCTCGATAAGTGTAACTGAGAAATGCATGGCCGTGCTCAAATAAGTTGATATAAGATCAATCTTATTTGTTTATCAGTTAACTTGGAGATCGAGTAATCATAAGTTTGGACAATATAAGTATGACATTTACTATGACTTATGTTCAAACTAGATATCGTGTGACAAAGGGATTAATGCATGTACTATTTCAGGTTTTCATTTATAATGATTCTCATGATTAATTGTGTAGTCGTAATGTCTTGCTAGAGGCCAATTATGATTTGTGCATTTCAATAGAGATTGAAATACACTACCGGTTAATATGAGCATATCGGGTCACACACATAGAACGTAGGTTGTACTTAAACAATAATAATTATATTATTATTATTGTTAGTATTATTATTATTATTAGATATTAATAATAATATTGCTATAATAATTATTATTAGATAATAATTATTAAAAACGTGGGTCCATATAGGATATGGACAGTTAGGGTTTTGACAAGGAAAGGTCTTTTAAAACGGTTTTAAAAGGACTAGAGGCCTTGATGATAATTATTAATATATTCGTTTTGAAAGAAAACGGAAGAAGAGGAAAAAACCTAAAAACCCTAGTTTCGTTTTTGCAAAAAATTCAGCCACTGCCGTTGGTGAGCTAGCACTCAGACCAGCGTACGATTGTGTGGACTTCATTAGAGGGTGTTCGTCTTCAGAAGGCAACATCTGTTAATCGTTTTGAAGCTATGTAAAAAAGGTTAGTTTCGAATCTCTTTTATCGAACTGAATGGATCACATGGATCCTGTGAGTAAATCGAAAGAAATTTTTTTTTGTTATCCACTGCGGCAAGGGTTGCAGATCCTTTTTCGATTTACTAACAGTGGTATCAGAGCCTCTTGTTGATTCCATTTAATTCAAAATATGCCATGTTGATGTGTTGATGTGATCTATTGTTTTTCGAATGGCATGATTGGATTCGTTTTATCATTTGATGATGATTCGAATCTGTTATATGAGATATAACCTAAATCGTTGTTGATATATGATGTCAAAGATGACCAATTGTATAAGATACAATTCTGTGAAGTCGAACTAGGGTTGGTATACAATCTGTTATGGTTTCAAATTAGGGTCAATATGATTAATTCAATTCATTTATTCATATTGAATGTATACATAGATTTCGATTTTGATTAATATGATTATTGAGTAAATCATTTTCTACGGTTTCTTGTAATAGTTCTCTGTTAATATGATTAATAGATTGCTATTATATTCTGTTTAATATGATTGATAGAATAAGGGTTTTGACAGAAAATAATTAATTAGATTAATGATTCTGTTTAGCTTCGAGGGGCGCTGCCCCTCGACCCCGCCCAGGGGCGCTGCCCCTTCGAAACCCCGCTCGCTGACCGGCCAGCGGGAGCCCCGCCCGCTAACCGGCTAGCGGGACCGCCGTATGTTCGCGCCCTATAGTTTGTTACCGTGACATTAAGAATGTCAATATATTTGTTTCTATTTAACATGTTGGTGATGAATATGCTATGATTATTTGATGTCTTGGCATGGTGCATAGTATGGCTTTATGACCTATGTGTTTGTTTATTCATATCTTTGGATTGTATATACGGCCTGCGTGTCGTTTATTTTTGTAACTTTATTATTACAAGTTTAGTAGTTAGTTTTATTATTAATGTAATAATGAAGACTCAAGCTTGGAGAAGAAGATGAAAATTCCATGGAGATGAAGTTGCCTTTCAAGATATGAAGAAATGTACTATTGCAAATGTTGTAATAGATAGGTTTTCTTTTCACCTAGGGTTGCCTATATGATCTTCATTTGGTCTCATGAAGATCATATCTAGTTTGGCCATACTATGTCACGTTTATTTTTATCGAATATGTATGAGATGCCATGTTTGATAGTTTATGTATGCATATGGGATATGATATATAAATGTTACTTTTAACATGTTTTCAAAATTAAATGGAATGAACCCTCACTATTAATCTAAGTTTTAATGCCATCCATATCTTAAACACTTATCAAGGCTAAGATCACCTAAATGTAGATTTTGCCAAAGCAAAGTACTTTAGGTTATCCTAGTAAGATATGATGAGTAATGGTGCTGCTCATGCGTTTAAAATTGGTTAGACTTAATTAGGCTATCAAAATGGTTTTGGGCCTAAGGCATTAGATGGGGTATAACATGCTATGACATATGATGTCATGATCCCATATTATCTAAGAGTTACATGTGATGTAATTGGTAAGGGGTTACCTACCATAATAACTTGATTTTAAGTGTCATGCCAAAGCTGACTTAATATTAAGTAAAAATTGGATCTTAGCCCACTAAAATGTCATTGTGATGATTGAGGGTTATATTTTAGTGGGATTTTAATTACTTATCACCTTTTATTAATTAAAATTTGCATATTTTGTAGATTGAAATGGCTACCAACAATAACTCCACTTTATCACTGCGATCCATCCTTGAGAAGGAAAAACTGAAAGAGAATGGGACTAATTTTGTTGATTGGTTTAGGAACCTGAGAATTGTTCTCAAACAAGAAAAGAAGTCCTATGTGCTTGATGAAGTTGTCCCTGAGCCACCTCCTGCTAATGCTTCTAATGCTGATAAGAACAAGCATAAGAAGCATATGGATGATTCCAATGACATTGGATGTCTTATGCTTGCTACTATGTGTCCAGAACTTCAGAAGGATCTGGAACACTTGGAGGCTTATGAGATGAGTGTCCATCTCAAACAAGCTTTCCAACAGCAAGCTAGGCAGGATAGATTCAACACTACTGTTGCATTATTTGACTGCAAGATGTCAGAGGGCGAATCGGTTAGCGCTCATGTTTTGAAAATGAAGGGCTACATAGATCACCTTGCCCGACTTGGATATCCCTTGAGTTTAGAACTCTCCACGGATTTGATCCTTCATTCTTTGCCCAACAGTTTTTCACATTTTGTTATGAACTATAATATGAACAACATGGAAAAGTCCATTCCTGAGCTACATGGTATGCTCAAAACTGCTGAAGGGAATATCAAAAAGCCCACAAAGGCTACCCATGTATTGAATGTCAATAAGGGTAAGCCTATGAAGAAGAAAGGCAAGGCAAAGGGTAAAGCAACAGTTGCTACAAAGCCTAAGGGACAGCCCAAGCCAAAAGAACCCAAGGCACCTGTTCCTAAGGAAGGAACTTGTTTCCATTACAAGGAGCCTGGGCATTGGAAAAGAAATTGCCCACTTTATTTGGCTGAATTGAAGAAATCGAAGGGTAGTGCGACTACATCTTCAGGTATATATGTTATAGAAATTAACTTATCTGCTTCTACTTCATGGGTATTGGATACTGCATGTGGTTCTCACATTTGTACAAATGTGCAGGGACTCAAAAGGAGTAGATCACTGAAAAGGGGCGAAGTTGACCTACGAGTTGGGAATAAAGCAAGAGTTGCTGCACTAGCTGTAGGATCTTATGAACTTCATATGCCTAATGGCTTTTTGTTAAATTTGAACAATTGCTATTATGTTCCTACTCTGAGTAGGAATCTTATTTCAGTTTCAGTTTTGGATGATGAAGGTTTTTCATTTTTAATTAAAAATAAGACCTGTTCTATTTTTGATAAAGATGATTTGCTTTATGGTATTGCAAGATCTTTTAATGGCCTTTATGTCCTTGACTTAGATGATTCTAGGGAGAATCATATTTATAACATAAACTCTAAAAGAATTAAGCCAAATGACCTAAACCCTACATTTTTATGGCATTGTCGTCTTAGCCATATAAATGAGAAACGCATTTCTAAACTCCATCAAGATGGATTATTAGATTCATTTGATTTTGAATCATTTGATAAATGTGAATCTTGTTTACTTGGCAAAATGACAAGGAATCCTTTCATCGGACAAGGTGAAAGGGCTAATGACTTGCTTGGACTAGTACATACAGATGTATGTGGCCCGTTAAGCATTAGTGCCAGAGGAGGATATAATTACTTCATTACTTTTACTGATGATTTCAGTAGGTATGGCTATGTCTACCTAATGAAACATAAGCATGAGGCTTTTGAAATGTTCAAAACTTTTCAAAATGAAGTACAAAATCAACTGGGTAAAACTATTAAGGCACTTCGATCTGATCGAGGTGGTGAATTTTTGAGCCAAGAGTTTGACGAACATCTAAGAAATTATGGAATTGTTTCACAATTAACTCCTCCAGGAACTCCACAGTGGAATGGTGTTTCTGAAAGAAGAAATTGAACTTTATTAGATATGGTTCGATCTATGATGAGTCAAGCAGATCTTCCATTATCATTTTGGGGTTATGCCTTGGAGACAACTGCTTTTGTTTTAAACCGTTTACCATCTAAAGCGGTTGAAAAGACGCCATATGAGATATGGACTGGCAAAACACCTAGTTTGTCTTTTCTTAAGATTTGGGGTTGTGAAGCTTATGTGAAAAGACCAGTTTCAGATAAGTTAGCTCCAAAATCTGCTAAATGTATCTTTGTGGGATATCCTAAGGAAACTAAAGGATATTATTTCTATATTCCATCTGAGAACAAAGTGTTTGTTGCTCGAAATGGAACCTTTTTGGAAAAAGAATTCATTTCTAAAAGAACTAGTGGGAGTACAGTTCAATTAGATGAATTTATAGAACCACAAGAAGATATTGAACCGCCTGTAGAAACAGTTTCAGAACCACAAGCCATTGTGGAAACTGAAAATGTTACACAAGTTCTGCGCAGATCTGATAGACCACGTCATCAGCCTGAGAGATATGGATTTCTCATGACTGAAAGTCGTGAAGTTTTGCTCATAGGTCAAGATGAGCCAACTACCTATCTTGAAGCTGTGTCAGGTCCAGATTCAGAGAAATGGCTTGGAGCCATGAACTCTGAGATGCAGTCCATGTTTGACAACCAAGTTTGGGCCTTAATTGATCCTCCCGAAGGTATTAAGACTATTGGTTGCAAATGGGTTTTCAAGAAGAAAATTGACATGGATGGAAATGTGCAAACCTATAAAGCAAGGTTGGTTGCTAAAGGTTTCAAACAAACTCATGGTATAGACTATGATGAAACCTTTTCTCCAGTTGCTATGATTAAATCTATTAGGATTCTCCTTGCCATTGCTGCATACTATGATTATGTGATATGGCAAATGGATGTCAAAACTGCTTTCCTTAATGGAAATTTACTCGAGGATGTGTACATGACACAACCTGAGGGTTTTGTAAATCCTGAGAATTCTGGGAAGGTTTGCAAGCTTCAAAGGTCCATTTATGGATTGAAGCAAGCATCTCGAAGCTGGAATCTTTGTTTTGATGAAACAGTTAAGAACTTTGGTTTCATTCAAAATGAAGATGAACCATGTGTTTATAAGATGGTTAGTGGGAGTGCTATCGTGTTCTTAGTCCTATATGTAGATGACATATTGATCATTGGAAATGATGTCCCCACTTTACAAAAGGTTAAAGATTGGTTAGGGAATACTTTTTCAATGAAGGACTTGGGTGAGGCTGCATATATCCTTGGTATAAGGATCTATAGAGATAGATCTAGAAGGATAATTGGCTTAAGTCAAAGTACATACATTGACAAAGTGTTGAAGAGATTCAGCATGCAAGATTCCAAGAAGGGATTTTTGCCTATGTCTCATGGTATTCATCTTAGCAAGAATCAATGTCCTAAGACATCTGATGAGCGAGATAGAATGAATAAGATCCCTTATGCTTCTGCTATTGGATCTATTATGTATGCCATGCTATGTACTAGACCTGATGTCTCATATTCTTTGAGCACAACAAGTAGATATCAAGCTGATCCTGGTGAGGGTCACTGGACAGCTGTTAAGAACATTCTTAAGTATCTAAGAAGAACTAAGGATGCTTTCTTGGTTTATGGAGGTTTGGAAGATGAGCTAGTTGTAAATGGTTACATAGATGCTAGTTTCCAAACTGATATAGATGATTACAAATCGCAGTCAGGTTTTGTATTCACATTGAATGGTGGAGCCATTACTTGGAAAAGTTCCAAGCAGAGTACAGTAGCAGATTCTACAACAGAAGCTGAGTATATAGCAGCATCATATGCAGCTAAGGAAGCAGTTTGGCTGAAGAAATTCATCACTGAGCTTGGAGTGGTGCCTAGCATTGCTAATCCTATGGCTATCTATTGTGACAACAATGGTGCCATAGCGCAAGCAAAAGAGCCAAGGTCCCATCAGAAATCTAAGCATATACTCAGGCGATTTCACCTCATTCGAGACATCATTGATAGAGGTGATATAAAGATATGCAAAGTTGACACAAATGACAACATAGCAGATCCATTGACAAAGCCTCTCTCGCGGGTCAAGCATGATCAGCACACTAGGTCTATGGGCATGAGATATTTGTTAGTCTAGGCCTAATGCAAGTGGGAGACTGTTAGTGTATATGCCCTAGGCCATTGATTTGGACCTTAATGTTATTCATTTTGTTATTAATAAAGAAGTTTTTATTATCATTGTTATGTTTACATGTTATATATAATAATGATTATATCCCTAGTTTATTATTGTTATGGAGATAATAATAAATATAACTAGTGTAATATTGATTTGATAATCATAAGATGATTATAGGTATGAAGATACAAATCAATATTATGGATACATGTTAGAGAACAGTGTATTGGATAGACCCACATAGATATCACTTCATGGTTTAATGTCATAAGTGTATCTCATAATAGTTTTCATTTAATCCTTTGACTTGAGATTGTCATAGTTTCCAACATAAGGAATATTATGTTTTGACATGATCAAACGTTATCTGTAACTAGATAATTATAAGGTTATGCTTGAACATGGTATAAATTATGTAGAGGAAAATGAACAATCAAGATGGAATTTGTCCCTCTCTATGAGAGAGATATCTTCTAGGCCCCTCGATAAGTGTAACTGAGAAATGCATGGCTGTGCTCAAATAAGTTGATATAAGATCAATCTTATTTGTTTATCAGTTAACTTGGAGATCGAGTAATCATAAGTTTGGACAATATAAGTATGACATTTACTATGACTTATGTTCAAACTAGATATCGTGTGACAAAGGGATTAATGCATGTACTATTTCAGGTTTTCATTTATAATGATTCTCATGATTAATTGGGTAGTCGTAATGTCTTGCTAGAGGCCAATTATGATTTGTGCATTTCAATAGAGATTGAAATACACTACCAGTTAATATGAGCCTATCGGGTCACACACATAGAACGTAGGCTGTACTTAAACAATAATAATTATATTTTTATTATTGTTGTTAGTATTATTATTATTATTAGATATTAATAATAATATTGCTATAATAATTATTATTAGATAATAATTATTAAAAACGTGGGTCCATATAGGATATGGACAGTTAGGGTTTTGACAAGGAAAGGTCTTTTAAAATGGTTTTAAAAGGACTAGAGGCCTTGATGATAATTATTAATATATTCGTTTTGAAAGAAAACGGAAGAAGAGGAAAAAACCTAAAAACCCTAGTTTCGTTTTTGCAAAAAATTCAGCCACTGCCATTGGTGAGCTAGCACTCAGACCGGCGTACGTTTGTGTGGACTTTTTAGAGGGTGTTCGTCTTCAGAAGACAGCATCTGTTAATCGTTTTGAAGCTACGCAAAAAAGGTTAGTTTCGAATCTCTTTTATCGAACTGAATGGATCACATGGATCCTGTGAGTAAATCGAAAGAAATTTTTTTTTTGTTATCCGCTGCGGCAAGGGTTGCAGATCCTTTTTCGATTTACTAACATTCCACTAGTCTTGAGTTTTTACAAGGTTAACTCTAACGTGGTGTTTTCCCTATCTCACGCTAAACTATTATAATGGTTTGAGATAAATTCTCACAGCCGTTATAATAGTTTTTCCAGGCTCACTCTCACAACCTAAGTGTTTCTAAGCTCACACATAAACTTTTTATGGTATTTAATGCTCACACCTAACACTCTAAGATTTTTAATGTTTGATCTATTGATCTTTAGACAAGATAATGAAAAATATTGTTTAATGAAATTACAATAAGAATTAAAATATTCTCTAACCACAAAAGTGAAGTTTAATGTGGTATTTATAGTCATTTTGCTTCAACTAGCTATTCGAAGTGGTTCCCACATGTTTAGTGCTTTTTTTCCACTAATTCTTCTTTCGAAGCTTGGTGTACGGTTGCTCGACTCGGTCAGCTATCATACTATTTGAAAGCTCTATGTAACGGCTAGTTCCAATGGTCATATCTTATGGTTTAATAGAATCTAGCTACCCATACTTTTGTCTTGTGCATTTATCTAGGTACGGAGTGCGTTCGCTCTATGAAAAGTTACCATTGCAATCAATTTTCTTCATCCACGTGTTTAGTTATCATTGGTCTGAAATATTTGGCACTAGGATTCAAATCTTTTGGACTTTGTGTGATTGTTCGGTCCTTCAGGGTGGGCGTATAAGGTTTTGAGCTTCAAGGAAGTACCACGAGAGCTAAACACTATCTCATATGTTCTTTTTAGTATTTGAGCTCCTTGTTCGCTACAATCACGCAAAGTTCTGATGTCCTTACTTCACCACTCACTGAAACCGCTATCCTTTCAATAAGATTATGAATTTTTACCTTGACCTGCTGCGGTCACTCAGTATGCATGTATAGTCGCACACCTACCGGGTGTCCTTACTTGCATATGTCTGTTCAATTCTCTTGTCTCGGCAAATCTATTTTTCAATTTGGTTCTGTGCCTGTGTTGCATTTGTGTGGTTGTTTGGTCTGCGCAGTCACACAAAGCCCCTCAAATCCTAACTCTACAAAGTAGACTTGTTTGAAATCATTAGTTCTTTATCAATTTGATTGTCAATGATCAAAATGGAGTTTGATTGTCCATCAATCTCAACAATCTCCCCCTTTTATGACGTTGGCAATCAAATTAAAATAAAGTTACACATAATTAAGTACATGAAGAAATTAATGCAATGACAATAAATTTTCTCCCATTTTGTTAGATTATTTCACAATTGATGCATGCAGTTCTTGATACCAAATGATGTATGCATTTTGTTTTATTTTCTTGATACCAATTTGTTTTCTTGTTACATTTAAGTTTATCTCCCCCTTTGACAATTAAATCATTGAAATTCAATCAGATATATGTTTCTTCCCCTTTGACAAAAACAAAAAGAAAAATTAAAGAAAAAGAGAGATGAAATCCATTGATACCAATAAATGAGAATACAAGAGAAAAATAAATTTGATACCAATTGAAAGAAAATACAAGAAAATGATTAATGTAACACCCCTATACCCTGTATACGTACACAGCATGCTAATACGATCGTAATATACGTATACTGAATAAAGAGTTGCCACTGTTTACTAAACAGATGACTCATCCCTTTTTAAAAACATGAATAAATTTAAATCATTTAAAAGAAACTATAAACACAAATCATAAAGTGTTTATTTAAAAGCAGCGGAAAATATAACAAATACTTACAAATACTTATACATTAAAACTCAAGTTTTACAAAACATAAAACATATACATGTGTGGCAGTATGTCTTTGATCTTCAAACTCCACTTTCAACGCCTCAAAATCTAGACTCTACTAGGTCTAGAGGAATTCTCCGGTTCTTCCCTGTCACCTGCGTGATGAATCACAATCGCGCTAAACCAACGGCTTAGTGGTACAAACTATAATAATATTATACTTTAATGAAATGCAAATGTCATAATCTCAAACATAAAAATAATTCTCAAGAATCTCATTAATATTTATTTCATCATTCATAGATCACAATGAAAACAAAGACAGACTTGGGCCCATAAGACACTAATATGTTATTCAAAGTTCAGAGTTACTGCTTTGGTCTATAATCACAATTATCAAGCCCTTAGGCAATATATATATATCTCTATCCATCGATAGGGTAACAGATCCAGTCTCTTGGACCTCAACCCGCTAAACTCGAGGAGATCCTCAACCTGGCTAGACTGTTACCTGTAACAGACCCAGTCTCTTGGACCTCAACCCGGATAAACCCGAGGAAATCCTCAACCCGGCTAGACTGTTACTTTAATTCACATTTCATATTATTCAACTGGAATCGGCTTATGACCCGGTCTTTTCACCTATCCAGTACTTTATAGGCATGCCGCCAAACCCAGAACTCTGAAAATTGAATTAACATATTAGACACAAAATCTTTTCATTTATATCTTTATACATTTCTTTCTCAATTCATTTCTCATTTCATTCTCATCATTATAGCCAACAACCATGGCTTCATATCTCATAATCAAAATAGGCAACCATGCCTCAATCATCTCATTAGCATCATTAATTTCATTGAACATTATTATAACCCATCACATTAGTTTCACATCTTATTATATCAAACATAACATTATTAATAAGTATCAACATCATATGAATGTATGCAATAATGTAGCTTGTACTTACCTTAGAAACAACTCCCACCAATCTACAACCTTACTCTTCAAATAATCCTTCAATATTTGGATTAGGGCAACTCAAACTCTTCACAACCTAATCCAAAAGGAATAATACAGATGAGATAATTAGACTAAGAACCAACTAGGGCAAACCCTAAACATGACACGCTCACCAACACGGGCGTGTCCCTGACCGTGCCCTAAACTCACAACACAGAAGCTTTGACACGCTCAGAACCACGGGCGTGTCACTGAATGTGTAATACATATTGTCTTACAAAAACAGTGACACGTCCAACAACATGGGCGTGTTCATGGCCATGTCAATTCCTTACCAACACAGTAGCTATGACACGCTCAGTGACATGGGCGTGTCACTGGACGTGTCAATACTACAACTACACAGAAGCGGTGACACGCTCAGTGACATGGGTGTGTCACTGCTCGTGTCACCCATCCAAGAACACAGAACCATCGACATGCCAAAAGACTTGGCTGTGCTCATGGGCGTGTCAGGCCAAAAACCCAGATTCCGGCAACAACAACAACACAACCAACAAATCACTTCCTTTCACCAAAATCCACTTCAAACAAACTTAGCTCAACATACCCAAGAGCCATAACAAACATGCAAAAACACAAAAACAGCGAAAAACATACATCCAACACAAATCAAAATCATCACCACAAACCCAAAACACAACCACAATACATTCACTTCCAACAACTTACTCTTTCCTTCAATCCAACCCCAAAATGCAAAATCACTTGAACCAAACACTCTTAAACACATCTTAATCAAACATAATCACATACCATCAACAATCAACCAACAAAATCAAACACATCTTAAAAGAAAATCAAGGAATCATGAGGAAACTTATCAAGGATGAAGAAACTCTTAAATTTCCAACTTGATCACTTGAAAACTTCCTTCAATCTTGAGTTAGAAGATCAAATCTCTCTATTGTTCTCTTGATTCTTTGTTAGCCGGCCAAAAGGGAAGAAAAGGAAAGAAAGGAAAATGGCCACGGCAAGAGAAAGAAAGAAAGAAGAAAAGATAGAAAGCAAAAGTCAAATCATCTCCTCAAAACCCTCTCCTCCAAGCATTTAACCAATAAAATATTCCATTTAATCTCTTCCACTCATTTTAAATTTCCTTCTAATTAATTATTAAAACACAAATACATAAATATCTTCTTTAGTTGACCATCCATTTGACTTGTATATATGTTGTATATATTTCCATATATACAATATATAAACTCTCTCTTCACTTACTTTCTCTTTCCAAAAACACATATACATTAAATTCAATTAAAATAACAATTATATCAAAACTTCTAGGGCATATTTTGGGATATTACAATTCTCCCCCTCTAAAAAGAAATTTTGTCCTCAAAATTACCTGATATCAAGTCTGAAACAGTTGAGGATACTGATCTCGCATTGCTTGCTCACTCTCCCAAGTTGCCTCTTCTCTATCATGATTCTTCCAAAGAACTTTCACCAATGGCACTCTCTTATTTCTCAACTCTTTCAATTCATATGCCAAAATAGCAATTGGTTCTTCTTCAAATGTTAAATCCAGACTCACCTCAATAGATTCAACTGGTAAAACATGAGATGGGTCTGATCTGTACCTCCTCAACATAGAAATATGGAAGACATTATGGATTCTATCCAACTCAGGCGGCAAAGCAATTCGATACGCAACTAGTCCAACTCTTTCCAATACCTCGTAAGGTCCAATAAAATGAGGACTCAGTTTTCCTTTACGACTAAATCTTAAAATCTTTTTCCAAGGAGACACTTTCAAAAATACTTTATCTCCAATATTAAACTCTATGTCTCTCCTCTTCAAATCTGAATAAGATTTCTGTCGGTCTGAAGCTGCTTTTAACCGATCTCGAATTATCTTCACTTTCTCTTCAGTCTCTTTAACCAAATCAGGACCAATTAATTTGCTTTCTCCAAGTTCATTCCAACATAAAGGCATTCTACATCTTCTACCATACAATGCCTCAAATGGTGCCATACCAATACTGGATTGATGACTATTGTTGTAAGCAAATTCCACAAGTGGCAAAAATCTATCCCAACTTCCAGAGAAATCAATGACACAGCTTCTCAACATATCCTCAGTAATCTGTATCACTCTCTCTGACTGCCCATCTGTCTGTGGATGAAAAGCAGTACTAAAGTGTAATCGAGAACCCAAAGCACCATGCAAACTCTTCCAAAACCTTGAAGTGAACCGGGGATCTCGATCAGTCACTAAAGAAATCGGGACTCCATGCAACTTCACTATCTCATTAATATACAGCTCAGCCAGTCTTTCAAGAGAATAGTCCATTCTAATTGGAAGAAAATGAGCTATCTTTGACAACCAATCAATAATCACCCAGATAGCATCATGCTTCTTCTGAGTCAAAGGCAAACCAGATACAAAATTCATTGTCACTCTCTTCCATTTCCATTCAAGCACTTTTAAAGGTTGAAGCAACCCTGTTGGAACTTGATGCTCCGCTTTCACCCTCTGACACGTGAGACACTTGGATACAAATTCTGTTATGTCTCTCTTCATACCAGACCACTAATAATGCTGTTTCAAATCATGGTACATCTTTGTACTTCCCGGATGCATAGCAAAAACTGAGTGGTGTGCTTCCTCCAAAATAAACTTTCTCAAGCTAGCATCATCATGAACACACAACTTATCTTTAAACCAAAGACTACCATAATTTCTCACATGGAAATCTCCATTTTCTCCATGTTGGCAATCTGAAACAATCTTCTGAATTTTCTCATCAGCCAATTGAGCCTCTTTAATCTGATCCAACAACACTGGCCTCAACTACAATTGAGCCAACAGTGCACCATCATCGCATGATTCAAAACTAGCATGCAATGCTCTCAATTCAACAAGCAACGAGAGTGAATAAACCGACAAACTTGCCAAAGACTTCCCACTCAAAGCATCAGCAACAACATTCGCCTTACTCGAATGATAATCAATCAAACAGTCATAGTCTTTAATCAACTCCAACCAACATCTCTGCCGAAGATTAAGCTCTCTTTGAACTCCCAAATATTTTAAACTCTTATGATCTGTATAGATAAAACACTTCTCCCCATACAAATAGTGTCACCAAATCTTTAAAGCAAACACTATAGCTACCAACTCCAAATCATGCGTCGGATAATTAAGCTCATGCGGCTTCAACTACCGAGAAGCATAAGCTACCACTTTACCTTCTTGCATCAAAACACATCCTAAACCATTATGTGAAGCATCACTATAAATCACATATGGTTTATCTTCTACGGGTAAAGTAAGAACAGGCGCTTGAGTCAACATCTCTTTCAATTGCTCAAAACTAGCTTGACACTGATCTGTCCACACAAATCTAACTCCTTTTCGAAGTAATCTGGTGAGTGGAGTAGCTATTAAAGAAAAACCTTTCACAAAGCGTCGATAATAGCCTGACAAACCCAGAAAACTTCTAACTTCAGTCACTGACTTTGGTGGACTCCAATTCAAAATAACTTCAACTTTACTTGGATCAACTCTAATACCATCTGCTGAAACTATATGACCAAGAAAAGTCACTTGATCAAGCCAAAACTCACACTTCGATAGTTTAGTATACAACTGCCTTTCTCTCAAAATATGCAATACAATCCGCAAATGCTTGTCATGTTCCTCTTCATTACGTGAATACACCAAAATATCGTCAATGAAGACCACAACAAACTGATCTAGATAGGGCCTAAACACCCTATTCATCAAATCCATGAAAGCTGCAGGTGCATTCGTCAACCCAAAAGGCATCACCAAAAACACATAATGCCCATACCTTGTACGAAAAGCTGTCTTAGGAACATCTTCAGCTCTAACCCTCAACTGATGGTACCCTGATCTCAAATCAATCTTGGAAAACACTGCTGCTCCCTTCAATTGATCAAAGAGATCATCAATCCTAGGCAAAGGATACCTATTCTTGATTGTCACTTTGTTCAATTGCCTATAATCGATGCACAATCTCATAGTACCATCCTTCTTCTTCACAAACAAAACAGGGGCTCCCCACAGAGAAACACTAGGGCGAATAAACCCTTTATCCAACAACTCCTGCAACTGCACCTTTAACTCTCTCAATTCAGCAGGTGCCATTCTATAAGGAGTAATAGAGATGGGAGTGGTACCAGGCAACAACTCGATACCAAACTCAACCTCTCTCTCAGGGGGTAACCCTTGCAACTCCTCAGGAAATACATCTGAAAAATCTGCAACCGTGGGTAAACTATCAAGTTGAGAACCCACTACTCGGGTATCCACAACATGAGCAAGATAAGCATCACACCCTTTTCTAATTAATTTTCTAGCTGTTACAGCTGAAACAAACAAGGATGCAAGTTGTCTTTGCTCACTAGACACCATCAAAATTCTACCTTTATCGGTTCGCAAGGTAACACACTTCTTTTGACAATCTACCACAGCTCCATGCTTAGACAACCAATCCATGCCTAAGATTAAATCATACTCCTTAATAGGCAATTCAATTAAATGTAATATCCCAATGTATGCCTTAGAAGTTTTGAATATTGTTGTTGTTTTAAATGGATTGAATGTATATGTTAATTTGCAAGAGAAAAGAAATTGAAAAGAGAATGTTTATGTATTGTTTAAAAAGGAAAGTTATGTGTAGAGAGTAAGTGTATATGTTGGGTATATGGTAATATATATAACATATATGTTGGTCAAAATGAGTGGTCAAGGGAAGAAGATATTTTAATTGTTATGTGTGAAATTACTATAAAGGGCACTTGATTAAGAAGAAAGCTAGAACAAGTCAGAAGAGGATATGTTGGTAATTTTCTTTTTGGAAATACTTGGTGGAGATTTATAGAGAAGTTGACTTTGTTTCTTCATTGTTCTTTTCTTCTTTTCCATTGAAGTGGTCGGCTCCTCCAAAGACAAGAGAAAGCAAGAGACCAAGAGAGGATTTTGGATGTTCTAAGCTTCATTTGAAGGAAGATCTACGTGATCAAGTTGGTGATTCAAGAAATTTCATTACTTTGGTAAGTCCTCTTTTGATTTCTTTGCTTATTTGAAGTTGTGTGTGAGTTGATAGATTATTTAAGGGTGTGTTGATTGATTGTGAGATGTTTAAGAGTGTTTGATTAAATTGATTATGGATTTTAAGGATGGATTGAAGAAAAGAGTAAGTTGGTTGGAAGAGATGGTGTTATATTTGTGTTTAGGGTTTGTGTTGATTGTTATATGTTGGTTTTAGGGTTTTGAAGTGGTAAGTGATAAATTGTATTGTATCATTTTGGATTAGGTTTTGGAAGAAGGTTTTGCCCTAATTTGAGAAGTGAAGAATTCTTGGAAAAAGAAAGTGTTTAGAATTGTATAAGTGGTGCTTAAGGTAAGTACAAACTATATTGTTGCATACAAGCATATGATGTTTAAACTTAACACACACTTGTTTGTAAATGTGTTAGGGAATCAAATGTATTGCTAATGTATATTAGTAATGTGAATATTGTGATGAGCATGTAAAATAAGTGTTAATGATGTTGATTATGTCCATTTGAATAATGTTATGTTGTGTACAATGTGATTTAATTCAACCAAAGGAGATTTGGCCTTGCTTAAAATCTTTAGCCATAAGAGACACGGCCAAGATGATAGGAGACACGGCCAAGTTAAGGGAGTCTTGGCCGCGTTGGATCAATTTGGAGAGACACGGCCACTGGCTTGGCCGTGTCCCTTGCCCGTGTCGTCTACTGCCTGATTTCATCATTTATTTTTTTTCTTTGGATTTAAGTGTGACACGGCCAAGTTGAAGTGAATTGGCCGTGTTGGAGCTTGTGTTGAGAGACACGGCCACAAGCTTGGCCATGTCCCTTGAGTGTGTTAGCTACTATTCTTTGTTCTTTACTCTTCTTGCATTTTTTTAATCCCCTAATGGTCTTTTTGCACCTAAACATAAAAATAAACATTTTAAACACACTTAAAACAAAAATGATCCAAACAAATGTATGTGGAAGATTCTAAATCTATGAATAATGTAAATTGGTATATATATATCAATGATGAAATATGAAATGTGATTTGAGATATTATGAGAGGTGAAGCCATTATGATTGGCTATGGTGATTCAAATGAGATGTGAAGCCATTGTGATTGGCTATGATACTTTAATTGAGTTAAGTGAGGCATGTTTGCCTAAATAATGATGAGATTAGAGAATGAAGTTGATAATGAAATAATAAATGAATTGTGTGTCTAATATGTTATTCATTTTCAGAGTTTTGTTGTTGGTGGCATGCCTAATAGTAACAATCTCTTGAAGTTAGGTTGGGCTTGATCCTTGAAGCCAAGTTGGGTTTAAGTTTAACATGTTTTACTCCCCTTGAAGCTTGGTTGGGTCTAGTCCTTGAAGCCTAATTGAGATGTTACAACCCTTGAAGCTAGGTTGGGTTGGTTCTTGAAGCTAAGTTGGGTTGATACTTAGCATGCTTTGTTCCCCTTGAAGCTTGGTTGAACCTAATCCTTGAAGCCTAGTTGGTATAATGATAAATGTGATAATTGAACCAAAACATCAACTCTGAAAGTTGAATGGCATATTAGTGCTTTTGGGCCCATGCTTGTCTTTGTATTTAATGTGATTCTTGACTGTTGAAATTAATCGAACTATGAAAATATAATATGAATGTTGTTATGACATTGAACAAAGTATGATGTTGAAATGTTATATTCTTTTGAATGATGTTTGAGATTGATTGTGACATTGGCATTGCATCGAAACATAATAGTATTAAAATGTATATGATCATTGCAAGCTACTGGTTTCTCTGACTATGGGGCTGTCCCTCTATATGATACCTCGATATGGTGATAGATTTATCCATTTGCCCCTTCTCAATTAGATGTGCCATCTGATTTGCTGAGCTTTGATATGAGTTACCTGGTCAGTCATTCTTATCCCATAATGATGTATGCTTGCATGTATGCATCAAAATGTATGGACTTACCCTTTCCTTTTTTGGCTCACAACAGATGCTTGAGGAGCAAAATAGGAAGCTTCAGGAGGAATTAGCTGTGAATCATCGACATGCGGCCCATTTTGATGAAATGTACCAACAAGAGGCACGGGACTTCCGATACTTTCGATTTCAGGGCATGAGGGAACCAAATGCCTCATCATCAAGATGATCCTGGACTGTTATCCATGATATACCACCTCCCTGTTTAAGCGATGATAGAAGTGATTTTTGAAATCCTGGAGGTTTAGAAATTTCTTCTTCGAGCAGATATTGAGTGGATAACATGCCCCTTCCTTTAACGGGTCATAATTTTTTTAGGGCTTTATCCGGTCCAATATATTTTAACACAAAATAATTTTTGTGTTGTCCAATATATTATAATTAGTCCAAAACTATTTTGTTATCTTAATTAAATAATATTAGCTTTAGTATCTAATTTTTATTAATAAAAAATAAAAATAATAATAAACAAATAAATAAAAATCGGCAATGAAAAAATCGCTACCTCCGGCGGCAGCTTTTTCGCCAGTGCAATTTTTCCGCAGCAGTTTTTTTCGCCAGCAAAATTTTTTCGAAACCAAATTTTTCTGAAACCAAATTCAATTCGGTTTCAGTTTCCTTTTCTTAATTAATGTTAGATTCCGTGAAAAACTAAGATTAGTCATAAATCTTCTATAAATAAGGAATAAAACAACACAGAAAAGGATTGAAATTTAGGAGGAAAATTTTAGAGGAATTTTTGGATATTAACAATCGTACTTAGGACAAACTTTGGAATATCGGACTGGAATTTGGGACTTGAGATTGGAGAGGAGCAACAAGCAAAGCCATCAATGATTCATCAATGGCAATCATCTTGCCTTTGTTCTTGTTTATCCAAGAAACAATTTTTGGTGGAACCAACAAAAGAAGGTATGAATTCCTTTATTTATTTTTATTTATAGTAGCTTCATCACTCAAGATTAAAAAATTGTTGTTTTGTTTCTTCAAAATCTTAAAACCCTAATCTACTTTCTAGCTTTTCGAAACCTTAAATCTCTTCAAGATTTACCAAAATCCTAATTTGCTTTTCAATTTTTCAAAACCCTAAATATAATTTGTTTCTTTCCAAAACCCTAAAAAATATATTTTCTGTTTCTATAAACCTTAAATCATTTTGTTTATTTTCATAAAGCATCATAAAACTACAAATTATTTTTTCCAAATTCTAAAACAAATGCATTCTCCGAAACACTAAAAACCACAATTCAACTTTAGAATCAAGACAGTAACCTCAAACCAATTATTCTAAACCATAGTTTTCTTAAATCATAATTCCCTTAAAACCTTAAACCCTAATTTTTCTATATCCTAATCTTTAAAATCTTAAAACCTTATAAATTTAAATATTAAAATTCAATATGGTAAATGCAAAATAATGATCCAGTAACCGTAAATCATAAATCTAAATGTTTTAATGTATTCAAACCCTAATTTCATGATTTTACACCTCAAACCCTAATTTGGTTAATTAAAGAACCTTATCAATCTCTTAAATCATTAAACTTTAATCCAATTTAATTCCCTTAAAGTTTATAGTAGCTAACAATTACAAACCCTAAATAATACTAAATTTCCAAAACCCTAAACATATTAAATAAAGAATCTTAAATAGAAACCGTAGCCCTAATTTGAATCTTTACTTGCTTTATTTACTTTTAGATTTGATTATGTAGTCTATTATATGCTTTAATTTATTTTCAATGCTTTATTGATTTATTTAAGTTCAATGCTTGATTTATTTAGTTTATCATGGATGGATGTTTACATTCTATTGATGTTTAATATCTTTGATGAATGATTTATTTATGATGAATGGTTATTTACTTTTATCAATTTATTTAGATTTCCAAATGTTGTAAGAGGTATGTTTCCACTTGGTGGGTACCTCATTAGTTAAATATCATGTAATTTAAATTGCTTTTCTATTTTAGAACCAATGTAAAGGACATGTTTCTACCTTTCGGTGGGTGTCCTATTTAGGCATGGATTATGTAAGAGCATGTTTCCATCTTCGGATGGGTATCCCTTTATTTATTTTGCTTGGACATTGATTTTATTTTCAATATATCGATGCTTTATTTTAATTATTGTGTGTAATATGGATAGTGTTGTTATGTTTAAGAATTTTATAATATTAAGACCTGTAAAGGAGGCCGGTTCAAATGATCGGGGCGTTGTGGGGGTGCTGGGCCATTTCTCACCTTCTCCACATGTACCCAACTTTTTGAACCCATTAGGGGGTTGGGGATTCCTTAGGAATCGAGTCATCCACCCCTTTCTTTTTCCTGGCCCGTCTGGGTGGCGATTCCATTTTCTCCGGACTTAGGTCTGTGTTCTCTAAAGCCCCGAGCCTAAACAGTGCCGAAGTCGCAAGAACCATTCCACCGGGAGTGGGGGCAAAAATCCCCGCTCACAGTGGCGACTCCACTGGGGATAAGAGAAGTTGATTCCATTGGTCTTCATATTATTCTATTCTTTCTTATAATTTTTATCCATTGCATCATATTAAATTGCATTGTGTGCCTGAGTTAGGACGCTCGTGTTCCCCGTGTTATGTTATGTAAGGGATACCATACTTTCACTCAAGGTATGGAGATCGAGTATGGCATAACCACTCATAGCCTCGTGCCATTTGTTATATACTTGCTATGGGAACCTAAGCCTTTTAACCTAAGGACTAAAGCTCATGTAGTTGGCCTAGTTACTTTCCTTAGGTTTTACCCCAAATGCATGTTGTTTGACTATGATTAATTTGTCTTGGTTTAAATCATGGCTTATTTGGTTTGTTATTTTTCTAATATGACCCAAGTACATTTGTAAGCTCAAATAAATTTTTCTTTAAAATCCAAAAGACCAAAGCTATTTTCAAAATTTTTCTTTGGACATAAGACTTTTCTAAAAATAAATGAAAATTTATTTTGCTCATTACCCAAATGTAAAGCCCAAAATCCATTTTTTCTAAAAATCTTTTTACAATGGGCTTATAAATAAAATTTTCTTACAAAAAGCTTGCAAATTATTTGGGTCAATTACGAAATACCAAAAATCATTTGTGAGCCTAATTTATACTAAGAATAATTAATCATGGGCTTATTTTTGGCATGAATCATTAGTTACTTTTTTTCAAGTGAGAATCTATTTATAATAAACCTCTTAATTTTGTTTTAATCTAATATAGCATAAAAGCTACATTAGTTGGTTGAATGGATTAAAACCTAATTAATGGGAACTATTATGAAATGATTTCCATTTTCGAAAATATAACTATTGGTTGAAACGTCCGAGAGAAATATTCAAAAACAAGGTACCCCATGTTGGTATTTAGTTAACCATATACCTAGGAAAAGAGACTCACCATTCATGTGTGGATGTTATAAGGTTGGAAGGAGCATCCTAATTATCTTTCTTTGTTGATTGTTTGTGCATACATACATACATGCATCTCATATCATTAATCCTTTCTGGCTCACATCCCTGGATTACAATAGTTCAAAAGCTTACAACAATCCGACCTACGCCGGAGATGAAGTATCTAGCAACGACTCAGTCACTTGCTCACCAAAAATAATGGATCCCGAACAAATTCAAAGAATGATGGATGATGCCCTCAACGCCAAGATGGAAGAAATAAAAGAGGCCCGAGCTGAGACCATGAAGAACCAATTGACTACAATTTTAGGAAATAATGCCAAAGCGTTTGCTAGTTCCAAGAAGCCAAAGGATAAAGAGAAGGCTAAAGTTGGTGAAGTAGCTTTTGATGATGATAAGGTGATCATCGATGATGATGATTGGGCTCAATACTACCAAGATCTTCAAGACAAAACGGAGCCAAAGGTTGTTGAGAAGGCAACTATTAAAAAGATCGAGACATCTGATGTTGAGAAGATGATTGCGGACTTAGAAAAGAAATTTGAGAAGAAGCTAAAAACCGAAGAAATGTTTGAAGTTGACAAATTATTTGAGCTAGATGAAGAAGTTTCATACAAGTTCAAGATGCCATCTTTCGCGAAGTTTGATGGAACCGGAAATCCTCATCTCCATGTGAAGCAATAAATCACTGCCATGCAGTCTGCCCGAGCTACTGAGACTCAAACTCTAAGGTACTTCATGCTCTCATTGGATCCCGTTGTCCAAAATTGATTCAATATCTTAGATGAGGGAACACAAAAGAGTTGGGATTTGCTATACAAGGCCTTCATCCAGTAATATAGGTATAATGTCGAATTGGAAGTTACCATAATTGAAGTTGAGTCCATTAGACAAAGGCCAAATGAGAATTTTATGGACTATGTGAAAAGGTGGAGAAATAAGGCTGCTTTGCTCAAGAAGAGGCCCGATGAATCTGATCAAATAAGGATGATCATGAGAGGTGTCCTACCCAATCTCCGTGAAAGAATGTCTCACACCCTTATAAGGGATTTCAAATATCTTCTCCAAGCTGGTCTGCAAATTGAAGAGTGGGAAAGAGAGAAGAACCGTTTCTCAATAAAAAGGAATGAGAAAGGGAATTATCAGCCTAGCAATCAAAGCACGCAAAAAGAAGTTGATGTTAATGCTACTGGTCAAGGAAATAAAAAACAATTCTCAAAATTGGGGAAACCTCTATCTTGGGTTTTTAGCAAGCTACAAAAGAAAGGGTTGTTACAACCGTTAGCTCATCGACCTTTACATAATCCACTGCCACCAAACTTCAATGTCGAGGCCTTCTTTTAATTTCATCAAATGCAAGGTCAGGAAATAGATAAATGTGCTCATCTAAGGCATGAGATCCAAGATTTGATTGATAGTGGTAAGCTGCCCGAGCAGGATAAGCCCAACACCAAAGATAATCCATTACCAAGGTTCAATAGGGTGCCACCACCAGCAACCTTCATGGTAGGAAAAGGATTAGAAGAGGCTTTTGTTTTATCATCCTTTCAAGATGGGGATATTGAAGATATGAAAGGAAAAGAAGCTTAAACTCAACAAACTTTCCTTAGCTTGAATGTTGCTTTTCAATTTTACTTTCTTTAATATTTAATTCGAACTATCGTGTTTTTCAAATTTAAATTTGTTTGAATAAATTACTTTTATCAAAAATTTTGTTGGTCTTTACTCATTTTGGAGCTCAACCAATGAGGAATCTAGCTTGATAATTCATGAATTAATATATTTATGCATCATGACTTGAATGACCTTACTAGATGAGGGAAATGCTTTATAGCATTGAGTTGTGTATGCTTACTTAGAGAGGGCTCCTGCATAATTATCTTTGTCTAAGTCCTAGTCAGTCTTAGAACATTCTTTGACAAACTTTCGAGGTGAAATTGAACTCTACTTATTTAAGAGAGAAATGATCTATTCATTGTTTGGTTAGCCAACAACTAGTATCCACCCAATTAAATATCAATCCCTAGTTGTCCCTTTGAGCCTTCATAAAATTTTAGCTTTCTTTTCATTGGCTTACAAACCCCAATAACCTACCCTGAGCTGTTGTGATACTTTTGACAAGTCTTATGATCACTAAGATGAAGAGGCAAGAAGATCAAAGAAAGAAATGAATACCATGAAGATAGTTGAAGTTCTCAAGACCATGAAGATAGTTGAAGTTCTCAAGACGATAAGGGTAGTTGATGTTTCCAAGACCATAAGGGTAGTTGAAGTTTTCAAGACCATAAGGGTAGTTGAAGTTCTCCTAATATCTTCAATATATCAAGATAACATTAGAGTAACAAATGATTTATCCCTGTTAAAGGAGATTTATGTCACTCCACTCATCCATTATTGGAAGCCCAAGTTAGTACAAACAAGAAAACTCTTTTAGAGCTAGAACCAAAAACAAACAAACAAACAAACAAACCAAACAAAAAAAGAAAAGAGAATAAAAGAAAAAAAAAAGACAAAAGAAAAGAAAAAAGAGAAAAGAAAAAGAAAAAAAGAAAAGAAAACCCAAAATGGTTCAAAAAGCCAACTAAGTTCTCTTTTACCTAAGACAACAAAAGGCTTCCATTTGGTTTATAAGGATGGTTTGACTTAAATTGGTCCAACCCAACCAAAGATTCGATCAAAATCAAAGAAAAAGGGGAAAGACCATCCAGTTCTTGAAAGTTCAGTCCTATAAGGAAGAAGGACGAAATGATAAAGTGCTCAAAGAAAGGGAAGAGTAAGAAAAATAAAAAGAAAGAAAAAAGAAAAGAAGAGAAGAAATGAATTTGGGTACCAAGCTTTTTGCAAGGGCAAAGACTATCCTAATCAAGATCCAGATTAATGCCAAGCAGATATAGAAGGAATTTGGCGTCTAACAAGATTGCTCCAAGCTGCCTAAAATTCAAACAAAAAATTTATAGTGTGAGGGTTTGTCCATTGTGTCACATCAGCTCCTATCTCAAAATGGCCTTCATTTAACCCATGTCCATTATAGACCCATTTCAAGCCTATTAAAGACTTGTTGATCTCTCTTGGTAGGTAGAGTCTATTAGTGGAGATAGTTTGAATAGGCATGCATATGAGATAGACAATATTTAAACTCAAATGAGACCTTCGGCCGAGTAATGTGTATGTACCTATCTGAAGTGCAACAATTCTTGCTTAAATAGAAATAATTCCCAAGTTTAGTACGGTAACTAGGGTTGTCATGTTATGGATATGTTAATTTGGAAAATCAAGTCCTGAGGTACATTGACATCAATTTGGCAAAACCAACATTTGATTTTAAAATTTAAAAAAAATCATCAAAAAAAAATTTTGTCATACAAAGCCTTCAAGCTAAGGGGAGTATGTTGAACTGTTGAATCTCCAAAGAACACATTGGGCAAAGGAAATGATTACTGGCTAGATCATGAAGAAGCTACCAACTGAAATGGATGTATCTCTGCTATTTAGGGCCCCCATTTTTTGTGTTTTCAACGTCTTGAAGATAAAAGCCACAATGCAAAGCTTTCGATCATTCCAATGCAAGACTTGAACGAGCATAAAAAAGGAACCAATGAGAACACTTCTGCTGATCACCTCGGTCTATGAGTCGATGGAATGAATGTAAGTATTATTCATGCATATCATGCATACATGAGCATATCACTTCGTACTTTCTTGTCTTGTATTGTCTATTCTTTATTAAGGTGAACAGCAAACACTCTATGAATTAAACAATCAAAAGAAGATATCAAATCAGGGGGGCATGGAAAGCCTATTTACTTGTGGAAGCTCTAATCATTTGCAAAAGAAGAAATATGTGCTTGTGCGAAGAACTAGATGGCAAAAACATCAATCAGAGCCCGCATAGAAAAATCATGGGGAGCCTACACAGAGGGCAACGCTTCTCCTTTTCAATTTTTGAGTTTATGCATAAACAAAATATTTTGAATATCTTGCCACGCAAGGGGCAAGGAGAAGATATGAAGGCTAGCTAAAAAGGTTGAATTTTTTTGTTCATGTTTAATTAATGAACAAGAAAAAGAATTCTCAAAACAATAAAAAATCATCATTAATCAAAAGAAAAAAATTAGAATGAAAATGCTAAAGACAAAAGGTCAGTCCCGAAAAAAGAGTTGAAACCAGGGTAAAGACCCGATTTCCAATGGATAAAGATCCATATTTCAAGGGTAAAGACCCGATTTCAAATGGATAAAGATCCATGTTTCAAGGGTAAATACCCGATTTCCAATGGATAAAGATCCATATTTCAAAGGGTAATGACCCAAAGTCCAAAGGATAAAGATCCTTGTTTCAAGGGTAAAGACCCAATTTCCAATGGATAAAGATCCATGTTTCAAGGGTAAAGACCCGATTTCCAATGGATAAAGATCCACGTTTCAAGGGTAAAGACCCAATTTCCAATGGATAAAGATCCATATTTCAAGGGTAAGGACCCGATTTCCAATAGATAAAGATCCATATTTCAAGGGTAAAGACCTGATTTTCAATGGATAAAGATCAATATTTCAATGGTAAAGACCCGATTTCCAATGGATAAAGATCCATATTTCAAAGGGTAAAGACCCAAAGTCCAAAGGATAAAGATCCTTGTTTCAAGGGTAAAGACCTAATTTCCAATGGATAAAGATCCATGTTTCAAGGGTAAAGACCCGATTTTCAATGGATAAAGATCCATATTTCAAGGGTAAAGGCCCGATTTCCAATGGATAAAGATCCATGTTTCAAGATAAAGATCCATATTTCAAGAGTAAAGACCAGATTTCCAATGGATAAAGATCCATATTTCAAAGGGTAAAGACCCAAAGTCCAAAGGATAAAGATCCTTGTTTCAAGGGTAAAGACCCGATTTCAAAGGGATAAAGATCCATATTTCAAGGGTAAAGACCCGATTTCAAATGGATAAAGATCCATATTTCAAGGGCAAAGACCTGATTGGCAATGGATAAAGATCGATGTTTCACGGGTAAAGACCCAATCTCTAATGGCTAAAGATCCATGTTCCTAGGTTAAAGACACAATTCCCAAAAGATAAAGATCTATTTTTTGTGGGTAAAGACCTACAATTCATAAAAATGGAACAACCAGTTATCCCAGAATTCTCAAGTGATAAAAGGTCAGTCAAATCAAATTCAATCTTGGGTCCAAGTACCCAAAACAAATTCAAGTAACCATCTCATAAAAAATTAAGTCTTATTATTTTTCACTCTCTTTCACTAAATTCCCAGATCATTAAAGTAGGGGACAAACTGTAGATCCTTAATTTTTTACCCAGTCCGGTCCAATATATTTTAATCCAAAATAAGTTTTGTGTTGTCCAATATATTTTAATTAGTCCAAAACAATTTTGTTATCTTAATTAAATAATATTTGCTTTAGTATCTAATTTTTATTAATAAAAAAAATAATAATAAACAAATAAATAAAAATAAAAATAAAAATTGGCGACGGAAAATCGACGACAAAAAATTTCATCGCCGGAAAGGGGGGTCGGCGAAATGGCCAGCAGACAATTTCGCTTACCGCAACTCTCTACCTCCTGCGGCAGCTTTTTTGCCAGCGTAATTTTTTCGCAGCAGTTTTTTTCGCCATCAAAATTTTTTCGACGCAAATTTTTTTGAAACCAAATTCAATTCGATTTTGGTTTCCTTTTCTTAATTAATATTAGATTTCGTGAATAACTAAGATTCTTCATAAATCTTCTATAAGTAAGGATTAAACAACACAGAAAAGGATCAAAATTTAGGAGGAAAATTTTAGAGGAATTTTTGGAGATTAATAATCGAACTTAGGACAAACTTTGGAACATCAGACTGGAATTTGGGACTTCAAATTGGAGAGGAGCAACAAGCAAAGCCATCAACAATTCATCAAAGGTAATCATCTTGCCTTTGTTCTTGTTCATCCATGAAACAATTTTTTGTGGAACCAACAAACGAAGGTATGAATTCCTTTATTTATTTTTCTTTACAATAGCTTCATCACTCAAGATTAAAAAATTGTTGTTTCTGTTTCTTCAAAATCTTAAAACCCTAATCTACTTTCTAGCTTTTCAAAACTTAAATCGCTTCAAGATTTACTAAAACCCTAATTTGCTTTTCAATTTTTCAAAACCCTAAATTGAATCTGTTTCTTTCCAAAAAAATATCTTTTCTATTTCTATAAACCTTAAATCGTTTTGTTTATTTTCATAAAGCGTCATATAACTATAAATTGTTTTTTCCAAATTCTAAAATCAAATCCATTCTCCAAAACACTAAAAACCTCAATTCAACTTTAGAATCAAGATAGTAACCTCAAACCAATTATTTTAAACACTAGTTTTCTTAAATCATAATTCTCCTAAAACCTTAAACTCTAATTTTTCTATATCCTAATCTTTAAAATCTTAAAACCTTATAAATTTAAATATTAAAATTTAATATGGTAAATGCAAAATAATGATCCAGTAACCGTAAATCATAAATCTAAATGTTTTAAAGTATTCAAACCCTAATTTCATGATTTTACACCTCAAACCCTAATTTGGTTAGTTAAAGAACCTTATCGATCTCTTAAATCATAAAACTTTAATCCATTTTAATTCCCTTAAAGTTTACAGTAGCTAAGAATTACAAATCCTAAATAATACTAAAATTCCAAAGCCCTAAACATATTAAATAAAGAATTTTAAATAGAAACCGTAGCCCTAATTTGAATCTTTACTTGCTTTATTTACTTTTAGATTTATTTATGTAGTCTATTTTATGGTTTAATTTATTTTCAATGCTTTGTTGATTTATTTAAGTTCAGCGCTTGATTTATTTAGTTTATCATGGATGAATGTTTACATTCTATTGATGTTTAATATCTTTTATGAATGATTTATTTATGATGAATGGTTATTTACTTTTATCGATTTATTTAGATTTTCAAATGTTGTAAGAGGTATGTTTCCACTTGGTGGATACCCCATTAGTTAAATATCATGTAATTTAAATTGCTTTTCTATTTTAGAACCAATGTAAAGGACATGTTTCTACCTTTCGGTGGGTGTCCTATTTAGGCATGGATTATGTGATTGCATGTTTCCATCTTCAGATGGGTGTCCCTTTATTCGTTTTGCTTGGACATTGTTTTGATTTCAATATATCGATGGTTTATTTTAATTATTGTGTGTAATATGGATAATGTTGTTATATTTAAGAATTTTATAATATTAAGACCTGTAAAGGAGGTCGGTGCTGGGCCATTTCTCACCTTCCCCACACATACCCAACTTTCCAGACACATTAGGGGGTTGGGGATTCCTTAGGAATTGAGTCATCCACCCCTTTCCTTTTCCCGGTTTGTCCAGGTGGCGACTCCATTTTCTCCGTACTTAGGTCCGTGTTCTCTAAGGCCCCGAGCCTAAACAGTGCTGAAGTCGCAAGAACCATTCCACCGGAAGTGGGGGTGAAATGGTTCTTGCTCACACACACACACACATTACTTAGTCACAGGTCTCATTGAGTTTGAATATGGTCTATCTATTATGCATGCTTATCTAAACTATCTCCACTAATAGACTCCACCTACTAAGAGAGTTTAATAGGTCTTTGATAGGCTTGAAATGGGGTCTATAAGGGACTTGGGTTAAATGAAGGCCATTTGTAAGTTGGAGCCGTTGTGACACTATGGGCAAACCCTCACACTACAAATTTCTTCTTCAAACTTTAGGCAGCTGGGATTAATCTTGCTAGACTCCAAATTCCTTCTATCTTCATGGCATTAATTTAGATCTTGATTAGGACAGTCTTTGCCCTTGAAAAAGTTTGGTACCCAAATTTGCTTCTTTTGTTCTTCTCCCTTTTCTTTCTTTTTATTTTTCTTACTCTTCCCTTTCTTTTGAGCATTTTATCTTTTTGTCCTTCTTCCTTGTAGCACTGTCAATTACAGAGCTTTTAAGAACTGGATGGTCTTTCTCCCTTTTCTTTCATTTTGATCGAATCTTTGGTTGGGTTGGACCAATTGAAGTCAAACTTTCCTTATAAACCAAATGGAAGCCTTTTGCTGCTTTAGGTAAAAGAGAACTCAGTTGGCTTTCCGAACAACCTTTTTAGGTTTTATCTTTATTTTTTTTCTTTCTTTTTCTCCTTTTTTCTTCTTTTGTCCCTTTTTTTTGTTTTCCTTTTTCCTTTTTTTTCCTTCTTCTTTTCTTTTCTTTACTTTTTTTTTCTATTGTATTTTTTGGGTTCTAATTCTAACAAAGTTGTCTTGTTTGTACCAACTTGTATTTCTAAGAATGGATGAGTGGACTAGTATTAATCTGCTTCAGTCTTGACTTTATTTGTGATATTTTATCTAATTCAGGTGAACTTCAACTACCCTTATGGTCTTGAGAACTTCAACTACCCTTATGGCCTTATGAACTTCAACTATCTTCATGGTCTTGAATATTCATTCCTTTCTTTGATCTTCTTGCCTCTTCATCTTAGTGATCATAAGACTTGTCAAAAGTATCACAACAGCCCAAGGTAGGTTGTTGGTCTTATAAGTTAATGAAAAGAAAACTAAAAATTTTATGAAGGCTCACAGGGACAACTAGGGATTGATATTTAATAGGGTGGATACTAGTTGTTGGCTCATCAAACAATGCCTAGATCATCTCTCCCTTAAATAAGCAGAGTTCAATTTCACCTCAAAAGTTTGTCAAGGTATGTTCAAAGATTGACTAGGACCTAGACAAAGGTAATTATGCAGGAGCCCTCTCTAAGTAAGCATACACAACTCAATGCTATAGAGTAATTCCATCACTTAGTAAAGTCATTCGAGTCATGATGCATAAATATATTAATTCATGAATCATCAAGCTAGGTTCCTCATTGGTTGAGCACAAAAATGAACAAAGGCCAACAAAAATTTTATGAAAATAATTTATTTAAACAACTTTAAATTAAAAAAAAACAATTGTTCCAATTAAATATTTAAAGAAAGCAAAATAAATAAAGCAATATTCAAGCTAAGGAAAGTTTGTTGAGTTAGAGGCAAGGATTTTTTCCATCATCAAGGATCATTGCTTCATCATCCATCATTAGTCCAAGCTTACTTAGTAGCACATCATCTTTAGCAGCTTCTCTATCCATATCATTACAAGATGATAAGTTAAAACTCTTCAAGAAGGTTGTAAGCGGTGGCGCCCTTCCAAATTTAGGTAGAGGATTATTCTTAGTGTTGGGTTTATAAGGTTCAGGTAGCTTACCACTGTTGATTAGGTTTTGGATCTCATGCTTCAATCGGGTACATCTATCGGTCTCATGTCCTTAAGTCTGATGAAATTGACAAAAAGCCTTAGTATCAAATTGTAGGGGTAAAGGATTTAACAAAGGTCGAGGAGTCAAGGGTTGTAACAATCCCTTCTTTTGTACCTTATTGAGAAACCAAGATAGCGGCTTCCCCAATTTCAAAAACTTTCTCATTCCTCCTTGACCGGTGGCATTAATATCAGCTTCCTTTTGTGTATTTGGATTGCTAGGCTGATAATTTCATTTTGCAGAAAAATGGTTCTTCTTTCTTTCCCTTTGACTTTTTCCACTAGGGTGACAGCCATCCTTATTGCCCCACTTAGATAGCACATGATTCAGCTGGTCTCATAGAATAGGGATTGATCCCTCATTTTTTATTCGATCTCTATTAGTGAACATGTTCTCCATGGATGATGCCTTAGCATTGTTGATGAGCTCAAGAATTTCAATCAACTGGATCTTCATAATTTCAACCAATTAATCTTGCAGCTCGGCCATCCTAACTTTGACAAATTCATCGATTATATCCCTTAGCTGGTTTTCATCCATCTTCCCAATGAAGCACTTGAATCAAAAATCAATATTGTAGGTGATATCGTTGTATGCTCTTGAATTGTCATACTTCAGGTCTATGAGCCAGAAAGGATTAATGATATGTCATGTGATGCATGTATGCACAAAGAATAAACAAAGAAAGATAGTTAGGATGTTCCTTCCAACCTTATAACTTCCACACATGAATGGCGAGTCTCTTTTCCTAGGTATATGGTTAACAAAATACCAACATGAGGTATCTTGTTTTTCAAATAATTCCCTCGATGTTTCAACCAATAGTTATATTTTTAAAAATGGAAATCAATTCATGATAATTCCAATTAATTAGGTTTTAATCCATTTAATCAACTAAAGTAGCTATTATGCTATATTGGATTAAAGTAAATTAAGAGGTTTATTATAAATATATTTCTCACTTGAAAAAGTAACTAATGATTCATGCAAAAAATAAGCCCATGATTAATTATTCTTAGTATAAACTAGGCTCACAATTGATTTTTGATATTTCATAATTGACCTAAATAATTTGCAAGCTCTTTGTAAGAAAAGGTTGGAAAATAACAAATTTGTTTCTAAGCCATTGTAAAAAGATTTTAGAAAAAATAAATTTTGGGCTTTGTATTTGAGTCTTGAGAAAAGGATTTTTTTGATTTATTTTTAGAAAACGTTTTATGTCCAAAGGCCATCTTGAAAAGTTTTGAAAATAGCTTTGTTCTTTTGGACTTTAAAGAAAAATTTATTTGAGCTCACAATGTAATTAGGTCATGTTAGAAAAAGGACAAACCAAATAAGCCATGATTTAAACTAAGATAAACTAACCATAGTCAAACAACAAGCATTTGGGGTAAAAACCTAAGGAAAGTAACTAAGCCAATCAAATGAGCTTTAGTCTTTGGGTTAAAAGGCTTAGGTTCCCATAACAAGTATATACCAAATGGTACAAGGCTATGAGTGGTTATGCCATGCTCGATCTCCATACATTAAGTGAAAGTATGGTATCCCTTACATAACACAACACGGGTAACACAGGCATCCTAACTCACATACTTGATGCAAATCTAATATGATGAAATTGATAATATCATGATAAGAAGGAATAGAATAATAAAAAGACCAACAAAATCAACTTCTCTTATCCCCAGTGGAGTCACCGGTGTGAGCGGAGATTTTCGCCCCCACTCCCGGTGGAATGGTTCTTGCAACTTCGGCACTGTTTAGGCTCGGGGCCTTAGAGAACATGCGCCTAAGCTAGGAGAAAATGGAGTCACCACCCAGACAGGCTGGGAAAAAGAAACCAGAAAATGACTCGATTCCTAAGGAATCCCCAACCCCCTATCGGGTTCAAAAAGTTGGGTACGTATGGGGAAGGTGAGAAAAGGCCAAGCACCACCACAACGCCCGGTTCATTGGAACAGGCCTCCTTTGCAGTTCTTAATATTATAAAATCCTTAAGTATAACAATATTATCCATATTACATGCAACAATTAAAATAAAGCATCATTATATTAAAATCAAAGCAATGTCCAACTTGGGCAACCAGATCGACATGGACCAAAGGCATGTCGACCTGAGACATCCAGGTCGACATGTCCTTTGGCTCATGTTGACCTGGGCATCTAGGTCGACATGAGCCAATGTTCATGTCACTTGGGCCCTCTGAACTTGAACTAATTTTGCATTTTTTAATTTTTTGGACCGGACCTTCTAAAAAAGACTTGGTTTAGGGCTTTGTAGCTGAGTTGGTGACTTTTAAAATCTGACCGACTTATTAAAACGTGTAGATCGAATCAAATTTATTTTGGTATTCTTTAATTAAGAACGTTTTAAATTAGGGCCAACATTAAGGGTCTATAGTGGATACTAGTTGTTGGCTAACCAAACAATGCCTAGATCATTTCTCCCTTAAATAAGTAGAGTTCAATTTCACCTCGAAAGTTTGTCAAAGCATGTTATAAGACTGACTAGGACTTAGACAAAGGTTATTATGCATGAGCCCTCTCTAAGTAAGAATACAAAACTCAATGCTATAGAGCAATTCCCTCACCTAGTAAAGTCATTTGAATCATGATGCATAGATACGCTAATGTATAAATATCAAGTTAAATTCATCATTGGTTGAGCACCATAATGAACAAAGACCATGAAAAATTTGATTAAAATAATTTATTCAAACAAACATAATTTGCAAAACATAATTATTCCAAATAAGTACTAAAGAAAGCAAAATAAAAAGAGCATCACTCCAAGCTAAGGGATGTTTGTTAAATAAAATTTCTCCTTGTTTCACATCTTCAATACTCCCATCTTGAAAAGAGGATAAGACAAAATCTTCCTCCAATCTTCCTCTCACCATGAAGGTTGCCGGTGGAGGTACTCTTCCAAATTTAGGCAAAGGATTATTCTTGGTATTAAGCTTGTTCGGCTCAGGTAGCTTACCACTATTGATTAGATCTTAGAACTCATGCTTCAATTGGGTACATCAATCGGTCTCATGTCCTTGAGTATGATGAACTGACAAAAAGTCTTAGTATCAAATTTTGGGGTAAAAGATTTGGCAAAGGTCGATGGGCCAATGGTTGTAATAGTCCTTGCTTTTGTAGCTTGTTGAAAACCTAAGAAAGAGGTTTCCCCAACTCTGAGAATTGTCTCTTATTTCCTTGACCAGTTGCATTAATATCAACTTCTTTTTGCGTGCTTTGATTACCCGACTGGTAGTTCCCTTTCTCATTCCTTATTACTGAAAAGAGATTCTTCTCCCTTTCCCATTCTACAATTTGCAGACCAGCATGGAGAAGATCTTTGAAATCCCTTATAAGAGTGTGAGACAACCTTTCACGGAGGTTGGGCAGGACGCCTCTGACTATCATCTTGATATATATATACAAAATATATACAAGTCAATGGGTTTATTTTGTTCAAGAGATATTTTTATTATATTATTAAATATTGTTAGTGGAAGATTATGTAATCGGGTTTAATATTATATTAGTTAATACATGGTGGAGAGTAATTTGGGGAAAGATGTTTTGGTTAAAAGAGAATAGTGTATGAGGTTGACTTTCTTTCATCTTCATCTTCTTCTTTCTTCTCTTTGGCTGGCCACCATTATCAACCAAAGGAAAAGGGATTTTGTTGCTTCCAAACTCAAGAGATTGAAGGATTTCAAGAGATCAATTTGGAGTTTTAAGGATTTTCTTCACTTTTGGAGTTTCTAACTTGTTTCTTTATTTTTCTTTTGAGTTGTGATGATGAGTTTGGTTGATGGTTGTTATAGATGTGTTTATGGTTGATTTTGTATGTTTGAGATTGTTTTGTCATGATTAATTTTGATTCATGGGTTTGGATTGAAGAGAAAAAGGGTTAAGTAGGTGAAAGAGACAAGTGTGTGGATTGTGTAAGATTGAGTTGTGTTATATGGTTGTGATTGTGTTTTAATGTTTGTAATTGAGTTGTTTTAAGGTTTACTCAAGTACTATATGGGTTGTTGATGGTTTTGATTTAGTTTGTGTGTTGTTGATATGGTTATTGGAAGATGATTGTGGGTTGTGGCATTTTGGTATCTATTTCAGGGTTTTTGGCTTGACACGCCCAGGAGTACGACCATGTCTTTAGGCATGTCGTTGGTTCTATTTTCTGGGTTGGTGACACGAGCAGTGACACGCCCATGTCATTGAGCGTGTCACAGCTACTGTATTATTAATTGATTGACATGGCCAGTGACACGCCCATGTCACTAAGCGTGTCATAGCTTCTGTGTTGGAGGAGAATTGACATATGCAGTGACACGCCCATTGTAGACCCTTAATTTTTTACCTAGTTCGGTCCAATATATTTTATTTAGTTCAAAATAATTTTTTTGTTATCTTAATTAAAAAATATTTGTTTTAGTATTTATTTTATATAATTATAGTAATAATAAATAATAAAAATAAAAATAAAAATCGGCGACGAAAAATTTCATCGCTGAAAGTGTTGGACGAAATGGCCTACAGCTGGCCAGCGCCAATTTTCGCTCGTAATTCCTCGCAGCCCATTGCAGTTTTCGCCAGCAAACTTTTTTCGACGTAATTTTTTTCGAAATCAAATTCTATTTGGTTTCTATTTCTTTTCCTAAAGAATTATAGTTTCCATAAACAATTTGAATAAATCTTCTAAATTTCCTATAAATAACACTAAAAAATAGGAGAATGGGGGAGTACTTTAAAAATTAATTGGACTTAGCAGTAGAACTATCGGACTCAGAGTACTATAACTTTGTATTTGGGACTTCGGATTTGAGGAGAAGCAAGCAAGCGATCAAACCATCAAAGGCAGCAATCTTGCTTTTGTCCTTGTTCATCCAAGAAGCTATTTTTGGTGGAACCATCGAACGAAGGTTTGAATCTCTAATTTCTTTTTATTTTCTTATAATAGCTTTGTTTCTTTAATTTATAAGATTATACATACAAAACCTTGATTTATAAACATGTATTAACATTGCTCTTCATTTCAATAACGTAAACACTTCTCTATTTGTAAATACCTTACAAACCCTAATTCATTTCTTTTGTTTTCCAAAAAATCATAAATCGTTCATTCTGTTTCTTCTAAAACATAAGAACCCTAACCTATTTCTTTAAAACTTTTAAACCCTAAATTGTTCCTTTTATTTCTAAAAACCCTAAAAAAATACTCTTTTATTTCGAAAAACCTTAAATCGTTTTTCCTATTTCCAAAAGCTCTTAAAAACCCTAAACTTTTTTCTTCTAATTCTTTTCCAAAATTTCCAAATGCTTTGTTAAATATCCAAACTCTAAACTTACCATACAGTTTCTAAAAATCACAAAAATCTTTAAAAAACTCTAAACTATTTTCTTCAATCCTAAAACCAAACATATTTTCTGAAACACTAAAAACCCTAATTCCATCAAAACCAAAACCATAAACCCTAGTTTTCCTAAACCCTAACCCTAATCTTTAAAACCTTATAAACTTAAACATTCAAATACAATGTAGTAAATCCAAAATAATAATCCAGTAGCTAAGAATTATAAAGCCAAATGTTTTAAAGTGTCCAAACCCTAATTTCATAATTTTACCCCTCAAACCCTAATTTGATTAATCAAAGAACCTTATTAATTTCTTAAATTATAAAACCCTAATCCATTTCAATTCTCTTAAAACTTACAGTAGGTTAAACAAATAATAATAATACTAAAATCATAAAACCCTAAATATTAATTAAAGAACTTTAAACAGAAACAGTAATCCTAATTTGTATCTTTACTTGCTTTATTTGATTATGTAGTCTATTATATGCTTTGGAGGTTGATTTATTTTCAATGCTAGATTTATTTAACTTATCATGGATGAATGCTTACTTTCTATTTTGATTGATGTTTAATATCTTTGATGAATGATTTATTTATGATGAATGGTTATTTACTTTTATCGATTTATTTTGATTTCCAAAAGTGTAAGAGGTATGTTTCCACATTGTGGGTACCACATTAGTTCAATATCATGCAATTTAAATTGCTTTTATATTTTAGACCAATGTAAAGGACATGTTTCTACCTTTTGGTGGGTGTCCTATTAGTTTAGACATGGATGATGTAAGGGCATGTTTCCATCTTCGGATGGGTGTCCATTTATGTGCTTTGTTTGGACATTGCTTTGATTTTAATATAACGATGCTTTATTTCAATTGTTGCACATAATATGGATGAAATTGTTATATTTAAGAATTTTATAATATTGAGACCTGCAAAGGAGGCCGGTTCTAATGAACCGGGCGTTGTGGGGGTGCTGGGCCATTTCTCCTCTTCCCCACACTTACCCAACTTTCCAAACCCATTAGGGGGTTGGGGATTCCTTAAGAATTGAGTCATCCACCCCTTTCTTTTTCCCAGCCCATCCAGATGGCGACTCCATTTTCTCAGGAATTAGGTCCGTGTTCTCTAAGGCCCCGAGCCTAAACATTACTGAAGTCGCAAGAACCATTCCACCGGGAGTGGGGACGAAAATCCCCGCTCACACCCATGTCACTGAGCATGTCAAAGCTTCTGTGTTGTGGGTTTAGTGCACGATCAGGGACACGCCCGTGTTGTTGAGCGTGTCAAGTGTAGAGTTTGCCCTAGATAGTTCTCTTCCTTATTCTCTTATGTGTATCACTAAGTGAGTGTTGTTAATCACCTGTGGATTAGGTTTTGAAGAGAATTGAATTACTCAAGCCAAGGTTTGAGGGTCTTTTTGATAGAGGAAGTTGATAGAGTGGTGTTGATGCTTTAAGAGGTAAGTACAAACTTTGAATGATTGCATACATGTACATGACATTGGGACTTAACACATTTAGTTGAGAAATTTGTTAAGTTAATTGATACATTATTGATGAATGAAATATAAGGTATGATATGCATAATGTGAATTATGTTGTTGTATCAAAGCAATTGAGTAATGTGTTAGAAATGAAAGGAAATGTGGAATAACATGATGAGATACATGAAAACATAATGTAACGAATCGATATTGAGATAAAATGGAAGAATGAGAAAAATGAGAAAATATGATATAGTAAGGCAATGAGCCTAGTTTGATTTTGAGAAATGAAATGATAAATGAATTGTGAAAGTATTTGATAATGAGATAAATGAATTAATTGTGTGCCTAGTATGTTATTCAATTTTCAGAGTTATGGGTTTGGCAGCATGCTTATGAATTGCTGGGTAGGTGAAAAGATGGGGTCGTAAGTCGAGCCCAGCTGATAAATGTTAAATAAGATGTTTTTGGGGTGAAATGACAGGGTCATAAGCCTCAAAAGCTGTAACAGACTAGCCGGGTTGAGGACCAAGATACTAGTGCCCAAGGGTCTAGCCGGGTTGAGGTCCAAGAGACTGGGTCTGTTACATTATCCATAGATATATATATATTGCCTAAGGGGCTAGACACAAAGTGTCATAATGGACCAAAGTAGTAACTCTGAACTTTGAATAGCATATTAGTTTCGTTTTGGGCCCATGTTTGTCTTTGCTTAAATGTGAATTATGAAATGTGATGCAAATGATTAATATGTTTAGTAATAATGTAATGAGTTGACATAGTCATATATATTGTGCATGAGCATCGCATTGATCTATATTGAATCAAAGTTTGTACCACTAAGCTTTCTGCTTAGTGCGATTGTGGTTCATCGCTCAGGTGACAGTGTAGATCAAGTTGTGTCGGAGAGCTAGTCTAGATTGAGTCGAGTCTAGGCCTGAGATTAGAGATAGTTGTAGACATCAAGATTAGAGATGAACTACCAGCATGTAAAAATTTCATATTTTTTTGTACTTATTGATTTTGATGTGAACATATGTATTTTTCGCTGCTTATTTAACAAATGTTTTGAACAAACTCTTGGGTAATGATGATATATATGTATATATATGTATCTTAACAAAGGAATGTTTTATCTATTACTATTTATAATATAAGTTAAATGTTTTAAGCTTACTCAGACTGACTTATGATGATTATATGTTAAAGATTAAAGTTTGGTTTGTTTAAAATGTACTATGACACCCTTATATCCTCTATACATATATCACATATTGTATGAGTGTATGTGGTGTGCGTATATGGGGTATGGGGGTGTTACAACTATTTTTGTATCAGAGCCTAGGTTTGATATTCTCAACCTAGATTAATTGTAAGAAAAAGAAAATTTTGATTTTAAAATATGATTTTTAAATAAGATACATGCAATGGCACTGGCAGTTTTTGATCTATGATGAGGTATATTCTGCCGTGTTTGCATATATAGGTAGTGATGGCATCTCAGTCACGTCAGTCCATAGAAGTTAGTGCTGAGAGTGTGCTCCTGTTGAGGGTAAAGATGGAGCTAGGGTTGAGTTAGAAAGACAGGCACCTGCTCCTGTGCCAAAGAGACCAACTACTGATGAGGTTCCACAGGTTTGGTTAAGGCATATGATAGATTTGTTGAGGTAGGCTCCAGTGCAGCAACCACCATCGCAATCGCAGCCACAGGTACCGGTGAGGCAATATGATAAATTAAGGAGGTTTGGAGCTGAGGACTTCTTTGGTACTATAGATCCTGCAGTAGCTGAGCAATGATTAGATAGAATTTAGAGGGTATTTATTCAGCTGCAAGCTACTCCTAAAGAGAAATTTGATTATGCTAGATCTCTTATGCAGTGAGATGCATATGATTGGTGGAAGACGGTTCCCTATGTGATGGATGATCCACCGACTTTGTCTTATGGTGATTTTCTGCGGGAGTTTAAGCAGAAGTATACTCCGAGGGAGTATAAGGATGCTAAGAAGATGGAGTTTCTAAATTTGAGACAGGATAACCGGACAGTGATAGAGTATGAGATTGAGTTTATCCGGTTAAATCATTATGCCGATGGGATTATTATATATGAGATAGACCGGTGCAGGAGATTTGAGGAGGGGTTGAGGCCCTCTATTATGTGTATTGTTGCTGGTTCCTAGTATCAGGATCTTTCCCAGCTAGTTGCAGTAGCCCGAAGTGTTGAGAGAGTGCAGGCTATTGCAGCAGCTGCTACTGAGGAGGAGACCAGAGTTAGGAGACCCCAGTTTGAGGCAAGGTCTTCATCTGCAAAGAGAGGCCAAGGAGGTCATTTTTGGAGGTTCAGTAGGGGCCAGAGGAAGCCTGTTAGGTCAGTACCACATCAAAGGCATAGATCAAGACCTATAGTTTCTGTGGCTAGTGCACCGACTCAATGGCTCAGAGGTCTACTCCACCTACATATGTCCATTGTGGTAGGATACATGGGGGTGTTTGTTGGAATATTAGTGGACCAGCTGTGTATTTTAGATGCGGGTCACCGGACTATTTTATCAGAGATTATCCTGAGCTACAGGAGGATAGGCAGGCAGATTCTGTAGTTTCTCGACCTAGTATCAGAGGAGGTCGTAGTGGCAAAGGTTTTAGTAGAGGTGGTAGACCTGGGTTTAGTCAGAGAGGAGGCTCTACATCCAAAAGCAGTAGGACAGATGAGGCTAGGCCATCACAGCGAGTGTATATGATGCAGAGGGAGCTAGATGCTTCAGCCGTCATTGCAGGTGCATTTTCTTTATTTGGCATTTCTGTTCTTACTCTAATTGATCCAGGATCTATGCATTCATACATAAGTGCATCCATCTTGCCTGTGTCTGAATTGCATTCTGAGTCCCTAGGATTTGATGTCTTGGTGTCAAATCCATTAGGGCATAGTTTTGTGGTGACTACGGTGCACCGAGATAGCCCAGTGGTTGTTCAGGATGAGGAGTTTCTCGGCAATTTGATTGAAATGTCTTTTAAGGAGTATGATCTTATCTTAGGCATGGATTGGTTATCTAAGCATTAAACTATAGTAGATTGTCAGAATAAGTGTATTACCCTTAAAACCGGTGATGGTAGGAGTGTAATGGTATCTAGTGAGCAGAGATAACTTGCGTCCATGTTTGTTTCAGCTGTTGTAGCTAGGAGGTTGATTCAGAAAGGATGTGAGGCTTATCTTGCTCATGTGGTAGATACCAGAGTAGTGGGTTCTCAACTTGATAGTATACCCATAGTAGCTGATCTCCCAGATGTTTTTCCTGGGGAGTTGCCAGGGATTCCCCCTGAGAGAGAGGTTAAGTTTGGTATCGATTTATTGCTTGGTACCACTCCCATATTTATTACTCCCTATTGAATGGCACCTGCTGAGTTCAGAGAGTTGAAGGTGCAGTTGCAGGAGTTGTTGGACAAAGGGTTTGTTCTCCCCAGTGTGTCTTCGTGTGGAGCTCCTATTTTATTTGTGATGAAGAAGGATGGTACTTTGAGATTATGCATTGATTATAGGCAGTTGAATAAGGTGACCATTAAGAACAAGTATCCTTTGCCTAGGATAGATGATCTCTTTGATCAGTTGAAAGGAGCAGCAGTTTTCTCAAAGATTGATCTGAGATCAGAGTACCATCAGTTGAGAATCAGAGAGGAACCATTCCCAAGAGAGCTTTTCACAGGAGGTATGGGCATTATGAGTTTTTGGTAATGCCTTTTGGATTAATGAATGCACCTGTATCTTTCATGGATTTGATGAACAGGGTGTTTAGAACCAATCTAGATTGGTTTGTGGTGGTCTTTATCGATTATATTTTGGTGTATTCGCATAATAAGGAGGAGCATGATGAGCACTTGCGGATTGTATTGCATACCTTGAGAGAGAAGTAGTTGTATGCTAAGCTGTCTAAGTGTGAGTTTTGGCTTGATCAAGTGACTTTTCTTGGTCATGTTGTTTTAGCATATGATATAAGAGTTGATCCGAGTAAAGTTGAGGCCATTTTAAATTGGACTCCACCGAAATTAGTGACTGAAGCTAGAAGTTTTCTGGGTTTGGCAGGCTATTATTGATGGTTTGTGAAAGGTTTTTCTTTAATACCTATTCCACTCACCATATTGCTTTGAAAGGGAGTGAGATTTGTATGGACAGATCAATGTCAAGCAAGCTTTGAGCAGTTGAAGGAGATGTTGACTCAAGCTCCTATTCTTACCTTGCCTGTGAAAGATAAACCATATGTGATTTACAGTGATGCTTCACATAATGGTTTAGGTTGTGTTTTGATGCAAGAGGGTAGAGTCATAGCTTATGCTTCTCGGCAGTTGAAGCCGCATGATTTGAATTACCCGTTATGAATTGGAGTTGGCAGCCATAGTTTTTTGCTTTGAAGATTTGGCGACATTACTTGTATGGGGAGAAGTGTTTCATTTATACGGATGATAAGAGTTTGAAATACTTGGGTGTTCAGAGAGAGTTGAATCTTCGGTAAAGACGGTGCTTGGAGTTGATCAAAGACTATGACTATTTGATTAATTATCATCTTGGTAAGGCAAATGTAGTTGTTGATGCCTTGATTCGAAAGTCTTTGGCAAGTTTAACTGCTTATTTGCTCTTGTTGCTTGTTGAGTTGAGAGCATTTCATGGTAGTTTTGAATCATGTGATGGTGGTGATTTGTTAGCTCAGTTGCAATTGAGGCCAATCTTGTTGGATCAAATTATGGAGGCTCAGTTGGCAGATGAAAGAATTCAGAAAGTGGTATCGAATTGCCAAAAAGGAGAGAGTAGAGATATTCATGTGAGAGCTGATGGTAGTCTTTAGTATAAGGATGGATTGTGTGTTCCTAATGATACAAGATTGAAAAAGATAATTTTGGAGGAAGCACATCAGTCGGCTTTTTCTACACACCCTGGGAGTACTAAGATGTATAATGATTTGAAGCAACAATATTGGTGGCCAGGTATGAAGAGGGACATAGTGGAGTTTGTATCTAAATGTCTCACTTGTCAGAGAGTGAAGGTCGAGCACCAAGTTCCTTCGAGGTTGCTCCAACCTTTATCAGTGTCTGAGTGGAAATGGGAGCGAGTAAGGATGGATTTTGTTACTGGTTTGCCTTTGACTCAGAAGAAGCATGATGCAATTTGGGTGATTGTTGATCGATTGACGAAGATAGCTCATTTTCTTCCTGTTCGAATGGACTATTCTCTTGAGAAGTTAGTTGTATACCAGCGAGATAGTGAGATTGCATGAAGTCCCATTTTCTTTAGTGTTTGATCGAGATTCTCGGTTTACTTCCAGGTTTTGGAAGAGTTTGCATTCTGCTTTGGGTTCTCGATTGCATTTTAGCACTACTGTCCATCCTCAGATAGATGGGTACTCAGAGAGAGTGATACAGATTTTGGAGGACATGTTGAGAAGTTGTGTCATTGATTTCTCAGAGAGTTGGGATAGATTCTTGCCATTGATGGAATTTGCTTATAACAGCAGTCATCAGTCCAGTATTAAAATGGCACCTTATGAGACATTGTATGGAAGAAGATGCAAGATGCCTCTATGTTGGGATGAAGTTGGAGAAGGTAAGTTAGTTGGTCCTGATTTGATTAAAGAAATAGAAGAGAAAGTGAAGATAATTCGGGATCATTTGAAAGCAGCTTTAGATCGACAGAAATCCTAAGCAGATTTGAAGAGGAGAGACATGGAGTTTAGTGTTGGAGATAAAGTATTTTTAAAAGTTTCTCCTTGGAAGAGAATTTTGAGGTTTGGCTGCAAAGGGAAGCTGAGTCCTTGTTTCATTGGACCTTATGAAGTACTGGAAAGAGTTGGACCAGTTACTTATCGACTCGCTTTGCCGCCTGAATTAGATAGAATTCACAATGTCTTTCATGTTTCTATGCTATGGAGGTACAGTCAGACCCATCTCACGTTCTGTCAGTAGAATCTTTTGAGGTGAATTCAGATCTATCTTATGAAGAGGAACCAGTGAATATTTTAGCACATGGAGTGAAAGAGTTGAGAAATAAGAAAGTACCAATTGTGAAGGTTCTTAGGAAGAATAAAACTAAAGAAGAGGCAACTTGGGAGAGTGAGCAAGTGATGCGAGATCAGTATCCCCAGTTATTCTAGACTTGACAACAAGTAATTTCGGGGACGAAATTATTTTGTAGAGGGAGAGAATTGTAATATCCCAAATAATACCCTAAAATTTTGGAATGTTAATTGTTGTATTGAGTTAAAGGATTTTTAAGTATATGTTTAATTAAGAAAGGAAAAAGAGGAGATGTGTATATGTTGTATATATGAGGATATATACAAAATATATACAAGTCAATGGGTTTATTTTGGTCTAGAGATATTTTTATTATATTATTAAATATTGTTAGTAGAAGATGATGTAATCGGGTTTAATATTATATTAGTTAATACCTGGTGGAGAGTGATTTGGAGAAAGATGTTTTGGTTAAAAGAAAAGAGTGTGTGAGGTTGACTTTCTTTCATCTTCATCTTCTTCTTTCTTCTCTTTGGCCGACCACCATTATCAATGAAAGGAAAAGGGATTTTGTTGCTTCCAAACTCAAGAGATTGAAGGATTTCAAGCGATCAAGTTGGAGTTTTAAGGATTTTCTTCACTTTTGGTAAGTTTCCAACTTGTTTATTTATTTCTTTTGAGTTGTGTTGATGAGTTTGGTGAATGGTTGTTATAGATGTGTTTATGGTTGATTTCGTATGTTTGAGAGTGTTTTGTCTTGATCAATTTTGATTCTTGGGTTTAGATTGAAGAGAAAAGCGTTAAGTAGGTGAAAGAGACAAGTGTGTGGATTGTGTAAGATTTCTTTGTGTTATATGGTTGTGATTGTGTTTTGATGTTTCTAATTGAGTTGTTTTAAGGTTTACTCAAGTACTACATGGGTTGTTGATGGTTTTGATGGGAGTTTGTATGTTGTTGATATGGTTATTGGAAGATGATTGTGGGTTGTGACATTTTGGTGTCGATTTCAGGGTTTTTTGCCTGACATGCCTAGGAGCACGACCATGTCTTTGGGTGTGTCGTTGGTTATGTTTTCTAGGTTGGTGACATGAGCAGTGGCATGCCCATGTCACTGAGCATGTCACAGCTACTGTGTTGTTGGTTGATTGACACAGCCAGTGACACGCCCATGCCATAGAGCATGCCATAGCTTCTGTGTTGTAAGAGAATTGAGAAGTGCAGTGATACACCCATGTCACTGAGCATGTGAAAGCTTCTGTGTTACGAGTTTTGGGCACGATCAGGGACACGCCCGTGTTGTTGAGAATGTCAAGTGTAGAGTTTGCCCTAGATAGTTCTCTTCCTTATTGTCTTATGTGTATCACTAAGTGAGTGTTGTTAATCACCTGTGGATTAGGTTTTGAAGAGAATTGAGTTACCCAGGTGAAGGTTTGAGGGACTTTTTGATAGAAGAAGTTGATAGAGTGGTGTTGTTGCTTTAAGAGGTAAGTACAAACTTTGAATGATTTCATACATGTACATGACATTGGGACTTTACACATTTAGTTGAGAAATGTGTTAAGTTTATTGATACATTGTTGATGAATGAATTATATGGTATGATATGCATAATTTGAACTATGTTGTTGTATCAAAGCAATTGACTAATGTGTTAGAAATGAAAGGAAATGTGGAATAACATGATGAGATACATGAAAACATAATGTAACCAATCGATATTGAGATAAAATAGAAGAATGAGAAAAATGAGAAAAGATGATATAGTAAGGCAATGAGCCTAGTTTGATTATGAGAAATGAAATGTAATATCCCAAAGTATACCCTAAAAGTTTTGGAATATTTATTGTTGTATTTAAATTAAATGTTATAAGTGTATATGTTTAAGTGGAAAGAGAAAAGAGGTAAGGAGAAGAGTGTATATGTTGTATATATAGAGATATATACAACATATACAACATATACAAGTCAAAGAAAAAGGGAAGGTCAAAAGAAGATTTATTTATTTTTAAATTAATTGAAATGGAAATTAAAGGAAGTGGATGAGGATATTTATGAATATTTTATTATTTAATTTGCTTGGTTGAGATTTAAAGAGATGATTGAGTGGTTAAGAGAGAGTTGACTTGTGTTCTATTCATCTTCTTCTTCTTTTCTTTTCTCCTTGGCAGGCTGACTCCATAGCAAGATAGAAAGTGAGATTTTGTTTTTCCAAATTCAAGATTTGAAGGTGTTTGAAGTGATCAAGTTGGAATTCTAAAGATTTTCATCACTTTTGATAAGTTTTACACTTGATTCCCTTATTTTCTTTTAAGCTTGTGTTTTGAGTTTGGTGATTGATTGTTGATGGTATGTGTATATTTGATTATGGTGTATTTGAGGGTGTGTGATCTTCTTGGTGTTGATTTTGGAGTTTGATTGAAGAGATAGAGTTAAGTTTGGTGTTGGAAGAGCAAGTGTTGTGTTTGAGTTGTGTGTATGTGATGGTTGTGAATTGGTGTTGGATGTATGTTTTGAGTTGTTTTGGTGTTTTTGCAAGTTATTATGGTTTATGGGTGTGTTTAGTTAAGTTTGTTTGAAGTGGAAAATGGTGGAAGTAAGAGGTTTGTTGGATGTGATGTTTTTGTTGCCGGAATCAGGATTTTTGGCCTGACACGCCCATAAGCACGGCCAGGTCTTTAGGCGTGTCAATGGTTCTATTTTTTGGATGGGTGACACGATCAGTGACACGCCCATGTCGCTGAGCGTGTCATAGCTATTGTGATGTTGGTGGATTGACAAGGCCAGTGACACGCCCATGTCACTGAGCGTGTCATAGTCACTGTGTTGAGGGAGGATTGACAAGGCCAGTGACACGCCCATGTCACTGAGAATGTCAAAGCTTCTGTATTGTGAGTTTTGGGCACGGTCTTGGACATGCTCGTGTTGTTGAGCGTGTCATGTGTAGAGCTTGTCCTAGTTGGTTCTTAGCCTTATTATCTCATGTGTATCACTAAGTAAGCGTGTATCATCCCTGTTTTGATGAGAATGAGTTGCCCCAATCCAAGTGTTAAAGAATTCTTGGAAGAGGAGCTTGGTGTTGTGTTAGGTGCTCTTGAGGTAAGTACAAACCCTACATTATTGCATGCAATTACATGACTTTGGAACTTAACACATTTGGTTGTAAATGTGTTAAGTAATTTATTACATTGTTAATGCATTTGATTAATGTTATGATTTGCATAATGTGAAAGATATGATGATCATTCAAAATGTATGTCCAATGTAATTGATTATGTATACTTTAATAATGAGATGTGAAGCCATTGTTGTTGGCTATAATGATGCAAATGAAATAATTAGGGCATGGTTGCCTAGTTTGATTATGAGAAATGAAATGAGAAATGAATTGTGAAAGAGATTGATAATGAGATAAATGAATTAATTGTGTGTCTAATATGTTATTCAATTTTCAGAGTTCTGGGTTTGGCGGCATGCCTATGAATTGCTGGGCAGGTGAAAAGACCAGGTCGTAAGCCGAGCCCAGCTGAAAAATGTGAAATATGATGTTTTTGAGGTGAAAAGACTAAGTCGTAAGCCTCAAAAACTGTAATAGTCTAGTCGGGTTGAGGACCAAGAGACTGGGGCCTTAGGGTCTAGCCGGGTTGAGGTCCAAGAGACTAGGTCTGTTACGCTATCCATGGATAGATATATATATCGCCTACAGGCTTGATGAATTTGATTATGGACCAAATCAATAACTTTGAACTTTGAATAGCAAATTAAATTCTTTTGGGCCCATGTTTGTCTTTGTTTCAATGTGAATCATAAAGGGTGAAAAAAATTGAATAAGATAATGAAATGTAATGTTATGAAATATAGCATTTCTGAATATTGTCTATAATGCTTGAAAGTATGACATTGACATTGCATTAAAGCATATTATTATTGTGGTTTGTACCACTAAGCCTACGGCTTAGCGCGATTGTGGTTCGTCGCACAGGTGACAGGGTAGAAATGGAGAGTTCAGCTAGACCGAGTCAAGTCTAGACTTTGAAGTGTTGATTGTGGGCTTAAAGATCAGAGATGAACTGCAAAACATGTATAAACTTTATGTTTTGTAAACATTGATTTTGATGTATTTATATATGTAAATACCGCTACATTTTTCGCTGCATAATGAATAAATGTTTTACCTGTTATGTTACATAATATATATATACATATATATATATATGAAATGTTTTAAGTTTTTCTCATATTAATGCCGAAGAGAAAAATTGGGTTGATTAATATAAACTGTGGTACTCCTGTATCTGGTATACGTATATTATACATGTGGTTGTATGTAGTGTGCGTATATGGGGTACGGGGGTGTTACATCTGTTTTGGTATCAGAGCCTAGGTTTGAGATTCTCAACCTAGGTAAATTGTAAGAAAAAGAAAATTTTGATTTTAAAATATGATTTTTGAATAAGACACATGCTTTGGCGTTGGCAATCTCTGATCTTTGATGAGGTATATTCTGCTGTGTTGCAGATATAGGTAGTGATGGCGTCTCAGTCATGTCAGTCCAAAGAAGGTAGTGCTGAGAGTGTAGCTCCTGAAGAGTGTAGAGATGGAGCTAGGGTTGAGAGAGTTGGAGAGGCACCTGCTCCTATGCCAGAGAGACTAGCTGCTGATGAGGTTCCGCCGGTTTGGTTATGGTATGTGGTAGAATTGTTGAGGCAAGCTCCGGTGCATCAGCCGCCACTGCCACCACAGCCACAAGTGCTGGTGAGGCAGTATGATAAATTGAGCAAGTTTGGGGCTGAGGATTTCTTTGGTACTATAGATCCTGCAGTAGCTGAACAGTGGTTGGATAGAGTTCAGAGAGTATTCATCCAGTTGCAAGCCACTCCTGAAGAGAAGTTTGATTATGCTAGATCACTTCTACAGAAAGATGCTTATGATTGGTGGAAGACAGTTCCACATGCCATGGATGATCCGCCGACTTTGTCTTATAGTGATTTTCTACGGGAGTTTGAACAGAAGTATACTCCGAGGGAGTATAAGGACGCTAAGAAGATGGAGTTTCTAAATCTGAGGCAGGATAACCGGACGGTGACAGAGTATGAGATAGAGTTCATCCGATTGAGTCATTATGCAGGTGGAATTATTTCAGATGAGATTGATCGGTGTAGAAGATTTGAGGAGGGATTCCCTCTAGTATGTGTATTGTTGCTGGTTCTCGATACCAAGACTTTTCTCAGTTGGTTGCCGCAGCTAGAAGTGTTGAGAGAGCACAAGGTATTGCAGTAGTTGCTACTGAGGAGGAGGCCAGAGTCAGGAGACTCCAGTTTGAGGCAGGTTCTTCTTATATGAAGAGAGGCCGAGGAAGTTTTGTTCCGAGAGTCAGTAGGAGATTGAGGCAGTCAGGTAGGTCAGTTCAGTATCAGAGGCAGAGATCGAGACCTACAGTTTCTGTAGCTAGTGCTCCAACTCCAGCGGTTCAGAGATCTACTCCACTTACATGTGTCCATTGTGGTTGGGATACATGGGGGTGTTTGTTGGAAGATTGGTGGATCAGCTGTGTGTTTCAGATATGGATCGCCTGACCATTTCATCAGAGATTGTCCTGAGATACAGGAGCATAGGCAGGTAGATTCTGCAGTTTCTCGACCTAGTGTGAGAGGAGGTCGAAGTGGCAGAGGTATTAGTAGAGGTGGTCGACCTGGGATCTGTAATATCCCAAATTATACCCTAAAAGTTTTAGAGTATTGTGGTATTTGGGAAAAAAATGCAAAATATAAATGCAAAATAAAAGAGATATACATATACCAACATATACATCTCATATATCTAATGTATAAAATGGTGTAGGAAAAGTGAATTTATATAATTAATAATAATAATAATAGAAAAAGAAGAAAAGAAAAGTCAAAAGAGAAGGAAAAGGTGTGGTGGAGATTTTTAGAAATAATTAAATATATTATTATTATTATTATATATATATATATGCTAAGTGATTAAAGGAAGAAGACTTTCTTTCTTCTTCTTCTTCTTCTTCTTGTTCTTGACGTGGAGAGAGAGAGAGAGAGAGATGTGATTTTATTTTATTTTCACACCAAATTTTTAAGGGTTTTAAGAGAATTGAAGATTTAGATTGAAGATTTGGCAAAGATTCAAGTAAGTATTTATTTCCTTGTGTTGATTTCTAGGGATTGTGTATATATTTGGTAGAGTTGGGGGTGTGGAGATGATGTTAATGAAAGAGTGAAGTGTATAGATATGTTGAAGTTATCTAAGTGTTAAATTAGTTGATTATTGATGTATGTTGTGAGTTTGATCACTTATTATCTTGGGTTTTTTCTATATAATTGTGTTTATTGAAGCTTGAAATACAAAATACATGAGTTTGGTTCAAAATAGAGGCTAATTGGATGCCACGGTCGTGGCAAGTGAGGGACACGCCCGTGGGGGGTTCTAGAAAAATGGGCAGATGTGTTTGATAACCCACGGCCGTGGGGTTCTGAGGCCACGACCGTGGGGCCTTGGATAGATGAGTTGGCTTATGATTTGTGATCTATGGGTTTAATATGAGACTAATAAGTGAATAATTGCATTAGACTTCATGTGTAATTGTAAATAAGTGTGTATTATTCCTTTTGGATTAGGTTGTGAAGAAGTTGAATTGCCCTAACCTAAGTGTTGAGGACTCTTGGAAGAAAAAGTGTATAGGTTGATGTGAGTGGTTCTTGAGGTAAGTACAAATTTATATGATTGTATTTATTTACATGATTTGAGACTTAACACATTTGTTTGCAAATGTGTTAAGTGATTTACTATAATGTTAATATAATTTGATTAAGGTTATGGTTGAATGATGTGAAGAATATGAAGATCATTAAAAAGGTAAGCATAAACCCTATTTGATTGTATATCTTTATATGTCTCTGAACCTTAACACATTTGAATAAATGTGTTAAATAATCTATTGTATTGAGGATGGATATGAATAATGTAAATTGCTATATATATAAATGATGAAACATGAAATGTGAAAGATGGGAAGAAATGATGATCATTCTTAAGGTATGTGCAATGCAATTTGTTATGATAAATGCTTTAATATTGAATGGTGTTAATGTGTTTTGGAGAAATGATGAAATGTGATGTTATCATGGTTGATAATGATGATTGAAATGAAAAAAATGGACATGTTGTTTACATGATGATGAATTTAAGATACATGTGCAATGAAATTGATTATGTATGCTTGAATGATGAAGTGTATAATGTGAATTGAGACATAAAGAGATGAGAAACTAATGTTCTGAGTTATAATGATGTGAATGATATGATTGAAGCATGCCTAGATGATATGATTGAATAATGATATGTTTGTTTAGTTAATGTAATTGATGTGATATATATATATATCAATGATGAAATATGAAGTGTGGAGGATATGATGATGTAAATGATTGTGTATTTGAAAGATGAATTGTTATAATGAGGATTGAGATATGAAGCCATTGTGATTGGCTATGACGATTCAAATGTGATGTGAAGCCATTGTGATTGGCTATGATAACTCAAATGTGATATAAAGCCATTGTGATTGGCTATGATGATTCATTTGAGAATGAAATTGATAAATGAATTGTGTGGCTAAAGTGTTATTCCATTTTCAGAGTTTGTTGTTGGTGGCATGCCTAAAATTAGTAACAATCTCTTGAAGTTAGGTTGGCTAAGTCCTTGAAGCCTAATTGAGATGTTACAACCCTTGAAGCTAGGTTGGATTGGTTCTTGAAGCCAAGTTGGGTTGATACTTAGCATGCTTTGTTCCCCTTGAAGCTTGGTTGAACCTAAATCCTTGAAGCCTAGTTGGGATAATGATAATGACAATGTGATAATTAAACCAAAGCATTAACTCTGAAAGTGGAATAGCATATTAGTGTCTTTTGGGCCCGAGTCTGTCTTTGTTGTCAATGTGATATACAAATGTTGAAATAAATGAGTAATGAGATCAATGATTGACTTTGTTGGAAATGTGATTCATGATTGGTGAATTGTGAATAAATTAATGTTATGAATTATGTTGTGCATTGTGTGTATTGATATTGACTGTGAGTATTAGTGATGGATGATGATTGGTGAATTGTGAATAAAATCATGTTATGAAGTGTGTTGTGTAATGTTTGTATTGAAATATTGTTTGTGGTTGGTGATAATGATATGTATGTATATAATTAGTCGAGATATATGAAAGGTGCAATTCAAAAGGAATGACATGATAAGAAACTAATGGTATATGGAATTGATATGCCATTATTGCTAGTATTTTTATAATGCATGTTTATATTTTATATTTGTACTACTAAGCTCTCGGGCTTAGCGCGGATGTGTAATCGCGCAGGTGACTAGGTGGAAGATATGAAGTCTTTCGTTATGCCACGAGAAGAGTAAGCGTTTGTCGAGACCAACTAGAGGGTGATGCATACATGTATAACTTTTAATTATGATTTATTTTTGATGAAGTATATTCATATGTATAAATGAAGTTTTGATAAAGATAAGATTATTATATAAATGTAAGATTATTAAAAGTATAATGATTTTGTATATGTTCAATAAACGAATGTATTGTGGTTGAACACTGTTAAAGGATTTTAGATTGGAACGAAAAGTGACATCCTTACACTTTATATACTTACTGTATGTATACCGGGTATATGTATAGTACTTATATGGAGTATCGGGGTGTTACAGGATCAGTCAGAGAGGAGGCTCTACATCCGGAGTAAATAGGCCAGATGAGGCTGGGTCTTCTCGGCGAGTGTATGTGATGCAGAGGCAGCCAGATGCTTCAGCAGTTATTGCGGGTACATTTTCTTTATTTGGCATTTCAGTTGTTGCTTTGATTGATCCAGGATCTACTCATTCATACATAAGTGCATCTATCTTGCCTGTGTCTGAATTGCATTCAGAGTCCTTAGGATTTGATGTGTTGGTGACAAATCCTTTAGGAAATAGTGTTGTAGTGAGTAAGGTGCATCGTGATAGTTCAGTTGTGGTGCAAGGTGAGGAGTTTTTAGGTGATTTGATTGAAATGCCTTTTAAGGAATATGATTTGATCTTAGGCATGGATTGGTTGTCTAAGCATGGAGCTGTGGTAGACTGTCAAAAGAAGTGTGTTACCTTGAGAACCGGTGATGGTAGAAGTGTGATGATATCTAGTGAGTACAGATAACTTGCATCCTTGTTTGTTTCAGCTATTGCAGCTAAGAAGTTGATTAGAAAAGGGTGTGATGCTTATCTTGCTCATGTTGTGGATACCAGAGTAGTGGGTTCTCAACTTGATAGTATACCCATAGTTGCAGAATTTGCAGATGTTTTTCCTAAGGAGTTGCCAGGGTTACCCCCTGAGAGAGAGGTTGAGTTTGGTATCTGTGAGCGGGGATTTTCGCCCCCACTCCCGATGGAATGGTTCTTGCGACTTCGACACTGTTTAGGCTCGGGGCCTTAGAGAACACGGACCTAAGTCCGGAGAAAATGGAGTCGCCACCTGGACGGGCCGGGAAAAAGAAAGGGTGGATGACTCCATTCCTAAGGAATCCCCAACCCCTTAATGGGTTCAAAAAGTTGGGTACGTGTGGGGAAGGTGAGAAATGGCCCAGCACCCCCACAACGCCCGGTTCATTGGAACCGGCCTCCTTTACAGGTCTTAATATTATAAAATTCTTAAATATAACAATATTATCCGTACTACACACAATAAAAAGAAAACATCATTATATTAAAATCAAAGCAATGTCCAAACAAAACAAAACAAATAAATGGACACCCATCCAAGGATGGAAACATGTCCTTACATCACATGCCTAGATAGGACACCCACCAAAAGGTAGAAACATGCCCTTTACATAAGTTCTAAAACAGAAAAGCAGATTAAATTACATGATGTTTAACTAATGAGGTACCCACCAAGTGGAAACATACCTCTTACAACTTTTGGAAGTCTAAATTGATTGATAAAAGTAAATAATCATCCATAATAAATAAATAATTCATCAAAAGTACTTAAATATCAATAAAATAAACATCCATCCATGATAAATTAAATAAATCAAGTATTGAAATTAAATAGATTAAAGCATAAGAGATAAATCAAGGTATAAATAAATATGGAATTGAATAAAGCAAATAAAAGTTCAATTATAGCTACTGTGACTTTTTATGGAATTAAAATAGATTAGGGTTTTATGTTTTAAAAGGTTGGTAAGACTCTTTGATTAAAAAAATTAAGATTTGAATGGTGAAATAATAAAACTAGGGTTTTGGACACTTTGAAATACTTTTTAATTCATGATTTTAAATAGTGATTTAAGCTACTGTGTGATTTTTTAGTTTTTTAGTTTTTATGGTTTTTAATGTTTTAAAAGGATTAGAGTTCATAAAAATTAAGGTTTAAGGTTTTAAAAGGATTAAGGTTCATTGTTTTAGGTTTAAAAGTTGAATTTTGGTTTTAGGCTTTGCAATTAGGGTTCTCGAGTAATGAATTTGAATTAGAGTTTTAAAAAATCAATTTGATGATTTATGAAGTTTTATGAATTTAAACCCATGGATTGAAGTTTTTATAAGTAGAAAAGATGTTTTTGAAGGCTTTTTGAATGAAATAGAGCCTAATTTAAAAATTTGAAAGAAACAAAATTTGATTTTGGTTTTGTTGAAAAATATGTTCAATGAGAGTTTTAAGATTTTTAAGAAGAAAAAATAACAATTTTAAGTCTTTTTAGAAAAAAAAAAGTCACGTCTTAGTGTTTTAATCTTGGAAGAATTAAATTAAAGTTCTAAAGTTTTGATTTAAAAAACCTTAAATTGTATAGATTTGCTACTGTGTTACATAAATCAAAAAGAATTTAACATACCTTCTTTTGTTGATTCTCCAAAAAATAACTCTTCTTGGATGAACTAGCTCCAAAGACAAGCCTTTGTTGCCTTTGAATTGCTTAATTCGTGGTGCTCCTCCCTTTAAAAATCAATTGAATTGATTTATTGCTTTTCCTTCCTTGATTTGGTTTCAAATCCTATACTCACTATGTCAATTTTTCCTCTCAAATTTTGTTTTGGAATATTTATTGTTGTATTTGAATTAAAAGTTATAAGTGTATATGTTTATGTGGAAAGAGAAAAGAGGTAAGGAGAAGAGTGTATATCTTGTATATATAGAGATATATGCAACATATATAAGTCAAAGAAAAGGGAAGGTCAAAAGAAGATTTATTTATTTTTAAATTAATTGAAATGGAAATTAAAGGAAGTGGATGAGGTTATTTATGAATATTTTATTATTTAATTTGCTTGGTTGAGATTTAAAGAGATGATTGAGTGGTTAAGAGAGAGTTGACTTGTGTTCTATTCATCTTCTTCTTCTTTTCTTTTCTCCTTGGCCGGCTGACTCCATAGCAAGAGAGAAAGTGAGATTTTGTTTTTCCAAATTCAAGATTTGAAGGTGTTTCAAGTGATCAAGTTGGAATTCTAAAGATTTTCATTACTTTTGGTAAGTTTTCCACTTGATTCCCTTGTTTTCTTTTAAACTTGTGTTTTGAGTTTGGTGATTGATTGTTGATGGTATGTATATGTTTGATTATGGTGTATTTGAGGGTGTGTGATCTTCTTGGTGTTGATTTTGGAGTTTGATTGAAGAGATAGAGTTAAGTTTGGTGTTGGAAGAGCAAGTGTTGTATTTGAGTTGTGTGTATGTGATGGTTGTGAATTTGTGTTGGATGTATGTTTTGAGTTGTTTTGGTGTTTTTTGCAAGTTATTATAGTTAATGGGTGTGTTTAGTTAAGTTTGTTTGAAGTGGAAAATAGTGGAAGCAAGAGGTTTGTTGGATGTGATGTTTTTGTTGCCGGAATCAGGATTTTTGGCCTGACACGCCCATGAGCACGGCCAGGTCTTTAGGTATGTCAATGGTTCTATTTTTTGGATGGGCGACACGATCAGTGACATGTCCATGTCACTGATCGTGTCATAACTACTGTGATGTTGGTGGATTGACACAGCTAGTGACACGCCCATGTCACTGAGCGTGTCATAGTCACTGTGTTAAGGGAGGATTGACACGGCCAGTGATATGCCCATGTCACTGAGCGTGTCAAAGCTTCTGTGTTGTGAGTTTAGGGCACAGTCTTGGATACGCCCATGTTGCTGAGCGTGTCATGTGTAGAGTTTGCCCTAGTTGGTTCTTAGCCTTATTATCTCATGTGTATCTCTAAGTAAGCATGTATCATCCCTTTTGGATTAGGTTTTGAAGAGATTGAGTTCCCCTAATCCAAGTGTTGAAGAATTCTTAGAAAAGGAGTTTGGTGTTGTGTGAGGTGCTCTTGAGGTAAGTACAAACCCTACATTATTGCATACAATTGAATAAAATTGAATAAGATAATGAAATGTAATGTTATGAAATATAGCATTTCTGAATATTGTCTCTATTGCTTGAAAGTATGACATTGACATTGCATTAAAGCATATTATTATTGTGGTTTGTACCACTAAGCCTATTGCTTAGCTCGATTGTGGTTCGTCGCGCAAGTGACAGGGTAGAAACAGAGAGTTCAGCTAGACCGAGTCGAATCTAGACTTTGAAGTGTTGATTATGGGCTTAAAGATCAGAGACGAACTGCCAAACATGTATAAACTTTATGTTTTGTAAACATTGATTTTGATGTATTTATATTTGTAAATACCGCTACATTTTCCGCTGCATAATGAATAAATGTTTTACCTGTTATGTTACATAATATATATATATAAATATATATGAAATGTTTTAAGTTTTTCTCATATTAATGTAGAAGAGAAAAATTGGATAGATTAATATAAATTATGGCACTCCTATATCTGGTATACGTATATTACAGATGTGGTTGTATGTAGTGTGCGTATATGGGAACGGGGGTGTTACATGAAATGGGAAATGAATTGTGAAAGTATTTGATAATGAGATAAATGAATTAATTGTGCGCCTAGTATGTTATTCAATTTTTAGAGTTCTAGTTTGGCGGCATGCCTATGAATTGCTAGGTAGGTGAAAAGACCGGGTTGTAAGTTGAGCCCAGCTGATAAATGATAAATAAGATGTTTTTGGGGTGAAAAGATCGGGTCGTAAGCCTCAAAAACTATAACAGTCTAGCCGGGTTGAGGACCAAGATATTGGGGCGCAAGGGTCTAGCCGGGTTGAGGTCCAAGAGACTGGAACTGTTATATTATCCATGGATATATATATTGCCTACAGGGATAGACACAAGGTGTCATAATGGACCAAAGCAATAACTCTGAACTTTGAATAGCATATTAGTTTCTTTTTAGGCCCATGTTTGTCTTTACTTAAATGTGAATTATGAAATGTGATGCAAATGATTAATATGTTGAGTTATAATGTAATTAGTTGATATATTCATATATATTGTGCATGAGCATCGCATTGATCTATAGTGAATCAAAGTTTGTACCACTAAGTTTTCTGCTTAGCGCGATTGTGGTTCATCGTGCAGGTGACAGGGTAGATCTGGTTGTGCCAGAGAGCTCGTCTAGACCGAGTCGAGTCTAGACTTGAGATTAGAGATAGTTGTGACATCAAGATCAGAGACGAGCTACCAGCAGGTACAAATTTCAAATTTTTGTACTTATTGATTTTGATTTGAACATATGTATTTTTTGCTGCTTATTTAACAAATGTTTTGAACAAACTCTTGGGTAATGATGATATATATGTATCTTAACGAATGAATATTTTATCTATTACTATTTATAATATAAGTTAAATGTTTTAAGCTTACCCAGACTAACTTATGATGACTATATGTTAAATATTAAAGTTTGGTTTGTTTAAAATGTACTGTGACACCCTTATATCCTCTATACATATGTCACATGTTGTATGGGTGTATGCGGTGTGCGTATATTGGGTACGAGGGTGTTACATCAGGCCTCCTTTTGAGAAGTACAACCTTATTTCTCCATCTTTTCACATAGTCAACAAAATTCTCATTTGGCCTTTGTCTTATAAACTTAACTTCCATTAAGGTAACTTCTAGCTCGACATTGTACCCATATTGCTGAATGAAAGCCTTGCACAACATGTCCCAATCTTTTTGAGAACTTTCCTCTGAGGTGTTGAACCAATTTTGGACAACAGGGTCCAATGGGAGCATGAAATACCTCAGAGTTTGAGCTTTAGTAGCTCTGGGAGATTGCATGGCAGTGATGTACTACTTTACATGGAGATGAGGGCTTCCAGTACCATTGTACCTAGCGAAGAAAGGCATCTTGAACTTATAAGGGACCTTCTCATTTTGTTCAAATAGTTTGTCGATCTCGAACAGCTCTTCGATTTTTAGCTTCTTCTCGAATTTATTTTCTAAATTAGCAAATAGTTTCTCAGAATCAGAAGTTTCAGTCTTTTTCACAATTTCTCTTTCCATAACCCTTGACTCTTTTTTCTTGTCTTGAGAATCTTGGAAGTATTGAGCCCAATCATCATTATCATCAATGATGACCTTATCATCATTAAAAGACATTTCACCAACTTTAGCCTTCCCCTTATCTTTCTTGGTTCTTGTGGATGCTTTGGCATTGTTACCAAACATTGTAGTCCTTTGACTTTTCATGATCTCAGCTAGGGCCCCTTTTAGTTCTTCCATCTTGACTTTACGGGCATCATCCAATATCTTTTGAATCTGCTCAGGTTTCATTGCTTTTGGTGAGAAGCTGACTGAGTTGCTGCTGGATTCTTCATCACTGGCATAGGTTAAATTGTCATAGGCTTTTAAACTGTTGTAATCCAGGGCTGCGAGCCAGAGAGGATCAATGATATGAGATGCAAATGTATGTATGCATGTATGCGCAAATAATAAACAAACAAGGATAAATAGGATGTTCCTTCCCCCCTTATAACTTCCACACACGGATGACGAGTCTCTTTTCCTAGGCATATGGTTAAAAAAATATCAACATGGGGTATCTTGTTTTCGAATATTTTCCTCGGACATTTCAACCAATAGTTATATTTTCAAAAATGGAAATCAGTTTATGATAATTCCCATTAATTAGGCTTTAATCCATCCAATCAACTAAAGCAACTTTTATGCTATATTGGATTAAAACTAAATTAAGAGGTTTATTATAAATAGATTTCTAACTTAAAAAAGTAACTAATGATTCACGCCACAAACAAGCCCATGATTAATAATTCTTAGTATAAGCTAGGCTCACAATTGACTTTTGGTATTTCATAATTGACCTAAATATTTGTAAGCTCTTTCAAAAGATTATGAAAATAATTTTATTTCTAAGCCCTTTGTAAAAAGATTTTAGAAAAAATGGATTTTGGGCTTTGTATTTGGGTCATGAGAAAAGAATTTTTGACTTGATTTTTTAGAAAAGTTTTATGTCTAAAGACCATCTTGAAAAGTTTTAAAAATAGCTTTGGTCTTTTGGACTTTAAAGATAAATTTATTTTGAGCTTACAATGTACTTAGGTCATATTAGAAAAACAACAAACCAAATAAGCCATGAATTAAACTAAGATAAATTAACCATAGTCAAACAATAAGCATTTGAGGTAAAAATCTAAGGAAAGTAACTAGGCCAATTACATGAGCTTTAGTCTTTGGGTTGAAAAGGCTTAGGTTCCCATAGCAAGTATATACCAAATGGTACATGGCTATGAGTGGTTATGCCATGCTTGATCTCCATACCTTGAGTGAAAGTACAATATCCCTTACATAACACAACACGGATAATACGGGTGTCCTAACTCACACACACGATGCAAATCTAATATGATGCAAAGGATAATATCATGATAAGAAAGAATAGAATAATATAAAGACCAATAGAATCAACTTCTCTTTTCCCTAGTGGAGTCGCCATTGTGAGCGGGGATTTTTGCCCCCACTCCCGGTGGAATGGTTTTTGCGACTTTGGCATTGTTTAGGATCAGGGCATTAGAAAACATGGGCCTAAGCCCGGAGAAAATGGAGTTGCCACTTGGACATACTGAGAAAAAGAAAGAGGTGGATGACTCGATTCCTAAGGAATCCCCAATCCCCTAATGGGTTCGAAAAGTTTGCTACGCGTGGGGAAAGTGAGAAATGGTCCAGCACCCCCACAATGCCCGGTTCATTGGAACCGGCCTCCTTTGCAAGTCTTAATATTATAAAATTCTTAAATATAACGATATTATCCATACTACATGCGATCATAAGAATAATTAAATACTTTAATAAAATCACAATAATGTCCAAATAAAGCAAATAAATGGATACCCATCCGAGGATGGAAATATGTCCTTACATCGTCCATGTCTAAAACTAAATAGGACACCCACCGAAAAGGTGGAAATTTTTCCTTTACATCAGTCCAAAAAACTTTAAAATAAAATAAATTACATGATGCTCGCGACATGAGATACACAAAACATGGAACCATACCTCTTATAATATTTTGAAATCAAAACAAATCATTAAAAATAGCCAACCATTCATTATAAATAAATCATTCATCAAAGACATCAAACATCAATCAAAATATATAATAAACATTCATCTAATTTAAATAAAATAGTAAGTACATAAATTTAGGGTTGATGCATTAATTTATGTTTCCTTGGTTTCATGTTTAACAATTAGGGTCCTGTAATTTATTTTACTGGATTAATCAATTTGATAAATATTTAATATAAAAGATGTAATATAGCTACTTGATGTTTTAAAGATTTAGGGTTTTGAATGTTTTATGAAAATAATATTAAAGTTTAGGGTTTAGGTAAATAAAAATGAAGATCATGAAAAATGGATTTTAAGTTAGGTATTTGGAAAGAATAGGCTATTGTGAATCTTTCAAAAAAATAGATTTGGTTAGGGTTTTAAGAAGACAGTCTATTGTTTTGTGGTTTTAGAAAAATGTAATTAGAGTTTTAGATTTTAAAAATATGTTTTACGGGTATTAAGGCATTATGGTTTTGAAAAATAATTCTTAGGGTTTTAAATAGAGTTTGGATGGTAAGTAGAATATTTGATCATCTATTGCACGTTTAAACAATTAATCCAATTTGAATGATGAAGCTGTTGTAAAGATAAACAGGTAAATAGAGATTCAAACCTCCGTTATTGGTTCCACCACAATTTTGAATTTTTGTTTAACATTAACAAAGATAGTGTGGGCTGCCTTTGATGGAGTGTTTGTTGTTTGTTGCCTCTTGATCCTTTAAGCTTGAGATTGTAAATCAACTGCCAAAAGGAATTCGGATAGTTCTTGAATAAAACTTCAAATGTCCTAATCCCAAAAGTCCAATCTCCTTCTCCAAAATATCCAAAGTCTAAAAGTCCAAAGTCCTTTTCTGTATGTTTTGACGTGGTATTTATAAGAAAAATAAAAAATCTAATACTAATTGGTTAAGAAAATAAAAACCGCTTAGGAAATAAAATTAAAAACCAAAACCAAATGGAATAGGATTTTGAAAAAGTTGCACTGGCAAAAATTGCGGTGGCAAAAATTTCCTACGGGCTGTGTGTGCAGGCTAGGTGCGGGCTAGGCGAGGGCCACAGGCCAATTCGTCGCCGATTTTGCCTGTCGCTAATTTTTTTATTTTTAATTTATTTTTTTATCTTTTCTTCTTCTTTTTTTATTTTTTATTTTAATTAAAAATAAATACTATAAGTAATAAATATCATTAAAAATATCATAAAAATTATTTTGGACTGCTTAAAAATATCAGACTGTACTGGGTAAAAAATTAAGGGTCTATAGTTATTACATTTAAAAGGAATGTGATCAAATATTTTTCCATAGTCAAGCAATTGTTGTTCATCTAAAGAACTTGTGTGTAACAAAAACATACAACAACATATTTGGCTTTCGCGGTAGATAGAACAACCGACACTTGTTTCTTGCTAAACCAGGAAACTAAGCATTAACAAAGAAAATGGCATGCTTCGGTGGTGCTTTTCCTATCTAGTAGGCTACCGGTATAATCCCCATGGAAAAATCCTAATATGTCAAATGATGTGTTTCTAGGATACCATAGACCTAAATGTAATATATCACTCAAGTATTTCAAAATTCTTTTAGTTGCACTTAAATGAGATTCCGTAGGACAAGATTAAAATCTAGCACACAAACATACATATACATTATATCCAGTCTAGAGACGGTTAAGTAAAGTAGTGATCCGATAATACATCGATATTTCTTCTCATCTACTATCTTACCACTTTCATCTTTGTCAAGTTTCAAGGTTGTACTCATGGGAGTTTTACTTGATTTGCAACCATCCATTCCAAACTTCTTTAGGAGTTTCTTTGTGTACTTAGATTGGTTGATGAAGATTCCATCCTTGCATTGCTTTATTTGTAATCCAAGGAAGAATTTGAGTTTACCCATCATGCTTATTTCAAATTCCCTTGTCATACAAGAAGCAAATTTCTTGCACAAAGATTCATTAGTAACACCAAATATAATGTCATCAACATAAATTTGAACAATCAAAATTTTATGCATTTTCTTTTTAACAAAAAGAGTTGTATCAACCATGCCTTTTGAAAATCCATTTTCAAGCAAATATGCACTAAGTTTATCATACAATGCTCTTGGAGCTTGTTTCAATCCATATAGTGCTTTGGAAAAATTAAAAACATGATTTGGAAATTTATAATTTTCTTAAACGGGAGGTTATTTAACATAAACTTCCTCATTTATAAATCCATTTGGAAATTGGTTGAGTTCATCTTGTATAGCAATCACCCAACACCCATTACTAAGAGCCTTTTCAATGGACCTTGGCTCAATTTGAGAAACAAAAGCAATATTAGAATCTATGTATTTAAATTGATATCTAGTAGTTACTCCATTTGAGGTATCACCAATGATTAGTTCTTTTGGATGATCCTTCTTGTAATGCCAATCTTTGGGTAGCTCTTGAGACTCTTCTTCTTGTCCATTAAGATTATTCTTTGGAGCTTTGATTGTGTCTTGATGTTCAAATGTAACTATAAAATCATTAAAAAAACATGCATTGATTCTTTAACTATTAATGTTCTATTATTAAACACTCTATATACTTTGGTAGATGATGAATATCCTAAAAATATGCCTTTATCCTATTTGGATGAGAATTTTCCAAGATTGTCCTAGGTTTTCAATATAAAGCATTTGCATCAAACAGTCTAAGGTATGTAATTTTGGGTATTCTTCCATTCCATAGCTCATAAGAAATTTATCAAAGGCCTTTTGTAAGCATGATTTGAAATATAATATGTGGTATTAACGGCTTCAGCCCAAAAGTAAGATGGTAACTCATACTCATTGAGCATTGTCCTACCCATTAAATCAAAGTTCTATTTTTCTTTCAACCACACCATATTGCTATGGTGTTCTAGGAGTTGAAAAGTTATGTGAAATACCAAACTCATTGCAAAAGTTTTCAAATTATTCATTTTCAAATTCTTTTCCATGATCACTTTTAATAGATGTGATTACATAACCTTTTTCATTTTGAACTCATTTTCCAACTATTTTAAAATAATTGAAAGCTTCATTCTTTTGAGCTAAGAAATTAACCCATGTAAACATTAAGTAATCATCAACAAGTACAAATGCATATAACTTGCCACCTAAGCTAGCAACTCTATTTGGTCCAAACAAATCCAAGTGAATGAGTTTTAAAGGTCTACAAGTGCTTACAATATTTTTAGATTTGAATGAACTTTTATGTTGCTTACCAAATTTATAAGGTTCACAAGTCCTATCTTTATCAAATTTTACTTTAGGGAGACCATCAACTAGTTCTTTACTAATGCATTGTAAGTGATCCTTACTAGCATGTCCTAGTCTTCTATTCCATAACTAAGAATCATTACTAATGGTAATCAAGCATTAAAAAGCATTATTAAAATGTATGTCAATTTTATATGTATTTCCAATTCTAACTCCTCTAAATACAAGTTCATCATTTGAATTGGTAACTTTGCATCATTTAGAGTTAAAACTCACATCACATCCTTTATCATATAATTGACTCACACTAAGAAAATTATATTTCAATCCATCAACAGGCAAAACATTATGAATCATATTCTTACCAGGCATGCCAATGGAGCAAATGCCAATGATTTTACCTTTAGCATTATTACCAAAAGTTACATTACCTCCATGCTTGTAGGCGAGTGTTGCAAAAACTTTGCATTACCCGTCATATACCTTGAATATCCACAATCCAAACATTTTCAATGATAGTGGATTTTAGGCACACCTACAAAATGACAATATTCATCTTCTTTTAGGTACCAAAAAAAGTTAGGTCCTTAGACGTTAGTAATAGAAGGGTCCTCTAACTTGAGATGAGCATTCCTAATATAGCAAAATGTTCTCTCATGTCCAAATTTCATTCAATAAGTACATTGATACAATGTTCTATACTTATGCATTTTCTTATTGAAATTCAATGAACCATGCACACAATTACAAGTGTGTATTGAATGAGATTATTTTTATGCATTTTTTGTGTTTATGTACATGCCTTGTATACATGAATGCATTATTTGCTCTTAGAAATTTAGTTATAGAGCCTTGAGAACATAAAGTAATCCTTTTATGATTTTTAGGCTTAGTTTGTGCATCGGTGTTCTTCACAACATCAACACTAGATTTTTATATTATAGAAACTCTAACAAATGTTGGTGCAATAGGTGAAGTGTTAGTGAACCAATGAACCCTAAACCATATTTCAAGGAGGGTGGTCTTTGAATATTGATCAATGTATCTAAGGCCTCTTTTCCCTTGTGAAATTTTGAAATTGACTCTTTTAACTCATTTATTTCATTCTTTAATGTTTTATTTTCCTTACTTACATTTTTTAAGCCATGTTTGTTTTTATCCATTTCATCAATTGATTTCAACAAGTTTTCTTTTGATGTCTCCAATTCTAATGTAGAGTTTTTCAAAGACACAAAATCCTTTTCCAACTTGGAACATTTATCTTTATAGAATTTCATCTTGGAGAAATAATTTTCTATCCTAAGGTTCATATGCTTAATCAAACCATTTTCATCTAAAGCATCATCAATATCATCATCATATGCAATTGAGTTTAAAGATGAAGTACTTACCCCATTGGAGTTATTATCATCTTCAAAAGCCATGAGCATAGATTTACAATTTATTGCTCTTTTTCCTCTTCTTCTTCACTTGAGGAATCATCATCCCATGTGACTTTGAGTAATTTCTTTTCCTTATCCAACTTCTACTTGTTTTTCAATTTGAAGCAATCCGACCTAATGTGACTGGATTTGCCACACTCATAACATTTCACTTCATTCTTTTTAAGGAAGGTTTGAGAAATGTACATTTGTTAGCTTGTAGTATTCTCTTTCTCTTCCAATCACTTATTCTGTTTGATAGCGTAGCCAATTATTCATCATCATCAATATCTTCATCATTTGATCTCTAAACTTCTTCGATGGCTTTGAGAGCTATAGCTTTCCTCTTGTCCTTTTCACCTTGTTCTTCTTCGTTTTTGGGTGTGCAATCCAAAGGTGAGTAGTTTTCTGACAATTTCATCGATTCTCAAAGAGATAAGGTCATGAGCTTCTTCAATTGAAGAAAGTTTAGACTCAAAGTTCTTCTTTGCTCTAAGTGCTCTCAAGATTTTTCTATTCACATCATATTGATCATATATCTTGCAATTTTTCTTTAATTTGTTGATAATGGCAAGCAACCGGTTTGTCATGTCGGTGACATTTTCGTTGGGCTTCATCTTGAATAACTCATACTCATGTACATACATTTGCTTCTTGGTGAGCCTCACTTAGGTAGTACCCACATGATAGTTCTCAAGAGTTTTCCAAATGCAATGTGAATAAGTGAGATGTTTGACTCTTCCACCTTTTATCTCTTGATATTGTATTCATCAAGATGGAGGTTTTCCGTATTGTTCTTGAACCGATCTCTCACACTGGCACTTGATCATTGTGATTTAGGAAGAGGAACTTGAACACCATCAACTTCATGAGAAGGAGGTTTCCACTCCTTTTCAACAAAATCCCAAAGCTCAATTCCTTTACTATATGCAAACAAGAACATCTTTTGTTTCAAATAGGAGCAATATGTTCCATCGAAATAGGGTCTAAGGGATGAATTTAGGTTTCCATGTGTGAAGTTGTTTGTTTATGGAATGGCTGCCATTTTTTTTATCAAAATTTCGCATTGAAGTTTGAAGAAATTTACTAGCTCTAATACTAAATGTTGTCCCAAACTAGCAACTGAGAGGAGAGGTGAATAGGTTGAAATGAAGAGTGATGGTAAATTTAAAATTAAAAGGCAAGAGATGAAGAAGATGTAGATGGAGATGGAGTAGAGTTAAGAAGAAAAAACACAAAGAGTTATAGTGGATTGGATTTACCTCAATCCTACATCCACTTCCTTAACAACTTGTTAAGGTTCTACTAGTCTTGAGTTTTACAAGCTTAACTCTAACTTGGTGTTTTTCTTAGCTCACACCAAACTATTATAATGGTTCGAGATCAATCCTCATAACTCTTACAAGAGTTTTCATAGGCTCATTCTCATAATCTATGTGTTTCTAAGCTCACACTCAAACATTTTACGGTGTCTAACGCTCACACCTAACACTCTAAGATTTTTTATGTTTGATCTTGTAACACCTTTATACCCCATATATGTATAATGCACACACATTCAGTATATGTAAAATGCGCATATACGGTATCAAAAAGTCACAACCATGTTTAATAAAAAATTTCTTATTCTCCATTTCTCAAAACATTTATACATATATACATCAAAATATATAAAGCTTCACATTACTCGTTTATACAAAACATTCTTGATAATTTACAATATATATATTTATACTCCAAAAACATAATATCAAAAAGTACTATCACATAAAATATATAGATGCTGGCAAAATGGCTATATTCTTTATGTAGCAACATGCTCCAGTCTCAACTAACACAAGCCTAGACCCGATCTAATCACGTAGAACTCTTCGGCTCTACCGGATCACCCTTGTCACCTGTGTGATGAGTTACAATCATGCTAAGCCATACTTCTAGTGGTACAAACTTTGATAATAACAATACTTTTAAAAAAATTCAAATGCAAAATGCTTATATGGTATGTGATAATATGACATTCAAGTTCACTTAATAACTCACACAAACACATATACAAGTATGGGCCCAAAAAAACTAATACATCATTTAAATTCCTGAGTTACTGTTTTGGTCCATAGTGACGCCATGTGTCTAGTCCCGAAGGCAAATCAAGTAATGCTCAAAAGCTAGCCCCGAAGGCAAATCATATCTAAGTGTCGCCAAGCGTCTTGCCCTGCAGGTAAATCATATCATAGTGACTCCAAGCGTCTAGCCCCGAAGGCAAATATAGGCATCCCGCCAAACACAAAACTTTGAAAATTGAATAAAATACTAGGCACACAGTTATTTCATATTTTTTTGTCATCAATTTCTTTCTCATTTTTCTACTTCCTCATTCATATCAATGTCATTTCATTTCAACAATTTATAACAAAACCACATTACCTAAACACTTTGGGTAATTTTTATATTTTACACATAGTTCACATTTCATTCAATTTAGTAATTAACAATGGCTTTTCATAATGCATATAATGAAAACATAGCAATATACATGTCTTAGCACCATATTCATGAATACTTAATCTATCAAGTAGATTAACACATTTTCCATCCAATGTGTTAGGCCAAATGTAATGCAATTACATTTCATTTATCAAGCATTTGTACATACCTTAGAAAACACTCTAAAACAAGCTTCAAAACTCCCTCCAACCATCTCTTCCAAGTTGCCTTTAACACTAGAGTTGGGCAAACTACTTCCTTTGAATGCCTATACCAAATGTGATTATAAAAAACCATTTAATATCACATTATAAGGCATTCTAAACATCAAACCATTTAAATTAGGAGTTACAATTGAAAGACAAGGACAAGAGTTATTTAGGCAATATCCTTACGTAACACGCCCAGCAACATGGGTGTGTTAATGATTGTGTCATTAACTCACTCTCATAGAAGCTCTGACACATCCAATGGCATGGGCGTGTCACTGCCCGTGTCATTCATTTTGCCTCATAAAAAGTTTGACATGCCAAACAACACGAGCGTGTTCATGGCCGTGTCAATTATTTTGTCTTACAGTTGCTACGTCACGCTCAGGGACATGGCCGTGTTATTGGTCATGTCATCAATGTTGAACTTAGCACCGCTGACATGCCTAATGACATGGCCGTGTCAGGCAAAATCTGCATTTCATACACTTAACCATTTCAACACAATCACTCCCAAACTCAACTTTAATTCAATCACTTCTTTAATCCAACTTTAAAATCATTATTAACTACTCAAAACCTACTTCATACATACCAAAATAAGCTATCAACGCATGCTAATACACAATCTCAAAATCCAAATATCATGTTCTTCCATAGAATTCCAAAGAACTTACAAATTTGATAATGTAACTTACCAATTGATGAAAATATCCTCAAAATCTTCCCTTGAATCCTTGAAATTCCTTGTAAATTTGGGGTATGGAAGAAGAAACTCTCCTTGCTCACACACTCTCTCTAGCTCGTGGAAAAGAAGAAGGAAGAAAATAAAAGACTCTTCTCTTTTCTTTAATCCTTATATATATATAATAATAATAATCACTATGCACTTAATTATACAATATATATGTAATGCATATCTTGAATATATGTCTTGCTTATTTACAATATATTTCAAATATAAATTATATTTTATCACTTAAAATCCTTTCATTTTCCATTTAATTCATTTATTTAATTTATCTAAATTTAATTTTAATTTATTTAATATTCAAAATTTAGAGGTATTACAATTGTTTCCCCCTTAAGAAAATTTCATCCGCAAAATTATCTGTTATCTACTCTGGAACAACTGGGGATACTGACTCATACCAGTTGCTCACTCTCCCATGTCGCCTCCTCAATGGCATGATTCTTTCAAAGAACTTTCACAAGTGATACTTTCTTGTTTCTCAATTCTTTCACTTCTCGGTATAAAATTGCTACTGGTTCTTATTCGTAAGTCAGATCCGAACTCACCTCAATGGATTCCACTGACAAAATATGAGATGGGTCTGACTTATACCTCCAAAGCACAGAGACATGGAAGACATTATGTATCCGGTCCAACTTAGGTGGCAAAGCCAACCTATAAGCATAATGGACCAACTCTCTCCAGAATCTCATATTGTCCTATGAAACGAGGACTCAACTTCCCTTTGCAACTGAATCTCAAAATCATTTTCCATGAAGACACTTTTAAAAACACTTAATCTCTCACACTGAACTTTATATCCTTCCTCTTTAAATCTATATAGGATTTCTATCGATCTGAAGTAGCTTTCAAATGACTCCATATCAATTTCACTTTCTCTTATGTTTCCTTAATCAACTCAGGAGCAACCAGTTTGCCTTCTCCATCCTCATCTCAACACAAAAGTGTTCTGCATCTTTTGCCATACAAGGCCTTATAAGGTACCAATGACTGTTGTTAGATGCAAACTCAATTAGCTGAAAAAATCTATCCCAGCTCCCTATGAAATCAATGATACAACTCCTCAACATATCCTCTATAATCTATATCACTTTTTTTGGCTACCCATCTTTCTGAAGATGGGAAGCAGTACTAAAATGCAATCAAGAACCCAATGCATCCTGCAAACTTCTCCAAAATCTTGATGTAAACTGGGGATCTTGATCTATCACCAAAGAAATTGGGACTCCATGCAACCTCACTATCTCATAGATATACAACGCAGCTAACTTCTCAAGTATGTAATTTATCTGAACTGGAAGAAAATGAGTTGTCTTTGTCGTTCGATCAACAATCACCCAAATTACATCATGCTTCTTCTGGGTCAAAGGTAATCCAATCACAAAATCCATCATAACTCATTCCCATTTCCACTCTGGTACTAATAATGTCTGAAGCAACCCTGAAGGAACTTGGTTTTTAGCTTTCACTCTATGACAAGTGAGACATCTGGACACCAACTCTGCTATGTCCCTATTCATATGACTGCCAATAATGGTGTTTCAAATCTTGATACATCCTGCTACTGCCAGGGCGCATAGCATAGACTAACTGATGTGCTTCCTCTAATTTCCTCCTCTTCAATCCAGCATCATCAGGAATGCACAATCTATCTTTATACCATAGATTGCCTTCATCTCTTACATGAAAGTCTTGATTCTCCCAATATTGGCAATCAAACACAATCTTCTAGATCTTCTCATCTGCCAATTGGGCTTCTTTAACCTGATCCAACAACACTGGCTTCAATTGCAATTGAGCTATCAATGCACCACCATCACAAGACTCAAATCTAGCATGCAACGCTCTCAACTCAACAAGCAATAAGAGCGAATAAGCAGTCAAACTTTCCAAAGACTTTTGACTTAAGGCATCAGCAACAACATTTGCCTTGACAAGATGATGATCAATCAAATAGTCATAGTCTTTAATCAACTCTAACCATTGTCTCTGCCGAAGATTCAGCTCTTTCTAAACACCTAAATACATCAAACTCTTATGATCAGTATAAACGAAACACTTCTCCCCATTTAAGTAATGTTGCCAAATTTTCAATGCAAAAACTATGGTTGCTAACTCCAAATTATGAGTTGGGTAATTCAACTCATGTGGCTTCAACTATCTAGATGCATAAGCAATGACTCTACGCTCCTGCATCAGAACATAACCTAAATCACTATGTGAAGCATCACTATATATCACATATGGTTTACCTTATACAGACGGGGTAAGAACAGGAGCTTGGGTCAATATATCCCTCAACTGCTCAAAACTCACCTAACACCGATCTGTCCACACAAATGTAACTCCTTTCTGAAGTAGTCTAGTGAGTGGTGTAGCTATCATAGAAAAACCCATCACAAACCAACGATAACAGCCTGCCAACCCCATAAAATTTCTAACTTTTATCATAGTCTTTGGTGGACTCTGATTCAAGATAGCCTCAACTTTACTCGGATCAACTCTAATACGCTCTACTGATACCACATGACTGAGAAAAGTCACCTGATTGAGCAAGAACTTACACTTAGACAACTTAGGATATAACTGCTTCTCTCTTAAAGTTTGTTGTACAATCCATAGATGCCTGCCATGATCTTCCTCATTATGCGAATACACCAGAATATCATCAATGAAGACCATTACAAACTGATCTAAGTATGGTCTAAACACTCTATTCATCAAATCCATAAATGTCGCTGGTGCATTCGTCAATCCAAAGGGTATCACCAGAAACTCATAATGCTCATATCTCATGCAAAAAACTATCGTGGGTACATCTACATCTCTAACTCTCAACTGATGGTACCTGGACTCAGATCAATCTTAGAGAATATTGTTGCTCCCTTAAATTGATCAAAGAGATCAATTATCAGAGGTAATGGATACTTATTCTTGATGGTAATGTTATTCAACTGTCTGTAATCAATACATAATCTCAAAGTGTCATCTTTCTTTTTCACAAACAAAACAGGTGCTCCCCATGGAGACACACAAGGATGAATAAATCCTTTATCAAGCAACTCTTGCAACTACACCTTCAACTCCTTCAATTTTGCAGGTGTCATCCGATAAGAGGTAATGGAAATGGGAGTGGTACCATGCAACAAATAAATACCAAATTCCATCTCCCTTTCAGGAGGCACTCCTAGCATTTCATTAGGGAAAACATCTGAAAACTCGATAACTATAGGTATGCTGTCAAGCTGTGACCCCACTGCTCTAGTATCTACCACATGAGGAAGATATGCCTCACATCCCTTTCAAATCATCATCCTAGCTAATACAGCTAAAATAAACATGGATGAAAGATGTATCTTCTCACTAGATACTACCACAACTCTACCATCACGTGTTCTCTGGGTAACATATTTTCGCTGACAGTCTACCATAGCCCCATGCATGGATTACCAATCCATTCCTAGAATCAAATCATACTCCCTAAAAGGAATCTCAATTAGGTCACCAAAAAATTTCTCATCCTAAACAACAACTGGACTATCTCGGTGCACCCTGCTAACCACAACACTATGTACTAAATGATTTATAACCAAAACATCAAATCCTAGGGACTCAGAATGCAAATCACTCACAGACAATATGGATGCACTAATGTATGAATTAGTCGACCCAGGGTCTATCAATGCAAGAACTAAAGTACCAAATAAAGTAAAAGTACAAGCTATAAGAGCTGAAGTATCTGGCTGCCTCTATATCACATAAACCCATTGCAATGGTCCTACATCCTCTACTCTACTTGCTACTGTAGAACCTCCTCTTTGACTAGACCCTGATCTACCACCTCTACCAAAACCTCTGCCACAACACTGGGTCTAGAAACTGCCATATATGTCTATCTATCCTCGACAATCTCTAATAAAATGGTCTGGTGATCTAAATCTATAACATACTACTGGTGCACCTACCTCTAGCAGACACCTCCATGTGCCCAACCACAATGAACACGGATAGGTAGAGTAGGCCTCTGAGTCAATGGGGTCAGAGCACTAGCCACTGAGGCTGCAGGACTCTTCCTCTGCTGCTGTACTGACCTGCCAAACTACCCTTGGCTCCTACTGAACCTCTGAGGATATCCCCTTCGACCTCTCTTCTATGATGAAGACCCTACCTCACCTTGGGTTCTCCTAGTTCTACTCTCCTCTACTCTGGCTACTGCTACAAGTCCCTGTGCCCTCTCTACACTCCTGGCAATTGCAACCAATTGAGAGAAATCCTAATACCGGGAACCTGCCTCTAAACACATGATAAAGGGTCTCAGCCCTTCCTCAAACCTCTGGCATCTATCAAGCCGATGACATAATTCCTTCAGCATACTGACTCTGTTCAATAAACTCAATCTCATACTCCTCCTTTGTCCTAGTATCTTGTCTAAAACTCAGAAACTCTATCTTCTTAACATCCTTATACTCCCTCAGAGTATACTTCTTCTCGAATTCTCATAGGAAATTAGCATACGTTAAAACTGGTGGATCAGTTGTGCCATGGGGAACTGTCTTCCACCACTCATAGGCATCCCCCTGTAAAAGTGACCTAGCATAATCAAACTTCTCCTCTGGACTAGCCTGCACCTGAATGAATACCCTCTGGACCCTATCTAGCCACAACTCTTCTACAACAAGGTCTGTAATGCCAATAAAGTATGTGGCTCTGAATTTCCTTAGCTTGTCATACTTCCACATCGGCAACTACAATTGCAGTTGCGACTGTGGTGATGGCTACGGCTATTGAACTAGAGCCTACCTCAACATCTCCACCATATGACGTACACAACCCGACAAAATATCCTCAGCTATTGGTCCAACAGGTACAGGAGCAAACGCCTCACCAGTAGACTAAACACTAGTTCCAACTATATCCTCATTAGGAGCTACACTCTCTACACTGCCCTCTACAGTCTGATGCGTCTGAGATACCATAACCACCTATTTCTGCAAATACAGCAGAGATTGCCACATAAGAAATCAAAAAGTGTCAGTGCAAAAGCATGTATCACTTAATAACTCACACAAACACATACAAAATGCCAATGCTATGCTATAATGCCAATGCAAAATGCTCATATGTTATGCTATAATATGACATTCTAGTTCACTTAATAACTAACACAAACACATACATAAGTATAGGCCCAAAACAAACTCATGCATCATTCAAATTCTAGAGTTACTATTTTGGTCCATAGTGAGACCATGTGTCTAGCCCTGAAGGCAAATCAAGTAATGCTCAAAAGCTAGCCCAAAGGCAAATCATATCATAGTGATGATATATATCTTGCCCCGAATGCAAATCATATCATAGTGATACCAGGCGTCTAGCCCCGAAGGCAAATATAGGCATACCACTAAACACAAAACTCTGAAAATTTAATAACATACTGGGCACAGTTATTTCAAAATTTTCCATAATCATTTTCTTTCTCATTTTCCTATTTCATCATTCATATCAATGTCATTTCATTTCAACAATTCATAACAAAACCACATTACCCAAACACTTTAGGTCATTTTCATATTTTACACATAGTTCACATTTCATTCAATTAAGCCATTAACAATGGCTTTTCATAATACATATAATGCAAACATAGCAACATACATGTCTTAGCACCATTTTCATGAATACTTAATGTATCAAGTAGCTTAACACATTTTCCATCCAAAATGTGTGAGGCCAAATGTAATGCAATCACATTCCATTTATCAAGAGTTCGTACATACCTTATGTAACAATTCAAAACAAGCTTCAAAACTCCCTCCAACCTTCTCTTCCAAGTTTCCCTTCAACATTAGGTTTGGGTAAACTACTTGTTTTCAATGCCTATAAAGAATATGATCATAAATAACCATTTAATATCATATTCTAAGGCATTCTCAACATCAAACCATTTAAATTAGGAGTTACAAATGAAAGACAAGGACAAGAGCTATTTAGGCAATATCCTCAAGCAACACACCCAGCAACACGTGAGTGTTAATGACCATGTCATTAACCCACTGTAATATCCCAAATGATACCCTAAAATTTTGGAATGTTTATTATTGAAATGGAATATAATGATATTAAGTGTATTTATGATTAAGTGAGAAGATAAAAGGAGTGTGTATATGTTGTATATATAGAGATATATACAACATATACAATTCAATAAGTAGAGTGGTCAAATGAGATAATTAATTATTTTTAAATAGAAATTAGATTTAAGTGGAAGGTGATATTTATATTATAATAATATATTAATTGCTCAGTGGAAAATAGAGAGGGAAATCTTGTGGTTAAGAGAAGTGTGTGGTTTGATTTTTCTATCATCTTCTTCTTTCTTCTCTTGGTTAGCTGGCCATCACCATAGCCAAAGAGGGAAGAAAGATTTTGTTGATTCCTCACTCAAGCAATTGAAGGATTTCAAGAGATCAAGTTGGAGTTTTAAGGATTTTTTTCACTTTTGGTAAATTTTCAACTTGTTTCTTTGTGTTCTTTTGGAGTTTGTGTATTTGAGTTTGGTGGATGGTTGGTGTAGTTGTGTGTATGGTTAATTTTGATATGTTTGAGGTTGTTTGGTCTAATTGACTTTGATTTTGGGGTTGGATTGAAGAAAATGTTAAGTTTGGTAAAGAAAACAAGAGTTGTGGATTGTGTAAGTGTTGAGTTGTAAATATGGTTGTGATTGTGTGTTGATTAATATAATTGAGTTGTTTTGATGTTATGTAAGTTTGTTATGGTATATTGATGGTTTTGGTTAAGTTTATTTGGAGTGGAAAAGGGTAAAAGAAAGAGGTTTGTTGGATATGGCATTTTTGGTGTCGATTTTAGGTTTTTGGCTTAACATGCCCAGCAACACGGCCATGTCTTTGGTTCTATTTTCAGTGTGGGTGACATGAACAGTGACACGTCCATGTCAATGGGCGTCTCACAGCTTCTGTATTGGAGTAGTATTGACACGTCCAGTGACACGCCCATGTCACTGAGCGTGTCATAGCTACTGTGTTGTTGGTGGATTGACTTGTCCAGTGACATGCCCATGTCACTGAGCATGTCATAGCCACTGTGTTGGAGGAGAATTGACACGTTTAGTAACACACCCATGTCACTGAGTGTGTCAAAGTTTCTCTGTTGTGGGTTTAGGGCACGATCAGAGACACGCCCGTGTTGTTGAGCGTGTCATGTATATAGTTTGCCCTAGTTAGCTCTTATCCTTATTTTATTATGTGTATCACTAAGTGAGTGTGTTTAATCACCTTTGGATTAGGTTTTGAAGAGAATTGAGTTGTACCAATCGAAGTGTTGAAGGATTCTTGGAAGAAGAGGTTGTTAGTTTGGTGTGTGTTGCTCTTGAGGTATGTACAAACATTACATGATTGCATACATGTACATGACTTTGGCACTTAACACATTTGGATGGAAAATGTGTTAGGTTACCTATTATATTGTTTATATATGAGAATGGAGCTATGATTTGCATTATGTAAACTATGTGAAATATATGTTCAGGATTCAAAATGTATGAATATTTTAATTTGTTATGTATACCCTAATGTTGGAATGTGAAGCCATTGATGATGGCTATATTGATATAAATGAAATATTTGGGGCATTGTGCCTATATGTTCATGAGAAAATAAGAATGGATTTGATAATGAAATAATGAAAGAATTGTGTGCCTAGTATGCTATTCAATTTTTAGAGTTTTGTTGTTGGTGGCATGCCTAAAAGTAACAATCTCTTGAAGCTGGGTTGGCTTGGTCCTTAAAGCCAAGTTGGTTTCATGCTATGCTCCCCTTGAAGCTTGGTTGGGCCTAGTCCTTGAAGCCTAGTTGGGATGTTACATATGAGATGTTTCTCATTGTAATAATGATTCGCCTACGGGATTGATAAATGTGATTATTGAACCAAAATAGTAACTTTGGAATTTGAATGGCATATTAGTTTCTTGTGGGCCCATGCTTGTCTTTGCTTTAATGTGAATTATAAATGATGGTACAATTGAACAATGTAATGAGATTTAATGTTGTGAAATATGATATTCTTGTATTTTGTTAACAATTCTTGAAAGTTTGACATTGGTATTACATATAAATCATATTGTTATCATGGTTAGTACCACTAACCCATTGGCTTAGCATGATTGTGATTTATCACATAGGTGACAGGGTAAATCGGGTTGAACTGGAGAGTTCTACTAGACCGAGTCAAGTCTAGGCTTGTGATCCCTTGTGAAGTGTTGATTTTAGACTTCAAGATCATAGACGAACTGCTAAGCATGTATAAACTCTATATTTCTGTAAATATTGATTTTGATGTATACATATGCATATTCTGTAACATCCTCTGATAATTCTTATATAAAAACTATCAGAGAATGTTATTCAATATACTGTTCGCGCTCCAATCAATTCTTAGAAAAACTCTCTTCATAAATAAAATTTTCAAATAATAATACAATATGCATATCACAACACTTATAGGTCCAATGTTTAAACCAATTTTCAATAATCCATTACAAATCAGATAACTATCATACATTTGTCAAATCAAATGCTTAAATAATACATTCCTTTCTTTTATAATCATTCACTAGAATTCTCAAACTTCATTTTCTAAAAACATATATCCTCTTATGTTTACACATTTACATAATCTCTCAAATGGCCAAACTGAAGTATCTTTATACATTTGTCACTTATGAATACAATATACACAAGATCTTCATCTGTTCTTAACTTGCTCCAATGTCCTGATACCTGCGTGTCAGAAAACAATTCTAACACGCTAAGCAAAGCTTAGTGGTGCTTGTATACACAAATTTTAACACTTAATATTAAAGAAATATACTTATGAAAATATAGTAATAACATTTAGTTTTAAGAAGTATTTCAATATATTAACTCATTTCAGTAATAAATCAACATATCATGCTGATTATACAAAATAATAACTATCCCTGCATAAAAGTTATCATATAATACACTACTTTCAGTATTGTAGCTTGTCTCATTAAGAATCATTTTATTCAATACTTGCTTTCTCATTTGATAACATTGTTCACAATACATTATTTTGTTTTTCAATAATTCTTCCTTTCAAGTTCAGGTTCACATATAGGATCATTTTAGTCAAGCTATACTTTTCATCACTTAATTTCAGTACATATAGGATCTTTTTAGTCAAGCTATACTTTTCATCACTTAATTTCAATACTATCCTTTAGAACACTTTGTATCTCACATCATGTTATACACTTTCAATCATTTGATATACTTTGGAGAACTTTGTATCTCATAGCATTATATACACTTTCAATCATTTGATTAACTTAATACATTGAGCATAACATTTCCATTACGTTCATTAGAACTTTCACATGTAAGCATTAATATATTTATTACCAATCACTTTTACACTGGAACACAATACTTCAATTTTAAGTACTTGACTTATCTATGATTTTACATTTCTTTCATTAGTCACACTACCATGTTCACATATATTTTCATTAATTATGCCCATACATACTAAACTTAAATCATAATTTTGGATAACATGTTAGTGTAGCAATCTCAAGAATTTATAATGGCAATTATGCCCACTATCACTGATAACACAATGTGTCCATTAATGGCACGAGGTGCCCACTATCACTGTGGCTATCCATCCTTTGGTTAGCCATTCAATCCAAAGCTAGATATAAATTTAGTATGATTTGGGCAATTTATTAATTTTTGATGAACACTACATTGTTTATTTCATTTCATTGGTACTATACTCTTATCAACATTTGATAGGATATATATGTGTGTCACTTGTCTAAAGTTTATCACTCGTTTTCATACATTTAACACATTAACACAAAAGTATGGACTATACACATATTAGTCTCATGTTATTGATTTACACTTGTTTATATAAACACTCACTTGTTTATATAAGCACTTATTTATATCATTTCACTTGTTTATATCAATTCACTTGTTTATACCATAATCTTAGTACATTACTCTTGGCAACATTTAGTATGATATATATTTGTCACTTATCTAAAGTTTCTCACTCTTTTTCATGCATTTAACACATACACATGAAGTCTCAATACAATTATTCACATATTAGTCTCATACTAGGCCAGTAGATTACAAATTACAAGCCAAAAACATTATTTAGGTACCCCACGGCCGTGGCATCTCAACCCCACGCCCGTGGGATCCGAAATGAAGCTGTAAATGAAGTTTGAAGACCCCACGGTCGTGGCCTTCAAGGGCCACGGTCGTGGCATCTAAAAATCTTCTATTCTCTCAAATGTTTTTCAGGAAACAACATCACTTTCAATCCCACGGTCGTGGCATTGATTTCGGGACTGTTTTCGGAGTAAAATCATGTATTCTGCACTTTTAACTTAATTAAACACAAACATATTGAAGATCTATGATAATAATTGATCAAACTCAATATTTTGACATTAAAAGTGTTCATAACAAATACCTTCACTTAATTAAACTTTTAACCATTTCATATAGATAAAAACATAATCAAATCCTTCACTTCTCATCAATATATCTTTATACATAACTTAATCAATCAATTAAATCATTTAAACTTGTAAAAAGTCATATTTTTATAAAATATAAATCAAAAGCACATAACTTGTTGATAATCATCACTTTTCCAACTTAATCTTAAGTTTTGATTCAACTCATGGAAAGATGAAAGAAGAAAGGAGTGAAGATGATGATGATGGCGTGGAGAGAAGAAGAAATCAGAAACTTCTCCACACTCACACACATATGCACATATATATATATTTAATCTAGTGAGGGTAGGCTTATAATAACTATGGTGCACCCTCATTCTTAACCGTTGATTTTAAATCGAGTTTTAATCTGGTAAAACAGTAAAAATACTCTTTTCAGTAAAGTTTTAAGCTACACAATGTACTATTCTTTACGTGTAGCATTTATCCATCACACTTTTGTCACTATACACTATGCATTTTTTCAATATTTGTTAAAATGTCCCTGATTAAAATCTTGACCATTACATATTCCGCTACATTTTTTGCTGCTTTTTAACTAAATGTTTTGGATAAACTTTGGGTGTAATTAAGATATATGTTTATGTATTCTAACAAGAAATGTTTTATCTATTACTATTTATAATAATGATTTGATGTTAAAGTTTTAAAGATTGGTTTGCTTCAAATAGACTGTGACATCCTTGTATTCGGTAGACTTATATTACATATTGAGAGTATATGTAGCATACGTATATAGGGTATAGGGGTGTTACAATTGTTTTGGTATCAGAGTCTAGGTTTGAGGTTCTCAACCTAGGTGAATTGTGAGGAAAATAAAATTTTGATTTTTAAAACATGGTTTTTTTTAAATAAGATACATGCATTGGCATTGGCATTGGCAGTTTCTGATCTTTGATGAGATATTTCTGCTGTGTTTGCAGATATAGGTAGTAGTGATGGCGTCTCAGTCACGTCAGTCCATAGAAGGTAGTGCTGAGAGTGTAGCTCCTGTTGAGATTAGAGATGGAGCTAGGGTTGAGAGAGCTGGTGAGGCACCTGCTCCTATGCCAGAGAGACCAGCAGCTGAGGAGATTTTTTTGGTTTGGTTACGACATATTGTAGAATTGTTGAGGTAGGCTCCAATGCAGCAGCCACCACCGCAACCACAGCCACAGGTACCGGTGAGGCAGTATGATAAATTACGGAAGTTTGGAGCTGAGGACTTCTTTAGAACTATAGATTCTACAGTAGCTGACCAGTAGTTGGATAGAGTTCAAAGGGTATTCATCTAGATACAAGCTACTTCTGAAGAAAACTTTGATTATGCTAGATCCCATCAACAGAGAGATGCTTATGATTAGTGGAAGACAGTTCTTGTCACATCTGTGATTTTGGAAATATAAAATTTTATAAATACTCAATATATATCTAGAGTATATATAACATATACATATGGTATACTAATTGTATGTTTTGGATTAATATATTACATACTTAATATATTTAATGCACATATAAGGTACATTTGATGTGTATATAAGATGCACATTACTTATGCATGTGTAATATCCCAAATTTTTTTGAAAAGTTCTATTTTTTGGAAATTTAATAAAATAAATTATAATTTAAATGAATAAATTAAATTAATGGTTTAAAATAAAAATGAAGAGATTTTAAATGAAAAAGTGGAATATATATGTGATATATATGTAAAATATATACGACATATAAAAGTCAATACTTTTTAAAAGAAAAGTCAAAGTAAAAGGGTATTTTAGCAATTAAATCTTAGAAATTTAAAATTAATTAAATAATTCAAAAATAAATAATTTTGGATGGACGATAATATTTTGGGGTTTTAATTAATTAAATGATTAATTAAAAATATATTAAAATAATAATATATATAAGGTTGAAAATGTGAGTGGGAGGAAAGAGAAAATCACTTTTTTTTTTCATCTTCTTCTTCTTCTTTCCTTCAAGGCCGATTTTCATGGCTTCAAGAGAGGGATTTTGCTTCTCCCATACTCAAAAATTTGAAGGATTTCAATTATTCAAAGTGGATATTTTGTGATTTCCACCAAAATTAGTAAGTTTTCAACTCTTTTCTTTGAATTCTATAGAAAATTGGATTATGTTGAGTTAGGGGTTTTGATGTAGCATGTTATAATTATTGGAATGGGTGTGTATGATGTTATTTTGGGTAGTTAACAATGATTTTAATGTTAGATTTAAGAAATGGTTGAATTTAAGTTGAGTTTGGTGAAGAGAGAGAATTTAAGGTTATGGAACATTTGAGTTTTTAAAATCATGAATTTTAATAGTGAAAATTGGTTCCAAATGTGTTGTTTTGATGCATAAACAAGGATTTTAAAATCAAATGATGGATTTAGTTAAGTTTGGATAGAGTTTGAAGATGGTAGTATTGATTTAGGGTTTTGGAAAATTGAATTTTCAAAGAATGATTAATTGTTTGATTTTAATGATTAAATCATGTTATTTAATGATAAATGTGGTGGAAATAAGATTGAAATGATAATTGGATTGAGTTGGAATGGAGATCCTTCAATGGTGAAGGTTATGCCATTTTAGGATTTTGAGCATAAGCATGTGCTTAATTAATGTAATTGGTTTAAACATGCTAAAAAATGTTTCTAATGATATTAATAAACTTAAAACACTAATTTAAATGGCTTGATATGGTTTTTCAAAGTTAAAGTGAGGTGAAGCTTAATTTTGGGATTTGGTTTAGAGTGATGTTTAATTATGGTTTGATGATGAGAATACCTTAGAATGTGATATTAAATGATTATGTATGATCACATTTGTGTAAGGAAATCAAGGAGATCACTGCAAACCATAAACACACAGCGGAAAAATTTTTGATCTCTGATTTCCCACCAGGATCCATGCTGTTCGTTTAATTCGACGAAAGAGTTCAAAGAACTAACCTGTTGATGATTCGAAGTCACAGTTTGGAAGAGATGCCTCGATCGCGAAACACCCTCTATCGCGCATCCACACGAATGCTACCGTCGGGAGTGCTAGCTCTCTGCAACGGCGAAGGCTGGAAAAACATTTTCTCTAAAATGTATTAGGGCTCCTTTTTTTTTTTCTCTTTTTCATTTTCTAATGTTACCTCTGAGAAGACTTAACGTCTGGAGTGAATATAATCACTACAGAATCCAATTCGAAATTGGATAAGGTAAGTCAAATTCAGAATCCAAATCTAATTAGGATTATGAATATATTATCTAATAATATATATAAAAAAAATGAAAATAATAATAATAATAAATATTAATATCTAATATTAATATTATTAATATTATATCCAGCCCAAAGCGCATTCTTGTGTGTGACCCGATAGGCCCATATTAATTGGCAGTCAATTTAATCTCTATTAAACCAACAAGTCATAATTGGCCTCTAGCAAGGCGTTACAACTACCCAATTAATATAAGGAATGTCCAATTTGCCTAATAATAGTACATGCATTAATCCCTTTGTCACATGATATCTAGCTTGAACATAAGTCATGGTCAACGTCATACTTATATTGTCCAAACTTATGATTACTCGATCTCCAAGTAGACTGATAAAAAAACAAATGAAATTGATCACCCTATCAATTCATTTGAGCACGGCCATGCATTTCATAGTCTCACTTATCGAAGGGGCCCAAAAGATATCTCTCTCAAAGAGAGGGACAAATTCTATCTTGATTGTTCATTATCCTCTACATAATTTCTATCATATATGATCATAACCTTTATTACTATCCAGTTACGGATAATGTTTGATCATGTCAAAATATAATAGTCCTTATATTGGAAACTATGACAATCTCAAGTCAAAGAATTAATACATAACTATCATGAGATTTACTTATGACACTAACCCATGTAGTAATCTCATGATGGGTCTATCCAATACATTGTTCTCTAATAAGTATCTATGAAATTGATTTGTATCCCTATACACATAACCATCTGATGATTATCAAATCAATGTTCATACTGGTTAAGAATTATTTTTTTTTATCTCTATAACAATAATAAACCAGGGACAAATATCAAAATTGTGTAACATACAAACAAACAATAATGATAATAAAACCTCATTTATTAATAATGAATGTATAACATAAAGATCCAAATAAATGGCCTAGGGCACATACACTAACAATTTGGTATAGGCATTGAGGTTGGAAGGATAGGATTGGAGGTTGTGTTAAGGTTGCATTGGGTTGCTAGTGGAGGTATGTACAAACTTCAAATGTATTGTTTATATTTGCATGACATTTGGGCTTAAAACATTTTGGTTGGAAAATGTGTTAAGTTACTTGATTCATTGATTGAGTATGAATAATGTGCTATGACATTTGTAATGTCATATATATGTGTTAAATGCATTGTGAAAAGCCATTGATAATGGCTAAATTGTGTAGAATGTGAAATATGTATATGATGTGAAAATATCCAAAGTAATTGGATAATGTGTTGTGAATGCAAAAATGAGATATGTGGAATAATGAAATGAATTGATATTGATAAAAATGAGAAAAATGAGAAAGATGTGAAAAATGAGAAAAATGAGAAAAAAAATTGTGGAAATAAGGGAATGTGTCTAGATTGAATATGTGACAATGATAAAGAGATTAATAATGAGAAAATGAATAAATGAAAAAAAAAAGTGAGAAAAAGATGATATAATAAGGCAATGTGCCTAGTTTGATCATGAGAAAATGAGAAAAGTTATGATAAATGAATTATGAAAGAATTTGATAATGAGAAATATGAATAAATTGTGTGCCTAGTATGTTATTCAATTTTTAGAGTTCTGGATTTGGTGGTATGCCTGTGATTGCCTACGGGCTACACGCTGGAATGGTGAAAAGACTGGGTCGTAAGCCAGGCTAGCTGATAAATATGATATTTTTGGGGTGAAAAGACTGGGTCGTAAGCGTCAAAAAACTGTAGCAGTCTAGCTGGGTTAAGGACCAAGATACTGGGGCCTAAGGGTCTAGCCGAGTTGAGGTCCAAGAGACTGGGGCTGTTACTTTATCCATGGATATATTGCCTACGGGGCTAGACACATGGTGTCATTATGGACCAAAGTAGTAACTCTAAAATTTGAATAGCATATTAGATCCTTTTGGGCCCATGCTTGTCTTTCTTTTAATGTGAGTTATGAATTGTGATACAATTGAGCAATATAATGTTATGAGTTGAGATTATGAAATATTTGAAGAATATAAGAAAGTGGAATGATGTGACATCTATATGCATTGTGCATTGCATTACATTGAGTTTTATTGTTATTATCAAAGTTTATACCATTAGGCTTCGGCTTAGCATGATTGTAATTCATCGCGCAGGTGTCATGGATGATTTGGTAGAGCCGAAGAGTTCTACTAGACCGGATCTGGTCTAGGTTTGTATTTATTTATTCTGAAGAGTTTTTCAGTACATCAAGATCAGAGCTAGTTGCCAGCTTGTAGATATTTTATATTACATTATATTTTAATATTATATATGTTATGATATGTTTTTGAAGTATATAATGTAAATTGTAAAGAATATTTTGAATAATTTGTTTAAGATGGGATCTTATATGTAATGTTGATATATATACCTATATATAAGTATTTTGAGAAAATATGGAGAAATTAAGAAGTATTGGTGAAATGGTGAATTGATTTTATTTGGAGTGTTTATTTTATGCAGGTTGTGTTTTGTTAAATTTTAGGAACATCCAAATTACAAACAAAACCCTGGTGAATGTTTCCCAGAGATTTTCATATAAAATGTTATTTCGGGTTACTATAGCAAGTAAAGAATACTTATATATTATTTAATTTTATATATTTAGTATTTGAAATTTTAAAAAAGAAATATGAAAATTTTTTATTAAATCAGTCTGTAATATTTTTGTATTGTATATGCGTATTTTACATCTGTTTAAAATATGTATTGTATGTATATTGGGCATAAGGGTGTTATATTTATTTTGGTATCAAAGCCTAGGTTTGAGGTTCTCAACCTAGGTGAGTTGTTGGAAAGAGAAAATTGGAATATAAAAAAAGTAATTTTCAATTGTGATGTATGTATTAGCATTGGCAATTTATTTGATTCCTGATGCGGCAAAGTCCATTTGATATAATAGATATGAGTTGAGATAGAGTCTAAGTTATAGAGATCAGAATGGCACAATAGAAACGCCATTATGGAGCGTATGGATTAAGAATTTTTGAAACTTTTATTTGTAATTAAAATTCACAGCTGATTCAATCGATGAATAAGTGAAATTAAGAAAAATAATTTATGAAATGATTTAAGATGTGAAATAAAAAGTTTGAGAAATGGACATGATAATTACAGAAAATTTTATAGGTGTACTACAAAGTGATATTGTCTGAATTTTTGGACAAATCAAGAAATGTTGGATGAGTTTGAACATTTAATAGAAATTTTTTCTATACGTTAGAATATGATGTATAAAATTTCATAATTTTTAAAGATGAATTACTAATTAAGAAAGGTTGAAGAACACAGATTGTTGGAGGAGTTCTAGAAACTCAGAATCTATAGAAATTGAGAAACATATTTAAAAACTATAGCCAACCAACCCAAAAAATTATGACCATTTACACCCAATAACATATGTATTCCTATAACATATGGTTAAAATTTCATAAATTTTTATTATGGTATGATACCTGAAAAAAATGGACAACCGGGTGCTACCAGAGAAATTATTAAAGAGACAGATTCTCTGATGTTGAATGATTTAATTTTAAAATACATTAAATCAGCTTGAAAAAATCTAAAACTTTAAATATAAGTCCATATATGTGTAAAGTGCACATGGATAAAATTTTACAAGCTTTTATAAAGAATTGGCAAGGAATATAAAAATTGAAAATGAGATTGACATGAAACTGGGAAGTCATGCAATTTTGTGTAAGTAATAAATTAATTTTATGAGACAAATGAATGAAGAAAATTATAAAAATTTATATGCATATGGGTATAAGCATAGAAGGAATATGGATTTTTTAATAATTTATAGCAAAGAGTTCATAATTAAAATCAAAGAGTGAAATCATGTATGATAGCGAATTATTTATTATGGAATAATGATGCATGATTTAGGGTTGAGTGTGTAAAATTAAAGTATCTAAATGGATGATGTTAATTAGTGTAATGAAATGAATTAGTGTTGTTTAAATGTAAATGTTATGATTTTAATATTGGAAATGTGACATGGATGAGATTTGGTGAGGTTCATGTTGTTGGTTGCAATATATGAAATTTGAATTTTTGAAATGGGTTTCCATAATTGTGAAAGTGATGTGTTTTGATGTTATATTAATATAAAAATAATATTTATAAAGTTAGCTCTTGAAAATGAGATTAATAAAATGAAGTTTAAGTAAAGTAGTAAGTTGAAAATTTAATGTTGTAAGGGAATTTCGATGAAGATTGTTTAGATATTGATAGTTTAATCTTTAATAAGCATAGGAGTAATTTTGAATGAGTAATATTATTTAGGGAAGTACTAACTAAGGTGTAATGTGGTTAATAATATAGAAATTTGTTATGAAAGAAAGGGAAATGATTAAGCAAGTGAAAATGAGTTACTTTAGTCATTTGAATTGGAAATGATGAAAATGGATATGAAAGGTATGATAAATGCATAAAAAAATAAATGTGAGAGAGATGTCACATTGGAAATGTGACTAAGATTTATGTGAAGTGTTAAAAAATATATAATAAGAAACTTATTTAAAAGATGGGCGATTAAATAAGGAAGATGTTAATTATGTTGTGGTCAAAGTGTATATATATGTTGAATTGATGAATAACCTATATAATATCAAAAGAATGAGAAATGATAATGATCTTTGAAAGGTGATAAATGTTAACTTTGTATAGGTTGTATGATATAGAGGAATTGCGTATAATTGTATGATATATGTGATGAGATTTTTCAATATGAACACAATTGTGATATATAAGCAAATGTGGAAAGTAAGTCACATTGTGAATATGACTTACGAAGGTGTATGTGGATGATTAAAAAAAATGTTATCGAGTGTTTGTTACCTTATACAATTACTTGTCTAGTGATATTGAGAATGATATTGCAAGTATTAATATACCTGAGAGAGATTAGGTCTTGACCTGCATAGAGTTAGGTCATGTGATGAAATTGAGATTGAGAATGGACCCGAGCAGCGTTGGACTGTGAAATTGTTACTGTAACGATTGAACTTGATGATTGTATAGTGTTGGGCCCAAAGTATATGCTTATTAATAAGAGATTGTAAGGAAAAGGAAAGTATAATGAAGAAAGTATGGAAGTGAAAAAAATGAATGAAAATTTTTATAAGAGATAGATTAGAAATGGAGTTATAAATGGAAAATGTGTAAAATTAGCATATGATCGAATGTGTATATGTAGGAGATGTTAATGCTAATATAGTTGAAACTTGAGTTAGGCTAATGATGATCAAGTGATCAAGGGTAAATTGCTTTGAAACAGTGCTGAAACGTGTTAACATTTTGTGTAGCAAAAGATAAGAAAATGAATATGTGATTTTTGAGATACGAACTTAACATTTTGATTGGAAATGTTTGAAGAAGAATGATAAAGGAGCAGTATTTATTTATAAGCCACAAGCATGACTATTATTATGGCATGACAGTTGGATAGTTTTGGTGAGATTGATAGTTATGCTTCAAGAAACATGGTCAAGGCTTATGGTTTGCATAGTTGTATCTTATAATTTTATGTTAGAAATTTTTTTATAATTATATAAAGTGTGGACCAGAAGAGAATTGTGAAAATATGATGAGCTTTAAATGATGTGTAAGAAAAGTGATTTGTTTAAATAGGGTAACTATAAGAAATGTGAGAAAATGGTAAATGAAAGGAATTATGAAATGTGAGTAAGAGTTTTATTGAATGTGTTTGAAAGTGGTATAAAATGAATCAGTTGATGAAAATGATGTTTAAAGTGAATGAGACTAAAGGAAATGAATATTATCTGTAATGATGAATTTGAAGGGAATTAAGATTTGAGAATAAATTTGGCCTGATAGAATTAGGTCATGAATGGAAAATAGATTGATGAATTTAAAATAGATTAAAGGTTGGTCAGAATAGAATAAGGTCATAATGGTCATATTATGATAGTTAGATCATTTGATCTGAAATTTAATAAGTTTACAAGTATTTATTGAAATTCAATGTATATAGTTGTATTAAAAATATGCACGCTATGTAATAATGTGCATAATACAACATTTTGATATGTATATGCATATGAAAGGAGCTAAGTTAATTAGCTTCAAATAATTATAAGAGAAAAGTGTTAGTTATAGTATAATTGGAATGAATCTTAATAAGGAAATAAGATTTTGTTGTTGTATAATGGTGATATTAAATTAATATGTGGTAATTGTATAAAGAGCATGATTAAAGTGAAGATGTGTAAAATTATTGTGTTAAGATAAAAGTTATTAACATTTGAATTTAAGATGATGAGAGTATATTTTTAAGATAATAAAGTGATCAGATATCTTGAGTGCAATAGGTGAGTGGTGTATATATATTAAGGAGATGAACTAATTTTGTCTAAAGACAATTCGATTGAAGATATGATAATCTATTGTGATAGTTTGAGTAAATATACAGTATAATGATGAGTTATGGAATGGTAAAAAGGTAATTGAGAATGACCCTAAAGGGGAGAATATAAATTATGTAATTTGATGAAATAATGATTTGGATGATTTATTACCATACTTGATAATTTCGAGGATGAAATTATTGAAGGGGGAGAAAATTGTCACATCCGTGATTTTGGAGATATAAATTTATATATACTCAATATATATATCTAGAGTATGTATAACATATACATATGATATATTAATTGTATATGTTGGATTAATATATTAAATACTTAATATATTTAATCCACATAAAAGGTACATTTGATGTGTATATAAGATGAACATTACTTGTGCATATGTGTAATATCCCAAATTTTTTTGAAAAGTCTTATTTTTTGGAAATTTAATAAAATAAATTATAAATTAAATGGATAAATTAAATTAATGGTTTTAAATAAAAAATGAAGAGATTTTAAATGAAAAAGTGGAATATATATGTGATATATATGTAAAATATATCCAACATGTAATATCTCTAAGTGTGCCCTAGAAGTTTTGATTTAATTGTTGTTTTAATTGGATTTTATGTATATGTTTCTTTGGTAAGAGAAAAGATTTATGAAGAGAGTGTATATGTTGTGTATATGAAAATATATACAACATATACCCAAGTCAAAGTCAAAGAAAGTCAGTGGAAGGAGATATTTTTGTGTTTTTGATTTAATAATTAATTAGAAGGATATTTAAATGAGTGGAAGAGATTAAATGGATTATTTTAATAGTTAATACTTGGAGGAGAGGGTTTTGAGGAGATGATTTGACTTTGCCTTCTATCTTTTCTTCTTCCTTTCTTTCTTTGTTTTGTCGTGGTTCTCTTTTCTTTCTTTCCTTTTCTTTCTTTTGCCCGGCTAGCAAGGAATCAACAGAGCAATAGAGAGATTTGATCTTCTAACTCAAGATTGAAGGGAGTTTTCAAGTGTTCAAGTTGGAAAGTTAAGAGTTTCTTCATCCTTGGTAAGTTTTCCACTTGATTCTTTGATTTCTTTGAGTTTATGAGTTGAGTTTGTGGATGGTATGTGAATATGTTTGATTAAGATGTGTTTAAGAGTGTTTGGGTAAACTGATTTTTGGATTTTTGGGGTTGGATTGAAGGAAATAGTAAGTTGTTAAAAGTGAATATATTGTGGTTGTGTTTTGGGTTGTGGTGGTGTTTTTTATTTGTGTTGGAGGTATGTTTTTAGTTGTTTTGGTGTTTTTGCAAGTTTTATTTTGGTTCTTGGGTATGTTGAGCTAAGTTTGTTTGAAGTGGGTTTTGGTGAAAGGAAGTGATTTGTTGGTTGTGTTGTTGATGTTGCCGGAATCTGGGTTTTTGGCCTGACACGCCCATGAGCACGGCCAAGTCTTTGGGCGTGTCGATGGTTCTGTGTTTTTCGATGGGTGACACGATCAGTAACACGCCCATGTCACTGAGCGTGTCATAGCTACTGTGTTGGTGAGGAATTGACACGGCCATGAACACGCCCATGTTGTTGGACGTGTCAATTTTTCTGTGAAGCAGAATGTATTACACGTTTAGTGACACGCCCGTGGTTCTGAGCGTGTCAAAGCTTCTGTGTTGTGGGTTTAGGGCACGGTCAGGGACACGCCCGTGTTGGTGAGCGTGTCATGTTTAGGGTTTGCCCTAGTTTGTTCTTAGTCTCATTATCTCTTGTGTATCTCTAAGTGAGTATGTATTATCACCTTTGGTTTAGGTATTGAAGAGGTTGAATTGTCCTAACCTAGGTGGTGAAGAATTCTTGTAAGAGAAAGGTTGTAGATTGGTGTGAGTTGTTCCTAAGGTAAGTACAAACTACGTTGTTGCATGCGCTCATATGAATTGATATTTAACATATTTGATTCTACATATGTTAAGCAATTGATTACAGGGTTAAAACATTTGATAATATGATGAAATATGAAAGGTATGTTAACGCAATTGGTTGTGTACTTGAATGATGAATTGATCTAATGTGATTTGAAATATATGGAGATATATGCACCATGGTTGTTGGCTATGATGATGATGTATAATGTAATTGATTATGTATATTATCTTTATGAGATATGAAGCCTTGGTTGTTGGCTATAATGATGCAAATGAGATGATTGAGGCATGGTTGCCTATGTTGATTATGAGATATGAAGCCATGGTTGTTGGCTATAATGATGAGAAAGAAATGTATAAAGATATAAATGAAAAGATTATGTGTCTAATGTGTTATTCAACTTTCAAAGTTCTGGGTTTGGCGGCATGCCTATAATGTACTGGATAGGTGAAAAGACCGGGTCGTAAGCCGATTCCAGTTGATAAATGTGAAATGTGAATTATAGTAACAGTCTTGCCGGGTTGAGGATCTCCTTGGTTTATCCGGGTTGAGGTCCAAGAGACTGGGTCTGTTACAGGTAACAGTCTTGCCGGGTTGAGGATCTCCTCGAGTTAGCGAGTAGAGGTCCAAGAGACTGGGTCTGTTACCTTATCCATGGATAGAGATATATATATTGCCTACGGGCTTAATGATTATGATTATGGACCAAAGCAGTAACTCTGAACTTTGAATAACATATTAGTATCTTGTGGGCCCATACTTGTCTTTGTGTCAATGTAAATCATAAAATGATGAAATGTAGTCTTATGAACAATACAAAGATATCACTTGTGAATATTGTTTTAATTGTTGAAATGTATAACATTGGCATGGCATTGAAGCATAATATTATTATAGTTTGTACCACTAAGCCGTAGGCTTAGCGCGATTGTGGTTCATCGCGCAGGTGACAGGGAAGAACCGGAGAGTTCCTTTAGGCCGAGTAGTGTCTAGAGTTTGAGGTGTTGGTAGTGGAGCTCAAAGATCAAAGACATATTGCCAAACATGTATATATTTTGTATTTTGTAAAACTTGAGTTTTGATGTATAAGTATTTGTAAATATTTGTTATATTTTCCGCTGCGTTTTTAATAAACACTCTATCTTTTGTGTTATATAATTTCTTTAAATGTTTTAAATTTGTTTATAAATGAGTCGTTTGGTTGTAAATCGTGGCATTCCTATATTCAGTATACGCATATTACGATCGTAAAAGCATGCTGTGTATGTATACGGGGTATAAGGGTGTTACAATTATTTTGGTATCAGAGCCTAGGTTTGAGATTCTCAACCTAGGTCAGTTGTACGAAAAAGTAAAATTTTGAGTTTGAAATATGGTTTTTAAATAAGATACATGTTTTGGTATGGCAGTCTTTGATCTTAATAAGGTATATTCTTCTATGTTTGCAGATATAGGTAGTGATGGCATCTCATTCACGACAGTCTGTAGAGGGTAGTGCTGAAAGTGTTGCTCCTGAAGAGGGTAGAGAGGGAGCTAGAGTTGAGAGAGTTAGCATGGCCCCTGCGTCTGTGTCAGGAAGATCAGCTACTGATGATGTACCGTCGGGTTGGTTGAGGCACATGGTAGATTTGTTGAGGGGAGCTCCGATACAGCAGCCACCACCACCACAACCTCAAGTACCAGTGAGGCATTGTGACAAATTGAGAAAGTATGGGACTGAAGATTTCTTGAGCACTACTGATCCTGCAGTGGCTGAGCAATGGTTGGATAAGGTGCAGAGAATATTCATTCACTTGCAAGCCACTTCGGATGAGAAGTTTGATTATACCAGATCCCTTCTGCAGAAAGATGCCTATGACTGGTGGAAGACGGTTCCGCATGCCATGGATGATCCACCTACATTATCTTATGGTGATTTTCTGAGGGAATTCGAGCTGAAATATACTCCAAGGGAGTATAAAGATATTAAGAAGATGGAATTCCTGAATTTGAGGCAAGACAACCGGACTGTGACAAAATATGAGGTTGAGTACATCCGATTGAGTCATTATGCCGGTGGGATTATCTCGGATGAGATTGACCGATGCCGAAGATTTGAGGAGGGTTTGAGGCCCTCTATTATGTGTCTCGTGGCTGGTTCTCGGTACCAAGATTTCTCTCAGCTTGTTGCAGCAGTTAGAAGTGTTGAGAGAGCATAGAATATTACAGCAGCTGCTCCTGAGGAGGAGACTAGAGTAAGGAGACCCCATTTTGAGGCAGGGTCTTCACCTATGAAGAGAGGTAGAGGAAGTTTTGTTTCGAGGATCAGTCGGAGTCAGAGATAGCCGGGTAGGTCAGTGCAGTATCAGAGGCAGAGGCCGAGACCTACAGCTTCTGTAGCCAGTGCTCCGCCTCCATTTATTCAGAGGTCTACTCCACCTACATGTGAACTTTATGGTAGGAACCATGGAGGTGTTTGCTGGAAGGTTGGTGGATCGACTGGGTGTTATAGATGTGGGTCACCAGTTCATTTTATTAAAGATTGTCCTGAGATGCAGGAGCATAGACAGGCTGAGTCTGCAGCTTCTCGACCGAGTGTTAGCAGAGGTAGTCGAGGGGGCAGAGGTTTTAGTAGAGGTGGTTGACCCGAATATAGTCAGAGAGGAGGATCATCATCCGGAGGCAGTAGTCCAGATGAGGCCGGATCTTCTTAGAGAGTTTATGTAATGCAGAGGCAGCCAGATGCTTCAGCCGCTATAGCGGGTACATTCTCTTTATTTGGCATTTCAGTACTTGCTTTAATTGATCCGGGATCTACTCATTCATACATAAGTGCATCCATATTACCTATGTCTGAATTGCATTCAGAGTCCTTAGGATTTGATGTCTTGGTGACAAATCCTTTAGGACATAGTGTTGTTGTGAGTAAGGTTCATCGTGATAGTGCAGTGGTAGTGCAAGGAGAGGAGTTTCTTGGGGATTTAATTGAATTGCCTTTTAAGGAGTATGATTTGATTTTAGGCATGGATTGGTTGTCTAAGCATGGAGCTGTGGTAGATTGTCAAAAGAAGTGTGTTACTTTGAGAACCGGTGATGGTAGAAGTGTAATGGTGTCTAGTGAGCAGAGACAACTTGCATCCTTGTTTGTTTCAGCTGTAACAGCTAGGAGGTTGATTAGAAAAGGGTGTGATGCTTATCTTGCTCATGTTGTGGATACCAGAGTAGTGGGTTCCCAACTTGATAGTATACCCACGGTTGCAGATTTTCCAGACGTGTTTCCTGAGGAGTTGCCAGGGTTACCCCCTGAAAGAGAGGTTGAGTTTGGTATCAAATTGTTGCCTGGTACCACTCCCATCTCTATTACTCCTTATCGAATGGCACCTGCCGAATTAAAAGAGTTGAAGGTGCAGTTGCAGGAGTTGTTGGATAAAGGGTTTATGAATAGGGTTTATGAAGGGAGCAACAGTGTTTTCCAAGATTGATTTGAGATCAGGGTATCATCAGTTGAGGGTTAGAGCTGAAGATGTTCCTAAGTCAGCTTTTCACACAAGGTATGGGCATTATGAGTTCTTGGTGATGCCTTTTGGGTTGACGAATGCACCTGCAGCTTTCATGGATTTGATGAATAGGGTGTTTAGGCCCTATTTGGATCAGTTTGTGGTAGTTTTCATTGACGATATTTTGGTGTATTCGCATAATGAAGAGGAACATGACAAGCATTTGCGGATTGTATTGTAGATCTTGAGAGAAAAGCAATTATATGCCAAGCTGTCGAAGTGTGAGTTTTGGCTTGACCAAGTGACTTTTCTGGGTCATATATTTTCAGCAGATGGTATTAGAGTTGATCCAAGTAAAGTTGAAGCTATTTTGAATTGGAGTCCACCAAAGTCAGTGACTGAAGTTAGAAGTTTTCTGGGTTTAGCAAGCTATTATCGACGCTTTGTGAAAGGTTTTTCTTTGATAGCTACGTCACTCACCAGATTACTTCGAAAGGGAGTTAGATTTGTGTGGACAGATCAATGTCAAGCTAGTTTTGAGTGGTTAAAAGAGATGTTGACTCAAGCGCCTGTTCTTACTTTGCCTGTGGAAGATAAACCTTATGTGATTTATAGTGATGCTTCACATAATGGTTTAGGATGTGTTTTGATGCAAGAGGGTAAAGTTGTAGCTTATGCTTCCCGGCAATTGAAGCTGCATGAGCTTAATTATCCGACTCATGATTTAGAGTTGGCGGCTATAGTGTTTGCTTTGAAGATTTGGCGACACTATTTGTACAGGGAAAAGTGTTTTATCTATACGGATCATAAGAGTTTGAAATATTTGGGAGTTCAAAAAGAGCTAAATCTTCGGTAGAGACGTTGGTTGGAGTTGATTAAAGACTACGACTGTTTGATTGATTATCATCCGGGTAAGGCGAATGTTGTTGCTGGTGCTTTAAGTCGAAAGTCTTTGGCAACTTTAACTATGTATTCACTCTCGTTGCTTGTTGAATTGAGAGCATTGCATGCTAGTTTTGAATCATGCGATGATGGTGCACTGTTGGCTCAATTGCAGTTGAGGCCATTGTTGTTGGATCAGATTAAAGAGGCTCAATTGGCTGATGAGAAAATTCAGAAGATTGTTTCAGATTGTCAACATGGAGAGAGTAGAAATTTTTATGTGAGAAATGATGGTAGCCTTTGGTTTAAAGATTGGTTGTGTGTTCCTGATGATACTTGTTTGAGAAAGTTTATTTTGGAGGAAGCACACCACTCAGTTTTTGCTATGCATGCGGGAAGTAAAAAAATGTACCACTATTTGAAACAGCATTATTGGTGGTCTGGTATGAAGAGAGATATAATGGAATTTGTATCCAAGTGTCTCACTTGTCAAAGGATGAAAGCTGAGCATCAAGTTCCAACAGGGTTGCTTCAACCTTTAAAAGTGCCTGAATGGAAATGGGAGAGAGTGACAATGGATTTTGTATCTGGGTTGCCATTGACTCAGAGGAAGTATGATGCTATCTGGGTGATTGTTGATCGGTTGACAAAGACAGCTCATTTCCTTCCGGTTAGAATGAATTATTCTCTTGAGAGATTGGCTGAGCTGTATATCAATGAAATAGTGAAGTTGCATGGAGTCCCGATTTCTTTAGTGTCTGATCGAGATCCCCGGTTCACTTCAAGGTTTTGGAAGAGTTTGCATGATGCATTGGGTTCTCGATTACACTTTAGCACTGCTTTTCATCCTCAGACAGATGGGCAGTCAGAGAAAGTAATACAGATCACTGAGGATATGTTGAGAAGCTGTGTCATTGATTCCTCCGAAAGTTGGGACAAATTTTTGCCACTTGTGGAATTTGCTTACAACAACAATCACCAATCAAGTATTGGAATGGCACCATTTGAGGCATTGTATGGTAGAAGATGTAGAACGCCTTTATGTTGGAATGAACTTGGAGAAGGCAAACTAATTGGTCCTGATTTGGTTAAAGAGACTGAAGAGAAAGTGAAAATAATTCGAGATCGGTTAATAGCAGCTTCAGACCGACAAAAATCTTATTCAGATTTGAAGAGGAAAGACTTAGAGTTTAATATTGGAGATAAAGTATTCTTGAAAGTGTCTCCTTGGAAAAAGATTTTAAGATTTGGTCGTAAAGGAAAACTGAGCCTCTTTTTATTGGGCCTTACGAGGTATTGGAAAGAGTTGGACCAGTTGCGTATCGACTTGCTTTGCCGCCTGAGTTGGATAGAATCCATAATGTTTTCCATGTATCTATGTTACGGAGATACAGATCAGACCCATCTCATGTTTTATCAGTTGAATCTATTGAGGTGAGTCCGAATTTATCATTTGAAGAAGAACCAATTGCTATTCTGGCACATGAAGTAAAAGAGTTGAGAAATAAGAAAGTGCCATTGGTGAAACATCTTTGGAAGAATCATGGTAGAGAAGAGGCAACTTGGGAAAGTGAGCAAGCAATGCGAGATCAATATCCTCAACTGTTTCGAACTTGAGATCAGGTAATTTCGAGGACGAAATTTCTTTTTAGAGGGAGAGAATTGTAATATCCCTAAGTGTGCCCTAGAAGTTTTGATTTAATTGTTGTTTTAATTGGATTTTATGTATATGTTTCTTTGGTAAGAGAAAAGATTTATGAAGAGAGTGTATATGTTGTGTATATGAAAATATATACAACATATACCCAAGTCAAAGTCAAAGAAAGTTAGTGGAAGGAGATATTTTTGTGTTTTTTATTTAATAATTTAATTAGAAGGATATTTAAATGAGTGGAAGAGATTAAATGGATTATTTTAATAGTTAATACTTGGAGGAGAGGGTTTTTAGGAGATGATTTGACTTTGCCTTCTATCTTTTCTTCTTCCTTTCTTTCTTTCTTTTGTCGTGGTTCTCTTTTCTTTCTTTCCTTTTCTTTCTTTTGCCCGGCTAGCAAGGAATCAAGAGAGCAATAGAGAGATTTGATCTTCTAACTCAAGATTGAAGGGAGTTTTCAAGTGTTCAAGTTGGAAAGTTAAGAGTTTCTTCATCCTTGGTAAGTTTTCCACTTGATTCTTTGATTTCTTTGAGTTTATGAGTTGAGTTTGTGGATGGTATGTGAATATGTTTGATTAAGATGTGTTTAAGAGTGTTTGGGTAAACTGATTTTTGGATTTTTGGGGTTGGATTGAAGGAAATAGTAAGTTGTTAAAAGTGAATGTATTGTGGTTGTGTTTTGGGTTGTGGTGATGTTTTTTATTTGTGCTGGAGGTATGTTTTTAGTTGTTTTGGTGTTTTTGCAAGTTTATTTTGGTTCTTGGGTATGTTGAGCTAAGTTTGTTTGAAGTGGATTTTGGTGAAAGAAAGTGATTTGTTGGTTGTGTTGTTGATGTTGCCGGAATATGGGTTTTTGGCCTGACACGCCCATGAGCACGGCCAAGTCTTTGGTCGTGTCGATGGTTATGTGTTTTTGGATGGGTGACACGATCAGTGACACGCCCATGTCACTGAGCGTGTCATAGCTACTGTGTTGGTGAGGAATTGACACGGCCATGAACATGCCCATGTTGTTGGACGTGCCAATGTTTCTGTGAAGCAGAATGTATTACACGTTCAGTGACACGCCCATGGTTCTGAGCGTGTCAAAGCTTCTGTGTTATGGGTTTAGGGCATGGTCAGGGACACGCCCGTGTTGGTGAGCGTGTCATGTTTAGGGTTTGCCCTAGTTGGTTCTTAGTCTCATTATCTCTTGTGTATCTCTAAGTGAGTATGTATTATCACCTTTGGTTTAGGTATTGAAGAGGTTGAATTGTCCTAACCTAGGTAGTGAAGAATTCTTGTAAGAGAAAGGTTGTAGATTGGTGTGAGTTGTTCCTAAGGTAAGTACAAACTACGTTGTTGCATACACTCATATGAATTGATATTTAACATATTTGATTCTACATATGTTAAGCAATTGATTACAGGGTTAAAACATTTGATGATATGATGAAATATGAAAGGTATGTTAATGCAATTGGTTGTGTACTTGAATGATGAATTGATCTAATGTGATTTGAAATATATGGAGATATATGCGCCATGGTTGTTGGCTATGATGATGATGTATAATGTAATTGATTATGTATATTATCTTTATGAGATATGAAGCCTTGGTTGTTGTCTATAATGATGCAAATGAGATGATCGAGGCATGGTTGCCTATGTTGATTATGAGATATGAAGCCATGGTTGTTGGCTATAATGATAAGAATGAAATGTATAAAGATATAAATGAAAAGATTATGTGTCTAATGTGTTATTCAACTTTCAGAGTTCTAGGTTTGGCGGCATGCCTATAATGTACTGGATAGGTGAAAAGATCGGGTCGTAAGCCGATTCCAGTTGATAAATGTGAAACGTGAATTATAGTAACAGTCATACCGGGTTGAGGATCTCCTTGGTTTATCCGGGTTGAGGTTCAAGAGATTGGGTCTGTTACAAGTAACAGTCTTGCCGGGTTGAGGATCTTCTCGAGTTAGCGAGTAGAGGTCCAAGAGACTGGGTCTGTTACCCTATCCATGGATAGAGATATATATATATTGCTTACGGGCTTAATGATTATGATTATAGACCAAAGCAGTAACTCTGAACTTTGAATAACATATTAGTGTCTTATGGGCCCATACTTGTCTTTGTGTCGATGTAAATCATAAAATGATGAAATGTAGTCTTATGAACAACACAAAGATATCACTTGTGATGTAACACCCCTATACCCCGTATACGTGCGCAGCATGCTTATACGATCGTAATATACGTATACTGAATATAGAAATGCCACTGTTTATAAAATACACGAGTCATATTTTTGAAAATAAGTGAAGCAAATCTCAAACATTTAAAAGAAATTCAAAAGACACCATAGATAAAAATGTTTTTTAATCCGCAGTGGAAATTATTACAACTATTTACAAAACATAAAATTATATACATGATTGGCAGCTTGACTCTCTGATCTTTAAGCTCTAGGCCAACTCTTCAAGCAAAAACTCAACTAGGTCTAGAGGAATCTCCCGTTTCAACTTTATCACCTGCGCGATGAACCACAATCGCGCTGAGCCAACAACTCAGTAGTACAAACCATAATGATAATATGCAATGTTAATCTCAATGTCATGCATTCAACAATAGAGATCATACTCATAAATGTTACATTTCATTATTTCAATAACGCTGACATTTCATTTACATTATCTCATAATTGTATCATCATTCATGGAACACATTTAACATAGACACCTATGGGCCCGACAAGTATTTAATATGATATTCAAAGTTCAGAGTTACTGCTTTGGTCCATAATCACAAATAATCAAGCCCGTAGGCAATACACATATATATCTCTATCCATGGATAGTGTAACAGACCCAGTCTCTTGGACCATCAACTCAACAAGCTTGAGGAGATCCTCAACCCGGCAAGACTATTACCTGTAACAGACCCAGTCTCTTGGACCATCAACCCGACTAGATCGAGGAGATCCTCAACCTGGCAAGACTGTTACCTTTCATATATTTCATATTCATAATTCACATAGTGTAACAGACCCAGTCTCTTGGACCTCAATTCAACTCAAATTGAAGAGATCCTCAACCCAGCAAGACTGTTACCTTTTCACATTTGATAGGCATGCCGCCAAACCCAGAACTCTGAAATTGAATAACATATTAAACATACAATTATTTCATTTGCCTCTTTATTATTCTCTTTCTCAAATCATATCTCATAATCAAATGGGCAATCATGCCTCATCAATTTTATTTGCATAACCATGGCATACAACAATGGTTTCATTACATCTCCATTCATATCAAGACAATTCATCATCATACATATAGCACATTACATTCCACAAGATTTACAATGTGCAAAATATCACATTATTCATATGTATCAACAATGCAATATCAAATGGATATATGCAACAATACAAAGTTTGTACTTACTTTAAAAGCAACCCACACAATACTAAGCACTTCTTCTTCCAAAAATCTTTCACCACTAGAATTATGGCAATTCACTTTCTTCACAACCTATTCCAAAAGAAAGATGAAACTCACATAAGATCATAAGGCTAAGAACCAACTAGGGCAAACTCTAAACATGACATGCTCAAAAACGCGGGCGTGTCCCTGACCGTGCCCTAACTCCACAACACAGAAGCTTTTAAACATTCAGAACTACCGGCATGTCACTGGGCGTGTAATACATACTGCCTCTAAGAAACATTGACACGTCCAACAACATGAGCGTGCTCATGGCCGTGTCAATTCTCCAAAAACACAATGGCTATGACACGTTCAATAACACGGGCGTGTTACTGGTCGTGTCAAACCTACTGCCTCATAGAACAATTGACACGCCTAAAAACCTAGGCGTGCTTTTGGGCGTGTCAGGCCAAAAACCCATATTCCGGCCAAAACAACAAAACACCCAACAAATCACTTCTTCCACCAACATCCACTTCAAACAAACTCAACTTCACACATCCAAAAACCATCTTAAACTTGCAAAAACACCAAAACAAGACAAAATATACATTAACCACAAATCATCAATCTCATCAAAAACCCTAAACACACCTTCAACACTATCTCTTTCAACACACTTACTCTTTCCTTCAATCCACCCTCAAAATCCATAATCAATTAACCAAACACTCTTAAACTTATCACAATCAAACAACACACTCTTACAATCAACAATAATTTATCAACTCAAACACAACTTCAATAAAATCAAGAGAAATCAAGAGAAAACTTACCAAGGATGAAGAACTCTTAAATCTCCAACTTGATCTCTTGAAAACTTCCTTCAATCTTGAACTTGGAAGACCAAATCTGTAACACCCCTATATCCCGTATACGTACCAAGCATGCTTATACGATCATATAATACGTATACTGAATATAGAACATGCCACTGTTTAAAATACACAACTCATAACTCAAATGTTTAAAGGAAATTCAAAAGACACTATGTATAAAAACATTTATAAATTCACAGCGGAAGTTATTACAAATTTTTACAAGTTCAAATACATAAACGTCAAAAATATATACGACATAGAATAGATACATGATTGGCAGCTTGACTCTCTGATCTTTAAGCTCTAATCCAACTCTTCAAGTAAAGCTCAACTAGGTCTAGAGGAATCCTCAGTCTCAACCCTATCAACTCTACCACCTGCGCGATGAACCACAATCGCGCTGAGCCAAAACTCAGTAGTACAAACCATCATGATAATATGAAATGTCAATATCAATATCATACATTCAATCAATAATAATCATATGTATATATGAAGGTTACATTTCATAATTTCAATAATCATATCATCATCCATTATACTCATTCAACAAAGACACCTATGGGCCCACAAGACACTAATTTGTTATTCAAAGTTCAGAGTTGCTGTTTCGGTCCAATATCACAATAATCAAGCCCGTAGGCAATATACATATCTCTCTATCCATGGATAGGGTAACAGACCCAGTCTCTTGGACCATCAACTCAACAACTTGAGGAGATCCTCAACCCGGCTAGAATGTTACCTGTAACAGACCCAGTCTCTTGGACCATCAACCCGACTAAATCGAGGAGATCCTCAACCCGGCTAGACTGTTACTTCAATTTACATTTATCATTTCACATTTATAAAGTAACAGACCCAGTCTCTTGGACCATCAACTCAACAGCTTGAGGAGATCCTCAACCCAGCTAGACTGTTACTACAATAGGCATGCCTGCCAAAATCAGAACTCTGAAGGTTGAATAACACACTTTACACAAAATCATTTCATTCTCATTTCATTCTCATTTTCGCAATAGGCAACCTTGCCTCAATTGTAATTTATTTCATCATCATAGCCAACAATCATGGCTTCTCATCACATAAATACAATTCATCACATTATCATATCTTTCACATCATTATAAATGTTCACATCATATTCCACATTATACACAACATAACATTATTCATAAGCATCATCAATATCATGAAATGTATGTTAAATTTCAACATCATATGGATGTATGCAATAATGTAGTTTATACTTACCTTAAATGCAACCCACACAATATTAACACCTCTCTTTCCAACAATCTTTCACTTCTTGAATTAGAGTAATTCACCTTCTTCACAACCTAATCCAAAGGAAGATGAAACCCTTATAAGAACATAAGGCTAAGAACCAACTAGGGCAAACTCTAACCATGACACGCTCACCCACACGGGCGTGTCCCTGACCGTGCCCTAACTCCACAACACAGAAGCTTTTACACGCTCAATGACATGAGCGTGTTACTGGGCGTGTAATACCTTCTGCCTCACAACAATATTGACACGTCCAACATCAAGAACGTGCTCATGGCTGTGTCAATTCCCCAAAAACACAGTGGCTATGACACGCTCAATAACACGGGCGTGTTACTGGTCGTGTCAATCCTACTGCCACACAGAAGCTACAACACGCTCAGTGACATGGGCGTGTCACTGGTTGTGCCACTCAACCCAAAATACAGAGCTATCGACATGCCCAAAATCCTGGACGTGCCCTAGGGCGTGTCAGGCCAAAAACCCAGATTCCGGCCAAAACAACAACACAACCAACAAAACTCTTTCTTTCACCAAAAACCACTTCAACCAAAGTCATCTCAACATACCCAAAAACCATAACAAACTCACAAAAACACCAGAACAACTAAAGCATTTCTCACATCTCAAATCAAAAATCATCAACACAAACCTAAAACACAACCTCAAAACAATCACTTCCAACAACTTACTCTTTCCTCCAATCCATCCCCAAAAACAAGAAATCAGTTACCCAAACACTCTTAAACCCATCTTAAACAACATAATCACATACCAATCACAACACAACTCAAAAACTCAAAGAAATCAAAGAGTCAAGTGAAGAACTTACCAAAGATGAAGAAATCTCTTAACTTTCCACTTGAACTCTTGAAAGCTTCCTTAGATCTTGAATTAGAGGTTCAAATCTCTTCTTTGCTCTCTTGTTTCTTGTGTTAACCGGCCAAACAAAGCAAAGGAAGGAGAAGGAGAAAGTGATCCACGGCAATGAGAAAGAAAGAAGAAGGAAGAAAGAGAAATCCAAAGTCAAACCCCTCTTTTCCTTAAAACCCTCTCAACCAAGCAATTTAAAATATTAAACTAATCTCTTTCAACCTCTTCCACACATTCAAATCCTTATTAATTAATTAATAACAAATTCAAAAACATAACAAATATCTTCTTCCACTAACTCAAAACTTTGACTTTCCATGACTTAGGTATATGTTATATATATCCTAATATACATCACATATACACTTCCTTTAAAAACCCCTTTTTCTTCCAATAAAACATATACAATAAATCCAATTATAATAATAATAAAACCCAAAACATCTAGGGTATATTTTGGGATATTACAAAATCTCTCTCTTGCTCTCTTGTTTCTTTGATGGTCGGACAACAAAAGGAAAGGAAAAGAGAATGAGAAGAAATGAAAGAAAGCCATGAAGGAAGAAGAAAAGAAAGAAAACCAAAGAAAGCAAAGTCAACACTTTTCCTTAAAACCCTCTCAACCAAGCATTTAATATAAAATAATCAAAATATCATCTTCCACTTCCACTAACTCTAATCCCACTTATAATTAATTAATTCCTTAAACACAATTAATAATAATTACTCTCTTCCTTTGACTTTCCATTTTGACCAACATATATGTTTTATATCTTGCCATATACACAACATATACATTCTCTCTATACATTTCTTTCCTTTCCAATTACACATATGCATATGATTCAAATAAAACAACCATCATCTCAAAACTGTGAATATTGTTTTAATTGTTGAAATGTATAACATTGTCATGGCATTGAAGCATAATATTATTATAGTTTGTACCACTAAGCTGTAGGCTTAGCGCGATTGTGGTTCATCGCGCAGGTGACAGGGAAGAACCGGAGAGTTCCTCTAGGCCTAGTAGAGTCTAGAGTTTGAGGTGTTGATAGTGGAGCTCAAAGATCAAAGACTTATTGCCAAACATGTATATATTTTGTATTTTGTAAAACTTGAGTTTTGATGTATAAGTATTTGTAAATATTTGTTATATTTTCCGCTGCGTTTTTAATAAACACTCTATCTTTTGTGTTATATAATTTCTTTAAATGTTTTAAATTTGTTTATAAATGAGTCATTTGGTTGTAAATCGTGGCATTCCTATATTCAGTATACGTATATTACGATCGTAAAAGCATGTTGTGTACGTATACGGGGTATAAGGGTGTTACACAACATATAAAAGTCAAAACTTTTTAAAAGAAAAGTCAAAGTAAAAGGGTATTTTAGCAATTAAATCTTAGAAATTTAAAATTAATAAAATAATTCAAAAATAAATAATTTTGGATGGAAGATAATATTTTGGGGTTTTAATTAATAAAATAATTAATTAAAAATATATTAAAATAATAATATATATAAGGTTGAAAATGTGAGTGGGAGGAAAGAGAAAATCACTTTTTTTTTCATCTTCTTCTTCTTCTTTCCTTCAAGGCCGATTTTCATGGCTTCAAGAGAGGGATTTTGCTTCTTCCATACTCAAAAATTTGAAGGATTTCAATTATTCAAAGTGGATATTTTGTGATTTCCGATTTCCACCAAAATTAGTAAGTTTTCAACTCTTTTCTTTTAATTCTATAGAAAATTGGATTATGTTGAGTTAGGGGTTTTGATGTAGCATGTTATAATTATTGAAATGGGTGTGTATGATGTTATTTTGGGTAGTTAACAATGATTTTAAGGTTAGATTTAAGAAATGATTGAATTTAAGTTGAGTTTGGTGAAGAGAGAGAACTTAGGGTTATGGAACATTTGAGTTTTTAAAATCATGAATTTTAATTGTGCAAATTGGTTCCAAATGTGTTGTTTTGATGCATAAACAAGGATTTTAAAATCAAATGATGGATTTAGTTAAGTTTGGATAGAGCTTGAAGATGGTAGTATTGATTTAGGGTTTTGGAAAAGTGAATTTTCAAAGAATGATTAATTGTTTGATTTTAATGTTTAAATCATGTTATTTAATGATATAAGTCTTGGAAATAAGATTGATATGATAATTGGATTGATTTGGAATGGAAATCCTTCAATTGTGAAGATTATGCCATTTTAGGATTTTGAGCATATGCATGTGGTTAATTAATGTAATTGGTTTAAACATGCTAAGACATGTTTCTAATGATATTAATAAACTTAAAACACTAATTTAAATGGCTTGATATGGTTTTGCAAAGTTAAAGTGAGGTGAAGCTTAATTTTGAGATTTGGTTTAGAGTGATGTTTAATTATATTTTGATGTTGAGATTACCTTAGAATGTGATATTAAATGATTATGTATGATTACATTTGGTATAGGCATTGAGGGAGGTCGATTTGCTTCATCCAAGTGGTGAAGGGCAAGTTGGAAGGATAGGATTGGAGGCTGTGTTAAGCTTGCTTTGGGTTGCTAGTGGAGGTATCTACAAACTTCGAATGTATTGTTTATATTTGCATGAAATTTGGGCATAACACATTTTAGTTGGAAAATGTGTTAAGTTACTTGATTCATTGATTGAGTATGAATAATGTGCTATGACATTTGTAATGTCATATATGTGTTAAATGCATTGTGAAAAGCCATTGATAATGGCTAAATTGTGTAGAATATGAAATATGCATATTATGTGAAAATACCTAAAGTAATTGGGTAATGTGTTGTGAATGCAAAAATGAGATATGTGGAATAATGAAATGACTTGATGTTGATAAAAATGAGAAAAATGAGAAAGATGTGAAAAATAAGAAAAATGAGAAAAAAAAATGTAAAAATAAGGCAATGTGCCTAGATTGAATATGTGACAATGAGAGAGAGATTAATAATGAGAAAATGAATATGTGAAAAAAAAGTGAGAGAAAGATGATATAATAAGGCAATGTGCCTAGTTTGATCATGAGAAAATGAAAAAATGTTTTGATAAAGGAATTATGAAAGAATTTGATATTGAGAAATATGAATAAATTGTGTGGCTAGTATGTTATTCAATTTTCAAACTTCAGGGTTTGGCGGCATGCCTGTGATTGCCTACGGGCTACACGCTGGAATAGTGAAAAGACTGGGTCGTAAGCCAGGCCAGCTGACAATATGATGTTTTTGGGGTGAAAAGACTGGGTCGTAAGCCTCAAAAACTGTAGCAGTCTAGCCGGGTAGAGGACCAATATACTGGGGCCTAAGGGTCTAGCCGGGTTGAGGTCCAAGAGACTGGGGCTATTACTTTATCAATGGATATATTACCTACAGGGCTAGACACATGGTGTCATTATGGACCAAAGCAATAACTCTGAAATTTGAATAGTATATTAGATCCTTTTGGGCCCATGCTTGTCTTTGTTTTAATGTGAATTATGAATTATGATACAATTGAGCAATATAATGTTATGAGTTGAGATTTTGAAATATTTGAAAAATATAAGAAAGTGGAATGATGTGACATCTATATGCATTGTGCATTAGCATTGCATTGAGTTTTATTGTTATTATCAAAGTTTGTACCACTAGGCTTTGGCTTAGTGCGATTGTAATTCATCACGCAGGTGTCATGGATGATTTGGTAGAGCCAGAGAGTTTTACTGGATAGGATCGAGTCTAGGTTTGTATTTATTGAGCTTGAAGTGTTTTTCAGTACATCAAGATCAGAGTCAGTTGCCAACATGTAGATATTTTGTAACACCCCTATATCCCGTATACATACAAAGCATGCTTATACGATCGTATTATACGTATACTGAATATAGAAATGACACACATTAAAAATACACATATCATATTTAAAGTAAAACTAAAAATTTAAGAAATACCAAATAAAGAGAAATGAAAATCATAAGAAACAATAGATAAAAACGTTTGTTTATTACGCAACGGAAGTTTCATCCAAAACTTACAAGTGTAAATACATTAAACCTCAAAAATTACAAAATATGAAATATATACATGATTGGCAGCTTGACTCTCTGATCTTTAAGCTTTAATCAAACTCTTTACAATCAAAACAACCTCAACTAGGTTTAGAGGAATTCTCCATCTCAACTCTATCACCTCTATCACCTGCGCGATGAATCATAATCGCGCTGAGCCAACAACTCAGTAGTACAGACCATAATGCTATGATGTTAAATCAATAACAGTGATATACAATCAAACAATAAAGATCATACTCAATATACAATATTTCATGAATATTACATTATTTCATCACATTATAACTTCATTCATAACATCAACATGACATAGACACCTATGGGCCCAACAAGTTTTTAATACGATATTCAGAATTCAGAGTTACTGCTTTGGTTCATAATCACAATAATCAAGCCCGTAGGCAACATATATATATGTCTCTATCCATGGATAGTGTAACAGACCCAGTCTCTTGGACCATCAACTCAACAAATCAAGGAGATCCTCAACCCGGCAAGACTGTTACCAATCATATATCTCATAATCACAATTCTCATAATGTAATAGACCCAGTCTCTTGGACCTCAATTCAACTCAAATTGAAGAGATCCTCAACCCAGCAAGACTGTTACTATTCATAATTTCATAGGCATGCCACCCAAATCCAGAACTCTGAAATTGAATAACATATTAAACATACAATTATATCATTATTCTCTTTCTCAATTTGTATCTCAATATCAAATAGGCAATCATGCCTCAACACTTTCATTTGTATAACCATAGCCACTCACAATAGCTTCTCATCACATTTGAATCATCATGTCTCAATTCACAATATAATACATCATCTTTCACATATTCATAATCAATTACATTAAACATAATCATATATGCATACATGTCTCAATTATCTCATTTCACATTATACATATAGTACATTTCACAAGATTCACAATGTGCAAAACGTAACATTATTCATATATAACAATAATGTCATATCAAGTGAATGTATGCAACAATGCAAGGTTTGTACTTACCTCAATAACAATTCACACAACTCTAAACACTTTTCTTTTCCAAGATTCTTTTACTTCTTAGATCAATGACAAATCACTTTCTTCAAGACCTAATCCAAAAATAATAACATACACTTGCTTAGGGATACACATGAGATAATCAAATTAAGAGTTAACTAGGGAAAACCCTAAACAGGACACGTTCAACCACACGGGCGTGTCTCTGACCGTGCCCTAACTCCACCACACAGAGGCTTTTACAAGCTCAGAACCACGGCTGTGTCACTGGGCGTGTAATACATTCTGCCTCTCTGCAAAATACCAACACGTCCAACAACGTGAGCGTGCTCATGGCCTTGTAAACTCTCCAATCTCACAGTAGCTATGACACGCTCAATAACATGGGTGTGTTACTGGTCGTGTCAAACCTACTGCCTCTAACACAATTGACACGCCTAAGACTCTAGACGTGCTCCCGGGCGTGTCAGACCGAAAACTCAGATTCCGGCCAAACAACAAAATACCCAACAAAACACTTCTTTTCACTAACGTCCTCTTCAAACAAACTTAACAAAACATACCCAAAAACTATCTTAAACTTACAAAAACACCAAAACAACTCCACATCTATAACAAACACAAATCACAACATCATCTCAAACCCTAAACACAAATACAACACCATCACTTCCAACCAACTCATTCTTTTCTTCAATCCATCCTGAAAATCCATTATCAATTCAATCAAACACTCTTAAACATATTACAATCAAACAACACACTCTTACATACTCTATCAACTCACAACACAATTTCAAATAAGCAAAGAAATCAAAAGAGGACTTACCAAAGTAATGAAACTTCTTGAATCACCAACTTGATCACTTGATTCTCCTTTGAATTTGATCTAAGAACTCAAAACTCTCCTCTTTCTCTCTTGTCTTTGGGAGGTCCGACCACCAAGGAAGAAGAAAAGAAAATAAAGAAGCAAAGTCAAATTTGTCATCTCTTTAAACCTCTACCAAGCATTTCTAAAAAGTCAATTACCCAAATACCCTCTTCTCACTTACTTTAGCTCTCTTCACTTACATGCCCTTATTAGTAATTTCACCAATAACCAAATAAATATCTTCATCCCTTGACTCTCCATTTTGACTTAGGTATATGTTATTTATACTTCCATATATACAACATATACACTTTCTTTTAATTTCTTTTCTCTTGCCAATTGACATATACATTCAATCCAATTTAAAACAACAACAATATTCAAAACTTCTAAGGCATACATTGGGATATTACAATTCTCCCCCTCTAAAAAGAAATTTCATCCTCGAAATTACCTGTCATTGAGTCTGAAACAACTGAGGATATTGATCTCGCATTGCTTGCTCACTCTCCCAAGTTGCCTCTTCCTTTGCATGATTCTTCCACAAAATCTTCACAAGTGGCACTTTCTTATTTCTCAATTCTTTCACTTAACGTGCCAAAATAGCAAATGGTTCTTCTTCAAATGTCAGATCTGAACTTACTTCGATAGATTCAATTGGCAAAACATGAGATGGATCCGACCTGTACCTTCTCAACATAGAAACATGAAATACATTATGGATCCTATCCAACTTAGGTGGCAAAGCAAGCCGATAAGAAACTGGCCCAACTCTTTCCAAAACTTCATACGGTCCAATGAAACGAGGACTCAATTTCCCTTTCCGACCAAACCTCAATATCTTCTTCCAAGGAGACACTTTCAAAAATACCTTATCTCCAACCTCAAACTCTATGTCTCTCCTTTTTAGATCTGAATAAGATTTCTGCCGATCTGAAGCTGCTTTCAACCTATCTCGAATCATTCTCACTTTCTCTTCAGTTTCTTTAACCAAATCAGGACCAATTAACTTACCTTCTCCAAGTTCATTCCAACATAGAGGTGTCCTACACCGTCTACCATATAATGCTTCGAATGGTGCCATACCAATGCTGGATTGATGACTATTATTGTAAGCAAATTCCACAAGTGGCAAAAATCTATTCCAACTTCCAAAGAAATCAATAACACAACTTCTCAACATGTCCTCGATAATCTGTATCACTCTCTCTGACTGCCCATCTGTCTGTGGATGAAAAGTAGTGCTGAAGTGTAATCGAGAACCCAAAGCACCATGTAAACTCTTCCAAAACCTTGAAGTAAATCGGGGATCTCGATCAGACACTACAAAAATTGGGATACCATGCAACTTTACAATCTCATGGATATACAGCTCAGTTAACCTTTCCAGAGAATAATCCATCCGAACCGGAAGAAAATGAGCTGTCTTAGTCAACCTGTCAACAATCACCCAAATAGCATCATGCTTCCTTTGTGTGTGTAATTGTTGACCTCCCTTTCCTTTGGTAACAAGTGGGACACGGCCAAGTCAAGGTGACTTGGCCGTGTTGCTCTTCTTTGGAGGGACATGGCCACATGACTTGGCCGTGTCCCTTGCTTGTGTCTGCTACTGGGACTTGTTCTTCCTTTTAACTTGGTATGGGACACGGCCAGTGACTTGGCCGTGTCCTCTGCCTGTGTCAGCTACTGCCCATTTCATCTTCAATTCGTTTCCTTGCCTGTTTTAACCTAAACAAAACTCAAAACAAACTTAAAACACGAAGTAAATAAACAATAACCGACAAAACATAAACACAAACTAAAAACTAGATCAAAAACGACATAAAACTAAAAATAAACTAAAACTACACAATTAAAGAAAACACTAGATAAACCGATAAAAACTAACAAAATACCTAAATAAAACAATAATTAACCTAATAAACAAGACACAAAACTTATAACAAAAACTAATAAAACAGAGATGTAATTATAAGTGTTTAAAATGGTTGTAAGTTAAATTGGTGTTGGTTTTGGTTTGAAAATGGTAAGTTGAGTGGATATTGAAATTGAAAGAATAAGAATGATGTTGGTTTAGGGTTTTGAAGTGGTATGTGTTTAGTTGTGTTGCTAATGATTTGTTAATGAGAATCTTGTGATGAATATGTAAAATAAGTGTTGATGACATTGTTTATATCCATTTGAATGAGGCTATGTTGTGCACAATGAGTTTAAATGCAATTAAAAGAGTTTTGGCCACATTTAGGGTTTTGTTCATGTGAGACACAGCCAAACCAAAGGAGGAACACAGCCAAGACTTAAGATTTTTGAGAGACACGGCCAAGTCCATGGAAATTTGGCCGTGTTGGATGATTTTGGAGAAGACACGGCCGTGTCCCTTGCCCATGTTTGTCACTGCTTGGTTTTTGTTGAGAGACACGGCTGTGTCCTTTCCCCGTGTTTGCCTCTGCTTGATTTGGTGTTGAGAGACACGGCCACAAGCTTGGCCGTGTCCCTTGAGTGTGTTGGCCACTGTGATTTTTCCTTGCTCTTCTTACATGGTTGAGATTGAACTTACATTTGATAATGCATATGATACTTTATGAACAAGGTTATATATATTATGCATTGTGAATCTTGTGAATGGTAATGTGTTATATGAATAATGTTGTGTTGTGTACAATGTGGGACATAATGTGAATATTGATGAGGCATATGAATTATGGTAATGTAAATTAAGACATAAAGAGATGTGAGATTAATGTTATGAAATATGACATGTAATATGTGATATGTATAATGAGGAATTGCTTTGATGTTAATGAATATTATAATGATGTGAATGATATGATTGAAACATGTCTAGATGGTATGAGTAAATAATGATATGTTTGTTTAGTCAATGTAATTGATTATGGATATGTGAAAGATGAAGTAATATTAAAAGATATAAATGAGCGAACCTATCTGCCTCCTGCGGAACCATGCGAACCCAATAAGTTGGGCAACCGATCTTGGACTACCGACCTGGTTGGGGGTGTAATATCCTAATGTATGCCCTAGAATTTGATTATGTTGTTGTTGTAAATTGGATTGAATGTATATGTTATGTGATAAGAAAAGAAATTGGAAAGAAAATGCTTGTGTATATGTGTTTTGGGAAAGAAAAGAGGGTTTAGAGAGAAGTGTATATGTTGTTTATATGATGATATAATTAAAATATACATAAGTCAAATAGAGAGTCAATGCAAGAAGATATTTTATTTGAGATTTGTGAAATTACATATTTGGGCATGCAAGTGACAAAAGCTAAGTTAAGTGATGAGGGGTGTTTTGGTAATTGTCTTGTTAAAATCACTTGGTGGAGATTTAAAGAGAAATTGACTTTGTTTCTTCATCATTTTCTCTTCTTCTTGATGGTAGTGGCCGGCTCCTCCAAAGACAAAAGAAAACTAGAGAGCTAGAGAGGTGTTTGAAGTTCTAAACTCAAATTGAAGGAAGATTGAAGTGATCAAGTGTTGATTCAAGAAGTTTATAGCTTTGGTAAGCTTTCTTTTGGATCTTTTGCTTGTTTGAAATGATATGTGGATTTGATAGATGATCTAAGAGTGGGTTACTTGATTTTGTTATACTCAAGTGTGTTTGATTAGTTTGATCTTGGATTTTAAGGATGAATTGATCAAAGAAGTAAGTTGATTTTTGAAAGATGGAGAAGGAGGTTGGTTTTAGGGTTTTGAGGGGATATGTGTTAAATGTGGTGTTAAGGTATTGTTAAAGTGATTAATGTGATGAATATGTAAGATATGTGTTAATAATGTTGATTAGAACCATTTGAATGAGATTATTGTTGTGTATAATGTGTTAAAATGCATTTAGAAGAGTTTGGCCATAATTAGGGTTTGTGTTCTTGAGTGACACGGCCAAAAGCAATGTGAGACATGGCCGTGTCCCCTAGCCGTGTTAGCTACTGTGAAATTTAGTTGAGAGACACGGCCACAAGCTTGGCCGTGTCCCTCAAGTGTGCTGCCCGTGTTCCTCAAATGTGTTAGATAAGGTTTTGATTCTTTATTTTTTTTGCATTGTTTTGGTTCTTCAAAGGTAATTGTGTATCTAAACCTAAACCTAAACACTTTAAACACACTTAAATCAATGAATGACATAAACAAATGCATGTGTAAGATCCTAAAGCTATGAACAATGGTATGTTATATGTATTGTGAATCTTGTAAATGATAATGTGTGATATGGATAATGTATTTTGAAATGCTATATCAATGATACTATATGCATAATGTGAATTGAGATGTGAAATGTGATGCAAAGCCATTGTGATTGGCTATGATGATGCAATTGAAAGGAATAAGGCATGTTTGCCTAAATGTTGATGAGAATTGAGAATTGAAATGATAACTAAATAATAAATGAATTGTGTGGCTAATGTGTTATTCCATTTTCAGAGTTTGTTGTTGGTGGCATGCCTAATAAGTGTAACAATCTCTTGAAGTTAGGTTGGATTGAATCCTTGAAGCCTAATTGAGATGTTACCACCCTTGAAGCTAGGTTGGATTGGTTCTTGAAGCCATGTTGGGTTGAAGCTTAGCATGCTTTGCTCCCCTTGAAGCTTGGTTGAACCTAATCCTTGAAGCCTAGTTGGGTCTATGATATTGATAAATGTGACAACAAAACCAAAGCATTAACTCAGAAAATTGAATGGCATATTAGTGTGTCTTGGGCCCATGCTTGTCTTTGTTTAGTGTTGTTCATGAATGGTTTAATGAGTAACTAATGAGGTATATGAAAAGATGTTGAAATGTGATATGTCTACATATGTTGGATTATGAAATGTAAAGGTATGTTGTTAGCTTTGCATATATGATGTTACATGTATAATATGGATTGAGAATTTACATTTCATTGCACTAAAGCATAACATTAGCATGAATTGTCTTACTAAGCCCTTGGCTTAGCGCGATAGTGTTTAATCACGCAGGTGATAGAGTTGGTCGAGTTAAACCCGAGAGCTCTTCGAGACCGAGTGAGAGTAGACGTTAAAGAGTTGATTTTGGGAACTTAAAGATCAGAGAAGATTTGCCAATCATGTATAACTTCTTTATAACTTGTAAATATTGTTTATAATGTGAATATATGTATATTTGTAAATATAGATTTCAATACTTTCATATATGTAACTATTTTATAAATTCCGCTGCGTAATAAGTAAATGTGTATATATATATATTTATTTTATATTACAAGTTAATGACTTGTTATCTATATTGTATACTGAAAAAGATTATGATATCATTTAAAAAGGTTTTCTTGAATGTTAAGAAAAATCCGTAGCATTCCTATATTCAATACATGCATACTACATTGTGGTGTATGTAGTGTGTATGTATTGGGTGTGGGGGTGTTACAATTGTTTTGGTATCAGAGCCTAGGTTTGAGATTCTCAACCTAGGTAAAATGTAATAAAAAGAATATTTTTACTTAAAAAAAAAGTGGTTTTGAATAACATATATGTTTGGGATTGGCAATCTCTAATCTTTAATAAGTAGTATTCAGCTGTGTTTGCAGACATAGGTTGTGATGGATCCTCAGTCGCGTCAGTTAGTTGAGGGAAGTGCGGAGAGCGTTGCTCCTGAGGATGGAGCTAGAGTTGTTAGTGTTGGGGAGGCACCTGCTTCGGTGTAGGGGAGACCAGTTGGTGAGGAGGTTCCGCCAGCTTGGGTTAGGCATGTGGTAGAGACTTTGAGGCAAGCACCAGTGCAACCACAACCACCACCCCCTCAGCCTTTAGTATCAGTGAGGCACTATGATAAACTAAGGAAATATGGAGCGGAGGATTTCCTTGGTACTGTTGATCCAGCTGTAGCGGAGCAATGGCTTGATAAAGTACAGAGGATCTTTATTCTGTTGCAAGCCACCTCGGAGGAAAAGTTTGACTATGCCAGATCATTGCTACAGAAGGATGCATACGACTGGTGGAAGACAGTGCCCCATTCTATGGATGATCCACCAACCTTGTCATATGCGGATTTTCTGAGAGAATTTGAATTGAAGTATACTCCTAGGGAGTACAAAGACATGAAGAAGATGGAGTTCTTGAGCTTGAAGCAAGACAGCAAGACTGTAACTGAATATGAGGTTGAGTTTATTCGATTGAGCCAGTATGCTGTGGGCATTATAGCTGATGAGATTGATAGATGCAGGAGATTTGAGGAGGGATTGAGGCCCTGTATCATGTGCTTAGTGGCTGGATCTCGATATCACGATTTCTCCCAGCTAGTGGCAGCAGCTCGAAGTGTAGAGCGAGCTCAAGTTATTGCCGCTGCTTCAGAGGAAGAGGTTAGGGTTAGGAGGCCCCAGTTTGAGGTAGGGTCTTCTTCTGCGAAGAGAGGTAAAGGAAGTTTTGTTCCTCGGGTCAGTAGGAGTCAGAGGCCAGCTGGTAGGTCAGTGCAGTTTCAGAGGCAGAGATTTAGACCTGCAGCTTCAGTGGCGAGTGCTCCGACCCCAATGATTCAGAGATCCACTCTTCCCATCTGCATTCATTGTGGTAGGCCACATGGTGGTCCTTGCTGGAAGACTGGTGTAGCAGGGGTTTGTTTCAGATGTGGATCACCTAATCACTTTGTGAGAGATTGTCCTGAGAGGCAGGAACAGATGTCAGTTGATACTGCAGCTTCTCGACCTAGTGTGAGGGGAGGTCGAGGAGGCAGAGGTAGCAGCCGGGGAGGCAGATATGGGTTCAGTGTTAGAGGAGGTTCTACATCCAGGGAGAGTAGACCAGAGGAGGTTGGGTCTTCCCAGAGGATATATGTTATGCAGAGGCAGCCAGATGCTTCGGCAGTCATAGCTGGTACTTTTTCTTTATTTGATACTTCAGTACTTGCTTTGATTGATCCCAGATCCACCCATTCTTATATTAGTGCATCTGTTTTGCCTGTGTCTGATATGTATGCTGAGTCCCTAGGATTTGATGTGTTGGTGACAAATACTTTAGGGCATAGTGTGATTGTGAGCAAGGTGCACCGAGATAGTGCAGTGAGGGTGCAAGATGAGGAGTTCCTTGGAGATTTGATTGAGATGCCATTTAAGGAATATGATGTGATTCTAGGCATGGACTGGCTATCTAGACATGGAGCAGTGGTAGACTGTAAAAGGAAAATTGTTTCTTTGAGAACTACTGATGGTAGAGATGTGATAGTATCTAATGAGCAGGAACAGCTAGCATCTTTGTTTGTTTCAGCTGTTGCAGCCAGGAGGTTGATTAGAAAGGGGTGTGATGCTTATCTTGCTCATGTAGTAGATACTAGAGTAAGGAGTCCTCAAATTAATAGCATTGCCACAGTTGCAGAGTTCCCAGATGTGTTTCCAGAGGAGTTGCCAGGGTTACCTCCTGAGAGAGAGGTGGAGTTTGGTATTGAATTATTGCCTGGTACCATTCCTATCTCCATTACTCCTTATAGAATGGCACCTGCTGAATTGAGGGAGTTGAAAGTGCAATTACAGGAGTTGTTGGATAAAGGATTTATTCGCCCCAGTGTTTCTCATTGGGGAGCTCCTATCCTATTTGTGAAGAAGAAAGATGGTACTATGAGGCTGTGTATCGATTATAGGCAATTGAACAAGGTGACTATTAAAAATAAATATCCTTTGCCTAGAATCGATGATCTCTTTGATCAGTTGAAGGGCGCAGCTGTGTTTTCTAAAATTGATTTGAGATCAGGGTACCATCAGCTGAAAGTTAGAGCTGAAGATGTTCCTAAGACCGCCTTTCAGACCAGGTATGGGCATTATGAGTTTTTAGTTATGCCTTTTGGTCTGACAAATGCACCTGCAACTTTTATGGATTTGATGAATAGGGTGTTTAGGCCCTATTTGGATCAGTTTGTGGTGGTGTTTATTGATGATATTCTGGTGTATTCGCGGAATAAAGAGGAACATGACAAGCATCTGCGGATTGTGTTGCAGATTTTGAGAGAGAAGCAGTTGTTTGCTAAACTGTCGAAGTGTGAGTTTTGGTTGGACCAAGTAGCTTTTCTGGGTCATATAGTTTCAGCAGAAGGTATTAGAGTTGATCCGAGTAAAGTTGAAGCTATTTTGAATTGGAGTTCACCAAAATCAGTGACTGAAGTTAGAAGTTTTCTGGGTTTGGCAGGCTATTACCGACGGTTTGTGAAAGGATTTTCTTTGATAGCTACTCCACTCACCAGATTGCTTCGTAAGGGAGTTAGATTTGTGTGGACGGATCAGTGTCAGGCTAGCTTTGAGCAGTTGAGAGAAATGTTGACTCAAGCGCCTGTTCTTACTTTACCTGTGGAAGGCAAACCATATGTGATTTACAGTGATGCTTCACATAGAGGTTTGGGTTGTGTTCTGATGCAAGAAGGTAAAGTTATAGCTTATGCTTCTCGGCGGTTGAAGCCGCAAGAGCTTAATTATCCGACCCATGATTTGGAGCTAGCAGCCACTGTGTTTGCATTGAAGATTTGGCGACACTATTTGTTTGGGGAGAAATGTTTCATCTACACTGATCACAAAAGCTTGAAATATTTGGGTGTCCAAAAAGAGCTCAATCTTCGGCAGAGGAGATGGTTGGAATTGATTAAAGACTACGACTGTTTGATTGATTATCATCCAGGTAAAGCAAATGTTGTTGCTGATGCCTTGAGTTGGAAGTCTTTAGCAGGTTTAACTGTTTATTCGCTCTCGTTGCTTGTTGAGTTGAGAGCATTGTATGCCAGTTTTGTACCTTGTGATTATGGTGCATTGTTGGCACAGTTGCATTTGAAACCAGTTTTGTTGGATTAGATTAAAGAGGCTCAGTTGGCTGATGAGAAGATTCGAAAGATTGTGTCAGATTGCCAGAACGGGAAAAGTAGAGATTTTATTGTGAGAAATGATGGGAGTCTCTGGTTTAAGAACAGACTGTGTGTACCCGATGATGCAAATTTAAAAAGAATCATTTTGGAAGAAGCACATCAGTCAGTGTTTGCTATGCATCCGGGCAATACCAAGATGTATCATGATTTGAGACAGCATTACTGGTGGATTTGGTTGAAGAGAGACATTGCTAAGTTTGTATCGAAATGTCTCACTTGTCAGAAGGTAAAAGCAGAGCATCAAGTTCCAACCGGGTTGCTTCAACCGTTGTCAGTACCTGAATGGAAGTGGGAAAGAGTGACAATGGATTTTGTGTCTGGGTTGCCATTGACACAAAGGAAGCATGATACTATATGGGTGATTGTGGATAGATTGACTAAGACAGCTCATTTCCTTCCGGTTCGGATGGATTACTCTTTGGAGAGGTTAGCTGAGCTGTATATCCATGAGATTGTAAAGTTGCATGGTGTTCCAACTTCTTTAGTGTCTGATCGAGATCCCCGATTTACTTCAAGATTTTGGAAGAGTTTGCATGGTGCTTTGGGTTCTCGACTGCACTTCAGCACTGCTTTTCATCCACAGACGGATGGACAGTCAGAGAGGGTGATACAGATTGTCGAGGACATGTTGAGGAGCTGTGTCATTGATTTCTCTGGAAGTTGGGACAGATTTCTACCGCTTGTGGAGTTTGCTTACAACAACAGTTACCAATCTAGCATTGGTATGGCACCGTTTGAAGCATTGTATGGCAGACGGTGTAGGACACCTCTTTGTTGGAGTGAACTTGGTGAAGGTAAGTTAATTGGGCCTGATTTGATTCAAGAAACTGAAGAGAAAGTGAAATTGATTCGAGGCAAGTTGAAAGCAGCTTCAGACCGATAGAAGTCTTATGCAGATCTGAAAAGGAGAGACATAGAGTTTGATGTTGGAGATAAAGTATTTTTGAAAGTGTCTCCTTGGAAGAAGATTTTAAGGTTCGGTCGGAAAGGGAAATTGAGTCCTCGTTTCATTGGACCGTATGAAGTTTTGGAAAGAGTTGGGCCAGTTGCTTATCGACTCGCTTTGCCACCTGAGTTGGATCGTATTCATAATGTATTTCATGTTTCTATGTTGAGAAAGTACAGGTCAGATCCATCTCATGTGTTGCCATTTGAATCTATCGAAGTGAGCCCAGATTTGACATTTGAAGAGGAACCAGTTGCTATCTTGGCACGTGAAGTGAAAGAGTTGAGAAACAAGAGAGTGCCATTGGTGAAGATTTTGTGGAAGAATCATGGAAAGGAAGAGGCAACTTGGGAAAGTGAACAAATCATGCGAGAGCAATATCCTCAATTATTTCGGACTTGATATCAGGTAATTTCGAGGACGAAATTTCTTTTTAGAGGGGGAGAATTGTAATATCCTAATGTATGCCCTAGAAGTTGATTATGTTGTTGTTGTAAATTGGATTGAATGTATATGTTATGTGATAAGAAAAGAAATTGGAAAGAGAATGCTTGTGTATATGTGTTTTGGGAAAGAAAAGAGGGTTTAGAGAGAAGTGTATATGTTGTTTATATGATGATATAATTAACATATACATAAGTCAAATAGAGAGTCAATGCAAGAAGATATTTTATTTGAGATTTGTGAAATTACATATTTGGGCATGCAAGTGACAAAAGCTAAGTTAAGTGATGAGGGGTGTTTTGGTAATTGTCTTGTTAAAATCACTTGGTGGAGATTTAAAGAGAAATTGACTTTGTTTCTTCATCATTTTCTCTTCTTCTTGATGGTAGTGGCCGGCTCCTCCAAAGACAAAAGAAAACTAGAGAGCTAGAGAGGTGTTTGAAGTTCTAAACTCAAATTGAAGGAAGATTGAAGTGATCAAGTGTTGATTCAAGAAGTTTATAGCTTTGGTAAGCTTTCTTTTGGATCTTTTGCTTGTTTGAAATGATATGTGGATTTGATAGATGATCTAAGAGTGGGTTGCTTGATTTTGTTATACTCAAGTGTGTTTGATTAGTTTGATCTTGGATTTTAAGGATGAATTGATCAAAGAAGTAAGTTGATTTTTGAAAGATGGAGAAGGAGGTTGGTTTTAGGGTTTTGAGGGGATATGTGTTAAATGTGGTGTTAAGGTATTGTTAAAGTGATTAATGTGATGAATATGTAAGATATGTGTTAATAATGTTGATTAGAACAATTTGAATGAGATTATTGTTGTGTATAATGTGTTAAAATGCATTTAGAAGCTTTTGGCCGTGTCCCCTAGCCGTGTTAGCTACTGTGAAATTTAGTTGAGAGACACGGCCACAAGCTTGGCCGTGTCCCTTGCCCGTGTTGCCTACTGTCAAATTGAGGTTGAGAGACACGGCCACAAGCTTGGCCGTGTGTAATAACCTCATATATGGTCTAGAAGTTTTGATTATGTTGTTGATGTTGTTGTTATTGTTGTTGTAGTGATATATTGGATTGTATATATGTGTTAATTGCAAGAGAAATGAAATTGGGAAAGAAAATAGGGTTTAGAGAGAATGGTATATGTTGTGTATATGATGATATATATAAGATATAAATTGGTCAAATGAAGAGTCAATGGAAGAGATATTTATTTGTGTTGAGTGTGTAATTACATATAAGGGCTTATATGAAACAAAAAGTTAGTTATATGATTGAGGGTATTTTGGTAATTGCTTGGATAAGATCACTTGGTGGAGATTAAAAGTAAAATTTGACTTTGCTTCTTGATATTTTTCTTCTTCTTTTCCATGGTGGCCGGCTCCTCCTTAAACAAAGGAAGCAAGAGGAAAAGAGAAGATCTTGTTGAGTGAAGCTCAAATTGAAGAAAGATTAAGTGATCAAGTTGGTGATTCAAGAAGTTTTGTAACTTTGGTAAGTTCTCTTGTGATTTTTGTGTTTATTTGAAATGATATTTGAGTTTGATAGATTTTTAAGAGTGTGTTGGTTGATTTTGAGATGTGAGAAGTGTTTGAGTGATTTGATGATGGATTTTGAGTATGGATGGAAGAAAAGAGTAAGTGGTTGGAAGAGATGATGTTGTATATGTGGTAAGGGTTTTGAGATGATTTTGTGTTTTGTGTTTGATGTGTGTTTTGGCTTGTTTTGGGTGTGTTGCAAGTTTGTGATGAGTTTTGAGTATGTTTTCTTAAGACTATTTGAAGAGGATGTTAATGTATAGAAGTGTGTTGTTGAGTGTATGGTTGTTTTTTATTGGAGTCTTGATTTGTGGCCGGACACGCCCATGAACACGTCCAGGGTTTTTAGGCGTGTCAATTGTGTTGGAGGCAGTAGGTTTGACACGATCAGTAGCACGCCCGTGTTATTGATCGTGTCATAGCTACTGTAAGATTTGAGAAGTTACACGCCCAGGAACACGCTCATGTTGTTGAGCGTGTAAATATTTCTGTGTTGTGGAGTTAGGGCACGGCCATGAACACGCCCGTGTGGGTGAACGTGTCAGGGTTGAGGTTTGCCCTAATTAATTCCTAATTGGATTATCTCTTGTGTATCCCTAAACAAGTATATGCTATTACTTTTGATTTAAGTCTTGAAGATAGTGATTGATCATTGATCTAAGAGGTTAAAGAATCTTGAACAAGGAAATGTTTGGAGTTGTATGAATTGTTAGTAAAATAAGTACAAATCTTGTATTATTGCATTATTGCATATGATGATAATGGCAATGTATATGATACTATGTGAACAATGTGATATTTCATGTATTGTGACTCATGTGATGAGTAATGTGTTTGGTTATGTTTATATCAATAATGCTATATGTATAATGTGATGGAATAAAATGCCATTATGATTGGCTATGGTAACTTATATGTGATATGAGGCCATTGTTATTGGCTATGATGAGAGTTGAGAATGGAAATGATAATTAAATAATAAATGATTTGTGTGGCTAATGTGTTATTCCATTTTCAGAGTTTGTTGTTGGTGGCATGCCTAATAAGTGTAACAATCTCTTGAAGTTAGGTTGGATTGAATCCTTGAAGCCTAATTGAGATGTTACCACCCTTGAAGCTAGGTTGGGTTGGTTCTTGAAGCCAAGTTGGGTTGATGCTTAGCATGCTTTGCTCCCCTTGAAGCTTGGTTGAACCTAATCCTTGAAGCCTAGTTGGGTTTATGATATTGATAAATGTGATGATAAAACCAAAACATTAACTCTGAAAATTGAATGGCATATTAGTGTGTCTTGGGCCCATGCTTGTCATTGCTTAGTGTTTATTATGAATGATTAAACGAATACTAATGAGGTATATGATAAGATGTTGAAATATGATATGTCTATTTATGTTGAGTTATGAAATGTAAAGGTATGTTGTTAACTTTGCATATATGATGTTACATGTATAATATGGATTATGAATTGACATTTTATTGCATTAAAGCATATCCATTGCATGTTTTATCTTACTAAGCCCTTGGCTTAGCGCGATAGTGTTTAATCGCGCAGGTGATAGAACTGATAGAGTTGAACCCGAGAGCTCTTCTAGACCGAGTGAGAGTAGACATTGAAGAGTTGATTTTTGGAGGAACTTAAAGATCAGAGGAGATTTGCCAATCATGTATAACTCTTTTATATTTTGTAAAGATTTTGTTTATATTGTAAATATATATGTAACAATAAAATATGTACTCAAATGTTTTCATATGTGTAAATATTTTATAACTTCCGCTGTGTACTACTTAAATGTATTTATATATTTACTAGGTTATATTACAAATTGAGTAATTACTATCTATAATGTATATTAAGAAAGATGATGGTATTATATAAAAATGTTTTGAATGTTGATAAAAAGCTGTAGCACTCCTATGTTCAGTGCACATATGCTACATTGTGGTGTTGTAGTGTGTGTGTATTGAATGTGGGGGTGTTACAATTATTTTGGCATCAGAGCCTAGGTTTGAGATTCTCAACCTAGGTAAAATGTAAGAAAAAGACTGTTTTGATTTTAAAAGTGGTTTTTGAATAACATATATGTTTGGGATTGGCAATCTCTGATCTTTAATAAGATGTAGTATGTTGTGTTTGCAGACTTAGGTTGTGATGGATTCTCACTCACGTCAGTCGATTGAGGGTAGTGCCGAGAGTATTGCTCCTGCTGAGGGAGCTAGATTTGATAGTGTTGAGGAGGCACCTGTTTCGGTGTCGGGTAGACCAGCTGGAGAGGAGGTTCCGCCAGCCTGGTTTAGACATATGATGGAAGTTATGAGGCAAGCACCAGTGCAACCAGTGTCACCACCCCCTCAGCCTATGGTACCAGTGAGGCACTATGATAAACTAAGGAAGTATGGAGCGGAGGATTTCCTTGGTACTACTGATCCAGCTGTAGCAGAACAGTGGCTTGACAAAGTACAGAGAATCTTTATTCAGTTGCAAGCCACCTCGGAGGAAAAGTTTGATTATGCAAGATCTTTGCTACAAAAGGATGCATATGACTGGTGGAGGACGGTGCCCCATTCTATGGATGATCCACCAACCTTGTCATATGCGGATTTTTTGAGAGAGTTTGAGTTGAAGTATACTCCTAGGGAGTACAAAGACATGAAGAAGATGGAGTTCTTAAGCTTGAAGCAAGATAGCAAGACTGTAACTGAATATGAGGTTGAGTTTATTAGATTGAGTCATTATGCTGGTGGCATTATAGCTGATGAGATAGATAGATGCCGGAGGTTTCAGGAAGGATTAAGGCCCTCTATCATGTGCTTAGTGGCTGGATCAAGATATCATGATTTCTCCCAGCTAGTGGCAGCAGCTCGAAGTGTAGAGCGAGCTCAAGTTATTGCAGCTGCTTCAGAGGAAGAGGTTAGGGTTAGGAGGCCCCAGTTTGAGGCAGGGTCTTCTTCTGTTAAGAGAGGTAAAGGAAGCTTTGTTCCTAGAGTTAGTAGGAGTCAGAGGTCAGCTGGTAGGTCAGTGCAGTTACAGAGGCAGAGATTTAGACCTGCAACTTTAGTGGCAAGTGCTCCGACCCCTATGCTTCAGAGATCTACCATACCCATCTGCATTCATTGTGGTAGGCCACATGGTGGTCCTTGCTGGAAGACTGGTGTAGCAGGGGTTTGTTTCAGATGTGGATCACCTAATCACTTTGTGAGAGATTGTCCTGAGAGGCAAGAACAGATGTCAGTTGATACTGCAGCTTCTCGACCTAGTGTGAGAGGAGGTCGAGCAGGCAGAGGTAGCAGCCGGGGAGGCAGATCTGGGTTCAGTGCTAGAGGAGGTGCTACATCCAGGGAGAGTAGACCAGAGGAGGTTGGATCTTCCCAGAGGATGTATGTTATGCAGAGGCAGTCAGATGCATCGGCAGTCATAGCTGGTACTTTTTCTTTATTTGATACTTCAGTGCTTGCTTTGATTGATCCGGGTTCCACACATTCTTATATTAGTGCATCTGTTTTGCCTGTGTCTGATATGCATACTGAGTCCCTAGGATTTGATGTGTTGGTGACAAATCCGTTAGGGCATAGTGTGATTGTGAGTAAGGTGCATCGAGATAGTGCAGTGAGGGTGCAAGGTGAGGAGTTCCTTGGAGATTTGATTGAGATGCCATTTAAGGAATATGATGTGATTCTAGGTATGGACTGGCTATCTAGACATGGAGCTGTGGTAGACTGTAAAAGGAAAATTGTTTCTTTGAGAACTGTTGATGGTAGAGAGGTGATAGTATCTAATGAGCAGGAACAGCTAGCCTCCTTATTTGTTTCAGCTGTTGCAGCCAGGAGGTTGATTAGAAAGGGGTGTGAAGCTTATCTTGCTCATGTGATAGATACTAGAGTGAAGGGTTCTCCCATTGATAGTATTGCCACAGTTGCAGAGTTCCCAGATGTATTTCCAGAGGAGTTGCCAGGGTTACCTCCTGAGAGAGAGGAGGAGTTTGGTATTGAATTGTTGCCTGGTACCACTCCTATCTCTATTACTCCTTATAGAATGGCACCAGCAGAATTGAGGGAATTGAAAGTGCAATTACAGGAGTTGTTGGATAAAGGATTTATTCGCCCCAGTGTTTCTCCTTGGGGAGCTCCTGTGCTATTTGTGAAGAAGAAAGATGGTACTATGAGGTTGTGTATTGATTATAGGCAATTGAACAAGGTGACTATTAAAAATAAATATCCTTTGCCTAGAATCGATGATCTCTTTGATCAATTGAAGGGTGCAGCTGTGTTTTCTAAAATTGATTTGAGATCTGGGTACCATCAATTGAGAGTTAAAGCTGAAGACATTTCCAAGACCGCCTTTCGGACCAGGTATGGGCATTATGAATTTTTAGTTATGCCTTTTGGTCTAACGAATGCACCTGCAGCTTTTATGGATTTGATGAATAGGGTGTTCAGGCCCTATCTGGATCAGTTTGTAGTGGTCTTCATTGATGACATTCTGGTGTATTCGCGGAATGAAGAGGAACATGATATGCATCTGCGGATTGTGTTGCAGATTTTGAAAGAGAAGCGGTTGTTTGCCAAATTGTCGAAGTGTGAGTTCTGGTTGGATCAAGTCGCTTTTCTAGGTCATATAGTTTCAGCGGAAGGCATTAGAGTTGATCCGAGTAAAGTTGAAGCTATATTGAATTGGAGTCCACCCAAGTCGGTGACTGAGGTTAGAAGTTTTCTGGGTTTGGCAGGCTATTACAGACGGTTTGTGAAAGGGTTTTCTTTGATAGCTACTCCACTCACCAGATTGCTTCGTAAGGGAGTGAGATTTGTGTGGACGGATCAGTGTCAGGCTAGCTTTGAGCAGTTGAGAGAAATGTTGACTCAAGCGCCTGTTCTTACTTTACCTGTGGAAGGCAAACCATATGTGATTTTCAGTGATGCTTCACATCGTGGTTTGGGTTGTGTACTGTAATATCCCAAGATATGCCTTAAAAGTTTTGGAGTTATTGTTGTATTTGGACTTAATGTATATGTATATTTGGGAAATATAACTACAATATAAAAGACATATACATATACATTACATATACATGAGAGAAATTGGGAGTAGGAAAAGTGAGTTATATATATATATATATAATTAATTGTAATAATGATGATAAGGACAAAAAGGAAAAGAGAAGAAGAAAGTCAAAGGCATCATCATTATTATTATTATTATATGGTGGAGATAAGAACGAAGAAGAGGAAAAAAATTAATTTTCCTTTCTTCTTCTTCGTCTGTTCTTCTTCGTGAGAGAGAGAGAGAGATGGAGAGAGAGAGAGAAGCTAGAGAGAGAAAGATGATTTTTGCTCCTAATTACACCAAAGATTAAGGATATCAAGAGATTTGCAAGTGGAGTTTGAAGATTTGGCAAGCTATACATGTAAGTACTCATTCTTTGAATTGAGTTTATTGATTATATATATATGATTTTTTATCTTCTTGTCTTGATTTCTTTTAATTGAAGTTAGTTTTGATATGGTTGGTGTGGAAGATGATGATAAGTTGGGTTATTTGTGAGAATGATGATGAATTGTGGAGTTAGAGTTTAGTATAAATGAATTTGGTACTTTGAGTAATTGATTATAGTGATGTATATATATTGGTTATTATGATGATATAATGAAGTTATATAAATGTTAAAGTGATAGGAAATTGTTAAATATTAACAAAGATGATGATTAAGAAGGTTGTGGTGTGAATTTTAAAGGGTTTGGATGAGTTTTGAAATATTTGGTCTTTAAATCATTGAAGGACACGGCCAAGTTGTGAGAGACACGGCCAAGTTAGGGCAAATTTGGCCGTGTTGGATATTTTTGGAGAGACACGGCCACTGGCTTGACCGTGTTCCTTGACCGTGTTTGCCACTGCCTATGTTGTGTTGAGAGACACGGCCGTGTCCCTTGCCCATGTCTGCTACTGGATTTTTGTGTTGAGAGACACGGCCACTGGCTTGGCCGTGTCCATTGCCCGTGCTTGCTACTGTCTGCATTGGTGTTGAGAGACACGGCCACAAGCTTGGCCGTGTCCCTTGAGTGTGTTGGCTAATGATATTTATTCTTGATTATTCTTACATGGTTGGATCTTCAAAGGTCTTTTGTACCTAAACACACTTAAAACAATAATGATTCAATCAAATGTATATGGAAGATTCTAAATCTATGAATAATGTAAATTGTTATGTGTATATTAATGATGATATAGGAAATGTGGAAGATATAATGATCATTGAAAAAGTATGTGCAATGCCATTGATTATGTATACTTGAATGATGAATTGATCAATATGATTTGATGATGCATATGATACTATTATGCATTGTAAATCTTGTGAATTGCAATGGTGATATATATATATATTGTGAAGGATATGATGAAGTAATTAATTATGTACAATTGAATAATGAAATATTATAATATGAGTTGAGACATGATATGATGTGAAGCCATTGTGATTGGCTATAGTGATTCAAATGAGATGTGAAGCCATTGTTATTGGCTATGGTAAATCAATTGAGTATGAAATGAAAATGTTGATTCAATTGTGTTCTGTCTAATATGTTGATTCAATCTTCAGAGTTCTGGATTTGGCGGCATGCCTAGAAAATGTGAAAATGTAACAGTCTTGCCGGGTTGAGGATCTCTTCAATTTGAGTGAATTGAGATCCAAGAGACTGGGTCTGTTACACTATGTGAATTATTGATACGAAATATATGAAAAGTAACAGTCTTGCCGGGTTGAGGATCTCTTTGAATTGAGATCCAAGAGACTGGGTCTGTTACTTGATAAAATGTGAAATGTGAATTGTAGTAACAGTCTAGCCGGGTTGAGGATCTCCTCGAGTTTAGCAGAGTTGATGATCCAAGAGACTGGGTCTGTTACGCTATCCATGGATAGAGATATGAGATATATTGCCTACGGGCTTGATCATTGTGATTATGGACCAATGCAGTAACTCTGAACTTTGAATAACATATTAGTGTCTTTTGGGCCCGAGTCTGTCTTTGTTGTCAATGTGATATTTAAATGTTGAAATAAATGAGTAATGAGATCTATGGCTGCCTTTATTGGAAGTGTGATTCATGATTGATGAATTGTGAATAAAATGATGTTGTGAAGTATGATTTTGTAATACGTGTATTGATATATTGAGGAGCTTTGTTGAGATATGAGTTTATGAAAATGTGGGATGATGTGTAAAATGTATATGAATGTGGAATTTGTGAGATTGGTTTTCATAAAGGGTTGAATAAATCATTGAATGGTGATTTGTTAAAAGGATGTATATGTATATGTATATGAGATAGAAATGGTAAGTATCGTGTTGTGAATGTTCTATGTAAATATGTATATAATGTATGAGACTAGTGGGGAACATATGAAGAATGCATTGAGAAAGGAAAACGTGGTAAGAGAACAATAAAACATGATGCTAAAAATATAAGGTATGATTCTTTTGTAAAGTATACTTTAATATTTATTTGTACTACTAAGCTCTCGGGCTTAGCGCGGATTTGTAATCGCGCAGGTGGTTATGCGGTTGATCTGGAAGTCCAGCTGTTATGCCACGAGAAGGGTAAGAGTGTCTCGAGACCAACTAGAAGGTGATGCATACATTTTGTGATTTTAATTATGTTGTATAATTATAAGAATAATGTTTTTCATAAATGTTTCTTTAAATTAATGCAATACTTCTTGAACTCAGATAAAGGTTTTTAAATTGAAACTATAAGTGACATTCTTATACTTTATATACGTATTGTATATATACTAGGTATATGTATAGTACTTATATAGAGTATGGGGGTGTTACGACCCTCCCCGACCAGGTCGGCTGCCCGGCCCACTAGTGGCTTACGGCCCGGCCTTTTCACCACCTGGGCACGGAGTCCGCAGGAGGCAAGCGATCGCTACAGTACTGGACAGCCCTCGCGGCCCACCCAGCAGGATTTGTTAATTTGGCTTAATTCCTTGCAATTAAGTCGCCTCCCTGGATCGAACCCCTGACCTCCCACTCAAGAGAGCCAGCGAGAACCATCCAGTACCATTTACTGATGCAAGAAGGTAGAGTTATAGCTTTTAGGCGTGTCAATTGTGTTGGAGGCAGTAGGTTTGATACGATCAGTAGCACGCCCGTGTTATTGAGCGTGTCATAGCTACTGTAAGATTTGATAATTTACACGCCCAGGAACACGCCCATGTTGTTGAGCGTGTAAATGTTTCTGTGTTGTGGAGTTAGGGCACGGCCATGAACACGCCTGTGTGGGTGAACGTGTCAGGGTTGAGGTTTGCCCTATTTAATTCCTAATTGGATTATCTCTTGTGTATCCCTAAACAAGTATATGCTATTACTTTTGATTTAAGTCTTGAAGATAGTGATTGATCATTGATCTAAGAGGTTAAAGAATCTTGAACAAGGAAATGTTAGGAGTTGTATGAATTGTTAGTAAAATAAGTACAAATCTTGTATTATTGCATTGTTGCATATGATGATAATGGCAATGTATATGATACTATGTGAACAATGTGATATTTCATGTATTGTGACTCATGTGATGAGTAATGTGTTTGGTTATGTTTATATCAATAATGCTATATGTATAATGTGATGGAATAAAATGCCATTGTGATTGGCTATGGTAACTTATATGTGATATGAGGCCATTGTTATTGGCTATGATGAGAGTTGAGAATGGAAATGATAATTAAATAATAAATGATTTGTGTGGCTAATGTGTTATTCCATTTTCAGAGTTTGTTGTTGGTGGCATGCCTAATAAGTGTAACAATCTCTTGAAGTTAGGTTGGATTGAATCCTTGAAGCCTAATTGAGATGTTACCACCCTTGAAGCTAGGTTGGGTTGGTTCTTGAAGCCAAGTTGGGTTGATGCTTAGCATGCTTTGCTCCCCTTGATGCTTGGTTGAACCTAATCCTTGAAGCCTAGTTGGGTTTATGATATTGATAAATGTGATGATAAAACCAAAACATTAACTCTGAAAATTGAATGGCATATTAGTGTGTCTTGGGCCCATGCTTGTCTTTGCTTAGTTTTGATTATGAATGATTAAACGAATACTAATGAGGTATATGATAAGATGTTGAAATATGATATGTCTATTTATGTTGAGTTATGAAATGTAAAGGTATGTTGTTAACTTTGCATATATGATGTTACATGTATAATATGGATTATGAATTGACATTGTATTGCATTAAAGCATATCCATTGCATGTTTTATCTTACTAAGCCCTTGGCTTAGCGCGATAGTGTTTAATCGCGCAGGTGATAGAACTGATAGAGTTGAACCCGGGAGCTCTTCTAGACCGAGTGAGAGTAGACATTGAAGAGTTGATTTTTGGAGGAACTTAAAGATCATAGGAGATTTGCCAATCATGTATAACTCTTTTATATTTTGTAAATATTTTGTTTATATTGTAAATATATATGTAACAATAAAATATGTACTCAAATGTTTTCATATGTGTAAATATTTTATAACTGCCGCTGTGTACTACTTAAATGTATTTATATATTTACTAGGTTATATTACAAATTGAGTAATTACTATCTATAATGTATATTAAGAAAGATGATGGTATTATATAAAAATGTTTTGAATGTTGATAAAAAGCTGTAGCACTCCTATGTTCGGTGCACATATGCTACATTTGTGGTGTTGTAGTGTGTGTGTATTGAATGTGGGGGTGTTACACCGTGTCCCTCAAGTGTGCTGCCCGTGTTCCTCAAATGTGTTAGATAAGGTTTTGATTATTTGTTCTTTTTGCATTGTTTTGGTTCTTCAAAGGTAATTGTGTATCTAAACCCAAACCTAAACACTTTAAACACACATAAATCAATGAATGACATAAACAAATTCATGTGTAAGATCCTAAAGCTATGAACAATGGTATGTTATATGTATTGTGAATCTTGTAAATGATAATGTGTGATATGGATAATGTATTTTGAAATGCTATATCAATGATACTATATGCATAATGTGAATTGAGATGTGAAATGTGATGCAAAGCCATTGTGATTGGCTATGATGATGCAATTGAAAGAACTAAGGCATGTTTGCCTAAATGTTGATGAGAATTGAGAATTGAAATGATAACTAAATAATAAATGAATTGTGTGGCTAATGTGTTATTCCATTTTCAGAGTTTGTTGTTGGTGGCATGCCTAATAAGTGTAACAATCTCTTGAAGTTAGGTTGGATTGAATCCTTGAAGCCTAATTGAGATGTTACCACCCTTGAAGCTAGGTTGGATTGGTTCTTGAAGCCAAGTTGGGTTGAAGCTTAGCATGCTTTGCTCCCCTTGAAGCTTGGTTGAACCTAATCCTTGAAGCCTAGTTGAGTCTATGATATTGATAAATGTGACAACAAAACCAAAGCATTAACTCTGAAAATTGAATGGCATATTAGTGTGTCTTGGGCCCATGCTTGTCTTTGTTTAGTGTTGTTCATGAATGGTTTAATGAGTAACTAATGAGGTATATGAAAAGATGTTGAAATGTGATATGTCTACATATGTTGGATTATGAAATGTAAAGGTATGTTGTTAGCTTTGCATATATGATGTTACATGTATAATATGGATTGAGAATTTACATTTCATTGCACTAAAGCATAACATTAGCATGAATTGTCTTACTAAGCCCTTGGCTTAGCGCGATAGTGTTTAATCGCACAGGTGATAGAGTTTGTCGAGTTGAACCCGAGAGCTCTTCGAGACCGAGTGAGAGTAGACGTTGAAGAGATGATTTTGGAAACTTAAAGATCAGAGAAGATTTGCCAATCATGTATAACTTCTTTATAACTTGTAAATATTGTTTATAATGTGAATATATGTATATTTGTAAATATAGATTTCAATGCTTTCATATATGTAACTATTTTATAAATTCCGCTGCGCAATAAGTAAATGTGTATATATATATATTTATTTTATATTACAAGTTAATGACTTGTTATCTATATTGTATACTGAAAAAGATTATGATATCATTTAAAAAGGTTTTCTTGAATGTTAAGAAAAATCCGTAGCATTCCTATATTCAATACATGCATACTACATTGTGATGTATTTAGTGTGTATGTATTGGGTGTGGGGGTGTTACAGGGGGAAGGTTCAGTACAGTCAGTAGTATGTACCTATCTGCCTCCTGCGGAACCATGCGGACCCTGTGGATTGGGCAACCGATCTTGGACTACCAACCTAGTTGGGGGAAGGTTCGTTACTGATAGTTTTATACGTGCTTATCTGCCTCCTGCGGACCCATGGGATTGGCAGTAGCCTGAGGCTCAGTGGGCAACCGACCTGGTTGGGGGAAAGTTCGTATATGAAGCCATAGTTTGTTGGTTATCTTGATAAACTTTGAATGAGTATAATAGATGATGATATAATTATTGATATAATGAAATGTATATTAATAAGTATGATCCTTATTGATTGATTATATGATATTGATATTAATATTGCATATTATCATTATGGTTTGTACTACTGAGCTGTGGCTCAGCGCAATAGTGTTTGTTCGCGCAGGTGATAGAGTTGAACCCGAGAGCTCCTCGAGACCAAGTGAGACTAGACATTGAGGATTTTCTTTTGGGACTTAAAGATCAGACAAGGGCTGCCAATCATGTATATATTTTATGTTTTGTAAACTTTGATTTATAACATATTTGTAATAACTTCCGCTGTGAATTGATAAACATTTTTATATATGGTGTCTTTTGGATTTCTTTTAAATGTTTGAGATTGGTTTCATTTATTTACAAAGATATTTGTTGTGTCTTTTTAAACTGTGGCATTTTCTATATTCGATATACGTATTTTACGATCGTTTAAGCATGCTTGGTACGTATATGGGATATAGGGGTGTTACAATTGTTTTGGTATCAGAGCCTAGGTTTGAGATTCTCAACCTAGGTCAAGTGTAAGAAAAAGAGTGTTTTGATTTAAAAAAATGGATTTTTGAATAACATACATGTTTGGCATTGGCAGTCTCTGATCTTTAATGAGAGGTATTCCGCTGTGTTTGCAGATATAGGTTGTGATGGATTCTCACTCATGTCAGTCAGTCGAGGGTAGTGCTGAGAGTATAGCTCCTGATGAGATTTGAGAGGGAGCTAGAGTGAATAGTGCTGGAGAGGTACATGCTTCTGTGTCGGGGAGACCAGCTGGTGAGGAGGTTCCACCAGGTTGGCTTAGGCATGTGATAGAGGCTTTGAGGCAAGCACCAGTGCAACCACCGCCACCACCCCCACAGCCTTTGGTAGCAGTGAGACAGTATGATAAGCTAAGAAAGTATGTAGCAGAGCAGATTTTCTAGGTACCATTGATCCAGCTGTAGCAGAGCAGTGGCTAGATAAAGTACAGAGAATATTTGTTCAGTTGCAAGCCACTCCAGAGGAAAGATTTGATTATGCAAGATCATTGTTGCAGAAGGATGCATATGACTGGTGGAGGACAGTGCCCCATGCTATGGATGACCCACCAGCATTGTCCTATGTTGACTTTCTAAGGGAGTTTGAATTGAAGTATACTCCAAGGGAGTATAAAGATGTGAAAAAGATGGAGTTTTTGAGCTTGAAGCAAGATCACCGGACTCTGACAGAATATGAGCTAGAGTTTATCCGGTTGAGCCAGTATGCTGGAGGTATTATATCTGATGAGATAGATAGATGTAGGAGATTTTAGGAGGGACTGAGGCCCTCTATCATGTGTCTGGTGGCTGGATCTAGATATCATGATTTTTCCCAGCTTGTATCAGCAGCTAGGAGTGTGGAAAGAGCTCAGGTTATTGCAGCTGCTTCAAAGGAAGAGATCAGGATTAGAAGGCCCCAGTTTGAGGCAGGGTCTTCGTCTGTGAAAAGAGGTAAAGGACGTTTTATTCCTCGGGTTAATAGGAGTCAGAGGCCAGCTTATAGGTCAGCACAGTTTCGAAGACAGAGATCTTGACCTACAGTTTCAGTAGCGAGTGCTCCTGCTCCAGTAGTTCAGAGATCCACTCCACCTATATGTGCTCAATGTGGGGGTTATCATAGAGGTGTTTGTTGGAAGAGTAGTGGACCCGCTGTATGCTTCAGATGTGGATCTCCCGATCATTTTGTTAGAGATTGTCCTGAGAAACAGGAACGGATGTCAGTAGATACTGCAGCTTCTCGACCTAGTGTGAGAGGAGGTCGAGGAGACAGGGGTTTCAGCAGAGGAGGCAGATCTGGGTTCAGTTCTAGAGGAGTCCTACATCTAGGGAGAGTAGACCAGAGGGGGTTGGATCTTCTCAGAGGATTTATGTGATGCAGAAGCAACCAGATGCTTCGGCAGTCATTGCTGGTACTTTCTCTTTATTTGATACTTCAGTACTTGCTTTGATTGATCCTAGATCCACACATTCATATATTAGTGCATCTGTTTTGCCTGTATCTTATGTGCATGCTGAATCCCTAGGATTTGATGTGTTAGTAACAAATCCGTTAGGGCATAGTGTGATTGTCAGTAAAGTGCACCGAGATAGTGCAGTAGTGGTTCAAGGTGAGGAGTTCCTTGGAGATTTGATTGAGATGCCTTTTAAGGAATATGATGTGATTCTAGGCATGGATTGGTTATCTAGACATGAAGCTGTGGTTGACTGCCAAAAGAAAGTTGTTACCTTGAGAACCAGTGATGGTAGAGAGGTGTTAGTATCTAATGAGCAGGAACCGCTAGCATCCTTGTTTGTTTCAGCGGTTGCAGCTAGGAGATTGATTAGAAAGGGGTGTGACGCCTATCTTGCTCATGTGGTGGATACTAGAGTAAAGGGTTCTCAAATTGATAATATACCCACAGTTGCAGAGTTTCCAGATGTGTTTCCAGAGGAGTTACCAGGGTTGCCTCCTGAGAGAGAGGTGGAGTTTGGTATTGAATTATTGCCTGGTACCACTCCTATCTCCATTACTCCTTATAGAATGGCACCTGCTGAGCTGAGAGAACTTAAAGTGCAGTTGCAGGAATTGTTGGATAAAGGGTTTGTTCGCCCTAGTGTTTCACCGTGGGGAGCTCCTGTTCTGTTTGTGAAGAAGAAGGATGGTACTATGAGATTGTGTATCGATTATAGGCAATTGAACAAAGTGACTATTAAAAATAAATATCCTTTTCCTAGAATTGATGATCTCTTTGATCAATTGAAGGGTGCAGCAGTGTTTTCTAAAATTGATTTGAGATCAGGGTACCATCAGTTGAGAGTCAGAGCTGAAGATGTTCCTAAGACCCCCTTTCGGACCAGGTATGGGCATTATGAGTTTCTAGTTATGCCTTTTGGTTTGACGAATGCACCTGCAGTTTTTATGCATTTGATGAATAGGGTGTTTAGGCCATATCTGGATCAGTTTGTGGTAGTTTTTATTGATGACATTTTGGTGTATTCGTGTAATGAGGAGGAGCATGACAAGCATCTGCGGATTGTGCTGCAGATTTTGAGAGAGAAGCAATTGTTTGCTAAACTGTCGAAGTGTGAATTTTGGCTTGAACAAGTAACTTTTCTCGGTCACATAGTTTCAGCAGAAGGCATTAGAGTTGATCCGAGTAAAGTTGAAGCTATTTTGAATTGGAGTCCACAAAAGTCTGTGACTGAAGTTAGAAGTTTTCTGGGTTTGGCAGGCTATTACCGACGGTTTGTGAAAGGATTTTCTTTGATAGCTACTCCACTTACCAGATTGCTTCGAAAGGGAGTTAGATTTGTGTGGACAGATCAGTGTCAGGCTAGCTTTGAGCAGTTGAGAGAGATGTTAACTCAAGCGCCTGTTCTTACTTTACTTGTGGAAGACAAACCATATGTGATTTACAGTGATGCTTCACATAGTGGTTTGGGTTGTGTTCTGATGCAAGAAGGTAAGGTGATAGCTTATGCTTCTCGACAGTTGAAACCGCATGAACTCAATTATCTGACCCATGATTTAGAGTTGGCAGCCATTGTGTTTGCATTGAAGATTTGGCGACATTATCTATATGGGGAGAAGTGTTTTATCTATACTGATCATAAAAGTTTAAAATACTTGGTTGTTCAAAGAGAACTCAATCTTCGACAGAGAAGATGGTTAGAGTTGATAAAAGACTACGACTGTTTGATTGATTATCATCCTGGTAAGGCAAATGTTGTTGCTGATGCCTTGAGTCGGAAGTCTTTAGCAGGTTTGACTGTTTATTCGCTCTCGTTGCTTGTTGAGTTGAGAGTGTTGCATGCTAGTTTTGTATCTTGTGATGATGGTGCATTGTTGGCACAGTTGCAATTGAAACCAGTATTGTTGGATCAGATTAGAGGGGCTCAATTGGCTGATGAGAAGATTCAGAAGATTGTTTCAGATTGCCAGAAAGGAAAGAGTCGAGATTTCATTGTGAGAAATGATGGGAGTCTTTGGTTTAAGAACAGATTGTGTGTGCCTGATAATACTAATTTAAGAAGAATCATTTTAGAAGAAGCTCATCAGTCAGAATTTGCTATGCATCCGGGCAATACAAAGATGTATCATGATTTGAGACAGCATTATGGGTGGTCTGGTATGAAAAGAGACATTGCAGCTTTTGTGTCCAAATGTCTCACATGTCAGAGGGTAAAAGCTGAGCATCAAGTTCCAACAGGGTTACTTCAACCTTTAGCAGTGCCTGAATGGAAATGGGATAGAGTAACCATGGATTTCGTATCTGGTCTGCCATTGTCACAAAGAAAGCATGATGCTATTTGGGTGATTGTTGACGGGTTGACTAAAACAGCTCATTTTCTTCCGGTTCGGATGGATTACTCTTTGGAGAGGTTAGCTGAGTTGTATATCCATGAGATTGTGAAGTTGCATGGTGTCCCAACTTCTATAGTGTCTGATAGAGATCCCAGATTTACTTCAAGGTTTTGGAAGAGCTTACACGGTGCTTTGGGTTCTCGATTACACTTCAGTACTGCTTTTCATCCACAGACAGATGGGCAGTCAGAGAGAGTGATACAGATTATTGAGGACATGTTAAGAAGCTGTGTCGTTGATTTCTCTGGAAGTTGGGATGGATTCTTACCACTTGTGGAATTTGCTTATAATAATAGTCATCAATCAAGCATTGGTATGGCACCATTCGAGGCATTGTATGGCAGACGGTGTAGGACACCTTTATGTTGGAATGAGCTTGGAGAAGGTAAGTTAATTGGTCCTGAGTTGGTCAAAGAAACTGAAGAGAAAGTGAAAGTGATTCGAGATAGATTGAAAGCAGCTTCAGATCGACAGAAGTCTTATTCAGATTTGAAGAGGAGAGACATTGAATATGATGTGGGAGATAAAGTATTTTTGAAAGTGTCTCCTTGGAAGAAGATTTTGAGGTTTGGTCGAAAAGGGAAATTGAGTCCTCGCTTCATTGGACCGTATGAAGTTTTGGAAAGAGTTGGGCCAGTTGCTTATCGGCTTGCTTTGCCACCTGAGTTAAATAGGATCCATAATGTATTCCATGTTTCTATGTTGAGGAGGTATAGGTCGGATCCATCTCATGTATTGCCAATTGAATCTATCGAAGTGAGTTCAGATTTGACATTTGAAGAGGAACCAGTTGCTATCTTGGCACGTGATGTGAAAGAATTAAGAAATAAGAAAGTGCCTTTAGTGAAGGTTCTATGGAAGAATCATGGAAGAAAAGAAGCAACTTGGGAGAGTGAGCAAGCAATGCGAGATCAATATCCTCAACTATTTCAGACTTGATATCAGGTAATTTCGAGGACGAAATTTCTTTTTAGAGGGGGAGAATTGTAATATCCCAAAGTGTGCCCTAGAAGTTTTAATACAATTGTTATTTGATTGGAATTAGATGTATATATGTTTTTGTAAAGGAAATGATTGTGTTAATGGAATGTATATGTTGTATATATGTTAATATATATAACATATATGTTGGTCAAATGTAGAGTCAAGGGGAAAAGATATTTTAGTTTGGGATGTGTGAAATTATTATAAAGGGCACTTGATGAAGAAGAAAACTAGACCATATGAGAAGAGGGTATGTTAGTAATTGTGCTTGTAGAATTGCTTGGTGGAGATTTAAAGAGGAAGAAAAGGGTTGATTTGTCTTCAGTTTTCTTTTCTTTGCATTTCTTGGCCGGCTACAAAAGGGAAAGAGAGAGCAAGAGAGGTCTTCTAAATTCTAAGCTCAAATTGAAGGAGGAATCAAAGGATCAAGTTGGAGATTTGTGGAATTTCTTCAAATTAGGTAAGTACTCTCTTGTTTTCCTTTGTTATTTTTGAAGTTGTATTTGAAGTGAGTTTTGATTTGTTGAGATTATGATTTGGTGGGGTTGAGATGTAATTATAAGTGTTTAAAATGGTTATAAGTTAAATTGGTGTTGGTTTTGGTTTGAAAATGGTAAGTTGAGTGGATATTGAAATTGAAAGAGTAAGAATGATATTGGTTTAGGGTTTTGAAGTGGTATGTGTTTAGTTGTGTTGCTAATGATTTGTTAATGAGAATCTTGTGATGAATATGTAAAATAAGTGTTGATGACATTGTTTATATCCATTTGAATGAGGCTATGTTGTGCACAATGAGTTTAAATGTAATTAAAAGAGTTTTGGCCTCATTTAGGGTTTTGTTCATGTGAGACACGGCCAAGACTTAAGATTTTTGAGAGACACGGCCAAGTCCATGGAAATTTGGCCGTGTTGGATGATTTTGGAGAAGACACGGCCGTGTCCCTTGCTCATGTTTGTCACTGCTTGGTTTTTGTTGAGAGACACGGCTGTGTCCTTTGCCCGTGTTTGCCTCAGCTTGATTTGGTGTTGAGAGACACGGCCACAAGCTTGGCCGTGTCCCTTGAGTGGGTTGGCCACTGTGATTTTTCCTTGCTCTTCTTACATGGTTGAGATTGAACTTACATTTGATAATGCATATGATACTATATGAACAAGGTTATATATATTATGCATTGTGAATCTTGTGAATGGTAATGTGTTATATGAATAATGTTGTGTTGTGTACAATGTGGGACATAATGTGAATATTGATGAGGCATATGAATTATGGTAATGTAAATTAAGACATAAAGAGATGTGAGATTAATGTTATGAAATATGACATGTAATATGTGATATGTATAATGAGGAATTGCTTTGATGTTAATGAATATTATAATGATGTGAATGATATGATTGAAACATGTCTAGATAGTATGAGTAAATAATGATATGTTTGTTTAGTCAATGTAATTGATTATGGATATGTGAAAGATGAAGTAATATTAAAAGATATAAATGAGCGAACCTATTTGCCTCCTGCGGAACCATGCGGACCCAATAAGTTGGACAACCGATCTTGGACTACCGACCTGGTTGGGGGAAGGTTCAGTACAGTCAGCAGTACGTACCTATCTGCCTCCTGCGGAACCATGCGGACCCTGTGGATTGGGCAACCGATCTTGGACTACCGACCTGGTTGGGGGAAGGTTCATTACTGATAGTTTTATATGTGCTTATCTACCTCCTGCGGACCCCTGGGATTGGCAGTAGCCTGAGGCTCAGTGGGCAACCGACCTGGTTGGGGGAAAGTTCGTATATGAAGCCATAGTTTGTTGGTTATATTGATAAACTTTGAATGAGTATAATAGATGATGATATAATTATTGATATAATGAAATGTATATTAATAAGTATGATCCTTATTGATTGATTATATGATATTGATATTAATATTGCATATTATCATTATGGTTTGTACTACTGAGCTGTGGCTCAGCGCGATAGTGTTTGTTCGCGCAGGTGATAGAGTTGAACCCGAGAGCTCCTCGAGACCAAGTGAGACTAGACATTGAGGATTTTCTTTTGGGACTTAAAGATCAGACAAGGGCTGCCAATCATGTATATATTTTATGTTTTGTAAACTTTGATTTATAAAATATTTGTAATAACTTCCGTTGTGAATTGATAAACATTTTTATATATGGTGTCTTTTGGATTTCTTTTAAATGTTTGAGATTGGTTTCATTTATTTACAAAGATATTTGTTGTGTCTTTTTAAACTGTGGCATTTTCTATATTCGGTATACGTATCTTATGATTGTTTAAGCATGCTTGGTACGTATATGGGATATAGGGGTGTTACAAAACTAGTTTTGTCGACACTTGGGATTGAATTTTTAGGCGAAACTATGGCAAAATTTCTGTAAAAATCGGAAAAAAAATTGACTAAGTAAAAGTGGTAGCAACATTAGGATAGTGTGGCGCCTCTACTCAGCTTACACACGTAGGTCGGGAAGGGGTGTTACAACCACCACTATAAGGTTTGAAAGAAAAGTATGTTTTATCTTCTTTCCAAGATGTAAGTGGCAAAGCAACTAAAGAAGAAGTGGTGTTTAGCAAGATAGAACCAATTATGTTTAAGAAGGATGTAACCATCTATGTTGTGATTGAGTTTTCGGATTCAATCAACAATGATGATGAGTCAGATCCGAACAAAGAAGAGTGGATCTAGTCCAAGTCCGAAGAGGACAAAGTGTTGAATACTCACTCTGGAAAGCCTTATTCAAGACCTTCACCAAAGGAAGTAGAAATTGATAAGGGGAAGGATGCTGAAAATGAAGTGAAGGAAGAGGAAGATGATGCAATCCTTAAGCAGTTAAAAAGGATTCAAGCAAATGTTAGCATTTGGTATCTATTGGCCATATCCAAGAAATGTTGTGAAATTATGTATGAGGGAGGATTTTTGCCCCCACTCCCATGTGGAATGGTTCTTGTGACTTTGGCACTGTTAGGCACTCCATTTTCTCTGAGTTTACGCCTATGTTTTCTAGGGAATCCCCAACCCCTTATTTGGTTCAGAAAGTTGGGTATGTGTAGGGAAGGTAAGAATGACTCAGCACCCCACAACTCCAGTTTTATTGGAACCAGTCTCCTTTAGGGTCTTAATATTATAAAATTTTTAGTTAATATTATATTACCCATAATACATGCAATCATAAAAATAAATAATCACTTTATTAAAATCACAACAAGTTTAAATAAAATAAATAAATAGGCGCCCATCTACAGATGGAAACATGACTTTACAATCATCCAATGTCCAAAAGAAAACAAATAAAATAGGATACCTGCCAATTGGTGGAAACATATCCTTTACATTGATCCAAAACATAAAATAAATTAAATTACATGAAACTTAACAAATGAGGTACCCACAATGTGGAAACATACCTCTTACAATTCATTTGAGTAATTAATCAAACAAATCAATAAGCAAATATTTGAGCATTCATTATAAAATCAAATAAAAATAAATCATTCATCGAGATATATAATAAGCATGCATTCAAACTTAGGTAAATTAATAGATATATAAATGTAAGGTTTACATCTCAGTTAGGGTTTCTTGAATAAAATTAGGGTTTTGATGGTTTAGATTTAAAAACTAAGATTTATATATATTTTGAAAAGGATTGGGATACTGGATGAATTAAAATAGGATTTAGTTACTGGATAAATTTAAACAAAGGACAAATTAAGATTTAGGGTTTCAGAAAATTTAAAGAACAAATTAGGGTTTTATTGAAGAAGACTTAAAGACTATTGTAACATGGATTTTTATGAAAACTTATATGTGATATGGCTACTATATGTATAAGACATTATGTGAATAACTGTAGTGCTATGGAGATTTAATGGGATGAGTTACTAGCCATACAAACAATAAACAGAGGCTACTATGCTTACTTAATATTTGTATATAAATTAACAGTTAAAAGAATAAACCTTAAACACAGACAGTATTATGGATGGAATAATAATAAATTAACTCACTGTAAGCTTAAACGAATTAAGTTAGAAAGACATACATCCATTTGTAGATTCCATCAAAATTAAACTTTGATACAATATCTTGCCTGCACCAATCTAGAACTCTTGGTTCAATAAAACCAAGACAGTAAGCCACTGCCTTGTTTGATAATGTTATCTATGTTTAATTGTTGCTTTTCTTTTCCTAATCAAGAAGTTGCTCCGTGCTTGATACTGTATTGAGCTCAATGGTTGCTAATCCTCATCCTTTCCTCTCTGTGTTCTTGTTGTATATCTATTGCTTCTGGGTTGCTGCCTCTCTTATTGAAGTTCAAAATTCCGTGCTGAAGGTTGCTAATCATTTTTGTCATTTCTTGGCTGTCGGGCCTCCTTTTGAAGGTTTCAAAACCTGTATTTCTATAAGCTTGCATTAGGTTAAAATATCATGAAACCTCCCATTATAAAAATTGATTACTAATGTATATCAAATTAAAACAACATGAATTTATGGCAAATTGAGACCATGTTGGACACCCCCATCTCCTAATCCAGCATGGAATCAAAATTAATAAGCTCCATATAAAATTAGGGAAGGCCCAATTCAATATTGGAGCCAAACTAAGGTCCCATATCGAATTGGGAAGGTCCTAATTCGATATGAGACTATCCCATATCAAAATGGTGCTTCCCAATTTGATATGGGAGTGAAACTTAAGGTCCCAAATAGAATTGGAAATGTCCCAATTCGATATGGGACTATCCCATATCGAATTGGGGCATCCCAATTTGATATGGTTTGCCCCATATTGAATTGGGCATCCCAATTTGATATGGTTTACCCCAGGGCCATTTCTCCCGTAGGAAGGCCCGCATGCCAATTTTCGCCTGCAGGAAGGCCCGTAGGCCGATTGCGGCAGCTTTTTTGCCAGCGCAATTTTTCCGCAGTAGTTTTTTTTCCCAGCGCAATTTTTCCGCAGCAGTTTTTTTTCGCTAGCAAAATTTCTTCGACGCAAAATTTTCCAAAACTAAATACAATTAGGTTTCGGTTTCCTTTTCTTAATTAATGTTAGATTCCATGAATAACTAAAATTAATCATAAAAGTCTTCTATAAATAAGGACTAAAACAACACAAAAAGGGAGTGAAATTTGAGACCAAAATTGAGGAGAAAAACTTGGAAAAATAAATCTAATTTTAAGAATTCCTTCTGGCAGTGAAATCGATCGGATTTTTGAGAGAGCAAACAAGTAATTCAATCCATCAAAGGCAGCAAAGCTTGTCTTTGTTCTTGTTCATCCAAGAAGAAATTTTTAGTGGAACCAACAAACGGAGGTATGAATGTCTAACTTCTTTCACAGTAGCTTAAATAATCCAATTGTCTCTTTTGATTCAAAAAACCCTAGAACTTTAATTTACCTTTTCTAAAACTTAAAAACCTTAATTCATTTCTTTGCTTTCCAAAAATCTTAAAATTCTTAGTTTTTGTTTCTTCAAAATCTCAAAACCCTAATTTGCTTTCCAATTCTTCAAAACCTTAAATTGAATCTGTTTCTTTCCAAAACCCTAAAAAAATATCTCTTTTGTTTCTATAAACTTTAAATCATTTTTTTTATTTTCATAAAACTTCATAAAACTATAAATTGCTTCTCCAAATTCTAAAATAAAATATATTCTCCGAAAATACTAAACCCTAATTCAACTTAAAAAATCAAGACAGTAACTCAAACCAAATTATTCTAAATCCTAGTTTTCTTAAACACTAATTCCCTTAAAACCTTAAACCCTAATTTTTCTATATCCTAATCTTTAAAACCTTAAAACCATATAAATTTAAATGTTATAATTCTACATAATAAATCTAAATGTTTTAAAGTGTGCAAACCCTAGTTTTATGATTTCACTTCTCAAACACAAATTTGGTTAATCAAAGAATTTTATCAACCTCTTAAATTCTAAAACTTTGCTCCATTTCAATTCTTTTAAAAATTACAGTAGCTTGAACCCATAAATTCCAAAACCCTAAACACATGAAATAAAGAATCTTAAATAGAAACAATAGCCCTAATTTGAATCTTTTTTTTTCCTTATTCAATTTTATATTTCATTATGCTTTGATTTATTTTATATGCTTTAATTAATTTAATTCCAATGCTTGATTTATTTAATTTATCATGGATGGATGTTTACATTCTATTGATGTTTAATACCTTTGATGAATGATTTATTTATGATGAATGGTTATTTACTTTTATCAATTTATTTAGATTTCCAAATGTTGTAGAGGTATGTTTTCACTTGGTGGGTACCTCATTAGTTAAATATCATGTAATTTAAATTGCTTTTCTATTTTAGAACCAATGTAAAGGACATGTTTCTACCTTTCGATGGGTGTCCTATTTAGGCATGGATTATGTAAGGGCATGTTTCCATCTTCGGATGGGTGTCCATTTATTTTTTTTGCTTTGACATTATTTTGATTTTCAATATATCGATGCTTTATTTTAATTATTGTGTGTAATATGGATAATATTGTTATATTTAAGAATTTTATAATATTAAGACCTGTAAAGGAGGCCGATTCCAATGAACCGAGCATTGTGCGGGTGCTGGGCAATTTCTCACCTTCCCCACACGTACTCAACTTTTTTAACCCATTAGGGGGTTGGGGATTCATTAGGAATCGAGTCATCCACCCCTTTCTTTTTTCCAGGCCCATCCGGGTGGCGACTCCATTTTCTCCGAACTTAGGTCAGTGTTCTCTGAGGCCCCAAGCCTAAACAGTGCCGAAGTCACAAGAACCATTCCACCGGGAGTGGGGGCAAAAATCCCAGCTCACATCGACCCTATACTAGATTTGTTGACCTTCATTCAGCTTGAGAGTTCTTACTTTTTTCTAGCAAATAAATTTTAGCTCTTCTGGCTGATTGATTTTCTATCATGTCTTTCTTCTAGCCACTTGCTCCATTCTTCAATGGATCGACTTTAGCTCTTCTAGCTGAACTGACCTTCTGTCATCTTGGAATTTTTGTTTTCTTCTAGTTGGTTGTTCCATTCTTCAACGAATTATGGGTCTTCATCATCAAAATGGATCATCATCCTTGGACCTTGGATCTTCATACTTGGTCATTGGATCCTCACCCTTTGGAGATCGGATCTTCACCCATCAAAATGGATCTTCATCCTTTGGACATTGGGTCTTCACCATTCAAAATTGATCTTCATCCTTGGATATTGGGTCTTCACCCTTCAAAATGAATTTCATCTTTCGGACATTGGGTCTATACCCTTCAAAAATTGATCTTCATCCTTGGAGATTGGGTCTTCACCCTTCAAAATGGATCTTCATCCTTTGGACATCGGGTCTTCACCCTTAAAAATGGATCTTCATCCTTGGAGATTTGTCTTATATTAGCTTCAACTCTCCTAGTTGGACTGATCTTTTGTCTTTTGCTTCTTCATTCTTTTGAGATTCTTACTTTCTTCTTATTTTGTTCTTTTTGCTCTTCCTTTTGCAAAAAAAAGAAAATAGTTATTTTTCAGCCCTCATATTCTCTCTTTGCCCCTTGCATGGCAAAATATTGAAAGTGAGCCTGAAAATGTTTTTTACACGCATAAACTTAAAAATTTAAAAGAGGAAGTTTTACCCCTGTGTGGGCTCAAAACAATGTTTTTTCATGTAGGCTCTGATTGATGTTTGTGTATTGTCTAGTTCCTTGCATATTCATGCATCTCTATCATTATAAAGTATCTGGAGCTTCCTCAAGTAATAGGCCTTCAATGCCCCCTGATTCCACATCTGCTTCTCGTTTATTTCATAGAGTATATGTTGTTTACATTGACAAAGAATAGGAACACAAGACAAAGAATGTAGTGTGATATGCTTATGTATGCATGATATGCATGGATGATACTTACAGTGGTTCTATTGACTCACAGACTAAGGTGATCAACTGAAGTATTCTCACGGATTCCTTCCAGATGATCGTTCATATCTAGCATTGGAATGAAACAACTATTCACATTTATGGCTTTTATTTCCAAGATGTTGAAATCATGAGTGATGAGGCTCAAGCAGCATAATAAGAGCTACATCCATTTCAAACTATGATTTAGCACGTCAATTTATAGCTTTTCATAACCTTGCCAATAATCATTTACTTTTCCTAATGTGTCCTTCGAGGTTCGATGGTTCAACATACTTCCCTTAACTTGAAGGCTTTGTATGATTAAAAAAAAACTTTTTTTTTCAATCTTAAAATCATATTTTGGCTTTGGTGAATTAGTGTCATTATACCTCAAGACTCAATTTTCTAAATTAACATATCTATAACATGACAACCCTAGTTACCATATTAAACTCGGGAGTCATTTCTATTTGAGCAAGAGCTATTGCACTTCAGATTGACACATACACATTACTTGACCAAAGTATCATTGCGTTTGAATATTGTATATCTCATATGCATGCTTATTCAAACTATCTCCACTAATAGACTCTACCTGCCAAGAGAGATTAACAGGTTTTTAATGGGCTTGAAACGGGGTCTATAAGGTAAATGGTTTAAGTGAAGGCCATTTTGAGATTGGAGCTGATGTGACACTGCTGACAAACCTTAATACCAAAACTTTCAATTCGAGCCATAGGTAGTTGGGAGAAATCTTACTAGACTCCAATTTCCTTCTATCTCCTTGGAAGAAATATAGAACTGATTAAGATGATCTTCAACTTTTCTTTTGCTTTCGCATTATAACCCATTTTTCATCTTTTTTATTATTTATTTTTTGTTTCCTTTTTCCTTTTTTTTTGTTTTTTGTTTTTTTTTGTTTTTTTTCCTTTTTTATCTTTTCTATTTTTTTTTTCATGGTGCTAGGTCCTAGCTCCAAAAGAATTATCTTGCTTGCACCTTTCTATACATCTGTTTTGATGTCATCATTTGTTGAGAGGAGTAGAGTGAGACAAGGATAAATCATTTGTTGTCCTGATGTCATCTTCATGAATCAGAGATATCACGTCTAATATCAGGTGAACTTCAACTACCCTTATGGTCTTAACTATGCATTCCTTTCTTTGATCTTCTTGCCTCTTCACCTTAGTGCTCATTAGATTTGTCAAAAGTGTAACAATAGCTCACAGTAGGTTATCGGGGTTTACAAGCCAATAAAGAGTAAGCTAAAATTTATGAAGGCTCAAAGGGAAAACTAGGGATTGATATTTTATAGATCGGATACTAGTTGTTGGCTTATCAAACAATGTCTAGATCATCTCTCTCTTAAATAAACAGAGTTCAATTTTGCCTTCAAAAGTTTGTCAAAGCATGTTCTAAGATAAACTAGGACCTAGAAAAAGGTAATTATCCAGGAGCCCTCTATAAGTAAGCATACACAACTTAATGATATATAACAACTTAATGATGCATAGATATACTAATTTATAATTTTCAAGGTAGACTCGTCATTAGTTGAACACTATAGTATCAAAAGCCAACAAAATTATAAATTTGATAAAAGTAATTTATTGAAGCAATTATAATTTGAGAAACATAATTGTTCTAATAGAACACCAAAAAAGAAATGAAATAAAAACCAAATAAGCCAAGGGAAGTTTGTTGAGTTGGAATCGAAGATGCTTCATTTATTTAGACATATGAAGGGCAAGGATTTTTTCATTTTCAAAGATCATTGCTTCATCATCCATAGTTAGTCCAAGCTTGCTTAGTAGCACATCCTCTTTATTAGTTTCTCCATCCATATCATGATAAGATAACAAGATAAAACTCTCCTCCAATCCTCCCTCCATCATGAAGGATGCAAGCGGTGGCGCCCTTCTAAATTTAGGCAGAGGATTATTCTTAGTGTTGGGTTTATCAGGCTCAGTCAGCTTTCCACTATCAATCAAAACTTGGATCTCATACCTTAATTGAACACATTTATATGTCTCATGCCTTTTCACTTGATCGAATTGACAGAAGACCATGGCATCAAAATTTGATGGTAGAGGCTTGTGTAGAGGCAAAGGTGCCAATTGTTGTAGTAAATCCACCTTCATTAGATTCTCTAACATCTTTGACAAAGGTTCCCCCAAGTCTGTAAATTTATGCTTTTTTGTTGGTTTAGTTGTAACATTTTTCTCAACACCTCTTCTTTCCCTGTGACTTTGCCCACAGGGGTGGTAGCCACCCTTATTGCTCCACTTAGACAACACATGGTTTAACGGTCTTGTGGAATAGAGATTGACCGCTCATTTTTTATTTGATCTCTATCAGTGGACTTGTTCCTTGTTAATGCTGCCTTTCCCTTCTTTTTTATGTTAATGGGAGATGCTTCATTATCATTATTGATGATCTCCAAAATTTTAATCAATTGGGCCTTCATAATTTCAGCCAATTGATCCAGTAGCTTGGCCATCCCAGCTTTGACAGCCTCATTGACTATATCCCTTAGCTTGTTCGCATCCATCCTCCCAATGAAGCACTTGAATCAAAATTACTATTTTAGGTGGTGTCATTGTATGCTTTTTGAACTGTTGTACTCCAGGTCTATGAGCCAAAAAGGATCAATGATATGTTATGTAATGCGTGTATGAATGTTATGCATGTATGCACAAATAACAAATAAACAAAGATAATTAGGACATCCCTTGCAACCTTATAACTTCCACACATGAATGGAGAGTCTCTTTTCCTAGGTATATGGTAAACAAAATACCAATATGGGATATATTGTTTCTGCAAAAATTCCCTTGAACAATTTAACCAATAGTTATATTTTCAAACATGTAAATCAGTTCATGAAAATTCCCATTAATTAGGCTTTAATCCATCCAATCAAAATAGCTTTTATACTATATTAGATTAAAACTAAATTAAAAGGTTTGTTATTAATAGATTTCTCACTTGAAAAAGTAACTAATGATTCATGCAAAAAACAAGCCCATTAATAATTCTTGGTATAAATTAGGCCCACAATTGATTTTTAGTATTCCATAATTAACCTAAATAATTTGTAAGCTCATTTAACAAAAAGGTTTAAAATATTTTTAAAACCATAAAAAGTTTATTAAAAATGATTTTTTTTTTGCTTTGAATTGGGTCATAAGGAAAAAGATTTTTTGCCCATCTTAAAAGATTTTCATGTCCAAAGACCTTCTTGAAAATTTTGAAAATGATTTTGACCTTTTGGATTTAAAGGAAAAATTATTTTGAGCTTACAACATAGGTAGGTCATATTAGAAAAAGAACAAAACAAATAAGACATGGTTTAAACTAAGATAAATTAATCATAGTCAAACAACAAGCATTTGGGTTAAAAACCTAAGGAAAATAACTAGACCAACTACATGAGCTATAATATTTAGTTTAAAAGGCTTAGATTCACATAGCAATTATATACCAAAAGGTACAAGGCTATGAGTGGTTCCATGCTGGATCTCCATACCTTGAGTGAAAGTATAGTATGCCTTAAATAACACAACATGGGTAACACAGGCGTCCTAACTCATGCACACAATGCAATCTAAATGATGCAATGGACAATATCATTATAATAAAGAATAAAATAATATAAGGACCAACGAAACCAACTTCTCTTATCCCCAGTGGAGTCGCCACTGTAAATGAGAATTTTTGCCGCCACTTCTATGTGAAATGGTTCTTGCGACTTCGGTATTATTAGGCTCGGGGCCTTAGAGAACACGAGCCTAAAACCAGAGAAAATAGAGTTGTCACCCGAATGGGTTGGAAAAAAGAAAAGGGTGGATGACTCGGTTCCTAAGGAATCCCTAACCCCCTATTGGATTCTAGAAGTTGGGTATGCATGGGGAAGGTGAAAATGACCTAGCACCCTCACAGTGCCCTGTTCATTGGAACCGACCTCCTTTTCAGGTCTTAATATAATAAAATTCTTAGTTAATGTGATGTTATCCATAATACATGCAATCATAAAAATAAATGATCACTTTATTAAAATCACAAAAAGTTCAAACAAAATAAATAAATAGGCACCCATCTATGGATGGAAACATGCCTTTACAATCGTCCAATGTCCAAAAGATAACAAATAAAATAGGATACCCACCAATTGGTGGAAATGTATCCTCTACATTGATCCAAAACTTTAAATAAATTAAATTACATGAAGCTTAACAAATGAGGTACCCATAATGTGGAAACATACCTCTTACAATTCCTTTGAGTAATTAATCAAACAAATCAATAAGCAAATATTTGATCATACATTATAAAATCAAATAAAAATAAATTATCCATCGAGACACATAATAAGTATGCATCCAAACTTAAGTAAAGCAATAGATATATAAATGTAAGGTTTATATCTCAATTAGGGTTTCTTGAAAAAAATTAGGGTTTCGAGGGTTTAGATTTAAAAACTAAGGTTTTATATATTTTTTGAAAAGGATTGGGATACTGTACGAATTAAAATAAGATTTAGTTACTAGGATAAAAATAATCGAAGGATAAATCAGGATTTATGGTAAATTAAAAGAACAAATTAGGGTTTTATCGAAGAAGACTCAAAGTCTACTGTTTTTTATGAAAACTTATATGTGATATGGCTACTAGATGTATAAGACATTGTGTGAATAACTCTAGTACTATGATGATTTAACGGGACTAGTTACTGGCCATACAAATAATAAATAGAGGCTACTATGCTTACTGTATATTTGTATATATTAATAGTTAAAAGAATAAACCATAAACAAAGAAAGTTTGATGGATGGAATAATAATAAATTAACTCACTGTAAGCTTAAATAAATTAAGTTAGAAAGGCATACCTCCATTTGTAGATTCCACAAAAATTAAACATTGATACAATATCTTGCCTGTAAAAACCTGAAACTCTTGGTTAAATAAAACCAAGACAGTAAGCCACTACCTTGTTTGATAATGTTATTTGTGTTTAATTGTTGCTTTTCTTTTCCTGATCAAGATGTTGCTCCGTGCTTGATACTGTATAGATCTCAATGGTTGCTAATCCTCATCCTTTCCTCTCTGTGTTCTTGTTGTATATCTATTACTTCTGGGTTGATAACTTTCTTGCTGAAGTTCAAAAGTCCTTGTTGAAGGTTGCTAATCATTTCTACTGTTTCGTGTCTGCTAGCCCTCCTTTTGAAGGTTTTAAAACCTGTATTTATATGAGCGTGCATTAGGTTAAAACATCATGAAAACTTCCCATTTTAAAAATAGTTTACCGATGCATATTGAATTAAAATAACTTCAATTTAGGGCAAAACCGAGACCATGTCGGACTCCCCATCTCCTAATATGACAGGGAATATAAATTAATATGCTCCACATAAAATTAGGGATGGCCTAAATTGATATGGGAACCAAACTAAGGTCCCATACCAAATTGGGAAGGTCGCAATTCAATATGGGACTATCCCATATCAAATTGGGGCATCCCAATTCGATATGGGTGTCCCATATTGAATTGGGAGGCCCAATTTGACTTGGATACACCCTTGAATGCCCTAACATCGAATAAGACTAGACTGAACCTTCAAAACAAACCTCTTTAGGGTTTTAAAGGTTCAGTCATCCTATTAAATTATACCATCTAATCAAAAGGTTTATGACTCAGGCCACGGACTAGTTAGGGCCAAAATCAAGGGACTACACTATGGCTAAAGCTTTGGCTAACATACTAATTTCCACTTCTATAACACCAGATGAGCTGGTTAATTTTGTGAAGGTTGAAGGAGTGATGAAGTGTGAGGATGCTCTAAAGAAGTACAAGGTTAATGTGGGAATGGTGTCATTTTCAGATGCAGATTTACCAGAAGAGGGAAGATATCACATCCACCCGCTTTTCATCAAAGTAGAGTTCAAAGCAAAAATGACTCCATGCATTATGGTTGATGATGGATCCACCATAAATGTGTGCCCACTCAAGATCCTACCAAAGCTGGCTTTGTTAATGAGAGATTTGAGTCCGATCAAGGTGACCATAAGGGCTTATAACAATACTAAGAGGCACGTTGAGGGAACTTTTAAAGTTGTTGTGAAGGATAACCTGATTGAATCCATGGTAGAATTTGTAGTCGTGGATATATTTGTCACTTTTGTATTACAGTTAAGTTGACCTTGGTTCCATCCTCTTGGTGGAGTTCCTTCTACGCTCCATCAGAAGATCAAGTTCCCAAATGAAGATAAGACAGTGGTTATCGATGCTGAGGATAATGAAGTGGCAATTGCTTTGATGATTGAAAGGCCTCTCAATGGATTTTGAGTGGCTGTCATTTCTGATAATGAGATAATGGGCTCTAGAATTTTGGCTATGATGAAGAAAATGAACTATCTACCAAGTACTAACCTTGGGAAGGGGAAGGAAGGTGTAACAAAGCTCCCCGATTTCAAGACTCAAACTTTCAAGAAAGGGTTGGGATATGATGAAGTAAGTGGAGGTGTTTTACTAAAAAGGAATGAGAAGATGAGTTTTCATCCACTTGAAGAAGTGTTCATCAAAGCTCCAGATAATCACTCCAGGGAAGCCGGAGCTAGTCATATTCATGAGAAAGCTGATTCCATGTTTTGAGATCTTTACCAATGTTGCTGAATTAGTAGAATAGAGGGAGAAAAAGCTTGTCTTGCCAGGTGACAAGAAATCCAGCCTAAGAGAAAAGAAAGAAGCTACCCTAAACATCCAGAAGACTCCAGAGGTCCAGAGGAAAATGTTGCTCTCATCGAAGAACAATTCAAGAACCTTGTAGTTTATGATTGTGAGAATGATGATTCTGATTTTGATTTTAATTTTAATTTTTCTACTTTATATGAGGATGATGATGTTTTCTTTTCCAAAAAGAATGTAATAAAGCATGATTTTTCTTACTTGTTTGATGTTTTTTCTGATGGTTGCACACATTTAAGTAGTGATTACATGAGCATTTTTAATATAAACTCTGTTGATACACAATAAATAATTTTTGGAACAACCGACAATCCTAAAATTATTAGCATAGCATCTAACCTTACTCCGGATGAGAGAGAGAGAGATTAGAAAAAATATTTAGTAAATATGATGAAGTCTTTGCTTGGTCTTATGCGGATATGCCTAGAATTGATTGAGATATAGTCGAGCACATTATTTCAACCTACACTCATATGAGGCCTGTCAAACAAATGATTAGATGGTTGATGGCAAATCTCTGCTTTCGCAGTGTAACTCAAGTGCACGGGTCGCATAAGTAATAAAGTAGTGAGTAAGATATCGTTTCATTGGGGACAATGTCAAGTACGTGCAAATTTCAACTGTTATTTAGCAAATCAATAGTTTTTGTGATGACTAAAATAAAAGAATAATTATTTTAAAAATTAAAGTAAAGAAAAATTGAATATTATGCAAAAAGAGTTGATGATGAAAATACTATCCAGATATTGAATCCCCCTAGCCATAAAATTATTTATGAATATCAATTTAATTAAATCAAATAATAGAGATAAATTGGCATTTCTCTAAATTAGATCAAAACCACTCATGAGTGAATTAATCCCTAATCATTTAGTAGAATGCTAGGAATCTCTTCTCAAGCATAATTAAATAGATCTTGCAATAAGAACAAGGAAATTTGAACCAAAGGGTCTTGTAAGTCTATCTCTAGCACTCCAATCAACTCTCAATCCTAATGAAAAATTTGTTCATATCAAGCTTTCTCGAGTCAATAATATGAAAATTGCAACCATTCAGTAAGCATGCTATTATTAATTGGAAATAAGAAATTGAGAATCAAAAGGATAAAACAACTCAATCAAATGATTTAATTTAATAAGAATTATTCAATCCATATAACAAGGCTAGGGTTCATCAATATCTAGATAGAAACACTTTAGCTCATACTCATAACCAGAAAACCAAAACAAAAGAAATAAGTAAAAGAATTCAAACAATCCACAATGAATGATTTGTGTTTCTTCACTTCAATCCTTGAATCTTGATTTAACTCTCGCATGAATTGGATCTTCACCTTCACTCTCAGCTGTCAAAACTCTCTTTTTCTTAGGAAGTCGACTCTAATAATAAAAATTGGATCCCTAATTCACACTTTAGCTCAATTTTAATAGCCCATAAATTTCGCATGACATGCCCATTGACACGTGTGTGTCTGTGGGTGTGTCAGCGGTGTTATTTCAAACTTTAATGACATGGGCAGTGACATGCTCATGTCTTTGGACAAGTCATTGCTACTATAATACTGAGTTAGGGACATGGTCAGGGACACGCCCATGCCTCTGGGTGTGTCGAGGCTTCTGTAAAGTAGTTGAATGACACGGCCATTGACACACCCATGTCACTGAGTATGTCAATTGAAAAATTTACCCAAAATAGATGCTTTCCTTGTCTTTCATCCTTGACTCTGATCTAAATAACCTTAAGGTCCCAACATGTTAAAGGTTCCTGGAATCAACCCTAATAAACACTTGAACAAACAAATTAAACTCAATTTGACAATAAATATATTAAGAAATAGGGGCAAAAATATCATCAACTATACACTTATCAAATTCCCTCACATTTGAGTTTTTGCTTATCCTCAAGCAAACCAAATCACTATGATAGGAAGAAATAAAGGACCTCTCTATATCCAAAGAAAATAAAAGTTTTACAATACTTGAATTAGAAAACCCAACATTCTCAACCAAAAACTAAATCTCAAACATGATAGCTGAATTAAGAAGTTTCAAAACAAAAATCTAACAGATCTAAAATCTAAAAATTTAGAGTTAAAAGATTGAGCATAAAATTCCAAGAAGTCAAAAGTCATGAATGAAGTATGAAAGTGTAAATTTTCTCTTAAGTTCTTTGACCCCTTCGTAAAATGCATTGCGTGAAACATTTTTTTTCAAAAGGAGCTCGACTTGTTTGAACTGATACTAACTTTTTGAGGCGATGGTAAATATTTGTGATGGCGACCCATGATTACTCAGTTAGAATCACCATTCAAATGGCTACTAGAACTATTCATAATTCCAACTCATTTGTTTCAATTGAAGAGTTAAAATCAGCGGAACAGAGTTAAATTTTCAAAGCTCTTGAAAATTATTTTAATTTATTATATTTATATTATTTTATTTATTTTTACTTATTTTTAATTTTTAATTTTTATTCTTTTCAAGTAAAGTGGTCAGGAACTTAAGATAATGAAGATGTCATACTAAGTTCGACTCAAGTATCTAAGGAATTGGGACATGCTAATAAATGTAACTAAGGTTTTAAACTTCAGATGTGCAACTCTCATCAATCAACTAACTAATTAAAACTATTGCATTTAGTCTTTAGCAATTAATTAAGAAAACCGAGTCAACCTCAACAAGATATTGTCGTTCATTAAATCGATTATTAATTTAATAAAAAGAGGAACTATTTCACTTCATATAATTATAGCAATCTAGTTTACTTGAACCCAAAAATAAAATCGAAGAAACTAAATGAGACAAATGCATCAAATGGCAAGAATGAAAATTAAAGCTCAATCTAGAAAATATACCTCTCCCCCACACTTAAGACGCACATTGTCCCCAATATGTGTAAAATAAGGAAAAGAATAAAAGAGAGAGAGAATTACCCTAATATGTCCTGAATCGACATTTATGAATATGGTTTCAAAAGCATTGCGAAGTCAAATTAGCTACAGGACAAAAATGGAAATACAAAATTATGAAGGTTCAAAGATTTATATATAAAAAAATAATAATAAAAAGAAAGACAGAAATACAAAATTAAATATACAGTCAACTAGAAGAAAAATAAAATAAAATAAAATAAGAAAATAAAAAAATGAGCTAGTTGGTCATGAGCTCGGCACTGGAATCATCACTAGCACCAGTATCATCATCGCTGGCACTAGCATCATCACTAGCACTGCCATCTGAAACATCAACATGGGGTACTAGATGCTGGTATGGTGGAAGCGGTAGCTGTAAAGGGCTAAATCCCTAAGAACTACAAAACTTGAGTATGGACTGCTCGAGCCATTAGCTCCTCAATATCTCATAATCTAGTTGTTCTTGGAAGGATGAGTAGTGTTGCTCTATGGAATGCTGGATCTGGTCTTGCTAAGTCAATAATTTATTATGGTTCAACTCAATGTTTCCAATTTTTTTCCTTTTATCCTGCATATCTGGCACTTAACCTCAGTTGGTTTCTTGTCATCATCCCACTCAACATCCACAGAATGATGCCAATCTCTGAAGGTAGGGGCTGGAGTAAAAGGCGGGCCAGCTAAGAAAGAAGGTCCAGTAGTGGTGGACGGGTTGGGGACGTCTATCGGTGGAGGTGGAGGTATTTCTAAAGTGGGAGCAGGAGGAACTGGCCTAGAGTGAGTAGGAAGATCTAGCTCAAAATCCGTAGGTGGTGCCTGCAACTCTACTACCTTCTCTCGGTTCAACTATTTCAAAGTGTCCATGCCCAAAAGTTTAGGGAGCCCATCCAAAGTCATCGGTAGACATCCATCCAGCACACCCAAACTATGAGCCAGTCTCGTGACATACATGCCACCATGCAAGTTACCCGGTGCCCCTTTATTAGACTTCTAGTATAAAAAGTGCGTGATAATATGAGTTACGTTGCATCGGATCTTCTGGATCATGCAGTTCAAGAATAATAGCTCCCTCAGGCCAAGAACCCCCATATTGTTAAGTCGAGCCGCAATGGTATGAACTAACAGATTATATACCACTCGGCAAGGAAATGACTCAAAATTTAATGCCATGTATAACTTCGGTTGATACTTGGCTGCATTCGGTGCAAACATACTTTAAACCCTAGGAGGAATGACATCACACTCCGCAAAGTCTACCTCGGAGTTAAGATACTCTACAGTCTGCACCTCCTCCATAGTAAACAAACCAAAATGCACACCAAGTTCGTTGATGTGGAATCACTGACCTCCCAACTAGAACTTCATCATTGGCTCGATAATGGAGATCTTGTTTTTATCAAATTGAAAAGTGCAGAAGAACTCCAGGGTTAACTCTATGTATGAAGGCTCATTGATGGAGAAGAGTTGTTCCCATCCTGGTTGGTTTATAAAATCTGGGATCTTAGTCGCTATGTTGGCTTTTTCCATGGCATCCCAATTGATAACCCTAGGTGGTAACCAATCCTTGTTTCCTAATAGTTCAAACTAATTTTGTTCCTCTAAAGTCATGAATCAAAGGCACTTATGGCCGACCATAAATTTCGAGATCGGATGTGTAGTGGGTCGGCTTGAGCTTCCTTCACCTCTAGCCCGTTTGGATGGTAATTTGGATGGCACTTGTTTTTGAGGACCATTATCTGCAAAATAAACAAGAACAGCCTAAAAAATAAAAAATAATACCAAAATACCGACATTGGATAGGGTTACCGAAAACCAACATTATTACAGTGGTGTACACCAAATAATCCAAGAATAGCAACACAATAAACCTACACAATTAAACCAACAATAGAATTGCATTCAAAAAATAAAAGCAATGAAACTAACTAGAAAGAGTAATGAACCAATTCTTAACAAGGGAAATTGTTTAAATCCACACAATAATCAATCTCCATAACATGCATCACTCAAAGTCTATGTCTCCATAGCCCAACGTAATAAAACAAAGAATTTCAACTCATTATGCATAAAATCAATAAATGGTGTGCAAATGTATGCAACTCAATTCTAGCCATAGAACCCTCAAAAACACAATGAGTAAATCACAACACATCCACAAAACTAGGGTCAAAACTTGAAATCCCTAAAAATTCCTTACAATTGCAAAATGCAACACAACAACATAAAACAAATCCAACAATCAACAAATCTCTAAGAATCTCTAATCAAATTGCTAGAAATTGAGTGTTAAAATCGTAAGAAATCGCATGAACAAAATAAAATTTCAAAAGTTAGGGTATGTACCTGAATAGCGTGAAGAACTAGACACAATCGAAGGAAAAACAATTAAATCCCCTCCAAACCACGAAATGGGAGTCGAAATCCCCTTTAGGATGAATTAGTATGTTATTTTGAGTGTGAAAATTTTGAGAGAAAATCGACAAAGAGGGAGAGAGGAGAGAGGGAATTATGTTTAATTTAAAATGGGGTATGGCTTAAAAACACATGGACATGCCCACAGACACAACCGTGTCTATGGGCATGTCATAGCTACTGCCTCTGAGTGAGTATGACAAGCTCACTAACCCAAGTATGTCAGTGGGCATGTTATTGCTACTGTGACTCAAATAAATCAACATGTGTAACACCCCCATACCCCATATACGCACACCGCATACGCCCGCATAACAAGCGATATACGCATACCGGATAAAGGGGTGCTACGGTTCATTTCTAAACAAATCAAACCAAACTTTAATCTTTAACATATGTAATCATCATAAGTCAGTCCGAGTAAACTTAAGACATTTAACCTATATTATAAATAGTAATAGATAAAACATTTGTTAAATAAGCAGCGGAAAATACATATGTATATATATCAAAATCAATGTTTACAAAATTAGAGAATTTATACATGCTGGCAGTTCGTCTTTGATCGTGATGTCCACAACTCAACACTGCTCTCACAAACTCAAGCCTAGACTCGACTCGGACTAGACGAGCTCTCCAGTACAACCAGATCTACCATGTCACCTACGCGATGAACCACAATCGCGCTAAGCAGAAAGCTTAGTGGTACAAACTTTGAATCAATAAAGATCAATGCGATGCTCATGCACAATATATATATGAATATATCAACTCATAGCATTATATCTCAACATATTAATCACTTTCATCACATTCATAATTCACATTAAAGCAAGGACAAGCATGGGCCCAAAAAGGATCTAATATGCTATTCAAAGTTCAGACTTACTGCTTTGGTCTATAATCACATTTATCAAGCCCGTAGGCAATATATATATATCCATGGATAATGTAATAGACCCAGTCTCTTGGACCTCAACCCGGCTAGACCCTAGGGTCCCAGTATCTTGGTCCTCAACTCGGCTAGACTGTTACTGTTTTTGAGGCTTACGACCCAGTCTTTTCACCTCAAAAACAACATATTTCACATTTTCAGCTGGGCTCGGCTTACGACCCGGTCTTTTCACCTGCCCTGTGATTCATAGGCATGCCGCCAAACCCAGAACTCTGAAAATTTAATAACATACTAGGCACACAATTAATTCATTTATCTCATTATCAATCTCTTTCACAATTCATTTCTCATTTCATTTCTCATAATCAAACTAGGCTCATTGCCCTAATATATCAACTTTTCTCAAATTTCTCATTCTTCTATTTCATCTCAATATCAATTGGTTACATTATGTTTTCACATCTCATATCACCTATTTCCACATTTCTTTTCATATACAATACTTTACTCAATTGCATTGATACATCAATAAAATTCACATTATGCATATCACAACATATAACTCATTCATCAACAATGTATCAAGTAACTTAACACATTTTTAACTAAATGTGTTAAGTCCCAATGTCATATAAATGTATGCAGTCATTCAAAGTTTGTACTTACCTCTAAGAGCAACAACACCACTCTATCAACTCCTCTTCCAAGATAACTCTCAACACTTGAATAATGGTAGCTCAACTCTCTTCAAAACCTAATCCAAAGGTGATCATACACACTCACTTAGAGATACACAAGAAGAAAATAAGAAAGAGAACTATCTAGGGCAAACTCTACACTTGACACGCTCAACAACACGGGCGTGTCCCTGACCGTGCCCTAAACTCACAACACAGAAGCTTTGATAAGCTTAGTGACATGGGCGTGTCACTGGCCGTGTCAATGCTACTACAACACAGAAGTTGTGACATGCTCAGTGACATGGGCATGTCACCGTTCATGTCACCAACCCAGAAAATAGAACCAACGACAAGCCTAACGACATGGCCGTGCTCCCGGGTGTGTCAGGCCAAAAACCCTGAAATCGACACCAACAAAGCCACAACCAACAATCATCTTCCAATAGCTATATCAACAACACATAACTCAACCAAGCCATCAACAACTCAAAAATACTTGAGTAAACCTTAAAACAACTGAATTACAAACATCAAACACAAACACCACCATATTCACAACTCAAAAATCACACAATCCACACACTTGCCTCTTTCACCAAACTCATCCCTTTTCTCTCTTCAATCCAACCCCAAAATCAAAGTTAACAAAACAACACAACCATCAAATATACCAAAACAACCATCCAACAAACCCAAGAACACAAACTCAAGAGAAAACCAAGAAACAAGTTGGAAACTTACCAAAAGTGAAGAAAATCCTTAAAACTCCAACTTGATCTCTTGAAAATCTTCAATCTTTTGAGCTTGGAAGCAACAAAACATCTTTTCCTTTGGTTGCTAAGGGTGGCCGGCCAAAGAGAAGAAAAGAAGAAGATGAAGATGAACGAAGAAGAAGAAAGAAAGAAAGAAAGAAAGAAAGAAAGTCAACCACTTAACAACTACTCTCTCCTTAAAACACTCTCCACCAAGCATTTAAAACAATATAATATTAAATCCACTACATCATCTTCCACTAACATTAAACAAATCCATTTAATTAATCAAAATATCTCTTTTGACTTATAAGACCCATTGACTTGTATATATATTATTTTTATCTCCATATACATAACATATACACTTTAATTATTTAATCCAATACAACAATTAACACTCCAAAATTTTAGGGTATAGTTTGGGATATTACAACACGGCCGGTGACATGGGTGTGTCACTGGGCACGTGGTTGCTACTGTGAATCTCAAATTTAACCAAAAAGACATGACCACTGACACGGGTGTATCAATGGGCATGTTTTAGCTACTGTGGTGCCATTTAAATGACACATCCAGTGACATAGGCATGTCACGGGTCATGTCATAGCTACAGTCTGAAAATAAATGGCACACCTAGTGACATGGGTGTGTCTCTAAATCAAGCTCAAGTTACACCTCAAAAGAAAATTTTCCTCTACATATTCAAGTGAACTCAAAAGAACACACCAATAACCAATGATAGAAGAATTAAAAATCAATGAAACAAACTAAAAACATGAAAATTGAAGAAACAAATAAAATAGTGGGTTGTCTCCCACCCAGCACTTCTTTAATGTCATATTAGTTGGACATTTGGGATTAGTTCATCCCTAGTCTTGGAGGTATAAAACCTCCTTCAACTCATTCAAGTCTCCCCCTAAATACAGTTTAAGTCTTTGCCCATTAACCTTAAAATTCCCTTTTTATGAATGGCTAATTTTGATTATCCCATAGGAAAAAACTTCTTTGACTATAAATAGACGAAACCATCGTGATTTTAACTTACCTGGAAAAAGTCGAAGCCTCAAATTATACAATAATACCTGATCTCCAACTTGAAACTCTTTCTGTTCCTTAATGTGAGCATCATACCATCTCTTAGTCCGCTCCTTATACATCCTTGCATTTTCATAAGCTTGTAATCTCTATTCTTCCAGCTCAGTGATCTGTAATTTCCTCCTTTTACCTGCACTAACTAGATTAATGTTAATCTATTTTATAGCCCAATCAGCATTATGTTCAATTTCCATAGATAAATAACAAACCTTTCCATATACTAGCCTAAATGGCATAATACCCAATGGAGTTTTGAATGCATTCCTAAAGGCCTATAGAGCAATGTCTAATTTCTCAAACCAATCCTTTCGAGATTGCTCTATAGTTTTTTCAAGAATCCTTTTTATTTCTCTACTTGTGTTCTCAACTTGGCCACTAGTTTAGGGATGGTAAGGAGTAGAAAACCTATGTGTACCCCTATCAAGCCTTTTGAAAACTTTCTCAAGCTGAGCGTTGCAAAAGTGAGTACCCCTATCACTTATTGTCTCTTTTTGTATACCAAATCGAGAATTTTTTTTTTCAAAAACCTCATCACTATCCTAACATCATTCGTTGCTAAAGCTTGGGCTTCAGGCCATTTAGAGACATAATCTATAGCTACAAAAATATATTTGTTACCAAAAGAATTAGGAAATGGTCCTATAAAGTCGATCCCCATACATCAAAGACTTCACACCCTAGATTCCATTTTGGGGCATCTCATCACGAGATCAGATGTTTCCAGTTCTTTGACAACGATCACAACTTTTCACAAAATCATAGCTATCCCTAAACAGAGTGGGCCAATAAAATCCTACTTTTAGCACCTTTTGAGCAATCCTATTGTCTCCTATATGACCACCAGCTGGTCCAGCATGATAATGATGAAGAATATTCATCATTTTGGGCCATGCCACGCAACGCCAGATCATGTGGTCTTTACATAACCAAAATAGGAAAGGATCCTCCCAAAAGTAATATTTAAAGTCAGAAAAGAATTTCTTCTTTTCTTGATAAGTCATATCTTTAGGGAGTTCCCTAGCAGCCAAGTAATTAGCAAAATCAACAAACCAAGGCACTTCAAAAGTTGAACCACTTACCTGACTTACTATGTTGTAAAGCTACTCATCGGGGAAATGATCATCAATGTTCCTTTCTTCAAACTTCTCCAAGGTTGGGTTCTCTAAGCGAGAAAAGTGATCCGCTGCCAGATTTTTAGCTCCCTTTTTGTCTTGAATCTTCAAATCAAATTCCTGCAATAACAAAACCCAACAAATTAGCACATGCTTTGCATCCATTTTGGCAAATAAATACCTCAAAGCTGAGTGGTCCATATACATAATCACTTTGGACAAGATCATATATGATCTAAACTTGTCAAAAGCAAAAACCATAACTAGAAGTTCTTTCTCTGTAATTGTGTAATTAGCCTAGGCTATGATCAACGTCTTGCTTGCACAATAGATGGGCTGAAAATGTTTTCTTTGTGTTGACCCAAAATTACCCCACTGCAATATCACTTGCATCACACATTAGTCTGAAAGGTAAATTCCAATCAGGAGCCACCATGATTGGAGCATGGGTCAATTTCTACTTATGAGTTGTGAAAGATCTTAAACATTCCTCATCAAACACAAAATCAACATCCTTCTCAAGGAGTCTTGTTAGAGGATGAGTTATCTTAGAAAAGTCCCGTATAAACCTCTGATAGAAGCCTGCAGGTCCCAAAAAGCTTATGATGGCCTTCACTGAGGTGGGGGTGGTAGTTTATCAATGATTTCCACCTTAGCCCTGTCCACCTCAATACCCTTGTTTGAAATCTTGTGTCTCAACATGATTCCTTCTTGAACTATAAAATTACATTTTCCCCAATTAAGTACCAGGTTTGTTTCCTCATATCTTATCAAGACCCTCTCAAGGTTTTCCAAGCATCCTTCGAACGAGCTGCCATAAATTGACAAAACATCCATGAACACCTCCATAATATCCTCACCATTCACCGTTGAAAAGTTGATGGTGTGTACATTATCCAAATGGCATCCTTTGATATGCGAATGTCCCATATGGACTGGTGAATGTAGTTTTCTCTTGGTCTTCCGGGGCAACAAGAATTTGGAAGTAGCCTGAAAGGCCATCTAAAGAGCAGTAGTACTCATACCCGGACAATCTCTCCAACATCTGATCAAGGAAGGGCAAAGGAAAATGGTCCTTCCTAGTTGCATCATTCAACTTCTAGTAGTCGATGTAAACCCTCCAACCAGTAATTGTTCTTGTTGGAATTAGCTCATTATTTTCATTTGGAACCACCGTCGTCTCTCCTTTCTTTAGTACTACCTGAACCGGGCTCACCCAAGAGCTATCTGAAATTGGGTATATAATTATCGCATCAAGTAGCTTGATTACTTCAGCTTTAACTAATTCTTTCATCTTAGGGTTTAGTCTTCATTGTGGTTGCACCACTGGCTTGAATTCATCCTCCATCAATATTTTGTGAGTAAATAGGATGGACTAATACCCTTGATGTCTGCTATCTTCCAATCTATAACTTGCTTATGCTTTTGTAACAACTCAATGAGTTTTACCTTCTGCTCAGAAGATAGATGGAAACTCAAAGTAATTGGCAATTTATTATCCTCTCCCAGGAATCCATACTCAAGATGATCTGGAAGGATCTTAAGTTTGAAATTGGGTGGATCAATCATAGATGGTCGTGGCTTCTATTCTTTTGGCATTTCAATGGTTTCATACTCTTGACTCTTAAATGATTTGCTTTCTTCATGATAAGCAAGCTACTACAATACTTCCTGATTCTCAAAATTATCCAGCAATAAACACAACTCAAGGGGATCCTTGGAAACAATGTTAGTAACACAATTTAAGGTTTCATGCTCAATGATATCATTTCATGAATCCACCTCAATGAGTGTAAGTGGTGCTTTATAGCATAATGTATGTTAGAAAAAACTTTCTCACTTTCCATTCTTAAGGTTAATGTGCCATCATAGACATCGATAAGGGCATAGGCTATATTAAAAAATGGCATACCAAGGTGTGAGAGGGGATTTTCGCCCCCACTCCCAGTGGAATGGTTCTTGCGACTTCAGCACTATTTAGGCTCGGGGCCTTAGAGATCACGGACCTAAGTCTGGAGAAAATGGAGTCGCCACCTGGACAGGCCGGGAAAAAAGAAAGGGGTGGATGACTCGATTCCTAAGGAATCCCTAACCCCCTAATGGGTTCCGAAAGTTGGGTACATGTGGGGAAGGTGAGAAATGGCCCAGCACCCCCACAACGCCCGGTTCATTGGAACCGGTTTCCTTTACAGGTCTTAATATTATAGTTGCACTCGAATTAAGTACTACTACAAGCGTCACTTGCAAGTATACGAGGTAGCTATAGCAAAGGTGATCGCCCCAAGGTCATTTTCCCAAGAAGGTGTGGTTCGTAATAGCTTGATTGACAAATTATTTAAAGAGAGAGTTTGTTGTGTGGGAATGTAAAAGAACAATTTAAACCTAAGATTAAGGAGTGTAGGGTTGATGTATGAAAGTTGTTCAAGATCAAATCGATTCTTCAGAAGGTGCCTAGGTGTATAGGTCCATTCAATCAAAGCTCAACTCTCAATTATCCATTAACATAACCTAGTAATTAATTTGTTCCTTAAGGTTAATTAGTCAATTACCAATCCATTAGTTCTCACATTCATGAAATAGCAATAACCAATTATTTCACATTATCAAATTAATGAAACCCTAGAACTTATATTTCTAATTCATTCATAGGGTAGTCGATTGCATAATTCCGATATCGAATTTCACCTCTCGGTCCTTCATTCAATATCTAGAGATCAATAGGTAGCTAATCTATCAACCTAGCATACAAACCAATGCAATCAACCAACAACAAGGTACATCAATGGAAATATCAAATCAAAGCATTCAATCAAATATACTACAAACCCTAGGCATGGGTATTTAGCTCAACATAATCAATTTAAAACATTCATTCAATTCAATATAAATCAAATACAAATTGTTCATTTGCAATATCAATTCTCTTAATATAACAAAACCAATATTGAAATGAATTAAAAGAGTGAATAGAAAAACCCCTTGTGAAGATGCCAAGAGTAGGATTACTAGTCTTCCTCCTAGTTCCACTTTAATGTATGATGAAGAACTCAAGCCTCTTCAATGGTTGATTCCCCTTTGCAATATGGAATGGAGCTTTCTCAAGTCACCAAACCTTTCAATGATTATGCCTTTGGAAGATGGAATGGAGCTTTCTCAGGTCACCAAACCTTCAATAAGCTTCTTCAACCTTTTAGAGCTTGTTAACCCACTTGATCCCAAAGAACCTCAAAGATCTTGTTAATGGAAGATGGAGAAGATGGAGGATGAAGATGAAGGGACAAGGAGAGTGTCACTCTCTCCTCATCCCAAATGTATTTGCTCGCTTCTTTTCTTTTCTTCTCTCCCTTTCAAAACCCTAGCCGTCCTCTCCTTTTCTGTTATGCAAAAGAACTTAAATAGATATTAAGGGTGACACGGCCAAGCTGGATTTGGCTTGGCCGTGTCTTTCCATTAGGTGACACGGCCAAGCCAAGGTTGGTTTGGCCGTGTCTCTTGATTTCCATGGGACACGGCCAAGCCAGTTGGCTGTGTCCCTCACTATCTCTTCCTTTCTTTCTTTCTTTTCTTTCTTTTCTTTAGTGGTGAGAGGTGACACGGCCAAGTCATGAGGAGCTTGGCCGTGCCTCTTGATTTCCATTCTTGGGACACGGCCAAGCTCCTGGCCGTGTCCCTCACCGTTGTTCTTTTTTTTGCTTTGTTCTTTGGTTTGTTCCTTGGGTGAGGCACGACCAGAGACTTGGCCGTGTCTCTGGGTGTGTCTCTCTCTACCCTCTTCAATCTTTGAGGGACATTGCCAAGCCTGATTTGACTTAGCCATGTCTTGCTTGGTTCATGCTTTTCTTGCACTGTTTTGATCTTCCAAGGCTCTTTTTGCACCTAAACCTAAAACAAACACTTTAAACACACTTAAAACAAAAATTAATCAAAACATTAATTAAAACACACATAAAGTCATACTAAAAACAAATACAAAAATGATCTAAACAACTACCCCACACTTAACTCCTTGCTTGTCCCCAAGCAAGGCTAAAATCAAAACACACTAACAAGATAAATTTTGTTAAGTTCAAGAGTTATAAAGATGCATCAAGACTTCCCTATCCCTAAATCCGCAATCAATATCGAATCAAACAAAATTGACACCAATGCAATTACGTGGCTTTCCATGCATAACCAATGTTGTCACTCCCTCACCAACTCTTACAAGTGTTTGATCATGGTGGTGTTTACACTCATAACAATCAATGAAAGATTATTGCCATAGTCTTGCTTATCAATCAAATCTCCACCACAAAATAACAATCAAGAGTCAATCAAAAGGTCTTTATTTTGGTTGTAATGGGGCTAAGGTAAAGGCATGACATTTAGGAAATGTGAGCTTAATCATTAAGTTCAAGAGCACTTCAAGAATAAAGTAACCGATCGTATGTATATACCCCAACAATTCCAAAACACCTTCCTCTCATCTACCCTTGACATTAAAGAGCTTTTCAAGGGAACTCACTTATTAAATATTGCAATGATAACTCCAACTTATTCCAACCCTTCCAACAAGAACAACAATTATTCTTATTATTATATATATATTTTTTTCTTTTTCCTTTTTTTTTCTTTTTCCTTTTTTATTATGATTATTTTTTTTATTTTATTTTTATTTTATTATTTTGCTTTGCAATCTTAAACCTACTAAATTTAACCCCACACTTAATTCAACACAACACTCGGTTATAAATGTTCTTAAAATGCTCTTGACCTAATGAAAGGGTAAGAGTTAAACAACAAGGTTCAAGCTAATGGTGTTGTGAAAAAGAAAGAAAAGGAAAAATAAAATAAGCTCAAAATTGGCTAACTAAGGTTGAATATAGGGTTAGTCTTTTTAAGCCAAAGTGGTTCACCTAATTGCCTTAATCATCTTGATGCCAAATTGAAATTTTTATGTAATCATAAAATGCATTTCAAAGCAAGTTCTAGCAAATCATCAATCAAAGATGTTTATCCACAAAAAGAATAATAAGTTGATGGCTCAATTCCTCACTAGGTTAATGGCAATGCAAGGAAAAACCAACAATATTGACAGTAAGCACCAATTCTACTCAATTCTCAAATTCATGCTTCAAAAATTCAAAGGTCATCTATAAACAATTTTATAACAATTGAACTTTCTAAAATTCATTTATTCAAAGAAAAACATTAAAAACATTAACTAAACTTAAACAAAAATAGCTTAAAAGTAAAAACACAAAACAAAAGTAAAAGCACAAAACACATAATGCACCCCACACTTAAAGTTTCACATTGTCCTCAATGTGAGCATGCATACTACAGAGACGGTTTAGATGAAACTTGATTTCTAACATTCCCATATACGATGTGTAGGGCTCCTTCCACCCATAATGCAATTGGAGTCCATGACTGAGAGGATGAACAAAATGTAACTTTGAAATGTACCCGATGTATGGCAACCCCTAAATAGTATTCCTTGAAGAGAACATGTCTCAAAGGGACATGTGAAGGTCGCCTCAGGATAATCCTCCAGTGCTATAGGAATGTGGTAATAATCTTTGTCTTTGTGCAACCTGGGCATATCAGATTTCTGCTCTTCCTTACCACCTAGAGTAGTAGAGATGACTTTTGGGGACTCTTTAAGTTCAACCAAGTTTGGTTGAATCACTTCTTCATCCACTTTAACAATGTCAAGTCCCATCTCAACAACCTCAGCATCTAAAATTAGTTTACACTCCTCAATTTCTAAATTGGGCATTTCATGCTCTTCTTCTAAGGTCATAGTCATCCCAATCTTATTTCCACTATCTCCTTGGGAGTGCATAATATAGATATCAGGAAGTTGCTTACCTTGCTCCTCATCCTTCAAGCTACATGGAAATGGATTTGGTGTCCTATCAGTATTGGAAAATTCATGCAACTTTGGTGAGGTTAATGCCTCCAAATTCTCCTTCTCGTTTGATTGGCTCAACTCCTCAATGTTGGTTTGTATCTCCTCGCCATTATCTTCTTGATTGGTGCCTGCATCCAAAGAATCACAAAATTTGTTATATATTACCTGTTCACTCTTTAAATTTGTGATTACCTTGACTTGCTCCAATTGGCTAGTATATTCCTCCTTTTGGTATGCTTGGAGTTGATGTGCTAGTTGCCTAACTTGAATTTCCACCCTCTTCAATGATTCCTCCAAAGAATCAAATCTCTCATTGATCCCTTCCTGATTTTGTGTGCTAATTTGAATGTAAGCATTCAAATCATCATCCACTGTGGATTTCTTGCATTGATCTTGATTTTGTGCACTAATTTGAATGAAGGCATTCAAACTATCTTCCAAAGTGGGTTCCTTAAGTCGATCTTGATTTTGTGCGCTAGTTTGAATGAAGGCATTCAAACTATCCTCCAATGTGTGTTTCTTAAGGTGATCTTGATTTTGTGCGCTAGTTTGAATGAAGGCATTCAAACTATCCTCCAATGTGGGTTTCTTAAGGTGATCTTGATTTAAATATTGTTCTTAAGAGTAAGGATTTCTTTGGTAAGGTTGAAAAAAATTTTGAGGTGGAATTTGCTGTTGATTTTCCAAAGAAAAATTTGGGTGGCTTCCCCAGCTTGAATTATAAGGTCTGGGATATGGGTCATTTCCACCCATTTGCTGGAAACTTTCATAGGCATATTCTTCCTCTTGCCATTCTTGGTATCGTGCGAAACCGAATGAGCATGTATTTGCACTATGGCCTACATTGCCACATGCTGCACATATCTCTTGGCGTGGCATAGCTGCTCTTCCTCTTGCATTTAGTACCTTAAGTTGATTCGTCAATTCTGCTAATTGCCATGCCATTTTAGACTCATCGTTCCTATCAGAAACTCCCCGGTGCCTTGAAAACTGCATCTTTTTAAAAGGCACTTAGCAACTTAAAGAAAACAAACAAATAATTAAATTAAAAGAAAATCAAACAAAAACAAACAAACAATTAAAAGAAAATAAATAAACAATTAAATTGTAAAGAAAAATCAAACTATCACTACTTAAACAACCTTCCCCGGCAGTTGTGCCAAAAACTTGTTGCGCTCGAATTAAGTACTACTACAAGCATCACTCGCAAGTATACGAGGTAGCTGTAGCAAAGGTGATCGCCCCAAGGTCGTTTCCCCAAGAAGGTGTGGTTCGTAATAGCTTGATTGACAAATTATTTAAAGCGAGAGTTTGTTGTGTTGGAATGTAAAAGAACAATTTAAACCTAAGATTAAGGAGTGTAGGGTTGATGTATGAAAGTTGTTCAAGATCAAATCGATTCTTGGGAAGGTGCCTAGGGGTATAGGTCCATTCAATCAAAGCTCAATTCTCAAATATCCATTAACATATTCTAGTAATTAATTTGTTCCTTAAGGTTAATTAGTCAATTACCAATCCATTAGTTCTCACATTCATGAAATAACAATAACCAATTGTTTCACATTATCAAATTAATGAAACCCTAGAACTTATATTTCTAATTCATTCATAGGGTAGTCGATTACATAATTCCGATATTGAATTTCACCTCTCGGTCCTTCATTCTATATCTAGAGATCAATAGGTAGCTAATCTATCAACCTAGCATACAAACCAATGCAATCAACCAATAACAAGGTACATCAATGGAAATATCAAATAAAAGCATTCAATCAAATATACTACAAACCCTAGGCATGGGTATTTAGCTCAACATCATCAACATAAAACATTCATTCAACTCAATATAAATCAAATACAAATTGTTCATTTGCAATATCAATTCTCTTAATATAACAAAAACAATATTGAAATGAATTAAAAGAGTGAATAGAAAAACTCCTTATGAAGATGCCAAGAGTAGGATTACTAGTCTTCCTCCTAGCTCCACTTTAATGTATGATGAAGAACTCAAGCCTCTTCAATGGTTGATTCCCCTTTGCAATATGGAATGGAGCTTTCTCAAGTCACCAAACCTTTCAATGATTATGCCTTTGGAAGATGGAATGGAGCTTTCTCAAGTCACCAAACCTTCAATAAGCTTCTTCAATCTTTTAGATCTTGTTAACCCACTTGATCCCGAAGAACCTCAAAGATCTTATCAATGGAAGATAGAGAAGATGAAGATGGAGGATGAAGATGAAGGGACAAGGAGAGTGTCATTCTCTCCTCATCCCAAATGTATTTGCTCGCTCCTTCTCTTTTCTTCTCTCCCTTTCAAAACCCTAGCCGTCCTCCACTCTACTGTCGTGCGAAAGAACTTAAATAGATATTAAGGGTGACACGGCCAAGCTGGATTTGGCTTGGCCGTGTCTCTTGGTCTTTTCCTTGCTTTCCATTAGGTGACACGGCCAAGCCAAGGTTGTTTGGCCGTGTCTCTTGATTTCCATAGGACACGGCCAAGCCATCGTGTCCCTCACTGTCTCTTCCTTCCTTTCTTTCTTTTCTTTCTTTTCTTTAGTGGTGAGAGGTGACACGGCCAAGTCATGAGGAGCTTGGCCGTGTCTCTTGATTTCCATTCTTGGGACACAGCCAAGCTCCTGGCCGTGTCCCTCACTGTTGTTCTTTTTTTTTGCTTTGTTCTTTGGTTTGTTCCTTGGGTGAGACACGGCCAGAGACTTGGCCGTGTCTCTGGGTGTGTCTCTCTCTGCCCTCTTCAATCTTTGAGGGACACGGCCAAGCCTGATTTGGCTTGGCCATGTCTTGCTTGGTTCATGCTTTTCTTGCACTGTTTTGATCTTCCAAGGGTCTTTTTGCACCTAAACCTAAAACAAACACTTTAAACACACTTAAAACAAAAATTAATCAAAACATTAACTAAAACACGCATAAAATCATACTAAAAACAAATACAAAAATGATCTAAATAATTATAAAATTCTTAAATATAATAACTTTATCCATATTACACATAATAATTAAAAGAAAGCATCAATATATAAAAATCAAAGCAATGTCCAAACAAAACAAATAAATGGACACCCATCCAAGGATGGAAACATGTCCTTACATCACATGCCTAAATAGGACACCCACCAAAAGGTAGAAACATGCCCTTTATATAGGTTCTAAAATAGAAAAGCAAATTAAATTACATGACGTTTAACTAATGAGGTACCCACCAAGTGGAAACATACCTCTTATAACTTTTGGAAATCTAAATTAATTGATAAAAGTAAATAATCATTCATCATAAATAAATCATTCATCAAAGCTATTAATGAAAATATAAAATAAACATCCATCCATGATAAATTAAATAAATTAAGCATAATCAAGTATGGAATTGAATAAAGCAAATAAAAGTCCAATTATGGCTACTGTGGCTTTTTATGGAATTAAAATAAATTAAAGATTTTATGTTTTAAAAGGTTGGTAAGACACTTTGATTAACTAAATTAATATTTGAATGGCGAAATCATGAAACTAGGGTTTTAGACACTTTAAAATACTTTGATTTGTGATTTTTGATTATTGGGTTTCTAAGCTACTGTGTAAAATTTCACTACAAAAATATTCGGCATTTGCGACGGAAATCTACAACAGAAAATTTTCGTCGCAAATTTGCGACGGATCTGCAACGCATTTGCGACAGAATAACAAGTTGAAGGAATTTTGAGAAAGCCGTCGCAAATCGGTTGCAAATCCGTAATAAATCTGCGACGGATTTTTGTTCGTCACAAAGTTTCGTCGCTAAAGTTGGCGGGGATTACTCCCGCCGAGGATTTTTGCGGAAAATTTTTACCGTCTCAGATTGGTCGCAGATTCGTTGCAAATTTGCTACCCATTTGCTACGGATTTGCGACGGAAATAAGATTTGACTATATATATATGTATCCGTCGCAAAGCGGTAGCAAATCTGTAGCAAATTTGCGACAAAAAGTAGCCGTTGCAAATTTTCGTCATAAAACTGAAAGGGAATTTTTAGCGGGAGCCCAAAATTGACTAAATAAATTATATTTGTGATTTTTATTTTTTTATAAATTAATTACATATTAATATAATTAATTAATATTAATTGATTTAGAATATGACTTTTAATCTTCCTAATAAATTAACTATATATTAATTTTTTTGAGAAATAATTACAAATTAATTTATTTATTTATAATAATTATTAATTTATATATTTTTAGAAATTAAAAAAATTAAATAATAAAATATATCATTTTTATCATTTTTAATAAATTAATTATATATTAATAATTAATTTAAATCTTAATTTATTTAATTAATAATTTATTTATAATAATAATTAATTTATATATTTTTATAAAATTTAAAATTTAAACAAAGAAAAATATAACTTTAATCTTTCTAACAAATTAATTATACATTAAAAATTTATGTGATAATAATATTACTAACAATAATAATTTCAATATTAATTATGATTATAAATCCTCTTACTAACATTTTTTTCCTTATTTTAAAAAAATTATTTAAATTTTTACTTTTTTTATAAAATTCATGATATTTTTATAGAAAAAATTATTATAGCAAAAAATTAGTAAAAATATCAAGTTATGAAATAAAAGGATTATATTTATTTACCTACATTATTTTAATAAAATTATTATAAAAATTGAGATAATTATATTGTAATATCCCTATGCTTGCCCTAGAAGTTTTGTATGTGGTTGTTGTTGTTGTTGTTGTTGTTGTTGTTGTGGGTTTAAATTGAGAAAAGAAAAGTATATGTATATGTGTTTTGGGAGAAATTTAGGGTTTAGAGACAAGTTTATATGTTGTGTATATGGTGATATATATAACATATAAGTTGGTCAAAAGGGCTTGGTCAAGGGAAGAAGATATTTATATTGTTAAGTGTGAAATTACCAAAGTGGGCAAGAGATAATTAAGGGAATTAAAATGTGTATGAGGGTGTTATAGTAATTTTCTTTTGGATGGGTATTTAATGAAGGTTGACTTTGTGTTTTCTTCATCATCATTTCTTTTTCTTCTTCTTGTGTTGGCCGGCTCACCATAGACAAAGGAAGACAAGAGAACCAAGCAAGGTTTTGATGTTTGTAGCTCAAAAGTTGAAGGAGATTTCAAGAAATCAAGTTGAGGAATTGTGGAATTTCTTCATTTAAGGTAAGAAATCTCTTGTTTTCTTTGGTTATTTTGAAGTGGTGTTGGATGTGAATTAGGGTTTGGTTGATTTTGTGATTTGGTGTGTTTGATATGTGTTTGCAAGTGTTAGAATTGATTTTAAGTTAAAAGATGGAATTGGTGTTGGTTTGGTTGTGAATATGGTAAGATTTGTGGAGGATGTTAGTGGAGAGTCAAGAGTGAAATTGGAGTTAGGGTTTTGGAATAGTTTGTGTTTAAATGTATTATGAATGTTTTGTGAAGTGATTCTTGTGTTGAATTTGTGTTTAGAACATTGATTTCATTCATTTGAACTATGCTATATTGTGTATGATGAGTTGAAGTGCAATTAGAGGAGAGTTGTGCATTTTAGGGTTTTGGTGTTGGGTGACACGGCCAAGTCATGAAAATTTGGAAGTGTTGGATTGGTTTTTGAGAGACACGGCCGTGTCCCTTAGCCGTGTTCACTACTGGATGTTGGTGTTGGGAGACACGGCCACAAGCTTGGCCGTGTCCTATGCCCGTGTTTGCTACTGTCAAGTGAGGTTGAGAGACACGGCCACAAGCTTGGCCGTGTCCCTCAAAGGTGCTGCCCGTGTCCCTCCAATGTGTTGGTTAGGGTTTTATTTCTTTGTTCTAATTGCATTGTTTTGGTTTTCCAAGGGTAGATTGGTCCCTAAACCTAACCCTAAACACTTTAAAAACACTTGAATCAATGAAAGATATAATCAAATGCATGTGTAAGGTCCTAAAATTATGAATCATATCAATTGTTCTTTATCCTAATTGCATTGTTGAGATTGAACAATGTTATGTTATGCATTGTGAATGGTAATGTGTTTCATGAGTAATATACATTGAAATTGAAATGTATATCAAAGATGAAATGATAATTCAAATAAGACATGATATGAGATAATGCCATTGTGTTTGGCTATGATGATGCATTTGAAAGAAATAAGGCATGTTTGCCTAAATGTTGTTGAGAGTTGAGAATGGAAATGATAATTAAATAATAAATGATTTGTGTGGCTAATGTGTTATTCCATTTTCAGAGTTTGTTGTTGGTGGCATGCCTAATAAGTGTAACAATCTCTTGAAGTTAGGTTGGATTGAATCCTTGAAGCCTAATTGAGATGTTACCACCCTTGTAGCTAGGTTGGGTTAATTCTTGAAGCCAAGTTGGGTAGAAGCTTAGCATGCTTTGCTCCCCTTGAAGCTTGGTTGAACTTAATCCTTGAAGCCTAGTTGGGTCATGATATTGATAAATGTGATAATAAAACCAAAGCATTAACTCTGAAAATTGAATGGCATATTAGTGTGTCTTGGGCCTATGCTTGTCTTTGTTTAGTGTTGATTATGAATGGTTAAATGAATATTAATGAGATATATGAAAAGATATTGAAATGTGATATGTAATATGAAAGTATGTTGTTAGTTTTGCACATATGATGTTACATGTATAATATGGATTGAGAAATGACATTGCATTGCACTAAGTCATATCATTTGCATGATTATCTTACTAAGCCGTTGGCTTAGCGCGATAGTGTTTAATCGCGCAGGTAATAGAGTTGATAGAGTTGAACCCGAGAGTTCATCAAGACCAAGTGAGAGTAGACCTTGAAGAATCCATTTTGGGAGCTTAAAGATCAGAGCAGACTTGCCAATCATGTATACTTCTTTATGTTTTGTAAAGAAATGTTTAATATGTAAATATGTACATATTTTATAACTTCCGCTGTGTAATATTTAAATGTATATATATATATAACTAATATGTTTTGTTTTATAAGTAAATGATCTACTTTTCTATAATGTATAATGATAAGGGTATTGAATCAAGTTTAAAGTGTTTTGAATGTTAAGAAAACCGTAGCATCCCTATGTTTGGTGCACTTATGCTACATTGTTGCGGTTGTAGTGTGTGTGCATTGGATATGGGGGTGTTACAATTGTTTTGGTATCAGAGCCTAGGTTTGAGATTCTCAACCTAGGTAAAATGTAATAAAAAGAATATTTTACTTAAAAAGTTGGTTTTGAATAAAAATACATGTTTGGGATTGGCAACCTCTGATCTTTAATAAGATGTGGTATGTTGTGTTTGCAGTGTTAGGTGTTGATGGATCCTCATTTGAGACAGTCAGTTGAGGGTAGTGAGGAGAGCGTTGCTCCTGATGATGGAGCTAGGATTGATAGTGTTGAGGAGGCACCTGCTTCGGTGTCGGGTAGACCAGCTGGAGAGGAGGTTCCGCCAACTTGGTTTAGACATATGATGGAAGTTATGAGGCAAGCACCAGTACAACCACCGCCACCACCTCCTCAGCCTTTGGTATCTGTGAGGCATTATGACAAACTAAGGAAGTATGGAGCGGAGGATTTTCCTGGTACTACTGACCCAGCTGTAGCAGAGCAGTGGCTTGACAAAGTTCAGAGAATATTTGTTCAGTTGCAAGCCACTCCAGAGGAAAAGTTTGATTATGCAAGATCCTTGTTGCAGAAGGATGCATATAGTTGGTGGAAGACAGTGCCCCATTCTATGGATGATCCACCTACCTTATCCTATACAGATTTTCTGAGGGAGTTTGAATTGAAGTATACTCCAAGGGAGTATAAAGATGGGAAGAAAAGAGAGTTTCTAGATTTGAAGCAAGATCACCGGACTGTAACTGAATATGAGGTTGAGTTTATTCGATTAAGTCAGTATGCTGGGGGTATCATTGCTGATGAGATTGATAGATGTCGGCGATTTGAGGAGGGATTGAGGCCCTCGATCATGTGCTTAGTGGCTGGATCCAGGTATCAGGATTTTTCATAGCTTGTGGCAGCAGCTCGAAGTGTAGAGCGAGCTCAGGGTATTGCGGTTGCTTCAGAAGAAGAGGTTAGGGTTAGAAGGCCCCAGTTCGAGGCAGGGTCTTCTTCTGCGAAGAGGGGTAGAGGAAGTTTTGTTCCTCGGAGTAGTAGGAGCCAGAGACCGGCGGGTAGGTCAGTGCAGTTACAGAGGAAGAGATTTAGACCTGCAGCTTCGGTGGCGAGTGCTCCGACCCCTATGGTTCAGAGATCCACCTTACCCATCTGCATCCATTGTGGTAGGCCGCATGGTGGTCCTTGTTGGAAGGCTGGTGTTGCAGGGGTATGTTTCAAGTGTGGGTCACCTGATCACTTTGTGAGAGATTGCCCTGAGAGGCAAGAGCTGATGTCAGTTGATACAGCAGCTTCTCGACCTAGTGCGAGGGGAGGCCGAGGAGGCAGAGGTAGCAACCGGGGAGGCAGATCTGGGTTCAATGCTAGAGGAGGTGCTACATCCAGGGAGAGTAGACCAGAGGAGGTTGGTTCTTCCCAGAGGATGTATGTTATGCAAAGGCAGCCAGATGCATCGGCAGTCATAGCTGGTACTTTTTCTTTATTTGATATTTTAGTACTTGCTTTGATTGATCCGGGTTCCACGCATTCATATATTAGTGCATCTGTTTTGCCTGTGTCTGATATGCATGCTGAGTCCCTAGGATTTGATGTGTTGGTGACAAATCCGTTAGGCATAGTGTGATTGTTAGTAAAGTGCCCCGGGATAGTGCAGTGAGGGTGCAGGGTGAGGAGTTCCTTGGAGATTTGATTGAGATGCCATTTAAGGAATATGATGTGATCTTAGGTATGGATTGGCTATCTCGACATGGAGCTGTGGTGGATTGTAAAAAGAAAATTGTTTCTTTGAGAACTGTTGATGGTAGAGAGGTGATAGTATCTAATGAGCAGGAACATCTAGCCTCCTTATTTGTTTCAGCTGTTGCAGCTAGGAGATTGATTAGAAAGGGGTGTGAAGCCTATCTTGCTCATGTGGTGGATACTAGAGTGAGAGGTTCTCCTATTGATGATATATCCACAGTTGCAGATTTTCCAGATGTGTTTCCAGAGGAGTTGCCAGGATTGCCTCCTGAGAGAGAGGTGGAGTTCGGTATTGAATTGTTGCCTGGTACCACTCCTATCTCTATTACTCCTTATCGAATGGCACCAGCAGAATTGAGGGAATTGAAAGTGCAATTACAGGAGTTGTTGGACAAAGGATTTATTCGCCCCAGTGTTTCTCCTTGGGGAGCTCCTGTGCTATTTTTGAAGAAGAAAGATAGTACTATGAGGTTGTGTATCGATTATAGGCAATTGAACAAGGTGACTATTAAAAATAAATATCCTTTGCCTAGAATCGATGATCTCTTTGATCAATTGAAGGGTGCAGCTGTGTTTTCCAAAATTGATCTGAGATCAGGGTACCATCAGCTGAGAGTCAGAGCTGAAGATGTGTCGAAGACAGCTTTCCGGACCAGGTATGGGCATTATGAATTTCTAGTTATGCCTTTTGGTCTGACGAATGCACCTGCAGCTTTCATGGATTTGATGAATAGGGTGTTCAGGCCCTATCTGGATCAGTTTGTGGTAGTGTTTATAGATGATATTCTGGTGTATTCGCGGAATAAAGAGGAACATGACATGCATCTGCGGATTGTATTACAGATTTTGAGAGAGAAGCAGTTGTTTGCCAAGTTGTCGAAGTGTGAGTTTTGGTTGGATCAAGTCGCTTTTCTCAGACATATTGTTTCAGCTGAAGGCATTAGAGTTGATCCAAGTAAAGTTGAAGCTATATTGAATTGGAGTCCACCCAAGTCGGTGACAGAGGTTAGAAGTTTTCTGGATTTGGCAGGCTATTACCGGCGGTTTGTGAAAGGGTTTTCTTTGATAGCTACTCCACTCACCAGATTGCTTCGTAAGGGAGTGAGGTTTTTGTGGACAGATCAGTGTCAGGCGAGCTTTGAACAGTTGAGAGAAATGTTAACTCAAGCGCCTGTTCTTACTTTACCTGTTGAAGGCAAACCATATGTGATCTACAGTGATGCTTCACATAGAGGTTTGGGGTGTGTATTAATGCAAGAAGGGAAAGTTATAGCTTATGCATCTCGACAGTTGAAATCGCATGAGCTTAACTATCCGACTCATGATTTGGAATTGGCTGCCATTGTGTTTGCATTGAAGATTTGGCGCCACTATCTGTTTGGGGAGAAATGTTTCATCTACACTGATCACAAGAGTTTGAAGTATTTGGGTGTCCAGAAAGAACTTAATCTTAGTCAGAGGAGATGGTTAGAATTGATTAAAGACTACGACTGCTTGATTGACTATCATCCAGGTAAAGCAAATGTTGTTGCTGATGCCTTGAGTCGGAAGTCTTTAGCTGGTTTAACTGTTTACTCGCTCTCGTTGCTTTTTGAGTTGAGAGCATTGCATGTCAGTTTTGTACCTTGTGTTGATGGTGCATTATTGGCACAGTTGCAATTGAAGCCGGTTTTGTTAGATCAGATCAAAGAAGCTCAGTTGGCCGATAAGAAGATACAGAAGATTGTTTTGAATTGTCAGAGTGGAAAGGGTAGAGATTTTATTGTGAAGAGTGATGGAAGTCTCTGGTTCAAGAGCAGATTGTGTGTACCCGATGATGCTGATTTGAAAAGGATCATTTTGGAAGAAGCTCATCAGTCAGTGTTTGCTATGCATCCGGGTAATACAAAGATGTATCATGGTTTGAGACAGCATTATTGGTGGATGGGTCTGAAGAGAGATATTGCTGAGTTTGTATCGAAATGTCTCACTTGTCAGAAGGTTAAAGCGGAGCATCAAGTTCCAACCGGGTTGCTTCAACCGTTGTCAGTGCCAGAATGGAAGTGGGAAAGAGTGACAATGGATTTTGTTTCTGGTTTGCCATTGACACAAAAGAAGCATGATGCTATATGGGTGATTGTGGATAGATTGACTAAGACAGCTCATTTCCTTCCAGTGCGGATGGATTACTCTTTGGAGAGGTTGGCTGAGCTGTATATCCATGAGATTGTGAAACTGCATGGTGTTCCAACTTCTTTAGTGTCTGATCGAGATCCTAGGTTTACTTCAAGATTTTGGAAGAATTTGCATAGTGCTTTGGGTTCTCGATTACACTTCAGTACTGCTTTTCATCCACAGACAGATGGACAGTCAGAGAGGGTGATACAGATTATTGAGGATATGTTGAGAAGCTGTGTCATTGATTTCTCTGGAGGTTGGGATAGGTTTTTACCTCTTGTGGAGTTTGCTTACAACAAAAGTCACCAATCCAGCATTGGTATGGCACCGTTTGAAGCATTGTATGGCAGACGGTGTAGGACACCTCTTTGTTGGAATGAGGTTGGAGATAATAAGTTGGTTGGGCCTGATTTAATTCAAGAAACTGAAGAGAAAGTAAAGTTGATTCGAGGCAGGTTAAAAGCAGCTTCAGACCGACAGAAGTCTTATGCAGATCTGAAAAGGAGAGACATTCAGTTTGATGTTGGAGATAAGGTGTTTTTGAAAGTATCTCCTTGGAAGAAGATTTTGAGGTTCGGTCGAAAAGGAAAATTGAGTCCTCGTTTCATTGGGCCGTATGAAGTGTTAGAAAGAGTTGGACCAGTGGCTTATCGACTAGCTTTGCCACCTGAGTTGGATCGTATTCATAATGTATTCCATGTTTCTATGTTGAGGAGATATAGGTCGGATCCATCTCACGTGTTGCCATTTGAATCTATTGAAGTGAGCCCAGACTCGACATTTGAAGAGGAACCAGTTGCTATCTTGGCACGAGAAGTGAAAGAGCTGAGAAACAAGAGAGTGCCATTGGTGAAGGTTCTATGGAAGAATCATGCAAAAGAAGAAGCAACTTGGGAAAGTGAGCAATCTATGCGGGAGCAATATCCTCAGTTGTTTCAGAGCTGATATTAGGTAATTTCGAGGACGAAATTTTCTTTTTAGAGGGGGAGAATTGTAATATCCCTATGCTTGCCCTAGAAGTTTTGTATGTGGTTGTTGTTGTTGTTGTTGTTGTTGTTGTTGTTGTTGTTGTGGGTTTAAATTGAGAAAAGAAAAGTATATGTATATGTGTTTTGGGAGAAATTTAGGGTTTAGAGACAAGTTTATATGTTGTGTATATGGTGATATATATAACATATAAGTTGGTCAAAAGGGCTTGGTCAAGGGAAGAAGATATTTATATTGTTAAGTGTGAAATTACCAAAGTGGGCAATAGATAATTAAGGGAATTAAAATGTGTATGAGGGTGTTATAGTAATTTTCTTTTGGATGGGTATTTAATGAAGGTTGACTTTGTGTTTTCTTCATCATCATTTCTTCTTCTTCTTCTTGTGTTGGCCGGCTCACCATAGACAAAGGAAGACAAGAGAACCAAGCAAGGTTTTGATGTTTGTAGCTCAAAAGTTGAAGGAGATTTCAAGAAATCAAGTTGAGGAATTGTGGAATTTCTTCATTTAAGGTAAGAAATCTCTTGTTTTCTTTGGTTATTTTGAAGTGGTGTTGGATGTGAATTAGGGTTTGGTTGATTTTGTGATTTGGTGTGTTTGATATGTGTTTGCAAGTGTTAGAATTGATTTTAAGTTAAAAGATGGAATTGGTGTTGGTTTGGTTGTGAATATGGTAAGATTTGTGGAGGATGTTAGTGGAGAGTCAAGAGTGAAATTGGAGTTAGGGTTTTGGAATAGTTTGTGTTTAAATGTATTATGAATGTTTTGTGAAGTGATTCTTGTGTTGAATTTGTGTTTAGAACATTGATTTCATTCATTTGAACTATGCTATATTGTGTATGATGAGTTGAAGTGCAATTAGAGGAGAGTTGTGCATTTTAGGGTTTTGGTGTTGGGTGACACGGCCAAGTCATGAAAATTTGGAAGTGTTGGATTGGTTTTTGAGAGACACGGCCGTGTCCCTTAGCCGTGTTCACTACTGGATGTTGGTGTTGGGAGACACGGCCACAAGCTTGGCCATGTCCTATGCCCGTGTTTGCTACTGTCAAGTGAGGTTGAGAGACACGGCCACAAGCTTGGCCGTGTCCCTCAAAGGTGCTGCCCGTGTCCCTCCAATGTGTTGGTTAGGGTTTTATTTCTTTGTTCTAATTGCATTGTTTTGGTTTTCCAAGGGTAGATTGGTCCCTAAACCTAACCCTAAACACTTTAAAAACACTTGAATCAATGAAAGATATAATCAAATGCATGTGTAAGGTCCTAAAATTATGAATCATATCAATTGTTCTTTGTCCTAATTGCATTGTTGAGATTGAACAATGTTATGTTATGCATTGTGAATGGTAATGTGTTTCATGAGTAATATACATTGAAATTGAAATGTATATCAAAGATGAAATGATAATTCAAATAAGACATGATATGAGATAATGCCATTGTGTTTGGCTATGATGATGCATTTGAAAGAAATAAGGCATGTTTGCCTAAATTTTGTTGAGAGTTGAGAATGGAAATGATAATTAAATAATAAATGATTTGTGTGGCTAATGTGTTATTCCATTTTCAGAGTTTATTGTTGGTGGCATGCCTAATAAGTGTAACAATCTCTTGAAGTTAGGTTGGATTGACTCCTTGAAGCCTAATTGAGATGTTACCACCCTTGAAGCTAGGTTGGGTTAATTCTTGAAGCCAAGTTGGGTAGAAGCTTAGCATGCTTTGCTCCCCTTGAAGCTTGGTTGAACTTAATCCTTGAAGCCTAGTTGGGTACATGATATTGATAAATGTGATAACAAAACCAAAGCATTAACTCTGAAAATTGAATGGCATATTAGTGTGTCTTGGGCCCATGCTTGTCTTTGTTTAGTGTTGATTATGAATGGTTAAATGAATATTAATGAGATATATGAAAAGATATTGAAATGTGATATGTAATATGAAAGTATGTTGTTAGTTTTGCACATATGATGTTACATGTATAATATGGATTGAGAAATGACATTGCATTGCACTAAGTCATATCATTTGCATGATTATCTTACTAAGCCGTTGGCTTAGCGCGATAGTGTTTAATCGCGCAGGTAATAGAGTTGATAGAGTTGAACCCGAGAGTTCATCAAGACCAAGTGAGAGTAGACCTTGAAGAATCCATTTTGGGAGCTTAAAGATCAGAGTAGACTTGCCAATCATGTATACTTCTTTATGTTTTGTAAAGAAATGTTTAATATGTAAATATGTACATATTTTATAACTTCCGCTGTGTAATATTTAAATGTATATATATATAACTAATATGTTTTGTTTTATAAGTAAATGATCTACTTTTCTATAATGTATAATGATAAGGGTATTGAATCAAGTTTAAAGTGTTTTGAATGTTAAGAAAACAGTAGCATCGCTATGTTTGGTGCACTTATGCTACATTGTTGTGGTTGTAGTGTGTGTGCATTGGATATGGGGGTGTTACATATATTATTTTGTATTTATATAATAAAATTTATTGTTAATTTATATGTAAATTATTATTTATTTATTTTTATTTTATTATTTTTATTTCTGTGCATCGGCCAAGCAAACGACTAATTATATATTAATTTGATTTCGTGCTGAATAAGTTTATTGAGAGTAACACTGATACTGAATTTTAGTAAAGTTAATATCCTGAGAGACACTTCTTATTTTTAAATAATTTTAGATAATAAAAATTTAAAATTTAAAATAATTATATTTTGAAATAATAAAAATTAAAAGAATATCAACATTTTCAACAAATGATCAAAATGGCGAGTATAATCAAAACGGATCCTGCTATCTCATGCTTGGATGGGTTACCCAGCCACTAAAACAATACACTTCTGTCTCTAATCCTCCTTTCTCCATTTTACTGTCCTCTTTGAAACCCTTCCATTTTCAATTTTCTCAGCGGCAGCAGCAGCAGAACCTAAGTCTAGACCTGAGAGACCGAAGTTGAAGAAAATCAAGAAAAAGAAGAGCAAAATCAAAGAAAAATGGCGTTAGCTAGCCTTCGACGGTGTTGGCAAGGTTGCAATCGAAGCTAGCTTCGTCAGCGAAGTTGCTCGATCGGCGAGGCCACCGGTGTCCGTTCCAATTAATTTTCATCTTCAAATGCATTCAGTAAAGGAAGAGATCAAGAACTTCTTGCGCGTTTTTCTTTGAAATCAAGGGAATTGTAAACCTTAGAAAATTACAGTTATTTTTTGTTTGTTTATTATTTAAAAATATTAAAAAATATATTTTATTAACTTTAAGCGCTCTGCTTCGATTAACTTTAAGTGCTCTGCTTTGATTGAAGAAGTTTCATTATAGAAGTCTGCTTCAAATCACGATCTTCAGGTACGATGACACTTTCTGTGTGTTCTGCTTTGATTATTGCTGTCTTTTGCTCTGAGTTGTTCTAATTTCAGCTGCGAGAGGAGAACAAAATAGATTTCACTCCAGTCAATACCTTGGGTGACCAAATGGACGAGAAGAGGTAATGATTTCCTATATCTGCAAAAAAATGTAAACTGTGCCCATTAATGCTTTTTTGATGATTGTACACTGATTTGAACTGTATTGATTTCATCTTCTTCCACTCTGAATCTATGATTGTTGTGGTTGCTGTTGAGAAATCAGATTGCCATTTTGGCTTAATCTTGCTTACTTTGCTTTGAGGTTCAAATAATTTTTGATGGATCTCCTTATTTCCTGTTTGTGCCGTTTCCTTTGACATGCGATTGGTAGTATTCTGCTGGGAATTAAGAGTTTTGACTTTGGCGAAGCTTGGGTTGCAGTCCCTTCATTCCCTCTCCTATCTAATGTCATAGCAATTGGTGCTCAACTGACATTTATATTTTATCACATTAATAAAAATGGCAATAAATTTTTGTGAAAGCATTATATTTATCATCTGTAATCCACACAATAGTTTGCTGATAAATCAAATAAATGATTTCTATAATGATCTGTCTACAGCTATCGGATGTTATGTCGACCATATGCTTTTGGTTGTATACTTCGATTGAGGACATCTTCTGAATTAAAGCCTGGTCATTCTGTAAGTGGCGATCATTTCTTTGATTTTTCAACAAATTGTAATAAATTTCTGACATTGTTAAACTGTCTAATCGCAGTATGGCCATTTCTTCCCAGATCCACAGTATGAAAATGTTCAGCACATTATTTGTTGTGATTCTTATGCTACATTTGCTTATGACTTTGATTTTGCAAGTACAGATGGGTTTTCCAGGTATATTTCAATATCTGATGGACATGAAGCTATATCCTTAGTTAGTTAAATGTTACTCAAAGCACACAATAGTGGTTCCATTTTAGTCATAAGCTACATTTGTTGGGAAGACATGAAAATGGATATGACTTTGAAAAAAATAGCTGTTGAGTTGTTGCGCGTTTCATTTTTATTTTAGATTAGACCATTTATCTCTTTTTATTTGTCATAATTGTGATATGTATATTTGACCTTTCTATCGATAGGCTTATGGATTAACTATATATTATTTATGTTGTACTAGTGAATTGTTTCTATGACTTTCTCATTTTGCATTTTATGGCCAACCAGAACTATAAATGATGGTACAGCCAGTTGTGGTTAGGAAAAGCATAGATTTCCTGAATGTGTGACTATGAGAAAAAATAGAATTCAGAGTTTATTTATCGTTTAAGATCCTCAAATTGCACATTATATTTTATTTTTCATCAATCACTCATGCATGCATTTTCGTTTTGCATTTAGCTAATGTGGGGAGAAATGGTTGATATATCCATTTCTTATGGTAATTTGCTATGGAATTAGCCACTTAATATTAGTTTGATTGCAGACCTATCCCTTCATGGATGGTTAATTTCGTAACATTGATGTGCCACCTTCTTAACCTCTCATTCCAATAATCTTTTAGCTGGCCCCTAAGCTTTCTATTTCCCCACATGATTTCTCTCACCGTCTCACCTGTCCTTCAGCGAGGAATAGTTAATAATTGATTTCTTCAATGAATTGAAGTTGTTTTAGCTTCTTTTGACATTTGTTACTAACTCTAACATTAATGGTTGTATTTATTATTTTGCAGATATGCTTTAGAACAACCTGTACTACAAATTGCATTTCAGTACACAGTAGTTGTGCCCCCTGAAGAGCTTTCACGTTCAGGATTGGTTTCTGCAAGTGGGTATGAATTGATCAATAAGTTAACTGTTCATTTCACTTGGTTTAAGTGACTAGATTATAGATATATGGTATATTATATAGGAAAGTTGAATATGGAGGTAAAATTTATTTCTCATTGATGCTTCAATGTGGTAATTTTCTTAAAACTAAAGTTTCTATTATAAAATTGATTTAAATTTATGCTACTATCAAAAGTTTATTTGACCATTATGTAACTGAGGAATGATCTGTGCCTGCACTCATATTTGGACAATATAATTGTAAGTTCATATATAGAAATATATTGGTCTCAAGGTCAATAATGCCCCTATTTTTCTTTTTTATGTTCATGACTGGTATGTCATTGAATTATCATAATTCCATTTTTAGAATTGCTATTGATGCTGGTGAAGTTTTGATATCAAGCTTTATGTTACATTTATTAGGAAAAGGATCAGATTCAAATTCAATATGTGTTGTGTGCTGTTTATGTTCTTTGATATAGAATTCTTGAGTCATCTTAAGATTTGCCTTCTGTTTTGCTACAAATTACATGATATTGCTCATATTGCAGCTTATTAATGCAAATGTTTGCTCAGGTTCTCTTAAGAGGTCCAAAGAATGTCCGTGAAGCTGTGAAACACTTTGGCCCAGCTCCTGGTGTGCTACATAGCCATACTAAACCATATGTGCGATCAAAGGGAAGGAAGTTTGAGAGAGCTAGAGGAAGGAGGAACAACAGAGGATTTAGAGTTTGATTTGTTTTTAGTTCTATATTGTGAGACACTTGTGTTACTTTTTTCCAAATATTGTTATTTTCAAGATAGATTATTTGTAGTAATGTTCTTAACACATGCATAATTAAATTGTAAAATATTTTATTCTATTGAAGATTAATAAAAGAATTATTTTTATCAATGTAATTAGTGTTTTTTTTAGATTGTTTTAAATGTTCCAAATGTATTTATAAAGTTCTCATAAAATTAATTGATAATACAAATAGTTCCAATAAAAATTAATATTAAATTGTTACGGATTTGCTACGAATCTGTGACGGATATCTGAAATCTATGACGGAATCTGCGACGGAATCTGTGACGGCAATCTGCGACGAAATCTGCAACGAATTTGCGATGGAAATCTGTGACGAAATATGCGACAGAATCTGCGACGGAATCAACGACGGCTGCCCTTTACCCGCGAAAATTTAAGCGCGAGATTTGCAACGACGGCTGCCTAGTGGTTGCAAATCCGTCGCAATCTGCGACGGCCCGTCACAAAATTGAAAATTGCGACGCCTTTTTTATTAACGGATCGTATCCGTAGCAGATCGGTCGTAGATCGGTCGCAGGACTTGATTTGCGACGGGCAGATAGCGTATTTTTTTTGTAGTGTTTATGTTTTTATGTTTTTTAATGTTTTAAAAGGATTAGGGTTCATAAAAATTAGGGTTTAAAGTTTTAAAAGGATTAGGGTTCATTATTTTAGGTTTTGGAAGTTGAATTTGGATTTGATATTTTGGAATTTAGGGTCTCGGATGGTAATTTTAATCCTAGGATTTGGAAGACAATTTAATATTTTATGGAATTTTATGAATTTAAACAAGTGAATTAAAGTTTTATAACTAGAAAAGATATTTTAGAAGACTTTTTGAAGGAAATAGAACCTACTTTAAAATTTTAAAAGAAGCAGAATTTACATCTTAGTTTTGTTGAAAAATATGTTCAATTAGAGTTTTAAGATTTTTAAGAAGAAAAAATAACAATTTTAAGCCTTTTGGAAGATAAACTAACGAAATAAGGTTTTTTGGCTTTAGAAAAACTAAATTAAAGTTCAAAGGTTTTTAATTTTGATTTCATAAATTTGCTACTGTGTTAAAAAAACAATTAAAGAAAATTAATTAACATATACCTTCTTTTGATGATTTCTCCAAAAATAATTCTTCTTGGATGAACTAGCTCCAAAGACAAGCCTTTTTTGCCTTTGAATCCTCTAAATCGTGCTGCTGCTATTCCAGAAAAGAGTTGAATTGAATTTCTTCTTTTCCTTCCTTGATTTGGTTTCAAATTTTCCAAACTACTCTTGGATTTTTGCCTCCCCTTTTTTAATTATCTTTGGTCCTTATTTATAGTGGTTTGATGTGGTTTATTCCTAATTAGTTAAGGTAAGTAATATTAATAAAAAAAAGAAACCAAAACCTAATTGGATTAGGTTTCGAAAAATTTGCGTTAGAAAATTTGCGCTGGCAAAAAAATCTGCCGCAGCTGGCTGCAGCAGTGCTCGCGGAGCTGGCCAGTAAGCTATTTCGCAGGCAGAAAAATTCTGCGTGCGAAATAGCACAGTGATTTGGCAGGCCCGTGCCCACGAGCCCGCGCGACGATTTTTACGTCGCCGATTTTTCCGACTCTGAATTTTATTTTTTATTTTTATTTTTTGACTTTTATTTGTTTATTTCTATTTTTTTATTAATAAAAATTAGATACTAAAGCAAAAATTATTTAATAAAAATTATTTTGGACCAATTAGACAATAAAAATCATTTTAGACTAAATAAAACATATTGGACCGGATTGGGTCAAAAATTAAGGGTCTGCAGTTTGCCCCCTGCTTGAATGATCTGAAACCTTAGTGAAAGAGAATGAAAAATAATAAGACGATTTTTTAGATGGCGAATTAAATTTATTTTGGGTACTTGGACCCGAGATTGATTGAATTTGGGTACTTGGACCCAAGAATGAGTACTTGGACTCGAGATTGGGTACTTGGACCCAAGAATGAGTACTTGGACTCGAGATTGGGTACTTGGACCCGAGATCGGGTACTTGGACCTGAGATTGTGTACTTGGACCTGAGATTGAATTGATTCTGGGTACTTGGACCCAAGATTGAATTTGATTTTGGTACTTGAACTCGAGATCGGGTACTTGGACCCGAGATTGATTTGATTTAGGTACTTGGACCCAAGATTGAGTACCTGGACTCGAGATTGGGTACTTGGACCCGAGATTATGTACTTGGACCCGAGATTGAATTGATTTTGGATACTTGGACCCAAGATTGAATTTGATTTGGGTACTTGGACCCAACATTGGATGGAATTTGGGTACTTGGACCCGAGATTAGATTTGATTTGGGTACTTGGACCCGAAATTGGGTACTTGGGCCCGAGATTGGGTACTTGGACCCGAGCTTGAATTGATTTGGGTACTTGGACCCGAGATTGGGTACTTGGACCCAAGATTGGGTACTAGGACTTGAGATTGGGTACTTGGACCCGAGTTTGAATTGATTTGGGTACTTGGACCCGAGAATGGGTGCTTGGACCAGAGATTGGGTACTTAGACCCGCGCTTGAATTGATTTGGGTACTTGGACCCGAGAATGGGTGCTTGGACCCGAGATTGAGTTTGACTAATCTCTTATCATTTGAGAAATCTTACTGCTCCGGTTATTCTATGCATTGTGGTTTTTCACCCTCAAAATGGATCTTCATCCTTTGAGATCGGGTCTTCATCCTTGAAAATGAATCTTCATCTTTTGAAATCGGGTTTTTATCCTTGAAAAAAATGGATCTTCATCCTTTGAGATCGGGTCTTCACCCTTGCAAATGGATCTTCATCCTTTGAGATTGGGTCTTTACCCTAAAAACATGGGTCTTTATTCATTGGAGGTCGGGTCTTTACCCTGGCTTCAGCTCTTTTAGCTGGATTAGTCTTTTGTCTTTTACATCTTCATTCTTTTGAGAGTTCTAATGTTCCACTCTTTTGTTCTTCCTTTTTGCAAAGATTTAGCTATTTTTAATTGGACCTTATATCCTCTCCTTCCCCCCCTGTGTGGCAAAATATTTGTAAGTGAGTTTAAAAATATTTGGTATATAAACTCAAAAAAATTGAAAAGGAGAAACTTTGCCCCCTGTGTAGGCTCAAACCAAAGATTTTATCCATGCAAGCTTTGATTGATGTTTTTGTCGTCTTGTTCTTCACATAAGCATGCATTTCTTCTCTTTGCAAGATTACTGAAGCTTTCTCAAGCAATGGGCTTTCTATGCCCCCCTGATTTGATATCTTATTTTGATTGCTTGTTGTTCATTTTGACAAGGAATAGACAACACAAGATAAGAAAGTGCGATGTGACATGCTACTGTATGCATGATATGCATGAATGATACTTACGGCAGTTTTATTGACTCGCAGACTGAGGTGATCAGTAGAAGTGTTCTCATTGACTCCTTTTGATGCTTGTTCAAGTCTTGCATGGGAATGCTCGAAAGCTTTTGCATTTGTGGCTTTCATCTTCAAGATGTTGAAAACATGAGTGGTGGAGACCCTAAGCAGCAGAATCAGGGTTGCATCCATTTCCAACTATGTTTCAGCATGTCGGTTGATAGCTTCTTCATGACCTTGCCAATAATCATTTCAACAGACTTCCCTTAGCTTGAAGGCTTTGTATGACAAAACACTCTTTTTTTTTCTTTTTTTTTTGAATTTTGAATTTTGATTTTGAAAACAAATGTTGGCTTTGCCAAATTAATGTCAATGTACCTCAGGACTTGATTTTCCAAATTAATATATCTATAACATGACAACCCTAGTTACCGTACTAAACTCGAGAATTATTTCTATTTAAGCCAGAATTGTTGCACTTCAGATAGGCATAAACACATTACTTGGCCAAAGGTCTCATTAGAGTTTAAATATTGACTATCTCATATGCATGCTTATCCAAACTATCTCCACAAATAGACTCTACCTACCAAGAGAGATCAGCAGGTCTTTGATAGGCTTGAAATGAGGTCTATGAGGGACACGGGTTTAAATGAAGGCCATTTTGAGATTAGAGCTGGTGTGACACAATGGACAAACTGTAACACCCCCATACTCTATATAAGTACTATACATATACCTAGTATATATACAATACGTATATAAAGTATAAGAATGTCACTTATAGTTTCAATTTAAAAACCTTTATCTGAGTTCAAGAAGTATTGCATTAATTTAAAGAAACATTTATGAAAAACATTATTCTTATAATTATACAACATAATTAAAATCACAAAATGTATGCATCACCTTGTAGTTGGTCTCGAGACACTCTTACCCTTCTCGTGGCATAACAGCTGGACTTCCAGATCAACCGCATAACCACCTGCGCGATTACAAATCCGCGCTAAGCCCGAGAGCTTAGTAGTACAAATAAATATTAAAGTATACTTTACAAAAGAATCATACCTTATATTTTTAGCATCATGTTTTATTGTTCTCTTACCACGTTTTCTTTTCTCAATGCATTCTTCATATGTTCCCCACTAGTCTCATACATTATATACATATTTACATAGAACATTCACAACACGATACTTACCATTTCTATCTCATATACATATACATATACATCCTTTTAACAAATCACCATTCAATGATTTATTCAACCCTTTATGAAAACCAATCTCACAAATTCCACATTCATATACATTTTACACATCATCCCACATTTTCATAAACTCATATCTCAACAAAGCTCCTCAATATATCAATACACGTATTACAAAATCATACTTCACAACATCATTTTATTCACAATTCATCAATCATGAATCACACTTCCAATAAAGGCAGCCATAGATCTCATTACTCATTTATTTCAACATTTAAATATCACATTGACAACAAAGACAGACTCGGGCCCAAAAGACACTAATATGTTATTCAAAGTTCAGAGTTACTGCATTGGTCCATAATCACAATGATCAAGCCCGTAGGCAATATATCTCATATCTCTATCCATGGATAGCGTAACAGACCCAGTCTCTTGGATCATCAACTCTGCTAAACTCGAGGAGATCCTCAACCCGGCTAGACTGTTACTACAATTCACATTTCACATTTTATCAAGTAACAGACCCAGTCTCTTGGATCTCAATTCAAAGAGATCCTCAACCCGGCAAGACTGTTACTTTTCATATATTTCGTATCAATAATTCACATAGTGTAACAAACCCAGTCTCTTGGATCTCAATTCACTCAAATTGAAGAGATCCTCAACCCGGCAAGACTGTTACATTTTCACATTTTCTAGGCATGCTGCCAAATCCAGAACTCTGAAGATTGAATCAACATATTAGACAGAACACAATTGAATCAACATTTTCATTTCATACTCAATTGAATTATCATAGCCAATAACAATGGCTTCACATCTCATTTGAATCACTATAGCCAATCACAATGGCTTCACATCATATCATGTCTCAACTCATATTATAATATTTCATTATTCAATTGTACATAATTAATTACTTCATCATATCCTTCACAATATATATATATATCACCATTGCAATTCACAAGATTTACAATGCATAATAGTATCATATGCATCATCAAATTATATTGATCAATTCATCATTCAAGTATACATAATCAATGGCATTGCACATACTTTTTCAATGATCATTATATCTTCCACATTTCCTATATCATCATTAATATACACATAACAATTTACATTATTCATAGATTTAGAATCTTCCATATACATTTGATTGAATCATTATTGTTTTAAGTGTGTTTAGGTACAAAAGACCTTTGAAGATCCAACCATGTAAGAATAATCAAGAATAAATATCATTAGCCAACACACTCAAGGGACACGGCCAAGCTTGTGGCCGTGTCTCACAACACCAATGCAGACAGTAGCAAGCACGGGCAATGGACACGGCCAAGCCAGTGGCCGTGTCTCTCAACACAAAAATCCAGTAGCAGACACGGGCAAGGGACACGGCCGTGTCTCTCAACACAACATAGGCAGTGGCAAACACGGTCAAGGGACACGGCCAAGCCAGTGGCCGTGTCTCTCCAAAAATATCCAACACGGCCAAATTTGCCCTAACTTGGCCGTGTCTCTCACAACTTGGCCGTGTTCTTCAATGATTTAAAGACCAAATATTTCAAAACTCATCCAAACCCTTTAAAATTCACACCACAACCTTCTTAATCATCATCTTTGTTAATATTTAACAATTTCCTATCACTGTAACATTTATATAACTTCATTATATCATCATAATAACCAATATATATACATCACTATAATCAATTACTCAAAGTACCAAATTCATTTATACTAAACTCTAACTCCACAATTCATCATCATTCTCACAAATACCCCAACTTATCATCATCTTCCACACCAACCATATCAAAACTAACTTCAATTAAAAGAAATCAAGACAAGAAGATAAAAAATCATATATATATAATCAATAAACTCAATTCAAAGAATGAGTACTTACATGTATAGCTTGCCAAATCTTCAAACTCCACTTGCAAATCTCTTGATATCCTTAATCTTTGGTGTAATTAGGAGCAAAAACCATCTTTCTCTCTCTAGCTTCTCTCTCTCTCTCCATCTCTCTCTCTCTCTCTCACGAAGAAGAACAGACAAAGAAGAAGAAAGGAAAATCAATTTTTTTCCTCTTCTTCGTTCTTATCTCCACCATATAATAATAATAATAATAATAATAATAATAATAATAATAATGATAACAATAATAATAATAATTTCTCAAATAATCTCCACCTCATAAATTTCCTTTGACTTTCTTCTTCTCTTTTCCTTTTTGTCCTTATCATCATTATTACAATTAATTATATATATATATATAACTCACTTTTCCTACTCCCAATTTCTCTCATGTATATGTAATGTATATGTATATGTCTTTTATATTGTAGTTATATTTCCCAAATATACATATACATTAAGTCCAAATACAACAATAACTCCAAAACTTTTAAGGCATATCTTGGGATATTACAATTCTCTCCCCCTTTAAGTAATTTCGTCCTCGAAATTATCCAACATAGTAACAATCCATTTAGAACAAATCACCATTATATGAAAATCATCGTATTCTTACATTATGATTTTATCAAGTCACATAACTTCTACTCTCCCCCTTAGAAACAATCATCTTCTCTGAAATTCATAACTCATCATAGTATAGGTATATATATATCTTATTACTTTCTCAACAAAACAATTCAGATAACTCATACATATCCAATGAATTTTTATCTTTGTATTAAAGTCAGATTATCACTTTATCTCTTTGTAGATATTCTCTTAACTTTAACCTCAAAAGTCATTAATTAATATCCTAGCATTGATTTTTCTGTTCTCACAATCACTTTCAAAATAAATATTTACCAAATCTCAATTGATAACAATATCCTGACTTTCTTTAACTTGCTTATCACTTAATATAAATATTAATATCGTATTTTTAAACTTACTTCACAGGTCAACAACATTTCCCTTTTTCTCTCCAAATACAATTGATGTAATTCAATTTATTTATGTTCATTCGTAAGCCAGAATATTACATCATACACATAACCATTTAAATTTATATTCCCAGTACAACTGTACATATTAAATCTCCACATTGATTTGCAACTTCAGCAAAGTCTAGATCAATCGATCTATTTAACACAATATACTAACATTTCAACCTTATTAGATTTCAACCAATAATTAACTTATCGAAATATATCATTGAATTTCACAATATATATGTATATATATAACCTAATTCCATTAGGTCAAACTTATATTCAAATTCTAATCTTTTCAAATTCATATATTCAATCAATAAGAACCATGCTTATAAATATACATTTCATTACTTCAATAATTATATCATCATCTCTCATACTTATTCAAAGTTTATCAATATAACTAACAACTATAGCTTCATACACGAACTTTTCCCCAACCAGGTCGATAGTCCAAGTTCGGTTGCCCAACACAATGGGTCTGTATGGTTCTGCAAGAGGCAGATAAGTCCGTTCATTTATCTTTTCACCATTTATTTCTCATAATCAATTTGGTACTTTACCTCCATTATACTTCATTACTAACATCATTGTCAACAATTATGGTTTTTCATCACATCAAAATAGTATGCTCATATATCATCAACTATATTGAATATCTCATTATTCAATCATATCATCTAGACAGGCTTCAACCCTATCTTTTAACCAGGTTTTTAAAAAAAACATAGTTATCAATCTCACCAAAACTGTACCACAGTTATATCATCTCAGCTCCAAATCTAAAGATAAATAAACTAACCAACTAATCACACTAATCAAATCATAGTACCATGATATATAAACAATCACATTTGGGGTTTGTAAATCAATCTCGTTCTTCTATTATTCGATTTCCAACCTTTACAATTATAATATTAAATTATATCACAAAAATTATATATTTATTCTCCAAGCTTTTATTACACCAAGAATTAACACATTTTATTTCCATCTCCAAAACAGTTTGCTTTTATTTATTTGATTATCATTAACCTAACTCATGTCCAATAATATTATCTTTAACATTTTCTACGCCCAACTTTCAATCATATACAAATCTTACACAAATTTCATTCATTACTCCATTTCCAAACCATCTCCTCTAAAAATTTTCAAATACAAAACTCTTTCCTTACAATTTCTTATTTTACACTTATACATAAAACAGTTCCACACACAAAGTCTTTGAGTTCCAAGACATCTTATGATAGCCTCACTTAGTTATTGCAATAACAATTTCATTATTCAATATTACCCAAATCCATTCTCATTTTCTATTTCATCACATACTCTATTCTGCATAAATTAAGATTTAATCCTTATTAATTCCACTACTATATGCAATCTCATTTCTAATACCATTAAACATGCAATGGTATAATATAATAAACATATCATATACACATTCATAGGTCATGTTTATAATGTGACTCACTTCCCACCTTTCTTACATATAACCATTACATTCATATCGAAAAGTTCATTTCACATATCCTCTTTACATATACACATAATTATGCAATTTATTAAAATTTTCTTTTGCATATAGTTTATACAAATATAAGATTTATCACATTCCTTTAACTCTTATCATTCTCATTCTTTGAACATAACTTAAGTTATTCATTAACTTCAATAAATATATACACTCTACTTATAATATTATTTCACAAAGGACTTAATCACATTTCCAATGTGATATTTCTCTCACATTTGTTTTTAAATACCTTTAACATATCTTTCATATTCTTTTTCATCCTTTCCAATCAAATTACTTAAAGTAACTCATTTCCCATTTGATCAATTCCTTTTCTTTTATTTCAAACCAAAATTTCCTACTATCAGTCTCATTCCCCATTTCATAATACTTTCATGTGCACTAATATATATTTCATATATCTCATATATTAAATACATTAAACTATCAATATTTAAATGATCTTTATCCACATTCCATTAAAACTATAAACTTTCAACTTATTCATCTCATTCTCTTAATATCAACTTTAAAACATCTTATATGTATATACCACAAAGCAACATCAAAACATATATGTTTCACAATTATTAAGCTCATTCCAAAAATCTAAATGTCTCATATTACCACCATTAACATGAGCTTTCACAATATTCAACCATATCGCATTTCTAACATTGAAATCACCATGTTTGTATTTAACAATACAAACAACACCAATATATCTTCGTACGTAACCAACATTATTTCTTTCTTTTTTTTTTAAAACAAAACCTTAACTTTACATATACACACCTTAAATTATCACACTTAATCTATACTAATCAACTCATTCAATATTTCACTGTACTTCTTTCATTTAAATAACATATCTTTTCATATTACCCATCCAACAACATTTCCTCTTTCTAGAAATCCAAACATAAAGTTTATTGGAAAGAGATTCAAATAATAGAGGAAAGATTTCATACTTTAATCTAAATTTTGTTTTTAACTCATTCTCAACTTTATTCTTCTAGCCATTTCTTTATATGTCAAACACATATCAATAATCAAACTTTTTACTTATAAATTCCATATCATTTCTTTATATCACAATCACCTCTCAATTATCAACATTTCAAAATTTGTTTTCATATAAAACCTCATTTACACATTATCATATATCTCATGTAATTCAAATACATCACAAATCACATAATGCCACGTTCGAGACCAACCTAGATGTGAATGCATATGCATGTATTACAAACTTCAATTCAAAACTTTTCTTTTTACTTCTCTTTAAGCTTTTCAAAACTTTCTCTTTTTAATTCTACTTAGGCCGAGAATCTCGAACCTAAGCTCTGATACCAAAATAATTGTAACACCCCCATACTCTATATAAGTACTATACATATATCTAGTATATATACAATACGTATATAAAGTATAAGAATGTCACTTATAGTTTCAATTTAAAAACCTTTATCTGAGTTCAAGAAGTATTGCATTAATTTAAAGAAACATTTATGAAAAACATTATTCTTATAATTATACAACATAATTAAAATCACAAAATGTATGCATCACCTTGTAGTTGGTCTCGAGACACTCTTACCCTTCTCGTGGCATAACAGCTGGACTTCCAGATCAACCGCATAACCACCTGCGCGATTACAAATCCGCGCTAAGCCCGAGAGCTTAGTAGTACAAATAAATATTAAAGTATACTTTACAAAAGAATCATACCTTATATTTTTAGCATCATGTTTTATTGTTCTCTTACCACGTTTTCTTTTCTCAATGCATTCTTCATATGTTCCCCACTAGTCTCATACATTATATACATATTTACATAGAACATTCACAACACGATACTTACCATTTCTATCTCATATACATATACATATACATCCTTTTAACAAATCACCATTCAATGATTTATTCAACCCTTTATGAAAACCAATCTCACAAATTCCACATTCATATACATTTTACACATCATCCCACATTTTCATAAACTCATATCTCAACAAAGCTCCTCAATATATCAATACACGTATTACAAAATCATACTTCACAACATCATTTTATTCACAATTCATCAATCATGAATCACACTTCCAATAAAGGCAGCCATAGATCTCATTACTCATTTATTTCAACATTTAAATATCACATTGACAACAAAGACAGACTCGGGCCCAAAAGACACTAATATGTTATTCAAAGTTCAGAGTTACTGCATTGGTCCATAATCACAATGATCAAGCCCGTAGGCAATATATCTCATATCTCTATCCATGGATAGCGTAACAGACCCAGTCTCTTGGATCATCAACTCTGCTAAACTCGAGGAGATCCTCAACCCGGCTAGACTGTTACTACAATTCACATTTCACATTTTATCAAGTAACAGACCCAGTCTCTTGGATCTCAATTCAAAGAGATCCTCAACCCGGCAAGACTGTTACTTTTCATATATTTCGTATCAATAATTCACATAGTGTAACAGACCCAGTCTCTTGGATCTCAATTCACTCAAATTGAAGAGATCCTCAACCCGGCAAGACTGTTACATTTTCACATTTTCTAGGCATGCTGCCAAATCCAGAACTCTGAAGATTGAATCAACATATTAGACAGAACACAATTGAATCAACATTTTCATTTCATACTCAATTGAATTATCATAGCCAATAACAATGGCTTCACATCTCATTTGAATCACTATAGCCAATCACAATGGCTTCACATCATATCATGTCTCAACTCATATTATAATATTTCATTATTCAATTGTACATAATTAATTACTTCATCATATCCTTCACAATATATATATATCACCATTGCAATTCACAAGATTTACAATGCATAATAGTATCATATGCATCATCAAATTATATTGATCAATTCATCATTCAAGTATACATAATCAATGGCATTGCACATACTTTTTCAATGATCATTATATCTTCCACATTTCCTATATCATCATTAATATACACATAACAATTTACATTATTCATAGATTTAGAATCTTCCATATACATTTGATTGAATCATTATTGTTTTAAGTGTGTTTAGGTACAAAAGACCTTTGAAGATCCAACCATGTAAGAATAATCAAGAATAAATATCATTAGCCAACACACTCAAGGGACACGGCCAAGCTTGTGGCCGTGTCTCTCAACACCAATGCAGACAGTAGCAAGCACGGGCAATGGACACGGCCAAGCCAGTGGCCGTGTCTCTCAACACAAAAATCCAGTAGCAGACACGGGCAAGGGACACGGTCGTGTCTCTCAACACAACATAGGCAGTGGCAAACACGGTCAAGGGACACGGCCAAGCCAGTGGCCGTGTCTCTCCAAAAATATTTAACATCATCTTTGTCTCTCACAACTTGGCCGTGTCTCTCACAGCTTGGCCGTGTTCTTCAATGATTTAAAGACCAAATATTTCAAAACTCATCCAAACCCTTTAAAATTCACACCACAACCTTCTTAATCATCATCTTTGTTAATATTTAACAATTTCCTATCACTTTAACATTTATATAACTTCATTATATCATCATAATAACCAATATATATACATCACTATAATCAATTACTCAAAGTACCAAATTCATTTATACTAAACTCTAACTCCACAATTCATCATCATTCTCACAAATACCCCAACTTATCATCATCTTCCACACCAACCATATCAAAACTAACTTCAATTAAAAGAAATCAAGACAAGAAGATAAAAAATCATATATATATAATCAATAAACTCAATTCAAAGAATGAGTACTTACATGTATAGCTTGCCAAATCTTCAAACTCCACTTGCAAATCTCTTGATATCCTTAATCTTTGGTGTAATTAGGAGCAAAAATCATCTTTCTCTCTCTAGCTTCTCTCTCTCTCTCCATCTCTCTCTCTCTCTCTCACGAAGAAGAACAGACGAAGAAGAAGAAAGGAAAATCAATTTTTTTCCTCTTCTTCGTTCTTATCTCCACCATATAATAATAATAATAATAATAATAATAATAATAATAATAATAATAATGATAACAATAATAATAATAATTTCTCAAATAATCTCCACCTCATAAATTTCCTTTGACTTTCTTCTTCTCTTTTCCTTTTTGTCCTTATCATCATTATTACAATTAATTATATATATATATATATATAACTCACTTTTCCTACTCCCAATTTCTCTCATGTATATGTAATGTATATGTATATGTCTTTTATATTGTAGTTATATTTCCCAAATATACATATACATTAAGTCCAAATACAACAATAACTCCAAAACTTTTAAGGCATATCTTGGGATATTACACAAACCTTCACACTACAAATTTCTTGTTTGAACTTTAGGCATTTGGGAGCAATCTTGCTAGACTCTAAATTCTTTCTATCTTCTTGGCATTAATCCGGATCTTGATTAGGACAGTCTTTGCCCTTGCAAAAAGTTTAAGACCCAAATTCATTTCTTTTCTTCTTTTCCCTTTTCTTTCCTCTTTATTTTTCTTATTCTTCCCTTTCTTCATTCTCTATTTTGTCCTTCTTTCTTGTAGGACTATCAAGTACATAACTTTCAAGAACTAGATGGTCTTTCTCCCTTTTCCTTTGATTTTGATCAGATCTTTAGTTGGGTTGGACCAATTCAAGTCAAATCGTCCAAATGGAAGCCTTTTGTTGTCTTAGGTCAAAGAGAACTCAGTTGGCTTTTTGAACCATTTTTCAGGTTTTCTTTTATTGTTGTTTTTTTTTCTCTTTTTTTTTATTTTTTTTTCTCTTTTTCTTTTTCTTTCTTTCTTTCCTTTTTTTGGTTCTAGCTCAAACAGAGTTGTCTTGTTTGTACAAACTTGGGCTTCCAATAATGGATGAGTGGAGTAACATAAATCTTCTTTAACAGGGATAAATCATTTGTTACTCTAATGTTGTCTTGATATATTAGAGATATTAAGTGAACTTCAACTACCCTTATGGTCTCGAAAACTTCAACTACCCTCATGGTCTTGAAAATATCAACTATCCTTATGGTCTTGGCTATGCATTCCATTCCTTGATCTTCTTGTCTCTTCATTTTAGTGATCATAAGACTTGTCAAAAGTATCACAACAGTTCAGGGTAGGTTATTGGGGTTTGTAAGCCAATGAAAAGAAAGCTAAAATTTTATGAAGGCTCAAAGGGACAACTAGGGATTGATATTTAATAGGGTGGATACTAGTTATTGGCTAACCAAACAATGCCTAGATCATCTCTCCCTTAAATAAGCAGAGTTGCAATTTCGCCTCGAAAGTTTGTCAAAGCACGTTCTAAGACTGACTAGGACCTAGACAAAGGTAATTATGCAGAAACCCTCTCTAAGTAAGCATACACAACCTAATGCTATAGAGCAATTCCCTCACCTAGTAAAGTTATTCAAGTCATGATGCCTAAATATATTAATTCATAAATTATCAAGCTAGATTCCTCAATGGTTGAGCACCAAAATGAACAAAGACCAACAAAAATTTTGATGAAAGTAATTTATTCAAACAAATTTAAATTTGAAAAACACAATAGTTCCCAAACATTAAAGAAAGTAGAATTGAAAAGCAACATTCAAGCTAAGGAAAGTTTGTTAAGTTTAAGCTTCTCTTCCCTTCACATCTTTAATATTTCCATCTTGAAAGGATGATAAAACAAAATCTTCTTCCAATCCTTTTCCCACCATGAAGGTTGCCTGTGGAGGTAATTTATTGAACCTTGGTAATGGATTGTCTTTGGTGTTGGGCTTATCCGGCTCGGGTAGCTTGCCACTATCAATCAAATTCTGGATCTAATGCCTCAACTTCATGCAATTGTCCATTTCGTGTCCAGGCCTTTGATGGAATTAGCAAAATGCACTAGTATCAAAGTTAGGTGGTAGAGGATTAGGCAAATGATGAGGAGTCAAGGGTTGTAACAATCCTTTCTTTTGCAGCTTGCTAAAAACCCAAGATAGAGGCTTCCCTAGATCTAAAAATTGTCTTTTATTTCCTTGACCGGTTACATTAACATCAACTTCTTTTTGTGTGCTTTGGCTACCAGGTTGATAGCTCCCTTTCTCGTTCCTTTTTGTTGCAAAGCGGCTCTTCTCCCTTTCCCATTCTTCAATTTGCAAACCAACTTGGAGAAGGTCTTTGAAATCACGGATGAGTGTATGAGACATCCTCTCACGAAGATTAGGCAACACGCCTCTCACAATCATCCTTATTTGATTGGATTCATCGGGCCTCTTCTTGAGTAAAGCGGCCTTGTTTCTCCATCTCTTGACATTGTCCATAAAATTCTCATTTGTCCTTTGCCTAATGGACTCCACTTCCATCAAGGTAACTTCTAACTGAATATTATATCCATATTGTTGGATGAAGGCTTTGTAAAGTAGATCCCAACTCTTTTGTGTTCCATCATCTAAGGTATTGAACCAATTTTGGACAACAGGATCCAATGAGAGCATAAAGTATCTTAGGGTTTGAGCCTTAGTAGCTCAGGTAGATTGCATGGCAGTGATATACTGCTTAACATGAAGATGGGGATTTTCGGTGCCATTGTACTTAGCAAAGGAAGGCATCTTGAATTTATAAGGGACCTCTTCATCTTGTTCAAATAGTTTGTCGATCTCAGACTTCTCTTCGGTTTTCAGCTTCTTCTCAAATTTCTTTTCTAAATCAGTAATCATCTTTTCAACATCGGATGTCTCGGTCTTTTCAATAGTTGCCTTCTCAACAGCCTTCGATTCTTTCTTCTTTTCTTGAACCTCTTGGTAGTATTGAGCACAATCATCATCATCACCAATGATCACCTTTTCATCATCAAAAACCACTTCACTAACTTTAGTCTTCCCTTTGTCCTTTGGTTTTTTAGTGCTAGCAGATGCCTCGGCATGATTCTCTAAGATTGCAGTCAATTGGTTCTTCATGGTCTCAGCTAGGGCCTCTTTGATTTCTTCCATTTTGGCATTAAGGGCTTCATCCACCATCCTTTGAATTTGTTCGGGCTCCATTGTTTTAGGTGAGCAAGTGATTGAGTCGTTGCTAGATACTTCATCTCCGGCGTAGGTCGGATTGTCGTAAGCTTTTGAACTTTCGTAATCTAGGGTTGTGAGCCAGAGAGGTTCAATGACATGAGATGAAAATGTATGCATGTATGCATGTATGCATGTATGCACAATCAACCAATAAACAAGTGTAATTAGGATGATCCTTCCAACCTTATAACATCCACACACGAATGGCGAGTCTCTTTTTCCTAGGTATATGGTTAACAAAATACCAACATGGGGTATCTTGCTTTCGAATAATTCCCTCAGACGTTTCAACCAATAGTTATATTTTCGAAGATGGAAATCAATCCATGATAACTCCTATTAATTAGGTTTTAATCCATTCAACCAACTATAGTAGCTTTTATGCTATATTGGATTAAAACGAAATTAGGAGGTTTATTATAGATAGATTTCTCACTTGAAAAAGGTAACTAATGCTTCATGCCAAAAACAAGCCCATGATTAATTTATTCTTAGTGTAAACTAGGCCCACAATTGATTTTTGGTATTTCATAATTGACCTAAATATTTTTGCAAGCTCTTTGTAAAAAATGGTTGGGTGAAAATAGTTTTGTTTCTAAGCCCATTGTAAAAGATTTTAGAAAAATGGATTTTGGGCTTAGTATTTGGGCCATGGGCCAAAATTTTTTTTTACTTGTTTTTAGAAAAAATCTTATGTCCAAAGACCATCTTAAAAATTTTTGAAAATATCTTTGGTCTTTTGGATTTTAAAGAAAAATTTATTTTGAGCTTACAATATACTTAGGTCATATTAGAAAAAGAACAAACCAAATAGGCCATGATTTAGACTAAGATAAACTAAACTAACCATAGTCAAACAACATGCATTTGGGGTAAAACCTAAGGAAAGTAACTAGGCCAATTACATGAGCTTTAGTCTTTGGGTTAAAAGGCTTAGGTTCCCATAGCAAGTATATACCAAATGGTACGAGGCTATGAGTGGTTATGCCATGCTCGATCTCCATACCTTGAGTGAAAGTATGGTATCCCTTACATAACATAACACGGGTAACACGGGCATCCTAACTCACGCACACGATGCAATCTAAGATGATGCAATGGATAATATCATTATAAGAAAGAATAGAATAATATAAAGACCAACGGAATCAACTTCTCTTATCCCCAATGGAGTCGCCAATGTGAGCGGGGATTTTTGCCCCCACTCCCGGTGGAATGGTTCTTACGACTTCGGCACTACTTAGGCTCGGTGCCTTAGAGAACACGGACCTAAGTCCGGAGAAAATGGAGTCGCCACCCGGACGGGCCAGGAAAAAAGAAAGGGGTGGATGACTCGATTCCTAAGGAATCCCCAACCCCCTAATGGGTTCGAAAAGTTGGGTACGTGTGGGGAAGGTGAGAAATGGCCCAGCACCCCCACAACGCCCGGTTCATTGGAACCGGCCTCCTTTACAGGTCTTAATATTATAAAATTCTTAAATATAATAACATTATCCATATTACGCACAATAATTAAAAGAAAGCATCAATATATTAAAATCAAAGCAATGTCCAAACAAAACAAATAAATGGACACCCATCCAAGGATGGAAACATGTCCTTACATCACATGCCTAAATAGGACACCCACCAAAAGGTAGAAACATGCCGTTTATATAGGTTCTAAAATAGAAAAGCAAATTAAATTACATGATGTTTAACTAATGAGGTACCCACCAAGTGGAAACATACCTCTTACAACTTTTGGAAATCTAAATTAATTGATAAAAGTAAATAATCATTCATGATAAATAAATCATTCATCAAAGCTATTAATCAAAATATAAAATAAGCATCCATCCATGATAAATTAAATAAATCAAGTATTGAAATTAAATAAATTAAAGCATAAGAAATAAATCAAAGCATAATCAAGTATGGAATTGAATAAAGCAAATAAAAGTCCAATTATGGCTACTGTGACTTTTTATGGAATTAAAATAAATTAAAGATTTTATGTTTTTAAAAGGTTGGTAAGACACTTTGATTAACTAAATTAATATTTTAATGGTGAAATCATGAAACTAGGGTTTTAGACACTTTAAAATACTTTGATTTGTGATTTTTGGTTATTGGGTTTCTAAGCTAATGTGTAAAATTTATGTTTTTATGTTGTTTAATGTTTTAAAAGGATTAGGGTTCATAAAAATTAGGGTTTAAAGTTTTAAAAGGATTAGGGATCATTATTTTAGGTTTTGGAAGTTGAATTTTGGATTTGATATTTTGGAATTTAGGGTCTCGGATGGTAATTTTAATCTTAGGATTTGGAAGACAATTTAATATTTTATGGAATTTTATGAATTTAAACAAGTGAATTAAAGTTTTTATAACTAGAAAAGATGTTTTAGAAGACTTTTTGAAGGAAATAGAACCTACTTTAAAATTTTAAAAGAAGCAGAATTTACATCTTAGTTTTGTTGAAAAATATGTTCAATTAGAGTTTTAAGATTTTTAAGAAGAAAAAATAACAATTTTAAGCCTTTTGGAAGATAAACTAACGAAATAAGGTTTTTTGGCTTTAGAAAAACTAAATTAAAGTTCAAAGGATTTTAATTTTAATTTCATAAATTTGCTACTGTGTAAAAAAAATAATTAAAGAAAATTAATTAACACACACCTTCTTTTGATGATTTCTCCAAAAACAATTCTTCTTAGATGAACTAGCTCTAAAGACAAGCCTTTTTTGCCTTTGAATCCTCTAATTCATTCTGCTGCTGTTCCAGAAAAGAGTTGAATTGAATTTCTTCTTTTCCTTCCTTGATTTGGTTTCAAATTTTCCAAACTACTCTTGGATTTTTGCTTCCCCTTTTTTAATTGTCTTTGGTCCTTATTTATAGTGGTTTGATGTTGTTTATTCCTAATTAGTTAAGGTAAGTAATATTAATAAAAAAAAAAGAAACCAAAACCTAATTGGATTAGGTTTCGAAAAATTTACGTCGGAAAATTTGCGCTGCCGAAAAAAACTGCTTCGGAAAAACTGCGCTGGAGAAAAAATCTGCCGCAGCTGGCTGCGGCAGCACGCTCGGAGCCGGCCCGTAAGCTATTTCGCAGGTGAGAAAATTTCTGCGTGGCAGAAAAATTCTGTGTGCGAAATAGCACAGTGATTTCGCAGGCCCTTGCCCTCTGGCCCGCGCGATGATTTTTTCATCGCCGATTTTTCCGACTCCGATTTTTATTTTTATTTTTTGACTTTTATTTGTTTATTTCTATTTTTTATTAATAAAAATTAGATACTAAAGCAAAAATTATTTAATAAACATTATTTTGGAGCAATTAGACAATAAAAATCATTTTAGACTAAATAAAACATATTGAACCGGATTGGGTCAAAAATTAAGGGTGTACATAAGGATAAGAAAAACATCTGCATCCTGATTTACATCAATGACAAAAAAAATAATTGGGGAAAATGAAATCTCCAAATTTTACCAACACATCCTCAATAATACCATGGGGGTGAATTACTGACTTATCAGCAAGTTGAATGGTCATGAGTGCTGGCTTAGGTTCTCCGACACCTAACTCTTTAAACATTTTATAGGTCATAACACTTATGCTAGCCAGCAAATCAACCAATGCACTCTTATTTTAAAGATTTCCTATCAAACATGGAATAGTATAACTACCATGATCTTTAATTTCTTAGGCAACCTCTTTTGCAAAATTGTTGAACTCTTTTTCAACAATTGCACCAAAGATATTTCCTGAAGTTCCTTTTGTTAGAAAGGAGATCTTCCAAATATTTAGCATATTTGAGCATCTACGATAAAGCTTCAGCAAATGGAATATTAATGTACAGTTGTTTAAAGATTTCAAACTTACCTAACTGAGCATCCATCTTTTTCTTGTTCAACCTTGCTGGGTATGGCACTTGAGGTCAATATTCCTTTACTATTTGACTGGGTTCTTGTGGTTGATCTCCTTTCTCAATTTCCACTGTAGCCTTCTCACCCGAAGAGATAGTAGGGTTATCTTCTTTTTCTTGTGTCTCAGCCTCTTCCTCAACTACACCACCCTTAATTTCCTTTCCACTCCTTAGAGTAATTACCTTCAGCTTCTCCTTTACGTTTGCCTCAGTATTGCTAGGTAAGCTCCCTTGTGGTCATTCACTAAGTAACTTGACAATTTGCCCCACCTGATTTTCCAAATCGTTAATGGAGGCTTGCTAATTTCTAAGGGTGGTTTCTATTGATTGAAATCTGGTTTGTGAAGCTGCTATAAACATCATGTCCTCCAAATTACTCTTTCTTGGAAGGTAGCTTATTGATGTTGAGGATGCTGAAATCCAGGGGGAGGCCTTGGATTATTCTAATTACTCTAGGAGAAATTAGGATGATTTCTCCACCCGAGATTATATGTGTTGTTATAGGGGTTGTTCTGTTGTTTCCTAATCATATTCCCAATATAATCTACCTACTCCTATCTAGCAAACATATTTCCACTTTGGAAATCTTGACTTTGATGTCCACCCCCACACCATTCACAAGACATCACCTGCATTGATTTCCCTGAAGATGAAGCTAAAGAATCAATCTTTTTATTCATTGCTTCAAATTGTGCTGTCAAAGCCACCACGACATCCAATGACGTGAACCAGTGGCCCTCAATTTTCCTTGTTTCCTTGGAGTTTGCCACTAATAATTGGTAAGGGCCATATCTTTAATCAAATCCATTGCTTGTTCAGGTGTCTTGATATTTATAGTACTCCCGCCAGCTGTATTAATGGATTGCTTGCTTGCATAATTAAATCCATTGTAGAAAGTTTGAATCTAGAGCCACAACAGAAGCCCATGATGAGGACACCTACTCAATATATCTTTAAACGTCTCCCAAGAATCATAAAGAGTCTCACCATCTTGCTTGAGAAATGATGAAATATCATTCCTCAACTTGGCAGTCATGGACGATGGGAAGTATTTTTCTAACAACTTTTTCTGCCAACTGACCCCATGTAGTGAAAGTGTTTGGGGGGAAAGATTTCAGCCATTTATTCAGTCAATCTCTAAGTGTGAATGGGAACAACCTCAGCCTAATTACATCTTTGGAGACATTCTGTATCTTGAATGTGTCACATATTTCAAGAAAAGTCTCAATATGTGCATTAGGATCTTCATCTGGGAGCCCATCAAATTGGCAAGTCTGCTGCACCATTTGAATTACATTTGTCTTTATCTCAATTTTTTTTACAGAAACTGTCGGCCTATGTATGCTCGAATCAGTCCCATTAAGAGTGGGCTTAGCAAATCCCAGCATTATCCTCGGCTCATTTCCTACCACCACTTCAAGTTCTTCTTCTAAGCTTGAATCTTCCCAGTTTGGTTCCATTTCTGCCATAATTGCTTCCCTTCTTCCTTTCGCTTTCTTCTCAATGTCCTCTTTAGTTTTTGATCTAATTCAAGTAATTGGGAAGAGCTAGCTCAAGTCATAAACGAGAAGAAGTACCTAAAATGACAATCAACAAGCAAGAACCAATGTTAAAAAAATAGAAACTAAATCAACAATTTTGATTATAATACTAATATTGAAAACCATTGTCCCCGGTAGCGACGCCAAAAACTTGATAGTGAATCTGTGCTATCGTAGTGTTACCACAAGTGCATGGGTCGCACAAGTAATAAAGTAGTGAGTAAGATATCATTCCACTGGGGACAAGGTCAAGTACTAGTGCAAATTTCAACTGTTGTTTAGCAAATCAATTGTTTTTATGATGAATAAAATAAAAGATGAATTATTTAATAAATTAAAGTAAAGAAAAATTGAATATTATGCAAAAAGAGTTGATGAAAATACTATCCAGATATTGAATCCCCCTATCGATAAAAATATTTATAAATATCAATTCAATTAAATCAAATAATATAGCTGAATTGGATTTCTATAAACTAGATCAAAACCTCTCTCGAGTGAATTAATCCCTAATCACTAAGTAGAATGCTAAGAATCTCTTCTCAAGCATAATTAAATAGATCTTGCAATAAGAACAAGGAAATTTGGACCGAAGGGTCTTGTAAGTCTATCTCTAGCTCTCCAATCAACCCTCAATCCAAATGAAAATTCTATTCATATCAAGCTTTCTCAAGTCAATAATATGAAAATTGCAACAAATCAATAAGCACACTATTATCAATTGGAAATAAGAAATTATGAATCAAAAGGATAAAACAACTCAATCAAATGATTTAATTTAATAAGAACTATTCAATCCATACAACAAGGCTAGGGTTCATCAATATCTAGATAGAAACACTTTAGCTCATGCTTATAACCAGAAAACCAAAATAAGAGAAATAAGTAAAAGTATTCAAACAATCTATAATGAATGATTTGTGTTTCTTCACTTCAATCCTTCAATCTTGATTTAAATCTCGCATGAATTGGATCTTCTCCTTCATTCTCAACTGCCAAAACTCTCTTTTTCTCAAGAAGTTGGCTCTAAATAATAAAAACTGAATCCCTAATTCACACTTTAGCTCAAATTTTATAGCCTAAAAATTTTTCTCGACATGCCCATTGACACGTGCATATCTGCGGGCATGTCAACGGTGCTATTTTGAACTTTAATGACATGGGCAGTGACACGTCCATGTCCTTGGGCATGTCATTGCTACTGCAATGCTGAATTAGGGACATGGTCTGGGATACACCTATGCAAGTGGGTGTGTCATAGCTTCTGTAAGACATGATCAATGGCACGTTCAGTAACACACCCATGTTTCTGAGCATGTCGATACTTCTGTAAAGTAGTTGAATGACACGGCCATTAATTGAAGAATTTGCCCAAAATAGCTCCTTTCCTTATCTTTCTTCCTTGATTCTTGCCTAAATAACCTGAAGGTCCCAATGTGTCAAAGGTTCCTAGAATCAACCCTAATAAACACTTAAACAAACAAATTAAACTCAATTTGACAATAAATATATTATAGGGGAAAAAATATCATCAACTATACACTTATTAAGATATAGCCGAGCACATGATTCCAACCTACACTCATATGAGGTCTGTCAAACAAAATCTTAAACGGTTAAGCCCGAAATGGGCAGAATTGATCAAAAAAGAAGTCACTAAGGAGATTCAAGTGAAGTTCCTTGATGTGATAGATTATCCAGACTTGTTAGATAACATAGTTCCCGTGCCAATAAAAGATGGAAGAATTAGGGTTTATGTGGAATATAGAAACTTGAATAAGGCTTCCCCAAAGGATGACTTTCCTTTACCCCATATAGATGTCATTATTAATAGTACAGCCTCTAGCACGCTACACTAAATTGTAGATGGATTTTTCAGATAAAATCAAGTGTTAATGGCCTAAGAGAATAAAGCTAAAACTACCTTCATTATTACATGGGTTATATTTTGTTATAGGGTGATGTCGTTTAGGTTAAAGAATGTTGGATCAACCTACCAAAGGATGGCCACCACCTTATTTCATTACTTGATGCATAAATAAGTTGAGGTCTATGTTGATGATAAGATGGTGAAGTCAGATACAAGAGAGTAGCATTTCCAAAACTTAGAGATATTCTTTGAGTGAGCAGTAAAGTATAATCTAAGGTTGAAACCAAAGAATTGTGTGTTTGGAGTTACTTCAAGCAAGATGCTGGGGCACGTGATTGGCCCAAATGGCATTGATATTGACCATGACAAGGTTAAAGCAATTAGGGTTATGCCATCCCCTATGACGAAGAAGGAAGTTTGGAAATTCATTAGAAGGTTACAATACATTAGCTGGTTCATAGCAAAGTTTACCACAATCTGTGAACCTTGCTTTAAACTACTTAAAATGAACTAACCAATCAAGTGGATTGTAGAATGTAAAAAGGATTTTGAGCATATAGAAGAGTATTTGCTGAAGCCACCTATTTTAAAACCACCTAGACTTGGTAGACCTTTATTACTATACTTAGCAATAGAAGAAGATTCGATAGGAGCAATGCTAGCCCAAGAACATGAATCGGGGGTTGAATACCCAATCTACTATTTAAGTAGAAAGATCCTACCTTATGAGGTTAAGTATAGTATCATTGGAAAGACCTATATAACTATGGTTTAGTTGTCTAAGAAGTTGCTGCATTACTTTCAATCTTATAGTGTGCAAGCAATTTCCAGGATAGATCCAGTAAAGTATTTAAGGGAGACACCATCATTGATTGGGAAGTATGGTCGATGGTTGATAATTTTAGAAGAATTTCAGATTGAGTATATAACCAGGAAAACCATCAAAGGTAGAGCATTAGCATAATTCCTAGCTCAACAACCATTGCCATACAGTGAGGAAGTGGCTTTGGAATTCCCAGATGAACATTTAGAGGCCATAGAAGTACAAGGATGGAAGATGTATTTTTGACGATGATTCTAAGGTTTGATTAAAGAGATGATGGAGTTTGGTCAAAGAATGGTGAAGAGAGAGAATTTAGGGTTATGGATTTTTGGGGTTTTGAAAACATGAATTTTAATTGTAAAACTTGTTTCCAAATGAGTTGTTTTGATTCATAAACAAGTATTTTAAAGACAAATATTGGATTTGGTGGTGTTGGGTTGGATTTTGAGAATGGAAGTGAATATTTACGGTTTTGGAAAAGTGATTTTCCAAAGTGATTGAATTGTGTGATTTTATTTGTTTAAGCATGTTATTTAGTGTTAAAAGTGATGAAAATAAGCTTGGAATGAGTAATGGATTGTGTTGGAATGGAAAACCTTCAATGGGGGAAGGTTATGCCATTTTTGAGATTTTGTGTATAAGAGTGTATTTTTATAATGTAAATGATTTAAATGCATTAAAATATGTTTTTAATAATATAAATAAAATTAAAACACTAATTTAATTGTAGAAGAATGGAATTCCAAATTTAAAGAAAGGAAAGGCTAAATTTTTGGAAATTCGTAGGAGTGGTGTGTAATTATGGTTTAATGTTGGAAATGCCATCAAATGTGAAACTAAATGATTATTTGTTATCACATTTGGTTTAGGCTTTGAGAGAGGTTGATTTGCTTCATCCAAGTGGTGAAGGGCAAGTTAGAAAGATTGGATTGAAGGTTGTTTTTAGCTTGCTTTAGGTTGCTAGTGGAGGTATGTACAGACATTGAATATAATGTCTATATTTGCATAACATTTGGACTTAACACATTTTGGTTGAAAAATATGTTAAGCTACTTGGTTCACTGATTGTGTATGAATAATATGCTATGACATTTGTAATGTCATATATGTGTTAAATGCATTGTGAAAAGCCATTGATAATGACTAATTTGTGTAACATGTGAAATATGCATATTATGTGAAAATACCCAAAGTAATTGGTTAATGTGTTATGAATGCAAAAATGAGATATGTGTAATAATGAAATGAATTGATATTGATAAAAATGAGAAAAATGAGAAAAGTGAGAAGAATAAGAAAGATGTGAAAAATGTGAAAAGTGAGAAAAATATTTTGAAAATAAGGCAATGTCCCTAGATTGAATATGTGACAAAGAGAAAGAGATTGATAATTAGAAATATGAATAAATTGTGTCCCTAGTATGTTATTCAATTTTCAGAGTTCTGGGTTAATGATAAGAGTATTTTTATACTTGTTTTTAGTATGATTTTAATGTGTTTTTAGTTAATGTTTCATTTGATTTTGGTTTAAAGTTTGTTTAAAGTGTTTGTTTTAGGTTAAAGTGGAAAAACTCCCTTGGATGATCAAAACAATGAAGAAAAAGCATGAAGCAAGCAAGACATGGCCAAGCCAAAGCAAGCTTGGCCGTGTCCCTCAAAATTTCTTAAAGCCAGTAGATGACACGGCCAGGTGACACGCCCAAGTCACTGGCCGTGTCTCACCCAAGGAACAAAACCAAGGAAAGAAGGAAAGAAGAGAAGCAGTAGCTGACACTTGCAGGTGACACGCCCAAGCCAGCGGCCGTGTCACATGACACGGCCACAAGCTTGGCCGTGTCACCCATTGGAAGCAAAGAAGAGAATTGGCAAAATGAAGAATTAGAAGGTGACACACCCAAGTGACACGGCCAGGAGCTTGGCAGTGTCACCTCATGAAATAAAGAAAAAATAAAGAAAGGAAGAGGGGTAGAAGGTGACACGGCCAGCAAGCTTGGCCGTGTCCCAAAGAAAAACAAGAGACACAGCCAAGCCACTCTTGGCTTGGCCGTGTCACACATAAAAAAGTAGATTCTTCTGCATGAGTTTGAGGAACAAGTGGGGGACAACCAATTACTTTTACCAAAATAAATACTAAACAAAGAGAGAGTGGGGAACAAGAGAGAGTGGTGTGAGCTGGTGTGAGTTGGGAAGCATGGCTTGAGCTTTGGAGGGAAATAAAAAGAGAAGAAGAGGGAGTTTGAAAAGCTTCTGAAGAGGGCTGGAGATTTTGTGCAGAAAATAGAGAACAGATGCAGAGAAGAGAGGTTTGAGAGGAGGAGGCTGGGCATACACGTTTTGCGCAAGGAGGGAGTGACACTTTCCTTGCCTCTTCATCTTCATTCTCCATTTCTACCCTCTCCACCATCTGCATCTTCCATTGGCAGCTCCTGAAGATTCAAGAAGCTACATTGAAAGGGGTTTTTCTATTTTCTACTTTTATGTATTTTAATGTTATTGTTGTTGTTATTGTTGTTGTATTAAGTTTATTGAAAATGAACTAAATCATTCTCTATCTAGATATTAATGAACCCTAGCTTATTTGTATGATTGGATATTTTTAATTGATTGAGTTGTTTTATTCTTATGATGCTTAATGATTATTGCCAATTGATGATAGCATGCTTATTGATTGGTTGCCATTTTCATATTATTGACTTGAGAAATCTTGATATGAATTGATTACTCATAAGGGTTGAGGATTGATTGGGGTGATAGAGATAGTCCTACAAGATCCTTTGGTTTATAGTTCCTTGTTCTTAATGCATGACCTATTTAATTGTGTTTTAAGAAGAGATTCTGGCACTCTACTTAGTGATTAGGGGTTAATTCACTCGAGAGAGGTTTTAGTCTAAGTTAGAGGAATGCCAATTCAACTCTATCTTGTGATGTAATTGAGGCTAGGGGGATTCAATATCTAGATAGTATCTTTATCATCAAACCTTTTTACTCAACACACAATTTATCTTTATGTGTATTTATTTAAGTTAATTGTCTTTAATTACAAAACTTCACAAAAATATTAATTTGCTAAACAATAGTTAAGATTTGCACTAGTGCTTGGCCTTGTCCTCAGTGGAACGATAACTCACTCACTACTTTATTACATGGGTGACCCGTGCACTTGCGGTATTGCTATAGCGCAGCGCTACGCGCACCAAGTTTTTGGCGCCGTTGCCGGGGACAATGGTTTCAATACTAGTAATATAATTATGACTGTTGATTTAGTTTTATTTTTTTTATCAAGTATGTTTGTTTGTTTTCTTTGAATTGCTTGTGTGTTTTTCTTTGAATCGTGTGTTTATTTTCCGTAAATTTATTTGTTTGTTTGTTTTTGTTTAAATTGCTGAGTGCCTTTTGTAAAGATACAGTTTTCAAGGCACGGGGAAGTTTATGATGGGGACTGTTATTCTGAGCTTGCATGGCAACTCGCAAATTTAACAAATAAAGTTGATAGGCTAATTGCAAGCCAGGGAAGCCCACCAAATTGTACAGCATGTGGCAATGCATGACATAGTGCCAATACATGTTCATTTATTTTCCAACGATACCAAGATTGGCACGAAGAAGAATATGGTTACCAAAGTTTCCAGGAAATGGGTGGTAATGACTAATATCCCAATTCTTACAATCCAAGTTGGGAAAGCCACCCAAATTTTTATTGGGAAAATCAGTAGTACATCTCACCTCAACAAAATTTTCAACCTTGCCAAAGAAGTTCTTACTTTCAAGAACAATTCTCAGACCAAGACCACCTTGAGGAATCCACATTGGAGGATAAGTTAAACGCCTATATTCAAAAACTCACAATGAATCAAGATCACCTTGAGGAACCCACTTTGGAGGATGAGTTAAGGTCTGAATCTTTGCAAGAAACATAGAGGATATTTGATGCTCTAGAGGAGCAGCTGGCACATCAACCCCAAGCACTCCAAAAGGAGGAGTCTCCTAGCCAATTGGAGCAAATCCAGGTAATCACAAATTTGAGGAGTGAATAGGTAATATATAATAATTTTTGTGATTTCTTTGATGCAGGGACCAATCAAGAAGAAAATGGCGAGGAGATCTAACCCGACATAGAGGAGTTGAATCAAACAAAGGAAGAGGAGGATTTGGAAGCATCAACTTGGATAGAATTGCATGAACCTCTAAATCCTTTTATACCACCAATTTCATTCCCATGTATGCTGGAGGAAGAGAAACAAGGTATGCATATTCCTGAACTCTATGACATGCTCCATAGTGAAGATAATGTAGATAAGCTTAAGGTAGCCACGACCTTAGAAGTAGAGCCTAATATTTCCAATTTAGAAATCGAGGAGAGCAAATTAATATTAAATGATGAGATTGTTGAGAGGGAACTTCCAAATGCTAAAGAGGATGAGAAAGAGATTCAACCAAACTTGGTTGAACTTCAAAAGACCCCAAAAATTTTGGAATTTGTTTTAGTTGGGGAGAACAATATGCAACCAATTATCACAACTCCCACTTTTGGGAGCGAGAAAGAACAAAAAATGAATATAACCATGTTGCATACTGAAGAATATTTTTACTGTAACACCCCCACATCCAATGCACACACACTACAACTACAACCATGTAGCATAAGTGCACCAAACATAAGGATGCTACGGTTTTCTTCAACATTCAAAACATTTAAATAGATACAATACTATTATCATTATATAATATAGAAAAGTAGATCATTTACTTTTAAAATAAAACACATTAGATATATATATACATACATATAGTTATTTCACAGCGGAAGTCATAAAATATTTACATATTTGAAAACACTTAATTCCATATTTACAAATATACAAATATGTACATTTAATCAATACTTTACAAAATATAAAAAGAGTTATACATGATTGGCAAATCTCCTTTGATCTTTAAGTCTCCAAAATCAACTCTTCACTGTCTACCCTCACTCGGTCTCGAAGAGCTCTCGGGTTCGATTCTAACAGTTCTATCACCTGCGCGATTAAACACTATCGCGCTAAGCCAAGGGCTTAGTAAGATAATCATGCTAATGATATGACTTCGTGCAATGCAATGTCATTTCTCAAACCATAATATATATGTAACATCATATATGCAAAATTAACAATATACTTTCACATTACATATCACATTTTATTATCTTTTCATATACCTCATTAGTATTCATTTAATCATCAATACAAAGCAAAACAAACATCATTCATGACTCACATTAACCATAGACAAGCATGGGCCCAAGACACACTAATATGCCATTCAATTTTCAGAGTTAATGTTTTGGTTCTATCATCACATTTATCAATATCAATATCATAGACCCAACTAGGCTTCAAGGATTAAGTTCAACCAAGCTTCAAGGGGAGCAAAGCATGCTAAGCTTCTACCCAACTTGGCTTCAAGAACTAACCCAACCTAGCTTCAAGGGTGGTAACATCTCAATTAGGCTTCAAGGATTCAATCCAACCTAACTTCAAGAGATTGTTACTATCATTAGGCATGCCACCAATAACATACTCTGAAAATGGAATAACACATTAGCCACACAATTCATTTACATATCAATTATCATTTCCATTCTCAATTCTCATCAACATTTAGGCAAACATGCCTTCATTCTCTCAATATTATCATCATATAGCATCATTCATCATAGCCAAACACAATGGCATTGTCTCATATCATATCTTATTTGAATTATCATTTCATCTTTGATACAACATTTCAAGGTACATTACTCATAAAATACAATACCTTTCACAATGCATAACATAACCTTGTTTAAATCTCAACAATGCAATTAGGGCAAAGAACAACTTATATGATTCATAGCTTTAGGATCTTCCATATGCATTTGATTAGTTCATTCATTGATTCAAGTGTGTTTAAAGTGTTTTAGGGTTAGGTTTAAGAACCAACCCACCTTTGAAGAACCAAAACAATGCAAAAAGAACAAAGAAACAAAACCCTAACCAACTCATTTGATGGACACGGGCAGCACACATGAGGGACACGGCCAAGCTTGTGGCCGTGTCTCTCAATTCAACTTTGGCAGTAGCAAACACGGCTTAGGGACACGGCCGTGTCTCTTCAACCAAAACTCACAGTAGCTCACACGGCTTGGGAACACGGCTGTGTCACCCAAAAATTAATCCAACACGTCCAAAATCATATGACTTGGCCGTGTCTCACATGGCCTTTGGCCGTGTCTCCCAAAACCAAAACCCTAATTCTAACCAACTCTCTTCCAAATGCATTAAAACTCAATATACATCATACCACATGCTTCAAATGAACATCATCAATGTTCTAAATACATATTCATTACAATAATCACTTTAAAACACCTTAATATCACAATTAAACAAACACCATCTCAAAACCCTAACTCAAACTCTACTCTTGATTTTCCACTATCAATCTTCACTTATTTTTCCATAATCACAACCAAACCAACACAACCTCCAATTTTTAACTTACAATCAACTCTAACACTTATAAACACACATCAACACACTAAATCATCATCTCAACAATTCTCAATACACCTTAACCACAATTTCCAAATTAATAAAAGAAAACAAGAAATTACTTACCTAAAGTAAAGAAATTCCACAAATCTTCAACTTGATTCTTCAATTCTCCCTTCAATCTTGATCTTACTATCAAGAACACTTCTCCTTCCCTTTTGCTAATGGAGAGCCGGCCACTACCATCAAGAGGAAGAGAAAATGATCAAGAATCACAAAGTCAAACTTCATTAAATACCCATCCAAAGGAAAATTACTATAATGCCCTCATACATATCTTAATTCTCTTTGTTATCTCTTGCCCATTTTAGTAATTTCACATGCCCTAAAAAAATATCCCCTCTTGCCTTGACCAACTCTTTTGACTAATGTATATGTTATATATATCACAATATACACAACATATAAACTTGTCTCTAAACCCTAAATTCTTTCCCAAAACACTTATACTTTTCTTTTCTCAATTTAGACCAACAATACAACAACAATAACAACAACAACAACAACAACAACAACAACATGCAAAACTTTTAGGGCATGAATGAGGATATTACATTTACCAAGTTCCTATAGCATTGGAAAATCACTCCAAGACAGCCTTCATAAGTTCTCATTGGCCATTTGCTCACCCAAGGATACTACCTAAGCTTTGCAATGCATTGGACACATTTCAAAGTTGCATGTTTTCCATCCTCTCAATCATGAACTCCAATTGCATTATGGGTGGAAGGAGCCCTACATATCGCATATGGGAGCGGTGGAAATCAGGTTTCATCTAAACTCTCTTTTAGTTTATGCATGCTCACATTGAGGACAATGTGAAATTTTAAGTGTGGGGTGCATATTGTGTTTTGTGTTTTTACTTTAAGTTATTAATTTTTTTCGTGTTAGTTTAGTTAATGTTTTTCATGTTTTCTTTGAATAAATGAATTTTGAAAAGTTCAATTGTTATAAATATTGCTGATTGATGACCTTTGAATTTTTGAAGCATGAATTTGAGAATTGAGTAGAATTGGTGCTTATTGTCAAGTTTGTTGGTTTTTCCTTGCACTACTTTTAACCTAGTGAGAAATTGAGCCATCAACTTATTATTCTTTTTATGGGAAAACATCTTTGATTGATGACTTGCTAGAACTTGCTTTGACATGCATTTTAAGACCATATAAAAATTTCATTTTGGCATCAAGATGATTAAGGCAATTAGGTGAACCCACTTTGGCTTAAAAAGACCAACCCTAATTTTAACCTTAGTTATCCAATTTTGAGCCTATTTCATTTTTCCTTTTCTTTCTTTTTCACAACATCATTATCTTGAACCCTGTTGTTTTAACTCTTACCCTTTCATTAGGTCAAGAGCATCTTAAGAGCGTTTACGACCAAGTGTTGTGTTAATTAAGTGTGGGGTTAAATTTAGTTGGTTTAAGATTGCAAAATAAAAAAAAATCAAATAATTGTTCTTCTTGTTAAAAGGGTTGGAATATGTTACAAGATGTAATAAGTGAGTTCCCTTGAAAAGTTCTTTCAATATCAAGGGGTAGATAAGAGGAAGGTGTTTTGGGATTGTTGGGTTATATATATATGATCGGTTACTTCATTCTTGAAGTGCCCTTGAACTTAATGATTAAGCTCACATTTCCTAAATGTCATGCCTCTACCTTAACCCCATTACAACCGAATAAAAGACCTTTTGATTGATGCTTGATTGTAATTAAGTAGTGGAGATTTGATAGATAAGCAAGCCTATGGAAATAATCTTTCATTGATTGTTATGAGTGTAAACACCACCTTGATCAAACACTTTCTAAGAGTTGGTGAAGGAGTGACAATGTAGGTTATGCATGGAAAGCCACTTAATTGCATTGGTATCGATTTTGTTCGATTTTATATTGATTGCGGATTTAGGGATAGGGAAGTCTTGATGCAATTTGTTATAACTCTTGAACTTGACAAAATTTTTGTGTTTAGTTTGTTTTGATTATAGCCTTGCTTGGGGACAGGCAAGGATTTAAGTGTGGGGTATTTGATAAGAGTATTTTTATACTTATTTTTAATATGATTTTAATGTGTTTTTAGTTAATGTTTCATTTGATTTTGGTTTAAAGTTTGTTTTAAGTGTTTGTTTTAGGTTAAAGTGGAAAAACTCCCTTCGATGATCAAAACAATGAAGAAAAAGCATGAAGCAAGCAAGACATGGCCAAGCCAAAGCAAGCTTGGCCGTGTCCCTCAAAATTTCTTCAAGGCAGTAGATGACACGGCCAGGTGACACGCCCAAGTCACTGGCCGTGTCTCACCCAAGGAACAAAACCAAGGAAAGAAGGAAAGAAGAGAAGCAGTAGCTGACACACGCAGGTGACACGCCCAAGCCAGTGGCCGTGTCACATGACATGGCCACAAGCTTGGCCGTGTCACCCATTGGAAGCAAAGAAGATAATTGGAAAAATGAAGAAACAGAAGGCGACACACTCGAGTGACATGGCCAAGCCACTGGCCGTGTCACATGACACGGCCAAGAGCTTGGCAATGTCATCTCATGAAACAAAGAAAAAAGAAAGAAAGGAAGAGGGGCAGAAGGTGACACGGCCAGCAAGCTTGGCCGTGTCCCAAAGAAAAACAAGAGACACGGCCAAGCCACTCTTGGCTTGGCCATGTCACCCATAAAAAGGTGGATTCTTCTACACGAGTTTGAGGAACAAGTGGGGGACAACCAATTACTTTTACCAAATGAAATACTAAACAAAGAGAGAGTGGGGAACAAGAGAGAGTGGTGTGAGCTGGTGTGAGTTGGGAAGCATGGCTTAAGCTTTGGAAGGAAATAAAAAGAGAAGAAGAGGGAGTTTTGAAAAGCTTCTGCAGAGGGCTGGAGATTTTGTGCAGAAAATAGAGAACAGAGGCAGAGAAGAGAGGTTTGAGAGGAGGAGGCTGGGCATACACGTTTTGGGCAAGGAGGGAGTGACACTTTCCTTGACTCTTCATCTTCATCCTCCATTTCTACCCTCTCCACCATGCATCTTCCATTGGCAGCTCCTGAAGATTCAAGAAGCTACATTGAAAGGGGTTTTTCTATTTTCTCCTTTTATGTATTTTAATGTTATTGTTGTTGTTGTTGTTGTTGTTGTTGTATTAAGTGTATTGAACATGAACAAATCATTCTCTATCTAGATGTTAATGAACCCTAGCTTATTTGTATGATTGGATATTTTTAATTGATTGAGTTGTTTTATTATTATGATGCTTAATGATTATTTGCAATTGATGATAGCATGCTTATTTATTGGTTGCCATTTTCATATTATTGACTTGAGAAATCTTGATATGAATTGATTACTCATAAGGGTTGAGAATTTATTGGGGTGCTAGAGGTAGACCTGCAAGATCCTTTGGTTTATAGTTCCTTGTTCTTAATGCATGACCTATTTAATTGTATTTTGAGAAGAGATTCTGGCACTCTACTTAGTGATTAGGTGTTAATTCACTCGAGAGAGGTTTTAGTCTAAGTTAGAGGAATGCCAATTCAACTCTATCATGTGATGTAATTGAGGCTAGGGGGATTCAATATCTAGATAGTATCTTTATCATCAAACCTTTTTACAGAACACACAATTTATCTTTATGTGCATTTATTTAAGTTAATTGTCTTTAATTAAAAAACTTCACAAAAATATTAATTTGCTAAACAACAGTTAAGATTTGCAATAGTGCTTGGCCTTGTTCTCAGTGGAACTATAACTCACTCACTACTTTATTACATGGGCGACCCGTGCACTTGCGGTATTGCTATAGCGCAGCGTGACGTGCACCAGTTAAGCAGCATACCTATGATTGCTTATGGGCTATATGCTGGAATGGTGAAAAGACTGGTCATAAGCCAGGCCAGCTGATAAATATGATGTTTTTGGTTGAAAAGACTGGGTCGTAAGCCTCAAAAATTGTAGCAGTCTAGTCGGGTTGAGGACCAAGATACTAGGACCTAAGGGTCTAGCCGGGTTGAGGTCCAAGAGACTAGGGCTGTTACATTATCCATGGATATATATTGCCTACGGGGCTAGACACATGGTGTCATTATGGACCAAAGCAGTAACTCTAAAATTTGAATAGCATATTAGATCCTTTTTGGGCCCATGCTTGTCTTTGTTCTAATGTGAATTATGAATTATGATACAATTGAGTAATATATTGTTATGAGTTGTGCTTAGGAAATATTTGAAAAATATAAGAAAGTGGATTGATGTGACATCTATATGCATTGTGCATTTGGTATTGCATTGTGTTATATTGATATTATCAAAGTTTGTACCACTAGGCTTCGGCTTAGCGCCATTTTTTCCATCGCTTAGGTGACAGGGTAGACCCAGCTGAGCTAGAGAGTTCTTCTAGACCAGGTCAGGTTTAGACTTGTAGTTGATCGTGTTGAGTTGCTATCGAGATCAGAAACACTACCAGCAGCATGTATATATTTTTATGTTATTGTACTTTTTGAGTTTTATGCATAATATATTATGTTTTGAATTTTACGTATTGTATATTATAAAGAATATTTGTGTCAATGTATTTGAAATGGGAGAGTAAGTGTGCTTTTAAATTATATATATATATCTATATATATAAATGTTTGAGAAACATGGTGAAATCGAGAAGTACGGTTGAGATGGTGGTTGGAAATTATTTGGGAGTGTTTTCTTTTTGTAGGTTGAGTAATTGCTAAATTTTGGAATATCCAAATTACAAACAAAACTCTGGCGAATTTTTTTCAAGAGATTTATATATATATTATTTATTTTGTGTTCTTATAACAAGTAAAGAATATTTCTATTCTATTTAATTTTTATATATTTAGAATTTTAAATTTTAAATTGAAAATGTGAAAACAATTTTATTAAATCGGCTGGTGATATTTTTGTACTCCGTATATGCGTATTTTACATATGCTGGAAATATGTATTGTACGTATATAGGGTACATGGGTGTTACATTTACTTTGGTATAAGAGCCTATGTTTAAGGTTCTTGACCTATGTGGGATGATAGAGAGAGAAAATAAGGGATTTGAAAATAATTTTTAATTGTAATACATGCATTGGCACTGCAGTTTTTGATCTCTGATATAGTATTTTCTGCTTTGTTTACATATATAGGCAGTTATGGCGTCTCGGCCTCATCAGGCTGCTGAGGGTAGTGTAGAGAGTGTGGCTCCAGATGAGGGTAAAGATGGAGCTAGAGTTGTATCTGTTGGTGAGGCATCTGTTTCTGTGCTTGTGAGATCAGTAGTTGATGAGATTTCACCTGGCTAGGTATGGCATATGGTAGAGTTATTGAGGCAGGCTCCAGTTCTGCAGCTGCCACAGCCATCGCCGCAGCCGCAGCTACAGTTGCCGGTGAGGCAGTATGATAAACTGAGAAAGTATGGAGCTGAGGACTTTGTTTGTACTACAGACCCAGCTGTAGGATATTTATTGAGTTACAGGCTAGTCCATAAGAGAAGTTTGATTATGCTAGATCTCTTCTGCAGAGAGATGCATATGATTGGTGGAAGACGGTTCCATATGCTCTGGATGATCCACCAGTCCTGGCCTACGATGATTTCCTAAGGGAATTTGAGCAGAAGTATACTCCAAGAAAGTATAAAGATGCAAAGAAGATGGAGTTCCTGAGTCTGAGATAGGATACCAGGACAGTGACCGAGTATGAGATCGAGTTTATCTGGTTGAGTCACTATGCTGGTGGGATCATTTTTGACGAGTTTGAAAGGTGCAGGAGGTTTGAGGAGGGATTGAGACCCTCTATCATGTGCATCATTGCAGGCTCTTGGTATCAGGATTTTTCCCAGTCAGTTGCAACTGCCAAGAGTCTTGCAGCGGCTACCAGGGTTGAGGATACCAGAGTTAGGAGAACCCAGAGTGAGGCAGGGTCTTCATCAGTGAAGAGAGGCAGAGGGGGACATTTTCAAAGGTTTTGTTGGAGTTAGGGGCAGTTTGGCATGTCAATACACCAGCAAAGACAGAGATAGAGACCTGCAGTTTTAGTGGCTAGTGCTCCGACCCCAGTGGCTCAGAGACCTACTCCACCTACTTGTGTTCATTGTGGTATAGTACACGGAGGTGTCTGCTAGTGGAGAGGTGCTTCGAGAGTGTGTTTTTGATGTGGGTCGTCAGACCATTTTATCAGAGATTATCCTGAGCTACCAGAGGTTAGGCAGGCAGATACTGTAGAGGTTTTAGCAGAGGTGGTCTCCTTGGGTTTAGTCAGAGAGGAGGCTCTACATCCGGGGGCAGTAGGCCAGATGAAGCTGGGCCATCTCAGTGGATTTATATGATGTAGAGGCAGCAGGATGCTTCAGCCGTAATTACGGGTATATTTTTTTTATTTGGCATTTTAGTTCTTGCATTGATTGATCCAGGATCTACGCACTCATACATAAGTGCATCTATATTTCCTATGACTGAATTGCATTCCGAGTCCATAGGATTTGATGTCTTGGTGACAAATCCTTTAGGGCATAGTATTGTGGTGAGCAGGGTACACCAAAATAGTCCAGTTTGTTGTTTAGGATGAGGAGTTTCTCGGTGACCTGATTGAGATGCCTTTTAGGGAATATGATATGATTTTGGGCATGGATTGGTTATCCAAGCATGGGGCTATGGTAGACTATCAGAAGAAATGTGTTACTTTGAGAACATTGATGGTAGGGATGTCATGGTGTCTGGTGAGCAAAGGTATCTTTCATCTATGTTTGTTTCAGCTGTTTCAGCTGGGAGGATGATTCGGAAGGGATGTGAGGCTTATCTTGCTCATGTTGCAGATACTAGAGTAGTGGGATCCCTGCTTGAAAGCATACTCATAGTTGCCAAGTTTTTAGATGTTTTCCTTGATGAATTACTAGGGGTACCTCTTGAGAGAGAAGTGGAGTTTGTTATTGATTTTTTGCCTGGTACCACTCCTATCTCTATCACCCCTTATCGGATGGCACCTGTTGAGTAGAGAGAGTTGAAGGTGCAGCTGCAGGAGTTATTGGATAAAGGGTTTATCCACCCTAGTGTGTCTCCATGGGGAGCGCCTGTGTTGTTTGTAAAGAAGAAGGATGGCACCATGAGATTATGTATTGATTATAGGCAGTTGAATAAGGTGACCATCAAGAACAAGTATCCTTTACCTGGGATATATGATCTCTTTGATCAGTTGAAGGGAGCAGCAATATTCTCTAAGATTGATCTGAGATAAGGGTACCATCAGTTGAGAGTTTGAGATGTGGATGTACCCAAGACCGCTTTTCGTACGAGGTATGGGCATTATGAGTTTCTGGTGATGCCCTTTCGATTGACGAATGCACCAGCAGCTTTTATGGATTTGATGAACAGGGTATTCAGACTATATTTAGATCAGTTTGTGGTGGTCTTCATTGATGATATCTTGGTGTATATGCATAATAAGGAGGATCATGATAGGCATTTGCGGATCATATTGCAGACTCTGAGAAAAAAGCAGTTGTATGCTAAGCTATCTAAGTTTGAGTTCTGGCTTGATCAGGTAGCTTTTCTTAGTCATGTGGTTTCAGCAGAGGGTAGTAGAGTTGATCCGAGTAAAATTGAGGCTATCTTGAATTGGAGTCCACTGAAGACTGTGACAGAGGTTAGAAGTTTTCTGGGATTGGCAGGCTATTATCATCGATTTGTGAAGGGTTTTTCTATAATAGCTACACCACTCACCAGATTACTTCGGAAAGGAGTTAAATTTGTGTGGACTAATCAGTGTCAGGCGAGTTTTGAGTAGCTGAGGGAGATGTTGACTTAGGCTCCTGTCCTTACCCTTTCTGTGGAAGGTAAACCATATGTCATATACAGTGATGCTTCACACAGTGGTTTAGGTTGTGTTCTAATGCAGGTGGGTAGAGTCATTGCTTATGTCTCTTGACGGTTGAAACCACGTGAGCTAAATTATCCGACGCATGATTTGGAGTTGGCAGCCATAGTTTTTGCTTTGAAGATTTGGCAACATTATCTTTATGGGGAGAAGTGTTTCATTTATACGGATCACAAAAGTTTGAAATACCTAGGTGTTCAGAGAGAGTTGAATCTTCGGCAGAGACGGTGGTTATAGTTGATTAAAGACTATGACTGTTTGATTAATTATCATCTTTGTAAGGCAAATGTTATTGCTGATGCCTTGGGTCAAAAATCTTTGGCAGGTTTGACTGCTTATTCGCTCTCGTTGCTTGTTGAGTTGAGGTTGAGTTGAGAGCATTGCACGCTAGATTTGAATCTTCTGATGATGGGGCACTGATGGCTCAGTTACAGTTGAGGCCAGTCTTGTAGGATCATATTAGGGAGGCTTAGTTGGCAGATGAGAGAATTCAGAAAATTGTGTTGGTTAGTTAGAAGGGGGAGAGTCGGGAATTTTATGTGAGGGATGATGGCAGTCTATGGTACATAGATAGATTGTGTATTGCTGATGATGCATAATTGAAAAGAATGATATTAGAGGAAGTACATCAGTCACTTTTTGTTATGTACCCTGGGAGTACCAAGATGTATCAGGACTTGAAGCGACATTATTGGTGGTCAGGTATGAAGAGGGATATAGTAGAGTTTGTATCCAGATGTCTTACTTGCCAGAAAATGAAGGCTAAGCACCAAGTTCCTTCAGGGTTGCTCCAACCTTTGTCATTGCTTGAGTGGAAATGGGAGCGAGTGACAATGGATTTTGTGACTGAACTACCTTTGACCCAAAAGAAGCATGATGCAATCTGGGTGATAGTTGATCGGATGATGAAGACAGCTCATTTTCTTCAAGTTCAGATGGATTTTTCTCTTGATAGGTTGGCTGAGCTGTATATCAATGAGATAGTCAGGTTGCATGGAGTCCCAGTTTCTTTTGTGTCAGATCGAGATCTCCAGTTTACTTTGAGGTTTTGTAAGAGTTTGCATAATGCTTTGGGTTCTCAATTGCATTTTAGTACTGCTTTCCATCCTCAGATAGATGGACAGTCAGAGAGAGTGATACAGATTTTGGAGGATATGTTTAGGAGCTGTATCATTTATTTTACTGGGAATTGGGATAGATTTTTGCCATTAATTGAATTTGCTTATAACAACAGTCATCAGTCGAGTATTAGGATGACTCCTTATGAGGATTTATATGGCAAGAGATGCAGGACACCTTTGTATTGGGATGAAGTTGGAGAAGGTAAACTGGTTGGTCCCGATTTGATTAAGGAAGCAAAGGAAAAAGTGAAGGTGATTCGGCGTAATTTGAAAGAAGCTTCAGACCGACATAAATCTTATTTAGATTTAAAGAGAAGAGACATAGAGTTCAGTGTGGGAGATAAAGTGTTTCTGAAGGTGTCTCCAAGGAAGAAGATTTTGAGATTTGGCCGCAAAGGAAAGTTGAGTCCTCGTTTCATAGGACCATATGAGGTGTTGGAGAGAGTTGGTCCAGTGGCTTATAGACTAGCTTTGCCGCCTGAATTGGATCGAATACATAATGTTTTCCATGTTTCGATGCTTTAGAGATACAAGTCTAACCCATCTCATATCTTGTCAGTGGAGTCCATTGAGGTGAGTCCAAATCTGACTTACGAGGAAGAACCAGTGGCGATTTTGGCACGAGAAGTTAAACAATTGAGGAATAAGAGGGTGCCACTTTTGAAAGTCCTTTGGAGGAATCATGCCACTAAGGAGGCGACCTGGGAAAGTGAGCAAGCGATGCAGAGTCAATTTCCCCATTTGTTCCAAACTTGAGGATAGGTAATTTCGAGGACAAAAATTATTTTAGAGGGAGAGAATTGTAACATCCTAAAATTTTTAAAAATTTCTAATTTTTAGAAAAATTGGATAAAATAAATTATAATTTAAAAGGATAAATTAAATTAATGGTTTTAAATGAAAAATGAAGGGGTTTTAAATGAAAAAGTGGAATATATATGTGATATATATGCAAAATATATATAACATATATAAAAGTCAACAATTTTTAAAAGAAAAGGGTATTTTGGTAATTAAATCTTATAAATTCAAAATTAATAAAATAATTCAAAAATAAATTATTTTGAATAGAAGAGGAAATTAGGACTTTTAATTTATTAAAAAATAATTAAATAATTAAATAATTAAATTATTTTAATATATATATATATGTGGTTAAAAAAAATGAAAGGAAAATAATATTAAAAGTCTTCATCTTCTTCTTCTTCTTCTTCAAGGACGTGTCTTCCATGGGAGCTTGAAGACCAAGGATTTTTCTTCTTCCATACTCCATAAATTGAAGGAATTAACAAGTTTCAAGTGGATTTTTGGTGATTTCCACCAAAATTAGTAAGTTTCTATCTCTTTTCTTTGAATTTCTTGGAAATTTGGATTATGTGAGAATTTGAATTTTTATGTAGCATGTTATAATTGTTGGAATTGGTGTGTATGATGTTATTTTGGGTAGTTATCAATGATTCTAAGGTTATATTGAAGAGATGATGGAGTTTGGTTAAAGAATGGTGAAGAGAGAGAATTTAGGGTTATGGATTTTTGGGGTTTTGAACATGAATTTTAATTGTGCAAATTGTTTCCAAATGAGTTGTTTTGATTCATAAACAAGTATTTTAAAGTCAAATATTGGATTTGGTGGTGTTGGGTTGGAGTTTGATAATGGAAGTGGAGATTTACGGTTTTTGAAAAGTGATTTTCCAAAGTGGTTGAATTGTGTAATTTTATTTGTTTAGGCATGTTATTTAGTGTTAAAAGGGATGAAAATAAGATTGGAATGAGTAATGGATTGTGTTGGAATGGAAAACCTTCAATGGGGGAAGGTTATGCCATTTTTGAGATTTTTGTGTATAAGAGTGTATTTTTATAATGTAAATGATTTAAATATATTAAAATATGTTTTTAATAATATAAATAAACTTAAAACACTAATTTAATTTGTAGTAGAATGGAATTCCAATGTTGAAGTAAGGAAAGGCTAAATTTTTGGAAATTTGTAGGAGTGATGTGTAATTATGGGTTAATGTTGGAAATGCCATTAAATGTGGTACTAAATGATTATTTGTTATCACATTTGGCTTAGGCTTTGAGGGAGGTTGATTTGCTTCATTCAAGTGGTGAAGGGCAAGTTAGAAAGATTGGATTGAAGGTTGTTTTTAGCTTGCTTTGGGTTTCTAGTGGAGGTATATACAGACTTTGAATATAATGTCTATATATGCATAACATTTGGTCTTAACACATTTTGGTTGAAAAATGTGTTAAGCTACTTGGTTCATTGATTGTTTATTAATAATATGCTATGACATTTGTAATGTCATATATGCGTTAAATGCATTGTGAAAAGCCATTGATAATGGCTAATTTATGTAACATGTGAAATATGCATATTATGTGAAAATACCCAAAATAATTGGGTAATGTGTTGTGAATGCAAAAATGAGATATGTGTAATAATGAAATGAATTGATATTGATAAAAATGAGAAAAATGAGAAAAGTGAGAAAAGTGAAAAAAATGAGAAAGATGTGAAAAATGTGAAAAGTGAGAAAAAAAATGTGAAAATAAGGCAATGTGCCTAGATTGAATATGTGACAAAGAGAAAGAGATTGATAATGAGAAATATGAATAAATTGTGTGCCTAGTATGTTATTCAATTTTTAGACTTCTGGGTTTGGTGGCATGCCTATGATTGCCTACGGGCTATACGCTGGAATTGTGAAAAGACTGGGTCGTAAGCCAAGCCAGCTGATAAATATGATGTTTTTGGGGTGAAAAGACTGGGTCGTAAGCCTCAAAAACTGTAGCAGTCTAGTTGGGTTGAGGACCAAGATACTGGGGCCTAAGGGTCTAGCCGGGTTGAGGTCCAAGAGACAAGTCATTATCCATGGATATATGTATTGCCTATGGGGCTAGACACATGGTATCATTATGGACCAAAGCAGTAACTCTGAAATTTGAATAGCATATTAGATCCTTTTTGGGCCCATGCTCTTCTTTATTTTAATGTGAATTATGAATTATGATACAATTGAGTAATATAATATTATGAGTTGTGCTTAGGAAATATTTCAAAAATATAAGAAAGTGGATTGATGTGACATCTATATGCATTGTGCACTTGGTATTGCATTGAGTTATATTGTTATTATCAAAGTTTGTACCACTAGGCCTCGACTTAGCTCGATTGTTTCCATCGCGCAGGTGACAGGGTAGACCCAGCTGAGCCAGAGAGTTCTTCTAGATTAGGTCGGGTCTAGATTTGTAATTGAGCTTGTTGAGTTTCTATCGAGATCAGAAACACTACCAGCAGCATGTATATATTTTTATGTTATTGTACATTTTGAGTTTTATGTATAATATATTATGTTTTGAAATTGACGTATTGTATATTATAAGGAATGTTTGGGTCAATGTATGTGAAATGGGAGAGTAAGTGTGTTTTAAATTATATATATCTATAATATAAATGTTTGAGAAACTTGGTGAAATTGAGATGTATGGTTGAGATGGTGGTTGGAAATTATTTGGGAGTATTTTCTTTTTGCAGGTTGAGTAATTGCTAAATTTTGGAATATCCAAATTACAAATAAAACTCTGGCGAATTTATTTTGGGTTCTTATAACAAGTAAAGAATATTTGTACTCTATTTAGTTTTTATATATTTAGAATTTGAAATTTTAAATTAAAAATGTGAATTTTTTTTTATTAAAACGGTCGGCGACATTTTTGTACTGTATATGCATATTTTACATATGCTGAAAATATGTATTGTATGTATATAGGGTACAAGGGTGTTACATAAGTTTTTGGCGAGTCATTATTAGTGGTATCCCAAGTAAATGGAGAATGGGAGATGAAGGAAGAAAACTGAAGCCATACAACAATCACCTCACTATGATGAAGAAGAATTTCAAGGAGTGCAGATTTATACACCTACCAAGAGAGGAAAACCAAATGGCTGATGCCCTAACCACCCTAGCTTCAGTATAGGAGGATCATGTTAGGCTATTCCTTAAACCCTTGGTTTTGACTAGTTCATCAACCCCTTGCTACGAGTATGAAATAGTCTTGGAAATTGACACAGACCATAATGCATTGTATGACATTATAAGTTGGTTCTTGGAAAGTAGGGAATACCCGTTGGGGCAACAAGGGAAGAAAGAAGAGCCATAAGGTGATGGTCCTTGCAATACATCACCTTTCATGGAGTGTTGTATTGAAGATAGCTCGATGGGGTACACTTGAGAAGCTTGAGGAAGTATGAAGTTGAGCAGATCATGTCGAAAATAGATGTGGGAAGTTGTGGGCCCCATATGAACGGATTGGTCCTGGTTAAGAAGATAATTCAATAGGGTTACTTTTGGTTGACCATGTGGTGACGACTTTGTGCTAATATAATGCTACCGCAAGTGCACGAGTTGCACAAGTAATAAAGTAGTGAGTAAGATATCATTACATTGGGACAAGGTCAATTACTAGTGCAAATTTCAACTGTTGTTTAACAACCCAATGATTCTTGTGATGATTAACATAAAGAAAAATGAATTACCTAATAAATTAAATTAATGAAAGATTGAGTATTATGCAAAAAAAATTGATGATAAAGACACTATCCAGTTATTGAATCCCTCTAGCTATAAAGAGTACTTAAGAATATTATGCAAAATAACAGAGTTGAATTGACATTCCTATAAATTAGATCAAAACCCTCTCGAGTGAATTAATCCCTAATCACTAAGTAGAATGCTAGGAATCTCTTCTTAAGCACAATTAAATAGGTCATGCAATAGGAACTAGGAATTATAAACCAAAGGATCTTGTAATTCTATCTCTAGGACTTCAATCAACCCTCAATTCAAATGAGAATTCTATTCGTATCAAGCTTTCTAAAGTCAATAATATCAAAATTGTAACCAATTAATAAGCATGCTATTATCAATTGGAAATAAATAATTAAAAGTCATAAGAATAAGACAACTCAATTAAATGATTTAATTTAATAAAAACTATTTAATCCATACAATAAAGCTAGGGTTCATCAATATCTAGATAGAAATGATTTAGCTCATGTTCATAACCAGAAAACCAGAACAAAAGAAACAAGTAAAAGAATTCAAACAATCCATGATGAATTATTTGTGTTTCTTCACTTCAATCCTTGATTCTTGATTTAAATCTTGTCTAAATTGGATCTTCACCTCCCACCTTAGTTGCCAAACTCTCTCTTTTTAAAGAAGCCACCTCTAAGTGATAAAAATTGGATCCCTAATTCGCACCTCAATTCAGATTTTATATCCCAGAGATTTAGCCTGACACGCCCAGTGATACGGCCGTGTCAATGATATTTTTTCAGCGTTGATGAGATGGGCAATGACACGGCCAAGTTACTGAACATGTCATAGCTATTGTACTATAGAATTAAGGACACTGGCAGTGACATGGGAATGTCACTAGGCATTCGAAGCTTCTATAAGGTGGGCAAATGACAAGGTCATTGATACGCCCATGGCATTGGGTGTGTCACTTGAAAAATTTGCCCAAAGTGGCTCTTTTTCTCATCTTCCATCCATCATTCTAGCCTAAATGACCATAAGGCTTCCAAGTATAAAAGATTCCAAAAATCAACCCTAACAAGCACTTGAACAAACAAATTAAACTCAATTTGACTATAAATATACCAAGGAATAGGAGCAAAAGTATCATCAATTATATGCTTATCACCATGGAGAGTGGTTGTATTAATTTTGTGAAGAGGTGCCAGTAGTGTAACACCCCTATACCCCGTATACGTACACAGCATGCTAATACGATCGTAATATACGTATACTGAATATAGAAATGTCACGGTTACAAAACACACATGACATGACTCTTATATACTATGAACAAATTCAAAACTTTTAAATGAGTTTATAAAACGAAATAGATAGAAAGTTTATTTAAAACGCAGCGGAAAATATAACAAATGTTTCCCAATACATTTGCATCAAAATCAAAAGTTACAAATATAAAATATATACATGAGTGGCAGCTCTTCTCTGATCTTTAAGTCCAAAAATCAACTATTCAACGCCTAGACTCACTAGGTCTAGAGGAACTCTCGGGTTCAATCCTGTCACCTGCGCGATGAACCACAATCGCGCTGAGCCAACAGCTCAGTAGAACAAACTATAATGATATTATGCTATGTCATACATTCAAACAATATAGATCATACTCAATACACTTTATTTTATGAATGTTACATTTCATTATTTCAATAATTATATCATCATCCATCACTCACACATTTAACATAGACACACATGGGCCCAACAAGCATTTAATATGATATTCAAAGTTCAGAGTTACTGCTTTGGTTTATAATCACAATGATCAAGCCCGTAGGCGATATATATATCATATCTCTATCCATGGATAGTGTAACAGACCCAGTCTCTTGGACCATCAACCCATTAACATGAGGAGATCCTCAACCCGGCTAGACTGTTACTAGTAACAGACCCAGTCTCTTGGACCATCAACCCGACTAATCGAGGAGATCCTCAACCCTGCTAGACTGTTACTTTTCATAAATTTCATTTTCACATTTCATTTAGTGTAACAGAACCAGTCTCTTGGACCATCAATTCAATTCAATTGAAGAGATCCTCAACCCGGCTAGACTGTTACCTTTATATAGGCATGCCACCAAAACCAGTACTCTGAAATTTGAATAAACATATTAGGCACACAACCATTTCATATATCTCTTTATCAAACTTTTTCTCAATTCATTTCTCATTCCACAATCAACTAGGCAAACATGCCTTATTTGAATCAATATAGCCAATCACAATGGCTTTACAAATCATCTTATCATCACATCTTTCATTTTCGTAACACATATATATACCATATTACATTTCATGAGGTTCATATTGTATAAAACGTAACATTATTCAAACATATCAACAATACAATGAAATTACTTAGTACATTCACAATCAAATGTATAAGTTCCCAAAATCACATGAATGTATGTTATAATGCAAGGTTTGTACTTACCTCAAAAGAAATCCACACAATTCTAAACACTTCCTCTTAACAAGTCCTTCACCAAATAATTAAGGCAATTCACCTTCTTCACAACCTAATTCAGAACAATGAGGAAACTCACATAAGATCATAAGGCTAAGAATCAATTAGGGCAAACTCTAAACTGGACACGCTCACCCACACGGGCGTGTCCCTGACCGTGCCCTAACTCCACAACACAGAAGCATTTACATGTTCAGGACCACGGGCGTGTCACTGGGCGTGTAATACCTACTGTCTCTCAGAAGTATCGACACGTCCAACATCATGAACGTGTTCCTGGCCGTGTCAATTCCCCAAAGTCAGAGTAGCTATGACACGCTCACTAACACGGGCGTGTTAATGGCCGTGTCACACCTACTGCCATCCAACACAATTGACACGCCTAAAGACCTGGACGTGCTCCTGGGCGTGTCAGGCCAAAAACCCAGATTCCAGCCAAAACAACAATCCAACCAACAAACAACAATCTTCCACCATCTTCCACTTCAACAAAACTCAACTAGACACACCCAAAACCATAACAACCTTGCAAAAACACCAACACAACTCAAAATACACATCCAACACCAAATCACAACATCATCAAAAACTCTAAACACAACCACAACTCAATCTTAACCAACAAACTTATTCTTCCTTTCAATCTTACTCTTTTCTTCAATCCAACCCAAGAATAAAAAATCAAGTAAACCCAACACTCTTAAACACAACACACTCAAACATATCCATACCAACAACCATAAATCACCAAACCCACAACACAAACTCAAAGAAAACAAGGGAATCAAGAGGAAACTTACCAAGAATGAAGAAAACTCTTAAATTCCTCCTTGATCTCTTGAAAACTTCTTCAATCTTGAGCTTGGAAGGTCAAATCTCTCCCTCTCTTATTCTCTTGCTGCTGCCGTCCAAAGCAAAGAAAGGAGAAGAAAAGGAAAATGAGAGACACGAGAAGAGAGGAAGAAGGAAGAAAAGGAAAAGAAAGAAAAGTCAAACATTAACCCTCTCTCTCCTCAAAACATTCTCCTCCACACAAATAAAAAAAATAAAATAATCTCAAACATCACCATCAACCCATCTTAATCCACTAACTCAATTTCAAAATAATTACCTTTATACCCTTCAAACAAATATTTGTATATGTTAAGTATATCACAATATATACAACATATACACATTACTCTAACCTCAACTCTCTTTCCAATAAAATAAATACACTTAATCCAATAATAACAATAATTACTCCAATACTTCTAGGGTACATTTTGGGATATTACAATTCTCCCCCTCTAAAAGAAATTTCGTCCTCGAAATTACCTGAAATCAAGTCTGAAACAACTGAGGATATTGTTCTAGCATCGTTTGCTCATTCTCCCAAGTTGATTCTTCTCTACCATGACTCTTCCAAAGAACCTTCACAATTGGCACTTTCTTATGTCTCAACTCTTTCATCCCATATGCTAAAATAGCAACCGGTTCTTCTTCAAAAGTCAGATCCGGACTCACCTCAATAGATTCCACTGATAACACATGAGATGGGTCTGACCTGTACCTCCTCAACATAGAAACATGGAAGACATTATGGATTCTGTCTAACTCTGGTGGCAAAGCAAGCCGATAAGCAATCGGTCCCAATCTTTCCAATACTTCATATGGTCCAATGAAACGAGGACTCAGCTTCCCTCTTCGACCAAATCTCAAAATCTTTTTCCAAGGAGACACTTTCAAAAATACTTTATCTCCCACATTATACTCAATGTCTCTCCTCTTCAAATCCGAATAAGATTTCTACCGATCTGAAGCTGTTTTCAACCTATCTCGAATTATTTTCACTTTATCTTCTGTCTCTTTAACCAAATCAGGACCAATTAACTTACCTTCACCAGTCTCATTCCAACATAAAGGTGTTCTACACCTTCTTCCATACAATGCCTCAAATGGTGCCATACCAATACTGGATTGATGACTGTTGTTGTAGGCAAATTCTACAAGTGGCAAAAATCTGTCCCAACTTCCAGAGAAATCAATGACACAGCTTCTCAACATATCCTCGATGATTTGTATCACTCTCTCTGACTGCCCATCTGTCTGCGGATGGAAAGCAGTGCTAAAGTGTAATCGAGAACCCAAAACACCATGCAAACTCTTCCAAAACCTCGATGTGAACCTCGGATCTCGATCAGACACTAAAGAAATTGGGACTCCATGCAATTTCACAATCTCATGGATATACAATTCAGCCAATTTTTCAAGTGGATAATCCATCCGAACCGGAAGAAAATGAGCTGTCTTAGTCAACCTATCTACAATCACCCAAATGGCATCATGTTTTCTCTGTGTCAATGGTAAACCAGACACAAAGTCCATAGTCACTCTTTCCCATTTCCACTCAGGCACTGATAAAGGTTGAAGCAACCCTGTTGGGACCTGATGCTCTGCTTTAACCCTCTGACATGTGAGACATTTGGATACAAACTCTGCAATGTCTCTCTTCATACCAGGCCACCAGTAATGCTGTCTCAAATCATGATACATCTTCGTACTGCCCGGATGCATAGCAAAAACTGATTGATGTGCTTCTTCTAAAATAATCCTTCTCAAACTAATATCATCCGGCACACACCGTCTATTCTTAAACCATAAGCTCCCATCACCTTTCACAAGAAAATCTCGGCTCTCCCCTTTTTGGCAATCTGAAACAATCTTCTGAATTTTCTCATCAATCAATTGAGCCTCTTTAATCTGATCTAACAACACTGGTCTCAGCTGCAATTGTGCCAACAATGCACCATCATCACAAGATATAAAGCTAGCATGCAACTCTCTCAACTCAACAAGCAACGAGAGCAAATAAGCAGTCAAACCTGCTAAAGACTTCCGACTCAAGGCATCAGCAACAACATTTGCTTTACCTGGATGATAATCAATCAAACAATCGTAGTCTTTAATCAATTCCAACCACTGTCTCTGTCGAAGATTAAGCTCTTTCTGAACCCCCAAATATTTCAAACTTTTGTGATCAGTGTAAATAAAACATTTCTCTCCATACAAGTAATGTCGCCAAATTTTCAATGCAAACACAATGGCTGCTAACTCCAAGTCATGGGTTGGATAGTTTAGCTCATGTGGCTTCAACTGTCGAGAAGCATAAGCTATCACTTTACCCTCTTGCATCAAAACACAACCCAAACCACTATGTGAAGCATCACTGTAGATCACATATGGTTTATCTTCCATAGGTAAAGTGAGAACAGGTGCTTGAGTTAACATCTCTTTCAACTGCTCAAAACTAGCTTGACACGGATCAGTCCACACAAATCTAACTCCTTTTCGAAGTAATCTGGTAAGTGGAGTAGCTATCAAAGAAAATCCTTTCACAAAGCGTCGATAATAGCCTGCCAAACCCAGAAAACTTCTAACTTCAGTCACAGACTTTGGTGGACTCCAATTCATAATAGCTTCAACTTTACTCGGATCAACTCTAATGCCATCTGCTGAAACTATATGACCCAGGAAAGTTACTTGATCTAGCCAGAACTCACATTTTGACAGCTTAGCATACAATTCCTTCTCTCTCAAAATTTGCAATACAATCCGCAGATGCTTGTCATGCTCTTCTTCATTATGAGAATACACCAAAATATCATCAATGAAGACTACCACAAACTGATCCAGATAGGGCCTAAACACCCTATTCATCAAATCCATGAAAGCTGCAGGTGCATTTGTCAACCCAAAAGGCATCACTAGAAACTCATAATGCCCATACCTGGTTCGAAAAGCTGTCTTGGGCACATCCTCAGCTCTGACCCGCAACTGATGGTACCCTGATCTCAAATCAATCTTGGAAAATACTGCTGCTCCCTTCAATTGATCAAAGAGATCATCAATTCTAGGCAAAGGATATTTATTCTTGATAGTCACTTTATTCAATTGCTTATAATCGATACACAATCTCATAGTACCATCCTTCTTCTTTACAAACAAAACAGGAGCTCCCCATGGCGAAACACTAGGGCGAATGAATCCTTTATCCAGCAACTCCTGCAACTGCACCTTCAACTCTCTCAATTCAACAGGTGCCATTCTATAAGGAGTAATAGAGATAGGAGTGGTACCTGGCAACAAATCAATACCAAACTCCACCTCTCTCTCAGGAGGCAATCCTGGCAACTCCTCTGGAAATACATCTGGAAACTCAGCTACTGTGGGAATGCTATCAAACTGAGAACCCTCTACCCTGGTATCCAAAACATGAGCGAGATAGGCATCACACCCTTTTCTAATCAGCTTCCTAGCTGAAACAGCTGAAATCAACAAGGATGCAAATTGTCTCTGATCGCTAGATACCATCACAATTCTATCATCACTAGTTCTCAAAGTAACACACTTCTTCTTACAATCTACCATAGCTTCATGTCTAGACAACCAGTCCATGCCCAAAATCAAATCATACTCTTTAAATGGCATCTCAATCAAATCACCAGGAAACTCTTCACCTTGCACCACAACCGCACTATCTCGGTGTACCTTACTAACAACCACACTATGCCCTAAAGGATTTGTCACCAAGACATCAAATCCTAGGGACTCAGAATGCAAATCAGTCACAGGCAAAATGGATGCACTTATGTATGAATGAGTAGATCCTGGATCAATTAAAGCAAGTACTGAAATGCCAAATAAAGAAAATGTACCAGCAATAACAGCTGAAGCATCTGGCTGCCTCTGCATCACATAAACTCTTTGGGAAGGTCCAGCCTCATCTGGTCTACTGTCCATAGATGAAGAGCCTCCTCTCTGACTGAACCCAGATCGACCCCCTCTATTAAAACTTCTGCCTCCTCTACCTCCTCTGCTAAAACTAGGTCGTGAAGCTACAGTATCCACCGACCTCTGCTCCTGTACCTCAGGACATTCTCTAATGAAATGATCAGGGGATCCGCATCTGAAGCACACAGCTGGTCCCCTACTCATCCAACAAACGCCTCTATGTGACCCCCCACACTGAGCACATATAGGTGGAGTGAACCTCTGAACCGTTGGAGTCGGAGCACTCGTCACTGAAACCGTAGGTCTCGATCTCTGTCTTTGAAACTGCACTGACCTACCAACTGGCCTCTGACTCCTGCTGGTCCTAGGAACAAATCTGCCTCTACCTCTCTTCACAGATGAAGACCCTGCCTCAAACTGAGGCCTTCTCACTCTAGTCTCCTCCTCAGAAGCAGATGCTGCAATGCCCTGGGCTCTCTCTACACTCCTAGTTGCAGCAACAAGCTGGGAGAAATCCTGGTATCTGGAACCAGCCACAAGACACAAAATAGAGGGCCTCAATCCCTCCTCAAACCTTCTGCATCTGTCAATCTCATCAGATATAATACCTCCAGCATAATGACTCAATCTGATGAACTCGACCTCATACTCTGTTACTGTCCTTTGGTCTTGTTTCAAACTCAGAAACTCCATCTTTTTAGCATCTTTATACTCCCTAGGAGTATACTTCAGCTCAAACTCTCTGAGAAAGTCAGCATAAGACAAGGTAGGTGGATCATCCATAGCGTGAGGCACTGTTTTCCACCAGTCATATGCATCCTTCTACAATAATGACCTAGCATAATCAAATTTTTCTTCAGGCGTGGCTTGCAGCTGAATAAACACTCTCTGCACTCTATCAAGCCACTGCTCAGCTACAGCTGGATCAATAGTGCCTAGAAAATCTTCCGCCCCATACTTCCTCAACTTATCATACTGTCTCACTGATACCTGAGGCTGAGGTGGTGGTGGCGGTGGTTGCACTGGTGTTTGTCTCATCACTTCCATCATATGCCTGAACCAAGCTGGTGGAACCTCATCACCAACTGGTCTCCCTGACCCAGAAGCAGGTGCCTCACCGGCTCTATCAATTCTAATCTCATCTCTACTCTCTTCCGGAGCTACACTCTCCGCACTTCCCTCAACAAACTGACGTGAATGAGGATCCATTACAACCTATATCTGCAAACATAGCAGAATACACCTTATTAAAGATCAGAGACTGCCAATACTAAATATATATTTTATTCAAAACCAACTTTTAAAATCAAAATATCCTTTTTCTTACAGTTTACCTAGGTTGAGAATCTCAAGCCTAGGCTCTGATACCAAAACAATTGTAACACCCCTATACCCCGTATACGTACACAGCATGCTAATACGATCGTAATATACGTATACTGAATATAGAAATGTCACGGTTACAAAACACACATGACATGACTCTTATATACTATGAACAAATTCAAAACTTTTAAATGAGTTTATAAAACGAAATAGATAGAAAGTTTATTTAAAACGCAGCGGAAAATATAACAAATGTTTCCCAATACATTTGCATCAAAATCAAAAGTTACAAATATAAAATATATACATGAGTGGCAGCTCTTCTCTGATTTTTAAGTCCAAAAATCAACTCTTCAACGCCTAGACTCACTAGGTCTAGAGGAACTCTCGGGTTCAATCCTGTCACCTGCGCGATGAACCACAATCGCGCTGAGCCAACAGCTCAGTAGAACAAACTATAATGATATTATGCTATGTCATACATTCAAACAATATAGATCATACTCAATACACTTTATTTTATGAATGTTACATTTCATTATTTCAATAATTATATCATCATCCATCACTCACACATTTAACATAGACACACATGGGCCCAACAAGCATTTAATATGATATTCAAAGTTCAGAGTTACTGCATTGGTTTATAATCACAATGATCAAGCCCGTAGGCGATATATATATCATATCTCTATCCATGGATAGTGTAACAGACCCAGTCTCTTGGACCATCAACCCATTAACATGAGGAGATCCTCAACCCGGCTAGACTGTTACTAGTAACAGACCCAGTCTCTTGGACCATCAACCCGACTAATCGAGGAGATCCTCAACCCGGCTAGACTGTTACTTTTCATAAATTTCATTTTCACATTTCATTTAGTGTAACAGACCCAGTCTCTTGGACCATCAATTCATTTCAATTGAAGAGATCCTCAACCCGGCTAGACTGTTACCTTTATATAGGCATGCCACCAAAACCAGTACTCTGAAATTTGAATAAACATATTAGGCACACAACCATTTCATATATCTCTTTATCAAACTTTTTCTCAATTCATTTCTCATTCCACAATCAACTAGGCAAACATGCCTTATTTGAATCAATATAACCAATCACAATGGCTTTACAAATCATCTTATCATCACATCTTTCATTTTCGTAACACATATATATACCATATTACATTTCATGAGGTTCATATTGTATAAAACGTAACATTATTCAAACATATCAACAATACAATGAAATTACTTAGTACATTCACACTCAAATGTATAAATTCCCAAAATCACATGAATGTATGTTATAATGCAAGGTTTGTACTTACCTCAAAAGAAATCCACACAATTCTAAACACTTCCTCTTAACAAGTCCTTCACCAAATAATTAAGGCAATTCACCTTCTTCGCAACCTAATTCAGAACAATGAGGAAACTCACATAAGATCATAAGGCTAAGAATCAATTAGGGCAAACTCTAAACTGGACACGCTCACCCACACGGGCGTGTCCCTGACCGTGCCCTAACTCCACAACACAGAAGCATTTACACGTTCAGGACCACGGGCGTGTCACTGGGTGTGTAATACCTACTGTCTCTCAGAAGTATCGACACGTCCAACATCATGAACGTGTTCCTGGCCGTGTCAATTCCCCAAAGTCACAGTAGCTATGACACGCTCACTAACACGGGCGTGTTAATGGCCGTGTCACACCTACTGCCATCCAACACAATTGACACGCCTAAAGACCTGGACGTGCTCCTGGGCGTGTCAGGCCAAAAACCCAGATTCCGGCCAAAACAACAATCCAACCAACAAACAACAATCTTCCACCATCTTCCACTTCAACAAAACTCAACTAGACACACCCAAAACCATAACAACCTTGCAAAAACACCAACACAACTCAAAATACACATCCAACACCAAATCACAACATCATCAAAAACTCTAAACACAACCACAACTCAATCTTAACCAACAAACTTATTCTTCCTTTCAATCTTACTCTTTTCTTCAATCCAACCCAAGAATCAAAAATCAAGTAAACCCAACACTCTTAAACACAACACACTCAAACATATCCATACCAACAACCATAAATCACCAAACCCACAACACAAACTCAAAGAAAACAAGGGAATCAAGAGGAAACTTACCAAGAATGAAGAAAACTCTTAAATTCCTCCTTGATCTCTTGAAAACTTCTTCAATCTTGAGCTTGGAAGGTCAAATCTCTCCCTCTCTTGTTCTCTTGCTGCTGCCGTCCAAAGCAAAGAAAGGAGAAGAAAAGGAAAATGAGAGACACGAGAAGAGAGGAAGAAGGAAGAAAAGGAAAAGAAAGAAAAGTCAAACATTAACCCTCTCTCTCCTCAAAACATTCTCCTCCACACAAATAAAAAAAATAAAATAATCTCAAACATCACTATCCACCCATCTTAATCCACTAACTCAATTTCAAAATAATTACCTTTATACCCTTCAAACAAATATTTGTATATGTTAAGTATATCACAATATATACAACATATACACATTACTCTAACCTCAACTCTCTTTCCAATAAAATAAATACAGTTAATCCAATAATAACAATAATTACTCCAATACTTCTAGGGTACATTTTGGGATATTACAAGTAGTGTTAGATGTACGAAAACCTAAATCACTTACCTCCTGAAGAATTGCATTATATATCTTCACCCTAGCCTTTAGTAACTTAGGGGATTGACATTATTGGAGAAAAAAATCTGATGGCTTCAAAAGATCACCAATTCATTATTGTTATAGTGGATTATTTTTCAAAATGGGTGGAAGCCAAATCTTTCAACAAGCTGAGGACAAATCAAATGGCTCGATTTATTGAGAAAAATCACATCTGTAGGTATCAAAAAATGGCATGCAGTTTTAATGTGCAGTATCAAAAAATGGCATGCAGTTTTAATGTATAGTCAAGGACTTTTTCTCAAAGTACCATATCTGCCATCACCGGCGCCTCCCCTTATGAACCAAAGGGCAATGGTATAGTAGAAGCAACAAAGAAGAAAATCAAGGAGATTTTGTCTAAAATAACCAAAACTTATAGGGATTGGTCAGAAATGCTTTCTTTTGTTTTTATAGGGGTACAAAACAAGTGTGCAGACCCCGATTAGAATGATACCATTTTCTTTGGTTTATGGAATGGAAGCACTGTTGACGATTGAGATTGAGATCAAGTCACTGAGGGTGATCCTAGGAGCCTAGTTTCCTGAGATAGAATGGGTAGTAAGTAGATACACACAACTGACCTTGTTAGAAGAAAGAAGGTTAAAGGCATTATATCATCATCCGTTGTATCAAAGAAAGATAGCACGGGCCTACAATAGGAGGGTTAAGACTAGGAAGCTAAAAGTCAATGACTTGGTGTTAAAATAATGCAAGCCCAATGTTCCTGATCTGAGAGGGAAGTTTAGACCTAGTTGGGAAGGATCGTATGTCGCGAAGCAAGTCATGAACAAGAGTGTGGTCAAGCTATCAGATATGGATGGGAATGAGTTTAGTGAGCTAGTGAATATTGATAGGCTAAAGAATTTTTATGTTAAAAAAAAAGTGGCTCACTAGGTTGAAAATAAAAAAAGGGCTACCTAGGGAAAATTTAGAGCAGTATGCTAGTTCTGAAAACCCGAAAGGGCGAGCTAGGCAACAATTAGGGCTAAAATGAGAGAAAATTGTCAACTAGAAAACCGCAAGGGCTGATTAGTGACATGAGTGATCTTGTGTATGCTAACTTTATATTTTTTTATTGTTCCTTAATTAAAAAAGTAGAGTTAAAAATAAAATTTTTCTATGTGCACTATGTCGAGTATTTGACCAACATGGTAAAATAAACCACACAATAGCGAAAAGTGATGACAAATTATAAAAGAAAAGAAAACATCTATTATAAAAGAAAAGAAAACATCTTTTATTATTATTATTATTATTATTATTATTATTATTATTATTATTATTCATCCTAACATCATTTTATAAAAGAATTGACAAATACATAATTTATGGCCGACAATAAGTGTAACTTGAAGGCCAGCTTTGCCTCAGTTGATCCAAGTAGGCTTCTGTCAAATGGGGCATATCCAAATCAGGAGTAAACTTAGAATATCGAGGCTCATCTTCATATTGGCGATCAAGTCAATGATGATCATAACAGGTGCCTTGATAGAGAGCAGCAAGAGGAACATATATCAGATGCATCCAAATGGTGACACGTGTAATTTTCCACCAAGGTACCAACCAATAGATGTTAACTATAGCTCGTGAGTGGATACAATCAACCCTCAGCATATGAGCCAGTAGGATCAGGTAATTTCCCGGCAGAATGATGTCGGGGAAAATATATGTTAAAATTCATAGAAGGGGTGTAGAGAAAACAGAAGCACTCCTGTAGCCAGATCTGTAAATATGAACAATAATTTATTTTTTTAAAAAAAAAAGAAAGCCTGTTAGGTTGAAAACCCACAAGGGCAGACTAAGCAAAAATTAAGGCGGTTCGCTAGATCTAAAAACCCACAAGGGCAGTCTAGGCAAAAATTAGAACCAAAAAAAAAAATGTCTACTAAGTTGAAAACCCACAAGGGCGGCTTAGGCAAAAATTAGGAAAGCTAGCTAGTTCTAAAAACCCACAAGGGTAGACTAGGCAGAAATTAGAGCAATAAAAATAAAAAGCCTAAATTAAAAACCATAAAGGGCAATTTAGGTAGTTACCTGAAGTAGCAAGGGACTTCCAGCTAACCTCCTCGAAGAATCTATCTTCAATTGATCCAATCCAAATAGGGTTGCAGCCAAAATCACAGTGTGAGCGGGGATTTTCGCCCCCACTCCCGGTGGAATGGTTCTTGCTACTTCAGCACTGTTTAGGCTCGGGGCCTTAGAGAACATGGACCTAAGTCCGGAGAAAATGGAGTCGCCACCCAGATGGACCAGGAAAAAAGAAAGAGGTGGATGACTCGATTCCTAAGGAATTTCCAACCCCCTAATGGGTTCGAAAAGTTGGGTATGTGTGGGGAAGGTGAGAAATGGCCCAGCACCCCCACAACGCCCGGTTCATTGGAATCGGCCTCCTTTACAGGTCTTAATATTATAAAATTCTTAAATATAACAACATTATCCATATTACACACAATAATAGAAATAAAGCATCGATATATTAAAAATCAAAACAATGTCCAAAAAAAGAAAATAAATGGACACCCATCCGAGGATGGAAACATGTCCTTACATCCCATGCCTAAATAGGATACCCACCGAAAGGTAGAAACATGCCCTTTACATTGGTTCTAAAATAGAAAAGAAATTTAAATTACATGATATTTAACTAATGAGGTACCCACCAAGTGGAAATATACCTCTTACAACATTTGGAAATCTAAATAAATCGATAAAAGTAAATAGCCATTCATAATAAATAAATCATTCATCAAAGATATCAATCAAAATATAAAATAGACATCCATCCATGATAAACTAAATAAATCAAGCCTTGAACATAAATAAATCAACAAAGCATTGAAAATAAATTAAAGCATATAATAGACTACATAATCAAATATAAAATTGAATAAGGCAAATAAAGATTCAAATTAGGGCTACTGTTTCTATTTAAGTTTCTTTATTTAATATATTTAGGGTTTTGGGAATTCATGGGTTTACGCTACTATGAATTTTAAAAGAATTGAGATGGAGCGAAGTCTTAGAATTTAATAGGTTGATAAAGGTCTTTGAATAACCAAATTAGTGTTTAAGTGGTAAAATCATGAAATTAGGGTTTGAACACTTTAAAACACTTAGATTTATGATTTACGGTTACTAGATCATTATTTTTGAGCTTACTGTGTAGAATTAGATTTATATGGTTTTAAGGTTTTAAAAATTAGGGTTTAAAAAAATTAGAGTTTAGGTTAGCTAATTTAGGGTTTACTGTTTTGGGTTTTGGAGTTGAATTAGGGTTTCGGAGAATGCATTAGGTTTTAGAATTTGGAAATCAATTGATAATTTTATGAAGTTTTATGAAAATAAACAAAACGATTTAAGGTTTATATAGACAAAAAAGATGTTTTTAGGGTTTGTAGAAAGAAACAGACTCAAATTTAGGATTTTGAAAAGAAACAGGTTCAATTAGGATTTTAAGATTTTGAAGAAACAGAAACAATTATTTTTATCTATACTGTGAATTCATGAAATAAATAAATTAATTCATACCTTCGTTTGTTGGTTCCACCAAAAATCACTTCTTGGATGAACAAGAACAAAGACAAGCTTTGCTGCCTTTGATGGATTGAATTGCTTGTTTGCTCTCTCAAAAAAGTCCGATTGATTCAAGGTTTTCCTCCTCAATTTCGGTCTCAATTTCTCCTCCAAAATCCAATTTTTAGATCCCCTTTCTTTGTGTTGTTTTTGGTCTTATTTATAGAAGATTTTCATGGTTAATTCTAGTTATTCACTGAATCTAATATTGATTAAGAAAAGGAAATCGATACCTAATTGTATTAGGTTTCGAAAAAATTTACGTCGAAAAAATTTCGCTGCCGAAAAAAACTGCTGCGGAAAAATTACGCTCTCTTAAGGGAGAGATAAGGTGTTCGATCAGGGGAGGCGACTCCTTTGGGTGCCAAATAAACAAATCCTGCTAGAGGACCCGCGAGGGCAGTCCAGTACTGTGGCAGCCTGCCGGGTTGAGGGCTGGGACTACGGTCCACCTACGGGAGAAAAGGCCCAATAGACCAGCTGTCGTAAGACCATGCAGGTGGGGTCATTACAAAAACTGCCGTAGCTGGCTGCAGCAGCGGGCGAAAATTGGCTTGCAGGCCATTTCGCGTGCAAAAATAATCTGTGGGGGAAATGGCCTAAGGCCATTTCGCCGTAGCTCTTTTCGGCGATGAAAAATTTCTTCTCTGATTTTCCGTCGCCAATTATTTTTTGTTTGTTTTTATTTTTTATTAATAAAAATTAGATACTAAAGCAAAATTATTTAATTAAGATAACAAAAATTATTTTGGACTAATTAAAATATATTGAACAACACAAAAATTATTTTGGACTAATTAAAATATATTGGACCGGACTAGGTAAAAAATTAAGGGTCTACAGTTTGCCCCCTGCTTGAATGATATGAGACTTTAGTGAAAGAGAGTGAAAAGCAATAACACTTAATTTTTGAGATGGTTGAGATTTTGGATTCTGGACCCGGTTCGAGTTCTGGACTCAAGGATAATTTTAGGTTCTTGGCTTAAGCGTAATTCTAGGTTCTGGACCTAAGGAAAATTTGGGTTCTGGACCCGAGCTAATTTCAGGACTTAGAATAAATTCTAGGTTCGGGACCTAAGGAAAATTTGGGTTCTGGACCCGAGCTAAGTTTTGGACTTAGAAGAGATTCTAGGTTCTGGACCTGAGCTAAGTTTTGGACTTAGAAAAGATTCTAGGTTCTAGACCTAATGAAAATTTGGGTTCTGGACCCGAGCTAAGTTCTGAACTTAGAAAAGATTCTAGGTTCTGGACCTAAGGATAATTTGGGTTATGGACCCGAGCTAAGTTCTAGACTTAAAAGAGATTCTAGGTTCTGGACCTAATGAAAATTTGAATTCTGGACCCGAGCTAAGTTTTGGACTTAAAAGAGATTCTAGGTTCTGGACCTAAGGGTAATTTGGGTTCTGGACCCGATCTAAGTTCTGGACATGAAAGAGATTCTAGGTTCTGGACCTAAGTAAAATTTGGGTTCTGGACTTAAAAGAGATTCTAGGTTCTTGACCTAAGTAAAATTTGGGTTCTGGACCCGAGCTAATAATTTTTTTGATTTCAAAAAATTTGGCTAATTTTTATACACACGTCTTCTCCTTGCCCCCTGCGTGAAAAAATATTTATGCACACGCAAGTATTTGAATGATTAAAGTGAATAATTGAATTTACTGTTTATTTACTGTGTAGTCACTGTTCGTGCAATATTTACTATTTATAAATAGTAAATTACTATTCGTAAAAGTAGTAAATAGTATTTACTATTGAAAATAGTAATTTACTATTCATCAACAGTAAACTTACTTTTGAATTTTGTTTTTTTCCTTGTTGTTTCTCTATATAAACCCACGAGTTCTTTCATTCGATTCATAGCAAGATTTCTCAATTTCTATAATTCTCTCAAATTCTTTTAAATTTAGCACATAGTTTTCAAAAAAAAATGCATGCTTCAAGGTCAGGGACTCATTCTAATGCTGAGTTATTGGAGTTTATTCGGCATCATTAAGATGGTAATATAGATCTACTAGCCGGGATGCCGCTTCACCGAAGTTCAAACCAAAAGAGTGCAGTAATTATTTTTTCCCTTTTTTATTTATTATTATTTTTCTTTTTTGTTTTTTCTGTTATTTTTTCTTTCTTTTTTTTATATTTTCTCTTTCTTTCTGTTATTATTTTTTCTTTTCTCTTCTTTCTGTTATTTTTTCTTTGTTTTCATTATTTTCTTTTTCTCTTTTTTATTTTATTTTATTTTTGCTTTTTCTGATTTTTTCATCTTTCTGTTATTATTTTTGTTTTATTGTTTTATTTATGTTTTTATATTATGCTCCTTTATTATTATTGTATTTGCCTAATTTTTATTTTCATTTTTATATTATAATAATTTATAAAAAATTTAGGAAAAATAAATTAATTTAGGATAGTATGTACTTACCTTGCATTAACTTACCTAGCTCCGTGTTAGCATGATCGTTGCGTTGTTCGGGCTGGAGGGTGTATTTACAAAGCCCGACAATGGTACGATGTAGTGCCTTCTCGGGTAAGGCAGATTATCTGAGATTACGGCTTCGAGAGCTTCATCTTACAATTGCCATCGGAGGAGTATCAAATAGACCGGAGCGTAGTCCAGGCGCTTGCAGAACGATGGTTGGACACAACCCACACTTTTCACTTGCCCATTGGAGAGATGAAAATTGGTCCGGTCGATTTTACTGTTATAACCAGCCTTCGATATGATGGTGTTCCGGTTCTTTTGACCAATGATATTTTAACATTTGAAGAAATTCATAAATTAATTGGTATGGAACCATCATATAAAGGGCCTTTTAAGATAAACAATTTGAACTGATTAGTCGCTATTGGATGAACTACGAAGGACGAATTCACAGAGACACGGCCCAACAGTATGCTCGAGGATTTTTGTTATATTTGCTTGGGTCGACCATTTTAGGCAGCACTGAATCCTCCATCCACTTGTCAGTGTTGAATGCCCTTTCTTATTTCAGAATGATACCATCTTCTGGATGGGGTGAAGCTGGTCTCGCCTGTCTTTACCATGGTCTTGATAAACATTGCCGAAACAAGAAGTCTTTTGTCGGCTTGATGGCGGTTGTCGAGGTATTCTTCTTCTACCAATGTCAATTCCACTCTTTTATTGAATGAATTTGATCTTTACTATTATTATAGGTATGGGCATATGAACACAACCTCATGAGGGAACCCGGTATTTCTCGAGAGAGAATCGGGTATCCGAGATTAAATTTTTGGTTGTCTGATCATGTGAATGTTCCTGGCTCTCACCATGTGCATACTCACCGCTTTGTGTTGAGCCGTTTAACCTGGGACCAGGTAAAATAACATTAGTATGCTTTAAATTTTATGTGAAAGTTTACATACCTTATGTTATTTTGCAGGTAAATTTGGCCTGGTGGAACCCAGAAGAGCGGACAAACTAGTCTCCTTTGATGAGGGCTGCACTGTCTTTCCAACATTCTCGCCGAGTCATCGCTGGCCCAGTGTCTAGTGGCTGGTTTCTCGGGGAGAGAGTTTATGAGTGGTTTCTCGGTCCAGAGTAGTGGCGGGTCCTGATGCATATCCCAGAATATACTTTAAATATTATGTCAATGCCAAAGGATGCATGATGGTCAACTTAGTACGGTTATGGTGTTGAGACATTTCTCCATCTACCGGGTCCATTTTATGCCCATTTTATTCAAAGAAGACTCTTGAACTTTGATATATCTCCTGTTGGCATACGGGAGATTCTCTAAGAAAATGAGGGTGGAGATGGAGATGCGGGAGAGTTCGCTCCACATCTCTGGGCTGGTACTTCTCAGGTAAGACTTTTACCATTTTTCCATTACAACCGCTTTTTTTCTTTTTGATTCTTTAATGATTGTTGTAGGCTATTGGCTCATTTGATCATGAGGCTAGACCTTCTTTTATTGTCCCTTCGTTTGCTCATTCTAGCCCGCCATATATGCCATCTCATCCGCAGGGTATTGATATGAATTACCTGGTAAGTTCCTTATTTCATGGTAATTTATGCTATATGTATGCATGATTATGTATGCTCTTACCTTTTTCCTTTTTGGCTCACAGCGGATGTTTGAAGAACAAAATAGGAAACTTCAAGAAGAGTTGGCTGCAAGTCATCAGCAAGCTTCTCATTTTGAAAATTTGTATCATCAATCCAAATAGAATTTTTGGGACTTCCAATTTCAGGGGATGAGGGATCCTGGCACTTCTTCATCAAGAGGCCCCCAGACTGATTACCATGAGATCCTTTCATCTGCTTCTGATGAGGACCGTGATAGATTGAAACTTCAAAGTAATAGAGATTTTGGTGCTCCTGCTTCGGGTGATCCTGGGACGAGTTATTTGCCGAATTTTGGTGCTCCCGCTTCGTGCGGACTCGGGACGAGTGATTTGCCCCCACCTCCAACAGGCGACGACTTTTTCAGGGCTTTATTTGATGACCTACCACCACCCTCTTAGTGATATGTAAATATTGTATCAATTGTATAAACATTGTACAATAATGAAAAAAATATAATTTCCATCTTTACTGTATTTTTTTTCTTTTACTTTTTTTTATTCATCGTTACTGCATAATTACTAAACTTTCCTTTTCATATTTTTTTATCACAGTACATCACAATTTCATAATTCACATCCACATCACTTTGCTAAACCAAATTCAATGTGGTAAAGGAAATTGTCGCCAATTCCTTTCCTTACACAATATGGTTTCGTCCTTTTCCATCACCTTTACCTTATTAACTTTGGAAAATTTTACTTCTTCCATATAAATCACCTTTTGTGCCATATTTCATAAAGAAACCAAAAACTTTTCCAATTCAACATAAAAACTCCTTTAACAATTTTAATTTTTCTTTATTCATCCACCATGACCGAACATCATTTAAAGAAGATAAAAATTTTGTTTAAGAATATGGATGGCATTCACTGAAAGCAAATTTTGTGGTCAAATGTTGATGTTTTAAAATGTTTTCAAAAAGTTAAATTGGACCACTTCTTTTTATATGCCATGGCTTCCTTTTGGAATGTGGATTCTAGGACATTTAAAATTAATGGCTTTGAAATATGTCCCTTGATTGTAGAATTTGAGGCCATCCTTGGATATCCAAATAATCAACAAATGGCATTACCCACATTGATTTCCAAGACTCAACAGAAGAAGCAGACGTTATTTCAAATTCCAAAACCCGAAGTTCTTCAGTTGATGAGAGGTGTTCTACTTGTTCCCTTGATTTTTGTCTCTCTTATTTGGCTCCTACTAAGGCATGGGGACGCATGCTTTGTTTTTGCTTGCTCGGCCAATTCCTTCTTATCTCTTCTGACGGCGATATTGATCCATGAGTATTGGATATTATGGACCAAATGAAAGGAGGCTTGTCGCCGGTACCTGTGATCTTAGCCAAGACCTTAGTTGGATTAGACCGACTTAAATCAGGATTGTCAAAGAGACTGACTGGGAGTCCGTTGCTGCTTCAGGTAATTACCTAAACTGCTCTTTTGAGTTTTCAATTTAGGTTTTCTTTTTTTTTTTTCCTTTCTTCTTTCTGTTTTTTATTGCTCTCATTTTTGCCTAGTCTGCCCGTATGGGTTTTCGGAACTAGCAAGCTGTCCTAATTTTTGCGTAAGCTGCTCTTGCGGGTTTTTAACTTAGCAGATCTCTTTCTTTTTTTGTTATATATTTTTTATTGCTCTAATTTTTGCCTAGTCCGCTCAGGTGGGTTTTCGGAACTAGCGAGTTGTCCTAATTTTTGCCTAAGTTGGCCTTGCGGGTTTTCAACTTAGCGGACTTTTTTTTTCTTCAAAGATTTAGCTTCAGGAGCGTCTTTGCTTGCTTGATACTCCATCCATGGATTTTGCTAGATATCTGCCATGTCATCATTCTACTAGGAAGCTACTCCATCCTGCTTCTTCATATGCTGACTGGGTTGACTGGATCCAATCATGTGTTGAAGTCAATATCCATTGGTCGGTACCTTGGTGGAAGATTTCTCGTATCACTATGCGGACATACTTGATGTATGTTCCCCTTGCTGCTCTTCGTCAAGGTACATGTTATGATCCTCGATGTCTTGGCCATCAGTATGGAGCTGAGCCTCGTGATTTTGACTTTACTCCCGATTTAGACATGCCTTGCTTGACTGAAGCCTACTTGGATCGGCTGAGACAAAGTTGGCCTGCACGTTATATTTATCGACTGTAATAGATTTTACATTTGTCAATTCAGAAAGTGTATTGTTAGGATGAAAAATAATTAAAGTAATAAAAGACGCTTCTTTTCCATTTAAAATTTGTCATCACCTTTTGCTATTGTGTTTATTTATTTCATCCATATCCGGTCAAATACTTATAACAGTGCAAATAGAACAATTTTAACATTAATTCTGTTTATTAAATTAGGGAACAATCAAACATAAAGCCAGCATACAAAAGATTACACCTGTTGGCAACTAGCCCTTTCGGGTTTTCTAATTGACTATTTTCTCTCATTTAGCCCTAATTGTTGCCTAGCCCGCTCTTTTAGGTTTTCGGGACTAGCGGACTACTCTAACTTTTGCATAGGCCGCCCTTTTTGGGTTTTCAACCTAGCGAGCTCTCTTTTTTCTTCTTTTTTTTATATCATACATAAAACCTCTTCAACCTATCAATGTTTACTAGCTCACTAAACTCGTTCCCATCCATGTTTGATAACTTCACTGCACCTTTGTTTTTGACTTGTTTCATGACATATGGCCCTTCCCAGCTAGGCCTAAACTTCCCTCTTGGATCAGATACATTAGGCTTACATTGCTTCAATACCAAATCCCTGACTCTGAGTTTTTCTATTGTAGGCCCGAGCTATCTTCTTTTGATACAGTTGGTGATGATACACTGCCTTTAACCTTCTCTCTTCTAGTAAAGCTAACTGTGTGTATCTGCTCGCTACCCAATCCATTTCAGACAGTTTAGCTTCCAAGGCTACTCTCAATGACTTGATCTCAATTTCAATCGGCAACACTGCTTCCATCTCATAAACTAAAGAGAACGGTGTCATTCCTGCAGGTGTTCGCACACTTGTCCTACATCCCCATAAAGCAAAGGGAAGCATTTCTGACAAATCCCTATAAGTCTTGGTCATCTTGGACAGAATTTTCTTAATTGTTTTGTTTGTTGCTTCTACTGCACCATTAGCCTTTGGTCTATAAGGAGAGGATCGATGATGATGGATTCGGTACTTTGAGAATAAATCCTTAACTGCTCCTTGAAACTGTACCCCATTGTCTGATATCACACTGTGCAGGACCCCATACCGGCAGATGAGGTTCTTTTCAATAAATCTAGCCATTTGGCTTACACCCAGTTTCTTAAAGGATTCAGCTTCGATCCATTTTAAAAAATTATCTACTGCTACCACAATGAAACGGTGACCGTTTGAGGCTGTCGGATGTATCTCTCCTATAATGTCGATACCCCAGGTGGCAAAGGGCCAGGGTGAAGACATAGAATGCAGTTCTTTAGGAGGCATGTGATTCAAGTTACCGTACATCTAACATTGTTGGAACTTCTTTACAAACTCAATACAATCTCTCTCCATGGTCAACCAGTAGTAACGTTGTCGAATGATCTTCTTAACTAGGGCCAAACACTCATGTGCGAACCACAACTTTCCGCATGTATTTCTGACATGATACGCTCCACTTCAGGCATTCTTAAACATCTCAAATGCACCCCATCAGGCCATCTTCGATATAACTCTCCATGGAATGTGATGTATTGTAATGACCACCGCCTTATGACTCTTCTTTCTTTCTTTATTGCCCCCAGCGAGTATTCTCTTTCTTTCAAAAATCGCCTTATAGTATCATACCATGCATCATGATCTGTATCAATTTCCATGATTGTCCCATATTCATAGCAAGGAGTTGATGAACTGGTAAAAACCAGAGGCTTAAGGAATAAGCTGACAGGGTTTTCCCATACCGAAGCCAATGTGGCTAGGGCGTCATCCATCTGATTTTCTTCTCTTGATAGGTGTATAAACCTACACTCCTTAAAGTTCTTCTTCATCATGGTCAGGTAATGGTGGTATGGTTTTAATTTTTCCTCTTTCAACTCCCACTCTCCATTTACTTGGGATACTACTAGCAATGAATCGCCAAAAACTTCCACCTTATCCACCTTCATAATCATTAGGGTTTCCAAACCGAAAATACAAGCTTCATACTCCACCATATTATTGGTTGCCCTAAATTTCAACTTTTTGGCTAAAGTGATAAGTTCCCCTTCGGGCAATTCTAGTTTAACTCCCAAACCTGCTCCTTTCCTGTTCACTGCTCCATCAAAATATATTTTCCATCCTTGTACTTCAATTGCTTCTAAATGTTCATCCGAAAATTCCAAGATTACTTCTTCACTATCTGGTAATGGTTGTTGGGCCAGGAATTCTGCCACCGCTCTACCTTTGATAGTTTTCCTGGTTACATACTCAATCTCAAATTCTTCTAATATTATCAACCATCGACCATATTTCCCTATCAAAGAGGGTGTCTCCCTTAAGTACTTCATTGGATCCAACCGGAAATTGCTTGCACACACTAAGATTGAAAGTAATTCCACAACTTCTTAGAAGACCAAACCACAGCTATACATGTCTTTTTAATGATACTATACTTAATTTCATAAGGTGGGAGATTTCTACTCAAATAGTAAACTGCATGCTCAATCCCTGACTCATCTGCCTGGGCTAGCATGGCTCTTATTGACTCTTCTTCCACTGCTAAGTATAGTAGTTGAGGTTTGCCGAGTTTAGGTGGTTACAAAATAGGTGGATTCAATAAATACTCTTTTATTCGTTCAAAGGCCTTTTGACATTCTTCATCCCATATGACCAGTTGATTCTTTTTAAGCAATTTGAAGATAGGCTCACAGATTGTTGTGAGCTTTGCTATGAATCTGCTAATGTATTGCAATTTACCAATAAATCCTCGAACTTCTCTCTCCGTCTTTGGGGCTGGCATATCCCTGATTACTATAACTTTGTCAAGATCAATCTCAATGCCATTCAGACCAATTACATGTCCCAATAATTTACCGGAGGTAACACCGAACACACACTTCTTTGGGTTCAATCTTAGCTTATATTTCAAAGCTCTATCAAAGAATAATTCCAAGTTTCAGAAGTGTTGTTCTCTTGTATCCGATTTAACCATCATATCATCAACATATACTTCAACTTCTTTGTGCTTCATTTCATGAAATAGTGTGGTGGCCATCCTTTGGTAGGTTGGCCAAGCATTCTTTAAGCCAAATGGCATCACCCTATAACAAAATATACCCCATGTAGTAATGAAAGCAGTTTTGGCTTTATCCTCTTGGGCCATTAACACTTGATTGTATCCGAAAAATCCATCTACAAACGAGTGTAGCACGCTGAGGCTGCACTATCAATGAGGACATCTATATGAGGTAAAGGAAAATCATCTTTAGGGGAAGCCTTGTTCAAATCTCTGTAGTCCACACATACCTTTATTCTTCCATCTTTCTTTGGCACGGGTACTATGTTTGCTAGCCAATCTGGATATTCTATCACTTCAAGGAACTTCACTTGTATTTGCTTAGTGACCTCTTCTTTAACCAATTCAACCCACTCGGGTCTTAATAACCCAAGCTTTTGTTTGACAGGTTTTATGTGAGTGTAAGTAGGAATATGATGCTCGGCTATGTCTCGATCTATTCCAGGCATATCATCATAAGACCAAGCAAACACCTCTTCATATTTTTTGAATATTTTTTCAAATCTCTCTCTCTCTCATCAAGAGTAAGGTCGGCTGCTATGCTAATATTTTTAGGATTTTTGGTTGTTCCCAAATTTAATGATTGTGTGTTAACAGAATTAATATTAAAGATGCTCATGTAACTGCTATTTGAATGTATGCAACCATCGGGAGAAACATCACACAAGTAAGCAAAATCAGAGTTTATTGCATTCATTTTGGAAAAGAAAACATCATCCTCCTCATACAAAGCAGACAAATTAAAATCAAAATCAAAATCATTGTTCTCAATATCAAAAGGCAGGATGTCTTCAAACTTTTCTTCAACCAGGGCAGCAATCTCCTCTGGAGTCTTCTCGGCTTTTAGGACAGCTTCATTATTCTCTTCCGGATTGGATTCTTTGTTGGGTGAAAGGTGAACTCTTTCTTCACTTGGTTGACTAGCTTGGCCACATTTGAAAAAATTTTAAAACCTGGGATCAACTTTCCCATGAACATGATTGGCTCGGGCTTTCCTTGGAGTGGTCCCATATCTGGAGCTTTGACAAAAATCTCTTCAAGTGGTGGGAAGCTCATCTTCTCACTCTTCTTTGGCTGGACATCATTGTTTTCATCATATCGCAACCCTTTCTTGGAAGTTTGAGTTTTAAAGTCTAGCAGCTTTGTCAAACCGGCCTTACCCTTTCCAAGACCAGCTCCGGGAAGGTAGTTAATGTTCTTCATCATATTCAAGACTTTGGAGTCCACTACTTCATCATCAGAAATTGCAGCTACTTGAAAACCATTGAGAGGCCTCTCAATCATTAGAGCGTTAACAATCTCATTATCTTCAGCTTCAATGACCACTGTCTCATCTCCGTTAGGGAACTTGATCTTTTGATGAAGGGTGGAAGGAACGACCAAGATGATGAAACCATGGTCACCCCAAGAGTAAGGCAAAGGTAACTGGTATGCCTAAAACCACAAATTCAACCATAGATTCAATTGGACCAACCTTGACAGCAATGTTTAAAGTCCCTTCGGAGTGTCTCTTAGTGTTGTCATAAGCCCGAATTGTTACTTCGGTCGAGTTTAGATCCCTTGTTGACATGGCTAGCTTTGGCAATATCTTAAGTGGGCAAACATTTATGGTAGATCCATCATCGTCCATTACACATGGAGTCCTCTTCCCTTTGACTTCTATCTTGATAAATAGAGGGCGGATGTGATCTCTCCCCTCCTCTGGTAAGTCCGCATCCTAAAAAGAAATTGCTCCCATATTAACTTCACTCTTTTCTTGAACCTCTTCACATTTCATTACCCCTCCAATTTTTATGAAGTTGATCGGTTCCTCCGGTGTTGTGGAGGTAGAAATTGGCATGCTAGCCAAGGCTTTGGCCATAGTTTCTCGGTGCTTTTTAGAAGTAGCTAATAAGTCCCAAATGCTAACACTTGCTTGGGTTCTTTTCAATTGTTTGAGCACAACATCATCTTCTTCTTCTTTATTTCCTACTTCAACTTCCTTACCCACTGCAAAAATATTCGGCATTTGCGACAGATATCTGCGACGGACTTGTTTCCGTCGCAAATTTGCTACGAATTTGCGACGGAAGGACAAGTTAGAGGAATTTTGAGAAATTGGTCGCAAATCAGTTGCAAATCCGTAGTAAATCTGCGACGAAAATCATTCCATCGCAAATAATCATCGCAAAAAGTTGGCGTGGATACTTGGCGGGAGAGAGACCCGAATATATTTTTTCGCGAAAATTTTTTCCGTCGCAAATTAGTTGTAGAAAACACTAAAAAAAGCAATTTGCAACAGAAATATGCTACCGTCTATTGCCGTCGCAAATTTCACTACAAAAATATTTGGCATTTGCGACGGAAATCTGCAACGGATAATTTTTGCCGCAAATTTGCGACGGATCTGCAATGCATTTGCGACAGAATAACAAGTTGAAGGAATTTTGAGAAAGCCGTCGGAAATCGGTTGCAAATCCGTAATAAATCTGCGACGGATTGTTGTTCGTCACAAAGTTTCGTCGCTAAAGTTGGCGGGGATTACTCCCGCTGAGGATTTTTGCGGAAAATTTTTACCGTCTCAGATAGGTCGCAGATTCGTTGCAAATTTGCTACCCATTTGCTACGGATTTGCGATGAAAATAAAATTTGACTATATATATATATGTATCCGTCGCAAAGCGGTGGCAAATCTGTAGCAAATTTGCGACAGAAAATAGCAGTCGCAAATTTTCGTCGTAAAACTGAAAGGAAATTTTTAGCGGGAGCCCAAAAAAGAAAATATAATTATTTGAAATAAGTTAGAAGACTTATTTTATATATAAAAAAATACTAAGTTAGAAGAGGCTCTATTATCCATAATTTTGGCTGAGAACCTCCAAAACCCAAAGTGGAGTTCTTAATTTTTTTTTTCCATGAATGAGCCTCTTCCATCTCTCTTTCTCTCCAATTTCCTCCAATTTCATTAAGCAGTCACGCCTTTCTTCTATCGTCTTCTTCCCTACCCTCTCGTTTTCTTCATCCGACGCTATCCACGCTCACCCACCACCTCCTGTTCTATCACTCACCGCCAAGCTGACACACCAGACACCACCTTCTACAAGCACCGACGGGGCGACGATAGTCCAGTCTTCGGCTACAGCTGCTCGAGCTTCAGGTAATTTCTTACAGCTATGCTATTTTCTTGTGAATACACCTAATCATTATCATTAGTTACTACAATGGAATTGATAGATTTGAAATCTTAATTGCAGATAAATTCACTTAAAAATAAAAATTCATAGCAAAAGTTTTTTATTTGGTGAAAAAGTAATTATAAAAAAATAAATTTTTATTATTTTTATAAAATTAAAATTAATTAAAAATATTAAAATTTTGATTTATAGAATATAAAATTATAAATATTTTTAAGCTTAAAAATTACTTCAGTTTTTTCTTTTGGGAAAATATTTTCTTTTCATTAATTTTCAGAAAATTTCAAAGGTAAAAAAATATTAAAGTACAATAAACGATATGCCGTTTGCCAGCCGTCTGCGCACTACCCTATCAGAAGCCGCAACTTAAGAAAAAAATCTGTAAAAGCGCGAAAAATCAAATTAAAACCCGAATCATAATCTCTCTCCTTTCTGCTACTGGTAGCTACTGCTACTACTTGTTCTAGGGTTTCATTTTCATTTTGCTCAAGCTCTAATTATCTTCTCTTCCTCCAATGTCGAACCCTAAGTCCGTCGTCGATCCTTCTCTCTGGTTTTGGAATTCAAGTGTATTTCAAGTGTTTCTGTAGCAGTTTGGGTTCCTGCAGGATGATGCTGATTCGGCAACGGTAGGAGTGAAGCAGGTGAATGATATTTATAGGTGATTTTGAAGCTGCGTCACTTTTATCCTGATGGAATTTGATTTTTGAACAGCAGTGTGCATTTTTAATTAATTTTTCAGGGTCAAAAATTGATGATGATGGGAACTGCAGATGAGATTGTGAAGGAACCAGAGAAAGGCCCTATTTTCATGGAAGATCTTCCAGAAGAAGAACAAGTGGTTGCTGCAGTAAGCTTCTTCTTTCATTTTATCTTTTACATAAATTATGAATTTATGGATTGCCGTTTCATATTACACCCTGCTAGTATCTGTACCATCTTCATGATTTACGTGTCATTTATGATCAGAATATATTGATGGAAATGTATCGTCACTAAATGATGTTAACAGATATGGTGCAAACTAGTTAAACATGGAAAAGTTTTCTTTCTTTTTTCTGATTGTTGCTAATATTTCATTTTCCCATCTCTTTGATTTTATTCCAATGAATAAGCTTGTAATTTTAGGATCAAATGAAATATCTTGGAATTACCTTTTTGGCTTTTAAACAGTTTACTTGTACTTAAATTCTGGTTGTCTTGAAGGGCTTGTTCAAACTAAAACTTTGTGTATTGTCTATCGTTTTCTTCTACTAGGTATTTGTAATGATTCCAAGTAATAATGGAGGATTCCAGGCTGAACCTTAACCTTACCTTAGCTTAGCTTGGGAAGATATTAATAGAAGAGCCGTGTTTCATCTCCATGCCCGTGGTGTTTATTCCTATGGCTTTGGGCCCATCACATCACAAATGTGCCAAGTTTGTGTTAAATGATGTAAAATCATAAAATATAAAGGTTCAAAGAATTTGTCAAAGGAACTTTATTTGAAGCATGGTGTGCTAAGAAAAACAAGAGAGAAGACTGAAAATGAAAGAAAAGAGGAACAATAGTTCATAGGTTAAGGCTTAACCTAGATCAACCTTGGTTAGAATCCATTGTGCTGGGGAAATGGAAAAGGTTTAACACTTGCACTCATGTGATTGGTGTATTGAGTACTCAGTATTCTATAATTAACATTTCTAGATTCATCACGTTCTCAACATATTTCTTGTAGTAGTCAATTCAATCGTGCTCAGTAACAAATCAATTGAAGTGGGCTACATGTATTCTTTATCCTACTTCAGCATGTTTTGGAGCCAATATATTTATTAGCCTTGCTCAGTATGAATAAGTTATGAATAGTTTTAAGCTGGCTGTCAATATGGGAATCGTTTTCCTTTGTTAGGGTTTTAGGGATGGAGCATAATTATTCAACATTAAATCAAAGTTACATGTAGGGTGAGCTTTAAGTTGACTCTATGGTTGTAAAATTTATTAATGTACATGTACACGTGTCACCTTAAATTTTTGTTTTTGAAGTTTTATAGTTCAAAATTAATGTCTTATAACGTCTTTGCAAAGTAAACATCAATGCCAGTTATCTTATTTGTTTTTTTCCCCTTATCAATGTTCTTGTTTAGCTTTGGCTCAACTGTGCAAGTATACTGCTAATAATGTTTCTCTTCTCAGGGTCATACTGCTGGCCTGTTTAATCTGGGAAACACATGTTACATGAACTCCACAGTACAATGTTTGCATTCTGTTCCAGAATTGAAGTCTGCTTTAGTTAAGTAAGTTCTCTTATTTTAAACATGTCTCAGATAACTTTCTCCAAATAGCCAGATTAGATATGCACTTTCAATATAATTGACATTGTGCAACATGAATTTTGGTTAGTTATCCATCTGAAAGGAGAAATGATTTGGATCAGACATCTCATATGTTGACGGCCACAACTCGAGAACTGTTTAATGAGCTTGATAAAATTGTCAAGCCTGTGGCACCTATGCAGTTTTGGATGGTTTGTTCTTTGTCACATGTTATGTGTAATTTGCATCATTAATTTTGATCATTTTCTATGTTTTATCAAAAATTCTTGCCTGAAATGTATATAGATATCATCTTTAGGTTGTTGGCTATTATGCACGTTGTTTGCTTGGACAACAAAGAGAATAAAAAAGGGGAGGACATTTATTCTTTCTTTTTGTTCACAGGTGTTGCGCAAAAAGTACCCGCAGTTTGGCCAGTTGCATAATGGCGTCTTCATGCAGCAGGTTTTTGGAATATCTAAATGTCAGCTGCTTGGAATAGTCTAATCTATTTAATTCTGTTGCAATGTTGATCTTTATACACTAAAAATTCATGCAGGATGCTGAAGAATGTTGGACACAACTTTTATACACTCTCTCACAATCTCTAAGGTTACCCAGTCCCAGGTAGTTTTGGTTTCTATTTTATGGCATGGATATGCAATAGTGATCATGGATGTTTTGTAATTGAATTTTGATTGATATAATTATAAATTCGATCTTCTTAATACTTGCTTTCCCCAATTCCAATTTGCATTTTAGCTAAATTAGTTCAGGATAGTTTTATTTAAGACGATGTATTATAAACTTTTGGATTTAGATCTTGCTGTGTAGTCGTCTAGTTATTGTTGTTATCATTTTTTGTCAACTCAATAAATTCCTCCTCTTTAACTTCCCTGTAGTGAAAATCCTGATACAGTGAAGGCACTTTTTGGAATTGAACTTGTAAGCAGGTAGATATATTCAATTTCTTCTGCATTTTTATTTGTAAGCACATATAGAATAGAAGCATTATGATTCGTTTTGCTGCTTTTGAGTGATTGCAGTAGTTTTTAGTGTGACAGAAGACTGACTATTTTGACCAAATCTCAATGTTGCTAGGATCCATTGTCAAGAAAGTGGTGAAGAGAGTTCAGAGATAGAATCAGTGTATTCACTTAAATGACACATATCACAGGAGGTGAACCATTTGCATGAAGGATTAAAGCATGTAAGTTTTTAATTATTCAGTTGTCAATATATGATTCTTTTCCTCTAGTGCGACTTTTATGTTCTGAATGCTTTTATAGCCCATATTTAACGGACTACTTCACATTCTAATTTTGTACAAGCAACAGCTCTTTTTGAAGGCTCTGTGACTTTAGCTGTTCAGTCTTCTCTGTCACGTGTGAATGCACTTGCAGGGATGGAGCCAGTCATTGGCTGATATGGATTACACCTCCCCCTCCCAGCTTGAAAGTAGAAAAATAAGAGGAAAAGTTGATGGCTTCTTCCTGCTTTGCATGTCTTTACACCTTTCAAAATAACTTGGCAACTTTTGAACTATCAAATCATGATTGACCATGTGCAGAGATGTGCTAGAGACAAGTGGATTTAAAACCTTTGCACATATTAATGTATACTGTAGTGCTCTAAAATATTATACTGCCCTGGCCTTTTTACTGTGCTCTATTCCGTAATATCTGCATCCCACCAGCCTTTGGTTCCTATCTCTTTGGCAATTTTGTTTAAAAATTAGCTTATTATATAGGAGAAAAGTATTGTCTAGAGCCCAAGTAGTTTGGGATTTAAGGTTTACTTAAGTTGGTACAAAAGAAGAAAAGAAAGAAGAGGCTGTGAGGTGCAGGTTTGGCATTTTATTTCTTTCTTTCAGAATGGAATGTAAACCTCTTAGAAGAACGGTAGAGCTTCATAGCAATTTCTTGACACAACATTAACTTCACTATCTATCTTTTCATTATTAATTATGATTACCACTAGAGCATATATATAAACTACCTTAAATGAAAGATTAGCATTATGTGGAAATATTGGATTACTAACAATTAAGATTTCCTTACTTAGACAAAATAAGTGGTAACAGTTCCTTTGATGTGACAGTTCTGTTCAGAATCTATCAATTATCAATTAGTGGTTAATGATCCCTTTTTAGTTTTCTGAAGATCATTGGTCTGACTGGAGTCTTTGCGACTTTTATCAGTTTAAAATGGGGAGAGTTGTTGGTGGGCTGGTAGCAAATATGCCAATGTTCTTTGGATTTTCCCAATTAGTAAGGACTATGTAAATGCATTTGGCTTTTCCAGTTACACTGATTCTCCACGTATGGTTTCTGGTCTTCTGAGTGAATTGTATGATGTCACTTTCTCTTTTTGCTGCCAGACTATTTATAATCCCATGTGATTAAATGGAAATTTCGATCTTATTAATGTTAATTGGTTGTGTAGGGATTGAAATCTGAATTGGAAAAGGCATCCCCTTCCTTAGGACGTAGTGCAATTTACTTGAAAGAATCTCGGATCAATGCATTTTAAAGGTAATAAATTGTTTATTTTCTTGAGATTTTGTTAGTTACTATGCTTAACCCCCGTTTCATGCTTATGACACACTAGCACTTGGTCTTACCAGATCTGACACATTTAGTTGGCTGTCTGTTTTTTTGTCAAGATGTTTCTTAAGTTACTGAGTTGACTTTTATCCAAACCAATTTTATTTTTTGCTGCTATTTCTCTACGCATTGAGTTTTTAATATGCCTTCTAAAACACAAGTTCTCATGATGTGTATTTTCAAGGTACTTGACTGTTCAGTTTGTTCATTTTTTCTGGAAGAGGGAGTCGAATCAGAAGGCTAAGATTTTGCGGGTAATGGACTTTTTCTTCTTTATGCAACTGTAACAGACATATATGACATTTTGCATAAAATTGTCTTCTTTTTTAATATATGCCACACATCATCAGAAAAGCTATGTGGTCAAGATTTAAGGATGGAATACGTGCTTCTTTTGGAATATTTAATGTTTTTTGTTAAAAACATGTGTCTTCTCAGAAAGTCGATTACCCTTTGGAGCTGGATGTCTATGATTTATGTTCAGATGATCTTTGCAAAAAATTGGTAGCACCTCGCCAGGTATATGATGGACTTATGCTCTGATGGAGTTCAATTTAAATTTATATGCCCATAACTATTTGTATTCTTTGATGATGTTTTTGACATCTAATAACTACTAGATTTTGAGAGATGAGGAGGGTAAAAAGCTTGGCTTGAAAGCAAATGAGAAGACCTCTAGTTCAAAAGACAATGATGTCAAGATGACTGATGCAGAGGTGAGCTGCTTGCTGTTTAAGCGAACACATGCAATTAAAAATTCATAAAGCCCTATGTGACAATGTGTGGCATGCCTTGTGTTTGCTTATTGCATACAAGGATCATCCAATGGAAGTAGAGAACCTTCAAAAGCTACCCCCAGTGAAGGTAAAAAGTTGTGAAAACTCTCGTGAGCTAGACATATGCTTTTCTTTTGTATTTTTGTGTTATTATTGGGAATTTTGTGTGCATCCAGGGCTTCATTTGCAGTTTAGCATTTGATTTTTTATGTTACTTGTGTCTGGGTGCATGGTCTGAGCTAAGAGTCCTTTGGATCTTAAAGATTTTAAAAATGGTGTAAATAAGGAATAAACAAATATAAGAACACGTAATATTTCAAGTGTTTCTGTAGCAGTTTGGGTTTTGGAATTCATGTGAATGTTGGAGAATTTTGAGAATTGCAGTTACGTGTCTTATATTTGTTTATCTGGTGTTATTAGAAATATTAAACAGGGAGGACGAAAAAAAAAAAAGAGATTTCAGAGACGGCAATTAATGTAATGGACCAAATTGTTAACGTGTATCATATTATTCTTTTCATTTACTCTTTTTAATATTATTTGCAGGTTAATAATGATGATGCAAGTCATGATTCAATGGAAAATGATAATTGAAGATCTATATTGTTATTTTCAAGATAGATTATTTATAGTAGTGTTCTTAACATTTGTATAGTTAAATTGTAAAATATTTTATTCTATTGAAGATTAATAAAAGAATTATTTTTATCAATGTAATTAGTGTTTTTTTAAATTGTGTTTAAATGTTCCAAATGTATTTATAAAGTTTTCATAAAATTAATTGATAATACAAATAGTTCCAATAAAAATCAATATTAAATTACTACGGATTTGCTACGAATCTGCGACGGATATTTGAAATCTAAGACGAAATCTGCAACAGATACTGCGACGACAACCTGTGACGGAATCTGTGACAGCAATCTGTGACGAAATCTGCAATGAATTTGCGACGAAAATCTGCGACAGAATCTGCGATGGAATCTGCGACGGCTACCCTTTACCAGCGAAAATTTAAGCGTGAGATTTGCAACCGCCGAGTGGTTGCAAATCCGTCGCAATCTGCGATGGCCTGTCGCAAAATTGAAAATTGCAACGCCTTTTTTATTAACAGATCGTATCCGTCATAGATCAGTTGCAAGACTTGATTTGCGACAGATTTGCGACGGATCTGCGACGGATTCTGTCCGTTGCAGATAGCGTGTTTTTTTTGTAGTGACCCTTATTAGTTTCTACCTCCATAGGTGGTGGCCTTGCATAAGGCTTACCGGATCTTATGTTCATTACTTCATCTTCTTCGACCTCGGACCAAGTCCACTCCTCCTTCTTGGATACAAGATCATCATCACTATCACTTGAATCCCAAAACCCATTGACAACACAAATTGTTACTTCTTTACCCACCATAATTTGTTTAATTCCACCAAATACCTCTTCTTCTGTAGTTGCTTCTCCACCCACATCTTGAAAAGAAGACATGACAAAGTCCTCATGCAAACCTCCTCCAATCATGAAGGTTGTCGGTGGTGGTACCCTATTGAACTTTAGTAATGGGTTGTCTTTGGTGTTTGGCTTATTGGGCTCGGGTAGCTTCCCATTATCAATTAGATTTTGGATCTCATGTCTCAACCTCACACATCTATCCGTGTCATGCCCTTCCATTTGATGAAATTGACAAAATGCTTTAGTGTCGAAATTAGGTGGGAGAGGGTTAGGCAAAGGGCGAGGATTCAAGGTTTGTAGCAATCCCTTTCTTTGAAGCTTATTGAGAACCCAAGACATCGATTTCCCCAATTCTGAAAATTGTCTCCTCATTTCTTGGTTAGTAGCGTTGACACCGACTGCCTTTTGCATGCTTTGGCTACCAGATTGATAGTTCCCTTTCTCATTCCTTCTTGTTGAAAAATGGTTCTTCTCTCTTTCCCATTCTTTAATTTACAAACCCACTTGGAGAAGGTCTTTGAAATCACAGATGAGTGTATGAGACATCCTCTCACGAAGACTAGGCAACACTCCTCTCACAATCATCTTTATTTGATCGGATTCATCAGGCCTCTTCTTGAGTAAAGCAGCCTTGTTTCTCCATCTCTTCACATAATCCATAAAATTCTCATTTGACCTTTGCCTAATGGACTCCACTTCCATTAAGGTAACTTCCATCTCAACGTTATATCCATATTGTTGGATGAAGGCTTTGTAAACAGATCCCAACTCTTTTGTGTTACATCATCTAAGGTATTGAACCAATTTTGGACAACAAGGTCCAATGAGAGCATGAAGTACCTTAGGGTTTGAGCCTCAGTAGCTCAGGCAGACTGCATAGCAGTGATATACTGCTTAACATGGAGATGAGAATTTTCGGTTCCATCAAACTTCGTGAAAGACGACATCTTGAACTTGTATGGAACTTCTTCATCTAGTTCAAATAGTTTGTCGACTTCGAACATTTCTTCAGTTTTTAACTTCTTCTCAAATTTCTTTTCTAAATCAGCAATCATCTTTTTAACATCAGAAGTTTTGTTCTTCTCCATAATTGATCTTTCAACAATCTTCGGTTCTTTCTTCTTGTCTTGAGGATCTTGGTAGTATTGAGCCCAATCATCATCACCATCAATGATCACTTTTTCATCATCAAAAACCACTTCACCAACTTTAGTCTTCCCTTTGTCCCTTGGCTTCTTAGTGCTAGCAGATGCCTCGGCATGATTTTCTAAGATTACAGTCAATTGGTTCTTTATGGTCTCAGCTAGGGCCTCTTTTATTTCTTCCATCTTGGTGTTGAGGGCATCATCCACCATTTTTTGAATTTGTTCGGGATCCATTGTTTTTTGTGAGCAAGTAATTGAGTTAATGCTATGTACTTTGTCTCCGGCGTAGGTCGGATTGTCGTAAGCTTTTGAACTATCGTTATCCAGGGCTGTGAGCCAGAAAGGATTAATGAGATGCAAATGTATGCATGTACGCACAAACAGTAGACAAACAAGGACAAATAGGACGTTCCTTCCAACCTTATAACATCCACACACGAATGGCGAGTCTCTTTTCCTAGGTATATGATTAACAAAATACCAACATGGGGCATCTTGTTTTTGAATAATTCCCTCGGACGTATCAACCAATAGTTATATTTTTGAAAATGGAAATCCATTCATAGTAATTCCCATTAATTATGTTTTAATCCATTCAACCAACTATATTAGCTTTCAAGCTATATTGGATTAAGACTAAATTAAGAGGTTTATTATAAATAGATTTCTTTCTTGAAAACGGTAACTAATGATTCATGCCAAAAACATGCCCATGATTAATTATTCCTAGTATAAACTAGGCTCACAATTGATTTTTTGGTATTTCGTAATTGACCCAAATATTTTTGCAAGCTCTTTGTAAGAAAAGGTTGGGAGAAAATAATTTTGTTCTAAGCCCATTGTAAAAAGATTTTAGAAAAAACATATTTTGGGCTTAGTATTTGGGCCATGAGCAAAAGAATTTTTGATTTATTTTTTGAAAAGTGTTATGTCCAAAGACCATCTTGAAAAATTTTGAAAATAGCTTTGGTCTTTTGGATTTTATAAAATAGTTTATTTTTGAGCTTAAAATGTACATAGGTCATATTAGAAAAAGAACAAAACAAATAAGCCATGATTTAAGCCAAGATAAATTAACCATAGTCAAACAACATGCATTTGGGGCAAAACCTAAGGAAAGTAACTAGGCCAATTACATGAGCTTTAGTCTTTGGGTTAAAAGGCTTAGGTTCCCATAGCTAGTATCTACCAAATGGTATAAGGCTATGAGTGGTTATGCCATGCTCGATCTCCATACCTTGAGTAAAAGTATGGTATCCCTTACATAACATAACACGGGTAACACAGGCGTCCTAACTCACGCACACAATGCAATATAATATGATGCAATGGATAATATCATTATAAAAAAGAATAGAATAATAAAAAGACCAACGAAATCAACTTCTCATATCCCCAGTGGAGTCGCCACTGTGAGCGGGGATTTTCGCCTCCACTCCCGGTGGAATGGTTCTTGCGACTTCGGCACTGTTTAGGCTCGGGGCCTTAGAGAACACGGACCTAAGTCATGAGAAAATGGAGTAGCCACCCGAATGGGCCGGGAAAAAAGAAAGGGGTGGATGACTCGATTCCTAAGGAATCCCCAACCCCCTAATGGGTTCGGAAAGTTGGGTACGTGTGGGGAAGGTAAGAAATGGCCCAGCACCCCCACAATGCCCGGTTCATTAGAACCGGCCTCCTTTACAGATCTTAATATTATAAAATTCTTAAATATAACAACATTATCCATATTACAGATAATAATTGAAATAAAGCATCAATACATTAAAAATCAAAACAATGTCCAAACAAAGCAAATAAATGGATACCCATCCGAAGATGGAAACATGTCCTTACATCCCATGCCTAAATAGGACAGCCACTGAAAGGTAGAAACATGCCCTTTACATTAGTTCTAAAATAGAAAAGCAATTTAAATTACATGATATTTAACTAATGAGGTACCCACCGAGTGGAAACATAACTCTTACAACATTTGGAAATCTAAATAAATCGATAAAAATAAATAACCATTCATAATAAATAAATCATTCATCAAAGATATCAATCAAAATATAAAATAAACATCCATCCATGATAAACTAAATAAATCAAGCCTTGAACTTAAATAAATCAACAAAGCATTGAAAATAAATCAAAGCATATAATAGACTACATAATCAAATATAAAATTGATTAAGGCAAATAAAGATTCAAATTAGGGCTACTGTTTCTATTTAAGTTTCTTTATTTAATATGTTTAGGGTTTTGGGAATTCATGGGTTTAAGCTACTTTGAATTTTAAAAGAATTGAGACGGAGCCAAGTTTTAGAATTTAATAGGTTGATAAAGTTCTTTGATTAATCAAATTAGTGTTTAAGTGGTAAAATCATGAAATTAGGGTTTGAACACTTTAAAACACTTAGATTTATGATTTACGGTTACTGGATCATTATTTTTGAGCTTACTGTGTAGAATTAGATTTATATGGTTTTAAGGTTTTAAAAATTAGGGTTTAGAAAAATTAGGGTTTAGAAAAATTAGGGTTTAGGCTAGCTAATTTAGGGTTTACTATTTTGGGTTTTGTAGTTGAATTAGGGCTTTAGAATTTTAGAATTAGGGTTTCGGAGAATGTATTAGGTTTTAGAATTTGGAAATCAATTGATAATTTTATGAAGTTTTATGAGAATAAACAAAATGATTTAAGGTTTATATAAACAGAAAAGATGTTTTTAGGGTTTGTGGAAAGAAACAGACTCAAATTTAGTATTTTGAAAAGAAACAGGTTCAATTAGGGTTTTAAGATTTTGAAGAAACAGAAACAATTATTTTTTATCTATAGTGATGAAGCTACTGTGAATTCATGAAACAAATAAAGAAATTCATACCTTCGTTTGTTGGTTCCACCAAAAATCATTGCTTGGATGAACAAGAACAAAGACAAGCTTTTCTGCCTTTGATGGATTGAATTGCTTGTTTGCTTTCTCAAAAAAGTTCGATTGATTCAAGGTTTTCCTCCTCAATTTTGGTCTCAATTTCTCCTCCAAAATTCGATTTTCAGATCCCTTTTTTTTGTGTTGTTTTTTGTCTTATTTATAGATGATTTTCATGGTTAATTCTAGTTATTTACGGAATCTAATATTGATTAAGAAAAGGAAACTGAAACCTAATTGTATTAGGTTTTGAAAAAATTTACGTCGGAAAAATTTCACTGTCGAAAAAAAAACTGCTGCAGAAAAATTGAGCTAGCAAAAAAAAAAACTGCCGCAGCTGGCTGCGACAGCGGTTGAAAATTGGCCTGCGGGCCATTTCGCCTACAGGAATAATCTGCGGGCGAAATGGCTTTGGCCATTTCGCCGCAGCTCTTTCGTCACCTATTTTCCGTCGCCGATTTTTTTATTTGTTTATTTTTATTTTTTATTAACAAAAATTAGATACTAAAGTAAAAATTATTTAATTAAGATAACAAAAATTATTTTGGACTAATTAAAATATATTGGACAACACAAAAATTATTTTGGACTAATTAAAATATATTGGACCGGACTGGGTCAAAAATTAAGGGTCTACACACAGGGTAATGGTGAAAATCCTCCCTCCATCTTGTTCACAATATCCAGTGGGAATTTTAAATAACTAGGAAAATAGGATAAGTTAAGTTTAAGAAGTTGAAATTTTTATTCGGGTTTGGATGAAAATGGTATTTCCAAAATAGAATCCTAAAGTGATAGGAATTTACAAAAATGCTCTTATGATTATAGAGTTAAGTTGTATTGAATTAGGATATGAAATATAGATAGTAAGGCTTTAAATTAATCAAAGAAATTATTTTACGATTTTATAAATTTAAAAATTAATTTAAAATAAAAAATTTTGAAATTAGGTGCACTATAGTTATAAAAGCATACCCTTACCCAATCAAGATCTTAAATATTATTTAAAGGGAGACTAGAAACTTCTCCTTACTACTTTCTTCCATCATCCATGCCATTCACCATCACCCTCACCATTTTTCAAATTTTCTTCATCTTCCTTTCATCAATTTGAGTAAGAATCAAGGAAAATTCACATTTAATTGCAAGTTTTAGGAGAATATATTAGAGTTGACAAAATTGTCATTAAATAATCAAAGGGAAAGAGAGAAAGGAGAAAGAGAGGAATTCTTTGAAGAGACAAGTGCTTGTGTATTAATAATTTGAAAATTTATGATTTTCTTTGAATTTTAATGCTCATACAAGTGGAATCATTTTGATTTAGTCAATTGTTAAGGAATTGATTAATTGTGATTTTATGCAAAAAGTTGGGTATGCAACCCTTTTATGAGAAAAGTTTACTTTTTAGTTTATTTTACGATATATTGGGTGTTTTGATGTTGATTTTATCTTAAAGCGATGGTTGGAGTAGCTTTTGGTTTGTTAAAAGGTGAATTTAAAAGTTTGGAGAATTCTGGGAAAAACACAAGGTTTGTGGATTATTCCACGCAACCATATGAATTTTTCGGTGTATATAATTTTGTTTTCAGCATGGCTTTGATATACATGGGAGTGTAGATTATTCCACATGGCCGTGTGAATTTTTCAGCTTCTATAATTTTACTTCCAACAAGGTTTTGATATGCACGGGTGTGTGGGTTTCCTTGGCATGCCCATGTCTACTTTCTTCTTTTTCACCCTCAAAATGCTTCATTTCTTATCTTAACACAATTTCCTTTTTCAACTAAATTTATAACACAAATATTTCTCAAACACATGCAAAAATATCAAATTGGAAAGTTAGACTTTAGAAATGTTTATGAGTTAATTTCAAACAAAACCTATAAACTTTAAAAGTGTTGAATATGGATTATTGTAATGTTTATCAAAGAGATGTGTAATTGAATGCTAAATTGGGAATGAAAGAGCGATAAAATGGACAAACCATACTAGTATTAAATCTAGTTTTTGGATTGAATGGCTCGCCAGAGGGCAGATATCCATAGTGACAGTGGGCATCCCATGCCATCGGTGGACACATAGTGTCATCAGTGACATTGAGAATACTTGCCAAAGGTGAAGGCATTACATTACCAGTAGGCCTTTGGCCATTCTCATGATAGTGGGCATTAATTTACCACTAGTGACCAGTCATCCGAATCTAAGGTTCAAATTCAGTGTGTGCGGGCAAATTAAGAAGAATTGCATAAGATGTGAATAATATGCTATATGACTAATTTGTTAAAGTTATTGAACATTGAATTTTCTTATGTTGTGTGTAGTGAATATATAAATGTATCAAATTTATACAAAATTTCTAAAGTGATGATTTTATTACTTTTATAAATGATAATTCAAAGTTATCATTCTTATTTACTTTCTTACAAATTATGAGTACATAAGCACTACTAAGCTTTGCTTAGCATGTTAGATTTATTTCTGACGAGCAGATTAAACAAGACAAGAAGAGTCTGCTGAGTGAGATTTCACAGATCCATATCAACTGCATCACAGAAGGTCTAATGAGAAGCATTGTAAATATTGTAATTTGAATAGTTCACATAGCTAAACTTCTAAATTTTGAATATATGTTGTATATATATGTGGGTAGTATGAATAGTAATATAAGCATATATCTGGACAAAAATGGGATTTTTGTAAGTTACAATAATTACATGTTATATACATATATCTAATATAAGTTCATATTAACTAAATGTTTAGAATTTGGTTGAATTTGTATTGTTGATGATTGAAATAGATGATTTTGAGGATTGAATGATTAGAAAATTTTATAAATGAATTTTCTTAGGAAGTGCAGGGGAAGGCATTAGTAAAATGAGACACACATGTGTGTCATTCCAATGGAGACGACCATGTTGCATGTTTCTTTTAAGGAGGCAAAGTAGGATTTAAAGACACAGACATGTCAACTTTGTTTGACGCAAGAGTGTTCCTTTTTTTTTAATACCTTTTAAGTTCTATTGAGTTGAGTGTTTGGTAACATCTCTTCATAGTCAAGTATACGAACTATTTAGGTGTTGCATTAATTCCTATCTCTACTATCATGATCATAAGAATTAATTCAAGTCATTAAGATTTGTGAAGATATTTCAACAACCACCTAAGAGTTCTTTTTTATCATTGAGTAAAAACTACTTAAGATTATTATCTCCTTAAAATAATATTATGCATCCACTCTTGCTCCATTACATAATATCTTATACGTAACAATTATTGTCCAAATTATTGTAGCTTTATGCATAAAGATAACAAAATAACCAAAAACAATAATTATTAAACTAAATATGCATTAAGTTCTCCATAAAATAATTAAAATAATTGCCTAACCATAAATTAGAGTTTAGCTATCCATAATTAAAAATAAAATTAAAAAGAAATAAAATTAATTGAATTGAAATATTAAATCTAAATTGACTTAAAAATAAAAGAAATGTAGAAATATAAAATAAAAGACTAGAGAGATTTGGATTGAACGGAACTTTTAAAATTTGCTTGAATCTCTTTAAGACTAAGTCTCATTCTCCTTCTTCTCTAAAGAATTATCAAAAAGAATGAAAAACATAAAAAGAACTAGAGATATTGAGAATATGGTTGAAGGCTTGCTTAGATAAATGTCGTGAGGACTTCTAAACTAAGTAGGAATAGAATTGGGACAAACTTAGAGACTTTTAATCTGTTTAGCAATTATTTTAGGGCAAAATATTGGATAATCTTGCACATTTAGCCGCCATAATAAATGCACTGGTGTGCCTTTTGAACTCCGAGTATGATCGTAAATAATTGCACTAGGTCAAATCCCGCGAAAACCTCCTTTTTTTACAGTGTATTTGAAAAGCATAGCCTTGCACTTGATTTGCACGGCCTATCATTCCCATAAACATAATATCTTATATGTATATTTATATATAATGCTATTTTTTATTATATTAATATTTAAATTACTTTTTCATTTAAAATAAAATAAAAAAATTTCAAAACCATAATGTAGTGTGGGCTTTATTTGCACTTAATTACTAATTTATATGTAAAGAATGGCTTTATCATATTTCAAGTAAGGAGGACCAAATGAAATAGGAATCAAAAAATCAAGTGGCAGCATGAAAATAGTTAAAGTGTGTAACACCCTTATATTATATATATATAACATATACTCCCAGTATAGGTAAATTACGCAGATACAGTAAAAGAATGTCACAATTCAGTTTTAACAAAGATTTTCATATTCCTAAATTAATATCCCAAATATTAAAAATGTGTTTTTAATCGGTAAATAATTTTTTTTTATTAGTTTCAAGTACTCAAAATAAGTATTTTAAATAAAAATCTCTAGGAAAAATTTACTAGAGTTTTATCTGTAAATATGATATTCTAAAAATTTTAACATTTCAAAATTTGCAGAAAACACACTCCCAAAATATAATAAACCAACATTTCTCCATAATTTCTCAACAACTTCCATTTTTTTTTTCAAAACATTCATATATATACATATATATATAAACACATATACACATTTCCACATTATAAAATTTCATCCAAAAACTCATTATAGTTTATATTACTCCCAAAATGTAAATATAATGTACATAATTATAACATGTTCTATAAAATAAAATGTATACATGTCACCAGCTGGCTCTGATCCCGTGGTAGCAAAAATTCACTTCAAGCACACTTGTAATATCCCAAATGATACCCTAAAATGTTGAAAATGCTAATTGTTGAAATGGAATTAAATGATTTAAAGTGTACATTTGATTAAGTGAGAAGATAAGGAAAAGGAAAGTGTGTATATGTTGCATATATGAAGATATATACAACATATACAAGTCAACATTTTATTTATGGTCAAAGGATATATTTAAATATATAGAATAGAAAATAAATATTAGTCGAAGATGATATTTTGTTTATTATATTATAATAATATATTAATACTTGGTTAAGATTAAAGAGGGCAATTTAGTGGTTAAGAGAAGTGATTTGTTTTGACTTGAGGACATCTATCTTCGTCTTCTTCGTTATTCTCTTTGATAGCCAACCATCACCATTGCCAAAGGGAAAGAGAGGTTTTGTTTATTCCTAACTCAAGTAATTGAAGGATTTCAAGAGATCAAGTTGGAGTTTAAAGGATTTTCTTCACTTTTGGTAAGTTTCCAACTTGTTTCTTTGTTTTCTTTTGAGTTTGTATTTATGAGTTTGGTGGATGGTTGGTGCAGTTGTGTGTATGGTTGATTATGGTGTGTTTGAGGTTGTTTGGTCTAATTAACTTTGATTTTGGGGTTGGATTAAAGAAAATGTTAAGTTTGGTGAAGAAAACAAGAGTTGTGGATTGTGTATGTTTTGAGTTGTTTTGATATTATGCAAGTTTATTTTGGTATATTGATGGTTTTGTTAAGTTTGTTTGGAGTGAAAAAGGGTAAAAGAAAGATGTTTGTTGGATGTGGCATTTTTAGTTTCGATTTCAGGTTTTTGGCCTGACAAGCCCAGTAACATGGCCATGTCTTTGGGCATGTCGTTTGTTCTATTTTCAGTATGGGTGACGCGAGCAGTGACACGCTCATGTCACTGAGAGTGTCACAGCTTTTGTGTAGTGGTAGTATTGACACGTCCAGTGACACGCCCATGTCACTGAGCGTGTCATAGCTACTGTGTTGTTGGAAGATTGACACGTCCAGTGACACGCCTATGTCACTGAGCATGTCATAGCCACTATGTTGGAGGAGAATTGACACGTGCAATGACATGCCCATGTCACTGAGCATGTCAAATTTTCTGTGTTGTGAGTTTAGGGCACGATCAGGGACACGCCCGTGCTGTTGAGTGTGTCATGTGTAGAGTTTGCTCTAGATAGTTCTTATTCTTATTTGCTTATGTGTATCACTAAGTGAGTATGCATAATCACCTTTGGATTAGGTTTTGAAGAGATTTGAGGTAACCAAACCAAGTGTTGAAGGATTCTTGAAAGAGGAGATTGGAATTGGTGTTTGTTGCTCTTAGAGGTAAGTACAAACCTTACATGATTGCATACATTTACATGTCTTTGGGACTTAACACATTTGGTTGGAAAATGTGTTAAGTTACCTATTATATTGTTAATGTATGAGAATGGTGCAATGATTTGCATTATTTAAACTATGTGAAATATATGTTGAGGATTTAAAATGTATGATTAAGGTAATTTGTTATGTATACCCTAATGATAATATGTGAAGCCATTGGTGATGGCTATAATGATATAAATGAAATATTTGGGGCATTGTGCCTAGATGATCATAAGAAAATGAAAATGGATTTGATAATGAAAGTTTGAAAGAATTGTGTGCCTAGTATGTTATTCAATTTTCAGAGTTTTGCTGTTGGTGGCATGCCTAAAAGTAACAATCCCTTGAAGCTGGGTTGGGCTTGGTCCTTGAAGTCGGGTTGGGTTGGGCCTAGTCCTTGAAGCCTAGTTGGGATGTTACATATGATGTAATCCTCATTGTGATTATGATTCACCTTCGGGCTAGATAAATGTGATTATTGGAACAAAGCAGTAACTTTGGAATTTGAATGGCATATTAGTTTCTTTTGGGCCCATGTTTATCTTTGCTTTAACATTATGAATGATGGAATAATTGAACGATATAATGAGATTTAATGTTATGAAATATGATATCTTTGTATATTGTTTCTAATTCTTGAAAGTTTGACATTTCATTACATTAGATTCATATTGTTATCGAGGATTTTACCACTAAGCTTATGGCTTAGCGTGATTGTGATTTAGCGCGCAGGTGACAGGGTAGATTCGGTTGAGCCGGAGAGCTTAGCTAGACCAAGTCGAGTCTAGGCTTGTGATCCCTTGTGAAGTGTTGATTTGGACTTCAACATCAGAGATGAACTGCCAGCATGTATAAACTCTATATTTTTGTAAATATTGATTTTGATGTATACATATGTATATTCCGCTACATTTTTCATTGCTTATTAAACAAATACTTTGGATAAAATTTTAGGGTAATGAAGATATATGTAAATGTATTTTAACAAGGGTTGTTTCATTTATTACTTTCTATAATATAAGTTAAATGTTTTAAATTTACTCAGATTGATTGATAATGTTTTGATGTTTACGTCAAAAGATTTGTTTGCTAAAAATGGACTGTGACATTCTCATATCCTCTATATTTATATTACATATGTGGGTGTATGTGGTGTAGGTATACAGGGTATAGGGGTGTTACAATTGTTTTGGTATCAGAGCCTAGGCTTGAGGTTCCCAACCTAGGTGAATTGTAAGAAAAAGAAAATTTAGCTTTTAAAATATTATTTTTAAATAAGATATATGCATTGGCACTGGCAATTTCTGATCTTTGATGGGGAAATTTCTGTTGTATTTGCAGGTATAGGTAGTGATGGTGTCTCAGTCACGTCAGTCCATAGAAGGTAGTGCTGAGAGTGTAGCTCCTGTTGAGAGTAGATATAGAGCTAGGGTTGAGATAGCTGGAGAGGCACCTCCTCCTGTGCCAGAGAGACCAGCTGCTGATGAGATTTCACTGGTTTAGTTACAGTATATGGTAGATTTATTGAGGCAGGCTCCCATGCAGCAGCCTTTACCGCAACCACAGCCACAAGTACCGATGAGGGAGTATGATAAATTGAGGAAGTTCAGAGCTGAGGGTTTCTTTGGTACTACAGATCCTGCAGTAGCTGAGTAGTGGCAGAGGTTTTAGTAGCAGTGGTCGACCCGAGATTAGTTAGAGAGGAGGCTCTACATCCGGAGGTAGTAGGCAAGATGAGGTTGGGCCATCTCAGTGAGTGTATGTGATGCAGAGGCAGCCGGACACTTCAGCCATCATTACGGGTACATTTTCTTTATTTAGCATTTCAGTTCTTGCTCTAATAGATCCTGGATCTACTCATTCATACATAAGTGCATCTATTTTGCCTGTGACTGAATTGCATTCTGAGTTCCTAGGATTTGATTTCTTAGTGACAAATACTTTACGGCATAGTGTGGTAGTTAGCGGGGTGCATCGTGATAGTTCATTTGTGGTCCAAGATGAGGAGTTTCTTAGTGATTTGGTTGAAATGCCTTTTAAGGAGTATGATATGATCTTAGGCATGGATTGGTTGTCTAAGCATGGAGCTATGGTAGACTGCTAGAATAAGTGTGTTACTCTGAGAACCAGTGATGGTAGAAGTGTTATGGTATCTAGTGAGCAAAGAAATCTTACATCTATGTTTGTTTCAGCTGTTGTAGCTAGGAGGATGATTCAAAAAGGATGTGAGGCTTATCTTGCTCATATGGTAGATACCAGAGTAGTGGGTTCTCAGCTTGATAGTATACCTACAGTTGCTGAATTCCCATATGTTTTTCCTGAGGAGTTGCCAGGGATATCCCCTGAGAGATAGGTTGAGTTTGGTATCGATTTGTTGCCTGGTACCACTCCCATCTCTATTACTCCCTATCTAATGGCACAAGCTAAGTTGAGAGAGCTGAAGGTACAGTTGCAGGAGTTGTTGGATAAAGGGTTTGTTCACCCTAGTGTGTCCCCGTGGGGAGCACCTACTTTGTTTGTGAAGAAGAAGGATGGTACTTTAAGATTGTGCATTGATTATAGGAAGTTGAATAAAGTGACCATCAAGAACAAGTATCCTTTGCCTAGGATAGATGATCTCTTTGATCAGTTGAAGGGAACAACAGTTTTCTCCAAGATTAATTTGAGATCAGGGTACTATCAGTTGAGAGTCAGAGAGGAAGATGTATCTAAGACAGCTTTCCGCACGAGGTATGGGCATTATGAGTTCTTAGTGATGTCTTTTGGGTTGACGAATGCACTAGCAGCTTTCATGGATCTAATGAACAGGGTGTTTAGACCGTATCTAGATCAGTTTGTGGTGGTCTTTATTGATGATATTTTGGTGTATTCGCATAAAGAGGAGAATCATGACAAGCATTTGCGGATTGTATTGTAGACTTTGAGAGAGAAGCAATTGTATGCTAAGCTGTCTAAGTGTGAAGTTTGGCTTGATCAAGTGACTTTTCTCAGTCATGTAGTGTCAGTAGAGGATATAAGAGTTGATCCGAGTAAAGTCGAGGCCATTTTGAATAGGAGTCCACCGAAGACAGTGACTGAGGTTAGAAGTTTTCTGGGTTTGGCAGGCTATTATCGACGGTTTGTGAAGGGTTTTTCTTTGATAGCTACTCCACTTACCAGATCACTTCAAAAGGGAGTTAGATTCGTATGAACAGAGCAGTGTCAAGCAAGTTTTGAGCAGTTGAAAGAGATGTTGACTCAAGCTCCTGTTCTTACCTTACCTGTGGAAGATAAACCATATGTGATTTACAGTGACACTTCACATAGTGGTTTAGGTTGTGTTTTGATGTAGGAGGTTAGAGTCATAACTTATGCTTATTGGCAGTTGAAGCCGCATGAGCATAATTTCCGGAAGCATGATTTGGAATTGGCAGCAATAGTTTTTGCTTTGAAGATTTGGAAACATTATCTTTATGGGGAGAAGTGTTTCACAAGAGTTTGAAATACTTGGGTGTTCAGAGAGAGCTGAATCTTCGGCAGAGACGATGGTTGGAGTTGATCAAAGACTATGACTGTTTGATTGATTATCATCCTAGTAAGGCAAACGTTGTTGATGATGCCTTGAGTCGAAATTCTTTGGCAGGTTTTACTGCTTATGCTCTCTCGTTGCTTGTTAAGTTGAGAGTGTTGCATGCTAGTTTTGAATAATGTGATGATGGTACTTTATTAGCTCAGTTGCAGTTGAGGCCAATCTTGTTGGATCATATTAGGGAGGCTCAGTTGGAAGATGAAAGAATTCAAAAGATTGTTTTGGATTGCAAAAAGGGGAAGAGCCAAGATTTCCATGTGAGAGATGATGGCTGTCTTTGGTACAAAGATAGATTGTGTGTTCCTAATGATGCAAGATTGAAAAAGATTATTTTGGAGGAAGTACATCAGTCGGCTTTTTCTATGCACCATGGGAGTACCAAGATGTATCATGATTTGAAGCAACATTATTGGTGGTCAGATATGAAGAGGGACATAGCAGAGTTTGTATCTAAATGTCTCACATGTCAGAGGGTGAAGGCTGAGCACCAAGTTCCTTCGGGGTTGCTCCAACCTTTATCAGTGCCAGAGTGGAAATTGGAGCATGTAACGATGGGTTTTGTGACTGGGTTACCTTTGAATAAGAAGAAGCATGATGCAATATGGGTTATAGTTGATCAGTTGACAAAGACAGCTCATTTTCTTCCAGTCCGGATGGACTATTCTCTTAAGAAGTTGACTGAGCTGTATATCAGTGAGATAGTGAGATTGATGGAGTCCTAATTTCTTTGGTGTCTGATCGAGATCCTCAGTTTACTTCAAGGTTTTGGAAGAGTTTACAAAATGCCTTGGGTTCTCGGTTACATTTTAGCACTGTTTTTCATCCGCAAAAAGATGGGCAGTAAGAGAGAGTGATACAGATTTTGGAGGACATGTTGAGAAGTTGTATCATTGATTTCTGGGGAAGTTGGGACATATTCTTGCCATTGATGGAATTTGCCTATAACAATAGTCACCAGTTTAGTATTAAAATGGCACTTTATGAGGCATTGTATGGTAGAAGATGTAGAACACCTCTATGTTGGAATGAGTTTGGAGAAGGTAAATTGGTTGGTCCCGATTTGATTAAAAAAACATAAGAGAAAGTGAAGATAATTCGGGATCGATTGAAAGCAGCTTCAGACTGACAGAAGTCCTATTCATATTTGAAGAGGAGAGACATAGAGTTTAGTGTTGGAGATAAAGTATTTTTGAAAGTGTCTCCTTGGAAGAGAATTTTGAGATTTTGCAGCAAAGGGAAGTTGAGTCCACATTTCATTGGACCTTATGAGGTACTAAAAGAGTTGGACCAGTTGCCTATCATTTATCTTTACCTCCTGAGTCAACATTTCTTTCAACTGCTCAAAGCTAGCTTGACACTGATCTGTCCACACAAATCTAACTCCCTTCCGAAGCAATCTGGTGAGTGGAGTAGCTATTAAAGAGAAACCTTTCACAAACCGTCGATAATAGCCTGCCAAACCCAGAAAACTTCTAACTTCAGTCACTGACTTTGGTGGACTCCAATTCAAAATAGCTTCAACTTTACTTGGATCGACTCTTATACCATCTGCTGAAACTATATGACCTAGAAAAGTAACTTGGTCAAGCCAAAACTCACACTTCGACAGCTTAGCATACAACTGCTTCTCTCTCAGGATCTATAATACAATCCGCAAATGCTTGTCATGCTCTTCTACATTACGCGAATACACCAAAATATCATCGATGAAGACCACCACAAACTGATCCAAATAGGGCCTAAACACCCTATTCATCAAATCCATAAAAGCTGGAGGTGCATTCGTCAATCCAAAAGGCATTACTAAAAACTCATAATGCCCATACCTTATGCAGAAAGCTGTCTTAGGAACCTCTTCAGCTCTAACCCTCAACTGATGGTACCCAGATCTCAAATCAATCTTGGAAAACACTGCTGCTCCCTTCAATTGATCAAAAAGATCATCAATCCTAGGCAAAGGATATTTATTCTTAATAGTCACTTTGTTCAATTGCCTATAATCAATGCATAACCTCATAGTACCATCCTTCTTCTTCATAAACAACACAGGAGCTCCCCAAGGAGAAACACTGGGGCAAATAAACCCTTTATCCAACAACTCCTGTAACTGCACCTTCAACTCTCTCTATTCAACTGGTGCCATTATCCAGTATTTACAAATACATATACATCAAAACTCAAGTTTTACAAAACATAATGTTTATACATGTTTGGCAGTCAGTCTTTGATCTTTAAGCTCACTATCCAAACTTCAGAATCTAAACTCTACTCGGCCTAGAGGAACTCTCCGGTTCCACCCTGTCACCTGCGCAATGAACCACAATCGCGCTAAGCCAATGGCTTAGTGGTACAAACTACAATAATATTATGCTTCAATGCAATGCCAATGTCACACAATCAAGTTTCATAAACAATTCAAAAGAATATTATATTTCACAATCTTACATTATTCAATAATTAATCAAAACATTAATGAGGTAATACTCACAATTTTCCACATCCATAAACATATTACACATCATGTTGTATCTTCATAGTTTCATTACTCAACATAGATTTCCAAGACATATTCATTTATTTCACCATTCATGATTCACATTGAAAACAAAGACAAGCATGGGCCCAAAATACACTAATATGTTGTTCAAAGTTCAGAGTTACTGCTTTGGTCCATAATCACAATCATCAAGCCCATAGGCGATATATATATCTCTATCAATGGATAGTGTAACAGACCCAGTCTCTTGGACCTCAACCCGGCTAGACCCGAGGGCCCCAGTATCTTGGTCCTCAACCCGGCTAGACTGTTACTGTTTTTTAGGCTTACGACCCAGTCTTTTCACCCCAAAAACATCATATTTCACATTTTTCTGCTGGATTCAGCTTACGACCCGGTCTTTTCACCTATCCAACAATTCATAGGCATGCCGCCAAACTCAGAACTCTGAAAATTGAATAACATATTAAGCACACAATTATTTCATTTATCTCTTTATCAATCTCTTTCTCAATTCATTTCTCATTTCATATTCCATAATCAAATAGGCAACCATGCCCCAATTATTTCATTTGCACTATCATAGCCAACAACAAGGGTTTCATTTCTCATCATGTCTCATATCACATTAACTCAATTCATCATTCAAGTGTACATAACCAATTACATTAACATACATTTTAAATGCTCATCATATCATTCACATTATACAAATCATAACATTTATCAAGTATATCAACAATGCAATAGATCACTTAACACATTTATAACCGAATGTATTAAGTATCAAAATCATGTAAGTGTATGCAACCATAAAGTTTGTACTTACCTCAAAACCAACTCACACCAATCTATACACTTCCTCCTCCAAGAATCCTCAACACTTAGGTTAGGTCAACTCAACCTCTTCACAACCTAATTCAAAAAGAATGATACACATGAATTCCAATACAAATATACACCTATTAATCTCATACTAGACCTATAGATCATAAATTAGAAGCCAACATCTCTCTCTAGGACCCCACGGTCGTGGCCTCCCAACCCCCACGGGCGTGGGTTAACAAATGGTTCTGCCTCCTTTACTCAAAACCCCCACAGCCATGGCTTCCAATGGCCACGGTCGTGGCAGCCAAGGGCCACGGGCGTGGCATCCAAGATGCTTCTGTTTCAGACCAAACTCATGTATCCTATGCTTTAAACTTCATCAAACACAATTATCATGAAGATTTACAAGAATAATTAATCAAACTCAACATCTACAACAATCACCAATTCAAAACCCTAACACAACACAACTCATACTCTTCCAACACCAACACCAACCTAACTTCTTATCTTCAATTCAATTGCAACACTCTCAAACATACCACAATCAAACATAATCACACTATCACATATCAACAATCAAACTCAATTACAACTCAAAATAAAACAAGAGAATCAAGAGGAAACTTACCAAAGATGATGAAACTTCTTAAATTTCCAACTTAATCACTTGAATCTTCCTTCAATTTGATTTTGGAAAATCAAAACTCTCTCTTGCTCTCTTGTCTTTGGGATGCCCGGCCAACCAAGAAAGAAGAAGAGAATGAAGAAGAAAAAGATGCAAAGTCAAATACTCAACCTCCACTTAAACCTCCACCAAGTAATTAATTTAATAAAATAATCAAATATTTCTCTTCCACTCATTTTAATTTCCATTTTAATTTATTTAATTAAATTAAAATAAATAAATATCTTCTTTTGACTTTCCCATATTGACTTGTATATGTTGCATATATTTCCATGTATACAACATATACACTCTCTCTTTAATTCTTTTCTCTTTTTAATTTAACATATACCTTAAATCCAAATACAACAATAATTACTTCAAAACTTTTAGGGCATACTTTGGGATATTACTGGGTGATTTATATAGAGAAAACAAACCTTTTCCAAAAGTGAAACGGAAAAGGTGATTGGAAAGGATAAGACCATATGGCATAAAGAAAGGAATTAGTGGCAATTTCCTTTACCACGTTGGATTGGGTTTAGCAAATGATGTGTATTCTAAATTATGATGTACGGTAATAAAGAAATAAAAAAAAGAAGAAGAAAGGAGTTACGTTAAAGATACAAATTGTATATTTTTCATTATTGTACAATGTTTTACAATTGCTACAATATTTGCATATCACTATGAGGGTGGTGGTAGGTCACCAAATAAAGACTTGAAAAAATCGTCGCCTGTTGGAGGAGGGGGAAAATTACTCGTCCCGGGAGCACCAAAACTCAGCAAATTACTTGTCCCGGGATCACCCAAAGCAGGGGCACCAAAATCCCTATTACCTTGAAGTTTCGATCCGTCATGGTCCTCATCAGAAGCAGACGAAAGGATCTCATGGTCATCAGTCTGGAGGCCTCTTGATGAAGAAGCACCGGGATCCCTCATCCCCTGAAATCGGAAGTCTCGAAAATGTTGTTCGGATTGGTGATATAAACTTTCAAAATGAGAAGCCTGATGATGACTTGCAGCTAACTCTTCTTGAAGCTTCCTATTTTGTTCTTCAAGCATTTGCTGTGAGCCAAAGAGGAAAAGATAATAACATACATAATCATGCATACATATAGCATAAGTTACCATGAAATAAGGAAAGTACCAGGTAATTCAAATCAATACCCTGCAGATGAGATGGCATATCTAGCGGGCTAGGGCGAGCAGATGAAGGGGCAGTAAAGGATGATCTAGCCTCATGATCAAATGAGCCAACATCTTGCAACAATCACAGAAAAATCAAAGAAAGAAAAAATTTGCAAGGGAAAAGTGGTTAAAATGCAAAAATTCCTTTAGAAGATGAAAATAAGGAAAGAAGAGCATGAATCAAACAAGACATGGCCAAGCCAAATCAAGCTTGGCCATGTCACCTCAAATGAAATATTGGCAGAACATGACACGGGTAGGAGACACAGTCAAGCCATTGGCCTTGTCTCACTTAAAGGGCAAAGCCAATAAGGACCAAGTAAAGAAAGAATAGAAACAGTAGGTGACACTGGCAGGCAACACGGCCAAGTCACTAGCCGTGTCACATAACATGGCCACAAGCTTGGCTGTGTCCTGTCCTAAGCCAAGAACAAAGAAGAATCAAAGAAAAATCATAGAAGCTAACACACCCAGAGACACGGCCAAGCCACTGGCCGTGTCACATGACACGGCCAGGAGCTTGGCCGTGTCAGTCTCATCTTCAAAGAATAAAGAAGACCAGAGGAGAAACAGAAGATGATACACTCAGGTGACACGGCCATTTACCTGAGAAGTACTGACCCCAAGATGTGGAACAGACTCTCCTGCAGTGTTGTGATGTTCTTCATCATCTCTACCCTCATTTTCGTCAGAAATCTCCCACACACCAACATGGGATACATCAAAGTTCAAGAGTCTTCTTTGAATGAAATAGGCGTAGAATGGACCCGGTAAATGGAGAAACGACTCGGCATCATAACCATAACGGGCTGACCACCATGCATCTTCTGGCATTGACATAATATTTAAAGTATATTCTGAGATTTGCATCGGAAACCTCCGCTGCTCTGGACCGAGAAACCATTCATAAACTCTCTGCCCGAGAAACCAGCCACTAGACACTGGGCCAGCAATAATTCAGCGAGAATGTTGGAAAGACAGTGCAGCCCTCATCAAAGGAGACCAGTTTGCTCGCTCTTATGGGCTCCACCAGGCCAAATTCACCTGCAAAATAACATAAGGTAAGTAAAACTTTCACATAAAATTTGAAGCATACTAACGTTATTTTACCTGGTCCCAAGTTAAGCGGCTCAACACATAGCGGTGAGTATGCACATGATGAGAGCCGGGAATGTCCACATGATTAGACAACCAGTAATTTAATCTCGAATATCCAATTCTCTCTCGGGAAATATCGGGTACCCTTACGAGGTTATGTTCATATGCCCATACCTATAACAATGATAGTAAAGATCAAACTCATGCAAGAAAAGAGTGGAAATGACATTGGTGGAAGAAAGAATACCTCGACAACCGCTATCAAGCCAATAAAAGACTTCTTGTTTCGGCAAAGCTTATCAAGACCATGATAAAGACACGCGAGACCAGCTTCACCCCAACCAGAAGATGATACCATTCTGAGATAAGAAAGAGCACTCAACACTGACAAGTGAATGGAGGATTCAGTGCTTCCTAAGATGGTCGACCCGAGTATATATAACAGAAATCCTCGAGTATACTGTTTGGCCCTGTCTCCGCCAACCCGTCCTTCATAGTTCATCCAATAACTACGAATTGGCTTAATTTTTATCTTAAAAGGCCCTTTATATGATGGTTCCACACTAATTAATTCCTGAATTTCTTCAAAAGTTAAAATATCGTTGGTCAGGGGAACCGAAGCACCATCATATCGAAAGCCAGCTATGGCAGTAAAATCGACCAGGCCAATTGTCATCTCTCCAATGGGCAAGTGAAAAGTGTGGGTTGTATCCAACCATCGCTCTGCAAGCGCTTGGACTATGCTCCGGTCTATCTGATATTCCATGGATGGCAATTGTAAGATGAACTACTCAAAGCCGCAATCTCGGATAATCCGCCTTACCCGAGAAGGCACTATATCGTACCATTGTCGGGCTTTGTAAATACATCCTCCAGCCCGAACAACGCAACGATCATGCTAACACAGACCCAGGTAAGTTAATACCAGGTAAGTACATATTATTCTATCACTTAAATTAATTTATTTTTCACAATAACAAAAAAAATATAAAAAAGCGCAAAAAAATCAAGAAAAAAGGAAAAAATAATTACCTCGCTCTTTTGATTGGAAATGCGATGAAGCGGCATCCTGGCCAGTATATCTAAATTCCCATCTTCATGATGCCGGATAAACTCCAAGAACTCGGCATTAGAATGAGTCCCTGACCTCGAAGCATGCACTGTTTTTGAAAAATATGTGCTAAAATTGAAAGGAAATTTGAGAGAATTACAAAATTGAAATTGTGCTGTGAAATGGAATGAAGGAATGGTGGCCTTTTATAGAGGAACGACAAGCAAAAAAACAAAATTCAAAACTGATCATGAATAGTAAATTTACTATTTATAAATAGTAAACTTTACTATTTACGAATAGTAAATTGTACTATTTATAAATAGTATTACTATTGATGAATAGTAAATATTACTATTTATAAATAGTAATACTATTGATAAATAGTAAAAATACTGTTTCTAATAGTAAATGCTATTTGATACTATTTATGAATAGTAAATAGTGCATGAACAGTGATTACAAAAGTAAATAAACAGTAAAATTCATTTATTCACTTTAATCATTCAATTAACTGCAGGTATATAAATATTTTTATACCTAGGGGGCAATAAGAAGATATATGCATAAAAGTTAGCCAAACTTTTTGAAATAAAAATTATTAGCTCGGGTCCAGAACACAAATTTTCCTTAGGTCCAGTACCTAGAATCTTCTTTGAGTCCAGAACTCGAACCGGGTCCATAACCCAAATTGTCCTTGAGTCCAGAACCTGGAATCTTCCTTGAGTCCAGAACTCGAACCGGGTCCAGAGCTCAAATTTTTCTTAGGTCCAGTACCTAGAATCTTCTTTGAGTCCAGAACTCGAATCGGATCCATAACCCAAATTGTCCTTAAGTCCAGAACCTGGAATCTTCCTTGAGTCCAGAACTCGAACCGGGTCCAGAACCCAAATTGTCCTTAAGTCCAGAACCTAGAATCTTCCTTGAGTCCAGAACTCGAATCGGGTCCAGAACCCAAATTTTCCTTAGGTCCAGAACCTAGAATCTTCCTTAAGTCCAAAACTCGAATCGGGTCCAGAACCCAAATTTTCCTTAGGTCCAAAACCTAGAATTATCCTTGAGTCCAGAACTCAAACCGGGTGCAGAACCCAAATTACCATTAGGTCCAGAACCTAGAAATTATTTCTAAATCCGAAACTTAGCTCGGGTCCAGAACCCAAATTAACATTAGGTCCAAAACCTATAATTATTCCTAAGTCCAGAACTTAGCTCGGGTCTAGGACCCAAATTTTATCATTAGGTCTAGAAACTAGAATTATTCCTAAGTTCAGAACTTAGCTCGGGTCCAGAACCCTAATTTTACCAATAGGTCCAGAACTTATGTAGACCCTTAATTTTTTACCCAGTCCGATCCAATATGCTTTATTTAGTCCAAAATAATTTTTGTTGTTTAACTAGTCCAAAATAATTTTTATTAAATAATTTTTACCTAAGTATTTAATTTTTATTAAAAAAAATGAAAATAAAAAATATAAATATAAAAATAAAAATAAAAATAAAAATCAGAGCCGGAAAAAAAATTGGCAGCAAAAAGTGGTCGCGCGGGCCCGTAGGGCCACTGTGGGCGAAATAACCTCCCACAGGAAATTCCTGCGGGCTTGCCCGCCCACGGGCCCGGCTGGCACGCCCACGGGCCCGTCGCCAGAATTTTTGCCAGCGCAAATTTTTCTGATGCAATTTTTAGAATTCTAATCCAATTAGGTTTTAATTTCTTTTTTTTATTATTACTTACCTTAATTAATTAGGAATAAACAACCTAAAAACCACTATAAATAAGGACCAATTAAACCAAATCAAGGGAGGAAAGAAAATACACAAAGACTTTAGGATTTGAAACCAAATCAAGGAAGGAAAAGGAAAAACTCAATTCAGGATATTAATAGCAGCAGTAGCACGGCAGAAACAGAAAGGATGAGGCAATCAAAGCTTGTTTTTGGAGCTAGTTCATCCAAGAAGAGTTATTTTTTGGAGAATCAACAAAAGAAGGTATGTTTCAATTCTTTCGATTTATGTTTTACAATAGTCAAATCTATAAAATTTAAGTTTTTTAAAATCAAATTCTTAGAGCTTTAACTTAATTTTTCCAAGATTAGAACATTAAAAACGTGACTTTCTCTTTTAAAAGGACTCAAAATTGTTATTTTTTCTTCTTAAAAATCTTTAAACTTTAATTGAACATATTTTTCAACAAAACCAAAATAAAATTTTGTTTCTATTAAAATTTTAAATTAGGTTCTTTTTCATTCAAAAAACCTTAAAAAACATCTTTTCTACTTATAAAAACTTCAATCCATGTGATTAAATTCATAAAATCTCATAAAATATCAAATTGCTATTTAAAACTCTAATTTAAATACTTTGGCCGAGAACCCCAAATTGAAAGCCTAAAATCCAAAAATCAACTTTTAAACCTAAAATAATGAACCCTAACCCTTTAAAACCTTAAACCCTAACTTTTTTCTAAACTTTAAACCCTTTAAAACATAAAAAACATAAAAACATAAAAAAACTCAAAAAAGCTACAGTAGCTCAATTTACTATTTTAAAAAAACATGAATTAAAAATATTTCAAAAGTGTCCAAAACTCAAGTTTTATTATTTCATCATTCAAATCTTAATTGGTTTTATCAAAGTGTCTTGCTAACCTTTAAAAAACATAAAACCTAATCTATTTTAATTACCTAAAAAGTCATAGTAGCTTAAACTTTAGAATTTCCAAAGCCTTAACACATGAGATAAATAACCCTAAATAGAAATAGTAGCTATACTTGAACTTTTATTTGTTTTATTCAATTCCATATTTATTTATACCTTGATTTATTTCTTATACTTTAATTTATTTAATTTTAATACTTGATTTATTTAATTTATCATGGATGGATGTTTGTTTTATATTTTGGTTAATACTTTTAATGAATGATTTATTTATTATAGATGATTATTTACTTTTATCAATCAATTTAGACTTCCAAAAGTTGTAAGAGGTGTGTTTTCCACTTGGTGGGTACCTCATTAGTTAAACATCATGTAATTTAATTTTCTTTTCTATTTTAGAACCTTTGTAAAGGGCATGTTTCTACCTTTTGGTGGATTTCCTATATAGGCATGTGATATAAGGACATGTTTCCATCCTTAGATGGGTGTCCATTTATTTGTTTTGTTTTGTTTGGACATTGCTTTGATTTTAATATAATGATGCTTTCTTTTTATTGTGTGTAATATGGATAATGTTATTATACTTAAGAATTTTATAATATTAAGACCTGTAAAGGAGGCCGGTTCCAATGAACCGGGCGTTGTGGGGGTGCTAGGCCATTTCTCACCTTCCCCACACGTACCCAACTTTTCGAACCCATTAGGGGGTTGGGGATTCCTTAGGAATCGAGTCATCCACCCCTTTCTTTTTTCCCGGCCTGTCCGGGTGGCGACTCCATTTTCTCCGGATTTAGGTCCGTGTTCTCTAAGGCCCCGAGCCTAAACAGTGCCGAAGTCACAAGAACCATTCCACCGGGAGTGGGGGCGAAAATCCCCGCTCATAGTGGCGACTCCACTAGGGATAAGAGAAGTTGATTCTGTTGGTCTTTATATTATTCTATTCTTTCTTATAATGATATTATCCATTGCATCATCTTAGATTGCATTGTGTGCGTGAGTTAGGACGCCCGTGTTACCCGTGTTATGCTATGTAAGGGATACCATACTTTCACTCAAGGTATGGAGATCGTGCATGGCATAACCACTCATAGCCTTGTACCGTTTGGTATATACTTGCTATGGGAACCTAAGCCTTTTAACCCAAAGACTAAAGCTCATGTAATTGGCCTAGTTACTTTCCTTAGGTTTTACCCAAAATGCATGTTGTTTGACTATGGTTAATTTATCTTGGTTTAAATCATGGCTTATTTGGTTTGTTCTTTTTCTAATATGACCCAAGTACATTTGCAAGCTCAAAATAAATTTTTTCTTAAAAATCCAAAAGACCAAAACTATTTTCAAAACTTTTTAAGATGGTCTTTGGACATAAAATTTTTCTAAAAACAAATAAAAAATTCTTTGGCTCATGGCCCAAATACTAAGCCCAAAATCCATTTTTCTAAAATCTTTTACAATGGGCTTAGAAACAAAACTATTTTCACCCAACCTTTTTTTATAAAAAGCTTGCAAAAATATTTAGGTCAATTATGAAATACCAAAAATCAATTGTGGGCCTAGTTTACACTAAGAACAAATTAACCATGGGCTTGTTTTTGGCATTAATCATTAGTTACTCTTTCCAAGTGAGAAATCTATTTATAATAAACCTCTTAATTTTGTTTTAATCCAACATAGCATAAAAGCTACTTTGGTTGGTTGAATGGATTAAAACCTAATTAATGGGAATTATTATGGATTGGTTTTCATTTTCGAAAATATAACTATTGGTTGAAACGTCCGAGGGAAAGCAAGGTACCCCATGTTGGTATTTTGGTTAAACATATACCTAGGAAAAGAGACTCGCCATTCATGTGTGGATGTTATAAGGTTGGAAGGAACATCCTAATTTGTTCTTATTTGTTAATTGTGTGTGCATACATGCATACATGCATACATTTGCATATCATATCATTGATCTTTTCTGGCTCATAGACCTGAGGTACAACAATTCAAGAGCATACAACGATATCACCTACAGCATTGATTCAAGTGCTTCATTCGAAGGATGGATGCAAACCAGCTAAGGGATATAATCGATGAAGTTGTCAAAGCTAGGATGGCCGAGCTACAAGATCAATTGGTTAGAATTATGAAGACCCAGTTGATTCAAATTCTAGAAATCATCAACAATGCTAATGAGGCATCTCCCATTGACATAAGAAAGAAGGAAAAGACAGCATTAACAAGGAACATGTCTACTGATAGAGATCGAATGAAAAATGAGAGATCAATCCCTATTCTACAAGACCAACCAAACCATGTGCTATCTAAGTGGAGCAATAAGAGCGGCTATCACCCTAGTGGGAAAAGTCAAAGGGAAAGAGGAGGTGTCGAGAAAGATGCAACAACTAAGCCAACAAAGAAGTGTAAATTTTCAGATTTAAGGGAGCCTTTGTCAAAGATGTTAGAAAATCTAATTAAAATGAATTTGCTACAACCATTGGCACCTCGGCCTCTACATAAGCCTCTACCACCAAATTTTGAAGTCAAGGTCTTCTGTCAATTCCATCAAATTCAAGGGCATGAGACAGATAAATGTGTTCACTTAAGGCACAAAATCCAAGATTTGATTGACAGTGGAAAGCTGCCTGAGCCTGATAAGCCCAATACTAAGAATAAGCCTCTGCCTAAAATTGGAAGGGTGCCACCGCTTGCAACCCTCATGAAGATTTTTATCTTGTCATCTCATCATATGGATAGAGAAGCTGCTTAAAGATGATGTACTACTAGACAAGTTTGGATTAACTATGGATGATGAAGCCATGATCCTTAATGATGGAAAAAATCCTTGCCCTTGATGAATGGAGCATCTTTGACTCCAACTCAATAAACTTTCCTTAGCTTGAATGTTTCTTTTCGATTTTACTTTCTTTAATTGGAACTATCATGTTTTTCAAATTTAAATTTGTTTTAATAAATTACTTTTATCAAAAAAATTTGTCGGTCTTTATTCATTTTGGTGCTCAACCAATGAGGAATTTAGCTTGATGTTTATAAATTAATGTGTCTCGGCATCATGACTTGAATGACTTTACTAGATGAGGGAATTACTCTATAGCATTGAGTTGTGTATGCTTACTTAGAGAGGGCTCCTGCATAATTATCTTTGTCTAGGTCTTAGTCAGTCTTAGAACATGCTTTGACAAATTTTCGAGGCGAAATTGAACTCTGCTTATTTAAGGGAGAAATGATCTAGGTATTGTTTGATAAGCCAACAACTAGTATCCACCCTATTAAATATCAATCCCTAGTTGTCCCTTTGAGCCTTCATAAAATTTTAGCTTTCTTTTCATTGGCATACAAACCTCAACAACCTATCTTGAGCTGTTGTGATACTTTTGACAAGTCTTATGATCACTAAAATGAAGAGGCATGAAGATCAAAGAAAGCAATGATTAGTCAAGATCTTAAGGATAATTGAAGCTCTCAAGACCATGAAGATAGTTGATTTTTCAAGACCATAAGGATAGTTGATGTTCTCAAAACCTTAAGGGTAGTTGAAGTTCCCTTAATATATCAAGACAACATCAACATCAGAGTAACAAATGATTTATCCCTGTTAAAGAAGATTTATGTTACTCCACTCATCTATTATTGGAAGCCTAAGTTGGTACAAATAAGACAACTCTGTTTGAGCTAGAACCAAAAACAAAAAAGGGAGAGAAAGAAAGAAAAATGAAAAAAATCAATAGAAAAAGAAAAGAAAAGGAAAAAGAGAGAAAAAGAAAAAGAAAAAACCCAAAATGGTTCAAAAAGCCAACTGAGTTCTCTTTTAGCTAAAGCAGCAAAAGGCTTCTGTTTGGTTCATAAAGACCTTTTTTGAGTTGGTCCAACCCAACCAAAGATTCAATTAAAATTGGAGAAAAGGAGGAAGACGACCTAGTTCTTGAAAGTTATGTAGTCCAACAAGAAAGAAGGACAAAAAGAGAAAGAAAAGGGAAGAGTAAGAGAAATAAAGAAAAGGGAGAAGAAGAAAAGAAATGAATTTGGGAACCAAACTTTTTGCAAGGGCAAAAACTGACCTAGTAAGATCCAAATTAATGCTAAGAAGATAGAAGAAATTTGGAGTCTAGCAAGGTTGCCTCCAAGCTGCCTAAAATTCCAACAAGAAATTTGTAGTGTGAAGGTTTATCCATTGTGTCACACCAGCTCTAATCTCAAAATGGCCTTCACTTAAGCTTGTTTCCCTCATAGACCCCATTTCAAGCCTATCAAAGACCTGTTGATCTCTCTTGGTAGGTAGAGTCTATTAGTGGAGATAGTTTAGATAAGCATGCATATGAGATAGACAATATTTAAACTGAAATGAGACCTTTGACCAAGTAATGTGTATGTGCCTATCTGAAGTGCAACAATTATTGCTTAAATAATTCCTGAGTTTAGTATGGTAGCTAGGGTTATCATGTTATAGATATGTTAATTTGGAAAAATCAAGTCCTGAGGTACATTGACACTAATTTGGCAAAGCCAACATTTGTTTTCAAAACCAAAAAAATATATATATAAAAAAAAATGTTTTGTCATACAAAGCCATCAAGTTAAGGGAAGTATGTTGAACCTCCAAAGGACATATTGGGCAAAGGAAATGATTATTGGCAAGCTACCAATTGACATGCTGAAACGTAATTCGAAATGGATGCATCCCTGACTCTACAATTAGGGGTCTCTACCACTCATGTTTTCAACATCTTGAAGATAAAAGCCAAATGCAAAGCTTTTGATCATTTCAATGCGAGACTTCAACGAGTATCAAAATGGAACCAATGAGAACACTTCTCCTGATCACCTCAGTCTGTGAGTCAATGGAACAACTGTAAGTATTATTCATGCATATCATGCATACATGAGTATATCACATCGCACTTTCTTGTCTTGTGTTGTCTATTCTTTATCAAAGAGAACAGCAAACACTCTGTGAAGTGAAGAATCAAAAGAAGATGTCAAATCAGGGGGGCATGGAAAGCCCATTGCTTGTGGAAGCCCAAGTCATTTTGCAAAGAGAAGAAATAGACGGCAAAAACATCAATCAAAGCTTGCATGGAAAAAAATCTTTGGTTTGAGCCTACACAGGGGGCAAAGTTTCTCCTTTTCAATTTTTTGGGTTTATATACCAAATATTTTTAAACTCACTTACAAATATTTTGCAGCGTAGGGGGGCAAGGAGAGGATATAAGGTCCAATTAAAAATAGCTAAATCTTTGCAAAAAGGAAGAACAAAAGAATGGAACAATTAGAACTCTCAAAAGAATGAAGATGCAAAAGACTGAAGACCCAATCTCCAAGGATGAATATCCATTTTCAAGGGTGAAGACCCGATCTCAAAGGATGAAGATCCATTTTCAAGGGTGAAGACCCAATCTCAAAGGATGAAGATCCACTTTTCAAGGGTGAAGACCCGATCTCAAAGGATGAAGATCCATTTTCAAGGGTGAAGACCCGATCTCAAAGGATGAAGATCCATTTTCAAGGGTGAAGACCCGATCTCAAAGGATGAAGATCCACTTTTCAAGGGCGAAGACCCGATCTCAAAGGATGAAGATCCATTTTCAAGGGCGAAGACCGATCTCAAAGAATGAAGATCCATTTTCAAGGGTGAAGACCCGATCTCAAAGGATGAAGATCCATTTGCAAGGGTGAGGACCCGATCTCAAAGAATAAAGATCCATTTTTCAAGGGTAAAGACCCGATGTCAAAAGATGAAGATTCATTTTCAAAGATGAAGATCCATTTTCAAGGGTGAAGACCCGATCTCAAAGGATGAAGATCCATTTTCAAGGGTGAAGACCCGATCTCAAAGGATGAAAATCCATTTGCAAGGGTGAAGGGTAAAGACCCAATCTCCAAGGATGAAGATCCATTTTGAGGGTGAAGAATCACAATGCATAAAACAGCCAGAGCAGTCAGACTTCCCAACTAAAACGTTAGTAAAATCAAATCAATCTCGGGTCCAATTACCCAATCTCGGGTCCAAGTACCCAAAACAAATTTAATTTGTCACCTCAAAAATTAAGTTTTATTGCTTTTCACTCTCTTTCACTAAGGTTTCAAATCATTCAAGTAGGGGGCAAACTGTAGACCCTTAATTTTTTACCCAATCCGATCCAATATGCTTTATTTAGTCCAAAATGATTTTTGTTGTTTAATTGGTCCAAAATAATTTTTATTAAATAATTTTTACCTTAGTATTTAATTTTTATTAATAAAAAATGAAAATAAAAAATAAAAATAAAAATAAAAATAAAAATCGGAGTCGGAAAAAAAATCGTGGTCGCGCGGGCCCGTCGGGCCAGCAGCAACTCGCCCGCAGGAATTTCCTGCGGGCGAAATAACCTCCCACAGGAAATTCCTGCAGGCTGGCACGCCCATGGGCCCGTCGCCAGAATTTTTGCCAGCGCAAATTTTTCTGATGCAATTTTTAGAATTCTAATCCAATTAGGTTTTAATTTCTTTTATTATTATTATTATTATTACTTACCTTAATTAATTAGGAATAAACAACCTAAAAACCATTATAAATAAGGACCAATTAAACCAAATCAAGGGAGGAAAGAAAATACACAAAGACTTTAGGATTTGAAACCAAATCAAGGAAGGAAAAGGAAAAACTCAATTCAGGATATTAATAGCAGCAGTAGCACGGCAGAAATAGAAAGGAGGAAGCAATCAAAGCTTATTTTTGGAGCTAGTTCATCCAAGAAGAGTTATTTTTTGGAGAATCAACAAAAGAAGGTATGTTTTAATTCTTTTGATTCATGTTTTACAATAGTCAAATCTATAAAATTTAAGTTTTTTAAAATCAAAATCTTAGAGCTTTAACTTAATTTTTCCAAGATTAGAACATTAAAAACGTGACTTTCTCTTCTAAAAGGACTCAAAATTGTTATTTTTTCTTCTTAAAAATCTTTAAACTTTAATTGAACATATTTTTCAACAAAACCAAAATAAAATTCTATTTCTATTAAAATTTTAAATTAGGATATTTTTCATTCAAAAAACCTTAAAAAACATCTTTTCTACTTATAAAAACTTCAATCCATGTGTTTAAATTCATAAAATCTCATAAAATATCAAATTGCTATTTAAAACTCTAATTTAAATACTTTGGCCGAGAACCCCAAATTGAAAGCCTAAAATCCAAAAATCAACTTTTAAACCTAAAATAATGAACCCTAACCCTTTAAAACCTTAAACCCTAACTTTTTCTAAACTTTAAACCCTTTAAAACATAAAAAACATAAAAACATAAAAAAACTCAAAAAAGCTACAGTAGCTCAATTTACTATTTTAAAAAAACATGAATTAAAAATATTTCAAAAGTGTCCAAAACTCAAGTTTTATTATTTCATCATTCAAATCTTAATTGGTTTAATCAAAGTGTCTTGCTAACCTTTAAAAAACATAAAACCTAATCTATTTTAATTACCTAAAAAGTCATAGTAGCTTAAACTTTAGAATTTCCAAAGCCTTAACACATGGGATAAATAACCCTAAATAGAAATAGTAGCTATACTTGAACTTTTATTTGTTTTATTCAATTCCATATTTATTTATACCTTGATTTATTTCTTATGCTTTAATTTATTTAATTTTAATACTTGATTTATTTAATTTATCATGGATGGATGTTTGTTTTATATTTTGGTTAATACTTTTAATGAATGATTTATTTATTATAGATGATTATTTACTTTTATCAATCAATTTAGACTTCCAAAAGTTGTAAGAGGTATGTTTTCCACTTGGTGGGTACCTCATTAGTTAAACATCATGTAATTTAATTTTCTTTTCTATTTTAGAACCTTTGTAAAGGGCATGTTTCTACCTTTTGGTGGATGTCCTATCTAGGCATGTAATGTAAAGACATGTTTCCATCCTTGGATGGGTGTCCATTTATTTATTTTGTTTTATTTGGACATTGCTTTGATTTTAATATAATGATGCTTTCTTTTTATTGTGTGTAATATGGATAATGTTATTATACTTAAGAATTTTATAATATTAAGACATGTAAAGGAGGTCGGTTCCAATGAACCGGACGTTGTGGGGTGCTGGGCCATTTCTCACCTTCCCCACACGTACCCAACTTTCCGAACCCATTACGGGGTTGGGGATTCCTTAGGAATCGAGTCATCCACCCCTTTCTTTTTTCCCAGCCCGTCCGGGTGGCGACTCCATTTTCTCTGGACTTAGGCCTGTGTTCTCTAAGGCCCCGAGCCTAAACAGTGCCGAAGTCGCAAGAACCATTCCATTGGGAGTGGGGGCAAAAATCCCTGCTCACAACCTAGAATTATTTCTAAGTCCATAACTTAGTTTGGGTCAAGAACCCAAATTTTCCTTAGGTCCAGAACCTAGAATTATCCCTGAGTCCAGAACTCGAACCGGGTCCAGAACTCGAACCGGGTCCAGAACACAAAATCTCTACCATCTCAAAAATCAAGTCTTATTGCTTTTCACTCTCTTTCAATAAGGTTTCAGATCAATCAAGTCTTATTACTTTTCGAACTGTAGACCCTTAATTTTTGACCCAGTCCGCCCCAATATATTTTGTTTAGTCCAAAATAATTTTTGTTATCTTAATTAAATAATTTTTGCTTTATTATCTAATTTTTATTAATAAAAAATAAAAATAAACAAATAAAAATTAAAAAATAAAAATAAAAATCGGCGACGGAAATTCCAGCGAGAAATGGCCCGCAGGCCTATTCCCCGCCCCCTACCGCAGCCAACTACGGCAGATTTTTTTGCCAGCGCAATTTTTTCCACAGCAGTTTTTTTTTGCCAGCAAAATTTTTCGACGCAAATTTTCCGAAACCTAATACAATTAGGTTTCGGTTTCCTTTTCTTATTAAATATTATATGCAGTGAGTAACTAGGAAAAAACCATAAAAAATCTCTATAAATAACAACACAAAAGGAGGAAAAGTAATCAAAATTGGGGACAAAAATTGATAGAGTTGAAAACCGAATCTGTGAAGGATAGGCAGCAAATCAATTTGACTTTTTGAGAGCAACAAGCAACGCATTAAAAAATGAATCAAAGGCAGCAACTGTCTTTGTATTTGTTCATCCAAGAAGAATTATTTTTTGGAGGAACTATCAATGTAGTATCCCAAAATGTACCCTAGAAGTATTGGAGTATTTATTGTTATTATTGGATTAAGTGTATTTGTATTTAATTGGAAAGAGAAAGTAAGTGAAGAGAGAGTTTATATGTTGTATATATGTGAATATATATAACATATATACAAGTCAAAAGAAAGTCTAAGAATGAAAGTGGAAGAAGATATTTTGTGTTTTGAATTTAATAATAAGGAATTATTTGAGTGGAAGAGATTAAATGGGATTTGTTTAATAATATATTGCTTGGTTGAGAGGGTTTTAAGGAAAAGAGGTTGACTTTGGGTTTTCTTTTCTTCTTTCTTTTCCTTTGCCGTGGGTCATCTTCTTCTCCTTCCTTTGTTTTTGTTTTGGCCGGCTAACAAAGAGACAAGAGAGCAAGATAGAGATTTGTCCTTCCAAGTTCAAGATTGAAGAGAGTTTTCAAGAGATCAAGTGGAAAGTTTAAGAGTTCTTCATCCTTGGTAAGTTCTCTCTTGATTTCTTGTGTTGTTTTGAGTTTATGATTGGGTTTGTGAGTTGGTATGGTGATGGATATATGTGTTTGGGTTGATTATGTTGTGTTTAAGAGTATTGGGTTTAAAAGGTTTTGGATTTTGGGGTTGGATTGAAGAAAAGAGTAAGTGGTTGTGTTTAGAGTTTGGAAGATGTTTGTGATTTGGGTTTGATGCATGTGTTGGCTTGTTTTGGTGTTGTTGTAGGTTTGAGATGGTTTTTGGGTATGTTTTGTTAAGTTTGTTTGAGATGGATGTTGGTGGATAGAAGTGATTTGTTGGTTGTGGTGTTGTCTTGGCCGGAATCTGGGTTTTTGGCCTGACACGCCCAGGAGCACGTCCAGGTCCTTAGGCGTGTCGTTAGTTCTGTAAGGCAGTAGTTGTGACACGGCCATTAACACGCCCGTGTTGTTGAGCGTGTCGTAGCTACTGTGACTTTGGAGGATTTACACGGCCATGAGCACGCTCATGTGGTTGGACGTGTCGATGTTTTGTGTGAAGCAGAATATATTACACTCCCAGTGACATGCCCGTGTTGTTGAGCGTGTAATAGCTTCTGTGTTGTGGAGTTAGGGCACGGTCAGGGACACGCCCGTGTGTGTGAGCGTGTCAAGTTTAGAGTTTGCCCTAGTTGATTCTTAACCTTATGATCTTATAAGAGTTTCCTCATTCTTTTGGAATAGGTTGTGAAGAAGGTGATTTACCCTAACTCAAGTGGTGATAGATTCTTGAAAGGTAAGTGCTTAGAGTTGTGTGTGAGTCATGTTTGAAATAAGTTAAAATACATTATTGCATACACTCATATGATATTGAGAATTGAGACATAATTGATCATATGTGAATGTTGTGATGAGTATGAAAAATATGTGTTGATACCATTAATTATATCCATGTGAATAATGAATTGATAAATGTGATGATGAAATGTAATGTGAAAGATATGATGTTATGAAGAGTTGCTTTATTGTGATATGAGATCATATGAGATATGAGGCCATGGTTGTTGGCTATGGTGATGCAAATGAGAAATGAATTGAGAAAGAAATTGATAAAGAGATAAATGAAAACATTGTGTATCTAATATGTCTATTCAATTTTCAGAGTTCTGTATTTGGCTGCATGCCTACGAATCACTGGATAGGCGAAATGGGAGGCCCGTAAGCCGATTCCAGTTGAAAAATGTGATTTTGGAATGATTGTGAAATGGGTGGCCCGTAAACCAATTCCAATTGAAAAATGTGAAGTTTTTGAGGTGAAATGGGTGGCCCGTAAACCTCAAAAACAAGTAACAGTCTAGCCGGGTTGAGGATCTCCTCGATTAGTCGGGTTGATGGTCCAAGAGACTGGGTCTGTTACGCTATCCATGGATAGAGATATGATATATGTTGCCTACGGGGCTAGACACAAGGTGTCAATATGGACCAAAGCAGTAACTCTGAACATTGAATAATATATTAGTATGTCTTGGGCCCGTGTCTGTCTTAATTGTAAATATGATTTATGAATGAAGAAATAATTGAATAATAAGATCTAACGTTCAAATATGAAATGTGATAAGATTATGTATGGTTTATGAAATACATAATGTTGATATGTGCATTGCATTAGAGCATCATGTTTGTATGAGTTGCATTACTGAGCTTTTAGCTCAGCGCGATTGTGGTTCATCGTGCAGGTAACAGAGTTGAACCCGAGAGTTCTTCAAGACCGTGTGAGAGTAGGCATTGAAGAATTGACTTTTGGACTTAAAGATCAGAGAAGAGCTTCCAATCATGTATATATTTCATGTCTTGTAAATTTGGATCTTAATGTATTTGTATTTAAAAATATTTGATTTATTTCCGCTGCTTTTTAAATGAATATTTTATCTTTTATCTTTTATCATTTAATTTAAATGATTTAAATTTGGTTATGTTTTTAAAAAGGGTATGTGTCATTTGTTAATTATAACGTGGCATTTCTATATTCAGTATACGTATATTACAATCGTATAAGCATGCTGTGTACGTATACGGGGTATAGGGGTGTTACAATTGTTTTGGTATCAGAGCCTAGGTTTGAGATTCTCAACCTAGGTATATTGTAAGGAAAAAGGATATTTTGATTTTAAAAGTTGGTTTTTGAATAAGATATATACTTGATATTGGCAGTCTCTGATCTTTAATAAGGTGTATTCTGCTGTATTTGCAGATATAGGTTGTGATGGATTCTCATTTACGTCAGTCAGTTGAGGGTAGTGCGGAGAGTAGCTCCGGATGAGGTTAGAGAGGGAGTTAGAGTGGATAGTGCTGGAGAGGTACCTGTTTCTGTGCCAGGGAGACCAGCTGGTGAGGAGGTTCTGCCAGTTTGGTTTAGGCATATGATGGAATTGATGAGGCAAGCCCCAGTATAGCAGCCACCACCACCACCCCAGCCTTTGGTATCGGTGAGATAGTATGACAAATTAAGGAAGTTTGGAGCAGAGGATTTTCTGGGTACTATTGATCCAGCTGTAGCTGAACAGTGGCTAGATAAGATACAGAGGATATTTGTTCAGTTACAGGCCACTCCAGAAGAAAGATTTGACTATGCTAGATCATTGTTGCAGAAGGATGCATATGACTGGTGGAAGACAGTGCCTCATGCTATGGATGATCCACCTACCTTGTCCTATGCGGACTTTCTTAGGGAGTTTGAGTTGAAGTATACTCCGAGGGAGTATAAAGATGTGAAGAAGATGGAATTCTTGAGTTTGAAGCAAGACTTCAGGACAGTAACTGAGTATGAGGTTGAGTTCATTCGGTTGAGCCATTATGCTGGGGGCATTATATCGGATGAGATAGATAGATGCAGGAGATTTGAGCAGGGATTGAGGCCCTCTCTTATGTGTCATGTGGCTGGTTCTAGATATCATGATTTTTCCCAGCTTGTGGCAGCAGCTAGGAGTGTAGAGAGAGCTCAGGGTATTGCAGTAGCTGCTACAGAGGAAGAGACCAAGGTTAGGAGACCCCAGTTTGAGGCAGGGTCTTCATCTGTGAAGAGAGGCAGGGGAAGTTTTGTTCCCAGGACCAGTAGGAGTCAGAGGCCAGCTAGTAGGTCAGTTCAGTTTCAGAGACAGAGATTGTAATATCCTCATTTATGCCCTAGAAGTTTTGCATATTGTTGTTGTTGTTGTTATACTAATTGGATTGAATGTTTATATTGTGCTAAGAAAAGAATTTGGGAGGAGAATGCTTGTGTGCTTGTGTTTTGGAAAGAAAATAGGGTTTAGAGAGAATGGTATATGTTGTGTATATGATAATATATATAACATATAAATGGGTCAAAGGGAGAGTCAAGGTGTTGGTTAGTGGAAGAAGATATTTTTGTGTTGAGTGTGTAATTACATATATGAGCTTATATAAGACAAAAGGTTAGTTATATGTTTGAGGGCATTTTGGTAATTGCTTGGATTAAATCACTTGGTGGAGATTAAAAGCAAAATTGACTTTGCTTCTTCATCATTTTCTTCTCTCTTTCATGAAGTGGCCGGCTCCTCCATTGACAAAGGGAAGCAAGTGGTGAAGAGAGGTTCTTGATGTGTTGAGTTCAAAATTGAAGGAAGATCAAGTGTTCAAGTGTTGATTCAAGAAGTTTTTGACTAAGGTAAGATCTTTCCTTTGATTTCTTTCTTTCTTTTGAAGTGGTAATGAAAGTTAATTAGGGTGTGATGATTTGATGAGGAGAAGTGTTTATGATGTGTTTTTAAGTGTTAAATTGATTTTACGTTATGAGTTTAATTAGGTGTTGTTGTTGGAAGTGGTAAATGTTGATTTTGAAAGGTGGAGAAGGATGGTGATTTTAGTGTTTTGAGATGGGTTGTGTTTAATTGTTATATTAATGTGTTTTGAAGTAATTCTTGTGATGAATATGTGTTTAGAAAATTGATTATGTTCATTTGATACAAGTTATATGATGAATATTGTGTTTGAGTACATTTGAGAAGGGTTGGTTTTGGTTTTGGGTGACACGGCCAAAAGCAAAGTTGAGACACGGCCGTGTCATTTATTTGTGTTGGCTACTGTCTCTTTTATTTTTAGAGACACGGGCGTGTCCATCAAGTAGGCTGGGCGTGTCCTTCAAGTGAGCTGGGCGTGTCCCTTATATGAATTGGACATTGTTTGATTTCTTTGTTCTTTTTGCATGGTTTGGATTCTTCAAAGGTAGTTTGGTTTCTAAACCTAAACATAAACATACTTAAACTAAGGAATGACTTAATCAAACACTTGTGGATGATCCTAAAGCTATGAATAATATAAATTGTTCTTGCATTGTTGAGATTGAATAATGTTATGTTATGCATTGTGAATGGTAATGTGTTTCATGAGTAATGTGGAATGAAATGTTGATATTTATGAATGATGCTATGTGAGATATAATGTGATCATCGATGAGATAAATATACACTTGAGTAATGAAGTGTTATATTGTGAAATGAAATGTGAAGCCATTGTTAGTGGCTAAGGTGATTCAATGGAGATAAATGAGGCATGTTTGCCTAAATGATAATGAGAATTGAGAATGAAATCTAAATGAATTGTGTGGCTAATGTGTTATTCCATTTTCAGAGGTTGTTGTTGGTGGCATGCCTAATGAGTGTAACAATCTCTTGAAGTTAGGTTGGATTGAATCCTTGAAGCCTAATTGAGATGTTACCACCCTTGAAGCTAGGTTGGGTTAGTTCTTGAAGCCAAGTTGGGTTGAAGCTTAGCATGCTTTGCTCCCCTTGAAGCTTGGTTGAACTTAATCCTTGAAGCCTAGTTGGGTTTGTGATATTGATTAATATGATGATAGAACCAAAACATTAACTCTGAAAATTGAATAGCATATTAGTGTGTCTTGGGCCCATGCTTGTCTTTGGTTAATTTGAGTCATGAATGATAACTTGATTAACTAATGAAAGATGTTGAAATGTGGTATGTTTATATGATTATGATTTTTGATATGCAAAGGGTGATGTTAACTTTTCATCTATATTGTTACATGTATGAGATGAATTAGAATTGACATTGTATTGCATCTAAACATATCTATTGCATATTTTATCTTACTAAGCCCTTGGCTTAGCGCAATAGTGTTTAATCGCGCAGGTGATAGAACTGTTAGAATCGAACCTGAGAGCTCTTCGAGACCGAGTGAGAGTAGACATTGAAGAGTTGATTTTGGGAACTTAAAGATCAGAGGAGATTTGCCAATCATGTATAACTCTCTTGTATTTTGTAAAGTTTTGTTTATAATGTACATATAGGTATAATGGTAAATATGTATTCAAATGTTTCCTATATGTAAATAATTTTATAACTTCCGCTGTGTACTACTTAAATGTATTTATATATCTATTTTGTTTATATTACCAATTGATTACTTACTATCTATAATGTATATTAATAAAGATGATAGCATCATTTAAAATGTTTTAAATGTTGAAGAAAAACCGTAGCATTCCTATGTTCGGTGCACATATGCTACTTTGTGGTGTTGTAGTGTGTGTGTATTGAATGTGGGGGTGTTACAGAGATCGAGACCAGCAGTTTCAGTGTCTAGTGCTCCGACCTCAGTGATTCAGAGATCCACTTCACCGATGTGTGAGTATTGTGGTAAGACCCATTGGGGTGCTTGTTGGAGGTTTAGAGGATCAGCTGGATGCTATAGATGTGGATCGCCTGATCATTTTGTTAAAGAGTGTCCTGAGTTACAGGAGCAGAGGTCAGTAGATTCGGCAGTTTCTTGACCTAGTATGAGGGGAGGTAGAGGAGGCAGAAGTTTCAGCAGAGAAGGTAGATCTGTGTTCAGTCCTAGAGGAGGTTCTACATCCAGGGAGAATAGACCAGAGGAGGTTGGATCTTCTCAGAGGATGTATGTGATGCAGAGGCAGCCAGATGCTTCAGCAGTTATAGCTGGTATTTTCTCTTTATTTGGTATTTCAGTACTTGCTTTGATTGATCCAGGATCTACTCATTCATATATAAGTGCATCCATTTTGCCTGTGTCTGAACTGCATGCTGAATCCTTAGGATTTGATGTGTTGGTGACAAATCCTTTAGGGCATAGTGTGATTGTTAGCAAGGTGCACCGAGATAGTGCAGTAGTAGTTCAGGGTGAGGAGTTCTTGGGTGATCTGATTGAAATGCCTTTTAAAGAGTATGATTTGATACTGGGCATGGACTGGTTGTCTAAACATGGAGCGGTAGTAGACTGTCAAAAGAAATGTGTTACTTTGAGAACCGATGATGGTAGAATTGTGATGGTATCTGGTGAGCGGAGACAGCTTGCATCCTTGTTTATTTCAGCTGTTTCAGCTAGGAGGTTGATTAAAAAGGGGTGTGATGCTTATCTTGCTCATGTTGTGGATACTAGAGTAGTGGGTTCTCGACTTGACGGTATACCCATAGTTGCAGATTTTCCAGATGTGTTTCCAGAGGAGTTGCCAGGGTTGCCTCCTGAGAGAGAGGTGGAGTTTAGTATTGAATTGTTGCCTGGTACCACCCCTATCTCTATTACTCCGTATAGAATGGCACCTGTTGAATTGAGAGAGTTGAAGGTGCAGTTGCAGGAGTTGCTAGATAAAGGGTTTGTTCGCCCTAGTGTTTCACCATGGGGAGCTTCTGTTTTGATTGTGAAGAAAAAGGATGGTACTATGAGATTGTGTATCGATTATAGGCAATTGAATAAAGTGACTATCAAGAATAAATATCCTTTGCCTAGAATTGATGATCTCTTTGATCAATTGAAGGGAGCAGCAATATTTTCCAAGATTGATTTGAGATCAGGGTACCATCAGTTGAGGGTCAGAGCTGAAGATGTTCCTAAAACAGCTTTTCGCACAAGGTATGGGCATTATGAGTTTCTAGTTATGCCTTTTGGGTTGACGAATGCACCTGCAGCTTTCATAGATTTGATGAATAGGGTGTTTAGGCCCTATCTGGATCAGTTTGTAGTGGTTTTCATCGATGATATTTTGGTGTATTCGCGCAATGAGGAGGAGCATGACAAGCATCTGCGGATTGTGTTGCAGATTTTGAGAGAGAAGCAATTGTATGCTAAACTGTCGAAGTGTGAATTTTGGCTTGACCAAGTGACTTTTCTCGGTCATATAGTTTCAGCAGATGGCATTAGAGTTGATCCGAGTAAAGTTGAAGCTGTTATGAATTGGAGTCCACCAAAGTCTGTGACTGAAGTTAGAAGTTTTCTGGGTTTGGTAGGCTATTATCGACGCTTTGTGAAAGGATTTTCTTTGATAGCTACTCCACTTACCAGATTACTTCGCAAGGGAGTTAGATTTGTGTGGATAGATCAATGTCAGGCTAGTTTTGAACAGTTGAGAGAGATGTTGACTCAAGCACCTGTTCTTACTTTGCCTGTGGAAGATAAACCATATGTGATTTTCAGTGATGCTTCACATAGTGGTTTGGGTTGTGTCTTGATGCAAGAAGGTAAAGTGATAGCTTATGCTTCTCGACAGTTGAAACCGCATGAGCTTAATTATCCGACCCATGATTTGGAGTTAGCAGCCATTGTGTTTGCATTGAAGATTTGGCGACATTATTTGTTTGGGGAGAAATGTTTTATTTACACTGATCATAAAAGTTTGAAATATTTGGGGGTTCAGAAAGAGCTTAATCTTCGGCAGAGGCGATGGTTGGAATTGATTAAAGACTACGACTGTTTGATTGATTATCATCCGGGTAAGGCAAATGTTGTGGATGATGCCTTGAGTCGGAAGTCTGTAGCAAGCTTGACTGTTTATTCGCTCTCGTTGCTTGTTGAGTTGAGAGCGTTGCATGCTAGTTTTGTATCTTGTGATGATGGTGCATTGTTGGCGCAATTACAGTTGAGAAGGTATTGTTAAATCAGATTAAAGAGGCTCAGTTGGTTGATGAGAAAGTTTAGAAGATTGTTTCAGATTGTGAGAATGGAGAGAGCCGAGATTTTAGTGTGAGAAAGGATGGGAGTCTTTGGTTTAAGAACAGATTGTGTATACCTGATGATGCTAGTTTGAGGAAGATTATTTTGGAAGAAGCGCATCAGTCAGTTTTTGCTATGCATCCGGGAAGTACAAAGATGTATCATGATTTGAGACAGCATTACTGGTGGTCAGGTATGAAGAGAGACATAGCGGAATTTGTGTCCAAATGTCTCACATGTCAGAGGGTTAAAGCCGAGCATCAAGTTCCAACAGGGTTGCTTCGACCGTTATCAGTGCCTGAATGGAAATGGGAAAGAGTAACGATGGATTTTGTGTCTGGTTTGCCATTGACTCAGAGGAAGCATGATGCTATTTGGGTAATTGTTGATAGATTGACAAAGACAGCTCATTTTCTTCCGGTTCGAATGGATTATCCTCTCGAGAGGTTGGCTGAGCTGTATATCCAAGAGATTGTGAAGTTGCATGGTGTCCCAATTTCTTTAGTGTCTGATCGAGATCCCCGATTTACTTCAAGATTTTGGAAGAGTTTACATGGTGCTTTGGGTTCTCGATTACACTTTAGTACTGCTTTTCATCCGCAGACAGATGGGTAGTCAGAGAGAGTGATACAGATTATCGAAGATATGTTGAGAAGCTGTATCATTGATTTCTCTGGAAGTTGGGACAGATTCTTACCACTTGTGGAATTTGCCTACAATAACAGTCATCAGTCCAGCATTGGAATGGCACCATTTGAAGCATTGTATGGGAGACGGTGCAGAATGCCTCTATGTTGGAATGAAACTGGAGAAGGTAAGTTAATTGGTCCTGAGTTGGTTAAAGAGACAGAAGATAAAGTGAAGTTGATTCGGAATCGGTTGAAAACAGCATCAGATCGACAGAAATCTTATTCGGACTTAAAGAGGAGAGACATTGAGTATAATGTGGGAGATAAAGTATTTTTGAAAGTGTCTCCTTGGAAAAAGATTCTGAGATTTGGTCGAAGAGGGAAGCTGAGTCCGCGTTTCATTGCACCGTATGAAGTTTTAGAAAGAATTGGGCCAGTTGCTTATCGGCTTGCTTTGCCACCTGATTTGGATAGGATCCATAATGTTTTTCATGTTTCTATGTTAAGGAGATACAGATCGGATCCATCTCATGTGTTGTCAGTTGAATCTATTGAGGTGAATCCGGATCTGACATTTATAGAGGAACCAGTGGCTATTTTAGCTTATGGAGTGAAAGAGTTGAGACGTAAGGAAGTGCCAATTGTGAAGGTTCTTTGGAAGAATCATGGTAGAGAAGAATCAACTTGGGAGAGTGAGCAAGCAATGCGAGATCAGTATCCTCAGTTGTTTCGGACTTGATATCAGGTAATTTCGAGGACGAAATTCTTTTTAGAGGGGGAGAATTGTAGTATCCCAAAATGTACCCTAGAAGTATTGGAGTATTTATTGTTATTATTGGATTAAGTGTATTTGTATTTAATTGGAAAGAGAAAGGAAGTGAAGAGAGAGTTTATATGTTGTATATATGTGAATATATATAACATATATACAAGTCAAAAGAAAGTCTAAGAATGAAAGTGGAAGAAGATATTTTGTGTTTTGAATTTAATAATAAGGAATTATTTGAGTGGAAGAGATTAAATGGGATTTGTTTAATAATATATTGCTTGGTTGAGAGGGTTTTAAGGAAAAGAGGTTGACTTTGGGTTTTATTTTCTTCTTTCTTTTCCTTTGCCGTGGGTCATCTTCTTCTCCTTCCTTTGTTTTTGTTTTGGCCGGCTAACAAAGAGACAAGAGAGCAAGATAGAGATTTGTCCTTCCAAGTTCAAGATTGAAGAGAGTTTTCAAGAGATCAAGTGGAAAGTTTAAGAGTTCTTCATCCTTGGTAAGTTCTCTCTTGATTTCTTGTGTTGTTTTGAGTTTATGATTGGGTTTGTGAGTTGGTATGGTGATGGATATATGTGTTTGGGTTGATTATGTTGTGTTTAAGAGTATTGGGTTTAAAAGGTTTTGGATTTTGGGGTTGGATTGAAGAAAAGAGCAAGTGGTTGTGTTTAGAGTTTGGAAGATGTTTGTGATTTGGGTTTGATGCATGTGTTGGCTTGTTTTGGTGTTGTTGTAGGTTTGAGATGGTTTTTGGGTATGTTTTGTTAAGTTTGTTTGAGATGGATGTTGGTGGATAGAAGTGATTTGTTGGTTGTGGTGTTGTCTTGGCCGGAATCTGGGTTTTTGGCCTGACACGCCCAGGAGCACGTCCAGGTCCTTAGGCGTGTCGTTAGTTCTGTAAGGCAGTAGTTGTGACACGGCCATTAACACGCCCGTGTTGTTGAGCTTGTCGTAGCTACTGTGACTTTGGAGGATTTACACGGCCATGAGCACGCTCATGAGGTTGGACGTGTCGATGTTTTGTGTGAGGCAGAATATATTACACGCCCAGTGACACGCTCGTGTTGTTGAGCGTGTAATAGCTTCTGTGTTGTGGAGTTAGGGCACGGTCAGGGACACGCCCGTGTGTGTGAGCGTGTCAAGTTTAGAGTTTGCCCTAGTTGATTCTTAACCTTATGATCTTATAAGAGTTTCCTCATTCTTTTGGAATAGGTTGTGAAGAAGGTGATTTACCCTAACTCAAGTGGTGATAGATTCTTGAAAGGTAAGTGCTTAGAGTTGTGTGTGAGTCATGTTTGAAATAAGTTAAAATACATTATTGCATACACTCATATGATATTGAGAATTGAGACATAATTGATCATATGTGAATGTTGTGATGAGTATGAAAAATATGTGTTGATACCATTAATTATATCCATGTGAATAATGAATTGATAAATGTGATGATGAAATGTAATGTGAAAGATATGATGTTATGAAGAGTTGCTTTATTGTGATATGAGATCATATGAGATATGAGGCCATGATTGTTGGCTATGGTGATACAAATGAGAAATGAATTGAGAAAGAAATTGATAAAGAGATAAATGAAAACATTGTGTATCTAATATGTCTATTCAATTTTCAGAGTTCTGTATTTGGCGGCATGCCTACGAATCACTGGATAGGCGAAATGGGAGGCCCGTAAGCCGATTCCAGTTGAAAAATGTGATTTTGGAATGATGGTGAAATGGGTGGCCCGTAAACCTCAAAAACAAGTAACAGTCTAGCCGGGTTGAGGATCTCCTCGATTAGTCGGGTTGATGGTCCAAGAGACTGGGTCTGTTACGCTATCCATGGATAGAGATATGATATATGTTGCCTACGGGGCTAGACACAAGGTGTCAATATGGACCAAAGCAGTAACTCTGAACATTGAATAATATATTAGTATGTCTTGGGCCCGTGTCTGTCTTAATTGTAAATATGATTTATGAATGAAGAAATAATTGAATAATAAGATCTAACGTTCAAATATGAAATGTGATAAGATTATGTATGGTTTATGAAATACATAATGTTGATATGTGCATTGCATTAGAACATCATGTTTGTATGAGTTGCATTACTGAGCTTTTAGCTCAGCGCGATTGTGGTTCATCGCGCAGGTAACAGAGTTGAACCCGAGAGTTCTTCAAGACCGTGTGAGAGTAGGCATTGAAGAATTGACTTTTGGACTTAAAGATTAGAGAAGAGCTGCCAATCATGTATATATTTCATGTCTTGTAAATTTGGATCTTAATGTATTTGTATTTAAAAATATTTGATTTATTTCCGCTGCTTTTTAAATGAATATTTTATCTTTTATCTTTTATCATTTAATTTAAATGATTTAAATTTGGTTATGTTTTTAAAAAGGGGATGTGTCATTTGTTAATTATAACGTGGCATTTCTATATTCAGTATACGTATATTACGATCGTATAAGCATGTTGTGTACGTATACGGGGTATAGGGGTGTTACAATTGTTTTGGTATCAGAGCCTAGGTTTGAGATTCTCAACCTAGGTATATTGTAAGGAAAAAGGATATTTTGATTTTAAAAGTTGGTTTTTGAATAAGATATATACTTGATATTGGCAGTCTCTGATCTTTAATAAGGTGTATTCTGCTGTAAGTATTATTCATGCATATCATGCATACATGAGCATATCACATCGCACTTTCTTGCCTTGTATTGTCTATTCTTTATCAAAGTGTACAGCAAACACCCTGTGAAGTAAATAATCAAAAGAAGATATCAAATCAGGGGGACATGGAAAGCCCATTGCTTGAGAAAGTTCCAGTAATCTTGCAAAGAGAAGAAATATGTGCTTGTATGAAGAACTAGACAACAAAAACATCAATCAAAGCTTGCATGGAAAAAATCTTTGGTTTGAGCCTACATAGGGGGCAAAGTTTCTCCTTTCCAATTTTTTGAGTTTATATACCAAACATTTTCAAACTCACTTGCAAATATTTCGCCATGCAGGGGGCAAGGAGAAGATATGAGGGCCAACTAAAAATAGCTAAATTTTTGCAAAAGGAAGAATATAAAGAATGGAACAACAAGTTAAGCAAGAATCCTCCACCAATTAAAGGTTAGTCAAATCCAGTTAGGATCGAGTATCCAAATCCAATTTAGGATCGAGTATCCAAATCTAGTTTAGGATCGAGTATCTAAATTCAGTTAGGATCGAGTATCCAAATCCAGTTCAGGATCGAGTATCCAAATCCATTTAGGATCAAGTATCCAAATCCAGTTAGGATCGAGTATCCAAATCCAGTTCAGGATCGAGTATCAAAATCAAGTTAGGATCATGTATCCCAATCTATTTTAGGATCACGTATCCAAATTCAGTTAGGATCGAGTATCCAAATCTAGTTTAGGATCGAGTATCCAAATTCAGTTAGGATCGAGTATCCAAATCCAGTTTAGGATCGAGTATCCAAATCAAGTTAGGATCGAGTATCCAAATCCAGTTAAGGTCGAGTATCCAAATCAAGTTAGGATCGAGTATCCAGATCCAGTTCAGGATCGAGTATCCAAATCAAGTTAGGATCGAGTATCCAAATCCAGTTCAGGATAGAGTATTAAAATCAAGTTAGGATCGAGTATCCAAATACAGTTTAGGATCGAGTATCCAAATTCAGTTAGGATCGAGTATCCAAATCCAGTTTAGGATAGAGTATCCAAATCAAGTTAGGATTGAGTATCCAAATCTAGTTTAGGATCGAGTGTCCAAATCTAGTTTAGGATCGAGTATCCAATCCAGTTCAAGATCGAGTATCCAAATCAAGTTAGGATCGAGTATCCAAATCCAGTTTAGGATTGAGTATCCAAATCCAGTTAGGATCGGGTATCCGAATCCAGTTTAGGATCAAGTATCCTAATCCAACTTAGGATCAAGTATCTAAGTCCATTTTAGTATCGAGTATCCAAATCTAGTTTATGATCGAGAATCCAAATTACCCTTAGGTCTAGAACCTAAAATCTCTTTTAAGTCCATAACTTAGTTCGGGTCTAGAACCCAAAAATACCCTTAGGTCCAGAACCTAAAATTATCCTTGAGTCGAGAACTCGAACCGGGTCCAGAACCCAAAACCTCAACCATATCAAAAAAAATTAAGTCTTATTACTTTTCACTCTCTTTTACTAAAGTCTCAGATCATTCAAGCAGGGGACAAACTGAAGACCCTTAATTTTTGACCCAGTCTGGTTCAATATATTTTATATAGTCCAAAATAATTTTTGTGTTATTTTAATTAAATAATATTTATTTTAGTATTTATTTTCTAATTTTAAAAAATAAAAATAAATAAAAATAAAAATCAGCGACGAAAAAATTTGTCGCCGAAAGTAATTAGCCAAGGCCAATTTCGCCCACAGGAACTTCCTGCGGCGAAATAGCCTTGGCCATTTTCGCCGCAGGAAATTCCTACTGCAAAATTGGCTGGCCGTGTGCCTAGCTCGCAATTGTTTGCAAATTTCCTCTCAGCCCGCAGCAGTTTTTTCCCTAGAAAAATTTTCCAACGCAATTTTTTCCGAAACCAAACTCTATTTGGTTTTGGTTTCTTTTCCTAATTAATCTTAATTTCCATAAACAATTAGAATTAATCTTATAAATTTTCCTATAAATAACACTAAAAAACATAGAAAAAGGAGAGACGTTAGGGGAGGACTTTGGACTTGGATCGGATAGTGGGATTTAAGATTTGAAAGGAGCAAGAAGAAGCAATCAAGAATTCATCAAAGGCAGCAAGCATGCCTTTGTCTTTGTTCATCCAGAAAGCAACTTTTTGGTGGAACCAACTATGTAGGTTTGATCCTTAATTATACATTGCTCATTATCACAGTAGCTTTGTTTTTTTTATTCATAAGAATATACACACAAAACCTTGATCTATAAATATGTAGTAACATTGATCTTCATTTCACTAACATAAATGATTTCTTCTGTTTCCAAATACCTTAAAAACCCTAATTCATTTCTTTTATTTCCAAAAACCTTAAATTGTTTTGTCTATTTCCAAAAACTTTTAAAAACCCTAAACTGTTTTCCTCTAACCTTTTTCCAAAATTCTCAAATATTTTCTTAAATCTTCGAACCCTAACCTACTTTACAGTTTCTAAAATCAGAATTGCTTTATAAAACTCTAAACTATTTTCTTCAACTCCATAACCAAAATAGTAAATCCTAATTCTTTCAAAACTAATATGTAAACCCTAGTTTTCCTAAACCCTAATACTTTACCTTAAAACCTTAAAACCTTATAAAACTAAACATTCAAACTCAATACAGTAAATCCAAAACAACAATCCAGTAACCAAAAGCTATAAACCTAATGTTTTAATATTCTAAAACCCTAATTTCATAATGTTACCCCTAAACCCTAATTTGATTCATGAAACCCTAATCCATTCCAATTTTCCAAAACCTTTACAGTAGGTTAAACAAATATTAATAATACTAAAATCCCAAAACCTTAAATATTAATTAAAGAACTTTAAATAGTAAACCATAATTTGTATCTTTACTTGCTTTATTTTTAGATTTGATTATGAAGTTTATTATATGCTTTGATGGTTGATTTATTTAAGTTTAATGCTTGACTTATTTAATTTATCATTTATGAATGTTTATTATATATTTTGATTGATGTTTAATATCTTTGATGAATGATTTATTTATGACGAATGGTTATTTACTTTTATTGATTTATTTTGATTTCCAAATTTTGTAAGAGGTATGCTTCCACTTTGTGGGTACCTCATTAATTAATTTCTATGTAATTTAAATTACTTTTATATTTTGGACCAATGTAAAGGACATGTTTCTACCTTTTGGTGGGTGTCCTACTAATTTAGACATGAACGATGTAAGGACATGTTTCCATCCTCGGATGGGTGTTCATTTATTTGCTTTGCCTGGACATTGCTTTGATTTTAATATAATGATGCATTATTTCAATTATTGTGTGCAATATGTATAATATTGTTATATTTAAGAATTTTATTATATTAAGACCTGAAAAGGAGGCCGGTTCCAATGAATCGGGCATTGTGGGGGGTGCTGGGCCATTTCTCGCCTTCCCCACACGTACCCAACTTTCCGAACCCATTAGGGGATTGGGGATTCCTTAGGAATCGAGTCATCCGCCCCTTTCTTTTTCCCTACCCGTTCGGGTGGCAACTCCATTTTCTCTGGGCTTAGGTCCGTGTTCTCTAAGCCCTAGCCTAAACAGTGCTGAAATTGCAAGAACCATTCCACTGGGAGTGGGGGCGAAAATCCCCGGTCACAGGTACTCACTTTTGTAACACTTAGCTTGAGAAAGTTTTCAATAGGCTAGGTGTTACACATAGGTTCTCTACTCCTTACTATCCTCAAACTAGTGGCCAAGTTGAGAACACGAATAGAGAAATAAAAAGGATCCTTGAAAAAACTGTAGAGTGATCCCAAAAAAATTGGTATAAGAAATTAGACAATGCTCTATGGGCCTTTAGAACTGCATTCGTAACTCCATTGGGTACTTCACCATTTAGGCTAGTACATGGAAAGGCTTGTCACTTACCTGTGAAGATTGAACTTAATGCTTATTGGGCTATAAAATAGATTAACCTTGATCTAGCTAGTGCAGGTGACAGGAGGAAATTGTCGATCAATGAGCTGGATGAATGGAGATTACAAGCTTATGACAATGCAAGAATGTATATGGAGCAGACTAAGAGATGGCATGATGCTCACATTAAGGAATAGAAAGAGTTTCAAGTTGGCAATCAGGTATTATTATACAATTCCAGGCTTCGACTTTTTCATGGTAAGTTAAAATCAAGATGGTCTGGTCCATTTACAGTCCTATGGGACAATTAAAATTACTCACCCAGAGAAAGGGACTTTTAAGGTTAATGGGCAAAGGCTTAAACTGTATTTAGGGGAGGGACTTGAGTGAGTTGAAGGAGGTTTTATACCTCCAAAACTAAAGATGAACCAATCCCAAATGTCCAAATAATACGACGTTAAAGAAGTGCTGTGTGGGAGGCAACCCACTATTTTATTTGTTTTGATATTTGTTTCTTTAATTTTCAAGTTTTTAGTTTGTTCTGTTATTTTATTTATTTTTATTCTTCTATCATTGGTTGGTGGTGTGTTTGCTTAGAATTCATTTGAATTTTTAGAGGAAATTTTCTCTTTAGGGGTAACTTGAGCCTATTTAGGGACACGCTCGTGTGAGTGGGCATGTCATTAATTTGAAGAGACAGTAGCTAGGACACGACCAGTGACACACTCGTGTAACTGGACATGTCATTTAGATAGCACCACAATAGTTACAACATGCCCACTGACACGCCCGTGTCATTGGTCGTGTCGATTTGGTTATATTTTAGATTCACAATAGCTACAACACGCCTAGTGACACGCCCGTGTTACTGGCCGTGTTGATTTAAATGAGTCATATTAGCTACAACACGCCCACTGACACACTCATGTCACTAAGCGTGTCATATTATTCAAGAAATAGTAGTTATAACACACCGACAGACACAACCATGTTAATGGGCATGCCCATGAGTTTTTAAGTTGTGCCAATTTTGAATCAAACATAATTTCCTCTCTCCTCTTCCCCTCCTTTTTGATTTTCTCTCAATTGTTTCACACTCACACTTGAAATCACATACCCATTCATCTTAGAGGAGATTTTGACTCCCATTTCGTGATTTGGAGGGGATTTACTCATTTTTCCTTCTATTTTCTCACATTCTTCACGCTATTCAGGTACACACTCTTAACTTTTGATATATTTTTTTTGTGATTTCTTACGATTTAGTTGGAGATTCTTTGAGATCTATTGATTGTTGGATTTGTTTTGTTAAGTTGGATTCTAGAGACTCTATTCTATTTATTGTGGGTTTGTTTATTTGCCATAGCTAGTTTCTAGGGATTTCAAAAATTTTTTACTATGGGATTTTATTTGAGTTTTGTGGATATTTTATGATTTGATCATTGTGTTTTTGAAGATTCTATGGTTAGAATCGAGTTGCATTAATTGGCACTCTATTTTTGTTTATTTACTGTTAATGAGTTGACATCTTATGTTTTATTGCATTGGGCTATGGTGACATTGAATTGGGGCAATGATATTGAATTGGGGGTAATGCTTGTTATGGTGATTTACTATTGCATGGATTTAAAAAAAGAAGGGTTGCCCTTATTGAGAATTGGTTCATTGCTCTCTCGTTGGTTTAGTGTCATTTCTTTTATTGTTTGATAATGCATTACTATTGTTGGTTTTGTTGGGTTGGGCTATTATGTTGATCTTCTTGGCTTGTTTGGTGTACTCTATTTTGAGGCTATTCTTGTTTGTGAACGGGCTAAATTACCAACTAAACGAGCTAGAGGTGAAGGTAGCCCAAGCCGACCTGCTACCAATCCCATGTCAAAATGCATGGCCGGCCACAAATGCCTTTGATTCTCAACTACAGAGGAGCAAAGATGGTTTGAACTGTTAGGGAACAAGGACTGGTTGCTACCTAGGGTTTTGGATTAGGGGGGCCATAGAGCGAGCTGACATAATGATTGAGGTCCAAAAATTGATCAACCAGCCGTAATGGGAACATCTCTTCTCCATCAGTGAGCCTTCCTATATAGACTTAACCCTGGAGTTCTTCTGCACTTTTCAATTTGATAAAAACAAGATCTCCATCATCGAGCCAATGATGAAATTTTGGTTGGGCCAGTGATTTTACATGAGCATAAACAAACTTGTGTACATTTTGGTTTACTTACTACGAAGGAGGTGCAGACCGTAGAGTATATTAACTCTGAGGTGGACTTTGTGGAGTATGATGTCATTCTTCCCAGGGTTTGAAACACGTTTGCTCCAAATGCTACCAAGTATCAGCTGAAGGTATCTAAGACATCAAATTTTGAGTCCTTCCCCTGTCGAGTAGTGCATAATCTATTTGTTCACACCATTGTGGCTTGGCTTAGTAGTACAGGAGTTGTTGGCCTGAGGGAGCTATTCTTCTTGAACTGCATGGTCCATAAGATTCGGTGCAATGTAGCTCATGCTATCAGGCATTTTTTCTATGAGCAGTCTAAGAAAGGGGCACCAGGTAACTTGTATGGTGGCATTTATGTTACGAGATTCACTCGCAGCTTGGGGGTGTTGGATGGATGCCTCCCGATGACTTTGGATGGGCTCCCAATCTATTGGGCATGGATACTTTGAAACGGTTGAACTGGGAGAAGGTCGTGGAACTACAGGCGCCACCCATGGATTTCGAGCTAATTCCACCGACGAATTTTGACCCAGTTCCTCCTGCTCCAACTTTTGATATACCTCCACCTCCACCGACAGACATCCCTGGCCCGTCCACCACTACTGGACCTTCTTCCTTAGCTGGCCTATTTTTTTACTCCAGCCCCTACATTTAGAGACTGGCATCATTCTTTGAATACTGAGTGGGATGATGACTGAAAACCAATGGAGTTTGAGCGCCAAATATGCAGGATAGAGGGAAAGATCAGAAACGTCGAGCTGAACCAGAATAAGTTATTGACTCAGTAGGATCAGATCCAGCATTCCATAGAGCAGCACTACTCATGCTTCCAAGTGCAACTAGATCATGAGATACTGAGGAGGCAATGGCTCTAGAAATCTATGCTCGAGTTCTGAAGGCATCAGAGATTTAGCCCTTCGCAGTCACTGCCACCATCGTACTAGCCTTCAGTGCTCCATTTTCATATTTTGGACGACGATGATAGCGATGCTGCTAGTGCCAGCAGTGATGATACTGACGCTAGTAATGATTCCAGTGAAGAGCCCATGACCGACTAGCTCATTTTGTTTATTTATTTTATTTTATTTTTTTTCCTTTTTATTTTCTTATGAATGACTTTATGTTTCATTTTTAATATTTTAATATTTGTTTTTTATTATTATTATTTTTATATATGTCTTTCAACCTTCACTATTCTATATGTCCAATTTTTTTGTCCTGTAGCTCCTTCGACATCGCAGCACTTTTAGAACCCTATTAATTTATATAGATTCAGGACATTTTAGGGCAATTTTCTCTGTTTTGTTCTTTTTATTATTTTACACACATTGGGGACAATGTGTGTCTTAAGAATGGGGAAGGGGCATATTTTATAAATTGAGATTGTATTTTCATTTCTTCCATTTGTTGCATTTGTCTCAATTAGTTTCTTTGATTTTATTTTTGGATTCAATGAAACTAGATTGCTATTATAATATAAAGGGAAATGGTTTGTCTTTTCTTAAAATAATGATTGATTTAACGAACGGCAATCTCTTGTTGAAGTTGACTCTATTTTCTTAATTGATTGCTAAAGACTAAATGTGATAGTTTGAATTAGGTAGTTGATTGATGAGATTTGCACATTAAAAGTTTAAAACCTTAGTACATTTTTTAGCATAGCCCAATTCTTTAGATACTTGAGTCAAACTTAGTATGACATCATTATTATCTTAAGTTCCTAATAACTTTATAAAAAAAATTAATTAAATAAATTAAAACAATTTTTCAAGAGCTTTGAAAATTTATCCCTATTCCGCTGATTTTAACTCTTGAATTGAAACAAAAGAGTTGGAATCATGAATAGTGCTAGTAGCCATTTGAATGGTGATTCTAACTGAGTAACTGGAGGTCGGCATCACAAATGTCTACCTTCGAGTCAAAAAGTTAGTATCAGTTCAAACAACTCGGGCTCCTTTTGAAAAAAAAATATAATGTTTCACGCAATGCATTTTATGAAGGGGTCAAAGAACTTAAGAGAAAACTTACTTCCTTACTTTGTTCATGACTTTTGAGTTCTTGGAATTTTATGCCCAATCTTTTAACTTTGAACTTTTAAATTTTTGATCTGTTAGATTTTTGTTTTGAAACTTCTTAATTCAGCTACCATGTTTGAGATTTAGTTTTTGGTTGAGAATGTTGGGTTTTCTAATTCAAGTATTGTAAAAACATTTTTTTTTTGATATAGAGGGGTCTTTCATTTCGATTATAGTGATTTGGTTTACTTAAGGGCAAGCAAAACTTAAGTATGGGGGAATTTGATATTTGTATAATTGATGATATTTCTTAATATATTTATTGTCAAATTGAGTTTAATTTGTTTGTTCAAGTGTTTATTAGGGTTGATTCCAAGAACTTTTGACACGTTGAGACCTTATGGTTATTTAGGTCGAAATCACGGATGAAAGATAAGGGAAGAAGCTATTTTGGGCAGATTTTTCAAGTGACATGTCCAGTGACATGGGTGTGTCCGTGGTTGTGTCATTCAACTACTTTACTGAAGCTTTGACATGCCCAGAGAAATGGGTGTGTCACTGAACGTGCCATTACTCCTAACTTACAGAAGCTGTGACACGCCTAATGACATAGGTGTGTCCCTGACCATGTCCCTAACTCAATTGCAATAGAAACAACACGCCCAAGGACATGGGCGTGTCACTACCCATGTCATTAAAGTTCAAAACAGCACCATTGACACGCCCACAGACACGGGCGTGTTAGGTAAAAATATCTAGGCTATAAAATCTGAGCTATAGAGCGAATTAGGGATATACAATAGAGAGTTTATGATTCAGAGCCGACCTCCCAAGAAAATGAAAGTTTTTGGCAGCCAAGAGTGAAGGTGGAGACCCAATTCCTACGAGATTTAATCCAAGATCCGAGGATTAAAGTGATGAAACACAAATCATTCATCATGGATTGTTTGAATTCGTTTACTTATTTCCTCTATTTTGGTTTTCATGTTATGAACATGAGCTAAACATTTTATCTATCCAACGCATAGGCCCTTGGATCACCGGGGTGTTATAGACTCGATTCCTAAGGAATCCCTAACCCTCTAATGGGTTCAAAAAGCTGGGTACGTGTGAGGAAGGTGAGAAATGGCCCAGCCCTCCCACAGCGCTCGGTTCATTAGAACCGGCCTCCTTTTCATGTCTTAATATTAGAAAATTCTTAAATATAATGATATTATCCATATTACATGCAATAATTAAAATAAAGCATCATTATACTAAAATCAAAGCAATGTTCAAACAAGATAAATAAATGGACACCTATCTGAGGATGGAAACGTGTCCTTACATCATCCAATGTCTAAAACTAAATAGGACACCCACCTAAAGGTGGAAACGTGTCCTTTACATTAATCCCAAAATATAAAAACAACTTAAATTACATGAAAAGTAATTAATGAAGTACCCAATTATGGAAACATATGTCTTACAATTTAAATAAACAAATAATAATTAAAAAGTTTTCATCCATGATAAATTAAATAAACCAAGCATCAAAATTAAATAAATCAATCATCAAAACATATAATAAGCTATATAATTAAATCTAAAATTAAATGAAGCAATAAATATATGAATTTAGGGTTTATATCTTAAATTAAAATTTTTTAGAATGAGGTATAACTAAATTAGGATTTAAAATAAAGGAAGTTAAACACAAAGACTTATAATATACAAATAAATATTGACCCCTTTGACGAGCCCATTGTTATAGTTTTTGGTGTTGAAAATTAAGATTTTAGGGTTTAAGATTTAGAAAATAAGGTTTTGGGATTGGAAGAAACCAGCTACTGTAGTATTTATAAATAAATAATCATGCACTAAAACGTTATCAGTGTTAACACGTTTAGTTTAGTGGAATTAAAAGATTATCGAGTTTAATTTGCATGAAGGATAATCAACATCATATGGAAATTTAATTTGTATTCAATTTAAGAAATGTACCTTCGTTTGTTGATTCCACCAATAATCTAACTTTGATCCAAACTTTCATTTGCAACAGTCTTATATTTGTTGGTTGAATTGAGAACAAAACAATTAGCTAAGCTACTGCCTTTTTAATATGTTCTCATTGCTTTATTTTAAAGTTTTGTTGCTCTCTTGAATTGCTTCCTCTTTCTAAGAGTTGCTTAAGCTCAAAAGTTCATTTCAGTTAAAAAGTTTATGAAGGTTGCTCTCCCCTGAAAGTTCCTATTGCTGCTCTTGTTAAAAATCCCTAATCGTTGCCCTCTCTCTATTTTAAAGTTTTGTCTTTATAACAATATGCATGCATTAGGTTAAAAAGTCGTGGGAGTTTTTCATTTTTAAAATGGATCCTCTCTGATCCATATTGAATTCAAACCATGTAGTACATCGAGACCATATCGGACTCAAACCAAGAAAACTCTTCAAAACATAAGTCCATATCGAATTGTGAAGGCTCTAATTCGATATGAAGCCTATCCCATATCGAATTGGACTTGCAATTCAATATGGGGACCTTTAATTAAGGTCCATATCGAATTGGAAATCCAATTCGATATGGGACTTATCCCATATTGAATTAGGACTTTCAATTCGATATGGGACCTTAACTTATGGTCCCATATCGAATTGGGAGAGTCCCAATTCGATATGGGACTATCCCATATCAAATTGGGGCATCCCAATTTGATATGGGCTGTCCCATATTGAATTAGAGAGGCCGATTTGACTCCAACACACCCTTGAATGTCCTAACATCAAATTAAATCCTATAAAATCTTCAAAACAAACCTCTTTAGTTTTTTAAAGGTTCCACCATTGTACGATATGTTCAAAAGGTTTATAACTCAGGTAATAGACAAGTTAGGACCAAAATCAAGGGTCTACACACGGCCATCTCCCTGAGTGTTTCATAGCCTCTATAAGGAAAAATAATTTACACATCCATGAACACGCCGGTGTTGTTGGGCATGTCAAAGTTTTTGTGAGGCAGAATGAATGACACGGGAAGTGACATGCCCAAGTCATTAGATGTGTCAATGCTTCTGCATGAATGAGTTAAAGACACGGTCATTAACATGTCCTTGTTGTTGGATGTGTTACTTGTGATTTCTAAAGTAAATGGTTTAATATTGAGAATGCCTTAGAATGTGATATTAAATGGTTTTTATGATCACATTTGACTTAGGCATTGAAAGAGAGTAGTTTGCCCAACCCTAGTGTTGAAGGGCAACTTGGAAGAGAAGGTTAGAGGAAGTTTTAAAGCTTGTTTTGGAGTGCTTTCTAAGATATGTACAAACTCTTGATAAATGGAATGTGATTGCATTACATTTGGACTAACACATTTTGGATAGAAAATGTGTTAAGCTACTTGATTCCGTATGTATTCATGAACATGATTCTAAAACATGTGAATTGCTATGTATGCATTATTATGCATTGTGAAAAGCCATTGTTAATGGCTAAATTGAATGAAATGTGAACTATATGCAAAATATGAAAATGACCCAAAATGTTTGGGTAATGTGGTTTGTTGTGCATGCATTAAAGATATTATGCAAAGCCATTGCTGATGGGTAGATTGTATAAAATGAGGTACATTATGATTATATGATAATGCTGATATAAATGACATAAATGAGACAATGTGCCTAGTTTGATCATGAGAAAATGGGAAATGAGAAAGGAATTGAGAATGAAAAATGTGAATTAATTGTGTGCCTAGTATGCTATTCAATTTTTAGAGTTTCGTGTTTGGCGGTATGCCTATATTTGCCTATAGGCCTAGATGCTTAGCATCACTGTGAAAATGTTTTTGAGGTGAAAAGACCGGATCGTAATCCTCAGAAACAAGTCCTTGAAGCTGGGCTGGGTGAAAAGACCAGGTCATAAGCCCAGGCCTAGTTGGATTGCTATATTGATATTTTGCCTTCGGGGATAGACGCATGGTGTCATTATGGACCAAAATGGTAATTCTGAGAATTGAATGATGTATTAGTTGTTTGGGCCCATGCTTGTGTATGTGTTGATTTGAATTATCAAGTGATGAAAGCATATATCCAAAAGTGATCTTGAATATCATGTGATGACATAGAATATGAATATTTTACATTGCCAATGTTTCTTAATTTTATTATTATCAAAGTTTGTACCACTTGGCTTCGGCTTAGCGTGATTATATCTCATCGCGTAGGTGACAGAGGTGATCCGGTAGAGCCGAAGAGTTCTGCTAGATCAGATCGGGTCTAGGCTTGTGTTATTGGAGCTTGAAGCTTTTGTGCTACAACATTATCAGTGCCACTTTGCTAGCATGTGCATATTTTATTTTATAGTATAATTTAATATTATGCATATTATATTATGTTTTGGGAGTATATGTATATACATTGTAAATTATAAAGGATGTTCAAATAATTAAGTAATGTGAGATTTTGTGTATTTAAATATGTTTTTATACAAAATGTTTTGACTAATAAGGGAATATGGAAATTTTTATTAAACCGGATGGTGACATTTTTATACTGTATATGCATATCTTACATATTGGGATTGTGTGTATTATACATTTATAGGGTATAAGGGTGTTACATTTATTTTGGTATCAGAGCCTAGGTTTGAGGTTCTCGACTAAGGTCGGTTTTGAAAATGAGGAAGGAGGAACTTAAAATAATGATTTGAATTTTAATACATGCATATGCATTGGCACTTGAACTGATCTCTGATGTGACAATAGTTATAAGTGGAGAGTGATGCTTTGAATGCAGGTAAAGTGATGTCTAGATTAAGATCATGTAAAGAAGATGTTGAAAAAGTTTATTAGTTGATTTGATTATTTAAAAGAAGTAGTGTTTTGATTAAACATAATTAATCATGAAGGAATTATTTATGAAGTGAATTGTGTAGAAGATGATGGAGTTGGTTTCTTTGAAAAAAATCATTATTGTAATATATGAACAATGTTTAAGGTATAAGTTATTGGAAACCAAATTTGGGAATAAAGAAATAGAATTAAGTTATATGATTGTGGAAGGATATGTATGCGAAATTAAATCACTATTATATATATGAGATAATGTTGGATTAAAAGAGTTATGCCTAAAGATAAAAGTGATCATGACAATAGTATTATATAGTAAGAGATTGGAGGAAAAGAGAAAGAAAAGTAATGTTGAATAAGAATTGAAAATAAGAAAGACTAGTATGTAATTTGGTGAGAATTATATGTAAGGGAATTAAATAATACTTGGTTGATTCAGCTATGGAAGTTTAGAGTGAACTTAAATTGAGTTTTTAGTATGATAAATATTATTCATTTGATTTGAGTGGATGGAATTAGTAAAAATATGATGAGTATAAAGGTTACTGGAAATTTTGTTCATGATCTGCAAATAGATTTTATCTAAATTTTTAGACTAATCTAGAGAGAGTAAATGGCCTTAAAATTTTATTTAAATATTTATCTATGTGTTAACATGTGACATATGAAATTTAATAATTTCAAAGATGACTTACTATTTAAGAAAAAAAAAGATAAAAAATTGTCGGAGCTGTTTCAGCAATTCAAAATTAGTAAAAGTTGAGGAACATATTTAAAAACTACAAAAAATAAATCCAGAAAAAAAATGATAAACTTGAGAAAATTATTGACCAATGTAAGTGAAGAATCAAAGTGAATGTATAGTTAGTATATGGGTAGATGATAAGTGAATATGATTTATAAATATTGAGATATTGTTAACGAGGAAGAGATTAGCTTGAGTATAAAAGATTAATATGTAATTGAATGAAGTTTAATGTAAATATATTGTTACAAATTTGCTCGGATGTTTATGGAAGGTTAAACTTGGAATTGATTATATTCTTGAAGTGTTAGACATTGTTTGATTGATCTAAATGGGAAAATATTATAGATATAGGTTGGTTATGGTAGAACTAAGAGTTATGTGTAAGTTATGTGAAATAAGAGTTTTGTTGATGATGTTTATAATTATTAAAATGAATTTATGGTTGAATGATGGAAATATATAGATTGAATGGTAATTTGAAAGAAGTAGTAGTGTTGAAATAGGGTTTTGGTGCAATTGGAAAGAATGAGAATAATTGGTGTTTGATAGATTTAAACGACTTGGAGTATGTTATTAATGATTTTTTTTAATATATATTTTGATTTAGGACCATGTAAGGTGAAGTTGTGAAATTAATGTGGTGAAGGACAAAAGTGAAAGTTGATGTTGGATGGAGAAATTAGCTTGGAATTTTATAAATTAGAGGTTAGTACATATATGGTTACTTTGAAATATGAACATTCACATAACTCATACAATTTTGCATAGTTGTGTGAGGTGTGTCACATTTGGCAACTGTCTAATATAAATTGATGTTGGCATATGATAAACAAGAGGTATATCAATGTTATGTAGCATAAAGTATAATATAGATAAAGTAGAGAGAAAAAGATATATTTGGCTCACTTTAGATAATAAATAATATTCATTAAAGTGATATTATTTTACGCTAATGTGTTGATAGTAATAAAATAATGAATTCTATAATATAATGAATAAAATGTATAAAGTGAGTCACATTGTTAAAGTGATTCAAGAATAGTATAGTGAATATAAAATGATGACATAAAATGAAATGTGAACTTGATATGAAAAATATGAAAATATTTGTGAATCCAAAATAGTCGATTAAGCTAAAGCAAAAAGTGTGAAATGAGTTAAATCATGTTGATGACAGATGATTAAAGAAGAAGAAATTATTATTAGTAAAGAAATCTAATAAAAATTAAAATTTAGTATCTTGTGTTACTATGAGTGTTAATGAAAGATATTTGAAAGGTTGAAGAGATATTTAAGAATGTAAAAGAAATCATATGCTATGTTTAAAGAAAATAAGTATGTTACAATGGCAAGTGCATGTATAAGAAATATTGATTGGTAGAATTGGAGTTATTGTTATTTTGAAGTATTATAAGGAATTAAGATTAGTACTGGGATTAATTGTCTATCGTGACGGATAATTTCGGGGACGAAATTTTCTTAAGGGGGGAGAATTGTAAACACTTAATTTTTGGAAAAATTAAATAAAATAAACTAAAATTAAATTGGATAAATTAAATAAATGATTTAAATGATAAATGAAATGATATTATATGATTTAATAGAAAGTATATTTGAAATATATATATTTGAAGTAAATATGATATATATATATAAGATATATACATATATTCAAGATATACATTACCTATATGTATTGTATAATTAAGTGCATAGTGATTAATATATATATATATATATATAGATAAGGATGACTAAAGGAAGAGAAGTTTCTTCTTTCTTCTTCTTTTTGATCCTTTACCGTGAAATGGAGAGAGAGAGGTGAGAAGAGAGGGAGCTCTTCTTATTTACACTAAGAATTGAAGAAATTTCAAGGATTCAAGTGAAGTTTTTGAGGATTCTTCATTAATTGGTAAGTTTTTTTTTTTATCAATTTTGCAAAATCTTTAGAATACTATGGAAGAATATGATTTGGGGAAATTGGGATTTGTGTATTAGCAAGTTTTAATGGCTTATTTGGGTAAGTATGAAGTTGTTGTGAGTAGCTAACGATGATTTTAAGGTTGGATTGAAGAAGTGATTGAATTTAAGTGAGTGTTGGAAGTGGTTGTGTTGAAATGGTTAAGTGTACGAAATGCATATTTTGCCTGACACAGCGAGTGAAACAACCATGTCATTAGGCGTGTCAACGGTGCTGAGTTCAACGTTGATGACACGACCATTGACATTACCATATCCCTGAGCATGTCATAGCCTCTGTAAGGAAAAATAATTGACACAGCCATGAACACCCCTGTGTTGTTAGGCATGTGAAAGTTTCTGTGAGGCAGAATGGATGACACGGGAAATGATATCCCATGTCATTGGACGTGCCAATGCTTCTGTATGAATGAGTTAATGACATAGTCATTAACACGCCCGTGTTGTTGGACGTGTTACTTGAGGATAACTCATTTCTTTGTCTTTCATTTATTATTTTTAATGTAAATGGTTTAATATTAAGAATGCCTTAGAATGTGATATTAAATGGTTGTTTATGATCATATTTGACCAAGGCATTGAAAGAGAGTAGTTTTCCCAACCCTAGTGTTGAAGGGAACCTTGGAAGGGAAAGTTAGAGGAAGTTTTGGAGTGCTTTCTAAGGTATGTACAAACTCTTGATAAATGGAATGTGATTGCATTACATTTTGTCTAACACATTTTGGATAGGAAATGTGTTAAGCTACTTAATATAGTATGTATTCATGAACATGATGCTAAAACATGTGAACTACTATGTATGCATTATTATGCAGTGTGAAAAGCCATTGTTAATGGCTAAATTGAATGAAATATGAACTATTTGCAAAATATGAAAATGACCCAGAATGGTTGGGTAATGTGGTTTGTTGTGTATATATTAAAGATATTATATAAATCCATTGGTGATGGCTAGATTGTATAAAATGAGATACACTATTATTATATGATGATGTTGATATAAATGAGATAAATGATGCAATGTACCTAGTTTGATCATGAGAAAAATGGGAAAATGAGAAAGGAATTGAGAATGGAAAATGTGAATTAATTGTGTGCCAATATGTTATTCAATTTTTAGAGTTCTTTGTTAGGTGACATGCCTATATTTGACTATGGGGCTAGACGCTTGGCGTCACTATGAAAATATTTTTGAGGTGAAAATGCCGAGTCGTAAGATCAGGTCTAGTTGGACTGTTAGATTGATATTTTTCCTTCGTGGCTAGACACATGGTGTTATTACTGACCAAAATGGTAACTCGGAGAATTGAATGATGTATTAGTTGTTTGGGCCTATGCTTGTTTATGCATTGATGTGAATTATCAAGTGATGAAAGCATATATCCAGAAGTAATCTTGAATATCATGTGATGACATAGCATATGTACATTCTGTATTGTCATTGTTTCTGAATTTTATTATTATAAAAGTTTGTACCACTAGGTTTCGGCTTAGAGCGATTATAACTCATCACGCAGGTGACAGGGTTGATCCGGTAGAGCTGGAGAGTTATACTAGACCAGATTGGGTCTAGGCTTGTGTTATTAGAGCTTGAAGTGTTTATGCTACAACATTATCAGTGCCACATTACCAGAATGTACATATTTTATTTTATAGCATATTTTAATATTATGTATATTATATTATATTTTTTGAGTATATGTACATATATTGTAAATTATAAATGATGTTTAAATAACTAAGTAATGTGAGAATTTTGTGTATTTACATATGTATACATATGTTTATGTACAAAATATTTTGAGTAATAAGGGAATATAAAATTTTTTATTAAACTGGATTGTGACATTTTTATACCGTATATGCATATCTTACATATTGGGAGTGTGTGTATTGTACGTTTATAGGGTATGAGGGTGTTACATGGTATGTATGATTTAATTGCATGAAAGACTATGTATGATGCTATTTTGAGTAGTAAGTAATGATCTTTAAGTTATACGGAAGAAAAGATTAAGTTTGGGTTGAGTTGGATGAAGAAGATGGTTTAGGCTTATGTATAAATTAAAAATTTTCAATCATGTGTTTTAATTGTAAGAATTGGTGTGTATGATGTTGTTTTGATGTCTAAACAAGAATTTTAAAGTCAAATGACGGATTTAATCAAGTTTGGTTAGAGATTGAGAAAGGTAGTGTTGAATTTAGGGTTTTGGAAGGGAATTTGTAACGACCCCACTAGCACAGTCTTACGACAGCTGGTCTATTGGGCCTTTTCTCCCGTAGGTGGTGTAACACCCCCATATCCGGTACAAGCACTCTACAAACACCACAATGTAATATACGTGCACTGAACATAGGGATGCTACGGTTTTCTTTAACCATCAAATCATTTTAAAAGATACCATAATCTTTATCATTATACATTATAGAAAATAAGTAATTAACTTGTAATATTAAACAAAATAGATATAAATACATTTACTTAATACGCAGCGGAATTTATAAAATAGTTACATATATGAAAACATTTAAATCCATATTTACAAATATACATATATTCACATTATAAACAATACTTTACAAAATATAAAGAAGTTATACATGATTGGCTACTTTTCTCTGATCTTTAAGTCCCAAAATAAACTCTTCAATGTCTACTCTCACTCGGTCCTGAGGAACTCTCGGGTTCAACTCTGTTACCTGCGCGATCAACACTATCGCGCTAAGCCAACGGCTTAGTAGTACAAGTATGCCAACATTATGCTTTAATGCAATGCAATATCATACACATTAATAATAAAACAACAATATAGTTGTAAAGATTATACCACACCTTTATGTTTCATAACTCATACTCATATAATCATATTACATTTCAAGTCTTTTCAAGGATCTCATCATTCAATTAATTTAACACCAATCATTCACATTGAAACAAAGACAAGCATGGGCCCAAAAGACACTAATATGCCATTCAATTTTCAGAGTTAATATTTTGGTTCTATTATCATATTCATCAATATCATAATCCCAACTAGGCTTCAAGGATTAGGTTCAACCAAGCTTCAAGGGGAACAAAGCATGCTAAGTATCAACCCAACTTGGCTTCAAGAACCAACCCAACCTAGCTTCAAGGGTTGTAACATCTCAATTAGGCTTCAAGGATCAAGTCCAACCTAACTTCAAGAGATTGTTACTAATATTAGGCATGCCACCAACAACAAACTCTGAAAATGGAATAACACATTAGCCACACAATTCATTTATCATTTAATTATCATTTCCATTCTCAATTCTCATCATCATCTAGGCAAACATGCCTTTTTTCTTTCAATTGAATCATCATAGCCAATCACAATGGCTTCATATCACATTTGAATTATCATAGCCAATCACAATGGCCTCATATCATATCATGTCTCAATTCATATTATAATATTTCCATTCTTATCATAAAAGCATTCATATACATCATCAATACTCACATTGTGTCCCACATTATACACAATATAACATTATTCATAGATTTAGAATCTTCCACATATATTTGTTTAGGTCATCCTTTGTATTAAATGTGTTTAGAGTGTTTATTTTTATGTTTAGGTGCAAGAAGACCTTTGAAGAATCAAAACAATGCAAGAAGAGCAAAGAACAATCACAGTAGCTAACACACTCAAGGGACACGGCCAAGCTTGTGGCCGTGTCTCTCAACACCAAAAATCCAGTAACAGACACGGGCAAGGGACACGGCCGTGTCTCTCCAAAATTGATCCAACACGGCCAAATTTTCTTAAACTTGGCCGTGTCTCCCAAAAATTCTTTAGTTTGGCCGTGTCTCTTCCTTAGTTTGGTCGTGTCTCTCAAGAAAAAAGCCCTAAACATAGCCAACTTTCTTTTGATTGAATTAAAACACATTGTGCACAACATAACCTCATTCAAATGGATATAATCAATGTCATTAACACTTATTTTACATGTTCATCACAATATTCACATTAACAATACATCAACAACACATTAAATCACTTACCACTTAAAAACCCGTAAACCAACATCACTCTTATTCTTTCAATATGAACATCCACTTAACTTACCATCTTCAAACCAAAACCAACACCAATTTAACTTTTTAACTTACAATCAATTTCAACACTTATAAACACATCTCAAACACACCTAATCATAATATCAACAAATCACAACTCACCTCAAACACAACTTCAAAAATACCAAGAGAATCAAGAGAGTACTTACCAAAATTGATGAATTCCACCAAATCTCCAACTTAATTCTTTGATTCTTCCTTCAATTTGAAACTTGGAATAAACAAATCTCACTTTCCTCTCTTGCTATGGAATGGCCGGCCAACATATGGGAAAGAGAAGAAGAGGAAATGAAGAAAAGTCAAGTTATCATCTCTTTAAATCTCCACCATGTATTCCAAAACAAGAATTTACCTAAATACCCCTTTCCATTTGTTTTAACTCTCTTTTCACTTACTTGCCCATTTAGGTAATTTCACACACAACAAATAAATATCCTCTTCCATTGACCATCCACATTGACTTATGTATATGTTATTTATACTACCATATATACAACATATACACTTCCTCTTAATTTCTTTTCTCTTTCGAATAAACACAAACATTCAATCCAATTAAAACAACAACAATATTCAAAACTCCTAGGGCATACATTGGGATATTACAATTCTCCCCCTCTAAAAAGAAATTTCATCCTCGAAATTACCTGATATCAAGTCTGAAATAGTTGAGGATATTGATCTCGCATTGCTAGCTCACTCTCCCAAGTTGCTTCTTCTTTTGCATGATTCTTCCACAAAATCTTCACAAGTGGCACTTTCTTATTTCTCAATTCTTTCACCTCACATGCCAAAATAGCAATTGGTTCTTCTTCAAATGTTAGATCTGGACTCACTTCAATAGATTCAATTGGCAATACATGAGATGGATCTGACCTGTATCTCCTCAACATAGAATCATGGAATACATTATGGATCCTATCCAACTCAGGTGGCAAAGCAAGCCGATAAGCAACTGGCCCAACTCTTTCCAAAACTTCATACGGTCCAATGAAACGAGGACTCAATTTCCCTTTCCGACCAAACCTCAAGATCTTTTTCCAAGGAGACACTTTCAAAAATACTTTATCTCCCACATTATACTCAATATCTCTCCTCTTCAAATCTGAATAAGATTTTGTCGGTCTGAAGCTGTTTTAAACCTATCTCGAATCATTTTCACTTTCTCTTCAGTTTCTTTAACCAGATCAGGACCAATTATCTTACCTTCTCCAAGCTCATTCCAACATAAAGGTGTCCTACACCGTCTACCATACAGTGCTTCAAATGGTGCCATACCAATGCTAGATTGATGACTGTTATTGTATGCAAATTCCACAAGTGGCAAGAATCTATCCCAACTTCCAGAGAAATCAATGACACAGCTTCTCAACATATCCTCGATAACCTGTATCACTCTCTCTGACTGTCCATCTGTCTGCGGATGGAAAGCAGTACTGAAGTGTAATCGAGAACCCAAAGCACCATGTAAACTCTTCCAAAACCTTGAAGTAAATCGGGGATCTTGATAAGACACTATAGAAGTTGGGACACCATGCAATTTCACAATCTCATGGATATACAGCTCAGCTAACCTCTCCAAAGAGTAATCCATCCGAACTGGAAGAAAATGAGCTGTCTTAGTCAATCTGTCAACAATCACCCAAATAGCATCATGCTTCCTTTGTGTCAATGGTAGACCAGATACAAAATCCATGGTTACTCTATTCCATTTCCATTCAGTCACTGCTAAAGGTTGAAGCAACCCGGTTGGAACTTGATGCTCAACTTTTACCCTCTGACATGTGAGACATTTGGATACAAACTCCACAATGTCTCTCTTCAAACCGGACCACCAGTAATACTGTTTCAAATCATGATACATCTTTGTATTGCCCGGATGCATAGCAAATACTGACTGATGGGCTTCTTCTAAAATAATTCTTCTCAAATTAGCATCATCAGGTACACATAATCTGTTCTTAAACCAAAGACTCCCATCACTTCTCACAATACAATCTCGACTCTTTCCATTTTGGCAATCTGAAATAATCTTTTGAATCTTCTCATCAGCCAATTGAGCCTCTTTAATCTGATCCAACAAAACTGGTTTCAATTACAACTGTGCCAACAATGCACCATCATCACAAGATACAAAATTGGCATGCAAAGCTCTCAACTCAACAAGCAACGAGAGCGAGTAAATAGTCAAACCTGCTAAAGACTTCCGACTCAAGGCATCAGCAACAACATTTGCCTTACCAGGATGATAATCAATCAAACAGTCGTAGTCTTTAATCAATTCCAACCATCTCCTCTGTCGAAGATTAAGCTCTTTTTGAACACCCAAATATTTCAAACTTTTATGGTCTGTATAGATAAAACACTTCTCCCCATACAGATAATGTTGCCAAATCTTCAATGCAAACACAATGGCTGCCAACTCTAAATCATGGGTCGGATAATTAAGCTCATGCGGTTTCAACTGTCGAGAAACATAAGCTATCACTTTACCTTCTTGCATCAGAACACAACCCAAACCATTATGTGAAGCATCACTGTAAATCACATATGGTTTATCTTCCACAGGTAAAGTAAGAACAGGCGCTTGAGTCAACATTTCCCTCAACTGTTCAAAGCTAGCCTGACACTGATCTGTCCACACAAATCTAACTCCCTTTCGAAGTAATCTGGTAAGTGGAGTAGCTATCAAAGAGAATCCTTTCACAAACTGTCGGTAATAGCCTGCCAAACCTAGAAAACTTCTAACTTCAGTCACAGACTTTGGTGGACTCCAATTCAAAATAGCTTCAACTTTACTCGGATCAACTCTAATACCCTCTGCTGAAACTATATGACCGAGAAAAGTTACTTGGTCAAGCCAAAACTCACACTTCCATAGTTTAGCAAACAATCGCTTCTCTCTCAAAATTTGTAACACAATTCACAGATGCTTGTCATGCTCCTCTTCATTACGCGAATATACCAAAATATCATCAATAAAAACTACCACAAACTGATCCAGATAGGGCCTAAACACCCTATTCATCAAATCCATAAAAGCTGCAGGTGCATTCGTCAGACCAAAAGGCATAACTAGAAACTCATAATACTCATACCTTGTACGAAAGGCTGTTTTAGGAACATCTTCAGCTCTGACCCTCAACTGATGGTACCCTGATCTCAAATCGATCTTGGAAAACACTGTTGCACCCTTCAATTGATCAAAGAGATCATCAATTCTAGGCAAAGGATATTTATTTTTAATAGTCACCTTGTTCAATTGCCTATAATCAATGCACAATCTCATAGTACCATCCTTTTTCTTCACAAACAACACAGGAGCTCCCCACGGTGAAACACTAGGATAAACAAACCCTTTATCTAGCAACTCCTGCAACTGCACCTTCAGTTCTCTCAGTTCAGCAGGTGCTATTCTATAAGGAGTAATAGAGATAGGAGTGGTACCAGGCAATAATTCAATACCAAACTCCACCTCTCTCTCAGGAGGCAACCCTGGCAACTCCTCTGGAAACACATCTGGAAACTCTGCAACTGTGGGTATGCTATCAATTTGAGAACCCTTTACTCTAGTATCCACCACATGAGCAAGATAAGCGTCACACCCCTTTCTAATCAATCTCCTAGCTGCAACAGCTGAAACAAACAACGATGCTAGCTGTCCCTGCTCATTAGATACTATCACCTCTCTTCCATCACCAGTTCTCAAAGTAACAATTTTCTTTTTACAATCTACCACAGCTCCATGTCTAGATAACCAGTCCATGCCTAGGATCACATCATATTCCTTAAAAGGCATTTCAATTAGATCTCCAAGGAACTACTCACCTTGCACCACTACTGTACTATTCGGTGCACTTTACTAACAATCACACTATGCCCTAAAGGATTTGTCACCAATACATCAAATCCTCGGGATTCAGCATGCACATCAGACACAGGCAAAACAGATGCACTAATATATGAATGTGTGGATCCGGGATCAATCAAAGCAAGTACAAAAATACCAAATAAAGAAAAAGTACCAGCTATGACTGCCGAAGCATCTGGTTGCCTCTGCATCACATAAATCCTCTGAGAAGATCCAGCCCCCTCTGGTCTACTTTCCCTGGATGTAGAACTTCCTCTAGAATTGAACCCAGGTCTGCCTCCTCTGCTGAAACTTCTGCCTCCTCGACCTCCCCTCACACTAGGTCGAGAAGCTGCAGAATCTACTGACATCTGCTCTTGCCTCTCCGGGCACTCTATAACAAAATGATCAGGCGACCCACATCTGAAACATAGCCCTGCCACACCAGTTCTCCAACAAGTACCACCATGTGGCCTGCCACAATGAATGCATATGGGTAGAGTGGATCTCTAAGTCACTGGGGTCGGAGCACTTGCCACTGAAACTGTAGGTCTAGATCTCTGTCTCTGAAACTGTACTGACCTACCAGCTGGCCTCTGACTCATACTAACCCGAGGAATGAAGCTTCCTTTATCTCTCTTTACAGACGAAGACCCTGCCTCAAACTGGGGTCTTCTCACCCTGATCTCTTCTTCAGAAGCAGCCGTTGCAATATTCTGAGCTCTCTCCACACTCCTAGCTGCTGCCACAAGCTGGGAAAAATCATGATATCTAGATCCAGCTACAAAGCACATGATAGAGGGCCTCAATCCCTCCTCAAATCTCCTGCATCTATCTATCTCATCAGATATAATACCCCCAGCATACTGGCTCAACCGGATAAACTCTAGTTCATATTCTGTTACAGTCCGATGATCTTGCTTCAAGCTTAAAAACTCCATTTTCTTCACATCTTTATACTCCCTTGGAGTATACTTCAATTCAAACTCTCTTAGAAAAATCAGCATAGGACAAGGTAGGTGGATCATCCATAGCATGGGGCACTGTCTTCCACCAGTCATATGCATCCTTCTGCAACAATGACCTTGCATAATCAAATTTTTCTTCTGAAGTGGCTTGCAACTGAATAAATATTCTCTGTACTTTATCTAGCCACTGCTCAGCTACAGCTGGATCAATAGTACCCAAGAAATCTTCTGCTCCATACTTCCTTAATTTATCATACTGTCTCACTGATACCAAAGGCTGTGGGGGTGGTGGCGGTGGTTGCACTGGTGCTGGCCTCAAAGCCTCTACCACATGCCTAAGCCAAACTGGTGGAACCTCCTCACCAGCTGGTCTCCCCGACACAGAAGCAGGTACCTCTCCAGCACTATCCACTCTAGCTCCCTCTCTAACCTCATCAGGAGCTACGCTCTCCGCACTACCCTCTACTGACTGACGCAAGTGAGAATCCATCACAACCAATGTCTGCAAACACAGCAGAATACATCTTATTAAAGATCAGAGACTGCCAATCCCAAACATGTATATTATTCAAAAACCAACTTTTTAAGTCAAAATACTCTTTTTCTTACACTTCACCTAGGTTGAGAATCTCAAACCTAGGCTATGATACTAAAACAATTGTAACACCCCCATATCCGGTACAAGCACTCTACAAACACCACAATGTAATATACGTGCACTGAACATAGGGATGCTACGGTTTTCTTTAACCATCAAATCATTTTAAAAGATACCATAATTTTTATCATTATACATTATAGAAAATAAGTAATTAACTTGTAATATTAAACAAAATAGATATAAATACATTTACTTAATACGCAGCGGAATTTATAAAATAGTTACATATATGAAAACATTTAAATCCATATTTACAAATATACATATATTCACATTATAAACAATACTTTACAAAATATAAAGAAGTTATACATGATTGGCAGCTTTCTTTAAGTCCCAAAATAAACTCTTCAATATCTACTCTCACTCGGTCCTGAGGAACTCTCGGGTTCAACTCTGTTACCTGCGTGATCAACACTATCGCGCTAAGCCAACGGCTTAGTAGTACAAAGTATGCCAACATTATGCTTTAATGCAATGCAATATCATACACATTAATAATAAAACAACAATATAGTTGTAAAAATAATACCACACCTTTATGTTTCATAACTCATACTCATATAATCATATTACATTTCAAGTCTTTTCAAGGATCTCATCATTCAATTAATTTAACACCAATCAATCACATTGAAACAAAGACAAGCATGGGCCCAAAAGACACTAATATGCCATTCAATTTTCAAAGTTAATATTTTGGTTCTATTATCATATTCATCAATATCATAATCCCAACTAGGCTTCAAGGATTAGGTTCAACCAAGCTTCAAGGGGAACAAAGCATGCTAAGTATCAACCCAACTTGGCTTCAAGAACCAACCCAACCTAGCTTCAAGGGTTGTAACATCTCAATTAGGCTTCAAGGATCAAGTCCAACCTAACTTCAAGAGATTGTTACTAATATTAGGCATGCCACCAACAACAAACTCTTAAAATGGAATAACACATTAGCCACACAATTCATTTATCATTTAATTATCATTTCCATTCTCAATTCTCATCATCATGTAGGCAAACATGCCTTATTTCTTTCAATTGAATCATCATAGCCAATCACAATGGCTTCATATCACATTTGAATTATCATAGCCAATCACAATGGCATCATATCATATCATGTCTCAATTCATATTATAATATTTCCATTCTTATCATAAAAGCATTCATATACATCATCAATACTCACATTGTGTCCCACATTAAACACAATATAACATTATTCATAGATTTAGAATCTTCCACATATATTTGTTTAGGTCATCCTTTGTATTAAATGTGTTTAGAGTGTTTATTTTTATGTTTAGGCTCAAGAAGACCTTTGAAGAATCAAAACAATGCGAGAAGAGCAAAGAACACTCACAGTAGCTAACACACTCAAGGGACACGGCCAAGCTTGTGGCCGTGTCTCTCAACACCAAAAATCCAGTAACAGACACGGGCAAGGGACACGGCCGTGTCTCTCCAAAATTGATCCAACACGGCCAAATTTTCTTAAACTTGGCCGTGTCTCCCAAAAATTCTTTAGTTTGGCCGTGTCTCTTCCTTAGTTTGGCCGTGTCTCTCAAGAATAAAACCCTAAACATAGCCAACTTTCTTTTGATTGAATTAAAACACATTGTGCACAACATAACCTCATTCAAATGGATATAATCAATGTCATTAACACTTATTTTACATGTTCATCACAATATTCACATTAACAATACATCAACAACACATTAAATCACTTACCACTTCAAAACCCTTAAACCAACATCACTCTTATTCTTTCAATATCAACATCCACTTAACTTACCATCTTCAAACCAAAACCAACACTAATTTAACTTTTTAACTTACAATCAATTTCAACACTTATAAACACATCTCAAACACACCTAATCATAATATCAACAAATCACAACTCACCTCAAACACAACTTCAAAAATAACAAGAGAATCAAGAGAGTACTTACCAAAATTGATGAATTCCACCAAATCTCCAACTTAATTCTTTGATTCTTCCTTCAATTTGAAAATTGGAATAAACAAATCTCACTTTGCTCTCTTGCTATTGAATGGCCGGCCAACATATTGGAAAGAGAATAAAAGGAAATGAAGAAAAGTCAAGTTATCATCTCTTTAAATCTCCACCATGTATTCCAAAACAAGAATTTACCTAAATACCCCTTTCCATTTGTTTTAACTCTCTTTTCACTTACTTGCCCATTTAGGTAATTTCACACACAACAAATAAATATCCTCTTCCATTGACCATCCACATTGACTTATGTATATGTTATTTATACTACCATATATACAACATATACACTTCCTCTTAATTTCTTTTCTCTTTCAAATAAACACAAACATTCAATCCAATTAAAACAACAACAATATTCAAAACTCCTAGGGCATACATTGGGATATTACAGGAGGACCGAAGTCCCGGCCCTCAACCCAGCAGGCCGCCACAGTACCCGTTCACCTCACGGCTCCCGAGCAGGAATTTGTTAATTTGGCCTCAAATGAGGTCGCCTCCCTCATTCGAACCCATGACCTCCTCCCTTAAGAGGAAACCATGAGATGAATGAGTACCATTTCTACCAGTGTAGAAATGGTACTCGTTCATCTCATGGTTTCCTCTTACGGGAGGAGGTCATGGGTTCGAATGAGGGAGGCGACCTCATTTGAGGCCAAATTAACAAATTCCTGCTCGGGAGCCGTGAGGTGAACGGGTACTGTGGTGGCCTGCTGGGTTGAGAGCTGGGACTTTGGTCCACCTACGAGAGAAAAGGCCCAATAGACCAGCTGTCGTAAGACTGTGCTAGTAGGGTCGTTACAGTTAAAAAGGCGCTAGTATAAATGGTACTCGTTCATCTCATGGTTTCTTCTTAAAGGAGGAGGTCATGGGTTCGAATGAGGGAGGCAACCTCATTTGAGGCCAAATTAACAAATTCCTGCTCGGGAGCCATGAGGTGAACGGGTACTGTGGCGGCCTGCTGGGTTGAGGGCTGGGACTTCGGTCCACCTACGGGAGAAAAGGCCCAATAGACTAGCTATCGTAAGATTGTGCTAGTGGGGTCGTTACAGAATTTTCAAAGTATAGTTGTTTGTTTGATTTTAATGAATAGATCATGTTATTAAAAGATTTATATGCTGGAAATGGGTTTAAAGTAGAATTTGGAATGAGTTGTAATGAAGAACCATAATTGATGAAGGTTATGGCATTTTAGGGTTTTATTAAAAAAAATGTGTTTATTAGATTTAATTTATTAAAACATGTTCTAATAAGTTTTTAATAATAAAAATAGACTTAAAACACCAATTAAAATGAGATGGAATGGAATTCCAATATTAAAGTAAGGGAAGGCAAAATTTGGAAAATTAGTAAGAATTTGGTTAATTGGATTTTGATATTTTAAATGCCTTAAAATGTGACTCTAATTGATTTTATTTATTCACATCTTAATTAGGCATTAGGTGGAAGCATTTTGCCCAACCTTAGTGTTGAAGGGCAATTTAGAAGTGGAAGTTAAAGGGATACTTTACCTTGAATTTGAGTGTTAATTGAGGTAAGTATATACTTTTGATAATTTAATTATATTTGTATTTAATTTGGCTTAACACATTTTAGATAGAAAATGTGTTAAGCTGCTTAGTTGTTTGAGTTTACATTATGTACATTGTGGAAAGCCATTATTAATGGCAAAAATGAGTGAAATGTGATTTATGTGCATTATGTGAAAATAACCAAAAAAAAGTTTTGTGTAAATGAATGTGTTAACCAAACCCTCCTATCTTTTATCTTAGGCAATCAAATTGAATTTACGTAACACTTACATGAAGTTTCATTTTGCAGAAAGTTATTTATTTTGAAGGAAATATGAAAAGTCCGATCGAACCATCTAGAAGATGGACCAGACCATTGAGCACCAAATGAGCCAAAAGACACAGAAGGTCTCATGGTGGAGAGTACTCCCAAAATCTCATTGTACACATGAAGTCCGACTGGACCCTTGAATGAGAAAGAGCCAAAACACAGAAGGATTCACTGTCAAAAGTACTCCCATTTTCTCAAAGTACTACTTAAGTCTGACCGAACTCCATGATATTTCGACAGGACCATAGAAGCCAATTTTATCTAAAATATCGAGTAGATTTTCCTGTTTAGGGTATGACTAAAAATTTACAGGACCAAGGCAAATTCTATTAGACCTGATGCAAGTCCGTCGGACTATTTAAAAATTACTCAAGTCAAAAGCCATTGCATCTCCACTAGATAAGTGGAAGCCACGTGGACCAACCGTTGGAAGAGCATTAAGTAGAAATTCAATTACTCCGGTCAAACCATGCTTAATTTTGATCGGACCATGCTACTTTTGACCTAACCCTTAGGAGTCTGACTAAGAAATTACTCTGGCAGAGAAATTAGTGAAAGACAAGAATAAAATAGGTTGGTCCCAACCTCAAACGGGTAATTCTTGACCTGAAGGCTATAAATACCTTAATGAACTTCATTTTTATGTAGTTTGTGATTGTAATAGCCTTCCTGAACATCTTTCTTTCTTTAGCATCAAAATGACTTTTTGTATTAATTGAGTGTTGGGTGTGAACATTAAACACCACCTTAATTTTAAGTGCGAGCTTGGAAACACTAAGGTTGTGAGAGCGGGCCTGGGAAAACTCTTGTAAGGGTTGTGAGAAAATGATCTCAAACCATTGTAAGTAGTTTTGTGTGAGCTAGAGAAAACACCAAGTTAAAGTTAAGCTTGTAAAAATACAAAGCTAGTGGAACCTTAACAAGTTGTTAAGCAAGTGGATGTAGCATCAAGGTAAATCTGAACCACTATAAATCTTTATGTTCCATCTTCTACTTAATCTTCTTCTACATCTTCTATACTTCTTTTTAATAGTAAAATTTTTGAATTAACCATTAATTCTTAAACCAAAAAAATTCACCCCCCCCCCATCTTGGTTTCTATCTTGGGATAATAAAATGTAAGTCTAAATGTCATACATTGTGATAAAATGATGAGTTATAATGAATTAAGGTGATTTAACATTACGATGAATGAGAAAAATGAGAAAAAGAGATAAGGAAAATTTATTATGGAAAATATAAACTATTTGTTTGTTACTTAGAATATTATTCAATTTTTAGAGTTTCTGTATGGTGGCATGCCTATGAGATTATTCTCATCATTTGCCTCCAGAGCTAGACATTGTGCATCACTTGTCACATCCGTGATTTTGGAAATATAAAATTTGTATATACCCAATATATATATCTAGTGTATATATAACAAATACATATGGTATATTAATTGTATATGTTGAATTAATACATTACATACTTAATATATTTAATATGCATATAAGGTACATTTGATGTGTATATAAGATACACATTACTTGTGAATATGTGTAATATCCCAAATTTTTTAAAAGTTCTAATTTTTGAAAATTTAATAAAATAAATTATAATTTAAATGGATAAATTAAATTAATAGTTTTAAATGAAAAATGAAGGGATTTTAAGTGAAAAAGTGGAATACATATGTGATATATATGTAAAATATATACAATATATAAAAGTCAACACCTTTTAAAAGAAAAAGTCAAAGTAAAAGGGTATTTTGATAATTAAATCTTAGAAATTTAAACTTAATAAAATACTTCAAAAATAAATTATTTTTGAATGGAAGAGGGATTTTGGACTTTTAATTTATTAAATAAATAATTAAATAAATTATTATTAAATTATTTTAATATATATATATGGTTTAAAATAAAGATGAAAAGAAAAAAAATTAAAAGTTTTTCCATCTTCTTCTTCTTCCTATCAAGGGCCGAAACTCCATTGATGGTGCCCAAGGATTTTTCTTTCTTCCATACTCAATTTATTGAAGAGATTTCAAGGATTTAAGAGGAGTCTTGGTGATTTCTTCCATAATTTGTAAGTTTTTCATCTTAATCTTTGGAATTTTATAAATTTATGAAAATGTTGAGTTTGGGGTTTTGATGTAGTACATTATAATTATTGAATGGATGTATATGATGTTATTTTGGGTATTTAACAATGATTTTAATTTTGGATTAATGAAATGGTTGAGTTTGGGTAAGATTGGTGAAGAGAGAGAATTTAGGGTTATGGAACATTTGAGTTTCTGAAATCATGAGTTTTAATTGTACAAATTGGTTCCAAATGTGTTGTTTTGATGCATAAACATGGATTTTAAAATCAAATGATGGATTTAGTTAAGTTTGGATAGAGTTTGAAGATGGTAATATTGATTTAGGGTTTTGGAAAAGTGAATTTTAAAAGAATGATTAATTGTTTTATTTTAATGCTTAAATCATGTTATTTAATGATATAAGTGGTGGAAATAAGATTGAAATGATAATTGGATTGAGTTGGAATGGAGATCCTTCAATGTAATATCCTCATGTATGCCCTAGAAGTCTTGGTTATGTTGTTGTTATTGTTGACGTTGTTGTAGTGTGTGGGCATTGGATATGGGGGTGTTACAATTGTTTTGGTATCAGAGCCTAGGTTTGAGATTCTCAACCTAGGTAAAATGTAATAAAAAGACTATTTTGACTTTAAAAGTGGTTTTTGAATAATATACATGTTTGGGATTGGCAACCTCTGATCTTTAATAAGATGTAGTATGTTGTGTTTGCAGATTTAGGTTGTGATGGATTCTCACTCACGTCAGTCGATTGAGGGTAGTGCCGAGAGTATCGCTCCTGCTGAGGGAGCTAGAGTTGATAGTGTTGAGGAGGCACCTGCTTCGGTGTCGGGTAGACCAGCTGGAGAGGAGGTTCCGCCAGCCTGGTTTAGACATATGATGGAAGTTATGAGACAAGCACCAGTGCAACCAGTGCCACCACCCCCTCAGCCTTTGGTATCTGTAAGGCACTATGATAAACTAAGGAAGTATGGAGCAGAGGATTTCCTTGGTACTACTGACCCAGCTGTAGCAGAACAGTGGCTTGACAAAGTACAGAGGATCTTTATTCAGTTACAAGCCACCCCTGAGGAAAAATTTGACTATGCAAGATCTTTGCTACAGAAGGACGCCTACGATTGGTGGAAGACAGTGCCACATTCTATGGATGATCCTCCAACACTGTCTTACACTGATTTTCTGAGGGAATTTGAGTTGAAGTATACTCCTAGGGAGTATAAAGATGGGAAGAAAAGAGAGTTTCTAGATTTGAAGCAAGATCATCGGACCGTAACTGAGTATGAAGTTGAGTTTATTCTACTGAGTCAGTATGCTGGGGGTATCATTGCTGATGAGATTGATAGATGCAGGAGGTTTGAGGAGGGATTGAGGCCCTCTATCATGTGCTTAGTGGCTGGATCTAGATATCAGGATTTCTCACAGCTTGTGGCAGCAGCTCGAAGTGTAGAGCGAGCTCAAGTTATTGCAGTTGCTTCAGAGGAAGAGGTTAGGGTTAGGAGGCCCCAGTTTGAGGCAGGGTCTTCTTCTGTTAAAAGAGGTAAAGGAAGCTTTGTTCCTAGAGTTAGTAGGAGTCAGAGGTTAGCTGGTAGGTCAGTGCAGTTCCAGAGACAGAAATTTAGACCTGCAGCTTCAGTAGCGAGTGCTCCTACTCCTGGAGTTCAGAGATCCACCTTACCTGTGTGTAACCAGTGTGGTGGAAGACATGGGGGCGTTTGTTGGAGGCATAGTAGATCAGGGGTATGCTTCAGGTGTGGATCACCTGACCACTTTGTGAGAGACTGTCCTGAGAGGCAGGAGCAGATGCCAGTTGATTCTGCTGCTTCTCGAGCTAGTGTGAGGGGAGGCAGAGGAGGCAGAGGAGGCAGAGGTGCCAGCCGAGGAGGTAGACCAGGGTTCAGTTCTAGAGGAGGTGCTACATCCAGGGAGGGTAGACCAGAGGAGGTTGGATCTTCCCAGAGGATGTATGTTATGCAGAGGCAGCCAGATGCATCGGCAGTCATAGCTGGTACTTTTTCTTTATTTGATATTTCAGTACTTGCTTTGATTGATCCGGGTTCCACACATTCATATGTTAGTGTATTTGTTTTGCCTATATCTGATTTGCATGCTGAGTCCCTAGGATTTGATGTGTTGGTGACAAATCCGTTAGGGCATAGTGTGGTTGTAAGTAAGGTGCTTCGAGATAGTGCAGTAGTGGTGCAGGGTGAGGAGTTCTTAGGGGATTTGATTGAGATGCCATTTAAGGAATATGATGTGATCTTAGGTATGGATTGGCTATCTCGACATGGAGCTGTGGTGGATTGTAAAAAGAAAATTGTTTCTTTGAGAACGGGTGATGGTAGAGAGGTGATAGTATTTAATGAGCAGGAATAGCTAGCCTCCTTATTTGTTTCAGCTGTTGCAGCCAGGAGGTTGATTAGAAAGGGGTGTGAAGCCTATCTTGCTCATGTGGTGGATACTAGAGTGAAGGGTTCCCCTATTGATAGCATTGCCACAGTTGCTGAGTTCCCGGATGTGTTTCAAGAGGAGTTGCCAGGGTTGCCTCCTGAGAGAGAGGTGGAGTTCGGTATTGAATTGTTGCCTGGTACCACTCCTATCTCTATTACTCCTTATAGAATGGCACCAGCAGAATTGAGGGAGTTGAAAGTGCAATTACAGGAGTTGTTGGATAAAGGATTCATTCGCCCCAGTGTTTCTCCTTGGGGAGCTCCTGTGCTATTTGTGAAAAAGAAAGATGGTACTATGAGGTTGTGTATCGATTATAGGCAATTGAACAAGGTGACTATTAAAAATAAATATCCTTTGCCTAGAATTGATGACCTCTTTGATCAATTGAAGGGTGCAGCTGTATTTTCTAAAATTGATTTGAGATCTGGGTACCATCAGCTGAGAGTCAGAGCTGAGGATGTTCCGAAGACCGCCTTTCGGACCAGGTATGGGCATTATGAATTTCTAGTTATGCCTTTTGGTCTAACGAATGCACCTGCAGCTTTTATGGATTTGATGAATAGGGTGTTTAGGCCCTATTTGGATCAGTTTGTAGTGGTCTTCATTGATGATATACTGGTGTATTCGTGGAATGAAGAGGAACATGATATGCATCTGCGGATTGTGTTGCAGATTTTGAGAGAGAAGTAGTTATTTGCCAAATTGTCGAAGTGTGAGTTCTGGTTGGATCAAGTTGCTTTTCTCGGACATATAGTTTCAGCAGAGGGTATTAGAGTTGATCCGAGCAAAGTTGAAGCTATATTGAATTGGAGTCCACCCAAGTCTGTGACAGAGATTAGAAGTTTTCTGGGTTTGGCAGGCTATTACAGACGATTTGTGAAAGGGTTTTCTTTAATAGCTACTCCACTCACTAGATTGCTTCGTAAGGGAGTGAGATTTGTGTGGACGGATCAGTGTCAGGCTAGCTTTGAGCAGTTGAGAGATATGTTGACTCAAGCGCCTGTTCTTACTTTACCTGTGGAAGGCAAACCATATGTGATCTACAGTGATGCTTCACATAGAGGTTTGGGGTGTGTATTGATGCAGGAAGGTAAAGTTATAGCTTATGCATCTAGGCAGTTGAAACCGCATGAGCTTAACTATCCGACCCATGATTTGGAATTGGCTGCCATTGTGTTTGCATTAAAGATTTGGCACCACTATCTGTTTGGGGAGAAATGTTTCATCTACACTGATCACAAGAGTTTGAAGTATTTGGGTGTCCAGAAAGAACTCAATCTTCGTCAGAGGAGATGGTTAGAATTGATTAAAGACTACGACTACTTGATTGACTATTATCCAGGTAAAGCAAATGTTGTTGCTGATGCCTTGAGTCGGAAGTCTTTAGCTGGTTTAACAGTTTACTCGCTCTCGTTGCTTGTTGAGTTGAGAGCATTGCATGCCAGTTTTGTACCTTGTGTTGATGGTGCATTATTGGCACAGTTGCAATTGAAGCCGATTTTGTTAGATCAGATCAAAGAAGCTCAGTTGGCCGATAAGAAGATTCAGAAGATTATTTCAGATTGTAAGAATGGGAAGACAAGAGATTTTGTTGTGAAAGACGATGGGAGTCTCTGGTTTAAAAACCGATTGTGTGTACCCGATGATGCTGAATTGAAAAGAGTCATTTTAGAAGAAGCACATCAGTCAGTGTTTGCTATGCATCCGGGTAATACGAAGATGTATCATGATTTGAGACAGCATTATTGGTGGATTGGTTTGAAGAGAGACATTGCAGATTTTGTGTCGAAATGTCTCACTTGTCAGAAGGTTAAAGCAGAGCATCAAGTTCCAACCGAGTTGCTTCAACCGTTGTCAGTACCAGAATGGAAGTGGGAAAGAGTGACAATGGATTTTGTGTCTGGTTTGCCATTGACACAAAAGAAGCATGATGCTATATGGGTGATTGTGGATAGATTGACTAAAACAGCTCATTTCCTTCCGGTGCGGATGGATTACTCTTTGGAGAGGTTGGCTGAGCTGTATATCCATGAGATTGTGAAACTGCATGGTGTTCCAACTTCTTTAGTGTCTGATCGAGATCCCAGGTTTACTTCCAGATTTTGGAAGAGTTTGCATAGTGCTTTAGGTTCTCGACTGCACTTCAGCACTGCTTTTCATCCACAGACGGATGGACAGTCAGAGAGGGTGATACAGATTCTTGAAGACATGTTGAGAAGCTGTGTCATTGATTTCACTGGAAGTTGGGATAGATTTTTACCTCTTGTGGAGTTTGCATACAACAACAGTCACCAATCCAGCATTGGTATGGCACCGTTTGAAGCATTGTATGGCAGACGGTGTAGGACACCTCTTTGTTGGAATGAGCTTGGATATAATAAGTTGATTGGTCCTGATTTGATTCAAGAAACTGAAGAAAAAGTAAAGTTGATTCGAGGCAGGTTAAAAGCAGCTTCAGACCGACAGAAATCTTATGCAGATCTGAAAAGGAGAGATATAGAGTTTAATGTTGGAGATAAGGTATTTCTGAAAGTGTCTCCTTGGAAGAAGATTTTGAGGTTCGGTCGGAAAGGAAAATTGAGTCCTCGTTTCATTGGGCCGTATGAAGTGTTAGAAAGAGTTGGGCCAGTTGCGTATCGACTTGCTTTGCCACCTGAGTTGGATCGTATTCATAATGTATTTCATGTTTCTATGTTGAGGAGGTACAGGTCGGATCCATCTCATGTGTTGCCATTTGAATCTATTGAAGTGAGCCCAGACTTGACATTTGAAGAGGAACCAGTTGCTATCTTGGCACGAGAAGTGAAAGAGTTGAGGAACAAGAGTGTGCCATTGGTGAAAGTTCTATGGAAGAATCATGCAAAAGAAGAAGCGACTTGGGAGAGTGAACAATCCATGCGAGAGCAATATCCGCAGTTGTTTCAGTTTTGATATCAGGTAATTTCGAGGACGAAATTTTCTTTTTAGAGGGGGAGAATTGTAATATCCTCATGTATGCCCTAGAAGTCTTGGTTATGTTGTTGTTATTGTTGATGTTGTTGTAGTGTGTGGGCATTGGATATGGGGGTGTTACATTCAATGGTGAAGGTTATGCCATTTTAGGGTTTTGAACATAAGCATGTGGCTAATTAATGTAATTGGTTTAAACATGTTTAAATATGTTTGTAATGAGTTAAATAAACTCAGAACAATAATTTATTGGGTTAATATAGATTTGCTAAGTTAAAGTAAGGAAAGACTTAATTTTTCAAATTTTGTAGGAGTATTGTTAAATTAAGGTTTGATGTTGAGAATGCCTTAGAATGTGATATTAAATAATTATTTATGATCACATTTGATATAGACATTGAGAGGAAGTAGTTTGGCCGATCCAAGTGTTAAAGGACAACTTGGAAGAGAAGGTTGGTGAGAGTTTTAAGATTATTTTGGTTGCTATTTGAGGTAAGTACAAAATTTGAATATATATTATTTATATTTGCATGACATTTGGGCTTAACATATTTTGGTTGGAAAATGTGTTAAGCTACTTGGTACATTCATTGTGTATGAATAATGTGCTATGACATTTGTAATGTCATATATTTGTTAAATGCATTGTGAAAAGCCATTGATAATGGATAAATTGTGTAAAATATGAAATATGTATATTATGTGGAAATACCCAAAGTAATTCGGTAATGTGTTGTGAACGCAAAAATGAGATATGTTGTATAATGAAATGAATTGATATTAATAAAAATGAGAAAAGTGAGAAAAATGAGAAAGATGTGAAAAATGAGAAAAGTGAGAAAAAAAATGTGAAAACAAGGCAATGGGCCTAGATTGAATATGTGAAAATGAGAAAGAGATTAATAATGAGAAATATGAATAAATTGTATATCTAGTATGTTATTTAATTTTTAGAGTTCCGTGTTTGGCGGCATGCCTATGATTGCCTACAGGCTAGACGCTGGGTGTCATTGTGAAAATGTTTTTGAGGTGAAAAGACTGGGTCGTAAGCCTCAAAAATAAATATTTAAAGCTAGGATGAGTGAAACGACTGGGTCATAATCTCATGCCTAGTTGGAATACTCTATTGATATATTGCCTATGGGGTTAGACACATGGTGTCATTATAGACCAAAACAGTAACTCTGAAAATTGAATAGCATATTAGTTGTCTTTGGGCCCATGTTTGTGTTTGTTTATATGTGAATTATGGATTGTGAAATAATTGAAGAGTATGAGAAAATGGAATGATGTGATGTTCATAAGCATTTTGCATTGGCATTACTTTACATTTTTATTATTATCAAAGTTTGTACCACTAGACTTCGGCTTAGCGCTATTGTAATTCATTGCGCAGGTGACATGGACGTTTTGGTAGAGCCGGACAGTTCTACTAGACCTAGTTGGGTCTAGGATTATAGTTTTTGAGCTTGAAGAGTTTTCATTACATCAAGATTAGAGCTAGTTGCCAGCATATAGATATTTGATATTACAGTATATTTTGATATTATACATGTTATGATATGTTTTTGAAGTATATAATGTAAATTGTAAAGAATATTTTGAATAATTTAGTTAGGATGGGATCTTATATGTGCTATTAAAATATATACCTATATATAAGTATTTTGAGAAAATGTGGAGAAATTGAGAAGTATTGGTAAAATGGTGAATTGATTTTATTGGGAGTGTTTGTTTTATGCAGGTTGTGTTTTGCCAAATTTTGTGAACGTCCAAATTATAGACAAAACTCTGGCAAAATTTTTTCCAGAGATTTTCATATAAAAATTTATTTTGGGTTCCTATAAATAGCAAAGAATATTTATATACTATTTCATTCTATATATATATAGTATTTGAAATTCTAAATTTGAAATGTGAAAAAAAAAAAATTTATGTAACCGGTCGGTGACATTTTTGTACCATATATGTGTATTTTACATATGCTAAAAATATGTATTGTATGTATATAGGGTATAAGGGTGTTACATCACTGATATATGATTTGCCTTCGAACTAGATGTTGGAAGTCACTATGATTTGCCTTCGAGCTAGATGATAGGCGTCACTTGCCTTTGTGATAGACATTGGGTTCAAAGTAAACTAGAATAGTAACTCTGGGATTTGAATAATGTACTGTGTTAGTTGGGCCCAATGTCTGCGTGTGTTAATGTGATGTTTTAAAAGATCGATAAAAGTGAAATAGAGTGAAATTGTATATAACATTGTGAAATGTCATGATACAACATAATGCATTGTCTTTCTTTTAAAAGTTTCATTATTATCAAAGTATGTACTGCTAGGCTTTTAGCTTAGCGTAATTGAATTCATTCCACAGGTGACAGGGTTGATCCGATAGATCCAGAGGGTTTATTTAGACATGGTCGGGTCTAGACTTGAGGTTGATTTGAGGTGATTTTGCTGCTTCAAGATCAGAGCTAGTTGCCACCATGTATACATTCTATGTCATAGTATATTTTGTCACTATGCATATTATGTTTATGTTTTTCAGTATATTGTAAATTGTAAAGAAGCTTTTTGGTCAAATTGTGTAATGCGGGAATGTGTATATGTGTTTTGATATATATGTGTATATATGTGAATGATTTGAGGAAAATGGGAGAAGATTAAGAAGTTGGGGTAAAATGTGCGATTTATTAGTATTGGGAGTATATTTTTTGAAGGCTGAATTTTGTTGAATTTATTTGGATATTCAATTTACAGACAAAACTCTAGCAAAATTTTTTTAGAGAATTTTTATATAAATTACTTATTTTTGGAACCTAAATACAATAAAAAAAATTTTATTTGTGTTTTAAAAATACATTTTGAAGTGTTTGGGATTTGAATTGGGAATATGAAAATTATTATTAAACTGGATTGTGGAATTCTTATACTTTAGATGAATATTTTACATATACTGGGTGAATGTGTTATACGTATATAAGGTATAAGGGTGTTACAAAATGGGCACCCATATAAGATGGAAATATGCCATTACAAATGTGCAAAATGTCCATAATACAAATAAAGTAAGATGCGACACCCATAAAATGGGTGGAAACGTGTCCCTTACATTAAATAAAAGAAGCAAATTATATAAACAAGGCACCCACAAAGTGAAAACATGTCTTTTACAACTTTAAACCCAAATAATAAAACTGCAATCCATAAACATATAAATCATCATACAAAGATTTGTAAAATTAAGGCTTAGTGAATAAGAAATTAAAATTAATCACAAAAATTGCAAATCACAAGAAAAATTTAATATTAACCCATTAACAAAATATAGTGAATGAAAAATAGGTGGTCTCGCAAGCCGGTTAAAGTACTGCCCCCGAAAGGTAAATAATTTACCATACTCATTGAATATGTTGGTGACTCTATAATATAAATTAGTGTTTCAAATCATAATTTATTGTTTAATTCTAAAACAATAGTTTGAAATGCAAAATTAGTGTTTTAATCCTAAAACTAAGGTTTATCATGCAATTTAGATGTCTGATTAAACAATATCAGAACCACAAAGTAATATAAAGTAAACTTGCAAGCAAATAAAGATGACCATTTCATAAAACTGGATAAGTGTTAGAGTATACCTACGATGTTTGCTCCACCCAAATGATATTTGTTGAACCAAACCTTGTTTGAGCTGTGTAATTCCTTTTGTAGATATTGATTTAGGAGTCTGCTTGTTAATTCTATGGTTGGTTTAGATCAATGGAGCTTTGGTTGAACCAACTAATTCTACGGTTGCAATTTGTGTCTTTTGTTTCTTTACTTTCCGTGTCACAAAATTGCTCTTTGACTCTCTATACTTTTGACTTTCCTATTTGTTTTTAGGTTGCTACAATTTGTTTTTTTTTTGCCTATTGCTACTGGTCTCCCTTTTGAATTGCTAATTGTGTCTTCCCCCTCCCCCTGCCCCCCCCATTCAATTGCTTATAGCTCCCCTTTTTAAAATGCTAATTACGGTTTAATCATTTCCATATAAGTTAAAGAGTCCCAATTACATCATAAATCCTTCTGCTTATCTAATTTAATTGGGCTTTAATTGAATAAGGATTGCTAAAACCAACAAAAAATCAATTTAGGCTCAGAATTAGGGCTTATGGTGAATTGGCAAGGGCAATTCATCATGAATTTAGGCTTTTTGCTTGGTTTGGGGTCTTAAGGTTAAACCGCACCAATACATCATGAATTCAAACTTTTTGCTTGGTTTAGGCTGTTAAGGTTAAACTGAACTTGGTTTTGGCTTTTAAAGATGGACCAAACTTAATTCAAGAATTTAAAATTGGATTGGATTTGATTTGGTCTTTTAATTGGGACTAAACTCATTCAAGGATAAAATTAAGGGTCTATAAATACCCTTAGGGATATGATCTGAATTTCAATAGGCAGTACTGCCTCAATCCTATAAACCAAAGAAAATGGCGTGATTCCAGTCGGAGTCTGAACACTTGTTCTATATCCCCCATAAAGCAAAATGGAGTTGTGAGTGGGGATTTTTGCCCCCACTCCCGGTGGAATGGTTCTTGCGACTTCGGATCTGTTTAGGCTTAGGGCCTTAGAGAACACGAACCTAAGTCCAGAGAAAATGGAGTCGCCACCCGGACGGGCCGGGAAAAAGAAAAGGGTGGATGACTCGATTCCTAAGGAATCCCCAACCCCCTAATGGGTTCGAAAAGTTGGGTACGTGTGGGGAAGGTGAGAAATGGCCCAGCACCCCTACAATGCCCGGTTCATTGGAACCGGCCTCCTTTACAGGTCTTAATATTATAAAATTCTTAAATATAACAACATTATCCATATTACACACAATAATTAAAAGAAAGCATCAATATATTAAAATCAATGCAAGGTCCAAGCAAAACAAATAAATGGACACCCATCCAAAGATGGAAACATGTCCTTACATTACATGCCTAAATAGGACACCCACCGAAAGGTAGAAACATGCCCTTTACATAGGTTATAAAATAGAAAAGCAAATTAAATTACATGATGTTTAATTAATGAGGTACCCACCAAGTGGAAACATACCTCTTACAACTTTTTGAAATCTAAATTAATTGATAAAAGTAAATAATCATTCATCATAAATAAATCATTCATCAAAGGTATTAAATATCAATAGAATGTAATATCCTCATGTATGCCCTAGAAGTCTTGGTTATATTGTTGTTGTTGTTATTGTTATAAATTGGATTGAATGTATATGATGTGTTAAGAAAATAAATTGGGAGGAGAATGCTTGTGTATATGTGTTTTGGAAAGAAAATAGGGTTTAGAGAGAATGGTATATGTTGTGTATATGATGATATATATAACATATAAATGGGTCAAAGGAAGAGTCAAAGGAAGAGAGATATTTTTGTGTTAAGTGTGTAATTACATATGTGGGCTTATATAAGACAAAATGTTAGTTATATGGTTAAGGGCAATTTGGTAATTGCTTGGATAAGATTACTTGGTGGAGATTAAAAGCAAAATTTGACTTTGTTTCTTCATCATTTTCTTCTTTCTTTCATGAAGTGGCCGGTTCCTCCATAGACAAAGGGAAGCAAGAGGTGAAGAGAGGTTCTTGATGAGTTGAGTTCAAAATTGAAGGAAGATTAAGTGTTCAAGTGTTGATTCAAGAAGTTTTTAACTAAGGTAAGATCTTCCCTTTGATTTCTTTCATTCTTTTGAAGTGGTATGGGAAGTTAATTAGGGTTTGATGATTTGATGATGAGATGTGTTTATGATTTGTTCTCAAGTGTTAAATTTGTTTTAAGTTAATAGTTTAAATAGGTGTAGTTGTTGGAAGTGGTAAATGTTGATTTTGAAAGGTGGAGAGGGATGGTGATTTTAGTGTTTTGAGATGATGTGTGTTTAATTGTTATATTAATGTGTTGTGAAGTAATTCTTGTGGTGAATATGTGTTTAGAACATTGATTATGTTCATTTGAAACATGTTATATGATGAATATTGTGTTTGAGTGCAATTGAGAAAGTGTTGGTTTTAGTTAAGGTTATGTGCATGGGTGACACGGCCAGAAGCCATGAAGAGACACGCCCGTGTCATTTATTTGTGTTGGCTACTGCCTCTTTTATTTTTAAAGACACGGCCGTGTTCCTCAAGTGGGCTGGGCGTGTCCCTCAAATGAGTTGGATATTGTTTGATTTCTTGGTTCTCTTTTTGCATGGTTTGGATTCTTCAAAGGTAGTTTGGTCTCTAAACCTAAACATAAACATACTTAACCCAAGGAATGACTTAATCAAACACTTGTGGATGATCCTAAAGCTATGAATAATATAAATTGTTCTTGCATTGTTGAGATTGAGCAATGTTATGTTATGCATTGTGAATGATAATGTGTTTCATGAGTAATGTGGAATGAAATGTTGATATTCATGAATGATGCTATGTGAGATATAATGTGATCATGGATGAGATAAATATACACTTGAATAATGAAGTGTTATATTGTGAAATGAAATGTGAAGCCATTGTTATTGGCTAAGGTGATTCAATGGAGATAAATGAGGCATGTTTGCCTAAATGATAATGAGAATTGAGAATGAAATCTAAATGAATTGTGTGGCTAATGTGTTATTCCATTTTCAGAGTTTGTTGTTGGTGGCATGCCTAATAAGTGTAACAATCTCTTGAAGTTAGGTTGGATTGAATCCTTGAAGCCTAATTGAGATGTTACCACCCTTGAAGCTAGGTTGGGTTAGTTCTTGAAGCCAACGTAGTTTTCGTTAGTGTAATTTTCCAACGTAGTTTTTCCGAAACCAAATTCTTTTTGGTTTTGGTTTCTTTTCCTAACTAATTTTAGTTTCCTTAAACAACTAGAAGTAGGCTTATAATTTTTCCTATAAATAACACATTAAAACTCTGAATTAGGGAATCAAAAAATTGGACTTTTGGAACTTGAATTGGATCGGAGTAAAAAAGACAGAAAACCCTAGCAAGAGATATTAGCAATAAGCAAGCAATCAACAATTTATCTAAGGTAGCCACACTGCCTTTGTCTTTGTTCATCTAGAAATCAAATTGTGGAGGAACCAATGAACAAAGGTTTGATTATAATTTTTTATTTAATGTTATTTACAATATTTCCATCGTTTGTTTTGTTTTAAGTAACTAAAATTATTAAACTTAATAATATATTTTACATTAGATCATGCATTCATCCAGTAGCTATTAGTCAGTGATCAAAACTTGAAAACGTTAAAATTGTTCTTCTCTTTCTAGAAACCTTAAAACCCTAAAATATTTCTCTCTCATTTCTAAAACATCAAAAAACTCCTAAATTATTCTTCTGTTTCCATAAACCTTAAAAACCTAAATTATTTCTTCTGCTTCCAAAACCTTAAAAACCCTAAAGGGTTTCTTCTGTTTCCAAAAGCTTTGAAACCTAAATTGTTTTTACCAACTATTTTCATCTACACCGTAATTTCTTGTCAAAAATCTCCAAATATTTTCTTAAATCTCCAAACCCTAGTTCTCTTTACGTTTTCTATAAAATCCTAATTATTTTATAAAACTCTAAACTTTTTTCTTAAATCCTAAAACCAAATATGTTTTCCAAAATACCAAAAACCCTAACTTTCTTAAAAAAAAACCAAAACAGTAAACCCTAAGTTTTTCTTAAACCCTAATTCAATGAACTTAAAACCCCAAACTAGTTAATCTAAACCCTAGAGCCATAATATAATAAAACTAAAATCACAATCCAGTAACCATGATTTATAAACCCTAATGTCTTAAGATTCCAAAACCCTAATTTTATAATATTACCCCTAAACCCTAATTTAATTAACCAAAAAACCTTACTACTCTCTTAAATTCATAAAACCCTAATTCATTACAATTTTCCAAAACCTTTACTATAAGCTAAACAAATAACAATAATAATACTAAAATACCAAAACCCAAAATGTTAATTAAAGAACTTTAAATAGAAACAGTAAACCCTAATTTATATCTTTACTTGCTTTATTTAATTTTAGATTTGATTATATAGTTTATTATATGCTTTGATGGTTGATTTATTTAATTTCAATGCTTGATTTATTTAATTTATCATGGATAGATGTTTTCTTTATTGCTATTATTTATTTGTTTTAGTATTAAAATTGTAAGAGGTATGTTTCCACTTTGTGGGTACCTCATTAGTTAAATATCATGTAATTTGAATTGCTTTTATATTTTGGACCAATGTAAAGGACATGTTTCTACCTTTTGGTGGGTGTCCTATTTAGTTTAGACATGGATGATGTAAGGACATGTTTCGATCTTTGGATGGGTGTCCATTTATTTGCTTTGTTTGGACATTGCTTTGATTTTAATATAATGATGCTTTATTTCAATTGTTGAGTGTAATATGGATTATATTATTATACTTAAGAAATTTATAATATTAAGAACCGAAAATGAGGCCGGTTCCAATGAACCGGGCATTGTGGGGGTGCTGGGGCATTTCTCACCTTCCCCACACGTACCCAACTTTTCGAACCCATTAGGGGGTTAGGGATTCCTTAGGAATCGAGTCATCCACCCCTTTCTTTTTCCCGGCCTGTCCGGATGCCGACTCTATTTTCTCCGAACTTAGGTCCGTGTTCTCTAAGGCCCCGAGCCTAAACAGTGCTGAAGTCTTAAGAAACATTCCACCGGGAGTGGGGGCAAAAATCCCCGCTCACAAGGTGGTCGACTTGGGATCAAACAGAGAGGAGGCTCTACATCCGGAGGCAGTAGGCCAGATGAGGCTGGGCCTTCTCAGCGAGTGTATGTGTTGTAGAGGCAGCCAGATGCTTCAACCGTCATTACGGGTACATTTTCTTTATTTGGCATTTCAGTTCTTGCTCTAATTGATCCAGGATCTACGCATCCATATATATGTGTGTAGACCCTTAATTTTTAACCTAGTCTGGTCCAATATATTTTAATTAGTCCAAAATAATTTTGTTAGTCCAAAATAATTTTTGTTATCTTAATTAAATAATATTTGCTTTAGTATTTAATTTTATAAAAATTTAAAAATAATAATAATAAACAAATAAAAAAATCAGCGACGAAAAATCGACGCCGAAAAATTTGATCGCTGAAAAGGGTTGCGCCGAAATGGCCCGCAGGCTAATTTTAGTCCCGCAGCCTGTTGCCAGCTGGGCAGCTTTTTCGCCAGTGCAATTTTTCCGCAGCATTTTTTTTTCTCAAGCAAAATTTTTCCGACGCAAATTTTTCCAAAACCAAATACAAATAGGTTTTGGTTTCCTTTTCTTAATTAATGTTAGATTCCGTGAATAACTAGAATTAATCATAAAAATCTTCTATAAATAAGGACTAAAACAACACAAAAGAGGGAGGTGAAATTTGGACCGAAATTGGGGAGGAAAACTTAGAAATTTGGGATCGGAATTTGGAAAAAATTTGGAGATTTAAGAGAAACCATTGGCAGTGAAATCGATTGGACTATTTGAGAGAGTAAACAAGCAAATTTAATCCATCAAAGGCTATTTCTTATTCATCCTAGAAGAAATTTTTGGTGGAACCAACAAACGGAGGTATGAATGTCTAATTTCTTTCATAGTAACTTAAATAATCCAATTGTCTCTTTTGATTCAAAAAACCCTAGAACTTAATTTACCTTTTCTAAAGCTTAAAAGCCTTACTTCGTTTATTTGTTTTCCAAAAATCTTAAAATTGTTATTTTTGTTTCTTCAAAATTTTAAAACCCTAATCTGCCTTCCAATTTTCCAAAACCCTAAATTGAATCGTTTTCTTTCCAAAAACCCTAGAAAATATCTTTTTTATTTCTATAAACCTTAAATCATTTTGTTTATTTTCATTAAACTTTATAAAACTATAAATCGTTTCTCCAAATTCTAAAATAAAATATATTCTTCGAAAACGCTAAACCCTAATTCAACTTTAGAATTAAGACAGCAACCTCAAACCAAATTATTCTAATCCCTAGTTTTCTTAAACCGTAATTCCCTTAAAACCTTAAACCCTAATTTTTCTATATCCTAATCTTTAAAACCTTAAAACCATATAAATTTAAATGTTATAATTCTACACAGTAAGTAACCGTAAATCATAAACATAATGTTTTAAAGTGTCCAAACCATAATTTCATGATTTCACTCCTCAAACACTAATTTGGTTAATCAAAGAATTTTATCAACCTCTTAAATTATAAAACTTTAATACATTTCAATTCCATTAAAACTCACAGTAGCTTAAACTCACAAATTCCAAAACCCTAAGCACATTAAATAAATAATCTTAAATAGAAATAGTAGCCCTAATTTGAATCTTTACTTGCTTTATTCAATTTTATATTTGATTATGCTTTAATTTATTTTCAATGCTTTGTTGATTTATTTAAGTTCAATGCTTGGTTTATTTAGTCTATCATGGATGAATGTTTATTTTATATTTTGATTGATATCTTTAATGAATGATTTATTTATTATGAATAGTTATTTACCTTTATCAATTTATTTAGATTTCCAAATGTTGTAAGAGGTATGTTTCCACTTGGTGGGTACCTCATTAGTTAAATATGATGTAATTTAAATTGCTTTTCTATTTTAGAACCAATGTAAAGGACATGTTTCTACCTTTTGGTGGGTGTCCTATTTAGGCATGGATTATGTAAGGGCATGTTTCCTATAATATCCCAAAGTATACCCTAAAAGTTTTGGCATTATTGTTGTATTTGGATTTAATGTATATGTTTAATGGAAAGAGAAAAGAAGTAAAGAGAGATGTGTATATGTTGTATATATAGAGATATATACAACATATACAAGTCAAATTATTATATGGTCAAAAGAAGAAAAAAATTTATTTTAATTAATTAGTGGAAAATGGAAAATTAATTAATGGAAGAGGATATTTTATAATATTATATTATTTAAAAGTGCTTGGTGGAGATTTAAAGAGAAGAGTTGACTTGGTTTTGTTCCATTCATTTTGTTCTTCTTCTTTTCTTTTCCTTGGGTTGGTCGGCCATCAAAGAAGCAAGAGAGAAAGAGAGAGTTTTGTTTTCCAAGCTCAAGATTGAAGGAAGTTACAAGTGATCAAGTTGAAAATTTAAGAAGTTTCATTAACTTTGCTAATTTTCCTTTTGATTCTCTTATTTTATTTTAAGTTGTGTTTGAGTTTGGTGTTGGATTATTAAGAGCATGAGTATGTTTGATTGTGGTGTGTTTGAGTGTGTTGGGTTTAATTGATTGTGGTTTTGGAATTGAATTGAAGAAAAGGAATTAGTTTGGTGTTGAAAGAGTAAGAGTTGTGACTTGGTGATTGATGTAAATATTGAGTTTGATTAATTCTTTATCATAGATTTTCCATATGTTTGTGTTTATTGGAGTTGAAAGCATAGAATACATGAGTTTGGTCCGAAACAGAAGCATTTTGGATGCCACGACCGTGGCCCTTGGATGCCACGACCGTGGGGGTGTTAGGCAAATTGGACAGGTTCGTTTGCTAACCCACGACCGTGGGGTTGTGAGACCACGATCGTGGGGTCTTAGTTAGTGGTTTTGGTTTGTAATTTGTGATCTATGGGTTTAGTATGAGGCTAGTAACTGAATAATTGTATTGGAATGCATGTGTATTTGTAATTAAGTGTGTATTGTTCCTTTTGGATTAGGTTATGAAGAGGTTGAATTGCCCTAACCTAAGTGTTGAGAATTCTTAGAAGAGGAAGTGTATAGATTGGTGTGAGTTACTCTTGAGGTAAGTACAAACTTACATGGTTGCATACTTTTACATGATTTTGAGACTTCACACATTTGGTTGTAAATGTGTTAAGTAATTTACTATATTGTTAATACAATTTGATTAATGTTATGATTGTTATAATGTGAAAGATATGATGATCATTCAAAATATGTGTAATGCAATTGGTTATGATGAATACTTTAATGATGAATTGCTTTAATGTGAATTGAGATATGATAAGATGTGAAGCCATTGTGGTTGGCTATAATGATTCAAATGAAATAAGTGGGGCATGTTTGCCTAGATGATGATGTCCAATGCAATTGGTTATGTATACTCTATTGATGACATGTGAAGCCATTGTGGTTGGCTATAATGATGCAAATGAGATAATTGAGGCATGGTTGCCTAAATGATGATGAGAAAATGAGAATGAAATTGATAATGAAATAATGAATGAATTGTGTGTCTAATATGTTATTCCATTTTCAGAGTTTTGTTGTTGGTGGCATGCCTAATGGTAACAATCTCTTGAATCTAGGTTGGATTTGATCCTTGAAGCCAAGTTGGGTTGAAGTTTAGCATGCTTAACTCCCCTTGAAGCTTGGTTGGGTCTAGTCCTTGAAGCCTAGTTGAGATGTTACAATCCTTGAAGCTAGGTTGGGTTTGGTTCTTGAAGCCAAGTTGGGTTGATACTTAGCATGCTTTGTTCCCCTTCAAGCTTGGTTGAGCCTAATCCTTGAAGCCTAGTTGGGATAATGATAATGATAAATGTGATAATTGAACCAAAACATTAACTCTGAAAGTTGAATGGCATATTAGTGTCTTTTGGGCCCATGCTTGTCTTTGTTTAAATGTGAGTCATGAATGGTAAAACAAATGAATAATGAGATTTAATGAAAGACTTTGAAATGTGATATTCTTATGTATTGTTTATGATATATAAATGTGTGACATTAGCATTTCATTTATGAATGTTGTCTTTATTGTTGAAATGTGTGACATTGGCATTGCAATAAAGCATATTGTTGATGTGGTTTGTACCACTAAGCCTTTCTCTTAGCGCGATTGTGATTCATCACGCAGGTGACAGGGTAGAGCCAGAGAGTTCATCTAGGCCAAGTCGAGTCTAGACTCTGATGTTTTGAGTGTGGGCTTAAAGATCAGAGACAAACTGCCAAACATGTATAAACTTTATGTTTGTAAAATTTTATTTTTGATGTTTATGTATTTGTAAATACAGCTACATTTTCCGCTGCGTATTGAATGAACGTTTTATTTATTGTGTTTTAGATTATAACTTAAATGTTTTAAATTTGCTCATGTTATTGTATAAAGGGATGATTTGTTTGTTTAGTAAACTGTGGCATTCCTATATTCAGTATACGTGTATTACAGGTGTAGTAGTATGTAGTATGAGTTTACGGGATATAGGGGTGTTACAATTGTTTTGGTATCAGAGCCTAGGTTTGAGATTCTCAACCTATGTAAATTGTAAGAAAAAGAAAATTTTGATTTTTTAAAATATTTGTTTTTAAATAAGATACATGTTTTGGTATTGGCAGTCTCTGATCTTTGATGAGGTATATTCTGCTGTGTTTGCAGATATCATGTCAGTCTGTAGAAGGTAGTGCTGAGAGTGTAGCTCCTGAAGAGGGTAGACATAGAGCTAGGGTTGATAGAGCTGGAGAGGCCCCTGCTCCTGTGCCAGGGAGATCAGCTGCTGATGAGGTTCCGCCGGGTTGGTTACGGCATGTGGTAGAATTGTTGAGGCGAGCTCCAGTGCAGCGGCCACCACCGCCACCACAGCCTCAAGTGCCGGTGAGACATTATGATAAGTTGAGAAAATATGGGGCTGAGGATTTCTTGGGCACTACAGATCCTGCAGTAGCTGAGCAGTGGTTGGATAGAGTGCAGAGGGTATTTATTCAATTGCAAGCTACTCCTGAGGAGAAATTTGATTATGCTAGATCTCTTCTGCAGAAAGATGCTTATGATTGGTGGAAAACGGTTCCTCATGCCATGGATGATCCACCTACTTTGTCTTATAGTGATTTTCTGCGGGAGTTTGAGCAGAAGTATACCCCGAGGGAGTATAAGGATGTCAAAAAGATGGAATTTCTAAATTTGAGCAAGATAACCGGAGTGTGACAGAGTATGAGGTAGAATTCATCTGGTTGAGTCATTATGCCGGGGGGATTATTGCAGATGAGATTAACCGGTGTAGGAGATTTGAGGAGGGATTGAGGCCCTCTATTATGTGTATTGTTGCTGGTTCCCGGTATCAAGACTTTTCTCAATTGGTTATAGCAGCCAGAAGTGTTGAGAGAGCACAAGCTATTGCAACAGCTACTACTGAGGAGGAGACCAGAGTTAGGAGATCCCAGTTTGAGGCAGGGTCTTCATTTATTAAGAAAGGTCGAGGAAGTTTTGTTCCGAGAATTAGTAGGAACCAGAGGCTGCCAGGTAGGTCAGTTCAGTATCAGAGGCAGAGATCGAGACCTACAGTTTTTGTAACGAGTGCTCCGACTCCAGTGGTTCAGAGATCCATTCCACCTATATGTGTTCATTGTGGTAGGACCATGGGGGTACTTGTTGGAAGACAGGTGGATCGAGAGTATGCTTTAGATGTGGGTCACCAGCTCATTTTATCAAAGATTGCCCTGAGCTACAGGAGGATAGACAGACTGATACTGCAGCTTCTCGACCTAGTTTCAGCAGAGGAGGTCGAGGGGGCAGAGGTTTTAGTAGAGGTGGTTGACCTGGGATCAGTCAGAGAGGAGGATCTACATCTGGAGGCAGTAGGCCAGATCAATCCGCTAAGTTGAAAACCCGCAAGGGCAGCTTAGGAAAAAATTAGGACATCTCACTAGTTTCGAAAACCCACATGGGCATACTAGGCAAAAATTAGAGCAATAAAAATATATATAATAAAAAGAAGAGGTCCGCTAAGTTGAAAACCTGTGAGGGCAGCTTAGGCAAAAATTAGGACAGCTCGCTAGTTTCGAAAACCCACATGGGCAGACTAGGTAAAAATTAGAGCAATAAAGAAAAGAAGAAAAAAGAAAACTTGAATTGAAAACCTGAAAGGGTAATTTAGGTAATTACCTGAAGCAGCAACGGAACTCCTAGTCAATCTCTTTGACAATCCTAATTTAAGTCGGTCTAATCCAACTAAAGTCTCAGCTAAGATCATAGGTACCGGTGACAAGTCTCCTTCCATTTGGTCCATAATATCCAATACCCGTGGATCAATATCACCATCAGAAAAGACAATCAAGAATTGGCCGAGCAAGCAAAGACAAAGCATGCGTCCCCATACCTTAGTAGGAGCCAAATGAGAGAGACAAAAATCAATCAAGGGAGCAAGTAGAATTTTTTCGCCTCTCATCAACTGAAGAACTTCGGGTTTTAGAATTTGAAATAACATCTACATCTTCTGTTGAGTTTTGGAAATCAATGTGGGTAACGCCATCTGTTGATTATTTGGATATCCAAGGATAGCCTCAAATTCTTTAATCAAGGGACAGATTTCAAAGCCATTAATTTTGAATGTCCTAAAATCCGTAATCCAAAAGGAAGACATGGCATGTAAGAAGGAGTGGTCCAATTTAACATTTTGAAAACACTTTAAAATATCAAGTTTTGACCAGCAAATTTGCTTCCAGTGAATAGTATCCATATTTTTAAATAGAATTTTTATCTTCTTTAGATGATGTTCGGTCATGGTGGAGGAATGACGAAAAATTAAAATTGTTAAAGGAGTTTTTATGTTGAAATGGAAAGTATTTTGGCTTCTGTATTAAATTAGGCATAAAAGGTGATTTATATAGAAGAAACAAGCCTTTCTAAAATTGATAAGAAAAAGGTGAGGGAAAGGGTGAAACCATATTGAGTAAGGAAAAGAATTGGCAACAAAATCCTTTACCGTGTTGCATTTGACAAAGTGATGTGGTTGTACTGTTTATGATGTGATAAAAAAAAGTAAAGTAGTATAATAATTGTGGCGCAATAGTAAAAAAAAGTTACAGTAAAGATTGAAATTGTATTTTTCATTATTATGGTTATTGTACAATGTTTATATAATTGATACAATTTATACATTACTAAGAAGGTGGTGGTAGGTCATCAAATAAAGCCCTGAAATAGTCGTCGCCTATTGGAGGAGGGGGCAAATTACTCATCCCGAGATCACCCGAGATGGGAGCACCAAAATCCCTATTACCTTGGGGTTCCAATCTGTCATGGTCCTCATTAGAAGCAGACGAAAGGATCTCATGGTCATCAGCCTGGAGGCCTCTTGATGAAGAAGCGCCAGGATCCCTCATCTCCTGAAATCGGAAGTCTCAGAAATTTTGTTCGGATTGATGATAAAAATTTTCAAAATGAGAAGCCTATTGACTACTTGCAGCCAACTCTTCTTGAAGTTTCCTATTTTGTTCTTCGAGCATCTGCTGTAAGCCAGGAAGAAAAAAGGTAAGAGCATACATAATCATGCATACATATAGCATAAATTACCATGAAATAAGGAAACTCACCAGGTAATTCATATCAATGCCCTGCGGATGAGATGGCATATCTAGGGGGCTAGAATGAGCAAACAAAGGGGCGGTAAAAGAAGGTCCAACCTCATGATCAAATGAGCCAACAGCCTGTAACAATCATTAAAGAATCAAAAAAAGAAAGAAGCAGTTGCAAAGGAAAAATAGTAAAAGTTTTACCTGAGAAGTACTAGCCTTGTGATGTGGAACAAACTCTCCTGCATCTCCATGATGTTCCTCCTCATCTCTACCCTCATTTTCTTCAAAAATCTCCCGTATGCCAATAGGAGATACATCAAAGTTCAAGAGCTTTCTTTGAATAAAGTGGCATAAGATGCACTTGGCGGATAGAGGAATGCTTCAATACCACAATCGTATCGAGCCGGCCACCATGTATCCTCCGACATCGACATAATATTTAAAGTGTATTCTGAGCAAGGCATCGGAATCCTCTACTGCTCTGGACCAAGAAACCACTCATAAACTCTCTCTCTGAGAAACCAGCCACTAGACACTGGGCTAGCGATGACTCGGTGAGAATGTTGGAAAGATAGCACAGCCTTCAAGAAGGGAGACCAGTTTGTCTGCCCTTCTGGGTTTCACCAGGCCAAATTCACCTGCAAAATAACATAAGGTAAGTAAACTTTCACATAAAATTTAAAGCATACTAATGTTATTTTACCTGGTCCCAGGGTAAGCGGCTCAACACGAAGCGATGAGTATGCACATGGTGAGAGCCGGGAACGTCCATACGATCGGACAACCAAAAATTTAATCTCGGATACCCAATTCTCTCTTGGGAAATACCGGGTGCCCTCACAAGGTTATGGTCATATGCCCATCCCTACAATAACAATAAAAATCAAATTCATACAAGAAAGGAGTGGAAATGACATTGGTGGAAGAAGAGTACCTCGACAACCGCCATCAAGCCGACAAAAGACTTCTTACTTCGACAAAGTTTATCAAGACCATGGTAAAGACAGGCAAGACCAGCTTCACCCCAGCCAGAAGATGGTCTCGTTCTGATATAAGAAAGGGCCCTCAATACTGACAAGTGGATGGAGGATTCAGTGCTGCCTAAGATGGTCGACACAAGCAAATATAACAAAAATCCTTGAGCATACTGTTGGGTCGTGTCTCTATGAACCCGTCCTTCATAGTTCATCCAATAGCTATGAATCGGTTCAATTTTTATCTTAAAAGGCCCCTTATACGATGGTTCCATACCAATTAATTCCTGAATTTCTTCAAATGTCAAAATATCGTTGGTAAGAGGAACCGGAACACCATCATACCGAAGGCCAGTTATAGCAGCAAAATCAACCGGACCAATTGTCATCTCTCTGATGGGCAAGTGAAAAGTGTGGGTTATGTCCAACCATCGTTCTGCAAGTGCCTGGACTATGCTCTGGTCTATCTGATGCTCCTCGGACGGCAATTGTAAGATAAAGTGCTCAAAGCCGCAATCTCGGATAATCTGCCTTACCCTAGAAGGCACTACATCATACCACTGTCGGGCTTTGTAGATACACCCTCCAGCACGAACAACGCAATGATCATGCTAACACGGAGCCGGGTAAGTTAATACAAGGTAAGTACATATTATCTTATCTGCTTAAATTAATATATTTTTTCCTAAATTTTCAAAAAAAGAGCATAATATAAAAACATAAATAAAATAAAAAATAAAAAATAAAAGACAAAAAATAGTAATAGTAGTAATAATAATAATAATAATAAAAGAAAAAAGAAAGGAAAAATAAATAAAAAATAAATAAAAAAAGAAAAAGAAGAAAGAAAGAAAAAGAAGAAAAAAGGGGAAAAATAATTACCGCGCTCTTTTGGTTTGAACTACGATGAAGCGGCATCCTGGCTAGAAGATCTATATTTCCATCTTCATGATGCCAAATAAACTCTAATAACTCAGCATTAGAATGAGTTCCTCACCTTGAAGCATGCATTTTTCTAAAAACTATGTGTTAAATTTGAAAGAATTTGAGAGAATTATAGAAATTGAGAATTTAGCTGTGAATGAAATGAAGGAATTCGTTCATTTATATAGAGAAACGGCAAGGAAAAAAACAATATTCAAAAGTAAGTTTTACTGTTCATAAATAGTAAATTACTATTGATGAATAGTAAATTTTACTAATCATAAATAGTAAATTACTATTGATGAATAGTAAATTACTATTTTTTAATAGTAAAATATTATTTATTACTATTTACGAATAGTAAGTTACTATTTATGAATAGCAAATAGTACATGAACAGTGACGACATAGTAAAATAAGCAGTAAATTCAATTATCCACTTTAATTATTCAAATGCTTGCGTGTGTATAAATATTTTTACACGCATGGGGCAAGGAGAAGACGTGTACAGAAAAATTAGCCAAACATCTTAGCTTGGGTCCAGAACCCAAATTACCCTTAGGTCCAGAACCTAAAATCTTGTTGCGCTCGAATTAAGTACTACTACAAGCGTCACTCGCAAGTATACGAGGTAGCTGTAGCAAAGGTGATCGCCCCAAGGTCGTTTCCCCAAGAAGGTGTGGTTCGTAATAGCTTTATTGACAAGTATTTAAATGCGGAAGTTTGTTGTGTTGGAATGGTGTGAGAATGATTTAAACCTAAGATTAAGGAGTGTAGGATTGATGTGTGTGATGGGTGTACAAGATCAAATCGATTCTTGGGAAGGTTCCTAGGGGCATAGGTCCATTCAATAAAAGCTCAATTTTCAATTATCCATTAACATAACCTTGTAATTAATTTGTTCCTTAAGGTTAATTAGTCAATTACCAATCCATTAGTTCTCACGTTCATGAATTAACAATGACCAATTCTTTTACATTACCAAATTAATAAAACCCTAGAACTTATATTTCTAATTCTTTCATAGGGTAGTCGATTGCATAATTCCAATATCAAATTTCACCTCTCGGTCCTTCATTCAATATCTAGAGGTCGATAGGTAGCTAATCTATCAACCTAGCATACAATCCAATGCAATCAACCAACAACAAGGTACATTAATGGAAATATCAAATCAAAGCATTCAATCAAATATACTACAAACCTTAGGCATGGGTATTTAGCTCAACTTCATCAATTTAAAACATTCATTCAACTCAATATAAAACAAATACAAATTGTCCATTGCAATATCAATTCTCTTAATACAACAATAACAATAAGAAATGAATTAAAAGAGAGAATAGAAAAACCCCTTGTGAAGATGCCAAGAGTAGAATTACTAGTCTTCCTCCTAGCTCCACTTTGATGTATGATGAAGAACTCAAGCCCTCTTCAATGGTTGATTCCCCATTGCAATATGGAATGGAGCTTTCTCAATTCACCAAGCCTTTCAATGATTGTGACTTTGGAAGATGGAATGGAGCTTTCTCAAGTCACCAATCCTTCAATAAAGCTTCTTCAACCTTCAAGAGCTTGTTTAACCCAATTTTTCCCAAAGAACCTCAAAGATCTTGTCAATGGAAGATGGAGAAGATGAAAATGGAGGGTGAAGATGCAGGGACAAGGAGAGTGTCACTCTTTCCTCATCCCAAATCGTGTTTTCCCCCTCCTTCTCTTTTCTTTTCTCTCTCTTTCCAAACCCTATCCATCTCCTCTCTTTCTTTTCTTTCGAGCAAAAGAATTTATATAAATTAATGATGACATGACCAAGCTTGATTTGGCTTGGCCGTGTCCCTCATTTTTCTTTGGAACACGACCAATCTTGCTGGCCATGTCCTTCACTGCCCACGGCCACTGGATTGGCCGTGTCACTTGGGTGTGTCACCTTTTGCTTCTTTTCTTTCCTTCTTTGCTTGGTCCAGGTGTCTTTGGCATGAAATGTGTAATATCCCAATGTATGCCTTGGAAGTTTTGAATATTGTTGTTGTTTTACATTGGATTGAATGCATATGTTAATTTGCAAGAGAAAAGAAATTAAAAGAAAGTGTATATGTTGTATATATGGAAGTATAAATAACATATACATAAGTCAAAAGGGATGGTCAATGGAAGAGGATATTTATTTGTTTTGTGTGAAATTACCTAAATGGGCAAGTAAGTGAAAGAGAGTTAAAACAAATGGAAAGGGGTATTTAGGTAATTTCTTGTTTTGGAATACATGGTGGAGATTTAAAGAGATGATAATTTGACTTTTCTTTATTTCTTCTTCTTCTCTTTCCCATATGTTGGCCGGCCATTCCAAAGCAAGAGAGCAAAAGTGAGATTTGTTTATTCCAAACTCAAATTGAAGGAAGAATCAAAGGATTAAGTTGGAGATTTGTGGAATTTCATCAATTTTGGTAAGTACTCTCTTGTTTTCTTTTGTTATTTTTGAAGTTGTGTTTGAGGTGAGTTATGGTTTGTTGATATTATGATTTAGATGTGTTTGTGATGTGTTTTTAAGTGTTGAAATTGATTGTAAGTTAAGAGATTAAATTGGTGTTGATATTGGAAGTGTTGAAGTTGAGTTTGTTTTAGGGTTTTGAGTTGGTATGTGTTGTTAATGTTAAGTTTTGTTGATTATTTTCATAGATCTTCATGTTGGTTATGTTTGTTGGAGTTGTAAGCATTAAACATGTGATTTTGGTCGAAGGCAGTAGCATTCTGGATGCCACGCCCATGGCCCTTTGGTGCCATGGCCGTGGAGGTGTTGGATAATTTGGACAGCTTTGGTTTCTACCCCACGCCCATGGGGATTGAGGTGGCCACGGCCGTGGGCTATTATGTGTGTTGTTGGATTGTTAATTATGATCTAAAGGTCTAAGAGGAGGTTAACAAGTGATAAATTGTATTGGAATTGATATGGTTCATCATTGTTTTGGTTTAGGTTGTGAAGAAGGTGATTTGCCCTAATTTGGGAAGTGAAGAATCTTGGAAAAAGGAGAGTGTTTAGAGTTGTGTGAATTGTTATTGAGGTAGGTACAAACCTTGCATTGTTGCATATATTCATATGATGTTGAGATTGAATATACATTTGATGATATTGTTGACTTATATGAATAATGTGATTTGTGATGTTATATGTATAATGTGAAGGATATGATGAGGTAATTGATTATGTATACTTGATTAATGAAATATTATAATATGAATTGAGACATGATAGGATATGAGGCTATTGTGATTGGCTATGATAACTCAAATGTGATGTGAAGCCATTGTGATTGGCTATGATGATTCAATTGAAAGAAATAAGGCATGTTTGCCTAGATGATGATGAGAATTGAGAATGGAAATGATAATTAAATAATAAATTAATTGTGTGGCTAATGTGTTATTCCATTTTCAGAGTTTGTTGTTGGTGGCATGCCTAATATTAGTAACAATCTCTTGAAGTTAGGTTGGAATTAATCCTTGAAGCCAAATTGAGATGTTACAACCCTTGAAGCTAGGTTGGGTTGGTTCTTGAAGCCAAGTTGGGTTGATACTTAGCATGCTTTTTTCCCCTTGAAGCTTGGTTGAACCTAATCCTTGAAGCCTAGTTGGGATTATGATATTGATGAATGTGATAATTGAACCAAAACATTAACTCTGAAAATTGAATGGCATATTAGTGTATGTTGGGCCCATGCTTGTCTATGTTTAAATGTGATTCATTGATGGTATAATAATTAAATAATGAGATCCATGGAAGGACTTTGAAATGTGATATGCTTATATGAGTATGATAGGTCAAATACAAAGGTGTGATATTATCTTTTCACTTATGATGTTGTCTCTATTATAAATATGTATGACATTGCATTGCATTAAAGCATAATGTTAGCTGCTTTGTATTACTAAGCCGTTGGCTTAGCGCGATAGTGTTGATCGCGCAGGTGACAGAGTTGAACCCGAGAGTTCCTTGAGACCGAGTGAGAGTAGACATTAAAGAGTTTATTTTGGGAATTAAAGATCAGAGAAAAGCTGCCAATCATGTATAACTTCTTTATATTTTGTAAAGTATTGTTTATAATGTGAATATATGTATATTTGTAAATATGGATTTAAATGTTTTCATATATGTAACTATTTTATAAATTCCGCTGCGTATTAAGTAAATGTATTTGTATCTATTTTGTTTTATATTACAAGTTAATTACTTATTTTCTATAATGTATAATGATAAAGATTATGGTATCTTTTAAAATGATTTGATGGTTAAAGAAAACCGTAGCATCCCTATGTTCAGTGCACGTATATTACATTGTGGTGTTTGTAGTGTGCTTGTACCGGATGTGGGGGTGTTACAATTGTTTTGGTATCAGAGCCTAGGTTTGAGATTCTCAACCTAGGTAAAATGAAAGAAAAAGAATATTTTGACTTTAAAAGTTAGTTTTTGAATAACATACATGTTTGGTATTGGCAGTCTTTGATCTTTAATGAGATGTATTCTGCTGTGTTTGCAGACATAGATTGTGATGGATTCTCACTTACGTCAGTCAGTAGAGGGTAGTACGGAGAGTGTAGCTCCGGATGAGGTTAGGGATGGAGTTAGAGTGGATAGTCCTGGAGAGGTACCTGCTTCTGTGTCGGGGAGACCAACGGGTGAGGAGGTTCCACCAGTTTGGCTTAGGCATGTGGTTGATTTGTTGAGGCAAGCACCAGTGCAGCCACCGCCACCACCCCCACAACCTTTGGTATCAGTGAGGCATTATGACAAATTACGGAAGTATGGAGCAGAAGATTTCTTGGGTACTATTGATCCAGCTGTAGCTGAGCAGTGGCTAGATAAAGTACAGAGAATATTTGTTCAGTTACAAGCCACTCCAGAAGAAAAATTTGACTATGCAAGATCATTGTTGCAGAAGGATGCATATGACTGGTGGAAGACAGTGCCTCATGCTATGGATGATCCACCAACATTGTCCTATGCTGATTTTCTAAGAGAGTTTGAATTGAAGTATACTCCGAGGGAGTATAAAGATGTGAAGAAAATGGAGTTTCTAAGCTTGAAGCAAGACAACCGGTCAGTAACTGAATATGAGGTTGAATTTATCCGGTTGAGCCATTATGCTGGGGGTATTATATCTGATGAGATAGATAGATGTAGGAGATTCGAGGAGGGATTGAGGCCCTCTATTATGTGTCTTGTGGCTGGATCTAGATATCATGATTTTTCCCAGCTTGTGGCAGCAGCTAGGAGTGTGGAGAGAGCTCAGAATATTGCAGTGGCTGCTTCTGAGGAAGAGATCAGGGTGAGAAGACCCCAGTTTGAGGCAGGGTCTTCGTTTGTAAAGAGAGGTAAAGGAAGCTTCATTCCTCGGGTTAGTAGGAGTCAAAGGCCAACTGGTAGGTCAGTACAGTTTCAGAGACAGAGATCTAGACCTACAGTTTCAGTGGCGAGTGCTCCGACCCCAGTGACTCAGAGATCCACTCTACCCATATGCATTCATTGTGGTAGGCCACATGGTGGTACTTGTTGGAGGACTGGTGTGGCAGGGGTATGTTTCAGATGTGGATCGCCTGATCATTTTGTTAGAGATTGTCCTGGCAGGCAGGAGCAGATGCTGGTTGATTCTGCAGCTTCTCGATCTAGTGTGAGGGGAGGTCGAGGAGGCAGGAGTTTCAGTAGAGGAGGTAGATCTGGGTTCAATTCTAGAGGAGGTTCTACATCCAGGGAGAGTAGACCAGAGGAGGCTGGATCTTCTCAGAGGATTTATGTGATGCAGAGGCAACCAGATGCTTCGGCAGTCATAGCTGGTACTCTCTCTTTATTTGGTATTTCAGTACTTGCTTTGATTGATCCCGGATCCACTCATTCATATACTAGTGCATCTATTTTGCCTGTGTCTGATGTGCATGCTAAATCCCTAGGATTTGATGTATTGGTGACAAATCCTTTAGGGCATAGTGTGATTGTTAGTAAGGTGCATCGAGACAGTGCCGTAATGGTGCAAGGTGATGAGTTCCAATTGAAATGCCTTTTAAGGAATATGATTTGATCCTAGGCATGGACTGGTTATCTAGACATGGAGCTGTGGTAGATTGTCAAAAGAAAGTTGTTACCTTGAGAACTGATGATGGTAGAGATGTGATAGTATCTAATGAGCAGGGATAGTTAGCATCCTTGTTTGTTTCAGCTGTTGCAGCTAGGAGGTTGATTAGAAAAGGGTGTGATGCTTACCTTGCTCATATTCTGGATACTAGAGTAGTGAGTTCTCAAATTGATAGTATACCTACAGTGGCAGAGTTTCCAGATGTGTTTCCAGAAGAGTTGCCAGGGTTACCTCCTGAGAGAGAGGTGGAGTTTGGTATTGAATTGTTGCCTGGTACCACTCCTATCTCTATTACTCCTTATAGAATGGCACCTGCTGAACCGAGAGAATTGAAGGTGCAGTTGCAGGAGTTGTTGGATAAAGGTTTTGTTCGCCATAGTGTTTAACCATGGGGAGCTCCTGTATTATTTGTGAAGAAGAAGGATGGTACTATAAGATTGTGTATCGATTATAGGCAATTGAACAAGGTGACTATTAAAAATAAATATCCTTTACCTAGAATTGATGATCTCTTTGATCAATTGAAGGGTGCAGCAGTGTTTTCCAAGATCGATTTGAGATCAGGGTACCATCAGTTGAGGGTCAGAACTGAAGATGTTCCTAAAACAGCCTTTCGTACAAGATTTGGGCATTATGAGTTTTTAGTTATGCCTTTTGGTTTGACGAATGCACCTGCAGCTTTTATGGACTTGATGAATAGGGTGTTCAGACCCTATTTGGATCAGTTTGTGGTAGTTTTTATCGATGATATTTTGGTGTATTCGCGTAATGAGGAGGATCTGCGAATTGTGCTGCAAATTTTGAGAGAGAAGCAATTGTTTGCTAAACTGTCGAAGTGTGAGTTTTGGCTTGACCAAGTAACTTTTCTCGGTCATATAGTTTCCTCAGAGGGTATTAGAGTTGATCCGAGTAAAGTTGAAGCTATTTTGAATTGGAGTCCAACAAAGTCTGTGACTGAAGTTAGAAGTTTTCTGGGTTTGGCAGGCTATTACCGACGGTTTGTGAAAGGATTTTCTTTGGTAGCTACTCCACTTACCAGATTACTTCGAAAGGGAGTTAGATTTGTGTGGACAGATCAGTGTCAGGCTAGCTTTGAACAGTTGAGAGAAATGTTGACTCAAGTGCCTGTTCTTACTTTACCTGTGGAAGATAAACCATATGTGATTTACAGTGATGCTTCACATAGTGGTTTGGGTTGTGTGCTGATGCAAGAAGGTAAAGTTATAGCTTATGCTTCTCGATAGTTGAAGCCGCATGAGCTTAACTATCCGACGTATGATTTAGAATTAGCAGCCATTGTGTTTGCATTGAAGATTTGGCGACACTATCTGTATGGAGAGAAATGTTTTATTTATACAGACCATAAAAGTTTAAAATATTTGGGTGTCCAAAGAGAGCTCAATCTTCGACAGAGGAGATGGTTGAAATTGATTAAAGACTACGACTGTTTGATTGATTATCATCTTGGTAAAGCAAATGTGGTTGCTGATGCCTTGAGTCGGAAGTCTTTAGCAGGTTTGACTATTTATTCGCTCTTGTTGCTTGTTGAATTGAGAGCATTGCATGCTAGTTTTGTATCTTGTGGTGATGTTGCATTGTTGGCACAGTTGCAATTGAAACTAGTATTGTTGGATCAGATTAAAGAGGCTCAATTGACTGATGAAAAGATTCAAAAGATTGTTTCAGATTGTTAGAGTGGAAAGAGTCGTGATTTTATTGTGAGAAGTGATGGAAGTCTTTGGTTTAAGAACAGATTGTGTGTACCTGATGATGTTAATTTGAGAAGAATTATTTTAGAAGAAGCACATCAGTTAGTATTTGCTATGCATCCGGGCAATACAAAGATGTATCATGATTTGAAGCAGAATTATTGGTGGTCTGGTTTGAAGAGAGACATTGCAGATTTTGTGTCAAAATGTCTCACATGTCAGAGGGTAAAAGCTGAGCATCCGGTTCCAACAGGGTTACTTCAACCTTTAGCAGTGCCTGAATGGAAATGGGATAGAGTAACCATGGATTTTGTGTCTGGTTTACCATTGACACAAAAGAAGCATGATGCTATTTGGGTGATTGTTGACAGGTTGACTAAGACAGCTCATTTTCTTCCGGTTCGGATGGATTATTCTCTGGAGAGGTTAGCTGAGCTGTATATTCATGAGATTGTGAAGTTGCATGGTGTCCCAATTTCTATAGTGTCTGATCGAGATCCCCTGTTTACTTCAAGGTTTTGGAAGAGTTTACATGGTGCTTTGGGTTCTCGATTACACTTCAGTACTGCTTTCCATCTGCAGACAGATGGACAGTCAGAGAGAGTGATACAGATTATTGATGACATGTTGCAAAGCTGTGTCATTGATTTCTCTGGAAGTTGGGATAGATTTTTACCACTTGTGGAATTTGCTTACAATAACAGTCATCAATCCAGCATTGGTATGGCACCATTCAAAGCATTGTATGGTAGACGGTGTAGGACACCTCTATGTTGGAATGAACTTGGAGAAGGTAAGTTAATTGGTCCTGATTTGGTTAAAGAAACTGAAGAGAAAGTGAAATTGATTCGAGATAGGTTGAAAGCAGCTTCAGACCGACATAAGTCTTATGCAAATTTAAAGAGGAGAGACATAGAGTTTGATGTTGGAGATAAAGTATTTTTTAAAGTGTCTCCTTGGAAAAAGATTTTGAGGTTTGGTCAGAAAGGGAAGCTGAGTCCTCGTTTTATTGGACCATATGAAGTTTTGGAGAAAATTGGACCGGTTGCTTATCGGCTTGCTTTGCCACCTGAGTTGGATAGGATCCATAATGTATTCCATGTTTCTATGTTGCGGAGGTACAGGTCGGATGCATCTCATGTTTTGCCAATTGAATCTATAGAAGTGAGTCCAGATCTGACATTTGAAGAAGAACCAGTTGCTATTTTGGCATATGATATGAAAGAGTTGAGGAATAAGAAAGTGCCTTTGATGAAGGTTCTATGGAAGAATCATGGGAGAGAAGAGGCAACTTGGGAAAGTGAGCAAGCAATGCGAGATCAATATCCTCAGTTATTTCGGACTTGATAACAGGTAATTTCAAGGATGAAATTTCTTTTTAGAGGGGGAGAATTGTAATATCCCAATGTATGCCTTGGAAGTTTTGAATATTGTTGTTGTTTTATATTGGATTGAATGCATATGTTAATTTGCAAGAGAAAAGAAATTAAAAGAAAGTGTATATGTTGTATATATGGAAGTATAAATAACATATACATAAGTCAAAAGGGATGGTCAATGGAAGAGGATATTTATTTGTTGTGTGTGAAATTACCTAAATGGGCAAGTAAGTGAAAGAGAGTTAAAACAAATGGAAAGGGGTATTTAGGTAATTTCCTTTTTTGGAATACATGGTGGAGATTTAAAGAGATGATAATTTGACTTTTCTTTATTTCTTCTTCTTCTCTTTCCCATATGTTGGCCGGCCATTCCAAAGCAAGAGAGCAAAAGTGAGATTTGTTTATTCCAAACTCAAATTGAAGGAAGAATCAAAGAATTAAGTTGGAGATTTTTGTGGAATTTCCTCAATTTTGGTAAGTACTCTCTTGTTTTCTTTTGTTATTTTTGAAGTTGTGTTTGAGGTGAGTTATGGTTTGTTGACATTATGATTTAGATGTGTTTGTGATGTGTTTTTAAGTGTTGAAATTGATTGCAAGTTAAGAGATTAAATTGGTGTTGATATTGGAAGTGTTGAAGTTGAGTTTGTTTTAGGGTTTTGAGTTGGTATGTGTTGTTAATGTTAAGTTTTGTTGATTATTTTCATAGATCTTCATGTTGGTTATGTTTGTTGGAGTTGTAAGCATTAAACATGTGATTTTGGTCGAAGGCAGTAGCATTCTGGATGCCATGCCCGTGGCCCTTTCGTGCCATGGCCGTGGAGGTGTTGGATAATTTGGACAGCTTTGGTTTCTACCCCACGCCCATGGGGATTGAGGTGGCCACGGCCGTGGGCTATTATGTGTGTTGTTGGATTGTTAATTATGATCTAAAGGTCTAAGAGGAGGTGAACATGTGATAAATTGTATTGGAATTGATGTGGTTCATCATTGTTTTGGTTTAGGTTGTGAAGAAGGTGATTTGCCCTAATTTGGGTAGTGAAGAATCTTGGAAAAAGGAGAGTGTTTAGAGTTGTGTGAATTGTTATTGAGGTAGGTACAAACCTTGCATTGTTGCATATATTCATATGATGTTGAGATTGAATATACATTTGATGATATTGTTGACTTATATGAATAATGTGATTTGTGATGTTATATGTATAATGTGAAGGATATGATGAGGTAATTGATTATGTATACTTGATTAATGAAATATTATAATATGAATTGAGACATGATAGGATATGAGGCTTGTAATATCCTCATTTATGCCCTAGAAGTTTTGCATATTGTTATTGTTGTTGTTGTTATAAATTGAATTGTTTGTTTATGATGGGATAAGAAAAGATTTTGGAAGGAGAATGCTTGTGTATAAGTGTTTTGGGAAAGAATTAGGGTTTAGAGAGAATGGTATATATTGTGTATATGATGATATATATAACATATAAATGGGTCAAAGGAAGAGTCAAAGGAAGAGAGATATTTTTGTGTTAAGTGTGTAATTACATATAAGGGCTTATATGAGACAAGAAGTTAGTTAATTGAGTGAGGGCATTTTGGTAATTGCTTGGATAAAATCACTTGGTGGAGATTAAAAGCAAAATTTGACTTGGTGTCTTCATTATTTTCCTTTTTCTTTCAAGAGGTGGCCGGCCATTGAAGAGAAGAGAGAGCAAGGAAAGTGTTCTTGATGTTTGGAGCAAATTGAAGAAACAATCAAAAGATTTGACAAGGGATTTGTGGAATTTCTTCTTGTAGGTAAGTAATCTTTTGTTTTCTTTACTTATTTGGAAGTTGTGTTGGAAGTGAGTTAGGGTTTGGTGATTTTGTGATTTAATGGATTTGAGATGTGTTGTGTTGTGTTCTCAAGTATTAAATTGGTTTTAAGTTAATAGTTTATATAGTTGTTGTTGTTAGAAGTGATAGATGTTGATTTGGAAGGATGGAGAAAGATGTTGGTTTTAGGGTTTTGAGATGATGTGTGTGTTTAATTGTTATATTAATGTGTTGTGAAGTGTTTCTTGTAATGAATATGTGTTTAGAACATTGTTTATGTTCATTTGAAACATGTTATATGATGAATATTGTGTTTGAGTGCAATTGAGAAAGTGTTGGTTTTAGTTAGGTTGTGTTTGTGGGTGACACGGCCAAATGCTTTAAGGGGACACGGGCGTGTCATTTATTTGAGGAAGCTACTGCCTCTTTTCTTTTTAAGGACACGGGCGTGTCACTCAAGTTGGTTGGGCGTGTCATTTATTTGAGGAAGCTACTGTCTCTTTTCTTTTTAAGGACACGGGCGTGTCACTCTAGGTGGTTGGGCGTGTCAATCAAGTGAGTTGGGCGTGTCTTTTAAATGATTTGAACATTGTTTGATTTCTTGATTCTTTTTGCATGGTTTGAATTCTTTAAAGGTAGTGTGATCTCTAAACCTCAACATAAACATTTTTAAACATGCTTAAACTAAGGAATGACTTGATCAAACACTTGTGGATGATCCTAAAGCTATAAATAATATAAGTTGTTCTTGCATTGTTGAGATTGAACAAAGTTATGCTATGAATTGTGAATGGTAAAATGTTTCTTGAGTAATGTGAAATGAAATGTTGATATTTATGAATGATGTTATGTGAGATATAATGTGATCATGATTGTGATAAGTATACACTTGAATAATGAAGTGTTATATTGTGAAATAAAAGGTGAAGCCATTGTTATTGGCTAAGGTGATTCAATGGAGATAAATGAGGCATATTTGCCCAAATGATAATGAGAATTGAGAATGAAATCTAAATGAATTGTGTGGCTAATGTGTTATTCCATTTTCAGAGTTGGTTGTTGGTGGCATGCCTAATAAGAGTAACAATCTCTTGAAGTTAGGTTGGATTGAATCCTTGAAGCCTAATTGAGATGTTACCACCCTTGAAGCTAGGTTGGGTTTTGTTCTTGAAGCCAAGTTGGGTTGAAGCTTAGCATGCTTTGCTCCCCTTGAAGCTTGGTTGAACCTAATCCTTGAAGCCTAGTTGGGTATATGATATTGATAAATGTGATGATAAAACCAAAACATTTACTCTGAAAATTGAATGGCATATTAGTGTGTTTTGGGCCCATGCATGTGTTTGTTTAGATGTAAATGTTGAATGGTGAAATGTTTGAATAAGGAGATTATGTTTGTCTTTGTTTAGTGTTGACTATGAATGGTTAAATGAACACTAATAAGGTATATGACAAGATATTGAAATGTGATATGCAATGTGAAAGTATGTTGTTAGTTTTGCATATATGATGTTACATGCATGATATGGATTGAGAAATGACATTGTATTGCACTAAGTCATATCATTTGCATGATTATCTTACTAAGCCATTGGCTTAGCGCGATAGTGTTTAATCGCGCAGGTAATAGAGTTGAACCCGAGAGCTCTACGAAACCGAGTGAGAGTAGACCTTGAAGAATCCATTTTGGGAGCTTAAAGATCAGAAGAGACTTGCCAATCATGTATATTTCTTTTATATTTTGTAAAGTAATGTTTATAATGTAAATTTGTAAATATTTTATAACTTCCGCTGTGTAATATTTAAATGTATATGTATATCTAATATGTTTTGTTTTATAAGTAAATGACCTATTTTTCTATAATGTATATAATTGAAAGGTTATGGTTTTGTTTAAAATGTTTTGAATGTTAAGGAAACCGTAGCATCCCTATGTTTGGTGCACTTATGCTACATTGTTGTGGTTGTAGTGTGTGTGCATTGGATATAGGGGTGTTACAATTGTTTTGGTATCAGAGCCTAGGTTTGAGATTCTCAACCTAGGTAAAATATAAGAAAAAGAAATATTTTTACTTAAAAAGTGGTTTTTGAATAACATATACATTTGAGATTGGCATTCTCTGATCTTTAATAAGATGTAATCTACTGTGTGTGCAGACATAGGTTGTGATGGATTCACATTCAAGTCAGTCGGTTGAGGCTAGTGCTGAGAGTAATGCTCCTGATGCTGGAGCTAGGGTTGTTAGTACTGGTGAGGCATCTGCTTCTGGGTCAGGTAGACCAGTAGGTGATGAGGTTCCGCCAGCCTGGTTTATGCATATGATGGAAGCTATGAGACAAGCACCTGTGCAACCACAGCCACCACCCCCTCAGCCCTTAGTTTCTGTAAGGCATTATGACAAACTGAGGAAATATGGAGCGGAGGATTTCCTTGGTACCACTGATCCAGCTGTAGCAGAACAATGGCTTGACAAAGTTCAGAGGATTTTTATTCAGTTGCAAGCCACCCCTGAGGAGAAGTTTGACTATGCAAGATCTTTGCTACCGAAGGATGCTTACAATTGGTGGAAGACAGTGCCACATTCTATGGATGATCCACCAACTTTGTTATATGCTGATTTTCTGAGGGAATTTGAATTAAAGTATACTCCAAGGGAGTATAAAGATGGGAAGAAAAGAGAGTTTCTAGATTTGAAGCAAGACCACAGGACCGTAACTGAATATGAGGTTGAGTTTATTCGGTTAAGCCAGTATGCTGGGGGCATTATAGCAGATGAGATAGATAGATGCCGGAGATTCGAAGAGGGATTGAGGCCCTCTATTATGTGCCTAGTGGCCGGGTCTAGATATCAGGATTTCTCCCAGCTAGTGGCAGCAGCTCGGAGTGTAGAAAGAGCACAGAGTATTGCAGCTGCTTCAGAGGAAGAGGTCAAAGTGAGGAGACCCCAGTTTGAGGCCGGGTCTTCTTCCGCTAAAAGAGGTAAAGGTAGCTTTGCTCCTAGAGTTAGTAGAAGTCAGAGGTCAGCTGGTAGGTCAGTGCAGTTACAGAGACAGAGATTTAGACCTGCTGCTTCAGTGGCGAGTGCTCCTACCCCTATGATTCAGAGATCCACCTTACCCATCTGCATCCATTGTGGTAGGCCTCATGGTGGTCCTTGTTGGAAGGCAGGTGTTGCAGGGGTATGCTTCAGGTGTGGATCACCAGATCACTTTGTGAGAGATTGCCCGGAGAGGCAAGAGCCGATGCCAGTTGATTATGCCGCTTCTCGAGCTAGTGTGAGGGGAGGTAGAGGCAGCAGAGGTGCCAGCCGAGGAGGTAGAGCAGGATTCAGTTCTAGAGGAGGTGCTACATCCAGGGAGGGTAGATCAGAGGAGGTTGGTTCTTCCCAGAGGATGTATGTTATGCAGAGGCAGCCTGATGCATCGGCAGTCATTGCGGGTACTTTTTATTTATTTAATACTGCAGTACTTGCTTTGATTGATCCGGGTTCCACGCATTCATATATTAGTGCATCTGTTTTGCCTGTCTCTGATATGCATGCTGAGTCCCTAGGATTTGATGTGTTGGTGACAAATCCGTTAGGGCATAGTGTGGTTGTGAGTAAGGTGCATAGAGATAGTGCAGTAGTGGTACAGGGTGAGGAGTTCCTTGGGGATTTGATTGAGATGCCATTTAAAGAGTATGATGTGATCTTAGGCATGGATTGGCTATCTCGACATGGAGCTGTGGTAGATTGTAAAAAGAAAATTGTTTCTTTGAGAACTGCTAATGGTAGAGAGGTGATAGTATCTAATGAGCAGGAACAGCTAGCCTCCTTATTTGTTTCAGCTGTTGCAGCTAGGAGGTTGATTAGAAAGGGGTGTGAAGTCTATCTTGCTCATGTGGTAGATACTAGAGTGAAGGGTTCTTCCATTGATAGTATTGCCACAGTTGCTGAGTTCCCTGATGTTTTTCCAGAAGAGTTGCCAGGAGTGCCTCCTGAGAGAGAGGTGGAGTTTGGTATCGAATTGTTGCCTGGTACCACTCCTATCTCGATTACTCCTTACAGAATGGCACCAGCAGAGTTGAGAGAGCTGAAGGTGCAATTACAGGAGTTGTTGGACAAAGGATTTATTCGCCCCAGTGTTTCTTCGTGGGGAGCTCCTGTGCTATTTGTGAAGAAGAAAGATGGTACTATGAGGTTGTGTATCGATTATAGGCAATTGAACAAGGTGACCATTAAAAATAAATATCCTTTGCCTAGAATCGATGATCTCTTTGATCAATTGAAGGGTGCAGCTGTGTTTTCTAAAATTGATCTGAGATCTGGGTACCATCAGCTGAGAGTCAAAGCTGAAGATGTTCCTAAGACCGCTTTTCGGACCAGGTATGGGCATTATGAATTTCTAGTTATGCCTTTTGGTCTAACGAATGCACCTGCAGCTTTCATGGATTTGATGAATAGGGTGTTCAGGCCCTATTTGGATCAGTTTGTAGTGGTCTTCATCGATGATATTCTGGTGTATTCGCGGAATGAGGAGGAACATGATTTGCATCTGCGGATTGTGTTGCAGATCTTGAGAGAGAAGCAATTGTTTGCCAAATTGTCGAAGTGTGAGTTCTGGTTGGATCAAGTCGCTTTTCTTGGACATATTGTTTCATCAGAAGGTATCAGAGTTGATCCGAGCAAAGTTGAAGCAATTTTAAATTGGAGTCCACCCAAGTCCGTGACAGAGATTAGAAGTTTTCTGGGTTTGGCAGGCTATTACCGGCGGTTTGTGAAAGGGTTTTCTTTGATAGCTACTCCACTCACCGGATTACTTCGTAAGGGAGTTAAATTTGTGTGGACTGATCAGTGTCAGGCGAGCTTTGAGCAGTTGAGAGATATGTTGACTCAAGCGCCTGTTCTTACTTTACCTGTTGAAGGCAAACCTTATGTGATCTATAGTGATGCTTCACATAGAGGTTTGGGGTGTGTTTTGATGCAAGAAGGGAAAGTTATAGCTTATGTATCTAGACAGTTGAAACCGCATGAGCTTAATTATCCTACCCATGATTTGGAGTTGGCAGCCATTGTGTTTGCATTGAAGATTTGGCGCCACTATCTGTTTGGGGAGAAATGTTTTATCTACACTGATCACAAGAGTTTGAAATATTTGGGAGTTCAGAAGGAACTCAATCTTCGCAAGAGGAGATGGTTAGAATTGATTAAAGACTACGACTGCTTGATTGACTATCATCCAGGTAAAGCAAATGTTGTTGCTGATGCTTTGAGTCGGAAGTCTTTAGCTGGTTTAACAATTTACTCGCTCTCGTTGCTTGTTGAGTTGAGAGCATTGTGTGCCAGTTTTGTATCTTGTGATAATGGTGCATTGTTGGCACAGCTGCATTTGAAACCGGTTTTGTTAGATCAGATCAAAGAAGCTCAGTTGGCTGATAAGAAGATACAGAAGATTGTTTCGGATTGTCAGAGTGGAAAGGGTAGAGATTTTGTTGTGAAGAGTGATGGGAGTCTATGGTTCAAGAACAGATTGTGTGTACCCGATGATGCTGATTTGAAAAGGGTTATTTTGGAAGAAGCTCATCAGTCGATGTTTGCTATGCATCCGGGTAATACGAAGATGTATCATGATTTGAGACAGCATTATTGGTGGATTGGGTTAAAGAGAGACATTGCTGGGTTTGTATCGAAATGTCTCACTTGTCAGAAGGTTAAAGCAGAGCATCAAGTTCCAACCGGGTTGCTTCAACCGTTGTCAGTGCCAGAATGGAAATGGGAAAGAGTGACAATGGATTTTGTGTCTGGGTTGCCATTGACACAAAAGAAACATGATGCCATATGGGTGATTGTGGATAGATTGACTAAGACAGCTCATTTCCTTCCGGTGCGGATGGATTACTCTTTGGAGAGGTTGGCTGAGCTGTATATCCATGAGATTGTGAAACTGCATGGTGTTCCAACTTCTTTAGTGTCTCATCGAGATCCCAGGTTTACTTCAAGATTTTGGAAGAGTTTGCATAGTGCTTTGGGTTCTCGACTGCACTTCAGTACCGCTTTTCATCCACAGACGGATGGACAGTCAGAGAGGGTGATACAGATTATTGAAGATATGTTGAGAAGCTGTGTCATCGATTTCACTGGAAGTTGGGATAGATTCTTACCTCTTGTGGAGTTTGCATACAACAACAGTCACCAATCTAGCATTGGTATGGCACCGTTTGAAGCATTGTATGGTAGACGGTGCAGGACACCTCTTTGTTGGAGTGAACTGTGAGATGGTAAGTTGATTGGGCCTGATTTGATTCAAGAAACTGAAGAGAAAGTGAAGCTGATTCGAGGCAGATTGAAAGTAGCTTCAGACCGACAGAAGTCTTATGCAGATCTGAAAAGGAGAGACATTGAGTTTGATGTTGGAAATAAAGTGTTTTTAAAAGTATCTCCTTGGAAGAAGATTTTGAGGTTCGGTCGGAAAGGAAAATTGAGTCCTCGTTTCATTGGACCATATGAAGTTTTGGAAAGAGTTGGGCCAGTGGCGTATCGGCTTGCTTTGCCACCTGAGTTGGATCGTATTCATAATGTATTCCATGTTTCTATGTTGAGGAGATACAGATCGGATCCATCTCACGTATTGCCAGTTGAGTCTATTGAAGTGAGCCCAGACTTGACATTTGAGGAAGAACCAGTTGCTATCTTGACACGTGATGTGAAAGAGTTGAGAAATAAGAGAGTGCCATTGGTGAAGGTTCTATGGAAGAACCATGGAAAGGAAGAAGCAACTTAGGAAAGTGAACAAACCATGCGAGAGCAGTATCCTCAGTTGTTTCAGACTTGATATCAGGTAATTTCGAGGACGAAATTTCTTTTTAGAGGGGGAGAATTGTAATATCCTCATTTATGCCCTAGAAGTTTTGCATATTGTTATTGTTGTTGTTGTTATAAATTGAATTGTTTGTTTATGATGGGATAAGAAAAGATTTTGGAAGGAGAATGCTTGTGTATAAGTGTTTTGGGAAAGAATTAGGGTTTAGAGAGAATGGTATATATTGTGAATATGATGATATATATAACATATAAATGGGTCAAAGGAAGAGTCAAAGGAAGAGAGATATTTTTGTGTTAAGTGTGTAATTACATATAAGGGCTTATATGAGACAAGAAGTTAGTTAATTGAGTGAGGGCATTTTGGTAATTGCTTGGATAAAATCACTTGGTGGAGATTAAAAGCAAAATTTGACTTGGTGTCTTCATTATTTTCCTTTTTCTTTCAAGAGGTGGCCGGCCATTGAAGAGAAGAGAGAGCAAGGAAAGTGTTCTTGATGTTTGGAGCAAATTGAAGAAACAATCAAAAGATTTGACAAGGGATTTGTGGAATTTCTTCTTGTAGGTAAGTAATCTTTTGTTTTCTTTACTTATTTGGAAGTTGTGTTGGAAGTGAGTTAGGGTTTGGTGATTTTGTGATTTAATGGATTTGAGATGTGTTGTGTTGTGTTCTCAAGTATTAAATTGGTTTTAAGTTAATAGTTTATATAGTTGTTGTTGTTAGAAGTGATAGATGTTGATTTGGAAGGATGGAGAAAGATGTTGGTTTTAGGGTTTTGAGATGATGTGTGTGTTTAATTGTTATATTAATGTGTTGTGAAGTGTTTCTTGTAATGAATATGTGTTTAGAACATTGTTTATGTTCATTTGAAACATGTTATATGATGAATATTGTGTTTGAGTGCAATTGAGAAAGTGTTGGTTTTAGTTAGGTTGTGTTTGTGGGTGACACGGCCAAATGCTTTAAGGGGACACGGGCGTGTCATTTATTTGAGGAAGCTACTGCCTCTTTTCTTTTTAAGGACACGGGCGTGTCACTCAAGTTGGTTGGGCGTGTCATTTATTTGAGGAAGCTACTGTCTCTTTTCTTTTTAAGGACACGGGCGTGTCACTCTAGGTGGTTGGGCGTGTCAATCAAGTGAGTTGGGCGTGTCTTTTAAATGATTTGAACATTGTTTGATTTCTTGATTCTTTTTGCATGGTTTGAATTCTTTAAAGGTAGTGTGATCTCTAAACCTCAACATAAACATTTTTAAACATGCTTAAACTAAGGAATGACTTGATCAAACACTTGTGGATGATCCTAAAGCTATAAATAATATAAGTTGTTCTTGCATTGTTGAGATTGAACAAAGTTATGCTATGAATTGTGAATGGTAAAATGTTTCTTGAGTAATGTGAAATGAAATGTTGATATTTATGAATGATGTTATGTGAGATATAATGTGATCATGATTGTGATAAATATACACTTGAATAATGAAGTGTTATATTGTGAAATAAAAGGTGAAGCCATTGTTATTGGCTAAGGTGATTCAATGGAGATAAATGAGGCATATTTGCCCAAATGATAATGAGAATTGAGAATGAAATCTAAATGAATTGTGTGGCTAATGTGTTATTCCATTTTCAGAGTTGGTTGTTGGTGGCATGCCTAATAAGAGTAACAATCTCTTGAAGTTAGGTTGGATTGAATCCTTGAAGCCTAATTGAGATGTTACCACCCTTGAAGCTAGGTTGGGTTTTGTTCTTGAAGCCAAGTTGGGTTGAAGCTTAGCATGCTTTGCTCCCCTTGAAGCTTGGTTGAACCTAATCCTTGAAGCCTAGTTGGGTATATGATATTGATAAATGTGATGATAAAACCAAAACATTTACTCTGAAAATTGAATGGCATATTAGTGTGTTTTGGGCCCATGCATGTGTTTGTTTAGATGTAAATGTTGAATGGTGAAATGTTTGAATAAGGAGATTATGTTTGTCTTTGTTTAGTGTTGACTATGAATGGTTAAATGAACACTAATAAGGTATATGACAAGATATTGAAATGTGATATGCAATGTGAAAGTATGTTGTTAGTTTTGCATATATGATGTTACATGCATGATATGGATTGAGAAATGACATTGTATTGCACTAAGTCATATCATTTGCATGATTATCTTACTAAGCCATTGGCTTAGCGCGATAGTGTTTAATCGCGCAGGTAATAGAGTTGAACCCGAGAGCTCTACGAAACCGAGTGAGAGTAGACCTTGAAGAATCCATTTTAGGAGCTTAAAGATCAGAAGAGACTTGCCAATCATGTATATTTCTTTTATATTTTGTAAAGTAATGTTTATAATGTAAATTTGTAAATATTTTATAACTTCCGCTGTGTAATATTTAAATGTATATGTATATCTAATATGTTTTGTTTTATAAGTTAATGACCTATTTTTCTATAATGTATATAATTGAAAGGTTATGGTTTTGTTTAAAATGTTTTGAATGTTAAGGAAACCGTAGCATCCCTATGTTTGGTGCACTTATGCTACATTGTTGTGGTTGTAGTGTGTGTGCATTGGATATAGGGGTGTTACAAGGCTATTGTGATTGGCTATGATAACTCAAATGTGATGTGAAGCCATTGTGATTGGCTATGATGATTCAATTGAAAGAAATAAGGCATGTTTGCCTAGATGATGATGAGAATTGAGAATGGAAATGATAATTAAATAATAAATTAATTGTGTGGCTAATGTGTTATTCCATTTTCAGAGTTTGTTGTTGGTGGCATGCCTAATATTAGTAACAATCTCTTGAAGTTAGGTTGGAATTGATCCTTGAAGCCTAATTGAGATGTTACAACCCTTGAAGCTAGGTTGGGTTGGTTCTTGAAGCCAAGTTGGGTTGATACTTAGCATGCTTTGTTCCCCCTTGAAGCTTGGTTGAACCTAATCTTTGAAGCCTAGTTGGGATTATGATATTGATGAATGTGATAATTGAACCAAAACATTAACTCTGAAAATTGAATGGCATATTAGTGTATGTTGGGCCCATGCTTGTCTATGTTTAAATGTGATTCATTGATGGTATAATAATTAAATAATGAGATCCATGGAAGGACTTTGAAATGTGATATGCTTATATGAGTATGATAGGTCAAATACAAAGGTGTGATATTATCTTTTCACTTATGATGTTGTCTCTATTATAATATGTATGACATTGCATTGCATTAAAGCATAATGTTAGCTGCTTTGTATTACTAAGCCGTTGGCTTAGCGCGATAGTGTTGATCGCGCAGGTGACAGAGTTTAACCCGAGAGTTCCTTGAGACCGAGTGAGAGTAGACATTAAAGAGTTTATTTTGGGAATTAAAGATCAGAGAAAAGCTGCCAATCATGTATAACTTCTTTATATTTTGTAAAGTATTGTTTATAATGTGAATATATGTATATTTGTAAATATGGATTTAAATGTTTTCATATATGTAACTATTTTATAAATTCCGCTGCGTATTAAGTAAATGTATTTGTATCTATTTTGTTTTATATTACAAGTTAATTACTTATTTTCTATAATGTATAATGATAAAGATTATGGTATCTTTTAAAATGATTTGATGGTTAAAGAAAACCGTAGCATCCCTATGTTCAGTGCACGTATATTACATTGTGGTGTTTGTAGTGTGCTTGTACCGGATGTGGGGGTGTTACAGGCCGTGTCATGTGACACAGCCAGTGGCTTGGCCGTGTCATTGAGCATGTCTCTTCCTAGTTCTTCATTTTTGCTCTTTCTTCATTTTGGCTCTTTAGGTGAGACGCGGCCAGTGTCTTGGCCATGTCTCTTGGCTGTGTCAAGCTCTGCCATCACCATTATTTGAGGGACACGGCCAAGCTTGATTTGGCTTGGCCATGTCTTGCTTGGTTCATGCTTTTCCTGCACTGTTTTGATCTTCCAAGGGTGTTTTTGCACTTAAACCTAAAACAAACACTTTAAACAAACTTAAAAGAAAAATCAATCAAAACATTAACTAAAAACATATGAAAATCACACTAAAAATTAGTACAAAAATGATCTAAACAACTACCCCACACTTAATTCCTTGCTTGTCCCCAAGCAAGGCTAAAATCAAAACACACTAAACAAGATAAATTTTGTCAAGTTCAAGAGTTAAAAGTATGCATCAAGACTTCTCTCTCCCAAAATCTGCAATCAATATCGAATCAAACAAAATTGACACCAATGCAATTAAGTGGCTTTCCATGCATAACCAATGTTGTCACTCCCTCTCCAACTCTTACAAGTGTTTGATCATGGTGGTGTTTACTGTAATATCCCAATGTTTGCCCAAGAAGTTTGGATATAATTGTTGTTTGTTTGAATTATGTGTATATGTTATGTTGATAAGAAAAGAAATTGAAAAGAGAATGTTTATGTATTGTTTAAAAAGGAAAGGAATGTGTAGAGAGAAAGTGTATATGTTGGGTATATGGTAATATATATAACATATACATTAGTCAAAATGGATGGTCAATGCAAGAGGATATTTATTTGTGGTATGTGAAATTACTTAAATGGGCATATAAGTGACAAAAGTTAAGTTAAATGGATGAGGGCATTTAGGTAATTGCCTTGTTAAAATTGCTTGGTGGATATTTAAAGAAGAAGAGAAGTTGGATTTGTCTTCATTTTCTCTTCTTTGTTTGGTGTGGCCGGCTACCAAAGGGAAAGGAAGAGCAAGTGAGGTGTTTTGATTTCTAACATCAAATTGAAGGAAGAATCAAAGGATGAAGTTGGAGATTTGTGAAATTTCTTCAATTGAGGTAAGTACTCTCTTGTTTTCCTTTGTTATTTTTGAAGTTGTGTTTGAAATGAGTTGTGGTTTGTTAACATTATGATTTCGTGTGTTTGAGATGTGTTTATGAGTATTGGAATTGATTGTGAGTTAAAAAGGTTAAATTGGTGTTGGTTTTGTTTGAAAATGGTAAGTTAAGTAGATGTTGTTATTGAAAGAAGAAGATTGATGTTGGTTTTAGGGTTTGATGTGGTAATTGATTGAATGTATGGTTAGTGTAGTGTTAATGTGAATATTGTGATGAATATGTGTTAATAACATCGATTACATTCATTTGAATGAGGTTGTGTTGTGTATAAGGTGTTGTTAATTCAATCAAAGGAGTTTTGGTTATGTTTAGGGTTTCATTCATGAGAGACACGGCCAAACCAAGGGAGAGACACGGCCAAACTAAAGAAATTTTGAGAGACACGGCCAAGTCTATGAAATTTTGGCTGTGTTGGGTGATTTTTGGAGGAGACACGGCCGTGTCCCTTGCCCATGTTGTCTTCTGTTGCTTTTGGTTGAGAGGCTTTTGGTTGAGAGACACGGCTACAAGCTTGGCCGTGTCCCTTGGGTGTGTTGGCTACTGTGATTGTCCTTTGCTCTTCTTGCTTTATGGAGATTGAACATACATTTGATGATGCATATGATTCTAAATGAACAATGTTATGTTATGCATTGTGAATCTTTTGAATGATAATGTGTTATATGAATAATGTGACTAATATTGTGACTTGTATAGTGTGGAAGAGATGTGGATCATTCAAAAAGGTATGTGCAATGCAATTTCTTATGATGAATTACCTTAATATTAATTGAGACATAAATAAATGTAGAACTAATGTTTTGAGTTATAATGATGTGAATGATATGATTGAAACATGTCTAGATGATATGATTGAATAATGGTATGTTGTTTAGTTAATGTATTTGATGTTGTATATTATAATGATGAATCAAATGGGTTATGAAGTCATTGTGATTGGCTATGATGATTTAATAGAGTTGTGAAGCCATTGTGATTGGCTATGATGATTCAAATGTGATGTGAAGCCATTGTGATTGGCTATGAAGATACAATTATGATAATTGAGGCATGTTTGCCTAGATGATGATTCAATTGAGAATGGAATGGATAATGAAATAATAAATGAATTGTGTGGCTAATGTGTTATTCCATATTCAGAGTTTGTTGTTGGTGGCATGCCTAATATTAGTAACAATCTCTTGAAGTTAGGTTGGCTAAGTCCTTGAAGCCTAATTGAGATGTTACAACCCTTGAAGCTAGGTTGGATTGGTTCTTGAAGCCAAGTAGGGTTGATACTTAGCATGCTTTGTTCCCCTTGAAGCTTGGTTGAACCTAAATCCTTGAAGCCTAGTTAGGATAATGATAATGATAATGTGATAATTAAAAAAGCATTAACTCTGAAAGTCGAATAGCATATTAGTGTCTGTTGGGCCCGAGTCTGTCTTTGTTGACAATGTGATATACAAATGTTGAAATAAATGAATAAATGAGATATATGATTGCCTCTGTTGGAAATGTGATTTATGATCGGTGAATTGTGAATAAAGTAATGTTATGAAGTGTGAAGTGTAATATGTGTATTGATATATTAATTGTGAGGATTGATGATGGATTATGGTTGCTGATAATGATATGTATATATGTATATCATATATGAAATGAGTTGAGATATATGAAAGGTGCAATTCAAAAGGAAAATCATGATAGGAAACTAATGGTACATGTAATTGATATATCATCATATGTTAATATTTTTATAATGTATGTTTATATTTTATATTTGTACTACTAAGCTCTAGGGCTTAGCGCGGATGTGTAATCGCGCAGGTGACTAGGTGGAAGATGTGAAGTCTTTCGTTATGCCACGAGAAGAGTAAGAGTTGTCGAGACCAACTAGAGGGTAATGCATACATGTATAACTTTTAATTATGATGTATTTCTGACGAGAGAATATTTATATGTATAAAAGAAGTTTTGATAAAGATAATGATTTTGTAAATGTTATTTAAATTAACGTATTATGGTTTGAACTTTGTTACAGGTTTTAAAAATGTAATGACAAGTGGCATCCTTATACTTTATATACTTATTGTATGTATACTAGGTATATGTATAGTACTTATATAGGGTATCGGGGTGTTACAATTATTTTGGTATCAGAGCTTAGGTTCGAGATTCTCGGCCTAAGTAGAATTAAAAATTGAAAGTTTTGAAAAACTTAAAGAGAATTAAAAAGAAGAGTTTTGAAATGTAATTGGTAATACATGCATATGCATTGACACCTAGGTTGGTCTCGGATGTGGCATTATGTGAATGGTAAAATATATGTGTTATATGAGATGGATGCTAGTGTGTGAATGATGTTTTACATGAAAGTAAAGCTAGAGAAAGAAATGATATGGATTTATATAAGTTTAATTGATTAATTGAAAATATATATATATATATGGAAATTTATGCAAGTAAAGTGAATTGTTAAATGTGTTGAAGTATAAAGAGATGAAAAGGAGAATAGAGTTGAAAATGAGCTGGAAACAAAATGAAGATTAGAGTATGTACTCTTTCCTCTACACTATGAATCTCTTTATAATAGAGTTTATGTTGGGTTTGCTAGATAGAGGAAATATTGTTGAATTGTTAATATTGGAAGATATGTTACTAAAATGAGAAAAGTATGGTGGAATATTGAATGAGTTGGTTAGTATAGACAAAGTGTGAATATTTAAAGTTTTGGGGTATATATATAAAGTTAAGATTTTGTTAAAAGGAAAAAGAGATGATATTGGTTAAGTAAGAATATAAATTGGTATTGTTATTTTAATGCAAACATGGTGAATTCAATGTTAGAAATGTGAGATGCTTGGATATTATGAAAGCTCATGGTAATGGTGATAATATGTGATATTTGAGATTTTTGAAATGAGCTTGATAATTGTGGAAATTATATGTTTTGATATTGCTTTGGGATATATATATAAGATGTTTTTAAAGTTGATATTAAGAAAAGATGAGTTGGCAAATTGAAGTTTAAGTGAAGGAGTAAGTTGAGAAGTTAAAATTTTAGTGGAATTTGATAAAGATTATTGGGATATTGATGATTTAATGTATATTCAATACATAAGATAAGTGAAATGACTAATACTGCACATGAAAGTATTATGAATTGAGTAATGTGATTGATAGTATGAGAATTTGTTTTGAAGTAAAAAGGAAAGTGAATAAGCAAATAAAAAAATGAGTTATATTAGGTCATTTTAATGAAAAGGGTAAAAATGGATATGGAAGTATATTAAATGTTTTTAAAGATGAAAGTGAAAGAGATGTCACATTGGGAATGTGACTAAAATGGATGTGAAGTGTTATTATAGTCAATATATATATATATATTTGTGCTGTGTGAATAAATATTTTATATCATACTGGAAGATTTGGTACTGGATTGCGCTCGCTGGCTCTCTTAAGTGGGAGGTCAGGTGTTCGATCCAGGGAGGCGACTTGCACTCATGTGTCTTGGGTGTAAGCCAAACAAACGAATCCTACAGGAGGGCCCGTGAGGGCAGTTTAGTACTGTAGCAGCCCAGCCCAGAGGCCCTAGGGGTTTCTCCGGATAGGAATGGCTCAGCAGGTGGACTGGGACGGTTGTTACAGTTATAAAGGAAAATTTGTATTGACTGTATGATAAATAAGAGTATCTAATTAAGGGTATACATGTATATGATATGTGAATTGAGTTTTCAATATGAATGAAATTATGATATATAAACAAATGTGTGAATCACATTATGAAGGTGACCTATGAATATGTATGTGGTATAATTATAGAATTAGTGATATGGAAAATGATTTTATATGTATTAGTGGACCTAAGAGATATTAGGTCTTGAACTGTGTAAAGCTAGATGGATTATGTGATGGAAGTGAGAATGGCATGGACTTGAGTAATAGTGGACAGTGGAAATTGTTATGATGAACACTGAACATGATGATTATATGATGTTTAGAGTCCCAAAGTATTCACATATGGAAAGTTCTAAATAATTATATTATAAGAGATTGTAAATGGATTAGAAATGGAGTGACGAATAGAAATTGTATAAGAACTGCATATGATTGAATATGTATATAGTAATATTGTTGAAACATGAATTAGGTTTATAAGGATCATATAATCGAGTGCAAATTGGTTTGAAATGGAGTTGGAATGTGTTAATTTCTGTTATACCAAAAATGTAAAGATTGAGAATAAAGTTATATAAGAACAGTATTGATTTGAAAGTTTCAAGCTTGAATATTAATCTCTTAAAGCCATGTGTTTTGTTCAGTATATTTGATCGGTTAATTTGTTATCCATGGATTTGGATCTTAGATTAAATGATTGTAATACAGATTTGGTGAGATTGAAAATTTTGTTGGAGAAGTATAGTTAAAAGTTATGATGGATAAAGTTGTACCTTATCATTTTATGTTAAGAATTTGGTTATAATTATGAAGGTAAAAAGAGAAAAAGGAAATTATGGAAATGTGTTGAGTTATGGGTAATATGACAAAAAGGGTAATCAATATAACTATGACAATGATATAAAATGAATTCATAATACTTTCATTTATGGTATGTAATGAATGAATGAACTCGAGGTTTGAGTGAATGAATTATAGATTATAAATGTGGTATAAAAAAATTATTATAAGAAATGGTGGGAATTATAATAAGATAATAGAGAAGAAATTATGTGTATATTGAAAGGTAATTTGAAGTGATTTGTTATTATGATAATTTGACTGAAAATGGATTGGAAGAGATCAAGAATGAATTTAAGTTTGCCCTAAGGGAATTAAGTTATATATATACATATATGGATATTGTGAAATTTCATGATAAGTTAAATAAATTAATCGTTGGTTGAAATTGAACAAGATTGGAATGTGAGTATATTGTGACAGATAGATCAATTGATCTAGATTGGGCTAAGATTACGAGTCATTATTGAAATTTAATATGTATAGTTGTACTAAGAGTATAATTATTTACATGATAATGTATATGATGTAAAATTTTAAAGTGTGAACGGACATGAATAAATGGAGTTATAGTAGTTATAAATCATGATAAAAAGGGAAAAGATTGGTTATTTATAAAATAAGTTGAAGAATAATGTATTAATATGTAAGTTAAGTGAAAAGCATGCTAAAGAAGTAACTCCATTTGTGAAAAATAAGGATCTTGCTATCCATTGAGGTTTGATGAATGTCTATTTTAGACAGTGATTGTGATGACGGGATAATTAATGCTCAGATAAAAACCAATGGTTTCTAAGGTTAAAGTTGAGAAAGTAATATTAAAGAGATGAAGGAACAAAATATATTAAATATAAAGATTAGATGAAGTATAAGTGTGCTATAAAATGATCTGATTCTTGTATAAAGATATTAATAGAAAATGTAATGAGATCTTGTGAATGTTTGATCAAGGAAGTAATAAGATGTATAAACATATAGAATGATGAGTTATGGAATTTAAAGAAGGTGGTTGATTCTAAAGAGGAGAATTGAAGTTATATGATTTGATAATATAATAACTTAAGCATATAATTAACTTCATATGGAGGTTAAGATGATATTGTATTATGAATGGATTACAATTATACTAGACAATTTCGAGGATGAAATTATTTAAGGGGGAGAGAATTGTAATATCCCAATGTTTGCCCAAGAAGTTTGGATATAATTGTTGTTTGTTTGAATTATGTGTACATGTTATGTTGATAAGAAAAGAAATTGAAAAGAGAATGTTTATGTATTGTTTAAAAAGGAAAGGAATGTGTAGAGAGAAAGTGTATATGTTGGGTATATGGTAATATATATAACATATACATTAGTCAAAATGGATGGTCAATGCAAAAGGATATTTATTTGTGGTATGTGAAATTACTTAAATGGGCATATAAGTGACAAAAGTTAAGTTAAATGGATGAGGGCATTTAGGTAATTGCCTTGTTAAATGTAACACCCCGATACCCTATATAAGTACTATACATATACTTAGTATACATACAGTAAGTATATAAAGTATAAGGATGTCACTTTTCGTTATCTTTTAAAAACTTGTAACATAGTTCAAACCATAATACGTTAATTTAAATAACATTTACAAAATCATTATCTTTATCAAAACTCCATTTATACATATAAATATTATCTCACCAGAAATACATCATAATTAAAAGTTTTACATGTATGCATTACCCTCTAGTTGGTCTCGACAAACTTTTACTCTTCTCGTGGCATAACGAAAGACTTCATATCCTCCATCAAGCTACCTGCGCGATTACACATCCACGCTAAGCCCGAGAGCTTAGTAGTACAAAAATAACATATAAACATACATTGTAAAAATACTAACATATAATGATATCTCAATTCCATGTGCCATTAGTTTCTTATCATGTTTTCCTTTTAAATTGCACCTCTCATATATCTTAACTAATTTCATGTATTATATACATATCATTTTTACCAACCACAATTCATCACTAATAATCACCATCAACATACTAATACCCACATTACATATCATATCATTATCACCGATCATCAATCCAACATTAATACTCACAATCAATATTTCAATATACATATTACATAACATTTCATGTCATTATTTTATTCACAATTCATCAACCATGAATCACATTTCCAACCAAATTCACCATAGATTTCATTACTCGTTTATTACAACATTTATATATATCATATTGACAACAACGACAGACTCGGGCCCAACGACACTAATATGCCATTCAATTTTCAGAGTAATGCTTTGGTTCATTCATCACATTTATCATTATCATAGACCCAACTAGGCTTCAAGGATTAGGTTCAACCAAGCTTCAAGGGGAGCAAAGCATGCTAAGCATCAACCCAACTTGGCTTCAAGAACCAATCCAACCTAGCTTCAAGGGTTGTAACATCTCAATTAGGCTTCAAGGACTTAGCCAACCTAACTTCAAGAGATTGTTACTCATTTTAAGCATGCCACCAACAACAAACTCTGAAAATGGAATAACACATTAGTTACACAATTCATTTATTACTTTCATTCTCAATTCTCATCATCAATTAGGCAAACATGCCTTATGTCTTTCAATTGAATCATCATAGGCAATCACAATGGCTTCACATCACATTTGAATTATCATAGCCAATCACAATGGCTTCACATCACATTTGAATCATCATTATACACATATACAACATCAATTACATTAGCTAAACAAACCGATCATTAGTTTTACATCTCTTTATGTCTCAATTTACATTATACACTTCATTATTCAAGCATACATAATCAATTTCATTGCACATGTATCTTAAATTCATCATCATATAAACAACATGTCCCTTTATAACATTTCAATCATTATTATCAACCATGATGATATCACATTTCATCATTTCTCAAAATACATTGACACCATTCATTATTAAAACATTAGTCATAATAAATTGCATTGCACATACCTTTTTGGATGATCCTCATCTCTTCCACACTATACAAGTCATAATATTAGTCACATTGTTCATATAACATACTACCATTCATAAGATTCACAATGTATAACATAACATTGTTCATACCTAATCATATGCATCATTAAATATATGTTCAATCTCCACAAAACAAGAAGAGCAAAGTACCATCACAGTAGCCAACACACCCAAGGGACACGGCCAAGCTTGTGGCCGTGTCTCTCAACCAAAAGCCTCTCAACCAAAAGCAACAGAAGCCAACATGGGCAAGGGACACGGCCGTGTCCTCTCCAAAAATCATCCAACACGGCCAAAATTCCAAAGACTTGGCCATGTCTCCTCTAAAAATCACCCAACACGGCCACAATTCCAAAGACTTGGCCGTGTCTCTCAAAAATCCATAGTTTGGCCGTGTCTCTTCCCTTGGTTTTGGCCGTGTCTCTCATGTATATAAACCCTAAAAATGGCCAACTCTCATTTGGTTGAATAAAAACACCTCATGCACATTACAACCTTATTCAAATGGATATAATCAATGTTATTAACACATATTCATCACAATATACACATTAACAATACATCAACAATCCATTTAATCATTTACCATTTCAAAACCCTAAACCAACCATCACTCTTAACTTGTCATCTTCAAACCAAATCCAACACTAATTCAACATTTTTAACTTATAATCAATCTCAAAACTTATAAACTCATCTCAAACACACCTATTCCTAATCTCAACACATCACAACCCATCTCAAACATAACTTCAAAAATAACAAAGATAAACAAGAGAGTACTTACCTTAGATGAAGAAATTTCACAAATCTCCAACCAAAACCTTTGATTCTTCCTTCAATTTGATTCTAGTATCAAGAACACCTCTTGTTCTCTCTTTTGTTTAAGATGGCCGGCCAACCATGGAGAAGAGAAGAAGAAGAAATGAAGAAAAGACAAATCATCATCTCTTTAAATCTCCACCATGCATTTCACAAAGAGAATTACCTAAATGCCCTCTTCAACATAATTAAACCTCCTTTAATTTAACATGCCCTTAATAGTAATTTCACACATCACAAGTTAAAATATCTTCTTACCTTGACTCCCCATTTGACCAACTTATATGTTATATATATTACAATATACACAACATATACATTCTCTTAACACACTCATTTCCTTCACAAACACATATATACATTTAATTCAAATCAAAACAACAATTTTATCCAAACTTCTAGGGCACACATTGGGATATTACAATTCTCTCCCCCTTAAATAATTTCGTCCTCTAAATTATCTAGTATAATTATAATTCCTTCATAATACAATACCATCTTAACTTCCATATGAAGTTAATTAAATTCTTACGTTGTTATATCATCAAATCATATAATTTATACTCTCCCCCTTAGAGTTAATCAATTTCTTTAAATTCCACAACTCATCATTCTATAAGTTTATATATCTTATCACTTCCTTTATCAAACATTCAAAAGAACTCATTACATTTCCTATTAATATCTTTATACAAGAATCATATCCTTTTATAGCACACTTATACTTCGTTCAATCTTTATATTTAATATATTTTGTTCTTTCACTTCTTTGTAATTACTCTCTTAACTTTAATCCTTAAAAACCATTGATTTATATCTGAGCATTAATTATTCTGTCATTACAATCACTGTCTAAATAGACATTTATCACACTTCATTAGATAACAAGATCCTTATCTTTCACAATTGGAGTTACTTCTTTAGCATGTTCTTCACTTAACTTACATATTAATACATTACCTTTCAACTTATTTTATAAATAACCAATCCTTTCCCTTTTTATCAAGATTTATAACTATTATAACTCCATTCATTCATGTCCATTCACACTTTAACATTTTACATCATATACATCCTTATGTAACTAATTACACTTTTGGTACAACTACGCATATTAAATCTCAATAATGATTCATAATCTTAGCTAAATCTAGATCAATTGATCTATCTATCACAATATATTCACATTCCAATCAACAATTAATTCATTCAAATTCATCATGAAAGTTCACAATATTCATATATGTATATATATAACCTAATTCCATTAGGGCAAACTTATATACAATTCCTGATCTCTTCCGATCCATATTCAATCAAATTATCATGATAACAAATCATTTCAAATTATCTTAATATAATTCTCACCAATTCTCATAATAATTTTATACCATATTTACTATCAATAATTCTTTCATTTAAACCTCAAGTCCATTCATTTATTCATTATATACCATAAACATATTTAGCATAACTTTCAGTCATATTACCCATAACTCAACACATCTCCATAATTTCCTTTTTCTCTCTTTAACTTCATAATTATAACCAAATTCTTAACATAAAATGATAAAGTACAACTTTATCCATCATAACTTTTAACTATACTTCTCGACATAATTTCAATCTTACCAAATCTGTATTACAATCAATTGATCTAAAATCCAAATCCATGGATAACCAATTAATCGATCAAATATACTGAACAAAACACATGGCTTTAAAAGATTAATATTCAAGCCTGAAACTTTCAAATCAATACTGTTCTTATATAATTTTATTCTTAGTCTTTACAAACACAAAACTAAGGTGTACCTCAGGAATGATATATTCTTTTTTTTTTTTACATTTTTGCTAGATCAGAAGTTAACACATTCCAACCTCGTTTCAAACCAATTTGCACTCGATTATATGATCTTTATCAACTTAATTCATGTTCAACAATATTACTATATACATATTCAATCACATGCAGTTCCCATACAATTTCTATTCGTCACTTCATTTCTAATCCATTTACAATCTCTTATAATTTATCTACATAGAACTTTCCATATGTGAATACTTTGGAATTTTAAATATTATATAATCATCAAGTTCAATACTCACTATAATAATTTCCACTGTCCAATATTACTAAAATCCATGCTATACTCACTTCCATCACATAATCCATCTAACTCTTCACAGTTCAAGACCTAATCTCTCTTAGATCCACTAATATATACAACATCATTTTCATATCACTAATTCCATAATAATACCACATACATCTTCATAGATCACCTTCATAATATAATTCACACATTTGTGTATATATCACAATTTCATTCATATTGAAAACTCAGTTCACATATCATATACATGTATACATTTAATTAGATGCTCTTATTATTATTATTATTATTATTTTATACATTCAATATAAATTTTCCTTTATAACTGTAACAACTGTCCCAGTCCACCTGCTGAGCCATTCCTATCCGGAGAAACCCTCAGGGTCTCCGGGCTGGGCTGTTACAGCACTAAACTGCCCTCACGAGCCTTCCAACAGGATTCACTTATTTGACTTACACCCAAGACATATGAGTGCAAGTCACCTCCCTGGATCGAACCCCTGACCTCCCACTTAAGAGAGCCAGTGAGCGCAATACAGTATCGATTCTTCCAGTATGATGCAAAGTATTTATTCACACAACACACACATATATATATATATATATTCTAACTATAATAGCACTTTACATCCATCTTAGCCACATTCCCAATGTAACATCTCTTTCACTTTCATCTTTAAAAGCATTTAATATATTTCCATATCCATTTTTACCCTTTTCAATATAATGACTTAAAATAGCTCATCTTCATTTGCTTATCCACTTCCCTTTTTACTTCAAGACAAATTCTCATACTATCAATCACATTACTCAATTCATAATACTTTCATATGCAATATTAGTCATTTCATCTAACTCATGTATTGCATATACACTAAACCATCAACATCCATATGATCTTTATCAATTTCCACTAAAATTTTAACTTTTCAACTTACTACTTCACTTAAACTTCAATTTACCAAACTCATCTTTTCTTAATATCCATTTTAAAAACATCCTATATATATATATATACATCACAAAGCAATATCAACACATATAATTTACACATTTATCAAGCTCATTTCAAAAATCTCAAATATCACATATTATCACCATTACCATGAGCTTTCACAATATCCAAACATCTCACATTTCTAACACGGAATTCACAACGTTCGCATTAAAATAACAATACCAATGTATATTTTTACTTAATCAATATCATCTCTTTTTCCTTTAAACAAAATCTTAACTTTACATATACATACCCCACATTTTAAATAATCACACTTTGTCTATACTAACCAACTCATTCAATATTCCACCATATTTTCCTCATTTTAGTAACATATCTTCCAATATTAACAATTCAACTATATTTCCTCTATCTAACAAACCCAACATAAACTCTATTATAAAGAGATTAAAAGTATAAAGGAAAAAGTACATACTTTTATTTCGATTTGATTTCAACTCAATTTCAATTTTATTCTCCTTTTCATTTCTTTATACTTCAACACATTTAACAATTCACTTTACTTGCATAAATTTCCATTTTTAATTTATCAATTAAACTTATATAAATCCATATCATTTCTTTCTCTGACTTTACTTTCATGTAAAACATCATTCACACACTAGTATCCATCTCATATAACACAAATATTTTACAATTCATATAATGCCACATCCGAGACCAACCTAGGTGTTAATGCATATGCATGTATTACCAATTTCATTTCAAAACTTTTCCTTTTTACTTCTATTTAAACTTTTCAAAGCTTTTTTTTTAATTTCACTTAGGCCGAGAATCTCAAACCTAAGCTCTGATACCAAAATAATTGTAACACCCCGATACCCTATATAAGTACTATACATATACTTAGTATACATACAGTAAGTATATAAAGTATAAGGATGTCACTTTTCGTTATCTTTTAAAAACCTGTAACATAGTTCAAACCATAATACGTTAATTTAAATAACATTTACAAAATCATTATCTTTATCAAAACTCCATTTATACATATAAATATGCTCTCACCAGAAATACATCATAATTAAAAGTTTTACATGTATGCATTACCCTCTAGTTGGTCTCGACAAACTTTTACTCTTCTCGTGGCATAACGAAAGACTTCATATCCTCCATCAAGCTACCTGCGCGATTACACATCCGCGCTAAGCCCGAGAGCTTAGTAGTACAAAAATAACATATAAACATACATTATAAAAATACTAACATATAATGATATCTCAATTCCATGTGCCATTAGTTTCTTATCATGTTTTCCTTTTAAATTGCACCTCTCATATATCTTAACTAATTTCATGTATTATATACATATCATTTTTACCAACCACAATTCATCACTAATAATCACCATCAACATACTAATACCCACATTACGTATCATATCATTATCACCAATCATCAATCCAACATTAATACTCACAATCAATATTTCAATATACATATTACATAACATTTCATGTCATTATTTTATTCACAATTCATCAACCATGAATCACATTTCCAACTAAATTCACCATAGATTTCATTACTCGTTTATTACAACATTTATATATATCATATTGACAACAACGACAGACTCGAGCCCAACGACACTAATATGCCATTCAATTTTCAGAGTAATGCTTTGGTTCATTCATCACATTTATCATTATCATAGACCCAACTAGGCTTCAAGGATTAGGTTCAACCAAGCTTCAAGGGGAGCAAAGCATGCTAAGCATCAACCCAACTTGGCTTCAAGAACCAATCCAACCTAGCTTCAAGGGTTGTAACATCTCAATTAGGCTTCAAGGACTTAGCCAACCTAACTTCAAGAGATTGTTACTCATTTTAGGCATGCCACCAACAACAAACACTGAAAATGGAATAACACATTAGTTACACAATTCATTTATTACTTTCATTCTCAATTCTCATCATCAATTAGGCAAACATGCCTTATGTCTTTCAATTGAATCATCATAGGCAATCACAATGGCTTCACATCACATTTGAATTATCATAGCCAATCACAATGGCTTCACATCACATTTGAATCATCATTATACACATATACAACATCAATTACATTAGCTAAACAAACCGATCATTAGTTTTACATCTCTTTATGTCTCAATTTACATTATACACTTCATTATTCAAGCATACATAATCAATTTCATTGCACATGTATCTTAAATTCATCATTATATAAACAACATGTCCCTTTATAACATTTCAATCATTATTATCAACCATGATGATATCACATTTCATCATTTCTCAAAACACATTGACACCATTCATTATTAAAACATTAGTCATAATAAATTGCATTGCACATACCTTTTTGGATGATCCTCATCTCTTCCACACTATACAAGTCATAATATTAGTCACATTGTTCATATAACATACTACCATTCATAAGATTCACAATGTATAACATAACATTGTTCATACCTAATCATATGCATCATTAAATATATGTTCAATCAACACAAAACAAGAAGAGCAAAGTACCATCACAGTAGCCAACACACCCAAGGGACACGGCCAAGCTTGTGGCCGTGTCTCTCAACCAAAAGCCTCTCAACCAAAAGCAACAGAAGACAACATGGGCAAGGGACACGGCCGTGTCCTCTCCAAAAATCATCCAACACGGCCAAAATTCCAAAGACTTGGCCGTGTCTCCTCTAAAAATCACCCAACACGGCCACAATTCCAAAGACTTGGCCGTGTCTCTCAAAAATCCATAATTTGGCCGTGTCTTTTCCCTTGGTTTTGGCCGTGTCTCTCATGTATATAAACCCTAAAAATGGCCAACTCTCATTTGGTTGAATAAAAACACCTCATGCACATTACAACCTTATTCAAATGGATATAATCAATGTTATTAACACATATTCATCACAATATACACATTAACAATACATCAACAATCCATTTAATCATTTACCATTTCAAAACCCTAAACCAACCATCACTCTTAACTTGTCATCTTCAAACCAAATCCAACACTAATTCAACATTTTTAACTTATAATCAATCTCAACACTTATAAACTCATCTCAAACACACCTATTCCTAATCTCAACACATCACAACCCATCTCAAACATAACTTCAAAAATAACAAAGATAAACAAGAGAGTACTTACCTTAGATGAAGAAATTTCACAAACCTCCAACCAAAACCTTTGATTCTTCCTTCAATTTGATTCTAGTATCAAGAACACCTCTTGTTCTCTCTTTTGTTTAAGATGGCCGGCCAACCATGGAGAAGAGATGAAGAAGAAATGAAGAAAAGACAAATCATCATCTCTTTAAATCTCCACCATGCATTTCGCAAAGAGAATTACCTAAATGCCCTCTTCAACATAATTAAACCTCCTTTAATTTAACATGCCCTTAATAGTAATTTCACACATCACAAGTTAAAATATCTTCTTACCTTGACTCCCCATTTGACCAACTTATATGTTATATATATTATAATATACACAACATATACATTCTCTTAACACACTCATTTCCTTGACAAACACATATATACATTTAATTCAAATCAAAACAACAATTGTATCCAAACTTCTAGGGCACACATTGGGATATTACATTAAAATTGCTTGGTGGATATTTAAAGAAGAAGAGAAGTTGGATTTGTCTTCATTTTCTCTTCTTTGTTTGGTGTGGCCGGCTACCAAAGGGAAAGGAAGAGCAAGTGAGGTGTTTTGATTTCTAACATCAAATTGAAGGAAGAATCAAAGGACGAAGTTGGAGATTTGTGAAATTTCTTCAATTGAGGTAAGTACTCTCTTGTTTTCCTTTGTTATTTTTGAAGTTGTGTTTGAAATGAGTTGTGGTTTGTTAACATTATGATTTGGTGTGTTTGAGATGTTTTTATGAGTATTGGAATTGATTGTGAGTTAAAAAGGTTAAATTGGTGTTGGTTTTGTTTGAAAATGGTAAGTTAAGCAGATGTTGTTATTGAAAGAAGAAGATTGATGTTGGTTTTAGGGTTTGATGTGGTAATTGATTGAATGTATGGTTAGTGTAGTGTTAATGTGAATATTGTGATGAATATGTGTTAATAACATTGATTACATTCATTTGAATGAGGTTGTGTTGTGTATAAGGTGTTGTTAATTCAATCAAAGGAGTTTTGGTTATGTTTAGGGTTTCATTCATGAGAGACACGGCCAAACCAAGGGAGAGACACGGCCAAACTAAAGAAATTTTGAGAGACACGGCCAAGTCTATGAAATTTTGGCCGTGTTGGGTGATTTTTGGAGGAGACACGGCCGTGTCCCTTGCCCATGTTGGCTTCTGTTGCTTTTGGTTGAGAGGCTTTTGGTTGAGAGACACGGCCACAAGCTTGGCCATGTCCCTTGGGTGTGTTGGCTACTGTGATTGTCCTTTGCTCTTCTTGCTTTATGGAGATTGAACATACATTTGATGATGCATATGATTCTAAATGAACAATGTTATGTTATGCATTGTGAATCTTGTGAATGATAATGTGTTATATGAATAATGTGACTAATATTGTGACTTGTATAGTGTGGAAGAGATGTGGATCATTCAAAAAGGTATGTGCAATGCAATTTCTTATGATGAATTACCTTAATATTAATTGAGACATAAAGAAATGTAGAACTAATGTTTTGAGTTATAATGATGTGAATGATATGATTGAAACATGTCTAGATGATATGATTGAATAATGGTATGTTGTTTAGTTAATGTAATTGATGTTGTATATTATAATGATGAATCAAATGGGTTATGAAGTCATTGTGATTGGCTATGATGATTTAATAGAGTTGTGAAGCCATTGTGATTGGCTATGATGATTCAAATGTGATGTGAAGCCATTGTGATTGGCTATGAAGATACAATTGTGATAATTGAGGCATGTTTGCCTAGATGATGATTCAATTGAGAATGGAATGGATAATGAAATAATAAATGAATTGTGTGGCTAATGTGTTATTCCATTTTCAGAGTTTGTTATTGGTGGCATGCCTAATATTAGTAACAATCTCTTGAAGTTAGGTTGGCTAAGTCCTTGAAGCCTAATTGAGATGTTACAACCCTTGAAGCTAGGTTGGATTGGTTCTTGAAGCCAAGTTGGGTTGATACTTAGCATGCTTTGTTCCCCTTGAAGCTTGGTTGAACCTAAATCCTTGAAGCCTAGTTGGGATAATGATAATGATAATGTGATAATTAAACCAAAGCATTAACTCTAAAAGTCGAATAGCATATTAGTGTCTGTTGGGCCCGAGTCTGTCTTTGTTGACAATGTGATATACAAATGTTGAAATAAATGAATAAATGAGATATATGATTGCCTCTGTTGGAAATGTGATTTATGATCGGTGAATTGTGAATAAAGTAATGTTATGAAGTGTGAAGTGCAATATGTGTATTGATATATTAATTGTGAGGATTGATGATGGATTATGGTTGCTGATAATGATATGTATATAGGTATATCATATATGAAATGAGTTGAGATATATGAAAGGTGCAATTCAAAAGGAAAATCATGATAGGAAACTAATGGTACATGGAATTGATATATCATCATATGTTAATATTTTTATAATATATGTTTATATTTTATATTTGTACTACTAAGCTCTCGGGCTTAGCGCGGATGTGTAATCGCGCAGGTGACTAGGTGGAAGATGTGAAGTCTTTCGTTATGCCGCGAGAAGAGTAAGAGTTGTCGAGACCAACTAGAGGGTAATGCATACATGTATAACTTTTAATTATGATGTATTTCTGACGAGAGAATATTTATATGTATAAAAGAAGTTTTGATAAAGATAATGATTTTGTAAATGTTATTTAAATTAACGTATTATGGTTTGAACTTTGTTACAGGTTTTAAAAATGTAATGACAAGTGGCATCCTTATACTTTATATACTTACTGTATGTATACTAGGTATATGTATAGTACTTATATAGGGTATCGGGGTGTTACATTTACACTCATAACAATCAATGAAAGAATATTACCATAGGCTTGCTTATCAATCAAATCTCCACCACAAAATTACAATCAAGCATCAATCAAAAGGTCTTTTATTGGGTTGTAATGGGGCTAAGGTAAAGGCATGATATTTAGGAAATGTGAGCTTAATCATCAAGTTCAAGAGCACTTCAAGAATGAAGTAACCAATCGTATGTATATAATAACAATCTGTGAGCGGGGATTTTCGCCCCCACTCCCGGTGGAATGGTTCTTGCGACTTCAGCACTGTTTAGGCTCGGGGCCTTAGAGAACACGGACCTAAGTCCAGAGAAAATGGAGTCGCCACCTGGATGGGCCGGGAAAAAAGAAAGGGGTGGATGACTCGATTCCTAAGGAATCCCCAATCCCCTAATGGGTTCGGAAAGTTGGGTACGTGTGGGGAAGGTGAGAAATGGCCCAGCCCACAATGCCCTATTCATTGGAACCGGCCTCCTTTACACGTCTTAATATTATAAAATTCTTAAATATAATAACATTATCCATATTACACTCAATAATTAAAAGAAAGCATCAATATATTAAAATGAAAGAAATGTCCAAACAAAACAAATAAATGGACACCCATCCAAGGATGGAAACATGTCCTTACGTCACATGCCTAAATAGGACACCCACCAAAAGGTAGAAACATGCCCTTTACATAGGTTCTAAAATAGAAAAGCAAATTAAATTACATGATGTTTAACTAATGAGGTACCCACCAAGTGGAAAAATACCTCTTACAACTTTTAGAAATCTAAATTAATTGATAAAATTAAATAATCATTCATCATAAATAAATCATTCATCAAAGCTATTATTCAAAATATAAAATAAACATCCATCCATGATAAATTAAATAAATCAAGTATTGAAATTAAATAAATTAAAGCATAAGAAATAAATCAAAGCATAATCAAGTATGGAATTGAATAAAGCAAATAAAAGTCAAATTATGGCTACTGTAACTTTTTATGGAATTAAAATAAATTAGGGTTTTATGTTTTAAAGGGTTGGTAAGACTCTTTGATTAACAAATTAAGGTTTGAATGATGATATCATGAAACTAGGGTTTTAAACACTTTAAAATACTTTAATTTGTGATTTTTGGTTATTGGGTTCCTAAGCTACTGTGTAAAATTTAGGTTTTTATGTTTTTATGTTATTTAAGGTTTTAAAAGGGTTAGTGTTCATTATTTTGAATTTTGGAAGTTGAATTTGGATTTGATATTTTGGAAGTAGGGTCACGGGTGGTGAATAATTTTTAGGAATTTGGAAATCAATTTGATATTTTATGAAATTTTATGAATTTAAACAAGTAAATTAAAGTTTTTATATGTAGAAAAAATGTTTTTTAAGGATTTTTGAATGAAATAGAACCTACTTTAAAATTTTAAAAGAAGCATAATTTACATCTTAGTTTTGTTGAAAAAATTTGTTCAATTAGAGTTTAAGATTTTTAAGAAGAAAAAATAACAATTTTAAGCCTTTTGGAAAATAAACTAACGACATAAGTTTTTTTGGCTTTAGAAAAACTAAATTAAAGTTCAAAGGTTTTTAATTTTGATTTCATGAATTTGCTACTATGTAAAAAAAAATAATTAAAGAAAATTAATTAACACATCCTTCTTTTGATGATTTCTCCAAAAACAATTCTTCTTAGATGAACTAGCTCCAAAGACAAGCCTTTTTTGCCTTTGAATCCTCTAAATTGTGCTGCTGCTGTTCCAGAAAAGAATTGAATTAAATTTCTTCTTTTCCTTCCTTGATTTGGTTTCAAATTTTCCAAACTGCTCTTGGATTTTTTCCTCCCCTAAATTAATTACATTTGGTCCTTATTTATAGTGGTTTGAGGTTGTTTATTCCTAATTAGTTAAGGTAAGTAATATTAATAAAAAAAAGAAACCAAAACCTAATTGGATTAGGTTTCAAAAAATTTGCGTCGGAAAAATTGAGCTGCCGAAAAAAAACTGCTGCTGAAAAACTGCGCTGGCGAAAAAATCTACCGCAGCTGGCTGCAGCAGAGAGCGCGGAGCGGGCCCATAAGCTATTTCGCAGGCAGAAAATTTCTGCCTGCGAAATAGCACAGTGATTTCGCGGGCCCGTGCCTGCGGGCACGTGAGCAACGATTTTTTCGTCGCCGATTTTTCCGACTCCAATTTTTATTTTTATTTTTATTTTTTGACTTTTATTTGTTTATTTCTATTTTTTATTAATAAAAATTAGATACTAAAGCAAAAATTATTAAATAAAAATTATTTTGGACCAATTAGACAACAAAAATCATTTTAGACTAAATAAAACATATTGGACCGGATTGGGTAAAAAATTAAGGGTCTACAGTTTGCCCCCTGCTTGAATGATCTGAAAACTTAGTGAAAGAGAATGAAAAGCAATAAGGCTTAATTTTTGAGATGGTGAATTAAATTTGTTTTGGGTACTTGGACCCGAGATTGATTGGATTTAGGTACTTGGACCCAAGATTGAGTACTTGGACCCGAGATTGGGTACTTGGACCCGAGATTGAATTGATTTTGGGTACTTGGACCCAAGATTGAATTTGATTTGGGTACTTGGACTCGAGATTGGGTACTTGGACCCGAGATCGGTTACTTGGACCCGAGATTGATTTGATTTGAGTACTTGGACCCAAGATTGAGTACTTGGACTCGAGATTGGGTACTTGGACCTGAGATTGGGTACTTGGACCTGAGATTGAATTGATTTTGGGTTCTTGGACCCAAGATTGAATTTGATTTGGGTACTTGGACCCGAGATTGGGTACTTGGAACCGAGATTGATTTGATTTGGGTACTTGGACCCAAGATTGAGTATTTGGACTCGAGATTGGGTACTTGGACCCGAGATTGGGTACTTAAACCCGAGATTTAATTAATTTTGGGTACTTAGATCCGGGAATGGGTTGAATTCGATTTGGGTACAAGGACCCAAGATTGGATGGAATTTGGGTACTTGGACCCAGGATTGGGTACTTGGACCCGAGATTGGGTACTTGGACCCGAGTTTGAATTGATTTGGGTACTTGGACCCGATAATGGGTGCTTGGACCCAAGATTGGGTACTTAGAGCCGAGCTTGAATTGATTTGGGTACTTGGACCCGAGAATGGGTGCTTAGACCCGAGATTGAGTTTGACTAACCTCTTATCATTTGAGAAATCTGACTGCTCCAGTTATTCTATGCATTGTGGTTTTTCACCCTCAAAATGGATCTTCATCCTTTGAGATCGGGTCTTCATCCTTGAAAATGAATCTCCATCTTTTGACATCGGGTTTTCATCTTTGAAAAAAATGGATCTTCATCCTTTGAGATCGGGTCTTCACCCTTGCAAATGGATCTTCATCCTTTGAGATTGGGTCTTTACCCTTGAAACATGGGTCTTTATCCATTGGAGGTCGGGTCTTTACCCTGGCTTCAGCTCTTTTAGCTGGATTAGTCTTTTGTCTTTTACATCTTCATTCTTTTGAGAGTTCTAATGTTCCACTCTTTTGTTCTTCCTTTCTGCAAAGATTTAGCTATTTTTAATTGGACCTTATATCCTCTCCATGCCCACTTGTGTGGCAAAATATTTGTAAGTGAGTTTAAAAATATTTGGTATCAAAAAATTGAAAAGGAGAAACTTTGCCCCCTGTGTAGGCTCAAACCAAAGATTTTATCCATGCAAGCTTTGATTGATGTTTTTGCCGTCTTGTTCTTCGCATAAGCACGTATTTCTTCTCTTTGCAAGATTACTAGAGCTTTCTCAAGCAATGGGCTTTCTATACCCCTCTGATTTGATATCTTCTTTTGATTGCTTGCTGTTCATTTTGATAAGGAATAGACAACACAAGACAAGAAAGTGCGATGTGACATGCTCGTGTATGCATGATATGCATGAATGATACTTACAGCGTTTTATTGGCTCACAGACTGAGGTGATCAGCAGAAGTGTTCTCATTGACTCCTTTTGACGCTTGTTCAAGTCTTGCATGGGAATTCTCGAAAGCTTTTGCATTTGTGGCTTTCATCTTCAAGATGTTGAAAACATGAGTGGTGGAGACCCTGAGCAGCAGAGTCAGGGATGCATCCATTTCCAACTATGTTTTAGCATGTCGGTTGATAACTTCTTCATGACCTTGCCAATAATCATTTCAACAGACTTCCCTTAGCTCGAAGGCTTTGTATGACAAAACACTCTTTTTTTTTTTAATTTTGATTTTGAAAACAAATGTTGGCTTTGCCAAATTAATGTCAATGTACCTCAGGACTTGATTTTCCAAATTAATATATCTATAACGCGACAACCCTAGTTACCGTACTAAACTCGAGAATTATTTCTATTTAAGCCAGAATTGTTGCACTTCAGATAGGCACATACACATTGCTTGGCCAAAGGTCTCATTTGAGTTTAACTATTGTCTATCTCATATGCATGCTTATCCAAACTATCTCCACTAATAGACTCTACCTACCAAGAGAGATCAATAGGACTTTGATAGGCTTGAAACGGGGTCTATAAGGGACATGGGTTAAAGTGGATGCCATTTTGAGATTGGAGCTGGTGTGAGACAATGGACAAACCCTCACACTACAAATTTATTGTTGGAACTTTAGACAGTTGGGAGCAATCTTTCTAGACTCCAAATTCCTTCTATCTTTTTGGCATTAATCTGGATCTTGATTAGGACAGTTTTTGCCCTTGCAAAAAGTTTAAGACCCAAATCTGTTTCTTTTCTTCTTTTCCCTTTTTTTCCTCTTTATTTTTCTTACTCTTCCCTTTTCTTTCTCTTTCCTTACTCTTCCCTTTCTTTTATCATTTTTTCTTTCTTTCTCGTAGGACTACCAAGTACAGAACTTTCAAGAACTGGATGGTCTTCCTCCTTTTTCTTTGATTTTGATTGAATCTTTGGTTGTGTTGGGACCAATTCAAGTCAATCCATAAATGGAAGTTGTTGTCTTAGGTAAAAGAGAACTCAGTTGGCTTTTTGAACCACCACCTTATTAGATTTTATCTTTCTTCCTTTTTTTTTCTTTTTTTAGCTCTAAGAAGAGTTGTCTTGGTTTGTACTAACTTGGGCTTCCAATAATGGATAAGTGGAGTAACATAAATCTTCTTTAATAGGGATAAATCATTTGTTACTCTGATGTTGATGTTGATATATTAGAGATATTAGGAAAACTTTAACTACCCTTATGGTTTTGAGAACATCAACTATCCTTATGATCTTGAGAACTTAAATTATCTTCATGGTCTTGAGAACTTCAACTATCTTCATGGTCTTGAAACTTCAACTATCCTTATGATCTTGACTAATCATTGCTTTCTTTGATCTTCTTGCCTATTCGTCTTAGTAATCATAAGACTTGTCAAAAGTATCACAACAGCTCAGGGTAGGTTATTAGGGTTTGTAAGCCAATAAAAAGAAAGCTAAAATTTTATGAAGGCTCAAAGGGACAACTAGGGATTGATATTTAATTGGGTGGATACTAGTTGTTGGCTAACCAAACGATGCCTAGGTCATTTCTCTCTTAAATAAGCAAAGTTCAATTTCGCCTCAAAAGTTTGTCAAAGCATGTTCTAAGACTGACTAGGACCTAGACAAAGGTAATTATGCAGGAGCCCTCTCTAAGTAAGCATACACAACTCAATGCTATAGAGCCATTCCCTCACCTAGTAAAGTCATTCAAGTCATGATGCATAAATATATTAATTCATGAATTATCAAGCTAGATTCCTCATTGGTAGAGCACCAAAATGAACAAAGGCCAACAAAAATTTTGATGAAAGTAATTTATTCAAACAACTTTAAATTTGAAAAACACAATAGTTCCAAAATATTAAATAAAGTAAGATTGAAAAGAAACATTCAAGCTAAGGAAAGTTCATTGAGTTAGGCTTCTTTTCCTTTCAATTCTTCAACATTCCCATCTTGAAAAGAGGATAAAACAAAATTTTTTTCCAATCCTTTTCCCACCATGAAGGTTGCCGGTGGAGGTACTCTATTGAACCTTGGTAATGGATTGTCTATGGTGTTAGGCTTATCTGGCTCAGGTAGCTTGCCACTATCAATCAAATCTTGGATCTCATGTCTTAATCGGGTACACCTATCAGTCACATGTCCTTGAGTCAGATGAAATTGACAAAAAGCCTTAGTATCAAATTTTGGGGGTAATGGACTAGGTAAAGGTCGAGGAGCCAATGGTTGTAACAACCCTTTCTTTTGTAGCTTATCGAAGACCCAAGACAAAGGCTTCCCTAGATCTTAAAACTGCCTTCTATTTGCTTGACCAGTTACATTAACATCAACTTCTTTTTGTGTGCTTTGATTGTTAGGCTGGTTGTTCCCTTTCTCATTCCTTCTTATTGAAAAGCGATTCTTCTCCCTTTCCCACTCTTCAATTTGTAGACCAACTTGGAGAAGATCTTTGAAATCACGGATAAGTGTATGAGACATCCTCTCACAAAGATTAGGTAACACCTGTAACACCCCTATACCCCGTATACGTACACAGCATGCTAATACGATCGTAATATACATATACTGAATATAGAAATGCCATGGTTTACTAAACAAACGACTCATTACTTTACAAAAACATGAACAAATTTAAATCATTTAAAAGAAATTATAAAAGACAAAAGATAAAATATTTATTTAAAAGCAGCGGAAAATATAACAATTATTTACAAATACTTATACATCAAAACTTGAGTTTTACAAAACATAAATTATATACATGTTTGGCAGTATGTCTTTGATCTTTAAGCTCCACTATCAACACCTCAAAATCTAGACTCTACTCGGTCTAGAGGAACTCTCTGGTTCTTCTCTGTCACCTGCGCGATGAACCATAATCGCGCTAAGCCAACGGCTTAGTGGTACAAACTATAGTAATATTATACTTTAATGAAATGCAATGTCATAATCTCAAACATATAAACAATTCTCAAGAATCTCATTATTCATTTATTTCATCATTTATAAATCACATTGAAAACAAAGACAAACATGAGCCCACAAGACACTAATATGTTATTCAAAGTTCAGAGTTACTGCTTTGGTCCATAATCACAATCATCAAGCCCGTAGGCGATAAACATATATATATCTCTATCCATGGATAGGGTAACAGACCCAGTCTCTTGAACTTTGTACACAGCATGCTATTACGATCGTAATATACGTATACTGAATATAGAAATGCCACGGTTTAATAACCAAACGACTCAATTCTTTTACAATAATATGAACCAATTTAAAACATTTAAATTGTATTATAAAACACAAAAGATAAAATGTTTATTCAAAATGCAGCGGAAAATATTACAAATATTTCCAAATACATAAACATCAAAACTCAAATTTTACAAAACATAAAATATATACATGTCTGGCAGTATGTCTTTGATCTTTAAGCTATCAAACTACACTATCAACTCCTCAAGATCTAGACTCTACTCGACCTAGAGAAACTCTCCGGTTCTTCCCTATCACCTGCGCGATAAATCATAATCGCGCTAAGCCAACGGCTTATTGGTACAACTACAATAATATTATGTTTTGATGTAATGCTAATGTCTCACAATCAAATCCATACACCATCCAAAAGAATGTTATACCTTAACATTTTAGTTTGCTTAATGTCATATCAAACATTCATTCTCAATAACATATTTATGCATTATAATCAATCTCATTATTCATTGGTTTCACCATTCAGGAATCACATTAAAAACAAAGACAAGCATGGGCCCAAAGACACTAATATGCCATTCAACTTTCAGAGTTAATGTTTTGGTTCAATTATCACATTTATCATTATCATTATCCCAACTAGGCTTCAAGGATTTAGGTTCAACCAAGCTTCAGGAACAAAGCATGCTAAGTATCAACCCAACTTGGCTTCAAGAACCAACCCAACCTAGCTTCAAGGGTTGTAACATCTCAATTAGGCTTCAAGGACTAGACCCAACCAAGCTTCAAGGGGAGTTAAGCATGCTAAACTTCAACCCAACTTGGCTTCAAGGATCAAGCCCAACCTAACTTCAAGAGATTGTTACTATAGGCATGCCACCAACAACAAAACTCTGAAAATGGAATAACACATTAGTCACACAATTCATTAATTATTTCATTTTCAATTTCATTCTCATTTACTTATCATCACTTAGGCAATCCATGCCTCATTCATCTCATTGGCATCATTATCATTTTAACCAACAACCATGGCTCCATGTCTCAACAAGAGAGTATATATATATATATATCATCAATTGCATTGAACATCATCTAGGCAAACATGCCTCAATTATGTCATTTACATCATTATAACCAACCACATTGATTTCACATCTTATTATATCTCAATTCACATTATACCAATCATAACATTTATCACATAAATTACCAATGTAATCAATTACTTAACATATGATCAATCAAATAAATTAAGTATCAAGATCATGTAAATGTATACAACCATGTAGTTTGTACTTACCTCTAAAAGCAACTCACACAAAACACTAAACTCTTCTTCCAAGAATCCTTCAATACTTGGATTATGGTAACTCAAACTCTTCACAACCTAATCCAAAAAGGAATAATACAAATGAGATAAGAAGACTAAAGTCTAACTAGGGAAAACTCTACACATGACACGCTCAACAACACGGTCGTGTCCCTGACCGTGCCCTAAACTCACAACACAGAAGCTTTGACACGCTCAGAACCACAGGCGTGTCACTGAACGTGTAATACATTATGTTTCCCATAAACATTGACACGCCCAACAACATGGGCATGTTCAAGGCCGTGTCAATCATTCACCAACACATTAGCTATGACACGCTCAGTGACAAGGGCGTGTCACTGGACGTGTAAATGCTACTGCAACACAGAACCATCGACACGCCTAAAGACTTGGCCGTGCTCATGGGCATGTCAGGCCAAAAATATAGATTCCGGCAACAACAACCTCACATCCAACAATCCTTTTACTTTCACCATTTTCCACTTCAACCAAACATCACTAAACACACCCAAAAACCATAACAAACTTTCAAAAACATAAAAACAACTCTAAACATACCTCAAACACAAATCATAATCATCATCACAAACCCAAAACACAACCACAACACTATCTCTGTTAACAACTTACTCTTTCCTTCAATCCATCCCCAAAATCCAAAAATCAATTGAACCAAACACACATATCATCCCCAACCTCACTCACAACTTCAAAGAAAATCAAAGAATCAAGTAGAGAACTTACCACGGATGAAGAAACTCTTAAATGTCCAACTTGATCACTTGAAAACTTCCTTCAATCTTGAGTATGAAAGATCAAATCTCTCTCTTGCTCTCTTCTAGGGAGTGTCAGCCAAAACAAAGAAAAGAAAAGGAAGGAAATGAAGGCACACGCAGAAGGAAGAAAGAAAGAAAGAAGAAAGGAAAGAAAATAAAGTCAAACACTCAACCTTCTCCTTCCTCAAAACCCTCTCCTCCAAGCATTTAATATTAAAATACTCTAAATATCTCCATCCACTTCCACTCACTCAAATCCCACTTAATTAACTTAATTAATTTTAAAAATTATTAATTAATCATCTTTTGACTTCCCATTTGACTTGTATATGTTGTATATATCACTATATATACAACATATACACTCTCTCTTCACTTCTTTTCTCTTTCCAATTAAACACAAATTCATTAAATCCAATTAAAACAATAATTATATCAAAACTTCCAGGGCAAACTTTGGGATATTACAGACTCGATTCTTAAGGAATCCCAAACCCCCTAATGGGTTCGAAAAGTTGGGTACGTGTGGGGAAGGTGAGAAATTGCCCAGCACCCCCACAATGCCTGGTTCATTGGAACCGGCCTCCTTTACAGGTCTTAATATTATAAAATTCTTAAATATAATAACATTATCCATATTACACACAATAATTAAAAGAAAGCATCAATATATTAAAATGAAAGCAATGTCCAAACAAAACAAATAAATGGACACCCATCCAAGGATGGAATCATGTCCATACATCACATGCCTAAATAGGACACCCACCAAATGGTAGAAATAAGCCCTTTACATAGGTTCTAAAATAGAAAAGCAAATTAAATTACATGATGTTTGACTAATGAGGTACCCACCAAGTGGAAACATACCTCTTACAACTTTTGGAAATCTAAATTAATTGATAAAAGTAAATAATCATTCATCATAAATAAATCATTCATCAAAGCTATTAATCAAAATATAAAATAAACATCCATCCACGATAAATTAAATAAATCAAGTATTGAAATTAAATAAATTAAAGCATAAGAAATAAATCAAAGCATAATCAAGTATGGAATTGAATAAAGTAAATAAAAGTCCAATTATGACTACTGTGACTTTTTATGGAATTAAAATAAATTAGGGTTTTATGTTTTAAAGGGTTGGTAAGACTCTTTGATTAACAAAATTAAGGTTTGAATGATGATATCATGAAACTAGGGTTTTAAACACTTTAAAATACTTTAATTTGTGATTTTTTGTTATTGGGTTCCTAAGCTACTGTGTAAAATTTAGGTTTTTATGTTTTTATGTTTTTTAATGTTTTAAAAGGATTAGGGTTCATAAAAATTAGGGTTTAAGGTTTTAAAAGGGTTAGTGTTCATTATTTTGAATTTTGGAAGTTGAAATTTGGATTTGATATTTTGGAAGTAGGGTCACGGGTGGTGAATAATTTTTAGGAATTTGGAAATTAATTTGATATTTTATGGAATTTTATGAATTTAAACAAGTAAATTAAAGTTTTTATAAGTAGAAAAGATGTTTTTTAAGGCTTTTTGAATGAAATAGAACCTTCTTTAAAATTTTAAAAGAAGCAGAATTTACATCTTAGTTTTGTTGAAAAAATTTGTTCAATTAGAGTTTAAGATTTTTAAGAAGAAAAAATAACAATTTTAAGCCTTTTGGAAGATAAACTAACGAAATAAGGTTTTTTGGCTTTAGAAAAATATAATTAAAGTTCAAAGGTTTTTAATTTTGATTTCATGAATTTGCTACTATGTAAAAAAACAATTAAAGAAAATTAATTAACACATACCTTCTTTTGATGATTTCTCCAAAAACAATTCTTCTTGGATGAACTTGTAATATCCTCATTTATGCCCTAGAAGTTTTGAGTATGTTGTTGTTATTGTGGTTGTTGATATATATATTGGGAAGTGAATGTTTGTGCATATATGTGTTAAATTGTAAGAGAAAAGAAATGGGAAGAGAATGTATATGTATATGTGTTTTGGAGAAGAAATTTAGGGTTTAGAGACAAATGTATATGTTGTTTATATGATGATATAATTAACATATACATTGGTCAAATGAAGAGTCAAGGTGATGGTTAAGTGGAAGAAGATATTTTTGGTTGTTAATGAAATTACTATAAAGGGCTTATATGAGACAAAGAGTTAGTTATATGGTTAAGGGTGTTTTGGTAATTTTCCTTGTAAGATGCATGGTGGAGATTAAAAGAAGAAAAGGTGTTTGACTTGTGCATTTTCTTCTTTCTTTCTTGAAGTGGCCGGATTCTCCATAGACAAAGAGAGAAAGAGAGGTGATCTTGAGGTTTGAAGCATTTTGAAGAAGGAAGCAAGGGTTTTGGTTAAAGATTTGTGGATTTCTTCATTTGAGGTAAGATCTTTTCTTTAATTTCTTCAATTCTTTTGAAGTGGTGTGAGAAAGGAATTAGGGTTTGTTGGTTTGATGATGAGAAGTTGAGTTGGTGAAGGTGTTGGAAGTGATTGTGTTGAGTAAGAGTTGTGTTTAGTGAAATTGTTTCTGTTTTACAATTAGTAAAGGCTGTGATTTGTATGATTTTTAATTAATTATAGAAAAATGTTCTTGAAGTGAATTTTTGATATGTTGTGCCTCTATGAGTGTAGAATGACTGAAAAATATGTTGATTCGATTTTGGAATGGTTATGAGTTTAGAAAGATTATTTTTATTAGACCTGTTCCAGCAGGTACCTTAACTGAGACAGCTATACTTCGGGATTTTTAATAAAATGTAGAAAAATCATATCCAGTCGAATTTTGGATATGTTGTTGCTTAGTGAGTCTAGTATTTGAGAAAAATAATTTGGAACCACGTTGATTGAATTTGATTTATGGAATTCACAAAGTTCAGAACTGCTGCCAGGATGCAGGGCAATTGGGGCAGTCTGGTTAGGTGAACTATTTGACCAAGATTTTGTGTTCAGTTTGATCTGAAATTTTAAAGGAATGATTTTTAGATACAAAACTAAATTCTGTAAAAATTTTAGAATTTTTAGTCAAGTAGATTATTTTATACAATTTTTTCAAAATAAGGATAAAATGGAGTTTAAAACCAGAATGTACTATTCATATGAATCATATCAATTGTTCTTTGCCCTAATTGCATTGTTGAGATTGAACAATGTTATGTTATGCATTGTGAATGGTTATGTGTTTCATGAATAATATACATTGAAATTGAAATGATAATTCAAATAAGACATGATATGAGGCAATGCCATTGTGATTGGCTATGATGATGATATTGAAAGAAAGAAGGCATGTTTGCCTAAATGTGATGAGAATTTGAGAATGGAAATGGTAACTATATAATAAATGAATTGTTTGTTTAATATGTTATTCAGTTTCAGAGTTCTGGATTTGGGTGGCATGCCTAAGAAATGATAAAAGGTAACAGTCTTGCCGGGTTGAGGATCTCCTCATATGTGTTGAGTTGATGATCCAAGAGACTGGGTCTGTTACACTATGAGATATATGATTTGTAACAGTCTTGCCGGGTTGAGGATCTCCTCATATGTGTTGAGTTGATGATCCAAGAGACTGGGTCTGTTACACTATCCATGGATAGAGATACATGTATATACATTGCCTACGGGCGTGATTATTGTGACTATGAACCAAAGCAGTAACTCTGAACTCTGAATATCATATTAAATACTTGTTGGGCCCATAGGTGTCAGGGTTATATGAATGTCCTAAATAATGTTATGAGTTAATGAAATGAGATGTTGGTTATTGAGTATGATTGATTAATGTTGAATGTGGAAAGATGTTGAAATGTGGTATGCTCATATGACTATGATTTGTGAAATGCATAATTATGTGGTTAACTTTATATTTATGATATTGATCTTATCAATAACATATGTGGCATTGCATTACATTAAAGCATACCATTAGCATGTTTTATCTTACTAAGCCGTTGGCTTAGCGCGAATGTGATTCTTCGCGCAGGTGACAAGGAAGAACCAGAGAGTTCCTCTAGGCCGAGTCGAGCCTAGATTTTGAAGAGTGAATAGTGGGCTTTAAGATCGAAGACTGACTGCCAAACATGTATAAATTTTATGTGTTGTAAAACTTGAGTTTTGATGTATATGAATTTGTAAATATTGTTACTTTCCGTTGCATAGTGAACAAAGATTTTATCTGCTGTATTTCATAATAAACCTTTACTTTATTTTGTACTAGAAGTGTAAATCCTTTTTGCAGGTTGTAGTTGAGGTTATAAGGGGGATTTATTGGAAGTGTACTGAGAATGATTTTGTTTGCATTGGTTTGTGTAAAAATGTTTTCAAAAATTAGAAAAAAACCAGTTTTGTCGACACTTGGGATTGAATTTTTAGGCAAAACTATGGCAAAATTTCTATAAAAATCGGAACAAAAATTTGACTAAGTAAAAGTGGTAGCAACATTAGGATAGGGTGGCGCCTCTACTCAGCTTACACATGTAGGTCGGGAAGGGGTGTTACAGAACTAGCTCCAAAGACAAGCCTTTTTTGCCTTTGAATCCTCTAAATCGTGCTTCTGCTGTTCCAGAAAAGAATTGAATTGAATTTCTTCTTTTCCTTCCTTGATTTGGTTTCAAATTTTCCAAACTACTTTTGGATTTTTTTTCTCCTCTAAATTAATTGCCTTTGGTCCTTATTTATAGTGGTTTGAGGTTGTTTATTCCTAATTAGTTAAGGTAAGTAATATTAATAAAAAAAAAGAAACCAAAACCTAATTGGATAAGGTTTAGAAAAAATTGCGTCGGAAAAATTGCGCTGCCGAAAAAAAACTGATGCGGAAAAACTGCGCTGGCAAAAAAAATCTGCCGCAGCTGGATTCGATAGCGCGCACGGAGCGGGACCGTAAGCTATTTCGCAGGCAAAAAATTTCTGCGTGGGCTATTTCGCACGTAGAAAAATTCTGCTTGCGAAATAGCATAGTGATTTCACGGGACCGTGCCCACGGGCCCGCGCGATGATTTTTTCGTCGCCGATTTTTTTGACTCTGATTTTTATTTTTTATTTTTATTTTTTTGACTTTTATTTGTTTATTTCTATTTTTTATTAATAAAAATTAGATACTAAAGCAAAAATTATTTAATAAAAATTATTTTGGACCAATTAGACAACAAAAATCATTTTAGATTAAATAAAACATATTGGACCGGATTGGGTCAAAAATTAAGGGTCTAAACAATCCCAAAACACCTTTTGCTAATCTACCCCTTGACATTAAAGAGCTTTTCAAGGGAACTCACTTATTAATTCTTGTAATGATACATTCCAACCCTTTCAACAAGAACAACAATTATTCTTATTATTATATATTTTTTTTCTTTTTCTTTTTTTTTATATTTTATTTTTATTATTTTGCTTTGCACTCTTAAACCTACAAAATTTAACCCCACACTTAATTCAACACAACACTCGGTCATAAACGCTCTTAAAATGCTCTTGACCTAATGAAAGGGTAAGAGTTAAACAACAAGGTTCAAGCTAATGGTGTTGTGAAAAAGAAAGAAAAGGAAAAATAAAATAAGCTCAAAATTGGCTAACTAAGGTTGAATATAGGGTTGGTCTTTTTAAGCCAAAGTGGGTTCACCTAATTGCCTTAATCATCTTGATGCCAAATTGAAATTTTTATGTAATCTTAAAATGCATGTCAAAGCAAGTTCTAGCAGTTCATCAATCAAAGATGTTCATCCACAACAATAATGATAAGTTGATGGCTCAATTCCTTACTAGGTTAAAGGAAATGCAAGGGAAAACAAAAAAATTTAACAATAAGCACCAATTCTACTCAATTCTCCAATTCATGCTTTAAAAATTCAAAGGTCATCTATCAACAATTTTATAACAATTGAACTTTCTAAAACTCATTTATTCAAAGAAAAACATAAAAAAACATTAACTAAAACTTAAACAAAAACAAGTTAAAAGTAAAAACACAAAAATACATAATGCACTTAAAAGTAAAAACACAAAACACAAAATGACCCCCACACTTAAAGATTCACATTGTCCTCAATGTGAGCATGCATACTACAGAGAGGGTTTAGATGATACCTGATTTCCAACGTTCCCATATACGATGTGTAGGGCTCCTTCCACCCATAATGCAATTGGAGCCCATGTGTGAGAGGATGAACAACATGCAACTTTGAAATGTGCCCAATGTATTGAAAAGCCTAGGTAGCATCTTTGGCAGGGCAATTGTCCAAAAAGAACATGTGAGGGTTGTCTTAACTTGATCCTCTAATGATATAGGGACGTGGTAAGAACCTTTTTTAGTTTGCAACATGGTTATATATGGTTTTTGCTCATTCTCACCACCAAGGGTGGGAGAGATGATAATTTGTTGCATACTGTACTCCCCAACCAAAACATCGTTCAAAATTCTTGGGGTCTTTTTAAGTTCAACCAAGTTTGGTTGAACCACTTCTTCATCCTCTTTATCAATTTGGAGCTCCCCCTTAACAATCTCATTATTTAATAGTAAATTGCTCTCCTCAATTTCTAAATTGGAAAAATTAGGTTTTACTTCTAAGGTCATGGCCACCTCAAGCTTATCTTCACTATCTTCACTATAGGGCATGTCATAAAGTTTAGAAAGTTGCATACCCAGTTTCTCTTCATTCAACCTGATTGCGAATGAGATTTGTGGCATACAAGGATTTGGAGGTTCATGCAATTTTGTGAAAGTTGATGCTTCCAAATTCTCCTCCTCCTTTGATTGAATTAACTCCTCTATGCATGGTTGTTGTAACACCCCTTCCCGACCTACATGTGTAAGCTGAGTAGAGGCGCCACACTAACCTAATGTTGCTACCAATTTTACTTAGTCAAATTTTAGTTCCGATTTTTTTTCAAAAATTTTGCCATAGTTTCGCCTAAAAATTGAGTCCCAAGTGTCGACAAAACCGGTTTTTTTCTTATTTTTAAAAACATTTTACACAAACCAATGCAAACAAAATCATTCTCAGTACACTCCCAATAAATCCCCCTTGTAACCTCAACTACAACCTGCAAAAAGAATTTACACTTCTAGTGCAACATAAAATAAAGGTTTTGTGACAACCCCTATATTTAAATATTACACAGCGGAAGTTATAAAATATTTACATATTTACATACTAAACATTTCTTTACAAAATATAAAGAAATATACATGATTGGCAAGTCTGCTCTGATCTTTAAGCTCCAAAAATGGATTCAACAAGGTCTACTCTCACTTGGTCTTGATGAACTCTCGGGTTCAACTCTATCCACTCTATTACCTGCGCGATTAAACACTATCGCGCTAAGCCAACGACTTAGTAAGATAAAACATGTTAATGGTATGCTGAAATGTAATGCAATGCCACATATGTTATTGATAAGATCAACATCATAAATATAAAGTTAACACATAATTATGCATTTCACAAATCATAGTCATATGAGTATACCACATTTCAACATCTTTCCACATTCAACATTACTCAATCATACTCAATAACCAACATCTCATTTCATTAACTCATAACATTATTTAGGACATTCATATAACCTTGACACCTATGGGCCCAACAAGTATTTAATATGATATTCAGAGTTCAGAGTTACTGATTTGGTTCATAGTCACAATAATCACGCCCGTAGGCAATGTATATACATGTATCTCTATCCATGGATAGTGTAACAGACCCAGTCTCTTGGACCATCACTCAACACATATGAGGAGATCCTCAACCCGGCAAGACTGTTACAAATCATATATCTTATATTCAAAATTCTCATAGTGTAACAGACCCAGTCTCTTGGACCATCAACTCAACACATATGAGGAGATCCTCAACCCGGCAAGATTGTTACCTTTCATCATTTCTTAGGCATGCCACCCAAATCCAGAACTCTGAAACTGAATAACATATTAAACAAACAATTCATTTATTATATAGTTACCATTTCCATTCTCAAATTCTCATCACATTTAGGCAAACATGCCTTCTTTCTTTCAATATCATCATCATAGCCAATCACAATGGCATTGTCTCATATCATGTCTTATTTGAATTATCATTTCAATTTCAATGTATATTATTCATGAAACACATAACCATTCACAATGCATAACATAACATTATTCAATCTCAACAATGCAATTAGGGCAAAGAACAATTGATATGATTCATATGAATAATACATTCTGGTTTTAGACTCCATTTTATCCTTATTTTGAAAAATTGTATAAAATAATCTACTTGATTAAAAATTCTAAAATTTTTACAGAATTTAGTTTTGTATCTTAAAATCATTCCTTTAAAATTTCAGATCAAACTGAACACAAAATCTTGGTCAAATAGTTCACCTAACCAGACTTCCCCAATTGCCCTACATCCTGGCAGCAGTTCTGAACTTTGTGAATTCCATAAATCAAATTCAATCAACGTGGTTCCAAATTATTTTTCTCAAATACTAGACTCATTAAGCAACAACATATCCAAAATTCAATTGGATATGATTTTTCTACATTTTATTAAAAATCCCAAAATATAGCTGTCTCAGTTAAGGTACCTGCTGGAACAGTTCTACTAAAAATAATCTTTCTAAACTCATAACCATTCCAAAATCGAATCAACATATTTTTTAGTCATTCTAGACTCATAGAGGCACAACATATCAAAAATTCACTTCAAGAACATTTTTCTATAATTAATTAAAAATCATACAAGTCACAGCCTTTACTAATTGTAAAACAGAAAAAGAATTTCACTAAACACAACTCATCTCATCATCAAACCAACAAACCCTAATTCCTTTCTCACACCACTTCAAAAGAATTAAAGAATTTAAAGAAAAGATCTTACCTTAGATGAAGAAATCCACAAATCTTTAACCAAAACCCTTGCTTCCTTCTTCAAATTGCTTCAAACCTCAAGATCACCTCTCTTTCTCTCTTGGTTTTTGGAGAGCCGGCACCTCTTGAAAGAAAGAAGGAAAATGATGAAGACACAAAGTCAAATTTGCTTTTAATCTCTACCAAGTGATCTTATCCAAGCAATTACCAAAATGCCCTCAATCATATAACTAACTTTTTGTCTCATATAAGCCCTTATATGTAATTGCACATTCCACAAAAATATCTTCTTGCATTGACTCTTCCTTTGACCCATTTATATGTTATATATATCATCATATACACAACATATACATTTGTCTCTAAACCCTAAATTTCTTCTCCAAAACACATACAAAAACATTCTCTTCCAATTTCTTATCAACTTATCATATATACATAATTCAAGTGCAACAACACTAACACCAAGACTACTAGAGCATAATTAGGGATATTACAATTCTCCCCCTCTAGAAAGAAATTTCGTCGTCGAAATTACCTGAAATTAACTCTGAAATAACTAAGGATACTGGTCTCGCATGGTATGCTCACTTTCCCAAGTTGCTTCCTCTCTTGCATGATTCTTCCACAGAACTTTTACCAAAGGCACATTCTTATTTCTTAACTCTTTTACATCACGTGCCAAGATAGCAACTGGTTCCTCTTCAAATGTCAAGTCTGGGCTCACTTCAATAGATTCAAATGGCAACACATGAGATGGATCCGACCTATATCTCCTCAACATAGAAACATGGAATACATTATGAATACGATCCAACTCAGGTGGCAAAGCAAGTCGATACGCCACTGGCCCAACTCTTTCTAACACTTCATACGGCCCAATGAAACGAGGACTCAATTTTCCTTTCCGACCGAACCTCAAAATCTTCTTCCAAGGAGACACTTTCAGAAATACCTTATCTCCAACATCAAACTCTATATCTCTCCTTTTCAGATCTGCATAAGACTTCTGTCGGTCTGAAGCTGCTTTTAACCTGCCTCGAATCAACTTTACTTTTTCTTCAGTTTCTTGAATCAAATCAGGACCAACCAACTTATTATCTCCAAGCTCATTCCAACAAAGAGGTGTCCTACACCGTCTGCCATACAATGCTTCAAACGGTGCCATACCAATGCTGGATTGGTGACTGTTGTTGTAAGCAAACTCCACAAGAGGTAAAAACCTATCCCAACTTCCAGAGAAATCGATGACACAGCTTCTGAACATGTCCTCAATAATCTGTATCACCCTCTCTGACTGTCCATCCGTCTGTGGATGAAAAGCAGTGCTGAAATGCAGTCGAGAACCTAAAGCACTATGCAAACTATTCCAAAATCTGGAAGTAAACCTGGGATCTCGATCAGACACTAAAGAATTTGGAACACCATGCAGTTTCACAATCTCATGGATATACAGCTCAGCCAATCTCTCCAAAGAGTAATCCATTCGAACCGAAAGAAAATGAGTTGTCTTAGTCAATCTATCCACAATCACCCATATGGCATCATGCTTCTTTTGTGTCAATGGCAAACCAGACACAAAATCCAATGTTACTCTTTCCCACTTCCATTCTGGCCTGACAATGGTTGAAGCAACCCGGTTGGAACTTGATGCTCTGCTTTAACCTTCTGACAGGTGAGACATTTCGATACAAACTCAGCAATGTCTCTATTCAACCCCATCCACCAATAATGCTGTCTCAAATCATGATACATCTTCGTATTACCTGGATGCATAGCAAACATTGACTGATGAGCTTCTTCCAAAATGACCCTTTTCAAATCAGCATCATCGGGTACACATAATCGGTTTTTAAACCATAGGCTCCCATCACTTTTCACAACAAAATCTCTAGTCTTCCCATTCTTGCAATCTGAAATAATCTTCTGAATCTTCATATCAATCAACTGAGCCTCTTTGATCTGATCTAACAAAACTGGTTTCAAAAGCAACTGTGCCAACAATGCACCATCATCACAAGGTACAAAACTGGCATGCAATGCTCTCAACTCAACAAGCAACGAGAGCGAGTAAACTATTAAACCAGCTAAAGACTTCCGACTCAAAGCTTCAGCAACAACATTTGCTTTACCTGGATGATAGTCAATCAAGCAGTCGTAGTCTTTAATCAATTCTAACCATCTCCTCTGACGAAGATTGAGTTCTTTCTGGACACCCAAATACTTCAAACTCTTGTGATCAGTGTAGATGAAACATTTCTCCCCAAACAGATAGTGGCGCCAAATTTTCAATGCAAACACAATGGCAGCCAATTCCAAATCATGGGTCGGATAGTTAAGCTCATGCGGTTTCAACTGTCGAGATGCATAAGCTATAACTTTACCTTCCTGCATCAACACACATCCCAAACCACTATGTGAAGCATCACTGTAAATCACATATGGTTTGCCTTCTACAGGTAAAGTAAGAACAGGCGCTTGAGTCAACATATCTCTCAACTGCTCAAAGCTCGCCTGACATTGATCTGTCCACAAAAACCTCACTCCCTTACGAAGCAATCTGGTGAGTGGAGTAGCTATCAAAGAAAATCCTTTCACAAACCGCCGGTAATAGCCTGCCAAACCTAGAAAACTTCTAATCTCTGTCACAGACTTAGGTGGACTCCAATTCAGAATAGCTTCAACTTTACTTGGATCAACTCTAATGCCTTCTGCTGAAACAATATGTCCGAGAAAAGCTACTTGATCCAACCAGAACTCACACTTCGACAATTTAGTAAACAACTGCTTCTCTCTCAAAATATGCAACACAATCCGCAGATGCATATCATGTTCCTCCTCATTCCGCGAATACACCAGAATGTCATCGATGAAGACCACTACAAACTGATCCAGATAGGGCCTAAATACCCTATTCATCAAATCCATAAAAGCTGCAGGTGCATTCGTCAGACCAAAAGGCATAACTAAAAATTCATAATGCCCATATCTGGTCCGGAAAGCTATCTTCGGAACATCTTCAGCTCTGACTCTCAGCTGATGGTACCCTGATCTCAGATCAATTTTGGAAAACACAGCTGCACCCTTCAACTGATCAAATAGATCATCGATTCTAGGCAAAGGATATTTATTCTTAATGGTCACTTTGTTCAATTGCCTATAATCGATACATAATCTCATAGTACCATCTTTCTTCTTCACAAATAGCACAGGAGCTCCCCAAGGAGAAACACTGGGGCGAATGAATCCTTTGTCCAACAACTCCTGTAATTGCACTTTTAACTCCCTCAATTCTGCTGGTGCCATTCTGTAAGGAGTAATCGAAATAGGAGTGGTACCGGGCAACAATTCGATACCAAACTCCACTTCTCTCTCAGGAGGCAATCCTGGCAACTCCTCGGGAAAAACATCTGGGAACTCAGCAACTGTGGCAATGCTATCAATGGGAGAACCCTTTACTCTAGTATCTACCACATGAGCAAGATAGGCTTCACATCCCTTTCTAATCAACCTCCTAGCTGCAACAGCTGAAACAAATAAGGAGGCTAGCTGTTCCTGCTCATTAGATACTATCACCTCTCTACCATCACCAGTTCTCAAAGAAACAATCTTCTTCTTACAATCTACCACAGCTCCATGTCGAGATAGCCAGTCCATGCCTAGAATCACATCATATTCCTTAAATGGCATCTCAATCAAATCTCCAAGGAACTCCTCACCTTGCACCCTCACTGCACTATCTTTATGCACTTTACTAACTATCACACTATGCCCTAGAGGATTTGTCACCAAAACATCAAATCCTAGGGACTCAGCATGCATATCAAACACAGGCAAAACAGATGCACTAATATAAGAATGGGTGGATCCGGGATCAATCAAAGCAAGTACTGCAGTATCAAATAAAGAAAAAGTACCAGCTATAACTGCCGATGCATCCGGCTGCCTTTGCATAACATACATCCTCTGGGAAGATCCAACCTCCTCTGGTCTACTCTCCCTGGATGTAGCACCTCCTCTAAAACTGAACCCTGGTCTACCTCCTCGGCTGGCACCTCTGCCTCCTCTGCCTCCCCTCACACTAGCTCGAGAAGCAGCAGAATCAACTGGCATCTGCTCCTGCCTCTCAGGACAGTCTCTCACAAAGTGGTCAGGTGATCCACACCTGAAGCATACCCCTGATCTACTATGCCTCCAACAAACGCCCCCATGTCTTCCACCACACTGGTTACACACAGGTAAGGTGGATCTCTGAACTCCAGGAGTAGGAGCACTCGCTACTGAAGCTGCAGGTCTAAATCTCTGCCTCTGGAACTGCACTGACCTACCAGCTGATCTTTGACTTCTACTGACCCGAGGAGCAAAGCTTCCCTTACCTCTTTTAGCAGAAGAAGACTCTGTTTCAAATTGGGGCCTTCTAATCCTAACCTCTTCCTCAGAAGCAGCTGCAATATTCTGAGCTTTCTCCACACTCCGAGCTGCTGCCACAAGCTGAGAAAAATCCTGATACCGAGAACCAGCCACATGGCACATAAGAGAGGGCCTCAACCCCTCCTCAAATCTCCGGCATCGATCTATCTCATCCGATATAATGCCCCCGGCATACTCACTCAACCGGATAAATTCAACCTCATACTCCGTCACGGTCCGGTTGTTTTGCTTCAAATCTAAAAACTCTCTCTTCTTCCCATCTTTATACTCCCTCGGAGTATACTTCAATTCGAACTCCCTCAGAAAATCTGCATAGGACAATGTTGGGGGATCTTTCATAGAATGGGGCACTGTCTTCCACCAACTATAAGCATCCTTCTGCAACAATGATCTTGCATAATCAAACTTTTCCTCTGGAGTGGCTTGCAATTGCACAAATATTCTCTGAACTTTGTCTAACCGTTGCTCAGCCACAACTGGATCAGTAGTACCTATAAAATCCTCTGCTCCAAACTTCCTTAGTTTATCATATTGCCTCACTGCTACCAAAGGTTGTGGGGGTGGTGGTGGTGGCTGTGGTTGCACTGGTGCTGGCCTCAAAGCCTCTATCACATGCCTAACCCAAGCTAGCGGAACCTCCTCCCCAGCTGATCTCCCTGACACCGAAGCAGGTGCCTCCTCAACACTAACAACCCTAGCTCCATCATCAGGGGCAATACTCTCGGCACTACCCTCAACCGACTATCGTGAGTGAGAATCCATCACAACCTAACACTGCAAACATAGCAGATTATATCTTATTAAAGATCAGAGACTGCCAATCTCAAACGTATATGTTATTCAAAACCACTTTTTAAGTAAAAATAGTCTTTTTATTACATTTTACCTAGGTTGAGAATCTCAAACCTAGGCTCTGATACCAAAACAATTGTAACACCCCTTCCCGACCTACATGTGTAAGCTGAGTAGAGGCGCCACACTAACCTAATGTTGCTACCAATTTTACTTAGTCAAATTTTAGTTCCGATTCTTTTTAAAAAATTTTGCCATAGTTTCGCCTAAAAATTGAGTCCCAAGTGTCGACAAAACCGGTTTTTTTCTTATTATTAAAAACATTTTACACAAACCAATGCAAACAAAATCATTCTCAGTACACTCCCAATAAATCCCCCTTGTAACCTCAACTACAACCTGCAAAAAGAATTTACACTTCTAGTGCAACATAAAATAAAGGTTTTGTGACAACCCCTATATTTAAATATTACACAGCGGAAGTTATAAAATATTTACATATTTACATACTAAACATTTCTTTACAAAATATAAAGAAATATACATGATTGGCAAGTCTGCTATGATCTTTAAGCTCCAAAAATGGATTCAACAAGGTCTACTCTCACTTGGTCTTGATGAACTCTCGGGTTCAACTCTATCCACTCTATTACCTGCGCGATTAAACACTATCGCGCTAAGCCAACGACTTAGTAAGATAAAACATGTTAATGGTATGCTTAAATGTAATGCAATGCAACATATGTTATTGATAAGATCAACATCATAAATATAAAGTTAACACATAATTATGCATTTCACAAATCATAGTCATATGAGTATACCACATTTCAACATCTTTCCACATTCAACATTACTCAATCATACTCAATAACCAACATCTCATTTCATTAACTCATAACATTATTTAGGACATTCATATAACCTTGACACCTATGGGCCCAACAAGTATTTAATATGATATTCAGAGTTCAGAGTTACTGATTTGGTTCATAGTCACAATAATCACGCCCGTAGGCAATGTATATACATGTATCTCTATCCATGGATAGTGTAACAGACCCAGTCTCTTGGACCATCACTCAACACATATGAGGAAATCCTCAACCCGGCAAGACTGTTACAAATCATATATCTTATATTCACAATTCTCATAGTGTAACAGACCCAGTCTCTTGGACCATCAACTCAACACATATGAGGAGATCCTCAACCCGGCAAGATTGTTACCTTTCATCATTTCTTAGGCATGCCACCCAAATCCAGAACTCTGAAACTGAATAACATATTAAACAAACAATTCATTTATTATATAGTTACCATTTCCATTCTCAAATTCTCATCACATTTAGGCAAACATGCCTTCTTTCTTTCAATATCATCATCATAGCCAATCACAATGGCATTGTCTCATATCATGTCTTATTTGAATTATCATTTCAATTTCAATGTATATTATTCATGAAACACATAACCATTCACAATGCATAACATAACATTATTCAATCTCAACAATGCAATTAGGGCAAAGAACAATTGATATGATTCATATGAATAATACATTCTGGTTTTAGACTCCATTTTATCCTTATTTTGAAAAATTGTATAAAATAATCTACTTGATTAAAAATTCTAAAATTTTTACAGAATTTAGTTTTGTATCTTAAAATCATTCCTTTAAAATTTCAGATCAAACTGAACACAAAATCTTGGTCAAATAGTTCACCTAACCAGACTGCCCCAATTGCCCTGCATCCTGGCAGAAGTTCTGAACTTTGTGAATTCCATAAATCAAATTCAATCAACGTGGTTCCAAATTATTTTTCTCAAATACTAGACTCATTAAGCAACAACATATCCAAAATTCAATTGGATATGATTTTTATACATTTTATTAAAAATCCCGAAATATAGCTGTCTAAGTTAAGGTACCTGCTGGAACAGTTCTACTAAAAATAATCTTTCTAAACTCATAACCATTCCAAAATCGAATCAACATATTTTTCAGTCATTCTAGACTCATAGAGGCACAACATATCAAAAATTCACTTCAAGAACATTTTTCTATAATTAATTAAAAATCATACAAGTCACAGCCTTTACTAATTGTAAAACAGAAAAAGAATTTCACTAAACACAACTCATCTCATCATCAAACCAACAAACCCTAATTCCTTTCTCACACCACTTCAAAAGAATTGAAGAATTTAAGGAAAAGATCTTACCTTAGATGAAGAAATCCACAAATCTTTAACCAAAACCCTTGCTTCCTTCTTCAAATTGCTTCAAACCTCAAGATCACCTCTCTTTCTCTCTTGGTTTTTGGAGAGCCGGCACCTCTTGAAAGAAAGAAGGAAAATGATGAAGACACAAAGTCAAATTTGCTTTTAATCTCCACCAAGTGATCTTATCCAAGCAATTACCAAAATGCCCTCAATCATATAACTAACTTTTTGTCTCATATAAGCCCTTATATGTAATTGCACATTCCACAAAAATATCTTCTTGCATTGACTCTTCCTTTGACCCATTTATATGTTATATATATCATCATATGCACAACATATACATTTGTCTCTAAACCCTAAATTTCTTCTCCAAAACACATACAAAAACATTCTCTTCCAATTTCTTATCAACTTATCATATATACATAATTCAAGTGCAACAACACTAACACCAAGACTACTAGAGCATAATTAGGGATATTACAGTTGTATTTCCTCACCATCTTCTTCTTGATTAGTTCCTGCATCAAAGGAATCACAAAGACTGTTATATATCACCTGTTCACTCCTCAAATTTGTGATTACCTTGACTTGCTCCAGTTGGCTAGGAAATTCCTCTTCTTTGCGTGCTTGGAGTTGATGTGCAAGTTGCCCAACTTGAATTTCCACCCTCTTCAATGATTCCTCCAAAGAATCAAACCTCTCATTGCTCCCTTCCTGATTTTGTGTGCTAATTTGAAGGTAAGCATTCAAATCATCTTTCACTGTGGATTTCTCGAATTGATTTTGATTTTGTGTAATATCCCTAAGTGTGCTTAGAAGTTATGATAATGTTGTTATTATTGAATTGAGTGTGTGATTGATAAGTGGTAATTATGTTGTTTGAAGAAAAGCATTGTGTAGAGTGAAGTGTATATGTTGTGTATATGGTCATATATATATAAGATAAGTTGGTCAAAGGGCTTGGTCAAGGGAAGAGGATATTTTATTTGTGATTGTGAAATTTGTAATATCCTCATATATGCCCTAGAAGTTGTGATTATGTTGTTGTTGTTGTTATATAATTGGATTGAATATATGTGTTACATTACAAGAGAAAAGAAATAGAGAAAAGAATGTTTATGTATATGTGATTTGGGAAAGAATTTAGGGTTTAGAGAGAATGGTATATGTTGTGTATATGATGATATATATAACATATAAGTTGGTCAAAATGAAGAGTCAAGGAAAGAAGATATTTATTTTTGTTAAGTGTGAAGTTACTATAAAGGGCATGTAATGAATGGTAATCAAGACAAATGGTATAAGGGTGTTTAGGTAATTACTCTTGTTGAATCACTTGGTGGAGATTTAAAGAGGTGATATTTTGTCTTTTCTTCATTTCCTTCTTCTACTTCTTCTCTTCTCCACGTTGGTTGGCTCCTCCTTAGACAAGAGAGAGCAAAGTGAGATTTGTTTAATTCTAACATCAAATTGAAGGGAGAATCAAAGGATTTAATTTAAGATTTGTGGAATTCAACAACTTAGGTAAGTTCTTTCTCTTGATTTTCCTTTGTTCTTTTGAAATTGTGTTTGGGATTGGTGAGTTGATATGGATGGTTGATGGAGTGTGTTTGTGTATGGTGTGTGTAAAAGTGTTGAAATGGAATTAAAGATAAGAAGCTAGGTTGGTGTTGGTGATGGAAGAGTAAGAGTTGTGTTTAGTGAATTTTTTTCTGTTTTACAATTAGTAAAGGCTGTGACTTGTATGATTTTTAATTAATTATAGAAAAATGTTCTTGAAGTGAATTTTTGATATGTTGTGCCTCTATGAGTCTAGAATGACTGAAAAATATGTTGATTCGATTTTGGAATGGTTATGAGTTTAGAAAGATTATTTTTATTAGACCTGTTCCAGCAGGTACCTTAACTGAGACAGCTATATTTCGGGATTTTTAATAAAATGTAGAAAAATCATATCCAATTGAATTTTGGATATGTTGTTGCTTAGTGAGTCTAATATTTGAGAAAAATAATTTGGAACCACGTTGATTGAATTTGATTTATGGAATTCACAAAGTTCAGAACTGCTGCCAGGATGCAGGGCAATTGGGGCAGTCTGGTTAGGTGAACTATTTGACCAAGATTTTGTGTTCAGTTTGATCTGAAATTTTAAAGGAATGATTTTAAGATACAAAACTAAATTATGTAAAAATTTTAGAATTTTTAGTCAAGTAGATTAATTTATACAATTTTCAAAATAAGGATAAAATGGAGTCTTAAACCAGAATGTACTATATGGTCATTTTGCTAATATTCCTTTGGATTAGGTTTTGAAGAGATTGGGTTGCATTAACCTAAATGTGGAGAATTCTTGGAAAGAAAAGAAATGTATAGATTGATGGAACTAGTTCTTGAGGTAAGTACCAATACATATGATTGTATTTAATTACATAATTTGAGGCTTAACACATTTGTTTGCAAATGTGTTAAGTGATCTATTATATTGTTAACATAATTGGACTAAGGTGATGATTGAATGATGTGAAGGATGTGAAGATCATTAACAAGGTAAGCATAAACCCTATTTGATTGTATATCCTTATATGTCTTTGAACATTAACACATTGGGATGAAAGTGTTAAATAAGCTATTATATTGTGAATGTAAATGAAGAATATATATAAAGGATGAAATATGAAATGGGAATGGTAGGAAGAAATGAGGATCATTCTTAAGGTATGTGCAATTTGTTATGATAAATGCTCTAGTAATGAATGATGTTAATGTGTTTTGAGAAGTGAGAAAATGTTATGTTATATGCATTGTGAATCTTGTGTATGGCAATGTATTATATGAATAATATACTTTGAAATGTGATATCAATGATGCTATATGTATCATATGGATTGAGATATGATATGATATGAAGCCATTGTGATTGGCTATGATAATTCAATTGAAAGAGATAAGGCATGTTGGCCTAATTGATGATGAGATTGATAATGAAATAATAAATGAATTGTTTGTTTAATATGTTATTCAGTTTCAGAGTTCTGGATTTGGGTGGCATGCCTAAGAAATGATGAAAGGTAACAGTCTTGCCGGGTTGAGGATCTCCTCATATGTGTTGAGTTGATGGTCCAAGAGACTGGGTCTGTTACACTATGAGAATTGTGAATATGAGATATATGATTTGTAACAGTCTTGCCGGGTTGAGGATCTCCTCATATGTGTTGAGTTGATGGTCCAAGAGACTGGGTCTGTTACACTATCCATGGATAGAGATACATGTATATACATTGCCTATGGGCGTGATGATTGTGACTATGAACCAAAGCAGTAACTTTGAACTTTGAATAACATATTAGTGTTTTGGGCCCGAGTCTGTCTTTATTGTCAATGTGAATTGCAAGTATTGAAATATTGATTGTGAGTATTAATAATGAATTATGCTTGGTGAATTGTGAATAATATAATGTTATTAAGTGTAATATGTAAATGAATTGTGGTTGATGATAAAGGTTGTCTTTATTGTAAATGTGATTTATGATTTGTATGATATATAATTTGTGTATTGCAATAATGATTGGTATGGTATATATAATGTAGGGGTATTAATATATTGGTTTTGAGTATTGGTGATGCATTGGGGTTGGTGATAATATTATGTATATATGTACATCATATTTGAAATTAGCTAGGATATATTAAAGATGAAATTAAAAAGAAAAGAAGATATGATAAGAACTAATTATATATTGAATTGATGTATCATTATATGTCAATACTTCTATACTATATGTTTATATTTTATAGTTGGACTACTAAGCTCTCGGGCTTAGCGCGGGTGTTTATTCGCGCAGGTATATAGATGGAAGATATGAAGTCTTTTGTTATGCCACAAGAAGAGTAAAGTTTGTCGAGACCAACTAGAGGGTAATGCATACATGTATAAACTTTAATTATGATGTATTTCTGACGAGAGAGTATTTATATGTATAAATGAAGTTTTTGATAAAGATAATGATTTTGTAAATGTTATTTAAATTAATGTATTATGGTTTGAACTCTGTTACAGGTTTTTAAAAGGTAACGAAAAGTGACATCCTTATACTTTATATATTTACTGTATGTATACTAGGTATACGCATAGTACTTATATAGGGTATCGGGGTGTTACAATTATTTTGGTATCATAGCCTAGGTTCGAGATTCTCGGCCTAAGTGAGAAAAAAAATTTTTTTTTGAAAAGTTTAAATAAAAGTAAAAAGGAAAAGTTTTGAAATGAAATTTGTAATACATGCATATGCATTGACACCTAGGTTGGTCTCGGATGTGGCATTATATGAATTATAGAATATTTGTGTTATATGAGATGTTCAATATAGTTGATGATATATGTGTATACTATTTTGATGTGATGAGAAATTATGATTGTTGACAATGATGTTGGAAATGAATTATAATTGAGGCATAGTGCCTAATTGATTATGAGAAACTAATTGTGAAATGTAATATGATATATGTATATTGATGATGCATATGAAAATGTCATGTTGTGTGCAACATGGAATGTAATGTTGATGTTTATGAGCAATATTATGTAGGACATAATATGAATTGAAACATAAAGAAATGAAAAGGAGAATAAATTTGAAAATGAGTTGAAAATCAAATCAAGATAAGAGTATGTACTTTTTCTTCTATACTTTGAACCTCTTTATAATAAAGTTTATGTTGGTTTTGCTAATGTTGAATTTACTAGACAGCAGAAATGATATCGAATTGTTAAAATTGAAAGTTATGTTATTTAAATGAGGAGAGTATGGTGGAATGTTGAATGAGTTGTTTAGTAGAGACAAAGTGTGATTATGTAAAGTTGGGATGTGTATACAGTTAAGGTTGTGTTTAAAGGAAAAAGAGATGATAGTGGTTAAGTAAGAATATAACTTAGTATTGTTACTATAATGCGAGCATAGTAAATTCAATGTTAGAAATGTGAGATGCTTGGATATTGTGAAAGCTCATGGTAATGGTGATAATATGTGATATTTGAGATTTTTGAAGTGAGCTTTATGATTGTGGAAATTATATGTTTTAATATTGCTTTGTGATATATATTTGTAAGATGTTTTTAAAGTGATGATAGAAAAGATGAGTTTGGCAAATTGAAGCTTAAACGAAGTAGTAAATTGAGAAGTTAAAGTTTTAGTGGAATTTGATAAAGATTATTGGGATATTGATAGTTAACTGTATATGCAATGCATGAGCTAAGTGAAATGACTAGTATTGCATATGGAAGTATTATGAATTGAGTAATGTGATTGATAGTATGAGAATTTGTTTTGAAATAATCAAGGAAGTGGATAAGTAAATAGAAATGAGTTATTTTAAGTCATTTTACTAAACAGGGTAAGAATGAATATGGGAGTGTACTAAATATTTTTAAAGACGAAAGTGAAAGAGATGTTGTAACACCCCTACATTCAATACATGCACACTACAACCACCACAATGTAGTATACATGCACTAAACATAGAGATGCTACAGATTTTTTTAACATTCAAAACATTTTAAATGATACCATAATTTTTCAATTGTATACATTATAGAAAGATAAGTAATTAACTTGTAATACAAAACTAAATAGATATATATATAAAGATACATTTAGTTGTTACGCAGCGGAATTTATCAAATATTTACATATATGAAAACATTTAATTTCATATTTACAAATATACACATATGTACATTAAAATCTTTACTTTACAAAATATAAAAGAGTTATACATGATTGGCAAGTCTCCTCTGATCTTTAAGTTTCCAAAATCAACTCTTCACTGTCTACTCTCACTCGGTCTCGAAGAGCTCTCGGGTTCAACCCTATTACCTGCGCGATCAAACACTATCGCGCTAAGCCAACGGCTTAGTAAGATAATGCATGCTAATGTTATGCTTTAATGCAATGCAATGCCAATTCTCAATCCATATTATACATGTAACATCATATATGCAAAGCTAACAACATACCTTTACATTTCATAACTCAACATAAATAGACATATCATATTTCAACATCTTATTATATACCTCATTAGTATTCATTTAATCATTCATAATCAACACTAAACAAAGACAAGCATGGGCCCAAAACACATTAATATACCATTCAATTTTCAGAGTTAATGTTTTGGTTTTATCATCACATTTATCAATATCATAAACCCAACTAGGCTTCAAGGATTAGGTTCAACCAAGCTTCAAGGGGAGCAAAGCATGCTAAGCATCAACCCAACTTGGCTTCAAGAACCAACCCAACCTAGCTTCAAGGGTGGTAACATCTCAATTAGGCTTCAAGGATTCAATCCAACCTAACTTCAAGAGATTGTTACACTTATTAGGCATGCCACCAACAACAAACTCTGAAAATGGAATAACACATTAGCCACACAAATCATTTATTATTTAATTATCATTTCCATTCTCAACTCTCATCATAGCCAATAACAATGGCCTCATATCACATATAAGTTACCATAGCCAATCACAATGGCATTTTATTCCATCACATTATACATATAGCATTATTGATATAAACATAACCAAACACATTACTCATCACATGAGTCACAATACATGAAATATCACATTGTTCACATAGTATCATATACATTACCATTATCATCATATGCAACAATGCAATAATACAAGATTTGTACTTATTTTACTAACAATTCATACAACTCCTAACATTTCCTTGTCCAAGATTCTTTAACCTCTTAGATCAATGGTCAATCACTATCTTCAAGACTTAAATCAAAAGTAATAGCATATACTTGTTTAGGGATACACAAGAAATAATCCAATTAGGAATTAATTAGGGCAAACCTCAACCCTGACACGTTCACCCACACGGGCGTGTTCATGGCCGTGCCCTAACTCCACAACACAGAAACATTTACACGCTCAACAACATGGGCGTGTTAATGGGCGTGTAAATTCTCAAATCTTACAGTAGCTATGACACGCTCAATAACACGGGCGTGCTACTGGTCGTGTCAAACCTACTGCCTCCAACACAATTGACACGCCTAAAAACCCTGGACGTGCTCATGGGCGTGTCCGGCCACAAATCAAGACTCCAATCAAAAACAACCATACACTCAACAACACACTTCTATACATTAACATCCTCTTCAAATAATCTTAACAAAACATACTCAAAACTCATCTCAACTTGCAACACACCCAAAACAAACCAAAACACACATCAAACACCAAACACAAAATCATCTCAAAACCCTTACCACATAGACAACATCATCTCTTCCAACCACTTACTCTTTTCTTCAATCCATACTCAACATCCATCATCCAATCACTCAAACACTTCTCACATCTCAAAATCAACCAACACACTCTTAAAAATCTATCAAACTCAAATATCATTTCAAATAAACACAAAGATCACAAGAGAACTTACCAAAGTTACAAAACTTCTTGAATCACCAACTTGATCACTTAATCTTTCTTCAATTTGAGATTCACTCAACAAGATCTTCTCTTTGCCTCTTGCTTCCTTTGTCTAAGGAGGAGCCGGCCACAATGGAAAAGAAGAAGAAAAATATCAAGAAGCAAAGTCAAATTTTGCTTTTAATCTCCACCAAGTGATCTTATCCAAGCAATTACCAAAATACCCTCAATCATATAACTAACTTTTTGTTTCATATAAGCCCTTATATGTAATTACACACTCAACACAAATAAATATCTCTTCCATTGACTCTTCATTTGACCAATTTATATGTTATATATATCATCATATACACAACATATACCATTCTCTCTAAACCCTAATTCTTTTCCCCAAAACACATATACACAAGCATTCACTTTCCAAATTCTTTTCTCTTGCAATTTAACACATATATTCAATCCAATATGTCACTACAACAACAATAACAACAACATCAACAACATAATCAAAACTTCTAGACTATTTATGAGGATATTACAGATGTCACATTGGGAATGTGACTGAGATGAATATGAAGTGTTTCTATAGTCGGAATATATATGTTTGTAGTGTGAATAAATACTTTATATCATATTGGAAGAATGAGAAGGATTTAAAAGAAAATGATAAACACTAAATTTGTATTGAATGTATGAAAAAGGAAAATACTATAAGAGCATATAATTAAGTGTATACATGTATATGATATGTGAATTGAGTTTTCCAATATGAATGAAATTATGATATATAAACACATTTGTGAATCACATTATGAGGATGGCTTATGAAGATATATGTGGTATAATTATAGAATTAGTGATATGGAAAAACAATGTTATATGTATTAGTGGACCTAAGAGAGATTAGGTCTTGAACTGTGTAAAGCTAGATAGATTATGTGATGGAAGTGAGAATGGAAAGAACTTGAGTAATATTGGACAGTGGAAATTGTTATAATGAGTATTGAACTTGATGATTATATTATATTTAGAGTTTCAAAGTATTCACATATGAAAAGTTCTATGTAATTATATTATAAGAGATTGTAGATGGATTAGAAATGAAGTGATGAATAGAAATTGTATAAGAACTGTATATGATTGAATATGTATATAGTAATATTGTTAAAGCATGAGTTAAGTTGATAAGGATCATATAAGCGAATACAAATTGGTTGAAACGAAGTTGGAATGTGTTAACTTCTGTTATACTAAAAATGTTAAGATTGAGAATAGAATTATAAAAGAACAGTATTGAATTGAAAGTTCTAGGTTTGAATATTAATCTCTTAAAGTCATGTGTTTTGTTCAGTATTTTGGATCGGTTAATTTGTTATCCATGGATTTGGATCTTAGATATAATGATTGTAATACGGATTTGGTGAGGTTGACAATTTTGTTTGAGAAGTATAGTTAAAAATTATGATGGTTAAAGTTGTACCTTATTATTTTTTTTTATGTTAAGAATTTGGTTATAACCGTGAAAAAAAAAATAAAAAAAAAATTAAAAAAAAATTTTGAAATGTGTTGAGTTATGGATAATATGACAAAAAGGTAATCAAAATAAATATACCAATGATAGGAAATGTGAAGAGTTAGTAAAAGGGAGAAATTATATTAAATGAATGAAAGTTATACTGAATATGTTTATGGTATGTAACTTGAGGTTTAAGGGAATGAACTCAAAGTTTGAGTGAATGAATTATAGATATTAAGTATGATATAACATTTTTATGAGAATTGGTGGAAATTATACTAAGATAATAAAGAATAAACTATGTGTATATTAAAAGATATTAGAAGTGATTTGTTATCATGATGATTTGACTGAAAATAGATTGAAAGAGAGCAGAAATTGAATATAAGTTTGCTCTTATGGAATTAAGTTATATTTATACTTATATGAAAATTGTGAAATTTCATGATAAGTTAGATTACTTAATCGTTGGTTGGAATTGAACAAGATTGGAACGTGGGTATATTGTGACAGATAGATTAATTGATCTGGATTTGGCTAAGATTATGGATCATTAATAAAATTTAATGTGTATAGTTGTATTAAGAAAATAGGTATTTACATGATAATGTATATGATGTAAATTTTAAAGTATGATTGGACATGAATGAGTGGAGTATAGTAATTGTTAATCATGATAAGAAGAGAAAAAGATTGGTTATCTATAAAATAAGTTGAAAGATAATGTATTAATATGTAAGTTAAGTGAAAAGCATGCTAAAGAAATAACTCCATTTATGAAAAATCAGGATTTTGTTATCTATTGAGAGTGATAAATGTCTATTTAGACAGTGATTGTAATGAAGGGATAATTAATGTTCAGATATAAGTCAATGGTTTTTAATGTTAAAGTTAAGAGAGTAATTATACAGAGGTGAAATAACAAAATATATTAAATATAAAGATTTGACAAAGTATTATTGTGCTATATGATGATCTGATTCTGGTATAAAGATATTAATAGGAAATGTAATGTGATCTTTTGAATGTTTGATTAAGAAAGTAACCAGATGTATAAACATATAGAATGATGAGTTATAGAATTTAAAGAAGGTGGTTGATTCTAAAGAGGAGAGTTGGAGTTATATGATTTGATGATATAATGACTTAAGCGTATAATTAACTTCATATGGGAGTTAATATAGTATTTTGTTAAGAATAAATTGTTATGGTACTGATAATTTCGAGGACGAAATTATTTAAGGGGGAGAGAATTGTAATATCCTCATATATGCCCTAGAAGTTGTGATTATGTTGTTGTTGTTGTTATATAATTGGATTGAATATATGTGTTACATTACAAGAGAAAAGAAATAGAGAAAAGAATGTTTATGTATATGTGATTTGGGAAAGAATTTAGGGTTTAGAGAGAATGGTATATGTTGTGTATATGATGATATATATAACATATAAGTTGGTCAAAATGAAGAGTCAAGGAAAGAAGATATTTATTTTTGTTAAGTGTGAAGTTACTATAAAGGGCATGTAATGAATGGTAATCAAGACAAATGGTATAAGGGTGTTTAGGTAATTACTCTTGTTGAATCACTTGGTGGAGATTTAAAGAGGTGATATTTTGTCTTTTCTTCATTTCCTTCTTCTTCTTCTTCTCTTCTCCACGTTGGTTGGCTCCTCCTTAGACAAGAGAGAGAAAAGTGAGATTTGTTTAATTCTAACATCAAATTGAAGGGAGAATCAAAGGATTTAATTGAAGATTTGTGGAATTCAACAACTTAGGTAAGTTCTTTCTCTTGATTTTCCTTTGTTCTTTTGAAATTGTGTTTGGGATTGGTGAGTTGATATGGATGGTTGATGGAGTGTGTTTGTGTATGGTGTGTGTAAAAGTGTTGAAATGGAATTAAAGATAAGAAGCTAGGTTGGTGTTGGTGATGGAAGAGTAAGAGTTGTGTTTAGTGAATTTTTTTCTGTTTTACAATTAGTAAAGGCTGTGACTTGTATGATTTTTAATTAATTATAGAAAAATGTTTTGATGTGAATTTTTGATATGTTGTGCCTCTATGAGTCTAGAATGACTGAAAAATATGTTGATTCGATTTTGGAATGGTTATGAGTTTAGAAAGATTATTTTTATTAGACCTGTTCCAGCAGGTACCTTAACTGAGACAGCTATATTTCGGGATTTTTAATAAAATGTAGAAAAATCATATCCAATTGAATTTTGGATATGTTGTTGCTTAGTGAGTCTAATATTTGAGAAAAATAATTTGGAACCACGTTGATTGAATTTGATTTATGGAATTCACAAAGTTCAGAACTGCTGCCAGGATGCAGGGCAATTGGGGCAGTCTGGTTAGGTGAACTATTTGACCACGATTTTGTGTTCAGTTTGATCTGAAATTTTAAAGGAATGATTTTAAGATACAAAACTAAATTCTGTAAAAATTTTAGAATTTTTAGTCAAGTAGATTAATTTATACAATTTTCAAAATAAGGATAAAATGGAGTCTTAAACCAGAATGTACTATTCATATGGTCATTTTGCTAATATTCCTTTGGATTAGGTTTTGAAGAGATTGGGTTGCATTAACGTAAATGTGGAGAATTCTTGGAAAGAAAAGAAATGTATAGATTGATGGGACTAGTTCTTGAGGTAAGTACCAATACATATGATTGTATTTAATTACATAATTTGAGGCTTAACACATTTGTTTGCAAATGTGTTAAGTGATCTATTATATTGTTAACATAATTGGACTAAGGTGATGATTGAATGATGTGAAGGATGTGAAGATCATTAACAAGGTAAGCATAAACCCTATTTGATTGTATATCCTTATATGTCTTTGAACATTAACACATTGGGATGAAAGTGTTAAATAAGCTATTATATTGTGAATGTAAATGAAGAATATATATAAAGGATGAAATATGAAATGGGAAAGGTAGGAAGAAATGAGGATCATTCTTAAGGTATGTGCAATTTGTTATGATAAATGCTCTAGTAATGAATGATGTTAATGTGTTTTGAGAAGTGAGAAAATGTTATGTTATATGCATTGTGAATCTTGTGTATGGCAATGTATTATATGAATAATATACTTTGAAATGTGATATCAATGATGCTATATGTATCATATGGATTGAGATATGATATGATATGAAGCCATTGTGATTGGCTATGATAATTCAATTGAAAGAGATAAGGAATGTTGGCCTAATTGATGATGAGATTGATAATGAAATAATAAATGAATTGTTTGTTTAATATGTTATTCAGTTTCAGAGTTCTGGATTTGGGTGGCATGCCTAAGAAATGATGAAAGGTAACAGTCTTGCCGGGTTGAGGATCTCCTCATATGTGTTGAGTTGATGGTCCAAGAGACTGGGTCTGTTACACTATGAGAATTGTGAATATGAGATATATGATTTGTAACAGTCTTGCCGGGTTGAGGATCTCCTCATATGTGTTGAGTTGATGGTCCAAGAGACTGGGTCTGTTACACTATCCATGGATAGAGATACATGTATATACATTGCCTACGGGCGTGATGATTGTGACTATGAACCAAAGCAGTAACTCTGAACTTTGAATAACATATTAGTGTTTTGGGCCCGAGTCTGTCTTTATTGTCAATGTGAATTGCAAGTATTGAAATATTGATTGTGAGTATTAATAATGAATTATGCTTGGTGAATTGTAAATAATATAATGTTATTAAGTGTAATATGTAAATGAATTGTGGTTGATGATAAAGGTTGTCTTTATTGTAAATGTGATTTATGATTTGTATGATATATAATTTGTGTATTGCAATAATGATTGGTATGGTATATATAATGTAGGGGTATTAATATATTGGTTTTGAGTATTGGTGATGCATTGGGGTTGGTGATAATATTATGTATATATGTACATCATATTTGAAATTAGCTAGGATATATTAAAGATGAAATTAAAAAGAAAAGAAGATATGATAAGAACTAATTATATATTGAATTGATGTATCATTATATGTCAATACTTCTATACTATATGTTTATATTTTATAGTTGGACTACTAAGCTCTCGGGCTTAGCGCGGGTGTTTATTCGCGCAGGTATATAGATGGAAGATATGAAGTCTTTTGTTATGCCACAAGAAGAGTAAAGTTTGTCGAGACCAACTAGAGGGTAATGAATACATGTATAAACTTTAATTATGATGTATTTCTGACGAGAGAGTATTTATATGTATAAATGAAGTTTTTGATAAAGATAATGATTTTGTAAATGTTATTTAAATTAATGTATTATGGTTTGAACTCTGTTACAGGTTTTTAAAAGGTAACGAAAAGTGACATCCTTATACTTTATATATTTACTGTATGTATACTAGGTATACGCATAGTACTTATATAGGGTATCGGGGTGTTACAAAATTACCAACATGGGCTTGTAAAAGACAAAGGTTTAGTTATATGGTTGAGGGTAGTTTAGTAATTTTCTTTTGGAAGGGTATTTAATGCCTATTGACTTTGTGTTTTCTTCATCATTTCTTCTTCTTCTTCTTGTTGATGGCCGGCTCACTCAAAGACAAAGGAAAGCAAGAGAGCAAGTGATGATTTTGGAATTTTAAGCTCAAAAGTGAAGGAAGATCTCAAGTATACAAGTTGGAATTTCAAGAATTTCATGATTTTAGTAAGTTTTCTCTTGTTTGCCTTTGTTATTTTTGAAGATGTGTGTGAGTTGAGTTAGGGTTATTGATAGTATGATTAAGTGTGTTGATGATTTGTTGATTAGAGTTGAAATTGATTTTAAAATAAGAAGTTAAATTGGTGTTGGTGATGGAAGAGTAAGAGTTGTGTTTAGTGAATATTTTTCTGTTTTACAATTAGTAAAGGCTGTGACTTGTATGATTTTTAATTAATTATAGAAAATTTTCTTGAAGTGAATTTTTGATATGTTGTGCCTCTATGAGTCTAGAATGACTGAAAAATATGTTGATTCGATTTTGGAATGGTTATGAGTTTAGAAAGATTATTTTTATTAGACCTGTTCCAGCAGGTACCTTAACTGAGACAGCTATATTTCGGGATTTTTAATAAAATGTAGAAAAATCATATCCAATTGAATTTTGGATATGTTGTTGCTTAGTGAGTCTAGTATTTGAGAAAAATAATTTGGAACCACGTTGATTGAATTTGATTTATGGAATTCACAAAGTTCAGAACTGCTGCCAGGATGCAGGGCAATTGGGGCAGTCTGGTTAGGTGAACTATTTGACCAAGATTTTGTGTTCAGTTTGATCTGAAATTTTAAAAGAATGATTTTAATATACAAAACTAAATTCTGTAAAAATTTTAGAATTTTTAGTCAAGTAGATTATTTTATACAATTTTTCAAAATAAGGATAAAATGGAGTCTAAAACCAGAATGTACTATTCATATGGTCATTTTGCTAATATTCCTTTTGGATTAGGTTGTGAAGAGGTTGAATTGCCCTAATTTGTGAAGTGAAGAACTAGTGAGTGGAGAAGAGTTTAGAGTGGTGTGAAATGTTATTAAGGTAAGTATCAATGTTGCATGATTGCATTGTTAATGCATATCACTAATGTATTTTGATGTGTTTATATCATTAATGATATGTATATATATAATTGTGTTATGGGAAAATGAAAGATGTGAATGATTTGATGAATATTAATGTATGAGAATACAATTGATTGAGTATAATTAAATAATGTTAGGTAAATTATTACATTGTTAATCTAATGTGACTTGTATAGTGTGAAAGAGAAGAGGATCATTCAACAAGGTATGAGCTATGCAAATTTATTATGATAAACACTTTTATGAAGAATTACTTTAATGTACTTTGTAATGTTATAGCAATGATGCTATATGTATAATGTGAATCATGTGATTGAATAATGATATGTTCATTTGGTTAATGTAATTGATGTTGAGTATTATAATGATGATGCACATGATACTATATGAACAATACTATGTTTTGTGTATTATGAATCTTGTGAATTGTATTGTGCTATATGAATAAGGTACTTTGTAATGTTATAGCAATGATGTTATATGTATCATATGGATTGAGATATGATATGTTGTGAAGCCATTGTAATTGGCCATGATGATTCAAATGTGAGATGAAGCCATTGTGATTGGCTATGATGATCTAATTGAAAGAAATAAGGCATGTTTGCCTAGATGATAATGAACATTGAGATTGAAATTGATAATGAAACAATAAGTGAAATATGTGTTTAATGTGTTATTCAGTCTTCAGAGTTCTGGGTTTGGAGGCATGCCTATAAAATGAAAAAGGTAACAGTCTTGCCGGGTTGAGGATCTCTTCAAATTGAGTTGAATTGAGGTCCAAGAGACTGGGTCTGTTACACTATGAGAATTGTGAATATGAAATATATGATTGGTAACAGTCTTGCCGGGTTGAGGATCTCCTCATGATGAGTTGATGGTCCAAGAGACTGGGTCTGTTACACTATCCATGGATAGAAATATTGATATATGATGCCTATGGGCTTGATGATTATGATTATAGACCAAAGCAGTAACTCTGAACTCTGAATAACACAGTGGTGTCTGTTGGGCCCGAGTCTGTCTTTGTTGTCAATGTGATATACAAATGTTGAAAGAAGTGGATAATGAAATCTTTGGTATACTTCATTGGACATGTGATTGATGATATGTAATATGTGCATTGAAATATTGATTATGAGCACTAGTGATGAATCATCAATGTTGAATTGTGAATAAAGAAATGTTATGATTGGTATGATGTATAATGTGTGTATTAGCATTGATTGTGAATTCAATTGATGAATTGTGGTTGATGACAATGATTGTCTTAATTGGAAATGTGACTTATGATTAGTATGATGTATAATGTGTGTATTGAGATGTTGATTGTGAATATTAGTGATGGGTTGGACTTGGTAGAAATGTTATGTTTATATGTGTATAAGATATGAGATTAGTTGAAAGATATGAAAGGTGCAAATAAATAGGGATAAACTTAATAAGAACTAAAAGTATATGGAATTGAGATATCTTTATATGTTAGTGTTTCCATGATATATGTTTGTATTTTATATTTGTACTACTAAGCTTTCGAGCTTAGCGTGGATGTATTATCGCGCAGGTAGCTTGGTGGAAGATATGAAGTCTTTTGGTATGCCACGAGAAGAGTAAGATTTTGTCGAGACCAACTAGAGGGTAATGCATACATGTATCCACTTTAAGTATGTTATATTATATGTATAAATGAAGTTTTGATAAAGACAATAATTTGTAAGTGTTCTTTAAATTGACCTATTATGGTTTGAATTTTGTTACAGGTATTGAAAGGTAAAAAGAAAAGTGGCATCCTTATACTTTATATACTTACTGTATGTATACTAGGTATATGTATAGTATTTATATGGAGTATTAGGGTGTTACAATTATTTTGGTATCAGAGCTTAGGTTCGAGATTTTCGGCCTAAGAAAAATTAAAAAGAAAAAGTTTTGAAACGCTTAAAATGAATTAAAAAGAAGAGTTTTGAAAATGAAATTTGTAATACATGCATATGCATTCACACCTAGGTTGGTCTCGGAGGTGGCATTATATGATTTATAGTATATCTGTGTTATATGAGATGGATGTTAATGTGTGAATGATATGATGTTATGAGAAAATTGTTTTGTTGTAATGTGAGATGTTGAGGCATGATTACTTAACTTGCTTGTGAAAAAAAGAAATGAATTTTAAAAAAAAAATATTGATAAGTTTAATGAACGGACTTATATGTCTCCTGCGGAACCATGCGGACCCATTGGAATGGGCAACCGAACTTGGACAACCGACCTGGTTGGGGAAGGGTACGTATATAAAGTCATAGTTGTTGGCTATAATGATAAATTTAAATGAGTATAATGAATGATATGAATTTATATAAGTCTAATTGATAATTAAAAATGGAAATTTATGCAAGTAAAGTGAAGTGTTAAATGTGTTGAAGCATAAAGAAATGAAAAGGAAAATAATATTGAATGAGTTGATTAGTAAAGACAAGGTATGATTATTTAAAGTTTGGGGTATATATATAAAGTTAAGGTATTGTTTAAAGGAAAAAGAGATGATATTGGTTATGTAAGAATATAAATTGGTATGGTTATTTTAATGTAAACATTGTGAATTCAAGGTTAGAAATGTGAGATGCTTGGATATTGTGAAAGCTCATGGTAATGGTAATAATATGTGATATTTGAGATTTTTCAAAATGAGCTTAATAATTGGGGAAGAAATATGTGTTGATATTGCTTTATGATATATATATATCCGAGATGTTTTAAAGTTGATTTTAAGAAAAGATGAGTTTGGTAAATTGAAGGTTTAAGCGAAGTAGTAAGTTGAAAAGTTAAAGTTCTACTAGAAACTGATAAAGATTGATTGGATATTGATGGTTTAATGTATATTCAATACCTGAGCCAGGTGAAATGATTAATATTGCACATGAAAGTATTATGAATTAAGTAATGTGATTGATGGTATGAGAATTTGTTTTGAAGTAAAAAGAGAAATAGATAAGCAAATGAAAAGGAGCTATTTTAAGTCATTTTATTGTAAAAAAAAAATGGATATGGAAGTATATTAAATGTTTTTTTTTAAGATGAAAGTAAAAGAGATGTCACATTGGGAATGTGACCAAGATGGATGTGAAGTGTTATTATAGTCAGAATATATATTTGTAGTGTGATTAAATACTTTTTATCATATTGGAAAAATGAGAATAATAGTATTTAAAAGAAAGTGATAAACACTAAATTTGTAGTGAATGTATGAAAAAGGAAAATAAAAATCAGAGCATATAATTAAGTGTATAGGAGCTATTAGGCTCAATGTGTATATTATTAGGTGTAATGTACATATGTATAAATATATGAGTAAAATATATATATACGTTGAATGGTAAACAAACGGATATAAAGATGATATATTAAATGCATTTCAAAATAAAGGTGAGAGAGATGTCACCTTAGTAAGGTGACTAAGAATTTGTGAAGTATTATTATGGTTAAGAAATATATATGTGTTGAGTTGATAAATAATTTAAGTTATGTCAAAAAGGGGTAAGAATGATGTTGATTAAGGAAAAGTAATAAATGTTAAATTGTGTTAAAGATATGTAAAAGAGGAAATATATATAATTGTATGACTATGTGTATACATGTATGGAAAATGTGGAATGAGCTTTTCGATATGAATGTAAATGAAAATGTAAGAAATGTGGAAAGCAAGTCATATTGTGAATGTGACCTAAGTATGTGAATGTGATATAATTATTTGTTTAGTGGTGTGGAGAATAATAGGGCATGTATCAGTGGATCTATGAGAGAATAGGTTTTAACCTATGTAGAGTTAGATTATGGGATGAAATGGAGAGTGAGAAAGGACTCAAGTAACACTAGAAGATGAAATTGTTATGATAATAACTGAGTTAAACTATCATATAATGTTTCCTGGATTAAGGATTTTGTTTGTAGAAATTCTATATGTATAAGTATATAATAAAAAGGAAAGTATACTGTATGAAAAGTGTTACAAGAGATAAATTAGAAGTGGAGTAATAAATGGAATTTGTATATGATTAAATGTTGTGTATAAAGATGTTATAGATAATATTGTTGATGTGAGTTAGACTAATGATAATCGTATGTTCAAGAGAAAATTTATGGAGATGGAGTTGAAATGTGTTAACTCTTGGTGTAGTAAAAGTGTGGAGAATGGATATATAATTCTTGTGATACAACTAAATAGTGTAATTAAAAAGTTTGGATACAGAATAATCGAGAAACAGTATTGATTTATGAGTTACAGGTGTGTGACCATTCATCTCCTATGGCTATATGATTTGGTTAGTATGTGTAGCCGGTTAATTTTAGTATCCATAAATTTGGGACTGAGACAATATGACTGTAGTACAAATTGGTGAGATTGAAAATTTTGTTTAAGTAGCATAGTTAAAAAGTTATTATAAGATTTGGTGGGAACTATACTAATATGATTTGAAGTGATTTGTTATCACAATAATTTGATTGAATATGGATTGGAAGAGATCAAGAAATTGTATATAAGTTTGCCCTAATTGAATTAGATCATATATACATATATGAATATGGTGCAATTTCATGATAAGTTAAATAAATTAATCATTGGATGGAATTGAACAAGATGGGAAAGTGGATATATTGTGTAAGATAAATCAATTGATCTGGATTGGATTAAGATTATGAATTATTCTTGAGATTTAATATCTATAGTTGTATTAAGAATGTAATTATTTACATGGCAATGTATATGATGTAAAATATTAAAGTGTGAATGGACATGAATGAATGGAGTCATAGTAGTTATAAATCAGGATAAAAAGGGAAAAGATTGGTTATTTATAAAATAAGTTGAAAGGTAATGTATTAATATGTAAGTTAAGAGAAAAGCATGCTAAAGAGGTAACTCCATTTGTGGAAAATAAGGATCTTGTTATCCATTAAGGGATTGATAAATGTCTATTTAGACAGTGATTGTGATGATGGGATAATTAATGCTAAGACATAACCAATGATTTTTAAGGTTAAAGTTAAAAGAGTAATCATAAAGAGATGAAGGAACAATATATATTAAATATAAAGATTGGATGAAGTATAAGTGTACTATAAAATGATCTGATTCTGGTATAAAGATAGTAATAGGAAGTGTAATAAGTTCTTTTGAATGTTTGATCAATGAAGTAACAAGATATATAAACCTATAGAATGATGAGTTATGGAATTTAAAGAAGATTGTTGATTCTATAGGAAAGAGTTGAAGTTATATGATTTGGTGACATAGTAACTTAAACATATAATTAACTTCATATGGAAGTTAAGATAGTATGTTGTTAAGAATCAATTGTTACGATATTGATAATTTCGAGGACGAAATTTTCTTTTTAGAGGGGGAGAATTGTAATATCCCTAAGTGTGCTTAGAAGTTATGATAATGTTGTTATTATTGAATTGAGTGTGTGATTGATAAGTGGTAATTATGTTGTTTGAAGAAAAGCATTGTGTAGAGTGAAGTGTATATGTTGTGTATATGGTCATATATATATAATATAAGTTGGTCAAAGGGCTTGGTCAAGGGAAGAGGATATTTTATTTGTGATTGTGAAATTACCAACATGGGCTTGTAAAAGACAAAGGTTTAGTTATATGGTTGAGGGTAGTTTAGTAATTTTCTTTTGGAAGGGTATTTAATGCCTATTGACTTTGTGTTTTCTTCATCATTTCTTCTTCTTCTTCTTGTTGATGGCCGGCTCACTCAAAGACAAAGGAAAGCAAGAGAGCAAGTGATGATTTTGGAATTTTAAGCTCAAAAGTGAAGGAAGATCTCAAGTATACAAGTTGGAATTTCAAGAATTTCATGATTTTAGTAAGTTTTCTCTTGTTTGCCTTTGTTATTTTTGAAGATGTGTGTGAGTTGAGTTAGGGTTATTGATAGTATGATTAAGTGTGTTGATGATTTGTTGATTAGAGTTGAAATTGATTTTAAAATAAGAAGTTAAATTGGTGTTGGTGATGGAAGAGTAAGAGTTGTGTTTAGTGAAATTTTTCTGTTTTACAATTAGTAAAGGCTGTGACTTGTATGATTTTTAATTAATTATAGAAAAATGTTCTTGAAGTAAATTTTTGATATGTTGTGCCTCTATGAGTCTAGAATGACTGAAAAATATGTTGATTCGATTTTGGAATGGTTATGAGTTTAGAAAGATTATTTTTATTAGACCTGTTCCAGCAGGTACCTTAACTGAGACAGCTATATTTCGGGATTTTTAATAAAATGTAGAAAAATCATATCCAATTGAATTTTGGATATGTTGTTGCTTAGTGAGTCTAATATTTGAGAAAAATAATTTGGAACCACGTTGATTGAATTTGATTTATGGAATTCACAAAGTTCAGAACTGCTGCCAGGATGCAGGGCAATTGGGGCAGTCTGGTTAGGTGAACTATTTGACCAAGATTTTGTGTTCAGTTTGATCTGAAATTTTAAAGGAATGATTTTAAGATACAAAACTAAATTCTGTAAAAATTTTAGAATTTTTAGTCAAGTAGATTATTTTATACAATTTTTCAAAATAAGGATAAAATGGAGTCTAAAACCAGAATGTACTATTCATATGGTCATTTTGCTAATATTCCTTTTGGATTAGGTTGTGAAGAGGTTGAATTGCCCTAATTTGTGAAGTGAAGAACTAGTGAGTGGAGAAGAGTTTAGAGTGGTGTGAAATGTTATTAAGGTAAGTACCAATGTTGCATGATTGCATTGTTAATGCATATCACTAATGTATTTTGATGTGTTTATATCATTAATGATATGTATATATATAATTGTGTTATGGGAAAATGAAAGATGTGAGTGATTTGATGAATATTAATGTATGAGAATACAATTGATTGAGTATAATTAAATAATGTTAGGTAAATTATTACATTGTTAATCTAATGTGACTTGTATGGTGTGAAAGAGAAGAGGATCATTCAACAAGGTATGAGCTATGCAAATTTATTATGATAAACACTTTTATGAAGAATTACTTTAATGTACTTTGTAATGTTATAGCAATGATGCTATATGTATAATGTGAATCATGTGATTGAATAATGATATGTTCATTTGGTTAATGTAATTGATGTTGAGTATTATAATGATGATGCACATGATACTATATGAACAATACTATGTTTTGTGTATTATGAATCTTGTGAATTGTATTGTGCTATATGAATAAGGTACTTTGTAATGTTATAGCAATGATGTTATATGTATCATATGGATTGAGATATGATATGTTGTGAAGCCATTGTAATTGGCCATGATGATTCAAATGTGAGATGAAGCCATTGTGATTGGCTTTGATGATCTAATTGAAAGAAATAAGGCATGTTTGCCTAGATGATAATGAACATTGAGATTGAAATTGATAATGAAACAATAAGTGAAATATGTGTTTAATGTGTTATTCAGTCTTCAGAGTTCTGGGTTTGGAGGCATGCCTATAAAATGAAAAAGGTAACAGTCTTGCCAGGTTGAGGATCTCTTCAAATTGTGTTGAATTGAGGTCCAAGAGACTGGGTCTGTTACACTATGAGAATTGTGAATATGAAATATATGATTGGTAACAGTCTTGTCGGGTTGAGGATCTCCTCATGATGAGTTGATGGTCCAAGAGACTGGGTCTGTTACACTATCCATGGATAGAAATATTGATATATGATGCCTATGGGCTTGATGATTATGATTATAGACCAAAGCAGTAACTCTGAACTCTGAATAACACAGTGGTGTCTGTTGGGCCCGAGTCTGTCTTTGTTGTCAATGTGATATACAAATGTTGAAAGAAGTGGATAATGAAATCTTTGGTATACTTCATTGGACATGTGATTGATGATATGTGCATTGAAATATTGATTATGAGCACTAGTGATGAATCATCAATGTTGAATTGTGAATAAAGAAATGTTATGATTGGTATGATGTATAATGTGTGTATTAGCATTGATTGTGAATTCAATTGATGAATTGTGGTTGATGACAATGATTGTCTTAATTGGAAATGTGACTTATGATTAGTATGATGTATAATGTGTGTATTGAGATGTTGATTGTGAATATTAGTGATGGGTTGGACTTGGTAGAAATGTTATGTTTATATGTGTATAAGATATGAGATTAGTTGAAAGATATGAAAGGTGCAAATAAATAGGGATAAACTTAATAAGAACTAAAAGTATATGGAATTGAGATATCTTTATATGTTAGTGTTTCCATGATATATGTTTGTATTTTATATTTGTACTACTAAGCTTTCGAGCTTAGCGCGGATGTATTATCGCGCAGGTAGCTTGGTGGAAGATATGAAGTCTTTTGGTATGCCACGAGAAGAGTAAGATTTTGTCGAGACCAACTAGAGGGTAATGCATACATGTATCCACTTTAAGTATGTTATATTATATGTATAAATGAAGTTTTGATAAAGACAATAATTTGTAAGTGTTCTTTAAATTGACCTATTATGGTTTGAATTTTGTTACAGGTATTGAAAGGTAAAAAGAAAAGTGGCATCCTTATACTTTATATACTTACTGTATGTATACTAGGTATATGTATAGTATTTATATGGAGTATTGGGGTGTTACATTTTGTGTGCTAATTTGAATGAAGGCATTCAAACTATCTTCCAAAGTGGACTTCTTAAGTCGATCTTGATTTTGTGCGCTAGTTTGAATGAAGGCATTCAAACTATCCTCCAATGTGGGTTTCTTAAGGTGATCTTGAATTGAATATTGTTCTTGAGGGTAAGAACTTCTTTGGTAGGGTTGAAAAAAGTTTTGAGATGGAATTTGCTGCTGGTTTTCCCAAGAAAAATTTGGGTGGCTTCCCCAGCTTGAATTATAAGGTTTGGGGTATGTGTCATTTCCACCCATTTGCTGGAAACTTTCATAGGCATATTCTTCCTCTTGCCTCTCTTGGTATTGTCCATAACCAAATGAACACAAGTTTGCGCTATGTCCTGCAATGCCACGTGCTGAACATACTTCACGAGTAGGCATAGGTGTTCTTCCTCTTGCATTTAGCATCTTAAGTTGGTTCATTAATTCTGCTAATTGCCATGCCATGTCAGAGTCAGGGTTATCATCATAAACCCCTACGTACCTTGAAAACTGCATATTTACAAAAGGTACTCAGCAATTCAATGAAAACAAATAACAAAAAAAATTCAAACAAAATGAACAAACAATTAAAAGAAAACAAACAAACAATTAAATTGTAAAGAAAAATCAAACTATCACTACTTAAACAGCCTTCCCTGACAATGGCGCCAAAAACTTGTTGCGCTCAAATTAAGTACTACTACAAGCATCACTCGCAAGTATACGAGGTAGCTGTAGCAAAGGTGATCGCCCCAAGGTCGTTTCCCCAAGAAGGTGTGGTTCGTAATAGCTTGATTGACAAGTATTTAAATGTGGAAGTTTGTTGTGTTTGAATGGTGCGAGAATGATTTAAACCTAAGATTAAGGAGTGTAGGATTGATGTGTGTGATGGGTGTACAAGATCAAATCGATTCTTGGGAAGGTTCCTAGTGGTATAGGTCCATTCAATCAAAGCTCAATTCTCAATTATCCATTAACATAACCTTGTAATTAATTTGTTCCTTAAGGTTAATTAGTCAATTACCAATCCATTAGTTCTCACATTCATGAATTAACAATGACCAATTCTTTTACATTACCAAATTAACAAAACCCTAGAACTTATATTTCTAATTCATTCATAGGGTAATCGATTGCATAATTCCAATATCGAATTTCACCTCTCGGTCCTTCATTCAATATCTAGAGGTCGATAGGTAGCTAATCTATCAACCTAGCATACAATCCAATGCAATCAACCAACAACAAGGTACATCAATGGAAATATCAAATCAAAGCATTCAATCAAATATACTAAAAACCCTAGGCATGGGTATTTAGCTCAACATCATCAATTTAAAACATTCATTCAACTCAATATAAAACAAATACAAATTGTCCATTGCAATATCAATTCTCTTAATACAACAATAACAATAAGAAATGAATTAAAAGAGAGAATAGAAAAATATCTTGTGAAGATGCCAAGAGTAGGATTACTAGTCTTCCTCCTAGCTCCACTTTGATGTATGATGAAGAACTCAAGCCCTCTTCAATGGTTGATTCCCCTTTGCAATATGGAATGGAGCTTTCTCAAGTCACCAAGCCTTTCAATGATTATGCCTTTGGAAGATGGAATGGAGCTTTCTCAAGTCACCAATCCTTCAATAAAGCTTCTTTAACCTTCAAGAGCTTGTTTAACCCAATTTATCCTAAAGAACCTCAAAGATCTTGTCATTGGAAGATGGAGAAGATGAAAATGGAGGATGAAGATGCAGGGACAAGGAGAGTGTCACTCTTCCTCATCCCAAATCGTGTTTTCCCCCTCCTTCTCTTTTCTTTTCTCTCTCTTTTCAAACCCTAGCCGTCTCCTCTCTTTCTTTTCTTTCTAACAAAAGAATTTATATAAATTAAGGGTGACACAGCCAAGCTTGATTTGGCTTGGCCGTGTCCCTCAATTTTCTTTGGGACACTGCCAAGCTTGCTAGCCGTGTCCTTCACTACCTTCTTCTTTCTTTCTTTCTTTTCTTTGTTCTTCAAGCAGTGACACGACCAAGCTTGTGGCCGTGTCATGTGACACGACCACTGGCTTGGCTGTGTCACTTGGGTGTGTCACCTTCTGCTTCTTTTCTTTCCTTCTTTGCTTTTTCCAGGTGTCTTTGCCATGAAATGGGACACGGCCAAGCTTGCTGGCCATGTCATGTGACACGGCCAGTGGCTTGGCCGTGTCATTGAGTGTCTCTTCCTGCTTCTTCACTTTTGCTCTTTCTTTGTGGTTTCTTTGTTTTTGTTCTTTAGGTGAGACACGGCCAGTGGCTTGGCCGTGTCTCTTGGATGTGTCAAGCTCTGTCATCACCATTCTTTGAGGGACACGGCCAAGCTTGATTTGGCTTGGCCATGTCTTGCTTGGTTCATGCTTTTCCTGCACTGTTTTGATCTTCCAAGGGTGTTTTTGCACTTAAACCTAAAACAAACACTTTAAACAAACTTAAAACAAAAATCAATTAAAACTTTAACTAAAAACATATAAAAATCACACTAAAAACTAGTACAAAAATAATCTAAACAACTACCCCACACTTAATTCCTTGCTTGTCCCCAAGCAAGGCTAAAATCAAAACACATTAAACAAGATAAATTTTGTCAAGTTCAAGAGTTTTAAGTATGCATCAAGACTTCCCTATCCCTAAATCCGCAATCAATATCGAATGAAACAAAATTGACACCAATGCAATTAAGTGGCTTTCCATGCATAACCAATGTTGTCACTCCCTCACCAACTCTTACAAGTGTTTAATCATGGTGGTGTTTACACTCATAACAATCAATGAAAGATTATTACCATAGGCTTGCTTATCAATCAAATCTCCACCACAAAATTACAATCAAGCATCAATCAAAAGGTCTTTTATCGGGTTGTAATGGGGCTAAGGTAAAGGCATGATATTTAGGAAATGTGAGCTTAATCATCATGTTTAAGAGCACTTCAAGAATGAAGTAACCAATCATATGTATATACTAACAATCCCAAAACACCTTCCTCTAATCTACCCCTTAACATTAAAGAGCTTTTCAAGGGAACTCACTTATTAATTCTTGTAATGATACATTCCAACCCTTTCAACAAGAACAACAACTATTCTTATTATTATATATATATATTTTTTCTTTTTCTTTTTTCTTTTTTTAAATTTTTTATTTTTTTATTATTTTGCTTTGCAATCTTAAACCTACTAAATTTAACCCCACACTTAATTCAACACAACACTAGGTCATAAACGCTCTTAAAATGCTCTTGACCTAATGAAAGGGTAAGAGTTAAACAACAAGGTTCAAGCTAATGGTGTTGTGAAAAAGAAAGAAAAGGAAAAATAAAATAAGCTCAAAATTGGCTAACTAAGGTTGAATATAGGGTTGGTCTTTTTAAGCCATAGTGGGTTCACCTAATTGCCTTAATCATCTTGATGCCAAATTGAAATTTTTATGTAATCTTAAAATGCATGTCAAAGCAAGTTCTAGCAGTTCATCAATCAAAGATGTTCACCCACAACAATAATGATAAGTTGATGGCTCAATTCCTCACTAGGTTAAAGGAAATGCAAGGGAAAACAAAAAAATTTAACAATAAGCACCAATTCTACTCAATTCTCTAATTCATGCTTTAAAAATTCAAAGGTCATCTATCAACAATTTTATAACAATTAAACTTTCTAAAACTCATTTATTCAAAGAAAAACATAAAAAAAAAACATTAACTAAAACTTAAACAAAAACAAGTTAAAAGTAAAAACACAAAAATACATAATGCACTTAAAAGTAAAAACACAAAACACAAAATGCACCCCACACTTAAAGATTCACATTGTCCTCAATGTGAGTATGCATACTACAGAGAGGGTTTAGATGATACTTGATTTCCATCGTTCCCATATATGATGTGTAGGGCTCCTTCCACCCATAATGCAATTGGAGCCCATGTGTGAGAGGATGAACAACATGCAACTTTGAAATGTGCCCAATGTATTGAAAAGCCTAGGTAGCATTCGTGGCAGAGCAATTGTCCAAAAGAACATGTGAGGGTTGTCTTAACTTGATCCTCTAATGCTATAGGGACGTGGTAAGAACCTTTTTCAGTTTGCAACATGGTTATATATGGTTTTTGCTCGTTCTCACCACCAAGGGTGGGAGAGATGATAATTTATTGCATACTGTACTCCCCAACCAAAACATCTTTCAAAATTCTTGGGGTCGTTTTAAGTTCAACCAAGTTTGGTTGAACCACTTCTTCATCCTCTTTAGCAATTTGAAGCTCCCCCTCAACAATCTCATTATTTAATAGTAAATTGCTCTCCTCAATTTGTAAATTGGAAAAATTAGGCTCTACTCCTAAGGTCATGGCTACCTCAAGCTTATCTTCACTATCTTCACTATAGGGCATGTCATAAAGTTTAGAAAGTTTCATACCTTGTTTCTCTTCATTCAGCCTGCTTGGGAATGGGATTGGTGGCATACAAGGATTTGGAGGTTCATGCAATTTTTTGAAGTTGATGCTTCCAAATTCTCCTCTTCCTTTGATTGAAATAACTCCTCTATGTATGGTTGTATTTCCTCACCATCGTCTTCTTGATTAGTTCCCGCATCAAAGGAATCACAAAGACTGTTATATATCATCTGTTCACTCCTTAAATTTGTGATTACTTTGACTTGCTCCAGTTGGCTAGGAAATTCCGCTTCTTGGTGTGCTTGGAGTTGATGTGCGAGTTGCCCAACTTGAATTTCCACCATCTTCAATGATTCCTCCAAAGAATCAAACCTCTCATTGCTCCCTTCCTTATTTTGTGTGCTAATTTGAAGGTAAGCATTCAAATCATCTTCCACTGTGGATTTCTCGAATTGATTTTGATTATGTGTGCTAATTTGAATGAAGGCATTCAAACTATCTTTCAAAGTGGGCTCCTTAAGTCGATCCGCAATCAAGTGCGCTAGTTTGAATAATGGCATTCAAACTATCCTCCAATGTGGGTTTCTTAAGGTGATCTTGATTTGAATATTGTTCTTGAGGGTAAGAACTTCTTTGGTAGGGTTGAAAAAAATTTTGAGATGGAATTTACTGCTGGTTTTCCCAAGAAAAATTTTGGTGGCTTCCCAAGCTTGAATTATAAGGTCTGGGGTATGTGTCATTTGCACCCATTTGCTGGAAACATTCATAGGTCCAGAACCTAGAATTATCCCTGAGTCCAGAACTCGAACCGGGTCCAGAACCCAAAACCTCAACCATCTCAAAAATTAAGTCTTATTGCTTTTCACTATCTTTCACCAAAGTCTCAGATCATTCAAGCAGGGGGCAAACTGTATGTAACACCCCTATATCCTGTATACGTACCAAGCATGCTTAAACGATCGTAATATACGTATACTAAATATAGAAAATGTCACAGTTTAAAAATAATACACAACAAATATCTTTGTAAATAAGTGAAACCAATCTCAAACATTTTAAAAGAAATCCAAAAGACACCATATATAAAAACATTTATTAATTCACAGCGGAAGATATTACAAATATGTTATAAATCAAAGATTACAAAACATAGAATATATATATACATGATTGGCAGTTCTTCTCTGATCTTTAAGTCCCAAAAGAAAATCCTCAATGTCTAGTCTCACTTGGTCTCGAGGAGCTCTCAGGTTCAACTCTATCACCTGCGCGATCAAACACTATCGCGCTAAGTCAACGGCTTAGTAGTACAAAGTATACTAACATGATGCTTTAATATGATATAATATCACAATTAATCTCATACATCATTTAAAAGAATATCACATTTCCACATCATAATTTATTCAATGTCATAACAACATTCATATTACATCTTCATAGTTCCATTAATTTTACAATTCAAGAATCACATTAAATACAAAGACAAGCATGGGCCCAAAACACACTAATATGCCATTCAATTTTCAGAGTTAATGCTTTGGTTTTGTTATCACATTTATCATTATCATAAACCCAACTAGGCTTCAAGGATCAGGTTCAACCAAGCTTCAAGGGGAACAAAGCATGCTAAGTATCAACCCAACTTGGCTTCAAGAACCAACCCAACCTAGCTTCAAGGGTGGTAACATCTCAATTAGGCTTCAAGGACCAAGTCCAACCTAACTTCAAGAGATTGTTACTAATAATAGGCATGCCACCAACAACAAACTCTGAAAATGGAATAACACATTAGCCACACAACTCATTTATTATTTCATTATTCATTTCATTCTCAATTCTCATCATCATAGCCAAACACAATGGCTTCATGTCTCTTTTGAATCATCATAGCCAATCACAATGGCCTCATATCTTATCATGTCTCAATTTACATTATCACACTTCATTATTCAAGTATACATAACCAAATACATTAAACATCATCACATAGGCATACATGCCTCACTTATCTCAATTCACATTATGCAAAACATAACATTATAGCAACTCATCTTTCAAATACACAATCATTTACATCATATCCTTCACATTATACTTATGGCATCATTGACATAAATATAACAAAGTACATTGTTCATAAACATCATCAATATCATCAAATGTATATTCAATCTCAACATCATATGAATGTATGTTCCACATTGTACACAACATCACATTATTCATATGCATTAACAATGCAATAATGCAAGATTTGTACTTACCTCAATAACAATTCACACTACTCTAAACACTTTTCTTTTCCAAGATTCTTCACTTCCCAAACTAGGGCAACTCACCTTCTTTCAAAACCTAATCCAAAAATTGAGACAATACATGAATTTCCATACAATTTATCACTTATTAACTTCATCTTAGACCTTTAGATTACAAAGTATCACTTAACATCACATTTAAAAGCCCACGGCCGTGGCCACCTCAACCCCCACGGGCGTGGGTTAGATTATGATTCTGCCTCCCATGCTCCACACCTCCACGGCCATGGTTAAACTTGACCACGGCCATGGAAACCAAGGCCACGGGCGTGGCATTCACAATGCTACTGCCTTCCATCAAAATCACATATTTTGAGCTTACAACTCCAACAAACACAAACAACATGAAAATCTATGAAAATACTTGATTAAACTCAAGTTACACTTCACTTATCACTTCAAAACCCTAATATAAACACAACTCACTCTTTCAATTCAAACACCAACTTAACTTCTCATTTAAAAATCAACTTCAACACTTATAAACAAATCACAAACACACCTAATCATAATATTCACAAATCATAACTCAACTCAAACACAACTTCAAAAATAATAAAGGAAACAAGAGAAAGAACTTACCAGAGAATATACAGCTCAGCTAACCTTTCCAGAGAATAATCCATCCGAACCGGGAGAAAATGAGCTGTCTTAGTCAGCCTATCCACAATCACCCAAATAGCATCATGCTTCCTTTGTGTTAATGGTAGACCAGACACAAAATCCATTGTCACTCTATCCCATTTCCATTCAGGTACTGCTAAAGGTTGAAGTAACCCTGTTGGAACTTGATGCTCAGCTTTTACCCTCTGACATGTAAGACATTTGGATACAAACTCCGCTATGTCTCTCTTCATACCAGACCACCAGTAATACTGCTTCAAATCATGATACATCTTTGTATTTCCCGGATGCATAGCAAATACTGATTGATGTGCTTCTTCTAAAATGATCCTTCTCAAATTAGCATCATCAGGTACACACAATCTGTTTTTAAACCAAAGACTCCCGTCATTACTCACAATAAAATCTCTACTCTTTCCACTCTTGCAATCTAAAACAATCTTTTGAATCTTCTCATCAGCCAATTGAGCCTTTTTAATATGATCCAACAACACTGGTTTCAATTGCAACTGTGCCAACAATGCACCATCATCACAAGATACAAATCTAGCATGCAACGCTCTCAACTCAACAAGCAATGAGAGCGAATAAACAGTCAAACCTGCTAAAAACTTCCGACTCAAGGCATCAGCAACAACATTTGCTTTACCTGGATGATAATCAATCAAACAGTCGTAGTCTTTAATCAACTCCAACCACCTCCTCTGTCGAAGATTAAGTTCTCTCTGCACCCCCAAATATTTCAAACTTTTATGGTCTGTATAGATAAAACACTTCTCTCCATACAGATAATGTCGCCAAATCTTCAATGCAAACACAATGGCTGCCAACTCTAAATCATGCTTCGGATAGTTAAGCTCATGCGGCTTCAACTGTCGAGAAGCATAAGCTATAACTTTACCTTCTTGCATCAGCACACAACCCAAACCACTATGTGAAGCATCACTGTAGATCACATATGGTTTATCTTCCACAGGTAATGTAAGAACAGGTGCTTGAGTCAACATTTCTCTCAACTGTTCAAAGCTAGCCTGACACTGATCTGTCCACACAAATCTAACTCCCTTTCGAAGTAATCTGGATGGGTGTCCATTTATTTGTTTTGCTTGGACATTATTTTGATTTTCAATATATCGATGCTTTATTTTAATTATTGTGTGTAATATGGATAATATTGTTATAGTTAAGAATTTTATAATATTAAGACCTGTAAAGGAGGCCGGTTCATATGAACAAGGCGTTGTGGGGGTGCTGGGCCATTTCTTACCTTCCCCACACGTACCCAACTTTCCAAACTCATTAGGGGGTTGGGGATTCCTTAGGAATCGAGTCATCCACCCTTTCTTTTCCCCAGCCCGAAGTTACAAGAACCATTCCACCGGGAGTGGGGGCAAAAATCCCAGCTCACAAAGTGCATCCATCTTGCCTGTGCCTGAATTGCATTCTGAGTCCCTAGGATTTGTCAGGATTTGATGTTTTGGTGACAAATCCTTTAGTGCATAGTGTTATGGTGAGTAAGGTGCACCGAGATAGCCCAGTTGTTGTTCAGGATGAGGAGTTTCTTGGTAATTTGATTGAAATGCCTTTTAAGGAGTATGATCTAATCTTGGGCATGGATTGGTTATCTAAGCATGGAGCTGTAGTAGATTGTCAGAATAATTGTGCTACTCTTACAACTGGCGATGATAGAAGTGTGATGGTATCTAGGGAGCAGAGACAACTTGCATCTATGCTTCTTTCAACTGTTGCAGCTAGGACGTTTATTCGGAAAGAATGTGAGGCTTATCTTACTCATGTGGTAGATACCAGAGTAGTGGGTTCTCAACTTGATAGTATACCCACAGTAGCTGATTTCCCAGATATTTTTCCTGGGGAGTTGCCAGGGATACCCCCTGAGAGAGAGGTTGAGTTTGGTATCCATTTGTTGCCTGGTACCACTCCCATCTCTATTACTCCCTATCGAATGGCACCTGCTGAGTTGAGAGAGTTGAAGGTGCAGTTGCAGGAGTTGTTGGATAAAGGGTTTGTTCACCCTAGTGTTTCTCCATGGGGAGCGCCTATTTTGTTTGTGAAGAAGAAGGATGATACCTTAAGATTGTGCATTGATTATAGGTAGTTGAATAAAGTGACCATAAAAAATAAGTATCCTTTGCCTCGGATAGACGATCTCTTTGATCATTTGAAAGGAGCAACAATTTTCTCCAAGATTGATCTGAGATCAGGGTACCATCAATTCAGAATTAGAAAGGAAGATGTTTCAAAGACAGCTTTCCGCACGAGGTATGGGCATTATGAGTTTTTGGTAATTCCTTTTGGATTGACGAATGCACCTGCAGCTTTTAAGGATTTGATGAACAGGGTTTTTAGACCCTATTTAGATCAGTTAGTTGTGGTCTTTATCGAAGATATTTTGGTTTATTCGCATAATAAGGAGAAGCATGACGAGCACTTGTTCATTGTATTACAGACCTTGAGGGAGAAGCAGTTGTATGCTAAGCTGTCTAAGTGTGAGTTTTGGCTTGATCAAGTGATTTTTCTGGGTCATGTGGTTTCAGCAGAAGGTATAAGAGTTGATCTGAGTAAAGTTGAAGATATTTTGAATTGGAGCCCTCCGAAGTCAGTGACTGAAGTTAGAAGTTTTTTGGGTTTAGCAGGCTATTATCGACGGTTTGTGAAAGGTTTTTCTTTGATAGCTACTCCACTCACCAGATTGCTTTGGAAGGGAGTTGGATTTGTGTGGACATATCATTGTCAAGCAAGCTTTGAGCAGTTGAAGGAGATGTTAATTCAAGCACCTGTTCTTACCTTGCCTATGGAAGATAAACCATATGTGATTTATAGTGATGCTTCACATAATGGTTTAGGTTGTGTTTTGATGCAAGAGGGTAGATTCATAGCTTATGCTTCTCGGCAGTTGAAGTCGCATGAGTTGAATTACCCGACGTATGATTTGGAGTTAGCAGCCATGGTTTTTGCTTTGAAGATTTGGCGACATTATCTTTATGGGGAGAAGTGTTTCATCTATACGGATCATAAGAGTTTGAAATACTTTGTAACACCCCTACATTCAATACATGCACACTACAAACACCACAATGTAGTATACATGCACTAAACATAGAGATGCTACGGATTTTCTTAACATTTAAAAACATTTTAAACCATACCATAATCTTTCAATTGTATACATTATTGAAAGATAAGTAGTTAACTTGTAATACAAAACTAAATAGATATATATAAAGATAAATTTAGTTGTTACGCAGCGGAATTTATCAAATATTTACATATATGAAAACATTTAATTTCATATTTACAAATATACACATATGTACATTAAATGTCATTACTTTACAAAATATAAAAGAGTTATACATGATTGGCAAGTCTCCTCTGATCTTTAAGTTCCCAAAATCTACTCTTCACTGTCTACTCTCACTTGGTCTCGAAGAGCTCTCGGGTTCAACCCTATTACCTGCGCGATCAAACACTATCGCGCTAAGCCAACGGCTTAGTAAGACAAAATGTGCTAGTGTTATGCTTTAGTGCAATGCAATGCCAATTCTCAATCCATATTATACATGTAACATCATATATGCAAGGCTAACAACATACCTATACATTTCATATGCCTCATTAGTTATCCATTTAACCATTCATGAACAACATTAAACAAATCATGACTCACATTAAACAAAGACAAGCATTGGGCCCAAGACACACTAATATGCCATTCAATTTTCAGAGTTAATGTTTTGGTTTTGTTATCACATTTATCAATATCATATACCCAACTAGGCTTCAAGGATTAGGATCAACCAAGCTTCAAGGGGAGCAAAGCATGCTAAGCTTCAACCCAACTTGGCTTCAAGAACCAACCCAACATAGCTTCAAGGGTTGTAACATCTCAATTAGGCTTCAAGGATTCAATCCAACCTAACTTCAAGAGATTGTTACACTTATTAGGCATGCCACCAACAACAAACTCTGAAAATGGAATAACACATTAGCCACACAATTCATTTATTATTCAATTATCATTTCCATTTCCAATTCTCATCAACATTTAGGCAAACATGCCTTCTTTCTTTCAATTGCATCATCATAGCCAATCACAATGGCTTTGCATCATATCATTTCTTATTTGAATCATCATAACATCTTTGATATAACATTTCAATATACATTACTCATGAAACACATTACCATTTACATTGCATAACATAATATTGTTCAATCTCAACAATGCAATTAGGGCAAAGAACAATTTATATCATTTATAGCTTTATGATCTTCCACATCCATTTGATTAGGGCTTTCCATGCTTTAAGTATATTTAAAGTGTTTATGTTTAGGTTTAGGGACCAACCCACCTTTGAAGAACCAAAACAATACAATTAGAACAAAGAAATAAAACCCTAACCAACACATTTGAGGGACACGGGCAGCACCCTTGAGGGACACGGCCAAGCTTGTGGCCGTGTCTCCCAACACCAACATCCAGTAGTGAACACAGGCAATAGACACGGCCGTGTCTCCCAAAAATCCTTCCAACACGCCCAAGTTTTCTTGGCTTGGCCATGTCTCTCCTTGCTTTTGGCCGTGTCATTTGAAAATCAAACCCTAAATGTGTCCAACAATCTTCTAAATGTATTTTAACACATCATGCACAACACAAATTCATTCAAATGGGTATACTCAACAACATAAACACATATCTTACACAATCATCACAATAATCACTTCAAAACCCTAAAACCAACATCCTTCTCCATCTTCCAAAATCAACATCCTTCACTTCCAACAACAACACCTATTTATATTCTTAACTTAAAACCAAATTTACACTTGAATACACAACACAACTACATCCCATCATCAATTCAACAAACCCTAATGAATTTCAAATACTACTTCAAAGGAAAAGAAGAAGTCAAGGAAAAGATCTTACCTTAATTAAAAACTTCTTGAATCAACACTTGATCACTTAATCTTTCTTCAATTTGAGCTTCACTCAACAAGATCTTCTCTTTGCCTCTTGCTTCCTTTGTCTAAGGAGGAGCCGGCCACAATGGAAAAGAAGAAGAAAATATGAAGAAGCAAAGTCAAATTTTGCTTTTAATCTCCACCAAGTGATCTTATCCAAGCAATTACCAAAATGCCATCAATCATATAACTAACTTTTTGTCTCATATAAGCCCTTATATGTAATTGCACATTCCACATAAAATATCCTCTTTTATTGACTCTATATTTGACCAATTTATATGTTATATATATCATCATATACACAACATATACCATTCTCTCTAAACCCTAATTCTTTTCCCCAAAACACATATACACAAGCATTCACTTTCCAATATCTTTTCTCTTGCAATTTAACACATATATTCAATCCAATATATCACTACAACAACAATAACAACAACATCAACAACATAATCAAAACTTCTAGAGCATATATGAGGATATTACATACTTAGGGGTTCAAAGAGAGCTAAATCTTCGGCAGAGACAATAGTTGGAGTTGATCAAAGACTATGACTGTTTGATTGATTATCATCCTAGCAAGGCAAATGTAGTTACTGATGCCTTGAGTCGAAAGTCTTTGGCATGTTTGACTGCTTATTCGCTTTCGTTGCTTGTTGAATTGAGAGCGTTGCATGCTAGTTTTGAATCATGTGATGATGATGCTTTGTTAGCTCAGTTGCAATTGAGGCCAATCTTATTGGATCAGATTAGAGAGGCTCAGTTGGCAGATGAAAGAATTCAAAAAGTTGTTTCAGATTGCCAAAAGGGGGAGAGCAGAGATTTTCTTGTGAGAAGTGATGGTAGTTTATGGTATAAGAATAGATTGTGTGCTCCTAATGATGCCAGATTGCAAAAAAAATATTTTGGAGGAAGCACATCAGTCGGCTTTTGCTATTGTTGTGCTCTAATAAACACTACTAAAGCCACACTCGCAAGTATACGAGGCTACTGTAGTATTTGGGTGAACACCTCAAGGTCGTCTCACAAAGAAGCTAGATAGGCTAATTATTTATCAAATCGTAATGAACAAATTATTAATTAGTAGTTTTTTATTTATAAGATTGAATTGCTGAACAACTAATGAAAATAGAAATGAATTGAATTTATAGCAATGAAAGGAAACTAAACAAGGATATTGATTCACTAAATAGAAAAGCCTAGGGTTTGCACTTCTCTACTAACTTATATGTATGAATGGCTATTCCTCTCAACTGATTTAATTTCAAAGATCATATTTCAAGCAACTTTATTAATCAAATTGAGGAAATAAGCTCTCGCATTCAATCCTTTTTCAATTAATCTTACCACAATCAAAATGATCTTTTCCTTAGGTTTATATTTCTAATTCACCTAAGTCCCTAATCAAATTATTCCAGCATTAGATTTCATTTCTCAATCCTTCATCTAAATACCTAAATCACATAATTGGTGGCCAATCAATTATATATTAGTATTAATAAATTCAAATAAGGATAAAAGAAATAAATCAATTAAGAGAAATAACCATTTCATACAATCATAGTAGATCCATACAAACCCTAGACTAGATCAAAATTAGTTCATAGTAATACTATCAAACAAATTCATCTCATTAAAATTCAAAGAAATCAATTTAGACATCAGAGTATTCATGAACAAAATTTCAATGAAACTTAAGAAATAGAGTTTAAGAAAAAAACCCAATTACAATCTTCCTTTGCTTCTGAAAAATCTCTTGCTCAGATTTGTGCTGAAAGAATAATGTAATGGCTAGAACTAATTTAATCTAGAGTGTTTGGATGAAAGTGAAATCAATTTCCAGAGAAAAATAGAGAACAACTGAAAGTTGTGTGTAGAACGGCTGAAGAAAGTGTGTCCAATGGCTGACGAAGAAGAAGACCCTTCCCCCTTACCCTAATTCTTCTATTTATACAAATCCCTTGCTAAAAATCCAGCGTCTTTTCTTTCTTTGGTCTCATGGAGTGACACAGGTTGGCCGTGTCACCTGGGTGTGTCATCTTCTATTTCTCCTTTGGTCTTCTTTGTTCTTTGAAGATGAGAGTGACACGGCCAAGCTCCTGGCCGTGTCATGTGACACGGCCAGTGGCTTGGCCGTGTCTCCTGGGTGTGTCAGCTTCTATGTCTTTTCTTTTGTTCTTCTTTATTCTTGGCTTAGGATGGGACATGGCGATGCTTGTGGCCTTGTCATGTGGCATGGCCAGTGGCTTGGCCGTGTCACCTGCCAGTGTCAGCTTATGCCAAATTTCCTTTCTTTCTTGGTTTCTTTGGTTTTTCCCTTTTGGTGAGGCAAGGCCAGTGGCTTGGCTGTGTCTCTTACCCATGTCATGATCTGCTAAAAATTTCCTTGAGGTGACCTGGCCAAGTTTGATTTGGCTTGGCCATGTCTTGTTTGATTCATGCTCCTCTTTCATTGTTTTGATCTTTCAAAGGGGGTTTTTGCACTTAAACCTAAAACAAACACTTCAAACAAACTTTAAACAAGAATCAAATGAAACATTAACCAAAATCACATAAACATCATACTAAAAACTAGTACATAAAATGCTCTAAACACTAGGATAAAGCAAAACTACCAAAATTCATGAAATAACAAAATAAATAGATTAAAACTACCAAAATGCATGAAGAAAACAATAATTATCATAATAAATAAATAGCAATTTTATGACAAAAACTAATAAAACAACTACCCCACACTTAAAACTTTGCTTGTCCTCAAGCAAATTTACATAGCATAAATTAAAAACTCAATTTACCTTAACTATACATCAAGTATATTAGATGAAATCCTTTAATATTCAGCAATAAAAAATGCAATTTACTTTAATCAAGATTTTCTTAACTCATTCATTAATTCAAACATAACAAATCTCATCTCTCATCTAAGTGTTTCTCTTAATTTCCAAGGTTAATTCACTCAAACCAATCATGACTGTATACTGCCATAAACTTGCTTAATTATCCAATCTCTCTCACTGATTTTTCTCAAGAAATAATCCGAAGGTCTTTTCGTTTGGATGTAATGGGGCTAAGGTGAAGGTGTGAGAAAAGACATTTAAGTTGGAACATCAAGAAATGGAGAATCTAAATTAGACAATAATCTTGCATAGAAACTCGTAACTCCCTCAAATGGCATATTCACCAACCCTTGATAGTGTCACAACTTGCATACTTAAAGAAATGTAAATGAGTCGAAATTCCTCTTTGATGACTAATGCTAGAAAATATATGAATTTTGTATATATATATATCTTTTCTTTTTTTATTTTTATTTATTATATTATATATATATACAAAATATAAAATTGCATTGAACATCTAGCTCAATTGTAGAAGAAAAGAATAATCGACTCTTAGTCAAATACAATATGCAAAATATGCTTTTCAGCCCCAAATCTTACTAAAACAACACTATTTTAATTTTTTTTTATTTTTTTAATGCTTTGTTTACCCCACACTTATCAATTAAACCACTCCTATTGTAATATCATAAGAAATTCCATTCCTTAATGAAGGTATGATAATAATAGAAAAATATTGAGTTGTGAACTATGTTGATCAATCAAGAAAAGATCAAAGGCTCAACTTGGCTCACTAAGGAATTCACAACTAAGGGAGGTCTTTTTAAGCTAAAGAGGGTAATCCTAATTTGCCTTCATCATTTTAAAACTTGAAATGAAATCATAATGTGAGTTCAATTAGTATGCAAAAGCAAGTTCTAGAGATGCAAAATCATGAAGGTGCACACTTAAGAAAAGAAAATCGAATGACAATAATATTCAATATATAAGGCTCAAAACTCACAAAGGGTGGGTTCTTAAAGATTTATATGTCATGAATTGCAGAACATGAAAATTGATCCTAAATGAATTCAAATGCTAATCTCTATTCTGATACTAAAGGCTCAAATGTAATGCTAGAATTACAGAAAAGTCAATAAGTTTCCAACAATTATGCCATGAAAAATGCACGATATAACACACAAAGAAAAACAAAACAAAAATTAAAGGAAAGCTTAAAAATTACCCCACACTTATGAGTTACATTGTCCTCAATGGAAACAAGGATAATGAAGAAAAAGAGTTAAGGTACAACCTATTTTTCATCGTTCCCTTGTGAGGCAAACGCTACCTTTTCACCCACAAACATCAATTGTTCAGGAACAAAATACAATATATATAAAATAACCAAAATATAAAGTGTTAACATTAAAAACAATAATGAAAAATAACAATGAAAATATGCGATGACTAAAAACAAGAAAGTAAGAAATTTTCTTAAAAGGTTGGAGCCAATTTGATCTATGGTGATGGAGGATGTGATGATGATGCAACTGAAGGATGGAGGCTCAGAATCATAGCAAGGTTGCTATTGATTTGGTCCAACTGTTACAGGACTGCAGCATGGTTAAGATCAACCTTGCTTTCCAGTGCTTCTATCCTATTAATGATCTCCTGATTGTCCAGGACCGGAGCATCTTCATCCAAATCAAGAGAATTCGAGTCGAACTCCTCATGGACTCATGTTCTCTTTTGCTGGCCCATGTGCATCTGGCTCAAATGAAGCCATCACATAGGCCCCTCCTCTTTTTATAACTATATGCATCTTCTCAAGTGTGGCCAGGTCTAATGAATCATTACCTGAGATTCTAGTCATATGGTAGTTGCTCGGGTCAAAACCATCAAGAAGTGTTGTTGCTAAAGTGGTAACCAATTGTGAATACTCGAATTTTGAGGCTCGAAAAGCCGATTTTCTCATACTGCAGATGACCGAGCCGGACTAGAGGTCCACGATAAAGTTCACCAAAAGTATGTCTTCATGGTACTTGAAATGTCCGAAGCGACGCAAGGATTACGGGTATGGTCCCGGAATAATATTTGGAGGTCCGTAGCTCCTGAAAAATCAGTTTGAATGAAAATCGTGTGTGCTTTTTTTGGAGGGCTCAAAAACCGATGGCAGCGGCCCGCCCGCCGACCTCGAAGGTCTGCCCGCCGGGACCGACCGCGGCGGTCCGACCGCCGGCCGTTTTGCTTTTTTTGTTTTCCCGGGCTATCACTTCCACGGCGGTCCGACCACCGTCCAGTCCGAATTTTGTCTATAAAGGCCTCCAAATTTTCAGAAAGCTGGTTCGGTCTTTTCGGGTGGGCTTCGGACGGACGAACTCTCTCTATTTTCACACGCTTAAGAACTTCTCTTGGACTTTTCTTTGCATAAATCTAACCTTGTGCTGCAGGAATTAATCTAAATCAAAATAATCAAGAATTATAATCCAAGACCCGAGAAAACGAGATCTGGAACTACGAAGTGGGAGAACCCTAAACAAGGTAATATCCTAATTTATCCTTTGTCAATTCAGGCATATCATAAAGCACTACATCTCATTCTTAATTTCTTTTTGGGTCAAATACCTAATCTCTTTTGGCATGAAGCCTATCCAAATTAAAATCAATCTTTGGCATGAAGCCCATATTAGTTAAAATCAATCTTTTGGCACGGAGCCAAAATTGCATTCTTTTTGGTACCAAGTATCCAAATTTCATCAAAATTAGCACTAAGTGCTCAAAATCTCACAATTTTGGCAAAACAAAAGCCCAACAATGCACGAAGCAGACACACACACATGCATAAATGCATAATTGCCTTTAAATAGGCTTTTCCGAACTACATGGGCTTTGATCTCTCATAAAAACGAGAGTATGTAGGCATATTTGGGATTCACCCCAAATAGCAAGTCCACAATTTACTAACAATCTATTTGTCTTCTTTTCTTCATCCCTTTTAGGTTTGTTTCTTTTTGGCAAATTAATCAAATACATGACATAGTCCCCGAATCCTCCTTGGGTTCATAGATTAGAAACCTTTACATTGGATGCATTATTGGAGTCAAACAAAGATTTTCTTAGTTTTTCCCTTTGAACATAAAAAACTGATTGGCGACTCCTAACAACAAGTGAACATTCATCTGAATCCTTTTCGGGTGGAAACCGAGGTTCACAATTTGACGACTCCACTGGGGAACATAAAAATGATTTATGGGATCCTAGTGGACTAATATTGTTTATTTGACTAATTTTCCCTTCTTCAGGGTACTTTTATTTATTTTGCAGGGTACCTTAGCAATATATATCATTTCCTTAAGGATATTGGAATAGAATTGACAAAAGGAATCTTTTTCATTTGATGGACCCCTTGTTTGATTAATTGTGCAGTTGTTTTGTCATTTAGAGAATCTTTTTCTCTTGCATTATATGGGGGAATCATTTTCCTCCATTGCATAAAAAATTATTTTCAAATGAATTTCTTCTCTCTCTGTTCAAAATTCTGAGTCTGGATAGCAAGTAGCGCTGACCGGTAGGTCTCCTTGATTATGCCGGCGGACAGCCAAAGCGTCCTCCCTGTTGTCGCAAACCATTCCAATCCTTTTGGAGTGGCCCATGAGTAAACGTACTGTTGGACCCACGCAAAACTCTTTGTTTCACATGTGGTTAGGTATATCTTACTCAAGACTCAAGGGTCCCTATTATAAGCCAATTATCTATTTTTCATGTAACAATAGGACCCTCCCTTAGGTTGTATGTACCCAATAATAGTGCCGCATTCCATTAAAATGAATTATGATGTGATGAGGTGCATTCATACAACATAACAACATTGTTTTGGGGAAAACCTTTTGATATATGCAAGTGGACCAAGAGTCTTCCTACCCTACACACTACCCTGATCCTTTACCCTTAACCTTTGCAGGTACCCACTATCCGTGTGCCTTCACCTACACAAGCTACACCAACTCCAACTGTGCAATCACCCACAAGTCCTACTACCCCAACTTCACCAACTACTCCAATTACTGAAATGGCTACTATTGAACAGATTAAGGCCTTGCTAGATGGACAGGTTAAGGAGATTGAAGCTAGGATGCAAGAAAGAATTGATGAAGCCTTGACTGGCCAAAGAGTAGCCATTTTGGCAGAATTGGGAGGGGCACCAAAGGCAGCCACTACTCCTGGAAATCTAGGGAAGGAACCTATTGTGGGACAAACTAGTACCCCCATGACTGCTCAGAATAATACTCCTGTCATTAATTTGGAGGATCCACCCTCTAAGAATGCTACTGAAATTGATGAACTGAAAAAGAAACTTGAATTGCTTGAAAGGTCAATCACTGCCATGAAAACTCATAAAGAGGTGGTAGACATGGATTCCTTATCCTTGTTTCCCCAAGATAGGTTGCCTCCAAAATTTAAAATGCCTGGGATGGACAGATTTGATGGGACTACTTGCCCTAAAACCCACCTGAAGATGTATGTGGAGGCCTTAAGCCCTTGGGGTTTAAAAGACGAGCTCTTTGCTCAACTCTTCCAATAATCCTTGACTGGTGCTGCCCTTAAATGGTTTGTAAGCCTGGATCGTGCCAAGATTAAGACCTGGGAAGACATCTGCAATGCATTTAACACTCAATACCACTACAATATTGAGGTAGATGTCATTAGAAGGGAGCTTGGGACTACCAAGCAAATCAAAAATGAACCCTTCTCCTCGTTCCTTACGAGGTGGAGGGCGAAAGCTGCCCAAATGATCAATCTCCCTTCAGAACAGGAGCAGATTGATATTATAATCAAGAATCTAAGACCTACATATCAAGCTCAATTGCAAACCCAATACCTACCTACTTTCAAATCGCTCATTGCGACAGCAACTAAGGTAGAAGATTTGATACAATTGGGTAAGATAGTGGATGAGGGAGCTACTTCAAAGTATAAGAAACAGGGCCAAGCTGCTTCCTCAAGCAAGGTCAATGAAGTGGCCAATATTGCCCCTGCAAATCCTTTACGTGTGGCCAATCTTGGGCAGAGAAATCAGCTAAAAAGGCAATATACCGACCTTGGGATGCCCCTTCATTTGGTGTTTAAAAAGGCCGTGGAAGGAAAGTACTTGAAGCCTTTGGACACAAGGCCTCCTCCAAACCCGTTACCCTTCAATTATAGGGCCAATGAGTACTATGAATACCACCAAGAAAATGGGCATAGAACAAATGCTTGCTGGACTCTGAAAAATCGCATCCAGGATTTGGTGGATAATGGTGACATCATTCCTCTCAGGAGTCAACCAAACATTAATACTAACCCTTTGCCCAATCACTCCATCCATGCCATCACTGTGGAAGAAGAGTTGTTTGATCCTTTCAAACTCCTCTTGGAGATGAATGAAGTATGTGTGTTGGATTTGAATGGCCTCGCTGAAGAGGTCGATGCTTTGACAAGAAGTGGAAGGCAATATCAGCCACTTGACTTGGGAAAAGCCCCTAAAACCCCAAATCACCCATATAAGAAGACGCCAGAACCAAAAGAAGACCCTGTCCTCTCTCAGCTTAAACAAACTCAAGCTAAGGTGTCAATTTGGGAGCTCCTTGCTTCCTCATTCCCACACCGTCAGGCTCTCAGTAAAGCTTTGAGTCAACTTGATACATCAGTAGACACAAGCCCAGAAGCTTTGGTGGCCACTTTGACCCAATCAACCAAGGCATTGAACATCAGGTTTTCTGATGTAGATTTACCAGAAGACGATAAGAAACACAATGATGCTCTATACATCACCATACAAACTGGGGGAAAGACTGTGCCCATGGTTCTCATTGATAATGGGTCAGCCTTAAATGTATGTCCCTTGAAAGTAGCAAGCTGTCTGGGATTGGAGGCTACAGATCTTACACCTTCTGATCAAATTGTTAGAGCATATGATTGTTAGGAAATCAATAAGATCACTGCAAACAAAACACGCAGCGGACAAATTTTGATCTTTGATTTCCCATCAGGATCCATGCTGTTCGTTTAATTCGACAAAAGTGTTCAAAAAAAAAAACTAACCTGTTGATGATTCAAAATCACAGTTTGGAAGAGATGCCTCGATCGTGAAACACCCTCTATCGCATATCCACACGAATGCTACCGTCTAGAGTGCTAGCTCTCTGCAACGGCGAAGGCTGAAAAACGTTTTCTCTAAAATGTTTTAGGGTTTCTTTTTTCGTTTTCTTTTTATTTTATAAAGTTACCTATATCAAGACTTAACGTCTGGAGTGAATATGATCACTCTAGAATCCAATTCGAAATTGGATAAGGTAAGTCAAATTCAGAATCCAAATCTAATTAGGATTCTGAATATATTATCTAATAATATATATAATTGGATAAGGTAAGTCAATTCAGAATCCAAATCTAATTACGATTCTGAATATATTATCTAATAATATATATATAAATGAAAATAATAATAATAATAAATATTAATATCTAATATTAATATTATTAATATTATATCCAGCCCAAAGTTTATTCTTGTGTGTGACCCGATAGGCCAATATTAATTGGTAGTCAATTTAATCTCTATTAAACCAACAAGTCATAATTGGCCTCTAGCAAGGCATTACAACTACCCAATTAATATAAGGAATGTCCAATTTGCCTAATAATAGTACATGCATTAATCCCTTTGTCACATGATATCTAGCTTGAACATAAGTCATGGTCAACGTCATACTTATATTGTCCAAACTTATGATTACTCGATCTCCAAGTAGACTGATAAATACAAATGAAATTGATCACACTATCAATTCATTTAAGCACGGCCATGCATTTCACAGTCTCACTTATCGAGGGGCCCAAAAGATATCTCTCTCAAAGAGAGGGACAAATTCTATCTTGATTGTTCATTATCCTCTACATAATTTCTATCATATATGATCATAACCTTTATTACTATCCAGTTACGGATAATGTTTGATCATGTCAAAATATAATAATCCTTATATTGGAAACTATGACAATCTCAAGTCAAAGAATTAATACATAACTATCATGAGATTTACTTATGACACTAACCCATGTAGTAATCTCATGATGGGTCTATCCAATACATTGTTCTCTAACAAGTATCTATGAAATTGATTTGTATCACTATACACATAACCATCTGATGATTATCAAATCAATGTTCATACTGGTTAAGAATTATTTTTTTTTATCTCTATAACGATAATAAACCAGGGACAAATATCAAAATTGTGTAACATGCAAACAAACAATAATGATAATAAAACCTCATTTATTAATAATGTATATATAACATAAAGATCCAAATAAATGGCCTAGGGCACATACACTAACAATCTCCCACTTGCACTAGGCCTACAAATTTCTAAGACCCATAGATCTAGTGTGCTGATCATGCTTGACCCGTGAGAGAGGCTTTGTTAATGGATCTGCTATGTTATCATTTGTGTCAACTTTGCATATCTTGATATCTCCTCTATTGATAATGTCTTGAATGAGGTGAAAACGCCTGAGTATATGCTTAGACCTTTGATGAGATCTAGGCTCTTTTGCCTGTGCTATGGCACCATTGTTGTCACAAAAAAATGTCCACAGGATTTGCAATGCTAGGCACCACTCCTAGCTCAGTGATGAATTTCTTCAACCAGACTGCTTCCTTAGCTGCATTTGATGCTGCTATATACTCAGCCTCTGTTGTAGAATCAGCCACAGTGCTTTGTTTTGAACTCTTCCAACTAACAGCTCCACCATTCAATGTGAATACAAAACCTGACTGCGATCTAAAATCATCTATGTTAGTTTGGAAACTAGCATCTGTGTAACCATTTACAACTAGCACATCTTCCACACCTCCATAAACCAAGAATACATCTTTAGTCCTTTGAAGGTACTTAAGAATATTCTTGACAGCTGTCCAGTGACCTTCACCAGGATCAGCTTGAAATCTACTAGTTGCGCTTAATGGATATGAGACATCTGGTCTAGTACATAACATGGCATACATAATAGATCCTATAGCAGAAGCATAAGAAATCTTATTCATTCGATCTCGCTCATCATATGTCATAGGACTCTTGCTGAGATGAATGCCATGAGAAATAGGCAAGAATCCCTTTTTGGAATCTTGCATGTTGAACTATTTTATTAGTTTTTGTTATAGTTTTGTGTCTTGTTTGTTATGTTAATTATTGTTTTATTTAGGTATTTTGTTAGTTTTAATTGGTTTGTTTAGTGTTTTCTTTAATTGTGTAGTTTAATTTATTTCTGTGTTTCTTTCATTTTTGATTTAATTTTTAGTATGTTTTATGTTTTGTTGGATATTGTTTATTTAATTGTTGTTTAAGTTTTGTTTGTCAGTTTTGTGTTAGGTTAAAACAGCAAGGAAACAAATTGAAGATGAAATGGGCAGAAGCTGACACAAGCAGAGGACACGGCCAAGTCACTGGCCATGTCCCATACCAAGATGAAATTGAAGAGCAAGTCCCAGTAGCAGACACTGGCAAGGGACACGGCCAAGTCATGTGGCCATGTCCCTCAATCATAGTGCAACACGGCCAAGTCACTCATGACTTGGCCGTGTCACTCAACTAAAGAAGAAAGAAGAGAGAAACAAGCAGAGGCGGACACTGGCAAGGGACACGGCCGTGTCTTGTGGCCGTGTCCCTCCAAAAATCCCTCACACGGCCGTGTCCCTCATCACCTGGCCGTGTCCCTCATGAACTAAACGCGCACCGAATTTTAAAGCTGACGTTTCGTATAAAAGCAAAAGAAAAGTTAGGGTTTGGGAGGTTGACGATTTTTGAGAGAAAAGTTTAGCCGTCTGAGAGAGATCTTAGGGTTTAAACATTTGTTTTCATGGATTTTGATTTTACTTTGGATTAAACTAGTTTAGATTACATTGTTCATGCCATTGTTTCATCCTTCTTGCAAGATTCAATCAAGAGATTCATCAAAAGCTTCAAGAGTTTGTAACTTGGTTTTATTCTTAAACTTTGTCTCTTTAGTTTCATTGAAATTGTGTTTATGAATATTATCATGTCTAAATTGATTTCTTTGATTATTAATGAGATGAATATATTTGATTGCATTATGAACTAATTTGATCTAGTCTAGGGTTTGTATGGATTTGCTATGATTTTATGAATTGGTTATTCTCTTAACTAATGATTTCTTTAGCCTTTATTGAATGAAATATTGTTAACATATAATTGATTGGCCACCAATTGTGTGTTTTAGGTATTAGATGTTGAATTGAGAGATGAAATCTAATGCTGGAACAATTTAATTAAGGACTTAGGTGAATTAGAGATATAACCTATTAAAAAGATTGTTTCAATTATAACAAGATTAGTTGTAAGAGGTTTGAATGCGAGAGCTTATTTCCTTGACTCAATTAATTAAGTTGTTTGATATTTAATCATAGAAATTAAATTAGTTAAGTGGAATAACCGTTCATACATATCAGTAGTAGAGAAGTGCAAACCCTAGACCCTTTTATCAAGTGAATCAAAACATCAGCTTTTAGTTACTTTTATCGTTTTAAACTTCAATTAAACCTTTTCATTACTTTGCGATTTAAATTTCTTTAATTACTTGTTACTTTAAATTTGATAATCGATTACCCACTTTGGCTTCCTTGTGAGACGACCTTGGGGCGATCACCTTTGCTACAGCTACCTCGTATACTTGCGAGTGACGCTTTGTGGTAAAGTTAATTTGAGCGCAACATGAACCTCTTCAACACTTTATCTATGTATGTACTTTGACTCAGGCCAATTATCCTTCTAGATCTATCTCTATAGATCTTTATACCAAGGATATAGGCAGCCTCACCTAAGTCTTTCATTGAGAAAGAATTCCCTAACCAAGTCTTAACCTTTTGCAAGGTAGGGATATCATTCCCAGTGAGTAATATGTCATCCACATATAAGACTAAAAACACTACTGCACTCCCACTAACCATCTTGTAAACACAAGGTTCATCTTCATTCTTGATGAAACCAAAGTTCCTAACTGTTTCATCAAAATGAAGATTCCAGCTTCGAGATGCTTGCTTCAATCCATAAATGGATCTTTGAAGCTTGCAAACCTTTGTAGAATTCTCAGGATTTACAAAACCCTCAGGTTGTGTCATATACACATCCTCAAGCAAGTTTCCATTAAGGAAAGGGGTTTTGACATCCATTTGCCATATCTCATAATCATAGTATGCTGCAATGGCAATGAGAATTCTAACAGACTTAAGTATAGCAACTGGTGAAAAGGATTCATCATAGTCTATACCATGAGTTTGCTTGAAACCTTTTGCAACAAGCCTTGCTTTATAGGTCTGCACATTCCCATCCATGTCAGTTTTCTTCTTGAAAACCCATTTGTAACCAATAGTCTTAATACCCTCTGGAGGATCAATTAAAGACCAAACTTGGTTGTCAAACATAGATTGCATCTCAGATTTCATGGCTCCAAGCCATTTGTCTGAATCTGGACCTGACACAGCTTCTTGATAGGTAGTAGGCTCATCTTGATCTATGAGCATTACTTCACTATCATCAGTCATAAGAAATCCATATCTCTCTGGCTGACGACGTGTCCTATCAGACCTGCGAGGGATTTGTGTTACATCTTCAGACTCCACAACTATTTGTGGTTCTGAAATAGGCTCTATAGACGGCTCAATGATTTCTTGTGGTACTTGAGTTTCCTCAAGTTCTACTATACTCCCACTAGTTCTCTTAGAAAGAAATTCCTTTTCCAAAAAGATCCCATTTCGAGATACAAACACTTTGTTCTCTGAAGGAGTATAGAAATAGTATCCTTTAGTTTCCTTAGAATACCCCACAAAATTACATTTGATAGAGTTTGGAGCTAACTTATCTGAAACTGGTCTTTTCACATAAGCTTCACAACCCCAAATCTTAAGAAAAGACAAACTAGGTGTCTTACCTGTCCATATCTCATATGGTGTCTTTTCAACTGCCTTAGATGGTACACGGTTCAGAATGAATGCAGCTGTCTCCAAGGCATGACCCCAAAAAGATAAAGGAAGATCTGCTTGACTCATCATTGATCGAACCATATCTAATAGAGTTCAATTTCTCCTTTCAGAAACTCCATTCCACTGTGGAGTTCCTGGAGGAGTCAGTTGTGAAACAATTCCACAATCCCTTAGATGATCATCAAACTCTTGGCTCAAATATTCACCACCTCGATCTGATCGAAGTTGTTTAATTGTTTTACCAAGTTGATTTTGTACTTCTTATTTAAAAGTTCTAAACATTTCAAAAGACTCATGCTTATGTTTCATTAGGTAGACATAGCCATACCTACTGAAATCATCAGTAAAAGTAATGAAGTATCGAAATCCTCCTCTGGCACTAATGCTGAAAGGACCACATACATCTGTATGTATCAAGCCGAATAAATCATTAGCCCTTTCACTATGCCCAGTAAAAGGATCCTTTGTCATCTTACCAAGCAAACAAGACTCACATGTTTCAAATGATTCAAAATCAAATGAATCTAATAATCCATCTTGATGGAGCTTAGAAATGTGTTTCTCATTGATATGGCTAAGGCGACAATGCCATAAATAAGTAGGGTTTAACTCATTTGGCTTAGTTCTCTTAGAAGTTATGTTATAGATATCATTACCATTAGAATCATCAAGATTAAGGATATAAAGGCAATTATAAGAATTTGCAATACCATAAAGCAAATCATTTTTATCAAAAATAGAACATTTCTTATTCTTAATAAAAAATGAATAACCTTCATCATACAAAACAGATGCTGAAATAAGATTCCTACTCATAGTAGGAACATAAAAGCAATTGTTCAAAATTAACAAAAACCCACTGGGCATAACAAGTTCATAAGTTCCTACAGCTATAGCAGCAACTCTTGCTCTATTGCCAACACGTAGGTCCACTTCGCCCTTCTTCAGCATCCTACTCCTTTTGAGTCCCTGCATATTTGTACAAATATGAGATCCACATCCGGTATCTAATACCCAGTAAGAAGGAATAGATAAATTAATTTCTATAACATAAATACCTGAAGATGTAGTCGCACTACCCTTCAACTTCTTTAACTCATCCAAATAGAGTTGACAATTTCTCTTCCAATGCCCAGGCTTGTTGCAATGGAAACAAGTCCCTTCCTTAGGAACTTTAGCCTTAGGTTCAGGTTTTGGTTTAGCTTGTCCCTTGGACCCTTTAGCACCTTTTTCCTTACCCTTGCCTTTAGTATATTTGGCTTTCTTTTTCATTTGTTTAATATTGACATTCAATATTTGGGTAGGCTTTTTGATATTCCCCTCAGCAGTTTTGAGCATACCATGTAGCTCAGGAATGGATTTCTCCATGTCATTCATGTTATAGTTCATGACAAACTGTGAGAAACTGCTAGGCAATGAATGTAGGATCAAATCCGTGGAGAGTTCTAAACTCAGGGGATATCCAAGTCTAGCAAGGTGATCTAGATGGCCTTTCATCTTCAAAACATGAGCACTAACAAATTCACCTTCAGACATTTTGCAGTCAAATAATGCAACAACGGTGTTAAACCTATCTTGCCTAGCCTGTTGTTGGAAAACTTGTTTGAGATGCACACTCATCTCATAAGCCTCTAAGTGTTCCAGATCCTTCTGAAGTCCTGGACACATAGTAGCCAACATAAGACATCCTATGTCTTTTGAATCATCCACATGCTTCTTATGCTTACTCTTAGCAGCATTAGAAGCATCAACAGGAGGTGGGTCAGGGATAGCTTCATCAAGCACGTAGGACTTTTTTCTTGTTTGAGAACAATTCTCAGGTTCCTAAACCAGTCAACAAAATTAGTCCCACATTCTTTCAGTTTTTCCTTCTCAAGGATAGATCGCAGTGATAAGGTGGAATTGTTATTAGCAGCCATCTGTTGATAAATATGCAAAGTCAAATTTTAATTAATAATGAGGTTAAAATTATTTAAACTCCTACTAAAAATATAACCCTCTAAAGAAAAATTTTAGTAGGCTAAGATCCGTATTTCACTTAATTCTAAACTCAGCTTTGGCGTGACGCTTAAAATCAAGTTATTTAGGTAGGTAACATCTTTACCAATTACATCTCATGTAACTCTTAGTAATTATGGAATATTGACATCATATGTCAGAGCATGTTGAATTCCATCTAATGCCTTAGGCCCAAAACCATTTTGATAGCCTAATTAAGTCTAACCAATTTTAAAACATATGAGTAACACTATTACTCATCCTACTTAGCTAGGAATGTTTAAAGCATATTGCTTTGGCAATACCTACTTTAATACAATCTTAGTTTTGATAGGTGTTCAAAACATGGATGGCATTTAGACTTAAATTATTAATGAGGGTTCAACTAAATTATTATCATGTCTTGCATTACATATCATTATATTTTAGCATCCTATATGCATATATATAATTTATCACATAAGCATCATATACCAAATGACAAAATATGTAAACGTGACATAGCATGGCCAAACTAAATATGATCTTCAAGAGACCAAATGAAGATCATAAAGGCAACCCTAGATGAAAAACCTATCTATTACAACACTTGCAATGTTACATATCTTCAAAACTTGAGCTTGTGCTTCCATCACCATGGAACCATCTTCTCCTTGGTATGAATCTCCATCATAAACATTGTAGCTTGAATCTTCATTTATTACAATAAAAGAAAATCTATGTAATATCCTCATTTATGCCCTAGAAGTTTTGATTATGTTGTTGATGTTGTTGTTATTGTTGTTGTTGGTATATATTGGAAAGTGAATGTTTGTGTATATGTGTGTTTTGGGGAAAGAAATAGGGTTTAGAGACAAATGTATATGTTGTGTATATGATGATATATATAACATATAAATTGGTCAAATATAGAGTCAATGCAAGAAGATATTTTTGTGGAATGTGCAATTACATATAAGGGCTTAGATGAGACAAAAGGTTAGTTATTTGATTGAGGGCATTTTGGTAATTGCTTGGATAAAATCTCTTGGTGGAGATTTAAAGTGGAGTTGACTTTATTTCCTCCATGTATTTTCTTCTTCTTTTGCATTTTGGCTGATTTCTCGTAGACAAAGGGAAAGCAAAGAGCCAAAGAGAAGACTTTGAAGAGTAAGCTCCAATTGTAGGAAGATTGAAGTGATCAAGTGTTGATTCAAGAAGTGTTATAATTTAAGGTAAGAAATCTCTTATTTTTCCTTTGTAAGTTTTGAAGTTGGGTATAAAAGAAGTTGTGATTTGTTGATATGATGATTTGATGTGGTTGTAATGTGTTGAATTTGATTATAAGCCAAAGAGTTAATTATTAATGGTTTTGGATTGAAGATGGTAAGTAGGTGGAGATTGATTTTGAGAAAATAGGAGTGATGTTGTATTTTTAGGGTTTTGGTTTGGTATGAATTTAATGTATGGGTATTGTGATTACTAGGGTGAATATGTAAGATATGTGTTTATAACATGAATTGTATCCATTTGAATGAGATGATTGTTGTGTAAAAAGGGTGTAAATGCTTTTAGAAGGGTGTTGGCCATTTTTAGGGTTGTGTATTTGAGTGACACGGCCAAAACAAAGGAGAGACACGGCCAAGCCAAGTGATTTTGGGCGTGTTGGATTGCTTTGAGAGAGACACGGCCGTGTCTAGTGCCCGTGTTCACTACTGGATTTTGGTGTTGGGAGACACGGCCACAAGCTTGGCCGTGTCCTATGCCCGTGTCTGCTACTGTGATTTGTTGGTTGAGAGACACGGCCACAAGCTTGGCCGTGTCCCTTGCCCGTGTTGCCTACTGTCAATTTAGGTTGAGAGACACGGCCACAAGCTTGGCCGTGTCCCTCAAGTGGCTGCCCGTGTCCCTCAAATGTGTGGGTTAGGGTTTTTATACTTTTTTGTTCTATTTGCATTGTTTTGGTCCTTTTAAGGTAAGTTGGTACCTTAACCTGAACCTAAATACATTTAAACAATGATTGACCTAAACAAATGCATATGGAAGATCTTAAAGCTATGAATGATATAAATTATTCTTTGCCCTAATTGCATTGTTGAGATTGAACAATGTTATGTTATGCATTGTGAATGGTTATGTGTTTCATGAATAATGTATATCGAAATGTTACATATAAGATGCTATGATGATTCAAATAAGAGGTGAAATGTGATGTAAAGCCATTGTGATTGGCTATGATGATGATATGGAAAGAAAGAAGGCATGTTTGCCTAAATGTGATGAGAATTTGAGAATGGAAATGGTAACTATATAATAAATGAATTGTTTGTTTAATATGTTATTCAGTTTCAGAGTTCTGGATTTGGGTGGCATGCCTAAGAAATGATGAAAGGTAACAGTCTTGCCGGGTTGAGGATCTCCTCATATGTGTTGAGTTGATGGTCCAAGAGACTGGGTCTGTTACACTATGAGAATTGTGAATATGAGATATATGATTTGTAACAGTCTTGCCGGGTTGAGGATCTCCTCATATGTGTTGAGTTGATGGTCCAAGAGACTGGGTCTGTTACACTATCCATGGATAGAGATACATGTATATATATTGCCTACGGGCGTGATTATTGTGATTATGAACCAAAGCAGTAACTCTGAACTCTGAATATCGTATTAAATACTTGTTGGGCCCATAGGTGTCAAGGTTATATGAATGTCCTAAATAACGTTATGAGTTAATGAAATGAGATGTTGTATATTGAGTATAATTGATTAATGATGAATGTGGAAAGATGTTGAAATGTGGTATGCTCATATGACTATGATTTGTGAAATGCATAATTATGTGGTTAACTTTATATTTATGATGTTGATCTTATCAATAACATATGTGGCATTGCATTACATTAAAGCATACCATTAGCATGTTTTATCTTACTAAGCCCTTGGCTTAGCGCGATAGTGTTTAATCGCGCAGGTGATAGAGTTGATAGAGTTGAACCTGAGGGTTCTTCAAGACCGAGTGAGAGTAGACGTTGAAGTGTTGATTTGGAACTTAAAGATCAGAAGAGACTTGCCAATCATGTATATTTCTTTTATATTTTGTAAAGTATTGGTTTTAATGTAAATATATGTATAACTATAAACATGGATTTGAAAGAGTTTATACATGTAAATATTTTATAAAATTCCGCTGCGTATTAACTAAATGTATATATATATATATATATATCTATTTGGTTTTGTATTACAACTTGATTACTTATTATCTATAATGTATATTGAGAAAGATGACAATATTATATAAAATGTTTTTTTGAATGTTAAGAAAATCCGTAGCATTTCTATATTCGATACATGTATACTACATTGTGGTGTATGTAGTGTGTATGTATTGGATGTGGGGGTGTTACAATTATTTTGGTATCGGAGCCTAGGTTTGAGATTCTCAACCTAGGTAAAATGTAATAAAAAGAATATTTTTACTTAAAAAGTGAGTTTTGAATGACATATACGTTTGAGATTGGCAGTCTCTGATCTTTAATAAGATGTAATCTGCTGTGTTTGCAGTGTTAGGTGTTGATGGATCCTCACTCAAGTCAGTCGGTTGAGGCTAGTGCTGAGAGTATTGCTCCTGATGATGGAGCTAGGATTGTTAGTACTGGTGAGGCACCTGCTTCGGTGTCGGGTAGACCAGTAGGTGATGAGGATCCGCCAGCCTGGTTTATGCATATGATGGAAGCTATGAGACAAGCACCAGTACAACCACAGCCACCACCCCCTCAGCCTTTGGTATCAGTGAGGCACTATGACAAATTGAGAAAGTATGGAGCCGAAGATTTTGTAGGTACTACTGATCCAGCTGTAGCAGAGCAGTGGCTTGATAAAGTACAGAGGATCTTTATTCAGTTGCAAGCCACCTCAGAGGAAAAGTTTGATTATGCAAGATCCTTGTTGCAGAAGGATGCATATAGTTGGTGGAAGACAGTGCCACATTCTATGGATGATCCACCAACTTTGTCATATGCTGACTTTCTGAGAGAATTTGAATTGAAGTATACTCCAAGGGAGTATAAAGATGGGAAGAAAAGAGAGTTTCTAGATCTGAAGCAAGATCATCGGACCGTAACTGAATATGAGGTTGAGTTTATTCGATTGAGTCAGTATGCTGGGGGTATTATAGTTGATGAGATAGATAGATGCCGGAGGTTTGAGGAGGGAATGAGGCCCTCTATCTTGTGCTTAGTGGCTGGATCTAGATATCACGATTTCTCCCAGCTAGTGGCAGCAGCTCGAAGTGTAGAGCGAGCTCAAGTTATTGCAGCTGCTTCAGAGGAAGAGGTTAGGGTTAGGAGGCCCCAGTTTGAGGCAGTGTCTTCTTCTGTTAAAAGAGGTAAAGGAAGCTTTGTTCCTAGAGTTAGTAGGAGTCAGAGGTCAGCTGGTAGGTCAGTGCAGTTCCAGAGGCAGAGATTTAGACCTGCAGCTTCAGTAGCGAGTGCTCCTACTCCTGGAGTTCAGAGATCCACCTTACCTGTGTGCGATCAGTGTGGTGGAAGACATGGGGGCGTTTGTTGGAGGCATAGTAGATCAGGGGTATGTTTCAGGTGTGGATCACCTGACCACTTTGTGAGAGACTGTCCTGAGAGGCAGGAGCAGATGCCAGTTGATTCTGCTGCTTCTCGAGCTAGTGTGAGGGGAGGCAGAGGAGGCAGAGGTGCCAGCCGAGGAGGTAGACCAGGGTTCAGTTCTAGAGGAGGTGCTACATCCAGGGAGGGTAGACCAGAGGAGGTTGGATATTCCCAGAGGATGTATGTTATGCAGAGGCAGCCAGATGCATCGGCAGTCATAGCTGGTACTTTTTCTTTATTTGATACTTCAGTACTTGCTTTGATTGATCCGGGTTCCACACATTCATATATTAGTGCATCTGTTTTGCCTGTATCTGAATTGCATGCTGAGTCCCTAGGATTTGATGTGTTAGTGGCAAATCCCTTAGGGCATAGCGTGATTGTTAGTAAGGTGCACAAAGATAGTGCAGTAGTGGTGCAGGGTGAGGAGTTCCTTAGGGATTTGATTGAGATGCCATTTAAGGAATATGATGTGATCCTAGGCATGGATTGGCTATCGAGGCATGGAGCTGTGGTGGATTGTAAAAAGAAAATTGTTTCTTTGAGAACTGCTGATGGTAGAGAAGTGATAGTATCTAATGAACAGGAACAGCTAGCATCTTTGTTTGTTTCAGCTGTTGCAGCCAGGAGATTGATTAGAAAGGGGTGTGAAGCCTATCTTGCTCATGTGGTAGATACTAGAGTAAGAGGTTCTCCTATTGATAGTATTGCCACAGTTGCTGAGTTCCCAGATGTTTTTCCAGAGGAGTTGCCAGGATTGCCTCCTGAGAGAGAGGTGGAGTTTGGTATCGAATTGTTGCCTGGTACCACTCCTATCTCTATTACTCCGTATAGAATGGCACCAGCAGAATTGAGGGAGTTGAAAGTACAATTACAGGAGTTGTTGGATAAAGGATTTATTCGCCCCAGTGTTTCTCCTTGGGGAGCTCCTGTGTTATTTATGAAGAAGAAAGATGGTACTATGAGATTGTGCATCGATTATAGGCAATTGAACAAGGTGACTATTAAAAATAAATATCCTTTGCCTAGAATTGATGATCTCTTTGATCAGTTGAAGGGTGCAGCTGTGTTTTCTAAAATTGATCTGAGATCTGGGTACCATCAGCTGAGAGTCAGAGCTAAGGATGTTCCGAAGACCGCTTTTCGGACCAGGTATGGGCATTATGAGTTTTTAGTTATGCCTTTTGGTCTGACGAATGCACCTGCAGCTTTTATGGATTTGATGAATAGGGTGTTTAGGCCCTATTTAGATCAGTTTGTAGTGGTCTTCATTGATGATATACTAGTGTATTCGTGGAATGAAGAGGAACATGATATGCATCTGCGGATTGTGTTACAGATTTTGAGAGAGAGGCAGTTATTTGCCAAATTGTCGAAGTGTGAGTTCTGGTTAGATCAAGTTGCTTTTCTCGGACATATTGTTTCAGCGGAAGGCATTAGAGTTGATCCAAGTAAAGTTGAAGCTATTCTGAATTGGAATCCACCCAAGTCTGTAACAGAGGTTAGAAGTTTTCTGGGTTTGGCAGGCTATTATCGGCGGTTTGTGAAAGGATTTTCTTTGATAGCTACTCCACTCACTAGATTGCTTCGTAAGGGAGTGAGATTTGTATGGACGGATCAGTGTCAGGCTAGTTTTGAGCAGTTGAGAGATATGTTGACGCAAGCGCCTGTTCTTACTTTACCTGTGGAAGGCAAACCATATGTGATTTTCAGTGATGCTTCACATAGTGGTTTGGGGTGTGTATTGATGCAAGAAGGTAAAGTTATAGCTTATGCATCTCGACAGTTGAAACCGCATGAGCTTAATTATCCTACTCATGATTTGGAGTTGGCAGCCATTGTGTTTGCATTGAAGATTTGGCGCCACTATTTGTTTGGGGAGAAATGTTTTATTTACACTGACCATAAGAGTTTAAAGTATTTGGGGGTTCAGAAAGTACTCAATTTTCGTTAGAGGAGATGGTTGGAATTGATTAAAGACTACGACTGTTTGATTGATTATCATCCAGGTAAAGCAAATGTTGTTGCTGATGCCTTGAGTCGGAAGTCTTTAGCAGGGTTGATTGTGTACTCGCTCTCATTGCTTGTTGAGTTGAGAGCATTGTGTGCTAATTTTGTAGTTTGTGATGATGGTGCATTGTTGGCACAGTTACAAGTGAAACCAGTTTTGTTGGATCAGATTAGGGAGGCTCAGTTGGCTGATAAGAAGATTCAGAAGATTGTTTCAGATTGTCAAAGTGGAAAAGGTAGAGATTTTGTAGTGAGAGGTGATGGGAGTCTCTGGTATAAGAACAGATTGTGTGTACCCGATGATGCTGATTTGAAGAAGATCATTTTAGAAGAAGCACATCAGTCAGTGTTTGCTATGCATCCGGGTAATACAAAGATGTATCATGACTTGAGACAACATTACTGGTGGATGGGATTGAAGAGAGACATTGCTGAGTTTGTATCGAAATGTCTCACATGTCAGAAGGTAAAAGCTGAGCATCAAGTTCCAACTGGATTGCTTCAACCATTATCAGTACCAGAATGGAAGTGGGATAGAGTGACGATGGATTTTGTGTCTGGTTTGCCATTGACACAAAAGAAGCATGATGCTATATGGGTGATTGTGGATAGATTGACCAAGACAGCCCATTTCCTTCCGGTTCAGATGGATTACTCTTTGGAGAGATTGGCTGAGTTGTATATCCATGAGATTGTGAGATTACATGGTGTTCCAACTTCTTTAGTGTCTGATCGAGATCCCAGGTTTACTTCAAGGTTTTGGAAGAGTTTGCATAGAGCTTTGGGTTCTCGACTGCACTTCAGCACTGCTTTTCATCCACAGACGGATGGGCAGTCAGAGAGGGTGATACAGATTATTGAGGACATGTTGAGAAGCTGTGTCATCGATTTCTCTGGAAGTTGGGATAGATTTCTACCTCTTGTGGAGTTTGCTTACAACAACAGTCACCAATCCAGTATTGGTATGGCACCGTTTGAAGCATTGTATGGTAGACGGTGTAGGACACCTCTTTGTTGGAATGAGCTTGGAGATAATAAGTTGGTTGGTCCTGATTTGATTCAAGAAACTAAAGAGAAAGTGAAGTTGATTCCAGGCAGGTTAAAAGCAGCTTCAGACCGACAGAAGTCTTATACAGATCTGAAAAGGAGAGACATTGAGTTTGATGTTGGAGATAAGGTATTTTTGAAAGTATCTCCTTCGAAGAAGATATTGAGGTTCGGTCGGAAAGGGAAGTTGAGTCCTCGATTCATTGGACCATATGAAGTGTTGGAAAGAGTTGGGCCAGTTGCTTATCGACTTGCTTTGCCACCTGAGTTGGATCGTATTCATAATGTATTTCATGTTTCTATGTTGAGAAGGTACAGATCGGATCCATCTCATGTGTTGCCAATTGAATCTATTGAAGTGAGCCCAGACTTGACATTTGAAGAGGAACTAGTTGCTATCTTGGCACGTGAAGTGAAAGAGTTGAGAAACAAGAGAGTGCCTCTTTTGAAGGTTCTATGGAAGAACCATGGGAAAGAAGAAGTAACTTGGGAAAATGAGCAAACCATGCGAGAGCAATATCCTCAGTTGTTTCAGAGCTGATTTAAGGTAATTTCGAGGACAAAATTTCTTTTTAGAGGGGGAGAATTGTAATATCCTCATTTATGCCCTAGAAGTTTTGATTATGTTGTTGATGTTGTTGTTATTGTTGTTGTTGGTATATATTGGAAAGTGAATGTTTGTGTATATGTGTGTTTTGGGGAAAGAAATAGGGTTTAGAGACAAATGTATATGTTGTGTATATGATGATATATATAACATATAAATTGGTCAAATATAGAGTCAATGCAAGAAGATATTTTTGTCGAATGTGCAATTACATATAAGGGCTTAGATGAGACAAAAGGTTAGTTATTTGATTGAGGGCATTTTGGTAATTGCTTGGATAAAATCTCTTGGTGGAGATTTAAAGTGGAGTTGACTTTATTTCCTCCATGTATTTTCTTCTTCTTTTGCATTTTGGCTGATTTCTCGTAGACAAAGGGAAAGCAAAGAGACAAAGAGAAGACTTTGAAGAGTAAGCTCCAATTGTAGGAAGATTGAAGTGATCAAGTGTTGATTCAAGAAGTGTTATAATTTAAGGTAAGAAATCTCTTGTTTTTCCTTTGTAAGTTTTGAAGTTGGGTATAAAAGAAGTTGTGATTTGTTGATATGATGATTTGATGTGGTTGTAATGTGTTGAATTTGATTATAAGCCAAAGAGTTAATTATTAATGGTTTTGGATTGAAGATGGTAAGTAGGTGGAGATTGATTTTGAGAAAATAGGAGTGATGTTGTATTTTTAGGGTTTTGGTTTGGTATGAATTTAATGTATGGGTATTGTGATTACTAGGGTGAATATGTAAGATATGTGTTTATAACATGAATTGTATCCATTTGAATGAGATGATTGTTGTGTAAAAAGGGTGTAAATGCTTTTAGAAGGGTGTTGGCCATTTTTAGGGTTGTGTATTTGAGTGACACGGCCAAAACAAAGGAGAGACACGGCCAAGCCAAGTGATTTTGGGCGTGTTGGATTGCTTTGAGAGAGACACGGCCGTGTCTAGTGCCCGTGTTCACTACTGGATTTTGGTGTTGGGAGACACGGCCACAAGCTTGGCCGTGTCCTATGCCCGTGTCTGCTACTGTGATTTGTTGGTTGAGAGACACGGCCACAAGCTTGGCCATGTCCCTTGCCCGTGTTGCCTACTGTCAATTTAGGTTGAGAGACACGGCCACAAGCTTGGCCGTGTCCCTCAAGTGGCTGCCCGTGTCCCTCAAATGTGTGGGTTAGGGTTTTTATACTTTGTTCTATTTGCATTGTTTTGGTCCTTTTAAGGTAAGTTGGTACCTTAACCTGAACCTAAACACATTTAAACAATGATTGACCTAAACAAATGCATATGGAAGATCTTAAAGCTATGAATGATATAAATTATTCTTCGCCCTAATTGCATTGTTGAGATTGAACAATGTTATGTTATGCATTGTGAATGGTTATGTGTTTCATGAATAATGTATATCGAAATGTTACATATAAGATGCTATGATGATTCAAATAAGAGGTGAAATGTGATGTAAAGCCATTGTGATTGGCTATGATGATGATATGGAAAGAAAGAAGGCATGTTTGCCTAAATGTGATGAGAATTTGAGAATGGAAATGGTAACTATATAATAAATGAATTGTTTGTTTAATATGTTATTCAGTTTCAGAGTTCTGGATTTGGGTGGCATGCCTAAGAAATGATGAAAGGTAACAGTCTTGCCGGGTTGAGGATCTCCTCATATGTGTTGAGTTGATGGTCCAAGAGACTGGGTCTGTTACACTATGAGAATTGTGAATATGAGATATATGATTTGTAACAGTCTTGCCGGGTTGAGGATCTCCTCATATGTGTTGAGTTGATGGTCCAAGAGACTGGGTCTGTTACACTATCCATGGATAGAGATACATGTATATATATTGCCTACGGGCGTGATTATTGTGATTATGAACCAAAGCAGTAACTCTGAACTCTGAATATCGTATTAAATACTTGTTGGGCCCATAGGTGTCAAGGTTATATGAATGTCCTAAATAACGTTATGAGTTAATGAAATGAGATGTTGTATATTGAGTATAATTGATTAATGATGAATGTGGAAAGATGTTGAAATGTGGTATGCTCATATGACTATGATTTGTGAAATGCATAATTATGTGGTTAACTTTATATTTATGATGTTGATCTTATCAATAACATATGTGGCATTGCATTACATTAAAGCATACCATTAGCATGTTTTATCTTACTAAGCCCTTGGCTTAGCGCGATAGTGTTTAATCGCGCAGGTGATAGAGTTGATAGAATTGAACCTGAGGGTTCTTCAAGACCGAGTGAGAGTAGACGTTGAAGTGTTGATTTGGAACTTAAAGATCAGAAGAGACTTGCCAATCATGTATATTTCTTTTATATTTTGTAAAGTATTGGTTTTAATGTAAATATATGTATAACTATAAACATGGATTTGAAAGAGTTTATACATGTAAATATTTTATAAAATTCCGCTGCGTATTAACTAAATGTATATATATATATATATTTGGTTTTGTATTACAACTTGATTACTTATTATCTATAATGTATATTGAGAAAGATGACAATATTATATAAAATGTTTTTTTGAATGTTAAGAAAATCCGTAGCATTTCTATATTCGATACATGTATACTACATTGTGGTGTATGTAGTGTGTATGTATTGGATGTGGGGGTGTTACAATCTAACTACTAGTAAAATAAATTACAATAAAATAAATGACACGCAGGCCGTATTTACCCAAAATTAAGATATGAATAAACCAATCACATAGGTCATAAGGCCATGCTATGCACCATGCCAAGACATCAAACAAACATAACATATTCATCACCAACATGTTAAATAGAAACAAATATATTGACATTCTCAATGTCACGGTAATGAACTATAGGGCGCGAACATACGGCGGTCCCGCTAGCCGGTTAACATTTTTCTTTGGCAAAACCCTAAAACAGAATCGTTAATCTCATTACGTGATCATCTCATGAAAACGAAATTAAAAACACCAATCCTTTCTCATCAAATGAAAAATGAATTAGGGTTTTACAGAAACGAAACCAAAAACAATCCTTTCTCATCATATGAAAACCAATTATATATACGTGATCATCTCATGAAAAAGAAATTAAAAACACCAATCCTTTCTCATCATATGAAAAACGAATTAGGGTTTTACAGAAACAAAACCAAAAACAATCCTTTCTCATCATATGAAAAATGAATTAAGGTTTTATAATTAACATGCCATACGAAATCAATATATCTCATGTAATCATATCAACATGGCATTTTCGACTTAAACGAAAACAACAAGTGGCTCTGATACCACTGTTAGGAAATCAATAAGATCACTGCAAACAAAACACGCAGTGGAAAAATTTTGATCTTTGATTTCCCATCAGGATCCATGCTGTTCGTTTAATTCGACATAAGTGTTCAAAAAAAAAACTAACCTGTTGATGATTCGAAATCACAGTTTGGAAGAGATGCCTCAATCGTGACCCGATAAGCCCATATTAATTGGCAGTCAATTTAATCTCTATTAAACCAACAAGTCATAATTGGCCTCTAGCAAGGCGTTACAACTACCCAATTAATATAAGGAATGTCCAATTTGCCTAATAATAGTACATGCATTAATCCCTTTGTCACACGATATCTAGCTTGAACATAAGTCATGGTCAACGTCATACTTATATTGTCCAAACTTATGATTACTCGATCTCCAAGTAGACTGATAAATACAAATGAAATTGATCACACTATCAATTCATTTGAGCACGGCCATGCATTTCACAGTCTCACTTATCGACGGGCCCAAAAGATATCTCTCTCAAAGAGAGGGACAAATTCTATCTTGATTGTTCATTATCCTCTACATAATTTCTATCATATATGATCATAACATTTATTACTATCCAGTTACGGATAATGTTTGATCATGTCAAAATATAATAATCCTTATATTGGAAACTATGACAATCTCAAGTCAAAGAATTAATACATAACTATCATGAGATTTACTTATGACACTAACCCATGTAGTAATCTCATGATGGGTCTATCCAATACATTGTTCTCTAACAAGTATCTATGAAATTGATTTGTATCACTATACACATAACCATCTGATGATTATCAAATCAATGTTCATACTGGTTAAGAATTATTTTTTTTTATCTCTATAGCAATAATAAACCAGGGACAAATATCAAAATTCTGTAACATGCAAACAAACAATAATGATAATAAAACCTCATTTATTAATAATGTATATATAACATAAAGATCCAAATAAATGGCCTAGGGCACATACACTAACAATGATAACACTCGAAGAGAAATTTTGGGTGTTGCTACTCTGGAAGTGGCTATTGGATCGGTGAAAATGGGAGTGCCGTTCCAGGTCATTGATGTACCCACGAGCTTTAATCTCCTCCTTGGAAGGCCGTGGATTCATCAGAATAATGTTGTACCTTCTTCATTACATCAAAAACTTAAGGTCCCTTTTGAAGGAAAAATCATCACTATTAAAGGAGACACATGTGAAATCAATAAGAAAACCACGGATCAGTCTCTCTTTGAGGTTGTTCCTGGTGAAACTGCTATGGCCTTGACTGGGTTCCATTATGACACTGTTCAATGCATTGAAGGAGAAAGGCCCAAAGGGCCATTTATCCTATATGACTTTGGGGAGGTCCAAGTCAATTGCCTTGTGGGAATGATGCTAAGGGTAGGTCTGCTACCCGGGATGGAAATGATAAGGTCTAGGAGAAAATCATCCATAGTACGGCCATGGGAAGAGCCTGAGAATAAGGGAACTTTTGGCTTGGGGTCAAACCTACAAATGAGGAGATAGAAGAGTTTGGACATAGGAAGAAGAAAAAGAAGACTTGGGGGGCAAAAAGCCTCAAAATGCGCCCTTACTTTAGAACTCTGAATGGTCACTTCTGCAAACCTGGAAAAGCAGTTCCTTACTATGGTTTTCAGGAGCCATTCTATTCTCCTATGACTGGAAAGAAGTTACCAGGTTTTGAGATGTTCACTGATGTTTTAGTTGTAAAGGAAGAAGAGCCAGAACCTATAACTGACCCACAAGTGGAAGATTTCATGCAGCCTAGTCTCTTTGATGAGGTTGCTATGATAACCAATTTTGAAGACAAAAGGGACTTCACGAAGCTAATCAAGACAACAGATGGACCACTGATGAACTGGTATGCCGAGGAGGGACAAGTGGCTATAGTCAAACCTAGTCCTGTGTCACACCCCGAACCTGAATCTTGTACTGAGTTAAATCTTGAGTCAAACACCGAGTCAGAGTTTAGTTTTGAGTCTTCCTTAGCTTCAGGAATAGAAAACCCTGATGTCGAATGTAATGTAACTCTGGAGGATGACTCCGACATTATTAATGAAACTGTTCAAGTTCTTGGTTACCCTGTGTCTTTTGCTTTCCAAGTATTATCTAGCAAAAATGAAATAAATGAAATAAAAGAAATGAATGAAAAGATAATAATTGGCAAAGAAAATGAATATACATACATTGCATATGATTGTGTGAATAAGGAACATGTTGTTGAGTGCATCAGAAGATATGTTGACTGCTTCATGTGGAAGACAAGTGATGTCACGGGAATAGACCCAGCAATAGCAGTTCATAAGATTCCGCTATACCCCGATGCAAAGCCGGTTAAGCAAAAGTTGAGAATAATGAAGCCAGAATGGTCCTTGAAAATTAAAGATGAGATTGCCAAACAACTGGATAATAAGTTCATAGAACCAATTATCTACCCTTCCTGGTTAGCAAACATTGTGCCAGTCCCGAAGAAAGACAGAAAGGTCAGGATGTGTGTTGACTATAGAGATTTGAATAAGGCTTGTCCCAAGGACGATTTCCCGCTGCCACACATCGATTTGCTAATAGACAGGATGGCTGGGCATATGATGGTTTCCATGACTGACCTTACGGTTGGGTACAATCAGATCATGGTGCATCCACCGGACAAAGAAAAGACAGCTTTCATTACAGAATGGGGCACACTTTCTACTATAGGGTTATGCCTTTTAGATTGATAAATGCAGGGGCTACCTACCAAAGGATGGCGACAACAATCTTTCATGACATGATTCACAAAGAAGTAGAAGTGTATGTTGACGATATGATTGTCAAGTCAAAATCTCTAGAAGAGCACGTTGAAGCATTTGAGAAGTTCTTCCTTAGACTTTGCAAGTACAATTTGAAGCTTAATCCTGCAAAGTGCCTATTTGGAGCAACATCAGGCTTATTTTTGGGATATTTGGTCAGCAAGAAAGGAATAGAAGTTGATCCGGCAAAGTCAAAGGCTATTCTGAAAATGCCTCCACCAAGAACAGAAAAGGAGATTCGAGGCTTGCTAGGTAGATTACAGTATATCAGTCGATTCATATCACAGTTGGCAGAGACCTGTGGTCCTATCTTTAAGCTACTAAAGAAAGGTGCTTCACAAGAATGGAATGAAGACTGCCAGAAGGCCTTTGACAAGATCAATGAATACTTGTTAAGTCCGCCAATTCTACAACCTCCCAGAATGGGAAAACCTCTGCTCTTGTATTTGTCTATAACAGATGAAGCCATGGGTGCAATGCTAGCACAAGAGGCCGAAGGTACAAAGGTAGAAAATGCAATTTACTACCTCAGTAAAAGGATGCTGGACTATGAGTTAAAGTATAACAAGATTGAGAAGTTGTGTTTAGTGTTGTATTGGACCTGCACGAAGTTACAACACTACTTGTCTTCTTACACTACTTGTGTCATCGCAGAATAGAGTCCCTTGAAATTCCTTATGGAGAGGCCTGTTTTGGACAGCAAAATGGCAAAGTGGGTGTCAACATTGGGAGCTTTTGACTTAAAATTCATTCAGAGGAGAGCTGTGAAAGGTGGGGCAATAGCTGACTAGTTAGCAGAATTACCCGTACAAGACGAGATGCGAGAAATGAATTTCCCTGACGAAGACCTCTTGAATGTGGAAAGAACTGTTTGGGAGATGTATTTTGATGGGGCATCCAATTATCATGGAAATTGAATTGGGATTGTGTTCAAAACTGCTTGTGGAGAATACATTCCCTTTGCAGTTAAACTTGACTTTAGTTGCACTAACAATGAAGCGGAATATGAAGCTTGCATCAATGGGCTCGAAGCCGCTCTGGAATTGGGGATTAAGAACCTAAAGGTCTACGGTGATTCTATTTTAATAGTATCACAAGCTTTAAGGAAATGGAAAATAAGAGAAGAGCATTTGGTTCCTTACCTACAACGCCTTGATCATTTGGCACAACAATTCGATGATCTGTCCTTCGAATATCTCCCAAGAGTAAAGAATTAGTTTGCTGATGCCTTGGCTACTTTAGCTTCCATGGTCAATATCAAGGAGGGGAAAGCCATTCGTCCATTGAAAGTTCAACTTTAGAAACAACCTGCCCACGTAATGCATTTGGCCGATGGTAAACCATGGTTCTGGGATATCAAGAGTTATCTCAAGGATGGAAGTTATCCAGAAGGATCATCAAGGGTTGATAAGAGAACAATAAGGCAGCTAGCCACAGGTTACATTCCTAATGGAGATATCCTCTACAAAAGAAGTTGGAATGGAATGCACCTAAGGTGTGTGAATGAAGCAGAGGCTAAGCGGATAATGGAAATGGTGCATGGTGGCGAATCAGGACCGCATATGTATGGGATCACCTTGGCTCAAAAAATAGCCAATCTAGGATATTATTGGTCCACCATGAATACAGACTGTGTGGCATTTGTGCAAGAATGCCATCAGTGCCAGATATTTGCTAAGCTGCAGAAGCAACCTCCCGTTGCTCTGAATCCAATCACCTCTCCATGGCCCTTTGCTACTTGGGGAATAGATATAATTGGAAAAATACATCCAAAAGCCTCGAATGGACATCAGTTAATCTTGGTCGTAGTGGATTACTTCACAAAATGGGTTGAAGCAGCTTCCTATGCAGAATTAGACGCCAAAAAGGCAGCACAGTTTGTCCGAACCAACATCCTTTGTCGGTACGGAATGCCATTTGAGATTATCACTGATAATGGAACTCATTTCCAAGCAGAATTTGCTAAACTCTTGAAGGATAAGAGGATCCAGCATTGTAAGTCCTCTCCTTATAGACCTCAAACAAATGGAGCTGTAGAAGCAGCAAATAAGTCTATAAAGGTGATCATACAAAAAATGATGAAGGAACATAGGTGTTGGCATGAGAAGTTACCACTGGCTTTGTGGGGATATAGAACATCAATTAGAACTCCTACTATGGCAACCCCATATTCACTGGTGTACGGAATGGAAGCGGTACTCCCCATTGAACTGGAAGTTCAATCGGCCAGGATAATTCAAGAAAGTCAGATAAATGAAGCTGAATGGATTAGCAATTATCATCATCAGTTATTGGGTTTGGATGAAAAAAGACTTCAAGCTCTACATCAGATTCAAGGGTATCAGAGGCGAATGGCTAGACATTTCAAAAAAAAGGTCAAAGATCGAAAGTTGGAAGAAGGTTGTTTGGTTCTGAAAGAGATCAGAACACCTATTACATATCCTCGTGGGAAGTTTCGTCCTCTTTGGGCTGGACCCTACATTGTAAAGAAAATACTTTCCGGCGGAGCCATCATCTTGTCTGATTTGGATGGTCTGGAGTTCACAAACCCATGCAATCTGGATCAATTAAAGAAATATTATGTATAATCATGCATTGTAAGGAACTACATTACACCTGATTCTCGCAAACTAATTCCAGATATGTAGGTAGCTCTCCTTGAGCACGGTCTAAATTTTAATGAAAATCATTGATTCATTTTTCTTTTGCCAATATATAAAAAAAAGGAAGAAAGAAAAATCCCGCTAAGTCGAAAACCCACAAAGGGCAGCTTAGGCAATAGTGGGGCTCGCTAAGTCGAAAACCCACAAAGGGCGGCTTAGGCAAGAATGGGTAAGAGCTCGCTAAGTTGAAAATCCGAAAGGACGGCTTAAGCAAAAATTAGAGCAAATAAATAAAATAGACAATGCTTGGAAAGCAAATAAAAGAGTCATTCATTCCGGAAAGAGTCATTCATTCCAAAAAGAGTCATCCATTCCATGAAATATCAAACCAATCAAAAGAGTCAAACCATAAGTCCAAAACGTCAAATGAACCAAAAAAAAAGTAGACAATAGAGTCAACCCTAGGATCTAAATCCTACGCCTCCTACGTGGGGCAGAGTCTTCGGTATCTTCCTTAACTCCGGAGCTCTCTGCAGCATCTATCTTCTGCTCGTTAAGAGGAACCACCTCCTCTCCCTCCAGCTCCTGCAGTAATGCATGCCTCCTTGGCTTTACAATTGGCCAAACTTTGGCTATAAATCAAGTCCTATACTTTGGAGTAGGCTCGACAAGGGAAGGTTCTGCAAAAGGTCTGATCATCTGATGGTTCCTAACCCAAGTGTGAAGAGCAGCTTGAGTAACTCCGGGCGTAATAGGGGCAGCAACAGTAAGCCCAACAGGAAGAGGAACCCTCTGATCAATCCCCATCTGCATAATCATGGGGCAAAGATTTAAATCTCCAAAGCCAGGGTCACGGTTGAAAAGAAACCCAGTTAACAGGCAGAAAATAAAAGCTCGCATCCTATGCTTCAGTTGAATCTTATCTTCAAACTTAGCAGTCAGGAATGCATCAATCAAAGGAAGCAACATTGCCTTATTTCCATCCACAATGATAGCTTAAGCTTGAGGCCTTGTAAAGTTGAAAAGCCTCTGAAAAGACCCCACATAGCCAGCTTGAATCTCATGCCTTACAAGAGGGGCATTTGAGTCACATCCAATAATTGAGCAGAATTCCTCAAAAAGAGGACACATCTCCTCCATCCAGGAACCAAATCTGAAAACGTGAGCTTGGGGATGCAAAAATCTGATACAAGCATGCAAGAAATCCCAATCTACAGCTACGCCTCTAAGAGTAGCAACAGTTTTCAATCCATATCTTCCCATATTGATCCTTTCAACATTATGGAGGCTCTTGGTCCATTCATGCATCACATGGTTAAAAAGAGGGTTTATTGTTGAGGGTCCATATTGCACCTTGCTCAAAATTTTCGTTTCTGACGACCACTGGGCCCCATAAATCATTTTTATGGACCTTAGTGGGGAGCAATAGTGAATACTTGAATTTTGAGGCTCGAAAAGCCGATTTTCTTAGACTGCAGACGACCGAACCGAATCGGAGGTCCACAGTAAAGTTTACCGAAAGTATGTCTTCATGGTACTTGAAATGTCCGGAGCGACACAAGGATTACGGATATGGTCCTGGAATAATTTTTGGAGGTCCGTAGCTCCCGAAAAATCAGTTTGAACTAAAATCATGCATGCTTTTTTTGGAGGGCTCGAAAACCGATGGCAGCGGCCAGCCCGCCGACCACGAACGTCCGCCCGCTGGGACCGACCGCTGACTATTTTGCTTTTTCCGTTTTCCCGGGCTGTCACTTCCACGGCGGTTCGACCGCCGTCCAGTCCAAATTTTGTCTATAAAGGCCTCCAAATTTTCAGAAAGCGGGTTCGGTCTTTTCGGGTGGGCTTCGGACGGATGAACTCTCTCTATTTTCACACGCTTAAGAACTTCTCTTGGACTTTTCTTTGCATAAATCTAACCTTGTGCTACAGGAATTAATCTAAATCAAAATAATCAAGAATCATAATCCAAGACTCGAGAAAACGACATCTGGAACTACGAAGTGGGAGAACCCTAAACAAGGTAATATCCTAATTTATCCTTTGTCAATTCAGGCATATCATAAAACACTATATCTCCTTCTTAATTTCTTTTTGGGTCAAAGACCTTGTCTCTTTTGGCATGAAGCCCATCACAGTTAAAATCAATCTTTTGGCACGGAGCCAAAATTGCATTCTTTTTGGTACCATGTATCCAAATTTCATCAAAATTAGCACTAAGTGCTCAAAATCTCACAATTTTGGCAAAAAAAAAAAGCCCGACAATGCAAGAAGCACACACACACACACATGCATAAATGCATAATTGCCTTTAAATAGGCTTTTCCGAACTACATGGGCTTTGATCTCTCATAAAAACGAGAGCATGTAGGCATATTTGGGATTCACCCCAA